>CM066618.1:2455000-3890000 GCA_033884665.1 Argynnis bischoffii washingtonia | reverse complement strand
TATGGAGCGGAAGCTCGTAGCTATGGGCACATTTCCTGTTGGAGCAGTGAGCACATTCTATTGGGACCTTATTGTAAACTTCCCAACGTTTCCCTCGTGAATATTATACTTAAGAATAAATAAAACACTCATTTTGGGTGAACTGGGCCCTGTTTATATTTTGTAAGACCCTAAGTTCTATTAATTTATATGACCACATGTTATTTTTATATAATACTAGCGACTCACCCTCGTTCCGCTCGGGTTCGTCCCTACTTACGTTAAGTATAGATTTCTCAGAGATGTATATGTTAACCAGAATAATTAGCTATCACTATCAAAATTTCACCAAAATCTGTTCAGTGGTGTTTTCGTGATGCGGTCACAGATAGACAAATATTCTAAAAACTATAGATTCGACCTCTATATCGATAATAATGACTATTTCAATAAGATTTTCCAATAAAGATTTAATGTACAGATTTGACTTAGAATTTTATTATATGTAGGTATCTTATTAACTGCCCAAACAATATACAAAAATATAAAATTAGTTTGTTTTGTAACAACAAACACGGTATGGTAATTTAGATATGAACTTATAAGATAATATTTTTTTATCCAATTATTTTCCTATAGCATCTTCCTTAAGATAGCAGTAAGTCCCAGAGGCCTCTATATCGTATAAATTATATATAACTTACAAACAATGTAATTACGCAAGGCTCCGCTGGACATAGGACGGTCGCCTTCACGCTTATCGGTCGTTTGTAGGACGTAACCTAGGCCATATTAACGTTACGCTAGTTCTAAACATTATGAAGCAACAGCTTAATCATGGCCATATAAATTTATAGTACCTGTTAACACATTATTGTGTTAACTTATTTCGCTTGGCATACCTAGATAACTCAGTATAAACAATAAGTAGGTTGTCACTTCTGTATATTATAAATATTTAAAAGATTTCTTATCCAATACCACTGTCCAAAATAGATTAAGTACAATGTACTTTATGGATGTGCATATTGAGAAAACATTGAGAATGGATATCATGTCATTAGATCAACACTCGACTGTTAATACTTGATCTTGTCGTTTGTACTTTGTACAAAATATTTTCACAGATTTAAAGGCTTAATTGCAGTCATTTCTTGAAAATATAGAGGTTAATTACCACTTTGGCCATATGTTGTTAAAAATACTTACCGTCACTGAATACTGAAATTAAAGTAAATTTTAAATAAAATTATCCTTTCGGATTTTTTTGCGGATTTATTTTGATTTTTGGTTTCCGACGTTTCGAATACAGTAATCATGGTCACGGGAGAGAGGAAGGCCAAATATTACAAATAATATACTCGTTTATAACTCATTGTAACCATATGAAAATAATACCTCGTTGATTGATTAATTCATATTAGCGAATAATCCAAGAAGCTTCTCAACTTCTACCTGTTTTCAGATGAGCTGTATAGCTCTAAACACCTGTTCATCGTCCGATGTGCGTGTCAAATTGCAAAGTACGGTTTAACAGTAGCTTAGCTATGCTTACATAACACAATAACATGTTGCATTATAACTGCCTAATGCAATACTGATGTTCATACGACACGTTATTTACCTACAGGTTTTCCGTGACACTTAGTTCGTTTACACTAACATTTGACACATTTTCTCAGACTTGTCTCAATAATGATACTTGATTTATACTTAGATACATACATTCAGAATGACATAATAATATTTACGTATTGTTCGATTGTACTTTTATTGATTTTTCAATATCATATTCTCAATTTTTTTTCAATATAAAATTCGGTAAATGTGATAAATTTTATTAATTCTATTCATTGCTTTAAAATAATAACCTACTAAAAATCTAAGAAATCATGATAAAATATTTTAAAAGGTTATACATATTCATTGAATAATTTTTAACTTATTTGCGGTGACACTTAGCGATATTGCAATTACTAGAAGAAATAGATTTATTTATTTATTTATTTAATTCGTAATAACAAAATCTATACAAATATACACTTTAATGTTATAACAATTATTGTGTAATAAAACATTGGGTATTGGAGTGAAGGAAACAAAATGAATGTTTTATTTGTATTCTTGAAAAACAAATAATATTAAGAATTGCGTGGCGACTCTGGCAAACTATTATTTTATTAATAACACGTTTATACAATTTACTTAAGCAAATATACATACATAAATAATAATAATAATGACCTCCCGACCGACTGAGGCCACGGCGGCCAGTCTCATTGTTAGCCATCTGCGCAGGAGATATTATAGTGCACAAGTGTAGGCGTAGACACAAGTGCACCCTCTATTCCTGTCACTCTCATACTCCGGTGGGACGACTACTCGACACAATCGGTGAGAGTTAAGGAGCGCAGGACCAACTGCTTTACGTGCTCTCCGAGGCACGACGGTGGAACACCGCCAACTTCCCAACTCCGGGCTGTTACTGAGACTTACTAAACAGAGAAACTCAATAATTAAAACTTGGCCCGACCAAGGACTCGAACCCTGTCGATGTGCAGCCGTACTTGGTAGCTACTACATCACCGAGACAGTTATACATATACATAAATATTAGACTTGCAACGAATATTCGGTCATTATTCGGTATTCGTTCTATTCGGCTTTTCTTTCTATTCAGCCGAATACCAAATATCTAGACTCTATCTACTACTCAGCCGAATATCGAATACTTAAGTAATTTTTTTTTCTAATCAGAGAATTATTAAAATCAAAATATTGATTTATTTTATAATAATAAATTTTTCTTATAATCATTAAAGTAGTCATATTTATATAATAAAGTTCTGTATTACAAAAAATAACCAAAAAAACTATCAAATCTATGCACTTGCATTATCATAATTAAAATTTAGAAGTGACAATCCCAGGTTCAGAAAAAACACGCTCTGAATAAATACTACATCCTGGCGCCAAACAAGAAACTAACACGCCGATACAAGTTTTTCCTCCACAAGTTTTGCGCTGACCGAATACTTTAACCTAATATTCGGCTATTCAGCCAGAAACCCCACCAAATATTCGGTATTCGGCGTTTAGCCGAATATACTATTGGTTGCAAGTTTAATAAATATACTTACATCACAAGACGCTATTTACTCCAGTCTTAGTCACGAAACGTAGATCTATACCCAAATACACCCATTTAATTATGCAGTATCAATGCCAATTTAATAAATGATAATTGGCTATTTGACAATTCTAACGATAAAATATTTAATCTGTTGGAGACAGTAGCTTATGGGTCCACAATAATTATACAATATGTTTTTTGCATTAAAATAAATTGTAAATATTTCATTTTTGAAAAATAAATTTGAGTTTTTTTATCTGTGGATTACAAATACTGAAACGCTGGCGGCCATGTTTGTGCAGCGTGTGACGTCACCTTTCACATAACAAAACATCGTGTGTTTTATCGTTTGCACTTTGCTGAGAAGATCACTCTAAAATATTTTAATTAGTGCTTGTGAGAAGTTTAACGAAATGGAGCCGGGTTACACAAAAGCTGATAGTGCAAATTTACCAAAAATAGATTCATTTATGGTTGCAAATTTTTTTGCATGTAATCCTGACTTCTGCTCAGCCGAGTTTCGGAATGTAAAAACTTCCGTGTAAGTACCGAAATGAACAAAGTAATTATGTATAATTTATTGGTAAAAGTTAATGTGTATAGTTCTTAAGTCAAGTAGTAAAAATTTATAAAATAATTTTAAATTACTTAAAGGTTATGTTGATAATTTTAGATCTTCGCGACAGTCGTATGGTGAATAATAAAAATAATACTTTTAAAATTAATAAAAATAATGTCATAAAAAGAATTGTTTTTATGACATGTTTTATGTACAAAATACTGGATTAAGTTTAATTTATTTTCAGTAAATCAGAGGCTAAATTGATTGCTTTTAAATACTTACATCGAAGTGATCTTCACAAAAAAAAATTGCAGATTTATCAGATGTAAAATTCAACTCTCAGCGTGCTAATTGTAACCACTGCTTTCGACGTTTAGGACATTTAGGGACGTGTATAAACAATTTGTCAGGATATTTAATTGTAGAACTTTTACACATAGGTACGGCACACGTCTTGTAGCTTGTCATTTTCATAAAAAATATTTATATTCTAAATATATATATATATATATATATATATATATATATATATATATATATATATATATATATATATATATATATATATATATATATATATATATTAACTTATATGAGCTTGCCAATGAAAAAGCTGCAAACTTTTAGCTTAAAATATGTTTAAGAGTTGGAGCATCGTAGCATGGAAAATATATAACATGTAATATTCTCCATGCATCGTAGTTAGCTTTACTTAGTTTATTGAGATATGACGTCACAGCCAGGAATGTCACGTGATGTGCTGTTTTCGCGCGACTTTCAAATTACTGAAAGATTAATATATTTTTTTCCGAATAAATAACGCTTTTTTCAGAAAAAAATAATTGTAAGAGGTATAAAATGAACCTACGTATGTTTTAAAATATCTTTCCGAAAACTGTCAAATAGCCAATTGTCATCGAGCTATCGCAAAATGAAGATTTATATTCAAATTGCTATTTTGTAATTGCTATTCATTAAATCTTAGAATGTTTCTTATGGAGTAATCTTATTTAAATATTAGATTTCATACTATGTAATTTCAAAACGTGTTAGCTATTGTTACTTAATATATGTAAATAAAATAATCCAGTACACGGTAAAATAAAATTAGTATCAAAAATCGCTTAGGGTTGCGAAATATTGTTATATTATACGTGTAATGTATGTATTCGTGTATGGCCTCTATAATAATACGTAATATAGGAATAATATACTTAAGCAATTCTTGTTCTTGTATATTTATATCTTTATATCTTTATTTCTTTATACCAGCGATCTCGGAAATGGCTCTAACGATTTCACTGAAATTTGGTATATGGGGGCTTTCGGGGGCGAAAAATTGATCTAGATTAGTCTCATGTCTGGGAAAACGCGCGTTTTCGAGTTTTCATGCGGTTTTCTTTTGCATTATTCTACGCAGAATATGATCGATAATTTCTTACACTCGGATGTAAGCATCGTGGTTTAGCGGTCAAGGCGCAAGTTAGAGAACACATATGCCCGGAATCAAGTCCCGGTCGGAATACAAAGTTTTTATTTTTGTTTGTTTTTATTAATTAAAGTTAAAAAAAATAGAACTACGAGCGAAGCTCGGTCGCCCAGGTGCTATAGGAATATAAGTAAGTAAGTTGTTCCTATTAGTCTAGCTGTATAGCATCATAATAAATTAGTAATTGTAATAATCTATTACAAATTAGATTTATGTTAATAACAAAAAATATACTAATATTTGTATATGGTTGTAGTTTAATCATTTTATAGATTAAATTAAAATTTAACAGCAAAAAGTACACAAAATCTTTTTTTTTCGTATAAAAGCTCTACAACTGTATGTATGTATAAAGAACTGACTCATCGGAACCTAGGTCGTTACCACTGGCTATTGTTTTAAACTTTTTGCAGAATTAAAACGTTTTGTTTTATTCTGAATAAGGAATGACCTAGCCGGATCTTCAATAAAACACTATACATATTTGATATTAATATACAACTACTTTTGTATTAGTGCATACATATAAAAACTAGCAGAAACAAATTATAGGCAGCAGTGGTAGCCCAGTGGTAACGCGCTCGCTTGAGAAACCGAGTGAAGCGGATTCAAATTCCGGGTCTTACACCTCTGATATTTTCATGTATAAATCATTTCTAACATGATTACCACTTGCCTTACGGTGAAAGAAAAAAAATCGTCAGGAAACCTGCATGTCTGAGAGAACCTAGCAAGCTTTCGAAAGACATATGAAGTCCGCCAACCCGCACTTGGCCAGCGTGGTGGACTATGGCTTGATTAAATACATACATAGGTTAGGTTAGAAAAAACAGAGTCCAAGACATTTTACATTAATTATTCATCTAGTTTTTGCGATATCAATCATTAGCAAGTATGTAAAAAATATTAATTAATGAAATTATTTATTATTTAAAGAATAGATGTTTTATATTAGGAAAATATTCTTAGATAGATTTACGCAGTTTTTAATTAATTAACAAACCTGTCATAAGATTGATAAAAGCCTTCATTTAATAAAGGTAGTTATTTTTAACAGTATGTATGTTTCAATAGCAGTCCTTACTATTTCAATTTCAAAGAGCTTTAATTAGCTTTACTTGTAACTTGAGCTTACTAACCGATTTCTTTATGTGGCATAGATTTGAAACTTTAAAATGATAAAAATACAATAATTTGATACTATCGAGTTGATTTGATGAAGACTAGGAGGTGGAAAGAAAAACTATTAAATAGCTACTATGTAATAATGAAACCTTCGAATTTAAACTGAATTGATTCGATTTGGACGAGTTCCATACATTTTATAGTTAGTCAAAAGCATGTTTTTTCTTTTCATTTTTAAAACTATATTAGTAGTAATTATTATTTACTTGAATAATTAAATATTTATTATGATCCATCGATCACTAAAAAGAACGTTCTTTTTGATCGATGTTATTGTCCTTACTTAAAACATTTGGAAGTTTTTGCTTTGATTGCTTAAATCGTGTCAGGTTAATTAGCGTAAATTTTAATAGAGATAATTCTAATAATTCTACGCTTTTTGTTATATAAACTCAACTTTACTGGAGGTATTAAAGGTGAAAAGTTTAAAGTTTTGTTTAATCAACTTTTAATTAAACAAAAGGATGTAATTATATATTTTAGTATATAAAGAATACTTACACATTGGATTTTGCTAAGTTTGTAAAATATTCTCTTTAATTATCAAATAATAAATTTATCAAAATTCTACTTTAACTTCTACCATTTCAAATACCCAATAGATGCCTCCAAAACCACCTACACAAATATGAGAATGTGTTCCGTCGACTTACTTGATAATATACCGGCCAACGGGACTCCAGCGCACTACACTGCACACCATACACACTTATCACATAAAAGTTCTGAAATAGTTATCACAAAAACACCTATTTACTTAATAAAATATCTTTTAACTTTAAATGTTCCAAATACCTTCGTTCGTTTAAAATCGATCGTTTTGCAGAGTCGGTAACTACATTTATTATTTTCTATACAGACGGACTACAGCGGCGACCGCGCTGCTACTGAACTGTCAGTGACACTGCGCAACAGCCTTCTCTTTTCAACAGAATTTTAACTTATATGAGTGAAAGAGAAAGCTACTCTTTGGAATGCTTGAACATAGCATTGTTTCATTTACCTGTATAGATTTTTAACACGAGGAAAAGAGACACCCAAAGAAGAACCTCCCGGTACATACATATGTATAGGAACGATATGGAGAAATGAGGCTTCTAATGTTAAGGGGACGTACGTTTTATAGTAATATTTAGAGTTACGTAGCCAAATGGCAAAAATGGAATCATTTTTTTATTGTTTATAAAACGAAGGTCAATATTTTTAATGAAGCAGTACTTTAGGGTAGGGAAATTACTAAAGATAATTTAAATGTAATATTATAGATATAATATATAGAATAATTGAGCATGAAAACAGAATTTTGGCGAATCTGGTGTACATAGAGATATCGCAGTTTATTAGAAATGATTTAATATTTCAAACAGTTATTTTATTAATTTCAATTGTTAGCAAGATTTATGATACGCTAAAATCGTAATAAAAAAATTATTTAGCTCAAGTTTACCCTTAAAACATAGTATTTTTATTGTATAATATTGAAAATAGCTCTTGATTTCTGATGCTTGTAGGTTCTAAATGCTTTAATAAGGTTACTAAGTCCAAAACAGTTAGAGTGCTGAAGCTAGCTGCAAGTCGAATTGACAACGCCGCAAAACTAAGTTAAAACTTGAAGTTAACTACATTTAGTCAGTTTGCGTTTTCTTTGAAAGGAGAAGGCTGCTTGTTTTGAAATGTAAACTTTTAATTCTTACGCCTTTTGTTTATGTTTCAAGATTTTTAGATACTGTGAAAATGATCGGAAGTGATTATATTTTAGAACTGTGTAATGTTTTTCATTCGGGACAAGTAAGTATCGACGTTTTTGTGGTGGTGCCTGTTGAATTCAATAAACAGCTTTGTATGTACAAATCTTTTTCTTTATTTTTATATTTATTCTTATTTATGAAAACAAAGAATTTTTGTTTAAGATAATGGCAAAATTAAAACTCTCTAAGCAATGCGAGATCTATCGGTACTATTTGCACCCGTTGAACTCATTCGTATGGGAAAGGGAAACTTGTGCGATTGCCAATCCTAATAAAACGGCAGGCGCTTAGTATCTCATACAAAATATTTGGCTGTTTTTGTTTACATTAATTTAATTATTTATGCAAACGCTGCATGCTACTCAGTATTTACATAAGTTATTTGAATAATATTTTATATTTTTAATAGTGTTGACACTTAACTTTTTTAAACCACGTAAATCATTAAAAATCACTATAGATGTCGGTATGTTACATTGAAACTATTGTAGGAACATGACTGTCATCTATACATATATAATAAAATTTTAACTGAGTTGAATCTGTATCTTAAATATTTTTTGGAAAATCTTATTGAAATAGACTTTATTATCGATACAGAGACCGAATCTATAGTTTTTAGAATTTTTGTTTGTCTATCTGTCTGTTACTGCTTCACAGAAAAACCACTGGAGGGATTTTGAGATTTGGATTTTAGATTATCTCATTCCCACAGGAATACACGTACATACGTACGTACATAACACAACCCAAAAAATATTTATGATCAGAATTTCTTGAAACTTGGTATTAATGCTCTTCAATATAATTAAATAAATACGTGTGTTAGCGTTTTTTGCAATTCATTCCATAAGGAGCTAAAATAAGGGATGAAAATTTGTATGAAACCTACCTTTTTAAAGTTTTTTTGTTGTAGTTTTAGCGCGAGCGAAGCCGCGGGTTTTGCTAGTTTAATATAAACTAGCTTTCTCTCCCCAATTCCCTCCATCATTTAGACTTTAGAGTATCGTGTAGAAAATTTTGAGATAATAGAGTTTCCAAAATACTTTCAACGAAAATTATTTTAAAGAATAAAAGTTGAGTAGTTTTTTAGATATGGAACGTTTGCGTACCACGAGTGGGGTCGCAAAAATCTATACAGATAAATAAAATTGGAGTGTCTGTTTGTAATATTAAAATAACCACTTTTTACTAAATGCTTATGGATGTATACACGGTACATATACCAAAACAACATTTTGTACAATTTTTGTCTGTCTGTCTTTGTGTCTGTCTGACTGTTTGTTCCGGCTAATCTCCGAAACGGCTGGACTGATTTAGCTACTACTATAAGAAGTAACTTAGGCTACTTTTATTTTAGAAAAAAAATCAGGGTTCCGCGAAAAAAATTAAAACCCATGAAATTGTGAACAAAATCCGCGTACAGCGTACGCATCCGAGCGAAGCGAGGGTAAATCGCTATAAAATTTAAATGAATATCTTAGAAGTTGCAAGCTACTATTTATGTATAAACATAGTTACTTAGAAACGAACGCGAGCGAAGCGAGCGTGAGTCGCTAGTATCATAATATTCCCTCCTCCCTTTTACCAATTTATTTAAAAGTGATAAGAATTTCAGTTTATAATATTGATATAGGTAGAGCCAGGAAGCTTCTTTCAGCGACTCACAGGTGGAGTGAAGACGGGCATAATACTTAAAGATGTCTCGTTCCTCACTCAAAGTGGGGAAGTTACTGCTATACTGGGATCTAAAGGTATTGTTTTCATTGTATATGTATTTAACTTTTTGTTCTCCTTTAACATTTTCTAAAAGTGGTATAAACCTTAATGTATAGTCGCAAGATAAAAATTCAAATTATTTTAGCATAGTAATTTTAAATATACATATATTGTTTTTCTTAAAGGTAGTGGAAAACGCGCACTTTTGGACGTCATCAGCCGCCGGGTACCTTGCAAGGGTCATATTCTCCTCGAAGGCGTGCCTTTAGAAGAGGATCAATTTAGAAATACTTGTGCGCTTGTGCATCATTCCACAAAATTGCTGCCTGGACTTAGTGTTCAACAGACATTGGCATTATCCTTGGCTAAGGTATTATAGATGATCCTTTAATCTTCATATTAGGCACTTCTCTTTGTTTCGTATTATTTATTTTACGCAACAATTTTTCTACTAAAACTAAAAGTTTATTTAAAGTTATAAATTATTTTTAGTTGTTAGACTTATTAGACTAAAACAAAATACCAAATATCAGCATCGTTCTTTACAGATCTCAGGATACTTAAAGTCATCGAAAGTGAAACAAGTTATGGCAGATTTGGCTTTGTCACAAGTAAGCACTAACCACTACCTTTTTTAAACTAAAGCAATAATAAATCCTAATTGTGTGTAAATTAATTATAACTTTTATCTCTTTTGTCGCAGGTGGCAAATAAATGCGTTACCAGTTTAACAAAAAGCGAATATAGACGATTAGTTATCGGCGTGCAGCTCATTCGCGATCCAAGTAATTAAACTATTGTTTGGAATTAGGTTTCCCTTGTGGCTGTTTTCGAAACTAGTGTGGGCAGTTTACAGTATTGCTTACTTTTTTGCCGTCGTCGTCTACTAAATAGTGTTTTTATTGGTAGTTCGTCATACGATATTTCTACGACTTGTCTATCTGTCTACGAATTCGATTACCACCAATAAAATTATATTCTTGTTATATATGGCACTATAATACATAATTGTATGTAATACTACAATAAATTGCAATTGCAATGGAATTATTTGATTAAATAATAAATATGGAATTTACGAATAGCATATTAAAGAAGAAAAGAAAAATATTAAAATTTTATATTTTTTAATGATTATTTATAAACTTAATGTGACAAAAGTTAATATTTTCAGTTATTTTGCTTCTCGATGAACCTACGTGGGACTTGGATCCTTTAAATACATACTTGGTAATTTCCATTCTATCAAACGCTGCCAAGAAATATGGTACCACTATTATACTAACTATGGAGAAACCTAGATCAGGTAAATAAATTAACATTGGATGAAATATTATAAAAAACCAACCAACCAATTAAAATAAAGTACCTACCTACTTTATAACTGTAAATCCGTAAAATGTAAATGGATGTCGGCCGGGGCAGTAAACGAGAGTAAAACCCTTAAAATAATATCCTCCTCCATGGAAACTCTTAAACATAATTTACAAATGAAAAATTAAATTAAAAATTTAAAAAACCTGCTACGCAACCACCACAACCAAACCAAACAAGCAACGCTACTTATAGTTTAAGGAACAACCCTTAAAAAGTAAATAATTTTGGAAAAAAGCTGATACTCTTACACTGCTGAACTGATATTAACCAAATATAGCTAAGAACAACCGCAAGGAAACTATCTTTCAAATAAAAAAAAACCACATCGAAATCGGTCCATCCGTATGAGAGCTACGATGCCACAGATAAGTACACACACACAGACAGACAGACATTGACGTCAAACTTGTAACACCCCTCTTTTTGCGTCGGTGGTTAAAAAAATAAAAATAATCTGTACAATATATGTAGTTATATGTAATTGAAAAATTAGAGAAAGGAGTACAGATACTTTTTTTTAAGTTGGATATCGTTAACAGACGGGGTTATCTATATTCTATGTACAATCGGGTGACGCCGAGAATAGGCTATCTACTACTCCGATTAAAAAAAAAAATTATTGCACTACATCCTCCGTCCCGACTACGTAACTCACTTTATAATTTATTTATTGAGGAACGCTATTCAGCATCACGCTACAAAGTACAAACCTTGTGACCGGAGCATTTAAGTTGTAATATACTTACATAAAGAAAATACGAGAGCGGTGCCGCGAACAAAAGTTAGTTCGAAAGAAAAAAATCTTAATATTCGTTTTCTTCCAGATGTTTTTCCATTCCTCGATCGAGTGGTATATCTGTGCCTAGGGGACGTGGTGTACGCCGGCCCTACAAGAAACCTTTTAGATTATTTCGGCAGTATCGGGTTCCCTTGTCCGCAACTCGAGAATCCTTTGATGTATTACTGTAAGTTAGGAAATTAAAGAAAATTTAATTTGCTTCTATATGTTTCTATTATAATATATGGACTACTTTTTATATCGACCAAGCGATTCACCCTCGCTTCGCTCAGGTTCGTCCCTAGGTACGTTTTGACGCTTAGTGGGTATGGAATAGTTTTTTTTTAATATTTTTTTTCGTGAATTTTTCCATGTTTTAATAGTTATTCTGCTATTCAGAGTGAAGACAAATCCAATAAAACAAAGATCATAAAAATCGTTGAACTTGAGAACGGCTGGACCGACTTTTCGGTTTCCGTGGGATAGCAGATTTATAAACTTTTCCGCGTAGGTCCTGCGAGGATAGTGAAGGATGCGTATAGAAATGAAGTGAACGAGGGTCACTAATGTTTGTTTAATAAACAATAATTAAAATGCTAAGAGCATTTATAATGCTAATAAATTCTTGGAAGGCAATAAATATATTCTATTATTTTTGTTACAGTATGTCTATCTACAGTAGACAGACGATCTCGAGAACGTTTTATCGAATCAAATCACCAAATAGCGGCATTAGTAGAAAAATTTAAAGTCGAAGGTCAAGCGATTATGCAGGGAAATATGACCGAGCACAGCCGTATCATAAACCCTAACAAGATGCAGATGAATTATGGAAAACCCGGCGGTGTGCGCGTTGTATGGATGTTGTATTTGTAAGTATTATATAAATTTTAGACATGTGATCTTTTGAGTTTTTCATCCATCATCCAATTCAGTATAATTATTTTAGACGCAATGAATAAATTATTATTATTATTTTAGACGTATGCTGGCATCAATTTTCAACTTAAAGAAACATGGTTTAAAACAAATGTCAATGAGATTATTAACTTTGCCAATATATTGCTTAATATTATGGATTTTCTACAATGAGGCAAAGGTAACGTTTTTGAAAACTTTATATGAACTACTGTCCTTACTTATTAAATATTAAAATGATGATTTTAAAAAAATATATATTTTTATTCACATTACTGTCTTTATCATTTAATTTGCCGTTTATTAATTTAATATACATTATGAGTGACAAACAGGAACACACTTATTTAGGTATAAGTTTTCCTTATGTAAATCTATACTAATATTATAAAGCTGAAGAGTTTGTTTGTTTGTTTGTTTGGTTGAACGCGCTAATCTCAGGAACTACTAATCCGATTTGAAAAATTCTTTTTGCATTAGATAGCCCGTTAACTGAGGAAGGCTATAGGCTATATATCATCCCGGGAAAATGTACGGTTTCCGTGGGATAGATTTGTTTTTGGCTAGGGACGAACCCGAAGCGAAGCGAGGGTGAGTCGCTAGTAATAGAATAAACCTTTTTATATTGCAGGATTTTCAGCGCGCTTTTGTTACTAAGAGTGGCCTAATATTCAATGCTATGGTCGGAACATACTTTATTAGTATTATGAACACTATTTGTCTTTGTAAGTATTCAACATTTTCTTAAAGTAAATAAATCCATAAACATTTTATAACGAAGACGACGAACGACGAATTTTATTTAAAATTCAAAAGAATTAAATCTACATTGGAGGGTGGGATTTCTATTAACTAATTTTATTATATATCAAAGATTGCATTATATTATGTATATAAATGTAATAGCTAAATATAATAAAATCTTATTTTAGATGGTCCCTACAGAACTCGTTACTATCAAGAATCTCAGGAAGGTCTGTACAGTGGGGCGAGTCTATTGCTCGCGTGGAATCTCGTCTCACTGCCGTTTTCGTTTGTTACTACATTTGCATCCGCTGCTATAATATATCCGTAAGTAATTCACAAATAAACTATCAACGAAATAAAAATTACACTTTTAATAATTAATTACATACACTTCCATATTGAGTATCTTCCTTTTATGAAGTCGGCCGGGAAAGAAGGAATTAATAGTTAAAATAATATCAATTTAAATATTGGAAAGTCCTGTATAGAGATAACGTACAGTTAAATTTGAAAAGTGATACATTCGAATATCAGACGAGAAAAATATTTTTATATAATATAGGTAATAATATAATATAGATTGTCCACTTGTGGAACCACAAGTAATAAACGAAGTTTTTTATACTGTAGAAACAATTTATATGAATTTAGAAGCTATGAAATGTTGGGTATCTTTCTCCCCTGACTCCGCTCGCGTACTAAGTACATCGATAAAAACTAGTCTAACTATTAATCCAGGAATAAATAATAATCTCTATTCTTAATTACACTCTAATTCGTTGAGTCGTTACATTTTGAAAAAGTAACAAACAGACTGACTATTAGTACCTAAGTATATATATATCACAAACATTTGCATTTATAAGGATGTGTTTATATTACGTAGTATGATACATTTTATTTCACTTTTCTGATACTACCTATAAATAAGGTTTGGAATAATCATAAATATATATTGGTAGTTAGCAATTGCATTAGTTATTATTTTATTTTAATTCGCTAATTGTTATAGTATACTCAGCGACATATCAGAAAGTCTGGACTACGTATATTTCTCTCTGATCCTATGGTCGTGCTATATCTACGCAGAACAGCAAGCCATTGCCATCATGATGTTTATAAAGAACGGCCTCATCGCTGCTATTGTTAACATTTATATCTCCTGCATTTACATTATGTTGGCTGGTGGCGTTTTAAGGTAATTAAATGAAAAATCTGTTATTAAACCTTATTTAAGTTTACAGTATTACTAACTTAACAGTATAAAAATTATAACAAATTTACTGTCTGTGGTTACTTTAGAATATAATTTTATTAGAGGTCGTATTTCTGCTATTGGTATTTGCCGGTAGGGTTGTGGACTCTCTTTATTAAGTATACCTACTTAAAGTGTAACTTTAAGCTCGTACTAAATACATCACACGATTTTATTTTATCCTGGTTACATTTAAAGTTTAATCAATAACATTAATTAGTAGCCAAACAAATTTCTTAGGCTTCAGTAGGTAAGTTATATTTTATGTTATAGTTATTTAATAATATAACACATTTTGTTTTACAGATCCTATAAAGGCTATGAAGACTGGCTTCTCTATCTCACTTATCTCACACACACAAGATACGCCTCAATTTTCCTACATAGAAACATATTCAAGCAGCCCACATTTAACATCCTTCCATACAGCGAAGACGACAACTGTACGTCTATTACAAATCTCATCCAAACTTCATCTAATATAAACACTAATTCCAATGCAAACTGTAGGTATCCAAGCGGTAAGGCATTTCTTACTGAGAGGTTCACATCTAAAAATTTTGGCGGTGATATTTATCAGACTGGCGACTTTAATATGGATTTCAACTTAGGTATTTCCTTTGCATTCTCTTTAGGTATTATCGTTTTTAATAAGTTCTTATATCTCATGCCTTTGCCTGGATACATTATTGATAAGTTTAGGGAATGATATTAATTTGAATTTTTATGTCTTAGGCATCGTCCATTAATCACGTGAGGCTCGAAAGAGGGGAGGGGGGAGGGTGGATTTGCTAGTTTTTGCTTCAGGTACTGCAACCTCAATGTCTGTCCTGGACATTTTTATAACGGTGCATAGTTTTCTAGAATTAAATTAGATTACACCTGTATTTAAAGTAATATTCTGAAATTTTTTTAAATACTTTGTACCAAAAAAAACATGTGATTTTGGATAGGGGAGGAGGTTCGTCTAAAATCTCACCACGTACAATCACGGGGTAGGGGGGAATTAAAAAGTTGCAAAAAAACATCACGTGATTAATGAACGACCCCTTATTAGTTATTTCGGCAACATTTTGATTTCCGTGGTGCCGTAATTTGACGATGAATTCTTATAAATCTTGAAAAAATAAAACGAAAGAGTTGTTTTTCTATACCTCGCTTTTCGATGTCGATAATTAAAAATTAGAAAATGTATATTTTTTTACTTTTTTTGACGGCATTCGATATATTTTTGAAAAATAAAACGAAAAATAAGAATAATTTTTTTTTCCTAGCCCACATTCAAAATATTATATTTATTTTTAATAGCAAAGGTCTTGGGTTTGAAATAAAAAAAGACCTAACGAGTCGACCTTCTCAACCTACGTTATTCAAATCGGGACTGTAATTTTTCGATTTTTGAGTATCGATATCTCGAAAACAAAGCGATAATTTTATTCTTATTTTTCGATTTTTTTTTTCAAGATCTATAAGAATTCATTGTCATATTAGGTCGCCACGAAAATTACAATATTCCCGTTATTTCAAATGATTATTAAGTAATACTTAATATACTTTATACATATTTTATAATTATATACAACATAATTGAAATGATTCTGAAGGAAAATTATGAATAATAAAATTTTAAAATATATTTTTTTATAATAGTCAAATAATTGAAACAAATATCTAGTTGTTTTAATTTAATATTTATTATCGAATTATACTTACATTTTATATCAAACTTCTCTGCAACAGACAAAAAAGTTTTCATTACATTATTTATAAACTTTACCATTTACTCCTAATCTAATATATTAAAACTTATGATTTAACTTTCTTTTATTTTTCGTAACAATTTCATTTACCATATTCCACCATAATACTGTAAAACTATGATGGGTACGGTTTAAAATAGTTAATAATAAAATTATTTTAATTGCACACAAACTGTATAATTTTACACAGTATAAATTAATTATCTTTTTACTTAAATGGTAATCGTAATAACGATTTTTTTGTATAATGTCTCAAATTAAGTATATCAAATATTGAGATCATATGCTTATGCAAAAAACATAAAACCCCTTTTACATTTAAGAAATTGTGAAATCTCCAATTACTTTAGGATAACTGTATATGACAGTTTCAGTCTGCGTCTCAGAGTCATTTTCACTCACACATGGAGTTCCATCACCTAAAAATGAAAATTAGTATGTAATCATAAAACCAGAAGCTAAATAACAGTAATGTTCAGCGAACATATTGCCTAACAAGAATTGAAGACTGTTGTTAGAAAGCTTTCAATTGTTTATATGTAAATTTTTCAGCCAAACATATCTTTTAGAAAAAAAACCACCTCTAAAATGTAATAGGTACGGTGGTACCTATATCCTTTAACGCAACTTATGTGTAAAGGTAAGTTAATTATTAAAAAGCAAATACTCACTTCCATATACAACAATTGTTTTATTAAGTTTGTTAATTGTAACCTGCAGACAAAAAATATTGTTTAATTTTAATAACAAAAAATAATTTGTCAATGTCATTAATAATTCATCAACCCATGCAGACTTGACCAACAATGTTTAAAAGAATTGGTTACTTTATTTTTATTAATAAATATTAATAATTACATTAGAAAAGCTTTTTTTATATTAAATAACCATATCGTTCTATTATCAATGCCAAATAAAAGAGAATTTCCTTACAAATCATAAACAAATATTCTGTTTCATGTGATAAAGGGTTAAAAAGTTCATTCTCAATAAATTTTTTTTAATTTTATACTCTTGACCCTATTGGTACATATTTAATGTGAATCTTACAAAAAAGTTCATTAGTATAGAATTATTTTAGAGAAACATAAGCAAATTTAATGTTTTTTTTCTCAGCTAGTCTTCACATTTAATATTAATAAAAAATAAGTTTTTTTTATCTAAATCAGTTATCTTTTTTTGTTGCTTTTAACCATTTACATAATACAGATATGGAGCAAAAAGATAGGTAATTATTTGCATATTTTTTTCGGGTAAAAAAAAAGAAAAAGCAAAAATGTGTAATTTCTTTTCTTATTCAGTAAATTTTTTGCCTGATAATTTTCAATATTTATAAATATTAATAACATTTCAGGTATGCTTCAAACATTTAAAAAAACATAAAAAAAAATTACAAAGAAATCAAAGATTCAAAACTTAATCTATTCATGCATATTTTATTAAATATGGTTACATATAATTGATGCAAGTCAACATGGGTTTCTATTATCCAATTGTAGAGAATTTTAATATGTGGTGCAAATTAAATAAATACATATAGGAAAAATTATAAACATGTGAATATTGACTTTGATGTAAGACACCACATTAGACATCCTGATTAACAAAGTTCTGAAAATAACAGAATTATTAACACAATTTTTATAAATATAATTTGGAGAGTTAATGTGTTGTAACTTGTACATTAGTTAATATCATTGAAAATTATTATACTTACAGGTGATAAAACAATTTCCCTGTACTTTTTTAGATATACCTTTAAAGGTTCTACATAATTATCAAAGCCAAGTGCATTCATTGCAAACAACACATCTTCACCATTAATAGTCTTTCTCTTTTCCATTTGGCATCGATCACTTGCCTCACTCGTTATAAATGATATAAATTCTGATATGCATTCTTGTACACATTCTCGAGCATCTTTTGCAATCTGTTTAAAATAAATCACAAGGTTATATATGAACAATATAACTTGATTTTCATCATAATAGTAAGTTATTTATATAAGTGGGAAGAACTTACCTTTCCATTTTCTGGAATTGCCCTTTTCATAATCTTAGCTATATTTGCTATTGGTAAAAAACGATCTTGCTCTCTTAGGGGCACATTTTTACCTCCACTATTAGAATCGGAATTGTTTTCTTCTTGTTCTATAGAAGGTAAAGACAATGCTAAATTATTTTTTATATAGAATAAATTCTAATAATACGTAATTAGACATGCATAATATTGTAAGCTACCCAACACATCGTCGGTGTTTACAACATAAGTCTCTTCATCGACGAGGAATCCATTGTCTAACCTAACCAAATTTCCACCGAGTTCATCGCCTTCCATGATGCTAGATTTATAATATTGTTTTTGATAACTGTAAAATATGCCGAGATTTGAGTAATACCTACTACAAAAAATTATGACAAATCACATCAAGAAATTACCAGCAAACAACAATTAGGTACCTATTATTTATTATTATTATTTCGTGAAGTCAAGACTAAAATCACAGACTAATATTTTTATTTTAATCTAATCATTCTTGTTGTTCCTTGTCTATGCTAATCATTATCAGTGTTGCAAAAGTAAAAAAAAAAAACGTTAAATTTGCCAGCTAAAATCGGGAGAAATCGAGAGATTTCTTTTATGGAGTATATAGTATATAGTATCGGCTTAGGTAGTTTTAAAAGTAAAGGTCAAACCATAAAACATGTATTTTTACACGACGTTGTTTCCTCGTTTCAATTTTTTTTGCGATCAAAATAATGTTTATAATTTAAACTAAATTTTAATAGGTACTTAGGGACCATTGATTCATTATGTAAGGGTCTTGTGAGGGATGGGGAGGGGAGAGGGGGGATTATCAAAATCTCAACGTGTTCATATCTTGAGAGGAAATTCATACATTTGACACTCGTTCGTGTGTTTCGTGACAGTTTGACTTTTGTTAACTGAAATTTGTTACTAGCTAAGAAACGCATTAGTTTTGATTTAATTAATTGTTGTTAAAGGTTATTTGCTTGCCGTTTTATATTCGTCGTTAATTAAAATACAAGTGGATATAATATGTTCCTGGTCTGGTATATGGTAGTTGTATAGCCTTATTGGACGAGGTGATAGTTGTATAGCCTCTTTGGACGAGGTGATAGTTGTATAGCCTTATTGGACGTGGTGCGAGCAATATTGGGAAGTCCCCGTGCATTGATTTTGTATTAACGGTTTATTTTAGTGTTGCCGTATTTAGAATATTATTTTCCAATTTTACTAATTAATATCATTTTACATTAGTTGAAAATGCAAAAAATCGGGAGAAACGATCGCTAAATCGGGAAATCGGGAGACAATAACCAAAATCAGAAGATCTCCCGATAAATCGGGAACTTTTACATATCAATACACAGATTATGGAGATGTTTCAATGTTAGTTATTTTTTATACGCTGTAGTTATTTATACGGTATTTCATGTACAAATTGTAATGTCTTTAGATATTTTATTATATTTTAACGTCGACCAAAGGCGTGACTTATTTAAAAAATAATTCCGAAATACAATTAATAATAAGAGCCTTATTTTTTTTTATAAATATTGTTAAAGTTCATTGACGTAGATCATTTAGAAGTAATTTAGTTAATTAATAATAATATATTAATTACATTAGTTTTATATTTTTATGAAAAATTCGATTAATTATATATTTTCGTAAACTTAAATTTGTAATAATAATTTCCAAAATTATGCATATTCAATAAAGATACGTAATCAACAGATACACATTAGAGATATTTAGACTTGAGCTAACTACCTGCCAAGCGATCTGCGATTCGACAGACGACAACTGCAATCTGTCATTCTTATCTGTGAAAATAAAAGGTAATGTTGCTTGCAAGCAGAGGAAGAAAATATGCCTAAATAATTATGTGGAAGAAAAATTGCAATTTCAGACAAATTTTATATTAGTAGAAATATATGAGCAAAGATTCCGTTAACTACAATTTGGATGATCGATACTCGAAATTAGGTTATTCGTGTTAGAGATCTTACTAATCAACAAATTTTCATACGTTTGTTGAGAGTTATTACAAGTTATTTATCAAAATGGGAGTACCAAAGTTCTTCAGGTACACCAGTGAAAGGTATCCGTGCCTAAACGAATTAGTAAAGCAATATCAGGTATGTTTACAATAACTTAATTAATCTTTCTACCGCCTAAATAAATATTAAATAATGTCAACGATTACTTTATAAATATATATTACTTTATATAAGTATATTACTTAATGTACTACTTAATAATAATCTTTTTTAAACTCTTTGTGTCTTTAGTAAATTAATTTTCTTGTAATTAGTAATTGTCATACATTATGGTTAATTTTTAGATACCTGAATTTGACAATATGTATTTGGATATGAATGGTATTATACACAATTGCTCTCATCCTGATGACTCAAACCCACATTTTCGTATTACTGAAGAAAAGATATTTAAAGATATCTTCCATTATATTAATATCTTATTCCAAATTATTAAGCCAAAGAAATTGTTCTTTATGGCTATTGATGGTGTTGCTCCTAGAGCCAAAATGAACCAACAAAGAGGAAGAAGGTAATTTTTTTCTGTATATATTTTTGCAGTTTAATTATAATATATATAAATCCTTAAAATATTTTTTTTTCTACATTTTATAGATTTAGATCAGCAAGGGAAGCTGAAAAATTAGAAGAAACAGCAAAAGCAAAGGGTATAACTCATTTAAATAAATCAAATGTTTTGTTTATTCTGCAATATACATACATAACAAATTATTTTTAAACTTATTTGCCCATGGTTCAGCTTTCATAACCATGATGTATTATTTAAAAAATGGCTGTTAAAGCATGAACAAATCCACTTAATTTGTTATGTTCTATATTAGTGGAATTTTCATTTCTCTATCTATATTCTTTTTAAACTTCCTTTATTTTTATAGGTGAAGTGCTACCTGCAGAAAAAAGATTTGACAGTAACTGTATTACTCCAGGCACTGTTTTTATGGCCCGTTTGCATGAACAACTTAAATATTTTGTTAAGGAGAAAATGACAAATGACCCACTATGGGCTAAAGTGAAAGTTATATTATCAGGACATGAAGTGAGTATATTTTTATACTATCTCTTTCTACATTAAGCTTTGCTTTCTTTCTTTGTTTACTTAATTTAGTACAAAAACGTCATAAGTGAGACATCCTGGATGGTCCAAAAAGTTATTAGGTATTTCTATTGAGAGAATCCTGTGTTAAAAGGGCAGTATTATTTATTAGTATTAATATTTTTAGCCAAGAGTTGGAAAGTTGGTGCACGCAACCTTAAAAAGCAAATGAAACTTTGTATGTATTAAAATATAGGAAAGTCATAATATCATAAGAGCTATTTTATTTTTTTAACTTTGGGAAATACATTAACACAGCACCTGCATACATACTGGTGGTTGTGTGGAGATTCATCTGCTAGGCTAGACAGGAACTACTCACTAAAACCCAATTGAACCTTCACTTTATTAATGGGGTAGCGCAGAATCCCTTTACACACTCACGGACCGAAGGCTTTATGTGCTCTCCGAAGCACAGGGGTGAAACACCGCCAACTTCCCAACTCCGGGCTGTTACTGAGACTTACTAAATAAAAAGACCCAATAACTAAACTTGACCCGCCCTGGATTCGAATCTAGGACCTCTCGATGTGCAGCCGTACTTGCTAGTCACTACACCACCGAGGCAATAATAAGGACACTCATAAGCCCCGCATCAAACATAAAAGGGGTCCCTCGGCATGCCTTTTAAAACCCAATGCATACAATTATGGTTAGACTAGTTTGACATTGCAACCATAACTGTTTTTAGACTCCAGGAGAAGGTGAACACAAGATAATGGATTATATTCGATGGGCGAGGTCCCAACCTGACTATGATCCGAATATTCGTCATTGCCTGTATGGTCTTGATGCTGATTTGATTATGCTGGGCATGTGCACTCATGAGCCGCATTTTGCTTTACTTCGTGAAGAGGTTTGTTAAATTATTACAAAGAAATTATTATTTTAAATAACTAAAATTATGTATTTAAGTTCATTTTGCTATGTTTATTTAATGTTATGCTAAGCTTAGAAATGTTGTGTAGAAAATAATAAGTGACTAATTGTCATATTTTTTATTCAAGCTCTATTTATTATGATTGTAGGGAAGGTAATATTTTAAAAACACCTGAAATAACAAATATTTTAAATTCTTTTCATCATTAAAATGTCAATAAGAAAATATGCACTCTTTTTTTTATGTTAGTGTATACATTATATAATATTAATCAAGTATTATTTAACACTTCCTGGATAAATTCTATGAAATTATTGTTAACCGGACCACCGGTGGCTTGGCAATCGTTGACAGGTTAAATAATACTAACTTACAGTATTTTTTAACTGTTGAAGGATAAGTTTTAATCCTCGAAATATCTGATCGAAACTAATTAATCTTTTCTAGGTAAAATTTGGTAGGTCAACACAGCGGGCGACAAGCCCTGAAGAAACCAACTTCTACCTTCTCCACTTGTCTCTACTCAGAGAATATTTAGAACAGGAGTTCATATCTATAAAAGATAAATTACCTTTCCCATTTGATATTGAGAAAATTGTTGATGATTGGGTATTAATGGGGTTCCTTGTGGGAAATGATTTTATACCCCACTTACCTAACATGCACATCAATAATGATGCATTACCACTTCTATACAGAACTTATATGACTGTTCTTCCAACTTTAAATGGTGAGCTTTTCTAATGTTTTGTTTTCTGTACAAGTAATATAATTATTAAAAACTAGGAAGGTAGGATATAGTAGACTTTATTATATATATATATATATATATATATATATATATATATATATATATATATATATATATATATATACATAGGTATGAGTCACAACTCATTTACACAACCCACAGGTTGTAATAAAACGCGTTTTCCCGTTTGAATGAGATAATCTCCCGCGGTAAAAAGTAGTCTGTCACTCTCGAGCTCTCTTAACTATCTCCACACAAAAAATCACGCCAGTCATTTTCTCTGTATCGACATGTAAGAAGGACAAATAAATAAACTATAGATCTCGCTATGTTATTATTTTATATCTTTCTATATTTTTATTAAATTTAAAATAAGTATAATATATTATTGTATTCAGGATATATAAATGAAGCAGGAGATTTAAATCTGGAAAGGTTTGAAATATTCATGCAAGAGTTAGCTAAAATTGATAAAGAAAAATTCCAAGACACATATGCTGATTTGAAGTATTTTGAGGCTAAAACTGGTAGACGGCCAAATGCACTGGAGAGGAAAGAGGTATGACACACTTTCTAATATCACCTGCAGAGAACAACATTGTAACTCTGTAACAAATGAAGAATTTATTTTATTTCTTATCATTAATTTTAACATATATTTAAATTTTACATTCAAAATCACTAAAATACTGTTGTAATGTACATGTATAGAATTATTAATTATAATCAATATTGAATATGTGTTTTAATTTTCGTGATTTTTACATGACATTTTATGTAGAATTCGCATAAAATACTGAATGATTTGTAAAATATTTTTTTATTAAAAATTTGAATGAAATGTGTATTTTTTAGTACAAGCCAAATAACGATGACACATTTAATGTAAATATTGAAGATATTAAAGCAAACAAGCCTGATGATGAATTGCAAGCATTAATAAATGCCACTCATGATATGGTAAGATTGAATTATAGCATTTTTACTATTATATTCTAATTCTTTCTTGTTAAATCTAGTTTAAATATAGAGTAGAATACTCTTATAATGACATCGAAGGGAAGTGACAAACAGGTGATACTAAGCGGACGTCATACAAAGCATAGTCTTAGAAAATAATCAACTTCCTATTTATGTTAGGTATTTAGTTTAATAGACACTACATATGTATTATATGTATGTGTATTTAATTAAAAAAAGAAAAAAAAACATGAACTGACACAAAACAAACATACACCTACATTTGTATTAAAGCAATAAAAATTGTACATAATATATTTTTTTTTACATAAGAAATCAGTCATTTTTGTCTGCTTTTGTTTTTTCTTTAGATTGTTATAACAGTCCCTTAACCACCATTGTGTAAAGAAAACATTGCCCAATTATCATTCTCGATATATGAGTGAAGGTGTTCGGCCATTGTAACCAGACATGATTTCTTAAAAACCTTAAAAAAAACCGACTTCCAGGCACTGAAAAGTAAAAAATAACTAAACGGGTGTTTTCATTTAGAATAGATACTTAATCAGATATTTTCGAAGTCGGTGTGCTTTGATTTGTATTGGCTGGCACTGACTTCGAAAAAATCTGATTAAGTATCTATTCTAAATGAAAACCCCTGTTTAGTTATTTTTTACTTTTCAGTGCCTGGAAGTCGGTTTTCTTTTATTTTTTACCATCATTAACTGGTAAATAAACAGTTTTTTTAAACCGGTTCCGAGCCCTCAGGCATATTGTAGAATTCGTCGTTGCTATGAGTAAAACCTTCCAGTATAATAGGGGTCATTTTATTCATTTTGACAAATCTCAAATATTTATTCAAAATCATATTTTTTAGTACTTTAAAGCAGTATTTATAATAAAGTGATCGCCTTGTGGTTGAAAATCGACAGAATTTCAATAAATTTGAATATTATTATATATTTTTTGTTAAGGATACTTAGAAAGCTTGTAACCTTCCTTAATAAATAAACAAACAAACAAACTATTAAAAAAATCCAAATTAGACTCAAACTTCCCGAGATCGCAACACTTTTCCCTGTTTCACAAATCAATTATAAATGATACTCAGACAAATGTGAGTGAATAAAATAGTACATTTATATTTATTTTAAACAATTTCCATGAATTGTTTTTTTTTTAATTTACAGTTTATGGAAGATATGGAGAATGATGATGATGATGAATATGAAGATACAAGTGACGGTAATATTTGGATTGTAAAATATATTATGTATATTGTCAAAATACATGCCATAAATATTACATATCATTTAATTTTTCAGAGGAAGCAAATATTGAAATGGAATTTCTTCTACACAAAAAAGACTATTATATGAACAAATTGGATTATTCCAAAGTTACAGAGTGAGTCAAAATATTTCTTAATCTTTGTTGTGTCATGGGAATTCACTAATCTTTGATAAAATGTAGTGTAATACTGTAAATAATAAACTAGAAAACAAAAAACATTTTAGAATATCTTTTTTGATAATTTTTTTCGAAATACTCTAAATATCTAGAAAAAAAATCATAACAAAATATTACTTTTAATAAAATGTAGTGTAATACTGAAAATGTCTATAAATAAAAACATTTTAGAATATCTCTTCTAGTTTTTCTATTGTTTTTAGTTTAAATAATAAAAAAGAAATATATTTTCAGTGAAGTGTTACTTGACCAAGCAGAAGGATATGTGAGAGCAATTCAATGGAATCTATTTTATTACTACAAGGGCTGCCCGTCCTGGTGTTGGTATTACCCGCATCATTATGCACCGTACATATCTGATATTAAAGGGTTCAAAGACTTGAAGATTGATTTTGAACTGGGAGAGCCTTTTAAACCTTTTGAGCAGGTATTGTCTTATTACTTGTTTTTTAAAAATTAACACATACGATACGTATTACGAGTAAATTAATGTAGCTTGTTCGGTCCAAAGGTTCTTACCGAACACATAAGCAGTAATGCTTAGCCGGTGTGTTATAAATACATGTAACACTCCTCAAAAAGTCAATGCATGTTTGGATAGCAATCAAACCGGCTGCATTTATTATCAGTGTAACATTATACACATCATATCAAATCAATAAACTTTACAACGATCTCAGACTGTATTTAATTTAGCAAGCAATTAGTAGTAGGTCGCGTCCCCTACATAGCTATTATATTACTATATTTTCTTATTAATGAAAGAATTTGCAGAATTGGATCAGTATTTCCCGCATTTACGCCCTACATCCTAACCTTGCCACTTTTCGCCTGTATCTCACTCGCATGGTAGTAAAATGTAGTTACTGTCTTCATTTAAATCCATCACAATGTATAGAAACAAAAAACACTCACAAACTATCATATAACATTAGTAGACAAATGTATATTAAATTTGTGTTTCAGCTATTAGCAGTACTCCCGGCGGCCAGTAAGAACTTACTGCCGTCTCCCTTCCACGATCTCATGACGGACGAGGACTCTCCCATCGTGCACTATTATCCGGTGCACTTTGAAACCGACCTCAATGGAAAGAAAAATGACTGGGAGGCAGTCGTTTTGATACCTTTTATTGATGAGGTGAAATTGATTTAATTATTTACATAGGTCAAAAAAGTACTAGATACACAATCAGCGACAAAAACATGTCCTCACCGAATGAGCGCTCATTTAAACATTTGAGAGCACTCTTAATTTAAAAAAAATATGTGAAAACAACTTTAAGCATTGCATATAAGGTTCAATTTACGTTGTTGTATATTTATTTCAACTAGAATAATTACCTAAACACAATTGGTGACAGTTTTATAAGAGAACTTTTGCATGTGATTGTGTATTTAGTACTTTTTTGATCGATGGTTATTTATGTATATTAGAATGTATTTTTTTTTTCAATATTTTTTTATTTTACTGATGTTTTATAATATATTTAGTAAGACATTAATATATATTTTAAAACCAACAATCTTTATCTGAAATATGATTTTTTTTTCTTAATCAAAAACTTTATTTAACCAAAACTTTCAATGATCACATTTTATACTTATTATACATATAAATAAAATGACATTTCAATCAAAACCAATATAAGTTTTTTTTTTACATTTATGTCCGTAGGCAAATCTCCTATCAGCGATGTCGCCCTGCTATCAAAGACTAACCGAAGAGGAACTGAAACGTAACATGCACGGGCCCATGTTGGTGTATGAATGGACGTCGGAAAATTTAGGTAAATATTATTTATGTGAAATCATATACATAGCTATAGTTCATTATGGCGCAATTCGAAAATTTTAAACTTTTTTTACAAATAGGTAAAATATTTTTTTTACTGTCTCGTTCTTCTAATCTAGATTGTAGTGGCTTGCATGTAAGGCTGCAGATACGGATTTACTGAGTTTGATTCTCGGTTCGGGCCAAGTACAGTTATTGAATTTTTCTGTCAAAAAATTCTCAGTAGTAGCTCGGAATTGGGAAGTTACACCCCCGTGCCTTCGAGCCCTCGCTCCTGCGCCTTCACTGTCACCGGTCTTGTCTCATGTCGTCCTGCCGGAGTATGAGAGTGACAGGAGTAGAGAGTGCACTTGTATTTGTACGTACACTATTAATCACAGGAGATATCTCTTCTGCGCATAATACTTTCTAAGATTTACTTGAATATTTGACACATTTAAATAAAACTTTTATGAATTTTTTAACGGATTCATATTAATCTTTGGTTCCCGACGTTTCGTAATTTACAGCAATCATAATCATTGTTGGATCGATCGATACAAAAAAAGTTTTATTTAAAAATTTACTGCGCAGTTACCTACTTTCAGTGAGATTGGCGACCTTGATTAATCTCGATCAGGATGATATTATAACAGTTTACAATTGTTACAGGTCCAGTCAAAGCGCCACAATATTTCCCAACTATCCCAGAAGGTCACGCAATGGAAAAAGCAGTATGGCGTTCCGAGTTGGATGTTCCGGACGCGCAGCTAAAGCGCGGCATGCTGCCCAATGCCGACCGCGACCTGTTGTACCCGGGATTCCCCACTATGCGACATTTGAAGTATCGGGTAAGTTTACATTTTTAATTGTTGTATGATGGTTCTGAAATGGAAAATTGAGTCATTATAGATGTTTTATTTCTGGGAGTTTCGTACAGTTTTGGCTTCAGTCAGTTATTGCGCACTATTTCCCAGTATCAGTTACATTTTTTAATGCTAATCATTTTCAATACAAAATAAATAACAATTATTGTTAAATCTCTTCCACCGTAAAAAATAAAATTTGAATTTACTAGATTTTACTAGTGACTTACCCTCGCTCCCTTCGTGTACGTCCCTAGATATCTAACAGTAGGCTGTATAACTTCAGGTCATAATCTATCTACACACACACGTACGAACGCACGCATACTATCTTCCATTACATAAGATCATCTTCTATACACATAAATAAAATTGGAGTGTCTGTTTGTAATATTAAAATAACCGCTTTTTACTAAATGCATATGGATGTATACACGGTACACATACCAAAACAATATTTTTTACGATTTTTTGTCTGTCTGTCTGTTTGTTCCGGCTAATCTCCGAAATGGCTGAACGGATTTTGACGCGACTTTCACTGGCAGATAGCTAATGTTATGAGGAGTAACTTAGGTTACTTTTATTTTAAAAAGTTCCGCAAAAAAAAAACATAAAGTTGTGACTAAATCCACGTACGGCGTACGCACCCGAGCGAAGCGAGGGTAAATCGCTATATAATTTAAATGAATATCTTAGGAGTAGCAAGCTACTATTTAGGTATAAACATAGCTAACCGTGAAAAATAATAAATAAAAAATAATAATAGTCCGATGTATTTCACAGACAAGCATAAAGAAGTGCAAAGTGAAAGTGTTCGACCAGCCCTCGCGCAATGACAGTATGATAGTGGAGATCATCCCCACGGAGAGCGTGGACCCGCCGCTAGAGGAGCTCGCGCGGCAGCTGCTGGGCCGCGTCGTGTGGGTGAGCTGGCCGCACCTCACGAGGGCTAAGTGAGTCAACATTTCATATTAGAGCAGTATAAAAATCTGCCTCAGTGGTCTATTGGCTAGCTTGTATAGCGAATCCAGAGGTCCTGGGTTCGAGACTCGGGTCAGGTCAAGTATGTGAAGTGAAGAAATTGTCAGTAACAGCTCCGAGTTGGGAGGTTTGGTGTTTCATCTACTTTGCTTGCCGTGGCCAAAATCTGCCGTTCGGTTAGAGGACATTACAGTGTACAAATTCATATATGTACTATAGTCAGTGAACGCATTTTATCTTAATGGAAATTCCGCTAGATGCATGAGTTATAAGTACCATTTTTTTATGGTAAATAGTTTTGAAGTTTTAGAACAGTAGTGATAACTCGTTAGAATTATACCGGTCAAACCTAAAGTCGTCTTCGCAAACATGTAAAAGTACGTCCACGCACGCCCCGCCTAGCGCCTGCCTTACTGACTTTGACTGTGGTAAAACACCTGAATTTAGCTCAGTCCTCCCATCTTTGCCAAATGAAAAGTATTTCGAAACAAGTGTCTCTAAATTAATATTGACCTTTCTTAGAATTACTATTATATTATTTCTACTATAGACATTATACAGGAAAGCTTTCTTTTCTTATAGATTACAGTGTTCATGTATGAATTAATGAATTGTAATGAGGTTATTGAAAATCGATTTCAATTGTAAAAGCAGTTCAGTACTTTTACAATACATTTAATATATTGATGTCTGACTGATTAAAAATATGTACCTCAAGTCACTCACACACTAATAAACTAAAGGTTTTTTTTTTTATGGTATTCAGTGATAAACGAGCAGACAGTCCACCTGATGGAAAGCGATACCTGTCGCCCATAACACCTACGGTTAATGCACTTAAGTTTTATGTAACAAAACTGCAGAACCGCCGGTACGTTATCACTGTGAGGACTAAGATGTTATGCCTCTTGCCTGTAATTGCGCTGGCTAACTTATCCTTCAAACCGGAACACAACAATGCAATCATTGTTGCTTGGCGGCAGAAACAATACAATACATAACTAAAAATATTAATATTAATAACGTAAATATTTCATTTTTTATAGAGTTATCTCTGTGTCAAACGAGAAAATGCGTCTTCATCACATCGACAAGGAAAACAACAATCTGGAAGGTCCAAGTTTCTCAACGGAACTCAATACGGGCAACTTACATAAACAATGGATATCAGAACGATCTACGATTATAGAACAGTAAATGTTATTTATATACTAACTCTCCTTATTATATATTATATATTCGACGACACGTTTGGCTCAGTGTGTAGTGACCCTACTTGCTGTGCCAGCGGTCGCGGGATCAAGTCCCGCTGGGGGCATTCATTTGTGTGAGCGCGAATGTTTGTACTCCAGTCATGGGTGTTTATATTTATAATATAATAGGTCTACCGGAAAGTTCTGTCCATTTCTATGACAATAATTTTCGATATGTAAGCATATGTTTATTTGGCGCATATTCGGCTCTCTATTTTCATCGATTAATGTACGCATACTAACGTAACAAATTAAGTGAAATAAAGTTGATTCACGTTAGTCTTAAGTGTGCAGCGACAGTGTATTCATGGCGACTGATAAAGTTCATTTACGCCACTGTATTTTAGTACGAATTTCAACAAGGAAGAAATGTTATAGAAGCCTGTACAAATTTATTGAAAGTGTTTGGTGAAGGTATAGTTTCTAATAGGATACGTAGAAGATGGTTCGAAAAATTTGAAACAGGTGATTTCGATCTTTCCGATAAGCCATATTCTGGGCGATCATCTTTGATCGACGACGATGTAATTAAGATCATGTTAGAGCAAGATGCTTTTCTGACAACATCAGAGGTCGCAGAAAGATTTAATTCAGCTCAGAAAACCATTTCGGACCATATTGGCAAGATAGGATTCAAGATGGGTATCACATGAATTAAGTCAGAAGAATTTGGATGATCGAGTCTTCGATATGCACATCTCTGCTTGGTCGGAACAAAATCCTTCCCTTATTAAACCGAATAATAACTGGAGATGCAAAGTGGATTATCTACAAAAACATTGTAAATATAAGGACATATTGTGAACCCAGAAAACCCAAGCATTCCAGCTCTAAACCAAATTTGACTCTAAATAAGAAAATGTTGTGTATATGGTGAGACATTCCAGGACCAATACATTATGAGCTATTAAAACCGAACGAAAAGCTTATTTTGGAGAAATATTGACATCAACTGGATAATTTACAGACAGCAGTCCGAGAATAAAGGGCAGCAATGATCAACAGGAAGGAAATCATACTGCACCATGATAATGCCGGACCATATGCTGCTTTGGGGACCCGTAAAAAAATTGCAGAACTAGGCTGGGAAATTCTGTGGCATCCACCATATTCCCCGGACTTAGCACCCTCTGATTATCACTTGTTATTGTTCTTACAATTTTTTTTGAAGGGCAAAAAATTCAAAAATGGAGAAGATATCATACAAGCACCGGTTCAATTTTTCGCATCAAAAGGTGATTTTTTTTTCATAAATGGGATATATTAAATTGCCCTTACGCTGGCAAAAAGTCATTAATAATAATGGCAATTATATGTATTATAAAAGTTTATTGACAGTAAGAAAAAAATGAATTTTATTTTATTCCAAAAACGGACAGAACTTTTCGGTAGACCATATGTATGTATTTAAAGTTATATATATATGTAGTGTATCAACTATCTAGTATCCACAACACAAGCCTTGAAACTTACCATGGAACTAGATGGTGCTGTGTGTTAATGTCCCAACATATATATTATACTTCTCACTCTGTACTTATCATCTATACTAATATTATAAAGCTGAAGAGTTTGTTTGTTTGTTTGGTTGAACGCGCTAATCTCAGAAACTACTAATCCGATTTGAAAAATTCTTTTTGCATTAGATAGCCTGTTAACTGAGAAAGGCTATAGGCTATTATTATCCCGGAAAAATGTACGGTTCCCGTGGGATAGATTGTTTTTGTCTAGGAACGAACCCGAAGCGAAGGTGAGTCGCTAGTTCAATATATATGTGGGATCCGGATATACTAATAAAAGCGTTTATAGCACTAGTAACTATTTGTTCTTTTAAAATTATATAAAGCAATGTGCAAGCGTCTCGCCGTGTCGTCATTTTGACAACATCCTTCTTTTCTTTTATTAATCTTTAATTCCATTCCATTCTTAAAGTTATATCATACCTTTTCTTTTATTCTTAAAATATCATTTCACCCATACTCACTTCGCAAATCCCACATATATTTCTTTACTTTTACCGTTAATATTGTATTCTTTTTTCGATAACATTTTCGATATAATCTGTTAATTAAAAATAAAAAAAAATTGTTTACAATTTCACGTAGAATTCGTGTAACGTCCACGAAAACCTAACTTCTTAGTTGAATTCGTCTTTTTTAAATAAATGGTCAAAAATTACAGATTTGATTTCCGACTAGAAAATTTAATTTGGTCCAGTTGATGAATTCATTGTTAATACCGGGGTCGGGTCTAGTAGAAGGCCTTATTGATTTTATATTTCTAGAATATTTTAACTTTATAATTATTAGCTCTTATCTGGTTTTTAATATATTATTACAGCAATTCCAACCGTCTCGGTATTGACTTGAATGATGTGAAAGTGATAGTCCACGCTGTTAATATCAAGGGTAAGCCTTTAATTTTTATTTTTTATGGTATAGCATTAAATCTTAAATGTTATTATTTTAATGTCAATAATTATTTTTATTATTATTAAAATTTATTGTTCAAAACTTCTTAAACAAACATAATCTATACATATAATAAAAATTCTGAGTCAAATGTGTACATTAAATATTTTTTTGGATAATCTTATTGAAATAATCATTATTTGGATACAGAGGCTGAATCTATAGTTTTTAGGATTTTTGTCTGTCTATTTGTTGACCGCATCACGAGAGAATCACTGGATAGATTTTAATGAAATTTGGTATCCGGGTCAACATATACGACACTATTTACTGCGGTAAAATATCTCATCTCGGACAAATCCATACTAAACGTTAAAAAATATATTACTATATAAAAATAATGTAGTATTTTGAATTTAAATAAATAACTCAACCCACCAGGTTACAAGTACGTGATAGAAGACGACACGCGGATGTCGGTCCGCGAGCAGTGGTGCGCGCGCGCGTGCGGCTACGCGCTGCAGGCGGTGGTGCGCGCCGCGCGCGCGCCCGCGCCGCCGCCGCCGCCCGCGCGCGCGCCGCGCGACGCCTACCCGCCCGGCGACACCGTCTTCCTGCTCACCAAGGGCCAGTACTACGGCTGCATGGCCACGGTCAGTGCTGCATGTGCATTGTTCTATATTAGATTTAAGCGAATTTATAACCTTTAAAATGAAATTATCGTTTCAGATTTTTTCGCAGATTTCATTTTCATTTTTGGTTCCCGATGTTTCGAATGTTTTACAGTAATCACGGTCACGGGAGAGACTAAGGTTTTAGTTGAATATATAACGCCTTTGACACGTCTGAAACCTAAGTCTCTCCCGTGACCATGATTGCTGTAAAGCATTCGATGCGTCGAGAACCATAAATCAAAATAAATTCGTGAAATAATCCTATAAGGAAGTTTTATTTAAAATCACTTTTATTCACATTATTCTTATTATTTTTAATTTGGTTTTGTCAACTAGTTTAGTTAAATTTACAATTAGTTATACTAATAATTTTTAAGTAATACATAATATCAACACTGTTCTAGTGCATGTTGTGTTCTCCAATAATTAATTGGGGGTACATTTTAAACATTGTCCAAAGAGCTTCTATTTTTTTTATATGTTTATATATACTTCTGCTGGAGATCCTTAATAAATAAATAAATTATATAGTACACTTACAATTTTAGATATATAAGTCTTTAAACTTTCATACAATTATTATGTTTAGCACTTACTTTTGAGAGTTCCCAATATTTCGGCGCTCTTAAAGCGCCATGATTACGTTTAGAATGTACCTGTTGAATCGACTGAATGAATTTAGCTGTAATTTAGTACACAAATAGAATATGACATCGTAACACATGGGCTATTGTTAGGCACCTAGTGATGTATCCAAGCGAAGCGATGGTAATTATTTAGGTAGTAATATCCATACTAACATTATAAATGTGAAAGTGTGTTTGTTTGTCCTTCTTTCACGTCGAAACAGAGTGATGGATTGGTGTGATTTTTTTGTATAGAGATAGGATAGATGTAGCTACTTTTTACCGCGGAAGACTAGCTCATTCCCACAAAAACACGTTATAAGACATCCCACAAGAACTCATCATACCTATGTATATATGTATATATTTTCACAGTATCCGTTCACTTTTCACAGTATCCGTTCACTTGACGAATCTCTTGATTTAATCTTCTCAGATGTTCTGAAAAATTTTAACTTAATCCACATTAACGCTCAGAGTATTCCAGCACACTATCCTGACATGTTATCTTCTTTTACTTCTAAAAATATACACGCCATATTGGTATCTGAGTCGTGGCTTAAGCCATGTCTCCCATCTACCTCTTACTCACTACCAGGGTTTCATTTAATTAGAAATGATCGTGTTGGACGAACTGGAGGAGGAGTAGCAATCTACCTGCGTTCCCATATTCCTTTTTCAATTGTTAGCTTGTCTCAAGATCACGGGAACGTAGATTCAGAACATCTTTTTATCGAGGTTATATTATCCCACACCAAAATACTCCTGGGTGTTTACTACAATCCTAGTCTTACGATCGATTATTTTCCATCATTTGAAGCCCTGTTAGAAAAATTTAAGCCCTTATATGATCATACTTTGGTGATGGGTGATTTTAACACCTGTCTCCTAAAGAATGATCAACGTGCATCGCGTCTTAATTCCCTTGTTAACGCAGCTAATTTAAATATTCTTCCCCTAAGTCCTACTCATAAATTCCCAAATTGTTTACCTTCTCTTCTCGATTTAATTTTTGTTTCTTCCACAGACCTTGTTGCAAAACATGGACAATGTTCTGCTCCCGCTTTTTCATATCACGATCTTATTTATTTGTCTTATAAATTAAAACCTCCGAAAGCAAAATCAAGAATTCTTTTCCAGCGTAATTTTGGTGGTATCGACCTCGAACGACTGCTGGCGGATGCTGCGGATATAGACTGGTCAGTGGTTTCACGGGCTAGTTCACTTGATGAGCAAGTGTCTATATTTAGCTCTCTTTTAATCCAATTATACGACATTCATGCTCCCGTTCGACCTGTTCGTATTAAGCATCTTCCAGCTCCATGGCTTACACCGGAAATAAAAAAATTGCAAGCTAAAAAGAATTTGGCAAAAACAAAATATGCAAGTAATCCCAATGACGTAACCAAAGGTAAATATGTGAAGGCTCGAAATCGTTGCAACATGGTGTGTAGAGATAGTCAACGACGCCATATCTATAAATCAGTCATTGAAGAAGATGACTCGTACAAAGTCTGGAAATTTCTGAAGTCTCTTGGTGTGGGTAAATCGAAACAAAATATCAATCCTCACAACATAGATTTAAATTTGCTTAATCAGCATTTCTCCACTTCTAGTACTATTGATAGTACAAGTAAATCAAAAACAATTAATCATCTTTCTAGATTACCTACTCCTGACTCTCCCTCTTTCGTTTTTAGTCAATTTTCCGAAAGTGATGTTAAGAAGAATATTATGGCCATTAAGTCTGATGCTATTGGGGCAGACTGTATTAGTCGTAAAATGATTCTCCCTATCATTAATCTTATTTTGCCTATAATTACCTCTATCCTAAATTCTTCCATAAATTGTCATAAATTCCCTTCGTCCTGGAAAGATGGTCAAATTATTCCTCTTCCAAAAAAACTTAGTCCATCTTCCTTTTCTGATTACCGTCCTATTTCCATTCTTCCTTTCCTATCAAAGGTACTCGAACGACTTGTTCATCAACAGTTAAGTACTTTCCTTTACAGAAACAATCTCTTAAATCCTTTGCAATCCGGTTTCCGTCCAGGTCATAGTACGACTACTGCCCTAATCAAAATTACAGATGACATCAGAGTAAGTATGGATGAACAAAAGGTTACTGTGATGACGTTACTCGATTTTAGTAATGCTTTCAACACGGTGGACCTTGATATTTTACTCGCCATTCTAAGTTCTCTTAACATATCTCCTGAGGTAGTTGACTGGTTTCGTTGTTACTTGTGTAATCGCCGGCAGCGTATACGTATTGAAGACTCGTATTCAGATTGGTCTGCAATTAATGCCGGTGTTCCACAAGGTGGCGTGTTGTCCCCTCTTCTTTTTTCAATTTTTATAAATTCTGTTAGTCATCAAATATCTTCTCTCTACCACCTGTATGCCGACGATCTGCAAATATATGCCTCGACAACTATCTTGAATTTACATCATACTATTGATATGATTAACAAAGATCTCTCAGTTATATCATCATGGGGTAAATCTTATGGACTTAATCTGAACGCCACTAAATCTCAGGCAATCATTGTTGGTAGTCAGAGACAACTGTTTAAAGCTAAAATTATGCAAATTCCACCGATAATACTTAATGGCACCCAAATACCTTTTACTGAGAAAGTTAAAAATCTTGGAGTTATTATCGATCAACATTTATCATGGGGACCGCACGTAAGCGAACTGAGTCGGAAGATGTTTGGAGCAGTAGCTTCTCTTAGTAGATTGCGTAATTTCCTTCCGATACCAACTAAAATTGCGCTGGCAAATTCTCTCCTGCTACCAATTCTTGATTATGCTGATACCTGTTATCTTGATATCAAAGAGGAGCAATTAAATAAGCTTGAGCGTCTCCAAAATTTATGTATACGGTTCATTTTCGGCCTTAAGAAATATGACCATGTTTCTCAGTTTCGCAAAAAGCTCAAGTGGCTTCCAATCCGATTTCGCAGGGATACTCATATCCTCCATCTTCTCTACTGCGTGCTGTTTAATCCTTCGGCTCCTTTCTATCTGAAAGAGCGTTTTGAATTTCTGAGTGACTCTCATACTCGTTCACTTCGCTCTGATCAGAATTTTATTCTTAAAATTCCTAAACATTCTACATGTTTTTTCTCCAATTCTTTTACTGTAAAAGCCTCTCGACTTTGGAATTCTCTTCCTGTAAAGGTAAGAAGTGCGAGAAGTCTAGAAAGGTTTAAAATTTTAGTAAAAGAATATTTCCTATCCCTTTAGTCTTTTCTTTACTTCACATTCTCTTTAATATATAGTATAGTATAGTAGCTGTCGATTAATAAATGTGTATATGTATGTATGTATGTAATGTATGTATGTATGTATGTATGTATTTATGTATGTATATAAGTATTTTGTTTTTATTCAATAATTAAAGTATGTATTTATTTATATTCAAAAATCAATTATCTGCACACCGCCTACCGTCTTTGCCACACACTTCTCCTCCACCTCAAGGTTGCCTGGAAGAGATCGCTCTTAGCGATAAGGCCGCCTGCTGTACATTTATTTTCTGTTTGTATATAATTTTCATTATGTTTGATTCTTTTATAAGGTGTACAATAAAGAGTATTATCTATCTATCTATCTATCTATATAATATACAGTCTATCTATTCCATACTCACTAAACGTACTTAGAGACAAACCCGAACGAAGCGAGGGTTAGTCGCTAGTGTAGTATAATAATGAAAGGTAACAATGAATGTGTCAGGTGGTGAGCGCGGAGGCGATCCGCAGCGGGCGTATAAAGGTGTGCGTCCGCGAGCGCGAGGAGCCCGCGGCCGCCGCGCCCGCCGCCGCCGCGCGCGCCTACCGCGCCGCCAACCACGCCGCCGCCGCCTGCGGTATGCACTTGTGATGATTCATTGATGGATTTTTTGTTAACGTTGATTTACGTTCGTCAACTAGTCGACTAACTAGTTAAATTCGTCAACGAGTTAACGTGCTACTGATGTCAACTTGCAACGTAAACCATTCATTCGTTGAACGGTTTCGACTTTCAGCGAGTGTTGTTATCTCTATCTCGCCGGCTTAATCCTATATATTTATGTGCTTGTCTTTTTGTCGAGTTTCAAATCACAAAGATTCTAAAGAAGTTTCACTTCAATATTTTAAAAAATTTTACTTTTGGATAAATTACTTCGATTTCAACTTCAAATTTAAATTCTATTCTATTACATGACACTCGACAGTCGCTCGCAATCTATGACATTATTTACAATGAGGTTTTTTAATTTGTTTGTTGTTTAATTTGTGCGTTCTCGAATTTAACGAATTAAATTTATAAACGTCGTTGACGAATTCAACTGGTTGTTGATTCTTTGACAGTTAATATTAATACGTTGACACAGACGATCAACGGTTGATTCAACTAGTTGGTTTATTCAACGCTCATCTCTTCTACTTTATAACGTCAATTTGTATCATTAATTATTATATTAAAATATTAGCAGCCTGCGTCCTGGCTAGTTTTAGCCATTCAAATTAAGCTACCTCTTTTTATCTATGACTATGTCATTATGGGAAGACATTGTTAAAATCTTATCTCTGATAAATCAATCGAACAAACCACTATGTATATAGTATTATGTATATATTGACTATATATTATCGTATTACGTATATATATTTCAACATGGTAACGTAAAACTAAGAACCTTATTATTTGACGCAAAAACAAACAGTAAACCATAGACCAAAGTTATAATAGAATAATTTAATATTATAGGTATATCGACCCAAATGCTGTCCCGCATCACGGGCACCGTGCTGGTGGTGACGGGCGAGCGCAACAACCTGCCCACCGAGACACAGAACAAGCTCAATATTGGTCTCAACCTGAAGTTTAATAAGAAGGTTAGTTTTATATTGTTGTAGTCGATGATAGATAATGTCCTCCCGACCGATTTCGGCCACGGCGTCCAATCTCATTGAGGCTAGGTAACTGCGCAGGAGATATTATAGTGCAGCGCGTGTACGCGCAGACACAAGTGCACTCTACTCCTGTCACTCTCAACAGAACACCGAACGACACTCGACACTCGCGGTGAGAGTGACGGCACAGGAGCGACACGGAGCCGAGGCACGGTGACACACCACCAACTCCCCAACTCCGGGCTGTTACTGAGATTTTTTTTACAGAAATACTCAATAACTGAACTTGATCCGATCCGGAACTCGAACCTAAGACCTTCGGTTACTCTTCTGAGTACGGCTGCAGATAAAGAGGTCCTGAGATCAAGTCTCGGGATCGAGTCTAAGTAATAACTAGATTTTTCTGTCGTTTGTCGTTCCATACAAATGTGAGAGTTAAAGGAATAAAGAGTGCATGGTACATCATAATATGTTGCTTGTTCACCATCGCGAGAGTGCTCGTAAGCGGGTTTGCCCTTTATTATGTAGATTGAGCACATCCTACCTTTTAAGCAGTTGATTCTTGCTCTCCATTTTGGACTAATTAATATTTTTAATGTAATATTATTTGTTGTAACAGAACCAAGAAGTATCGGGCTACACCCGTCGCTGCAAGCTCACCAACGCGTGGCTGTATTCGCAACGATGCATCGAGCTGGTGCGGGCGTACGGGGGACAGTTCCCCGATCTGTTCGACAAGCTGGCGTATTCGCTGAACAATGATGTGTACTTTGAGAGTGATTTGTGGCCGCAGGATGTTGGGTAAAGACCTATCCTATTAAAGTTATACAATATAATAATCTATACTAATATTATAAAGTGAAGAGTTTGTTTGTTTGTTTGTTTGTTTGGTTGAACGCGCTAATCTCAGGAACTACTGATCCGATTTGAATAATTCTTTTTGCATTTGATAGCCCGTTAACTGAGGAAGGCTATAGGCTATATATCATCCAGGATAAGTGTACGGGTCCCTTAGGATAAATTTCTTTTTGTCTAGGGACGAACCCGAAGCCAAGCGAGGGTGAGTCGCTAGTGTATGTATATGTTTGGAGATCCGACTACGTATAAGATTGCATTATAAAAATATTTTACTATAATTTAACATACAAACAAAACTTCTAATAACTATTGTTTTGTTTGTTTAACTGGAATATATTTCATGTACAGATTTCGTTTTATTACTGTTTTATTATATGTATAGATGATAATTATAACATATGCGGGAACAGATGACGTACATACATGGCTTGCTGAAATCATAACTCGACAAACTCAGGAAAAAATATATAGGCTGTCTATTTTGTTATATTGTTTAAATTCTTTGTGTGATATTATTTCTTACGATACTTTTAAATAATATTGTACTTAATTTTAATATATTGCTCTTTGCTTTTTATTATTCTATTATAAAGTTTTTGTTTATAACTTTGACTAATTTTGAACGTAATTAAATGTGTATAAATCTTCTTCTTGCTTATTTTCTTATCCTCTAACTCTGCATTGTCATTATGAAAGTTCAAAAAAATAAAGCATAACATAAGACAAATACATATATTAAAGGTTTTTTTTAATAATTATTAGCAAAAATAAGCCTCAAGAGGTGGTCCAGTGGATCAAAAGCCAGCCTCACTCCACGGCAGTGCGCCGAGAGTGCGGCTCCGACTCGCTCGAACCGGAGGAGATGAAGGCCTTGTCTTTGAGCCTGGAAAAGCAACTTCAAGAGTTGAAGAGCAAGGAAAGAAATGTTACCTTGCATGTTAAATGGAATTTGTTGTACAAGGTCAGTGTTTTATGTAGAATTTGTGTTTTGTGGGTAGGTGCAAAATTAATAGTAAAACTTTATTTTTAGATTTGTATTTCAGTTTTAATATTGATTTTTAAAAGTTGTCTAGAAATATTATTAATGATTTTTTTTATACAAAAAAAAGAATACAAAATCACTTGCATTTCATTAATGTCTACTAGTAGTATATTTAAACGTCATACAAGATCACGAGTATACAATGAATACCGCCATAAGTGGGCCTTGTTTAGAGACATCTAGCTAGGAATTGTAAAATGCATGTAATATATGATAATAATCAACCATATAATAATATATTTCTATGAACATAATGTTTTTTTTAAGTTTATGCCAATATTTAATATTTTAAAATAAAACTAACTTTTTGGTTTTTTTTACATTTTTTTTTATTTTGAATTTTCGTACCTAAACCTAAATCAAAATGAATCCGCGAAAAAATCCAAAGCGATAGTTTTGTTTTAAACTTTCTATGAACAATTGCACGTAGTTAAGCAAAATAGATCCAACCAAAAAATTTGCTTTTGAAAAAAAAGTAGTTTTAGTAAAATTGGTATATATATATAATAAAATTGGTATGTATAATATAACAAGACCGTCTTTTTAATGAAATTCCTCTTAAATATTGGGTGTTTTAACTAGTTTCTGTATATAAGTTGAAACGTAGGTGCCGTTTATGACGGTAACTCAAAAATCCGTTTTGCATAGTTACGTCCAATTGTAAACAATGATTAAATAAATATTTAAATAATTATTATTTTTTATTTTGGTTCCCGACATTAGTCTCTCCCGTGACCGTGATTGCTGTAAAGCAATCGAAATATTCGCTTAAATCTAAGAAAGTATTATGTAAAGAATGTATTGCGTGTACGTCAGCCCGAGCTGCAGCTGGGCAACGTGTCGCCCGACGAGAACGCGGACTTCCGGCTGTACGACCGCGTGGTATGCACGGGGCGCTGCGCGGCGCCGCTGGGCGCGCGCGGCACCGTGACGGCCGCGCACCCGCCCGCCGCCGCCGCCGCCGCCGCCGCGCCCGTGCGCCTGTCCGACCGCCTCAACGCGCAGCCCTCCTACCAGGTCATGTTCGACGAGCCCTTCCCCGGCGCGCACGCGGAGGATCACTTCGAGGACGCCCGCTTCTATAGGTAGCTTCTATAGTATACTATTTGTTAAAAAAAAATTAAAGAGTGCGTGTATGAATGTGTGTGTACACGCGCAAAAAGTAAAACTTTTGTAGATTATCGATACTTTTTATGAAATTCAATTTATGTTTTAAATAATTAGGGTAGGTGAGATACTAAAAATAACGCATATTGGGCATATTACAATCATATATTTATAGAATATCATTTAAGGAAAGAATATAATATTATATATCATTTGTCAGGCAATAACAAAGGTAACTATGCCAACAAACGCACGTACATTGTTTTGTAACGCATTCACCAGCATTCTCCCCAAGTCAAGCGTGCATAAAGAAGTTTTACTTCAATAAATAAATTTGAAGGTGTCTTTATAAACTAAATAAATATTATTAAATATGTATAAATATACTGGTTGTTCGTTTCCTGGACGTGCGTAGCGCTTGTGTTCTCTTTAATGTCATCGTTCGAAAAGTAAAATAAATATTTGTTCAAAATATAAGAAGTCTTACTCGATTTTATTAAAATAACGCTAGAATCCAATACTATTTCAATGCAGACAGTACAGGGTTGTTATGCGGGGGGAGACACCCTGTTGTCATACACACTTTTGTATAATCATCAGGAAATGGATTTAGGGTTAACATATATAACTTGATGTGAACAAAAAGATGACATTACCACATTTTAATTTCAAAATCGTACACCATGAAAATTAGTATTTTATCTAAATCTTCGTGAATTTTAAGTCGTTATAAAGAAATATTTACTGGTATATTTATTCAATTTAAAAATTCCAAATTTATTGAATAATACTTGTATAGGTATTTCTAATACCATGATCATGTATATTAAATATATACATAATTTATTTAAAATTAATGAAGTTAAAGTAAATATGAAAATACAAAAACGGTCCATATGCAATAAATATATAAACAATGTTTTTTATGTTTAACTGTCACAAATGAATATATAATTGTAGCAAATAAGTAAGGAACATGAACCCCTCAGGATGATCCCGGCCAACATGCTGAACATCTCGTTCGGGCGCAAGCTGCGCGGCGCGGCGGCCGCGGGCGACGCGCCGCCCTTCGGCTACACGCCCACGCTGCTGCGCCGCGACCAGCACCACTCCGCGTTTGCTTGTTATAGGTATGACATTATTTATTTACTGTATATGTTTCCTTCAGATGTAATGTAACACACACTCACAAATAATAATGATAAATGATAAATTTATAGGGCATAAACATACAGCACCGTCTAGTATAACAGATAGTTGATACACTACACATATATAACTTTAAATACATACATATTATAAGTGAAAACATCCATGACTGGAGTACAAACTTTCGTGCTCATCAAACAAATGAATGCCTCCAGCGGAATTCGAACCCGCGACCGCTGTCACAGCAAGTAACACTAAAAACTGAGCCAAACGCATCGTCAAATAATAGTAATTTCTTTATTTTTACAAAAAGTAGTACAACCAGATATTTGCTTATAACACTTAATAAAGCCAATTTATAGTACATATGTATATATATTATGTATATATGTACCTGAAACATAGCACCTGCAGCCAAATAGTCAAATAAGCACAAATGCACTCACACACTCACTCACACATACACACGCACGCACACGCAGACACTCACACACACACACACAAACACTCACACACACACACACAAACACACGCGCGTGCGCGAACTCACACACACAAAAGCTCATTTTCACGCACACGCTCATGTTCCCTTACACACAAATACAAACAAGTCCAGCACACACACTAATGTATATGTTTATACACCTAACTTTTTAGCTACCTCGTTGATCTAGTTAACATGTTTAGCTGCAAACCCTAAGGGTTGGAATCCCTTATCGAATCAAGTATAGTTATTAGATTTTTCTTTCTTATGGAAAATACTAACCATGCCCACTTACATAATATCCTTTAGTTTTCTTAAAATTTGTTTGTACGTTTTGAAAATTCATGATCAGAATGTTAGAAATTAAAGAAATACTTTTATTTATTTTTTCAGTCCTCCAAGGGAAATCACAACACCTCTACTAACAGATAATACAAATAACACTGCAAATAATAATCTTAAAAATGGCGAACCACAGGTAGATGTTGTTATATACTTATATTGATATATAATGTTTTTTATGTGATACATGTTTTACTAATATTACTTATTTCAGGATAATGCTACAAATCTATTAAGAAGCTTGTTGAAAATCAGTGAAAGTGAAGCAGAAGCGAATAAAGTAAATAATAAGGTAATGATAGTGATATAAATACATAAATATATATATATATATATATATATATATATATATATATATATATATATATATATATATATATATATATATATATATATATATAACTACCAGTCCTATTTATATTTCATAAAAATAAAAACATAAATTAAAAATATAGTTAATATATAGTTATTGGACTTAAAGTTTAAAAATATGTTACATTAGATGAAGTTATTAACTTAATACAAATACTTTCTAACTAAATAAGGTACATTGACTTTAAAATCACAAACAATAATAATTTCACCCTAGTTGTGGTTTTCGTTAAATGTATTTGTCACCGTAAAATTGTAAACACCGCTAGATTACAATCTATCTAGCGAGATTGTAAATTGTCGAAAGATTTTGTTCCGACAGTTTACAATCTCTCGAGATAGATTACAATCTAGCGGAACTTACAATTTTACGGTGACATATAATCCTTTAATGTATATACAACCTATTTATTGAAAATACCGTAAAAATCAGCTCACGATTGGAGATAACTAATATATAGCGTAACATACACACATTTTTTTTTAAATCTGTCACAATATAAATATGCTATTTACATATGATAAAATTCTAACTAAGTTGAACCTGTACATTAAATATTTTTTGGAAAATCTTATTGAAATAGTCATTATTATCGATATAGAGGCCGAATCTATAGTTTTTAGAATTTTCGTCTGTCTGTCTATCTGTGAACGCATCACGAGAATATCACTTGACAGATTTTAATGAAATTTGGTATGATGATAGCTGGTTATCCGGGTCAACATATAGGGTACTTTTTACTGCGGGAAAATATATCATCTCTGAGAAATCAATACTAAACGTTAAAACGTAATTAGGGAAAAACCCGAACGGAGCGAGGGTGAGTCGCTAGTATGCTATATATGATATTTTTATATTTTAGGTGCATAATCAACCCGACGCTAATTCTAGTTGGCGCGCTAAGAGCGATCAGCCGACGCTCTCCCCACCCAGTAATAGGTGAGATCAATTGTATTACTACATTAATCGTAGCACACGGTCTTGTGGTGCGGTGCTATGATGCAAAGGCGGGGTCGCACCAGGCGGCACGAAATAGGGGGCGGCATTTGCAGCTACCAAACCCCAGACTCTCCTGCTCAACTCATGTGGACTCAATTTTTTTTTGAAGGAGAGCCATTTTTTTTTTTTCGCAATTTGACAGATTTGTCTAGCAACTGACATTTGATGTACCTACTTACCTTTGAGCAATATATGTAACTTAAATAGTGTCTGAGTAGTTCTTTGATAGGCAGTGGTAGCCCAGTGGTGACGCTCGCTTGGAAAACCGAGTGAAGCGGGTTCAAATCCCGGGTCTCGCGCCTCTGATATTTTCATGTGCGAATCAATTCGTATGTGATCACCACTTGCCTTACGCTGAAGGAAAACATCGTGAGGAAACCTGCATGTCTGAGGGAAACTAGCAAGTTTTTGAAAGACATGTGAAGTCCGCCAACCCGCACTTGGCCAGCGTGGTAGACTATGGCCTGATCCCCCTCATATTGAAAAGGAGGCCCGTGCTCCAGAAGTGGGACGTTAAAAATGGGCTGAATCTCTGATATATGCATGGACAAATTATCGTTTTTGCCTAATGAAAATTACCTAGGGGCGGCATTTCCAAAACTTATATCATACTGAGAAAATCTACTGCATGGCCCCACATGGCCCCACATGGCCTCACATGGTCATTAACATTATATATTTCACGTGAAACAAGGTATTTACTATAATACCCTTTACTGTTTTTACATCTCTTGATGAGTTTTAGTTTGATACATAATGTATTAACTGTTTCACGCAGCTTCATGCAACCTTTTTGGAATTTGTTTGCTGGGTAAGAAATAATATTGAATATCAATATTAAAATAAACATATACAAATAATAAAATTACCTTCAGTGATCCTAAAAGTATCCAAAAGTTCTTTGATAAAATATTTCTTTAATTATTTGCAATAATAATTTTAATTCGTGTATAATAATATACAATAAAATAGAACAAGATATAATCAATCGCTTTTACTTATTACTATATAGGCAGAAATTATAATCAAATAATTAATATTTTATATGTTTTATGACATAGATCGGGGCAACAAAACTGGCGCAAAGAAAACTCCTTTAACCGTCCCCAACCTCCCCACAGCAGTGAGTGGACTAACTCTGCGTACAAAGTAAGTAAACATATTGGTTGTAGGAGTTATTTATCATAGAGATAGTACAATTTTGTTTATACTTTAAAAACTCAATGAGAACTTCAAATAATAAATCTACCATGAATAACGCACTTAAGCTTCCAATTTTCTTGGTCAACAGAATCCACCACCAATGCCGCCGTTCCCAACATTCGGACAACCGTTCCAGAGCTCAACCCCTCAGATCCCCTTCCCGCAATTCAATCGCAACCAGTCCGGTTACCATGACAACCGCAACCACGCCCCAACCCAGCACAACCAGAATCAGAACAACCAAAACCAAAACCACTTCCCCAAGCACTTGCCCAATGTGGGACAGGTCATGTTGGGGCCCACGTGGAATAAACCGGTGAGATAGAATTTATTAATTATTTGGTTTTTCTATTCACTGTTTTTAAACATTATAAAAGACAAGAAAACCAGATAAAGGGTCGAACACAGCTTATTATTAAAAGCTACAAATATTCTATTCTCTAATATATTAAATATATTATGAATTTAGTTTCCTTTTCATATATATGGTTAAAAAAACAAAAGATAGAGTAAATCATTAATTTTTTTAATATTGTGTTCAACTGGCACGCTTGAAAGCCATAAGACAAAATATTATAATAATATTTATTAACAATATGATAATGTTTTCACAGAGCAATGAAACAGTGCCGAGTCCCAGTCGGCCGCCCGCCAACAGTGTCCACGCAAGTGCTAGTGCTGATAAATTAAGCAATCCATTCGTTCCGTTGCAAGTGCAGACAAGTCAACGGTAAGTTAATTATTTTATTTTATTTATTTACTAGCGACTCACCCTCGCTTCTCTTCGGGTTCGTCCCTAGTCAAAAACAAATCTATCCCACGGGAATCCGGGATGATATATAGCCTATAGCCTTCCTCAGTTAACGGGCTATATAATGCAAAAAGAATTTTTCAAATCGGATTAGTAGTTTCTGAGATTAGCGTGTTCAACCAAACAAACAAACTTTTCAGCTTTATAATATTAGTATAGATTTATTTATATACCATAAAATATATGTTATACAAAATAAAGTAACAGAATGTCGACAAAGGATAACTTATCTCTTTAAGAGATTTCTTTCAGAAACCCTTAAATATTGAGGAAATAACTTAATTTAGAGCAGTGTAGGTACAGTACAGCATCAAATGGTATTAACTTAATATTAAAATGTAACAACTATATATTATAATTATACAAAAATAAATATATTTTTATACACATTATATATTTTAATATAATGTTCAACTCTTAAACCTCTGTGTTGGACCTGTTTCGCCATGCAAATTTCTAAAGGAGCGGCCCCTTTCGAGCTCGTAAATTCTGAGAGATGCTAATAATATTAATTCAACGTTTTTCTTTCGTAGGTTAAGCGATTATTTGACATTTTTAATAATACTATCGGCTTTTTTCGAGGTTTTTGATTTTTGGTTTCTGACGTTTTGAATGGTCTCCCGAGACCATGATTGCTGTAAAGCATTCGAAACGTCGGGAACCAAAAATCAAAGTAAATCCGCGAAAAAATCTAAAAATATGGTTTTATTTAAAATTCAACGTTTTTTAACGTCCCACTGCTGTACACGTCCAAATGAAGGGATCTATAACCATAGGTTGTAAGTGATCATCACATTGAAAATGAGATCCGTGTGTAAAAATCTCATAGGTGCAAAATCTACGGTGCTAATACGCTCCACTTTTATAATATTGTGGGGAAACTACATCTTGTATATTATAGGTATTTTCTATACTTATTTAAATTGATTTGCAGAAAGGTTCCTTTCTTATATGTTTAATTTCGAAACAACAAAATATGCATAATACATATAACATATATATTTTTTATTTCAAGACATATAAAGTGATAAATAAATATATACTATCTTAAAAGTTGTTATTCATATTTATTTTCCTATAGACGAGTACAAAACACGAGCGGTCCATCGTCAAGAAGAGACCTGGAAGGCCTGCCTGCGCCGAAGACGATTCAACCAGTACCACAGCCTCTCAATCAGCCGGTAAGCTTTATATATTTTATAGAACACATAGTGTTTAAAATTATTATTATATAATTTGTATGTAACAAATCCTTTATTTAAATTATGTTTTAATTTTTCTGTTAAATGACTTGACGATTTTGTTGATTTTTTTATATACATATGGGTGACGTCATAAGATAGGTTATTAGCTGTTGTCAGGCCCAGAAGATATTATCCGCGACAGCGTTATTCTCTAGTTGTTTTTAGGGTTCCGTACCCAAAGGGTAAAACGGGACCCTATTACTAAGACTCCGCTGTCCGTCCGTCTGTCTGTCTGACTGTCCGTCTGTCTGTTACCAGGCTGTATCTTATGAACCGTGATAGTTAGACAGTTTAAATTTTCACAATAAATACTAAAAAACAGAATTAAATTTATATATTTAAGGAGGCTCCCATACAACAAACGTGATTTTTTTGCTCGATATTGATAACGGCAACGCTTGAAATATTCACAGAATATTTAGTTATGTATTCACTTTAAAATAAATAATTAAAATAAAACAGATATTTAAGGGGGGCTCCCGTACAACAGGCATGATTTTTTTGCTGTTTTTATAGATAATGGTACGGTACCCTTCGTGCGCGAAGCCGACTCGCACTTGGCTAGTTTTTTTTATTTATTTTTTTACTTTTCGACCAAACAAAGTCTATGGTCTATGTCTATATACAAGACAACGTCTGCATACCGGGTTCATGTTTGTCCTTCCGCATAAAATTTTAGAGTACTTCTTATCTTGAAATATCCAATAAAGGGAATTATGTGATATATTAATTTACATTGTTAAACGTGATTACTACGTTAGTATGAAAATTCTGAGCAAGTAAGAGTGTGACGTTTGTTACTTCTCTACATTTAAACAGCTCAACAATTTTAAGTGAAATTCGGAAAGGAGATATAAGTTGTCTCTATATATTTATATCTATATTTTATACTGGCGACTCAACCTCGCTCCAGTCGGGTCGTTCCTAGGTATATTATATGATATATTGCCTATAGCTTTACTGAATAAACGGGCTATCTAAAGCGAAAAAAAATTCTCAAATCGGATTAGTGGTTCCTGAGATTAGCGCGTTCAAACAAACAAACAAGCAAACAAACTCTGCCTCTTTATGATATTATATTAACCTTTTTTTTTTTGTTTTCGCTGGGGAAACCCATCATGAGGACCCTACCGGCCGTCAATGGGTAGGGTACTGTGAGACTCTTACTCACTAAAACCTACAGCGGAACCCGTCGCCGCAGTGCAATGGGGCGTTGCAGGATCGCTTGCGCATGCACTACAACACCCCTAATATTATATTAACCTGTCGAGAGTCGCGGGCACACCGGTGTGCCAGTTAACAATTGATTTCTTAAAAAATTAACCAGGAGGTATAGATAATCATTATAGACGCACCCTCTACGCGAGAGGAACCACGAGCAAAAAATAGTTTGCTAAAGTTTATCTCAAGGCTAATCCAGTTTTACGCTGACACACATATTGACTAATAATTGTTTTTTTTTTTTCTAGATATCTCAACAACAAGGAACCTCAAGGCCGCAAAAGAAGAAGAAACCAAGAATAGCAGCAAATCTACCGTTTCAAATCGATTAAATATTATTTAGTTTCATATCTTACTGCATTTTGTACCAGTCTTGATTTGTTCCATTTATTATTAGTTCAACTCAACAAAATATTTTATATAAAGAAAAATAGCTATTCACACTTTACTTTTACTCACTAAAGCAAAATTTACTTAGTTTTACTTTTAATATCAAACTTATCACTTATGGATCGCTAAAGTTAAGCAACCTTTTCAGCTGCACTCATATGGATGGGTGACCGTTTAGCTCTATTACTAGATTTTTACATCTAGGCCGTTACAAAAACCAAGCTAATAGCAAGTTCCAAGCTACTCACTTTGTAAAAAAAGAAAAAGTGGACGACGATTATACGAGTAGTATTAGAATTTACTTGTCTATTACTAACACATCATGGCCGCTTTAGTTATAATCTTGGAGAAGACCTACGGAATTTAAATTAATTTAGGCATTTTTTTTAAACTTACATATTTCCCAGGTTTCTATTTCACTAAAGGCTATATATGGTTTAATTCAAAGACTGGTACCATGAATGTTACGGAACTAAAAGAGTTCAAATATAAATCTTATCAAATATATTTATACAATTTGAACGTAGATAGTGAATTTGGATGATAATATTTTACATAGTGAAATCTAATAATCACTGGTTGAGCTGTGAAATTTTGTAAGATATATCGATTTAATTAATCGATTTTTCCAAAGTTTCATATATCGATTGTATTTTTTTCTCATATTTCCCTAATAACATATTGAATATATTTGTATATTTTGTAAATATTGAGTATCGAGCATCAAGTGTCGAGTTATACTGTGTGAATGTACTTTTGTCCAAGTTCCTTATAAGTATTTATTTTTATATTTGACGCGTTGTTTTTCAACTATTATTGAATCTAAACTGAGCATAGATAATAAATGATCAATGAAAATGAAAGATGGGAAAGAAAAAATAAAAAAAAAAACAGCTTAAAAGTATATTTGAAACATCAAGAATGATAATTAGATATAATTTGTGAAAAATTGAAATATAAGTGGTTCTTATAATTAAGTAATAATAATGTTTAAGTTCTCAAAAGATTGTGCCAAGAGCTTGTTACATTCGTATTAGTTTATGTAATTGAAGAGTTAAACTCAAATTGGGTTAAATGTATCCAAAATATTATTTTTGACTTGTATTGTTATTCTTAAGTCTGCACTAAGCGAACTATTTATTTTTAAAGAAGTACATTCTTTAAAGGCTTGATATATATATATATATATATATATATATATATATATATATATATATATATATATATATATATATATATATATATATATATATATATATATATATATATATATGTCTTGGCAGTTTCAAGTATAAAATTTTAATCATTAGTATAAATTTTTACATTGATTGATGTTATTGATTGAGATTAAATGGAAATTCCTCATTAAAAGTACATTTTTTTTTAAATATGTCATGTAAATCTGTATAACTTTATAAAAACCATATACATGTGTCTTGGTTGATAACACATATGTATGTAACTTTTGTAATGATTATTCTCAAGTTGACTAGAAGTATATATTTATTATTAGGTAGCTTTACATTTCGATTCTCTTACGAATGTATTGTAAAATATTTAATTATATATTGTCTTCATATAAATGCGAACATCTCCATATATAAATATATCTTTGTTCTGAAATAATAACCCTCTACGTCAATAAATATAAACAATTGTATAGAATACTCATGAAGGTGTAGGATAATGTGAAAATAACGACAAAATGAAAGTACTGGAAACTGTCAAAATGGCGGCAAACCAAGCTGTCTTCATATTTATAGTTCCCCTTTTACATGTGTGTTTAATGTGTATAAAAGTACTGAAACATCTTAGTTTTAACCAATTGACATTCGCAAAAAATAGTTGGTTTAATAAAGAGAGATCAGAAAAGTCTAAGTAAAAGTACAACTTGACAACAATTAGTTGTAATAAAATAGTAATGTTTAAATAATTTAAATTATATATTTTGTACGTGATACGTGTTCCATATTATTTGTTACATACTGACATGTAAGCTTTTTTTAAGTAGTGACCTATTCTGCCGTCTTATTAAGAAGACCGTAACTTCGTCAAATTTGATATCGAGATATTTGAGGTTTTGTCCTACTACTACGTCAAAATTACTACTAGTTTTGATGTAGTTACGATTAAAATGCTTACAGTATCTCCAGATTCACAAGACTTAGAGGTTTATGAGTAAGACTATCAAGTAACATTTTTTTTTGCTGATTTCGAATCTGCATATAAGTCATTTTTGACCAAATTGTTATTATTATTGTTATTATTAAAACACTTTATTGCACAATAAAATGGTACATACAAAAGAATAACAAAAAGAAATATATTTAAAGAAATGTGCAAATGCGGCCTTCTTTGTTATGATGCCAGTATTTTTGTAGAACTAGTACGCTTTGGGCCAAATTCTGGTTGACTTATAAATAATTTTGACTACAAGATAGGTACATAATAATCAAAAATTATAATTAGAAAAATTTTAAAACTTTATTTCAACGTAAGAACTTATGTCTATGATTGTTAATCTAATTAAATAGATGTGACTGTGTATTTTAAAATATTTGGGCCTAGCGCTATATATTCCTTTAATATATGCCAAATGTCGGTTGTATAAAAAAAATACATGAAATTGTATCGCTCATATTACGAATGCAATATCTGAGAGTAATTTTTTGTTTTGCTGTTATACATTTTTATATTTGAAAGCAGGGAGTATGCATGTTTTTATATATATATATATATATATATATATATATATATATATATATATATATATATATATATATATATAATAGCTTGCATCGTTATATGATTGTAAAAAATATCCAAGTCCAAAAAACTAAAATTTAGTATAAAAAAAATTAAAAATATGATACCGTTACGGATACTTTAAGCGCCCGCCATTTCGCGCGCTTGGCGTAACATCACAGTATATTTCAGAGAAATGACGACTCAATTTGTAAGCGACAAAATCTCTAATCGCTCTGTTGTGATATACTCTGACGTCATATTCGGTCTGACCAATGGTGTTGCGTTTCAACTATTTAGAATTTCCCATCTGTTTTTGCACTTTTTAATAATTATTTCTTTTTCTTAATCAAAAAGAAAGCATATTAAAAAATATGAATATAGGCTTAATTCAAAATCAATAAAGATTAAAAAATATATATTTCACCTTAATTTATTTAATACATTTGCATTAATCCCATCCCATATCCTGAAGAAGTCGATTATGCATGTAAGTAGCTGCTTCAATTTATAAAAAGCGCAAAAATGGCTGTCTATGAAAATTATTTAGAAATCTAATAAAATCACATTTTTTTATATAAAGTACATTTACGTTTATATATAATTTCATTACATAACAAAAGAAATTTTTTTATACAAAAATAAGTTAAAAATAGAGCAGTTTTGCGTTAACAGCTTTATATTATAACAATCTAAATCACAGCTGTTCTACAATGAACTTAGCTTAAGATTTTTCGATCAAAACAAATGCTTACTTTGTCATATGTGTGATGAGATTTTATTGCTGTATTGTAGGTATCAAACAAATTGTATGTAAACTATGATACTTCTTCAAACGGTTACTCATATAAATAGCAATAAAAATAATATTAATAATGTTTTAAAGTACAAGTCCTTTTTGTTCCTTTGAGGTCGGTAGGTACAAGTGTTTGTGTGTTATACTTTTTGTGGGCTTATTGAAGTGTCCTTTATCTATGAGTAGAGAACAAATATGTGTTATATGTGTGTTACGAAGTGTTATTGAAAGTAATTGTGAACTTATTAATAATAATAAAGTCAAAATTTGTTTTTCTAAATAATATATAGTAATGGTGCACTATTCTTTATTTAGTAATATTATTTGTCGTATGGTATGTAGTATGTACCAAAAGTCCTAAATATTAAATTAGAGCCAACATTCAATATTATTGTAGCAATTAGGCTACATTTTATTGCGATTAGAACGTATAGAAATTGGCTACGAATATTTCATTTTCATTGAAACAAAATCTCCATTAAAATTTACATTATTTTGTTAAACTTATTTTACAATTAACATGTTACTTAATAAAGTGAAATTGTCTACTTTTGATGTTTTATTTCCAACTCCAGTCGAGTTACTGGTTTCATCGCAAATCACCTTCAAATTTATTATGCCAAATTATTTATTTATGAAATTAAGATTGGAAGACGACGAATTAGCTATTTTTAAATTTATTTTACTACGTACTATCGAAACGTGTTTACCGAAACGGTTTTTGTATACGGTTTTCAGTGGCCTATACAAACATTGTGGCTGGAGTCAGACCTTACGGCAACTTAATACACTTAAAACTGTTTATTTTTCCGACAAACATATGAAAACCGATTCAATTAAACCGTAAAGTTGTGTAACCGCTCTAACATTTCTTCCCTTTTTGAAAACAAAGAGAAATGAAAAAATAAGTCTAAAAAACAACAACAATTTGTAAATAACTTAAGTTAATGTTACACGTGCATAATGTAGGTATCATTTAAGTAAGTCGCAAAATGATTGTTATTTGTTATAAGAAATTATATCAAAAACATCAATCAAATTACATCTAAGTTTACACTTTACACGGTACACTTGCTAACCATTCGTTTCGGTCGCGTTGTTTAAAAAAAAAAAAACTTTATATGGTGTACGCAAGTGCGAATTTGTATTAAGACAATCATAATTTAGGATTTTAGAGGATAGATACTTCAATTTTATTTATCTGTATAGATTTTTGGGTTCCATAGCCATATGGTAAAAACGGAACTTTAATTATTCTTTCATGTCCGTCTATCATAAATGATGGTGATAGTATCACAAGACTCGTACATGGCAATTTTTATCGAATTGAATGACTTTTCGTTAGGTTTACCTGACGAAAAATTATACCTAAAAATGTACTAATGTGGCGATGTCGTGTTCTATGGTAGTTCTTCTGTGTGCTGCAGACGGTACCTATTAGTTTTTTAAACTTTTCTATAATATTAATATGCAAATTGAAATAATTGACTTTAACAGTTCTATAAAGACGTCGCAGCTATAAGAAAGACTCCAGCAGTGCAACATGGAGACTTGGAAGTCAAAGCTTTTTCAGAATTTGTTTTACTTGTTAAAAGGTTAGTACATATTGATAATCATCTCACAATTACGTTGTTTACGTTACGTTACACGAACCGTATGTAATGACACCTTAAATTATAAACAAATTGGCTCATATTATTTTATAAGATTTTCGCAAATGTCTGTTGCAAACAATCGTAGAATAGACAGAAGTTTGAGAGTGGACGAAATAGTATAAGTACACTTGCGCATAATACCCCCTGCGAAAACGATCTTATGTTAGTAAGATTGGCCGCTGTTATCGCAATAGGTCCGGAACAGGATATTAATAATTTTATTTAATAAAATATTATCCACAGATCGCTAGCAGATTCACCGTGTGTATTGGCCGGTGTGAATCTATCACAGAAAGCCCAATCTATTGACTTATCTTCACTACAGTTGTTGCCCGATTCTTTAAAAGTTGTCGCAACGGGAGTAAATTGCCTAATTTAAAAAGAGTATGTTATTCATTTACATAATTAATAGCAGAGTTACCTTTAAATATTAATTTATGCCACAGATAACTTAATACTTTACTAGTAGGTATACCATATAGACTACAAAGAACCTCATCCTACACAACGAAATTGGACGGATCTAATTTGAGTTTTTTTTTGGTTAACCTGAATAGAGGATAGATGGTGCTTATCCGAAAGCCATTCAAATTAACCGATTCATTGCGAGTGGCACCTTAGAGGTGTCATAAATTTCTTTCCTGTGTGTCGTGTAACGCCCGAGCGGTGTTATAATTCAATTCGTCGAAACTGTATTGAAATGACATTTTGAAAGGTTTTCGCTAAATATAACTATCCTTATTTTATCACACAGATCATGCCTGCATCGTTCATTACAGGATTTAATGTGAATAGAAAAACTTCAGAGGTTAAAAACCTTATCATGTTTGCGGATACATTTCTTTCACGTGTGGCGTATAAAACCCGAGCGGCGTCATCATAATTCAATCCGTTGAAACTCTGGTAATTGTAGAATAACGTATAGAACTGAGCTACGGAACGGATAGTGTTTTCTATAATTTATATGTCGGTAGATTCTTCTTTGAGGAATGCTTTGAGGAATTCTTTCAGGAATGCTTATATAATAAGATAATAGACATCATCTCAATAGCTAAACTCAATACTTTCAAACTTTTCTTGGGATCTTTACGTATATATTAAATTCTATTATTATTATAAGTTTCCTATATTGCACCAAGTATATAAAAGAAACTTTTCAACACCAGTTTCATAACATATCTCAAAATATATTCTTAAGCTATTTAAATTGTATAATCAACAAAGAAAAAGGAATACAAAAGGTTTACAACATCTGATTCAAAATAGCCACTTGCCCGTTATTTCAGTAGAACACGTAAGTAAACATACAGAATTCACTCTAAACGAATTAGCAAGCTACTAAGGTCTGATAATACATGCCGACTGAACGAAATCAAGTTTAAACAAGCCAAAACCAGAAAAAAAAAACAAAGTTTCCATACATGGCTGAAGGCACCGTACGGGCGTCATTTTAATCTATGGCGCATGATGCCTAGAAGTGTCATGAAAAATTTGTTAGCCGCCACAGGCCGTAGTTTGTAAAGGAGGCCCGGCCGTCGCAATGAATCGGTTAACAATCGTGCACTAAATGTGTATAAGAGCAAAGTAAATACACAGCACTAATTACCTAACGGCTGAATTTTAAAGAAAAATTGCGTTGAAAGTTTGATTGATTTTAAACTTATTATTCTATTTTAATAAAAGGAATAATTTCATCATCATTAAATTTAATAAATGCAAAAATTAGAAAAACAAAATTTTCATCTATAGATTAAGAATTTTTCATCATTGAGTATATTTCTTAATTGATAATTTTAGTTTTAGCACTTGCATTAATTTTTATTTGATTACAAACATAAATATCATAAAAATAATAAAATGTATTCAATTCCAGAACTCTCCTGACTAAGAGGAACATACCTTTATTGGGACATTGCAGTATTCTCCTACAAACTATTTCCAGCTGCTAATTAACTCATCAATATGATTGACAAATATAATTCTAATAAAAATAATAAGTGTAAACATTTCTTTTTAAAAACATTTATTTACAAAAATATATTTACATTATAAAATTACTATTTTCTTAAAACTAACATCTTCTACAAATATGCTAAATTAAAGAAATTGCATGAGGCCTACCTGAATATATTATATTTTCAGTTAAATATACACACAATATACCTTTTTGTCCACATTTGCCAAGGTGATATTTATTGATTAGGAGTTATTAACATTCATATAAAGTTAAACTTCTATTTATTTATTTATTTTATTTATTTATTAATGATCTCTAACAGAAGTACATATGAAAATACAATAAAAATAGTAACCCTTTCGACAGTGTTTAAAATGTACCCCCAATTACTGGAGAACACAACATGCACTAAAACAGTGTTGATATTACTTTAAATCCAACCAATTGATTAACTTAAACATAAATTAATTACTAAACTGATTAACAAAAATCAAATTAAAAAATTATACAATTAAAAATCAAATGACAAAATAATTTTGTTATGCAAAATTTTAAGAATCCTCATACAGTTTGCTTTTCCATACTTAAAAATTAAAAATCCATAGCACCCTCCAAAAAGCACAGACAATCAACTTTGTTGATCACCACATCTAAATCTTTTTTAGCAATTGTTTTTCTTTTGTGTTGAGCGGTATATGCATATGTTTCCTTTGCTATAGTTTCTAAGAACATTTCCTGTAAAAATACAATATTATTAAATATGATAATAGGTACCCATATTTTTAACAACAAATGGCATCCATATAGCTAACACATTTGTGCAATGAGCATCACCCAATTGGTGGATGTTTAGCAAATCTTATTTCAAACTAAATGGACTAGATCTAATTTATTGATCAAAATAATCGTAAAGTCGTTTTAATTCAGTTATTTCAAATAAAATAGATTGGTAATAATGAACTCCATTAAACCATTTAAATTAATGTCCAGTAAGACAAAAAATATATATTTAAAAATATTGATTTACTTTTAAAATAAACTAAAAACAAATGTTTGTTAATACTGAATTAAGTATTTCATAATTAAAATGTAACATATCTATAAAATGCTACAAATAGATTTTAGATATTTTGTTGAGAGTAAAGGAAATAATGTTGTTTTAGAAAATTTAACAACTTAAAAGCTTTTTTCATTTATATGGATGGATGTATGGAAGGTAGGTGTATTACTTTGATGTAACAAATTCGAAATTGTATATCTAGTTGATTTTCACATTTAGTTAGCTATTATTATCTAAGAATAAAAGAATAAGATTGACAGAACATATAGAATGTTCTTTAATACAATTATCAATAAACTAGCAACTAACTCTCGCTTCATTTGGGTGTGTCCCTAGGTATCTTTTAACAGTTAGTATGGAATAGATGATATATTATATAGTTTTTAGCCTTCCTTAATAAATGGGCTATCTAATGCAAAAAGAATTTTTCAAATCGGATGAGTGGTTCCTGAGATTAGCGCGTTCGAACAAACAAACTCTCTTTATAATATTAGCATAAATACAATTACGACACTAACCGTCGCCTTTGTGACCAAGAAAACTGCTTCAGCGTTAACAACAGTAACATCTGGATCCATTTTCATTATATTTTTTATTCGTGCAATCGGAAGTCTAGTAGACCGTATTACTTCAACTTTATTAGCGTTTTGTGTCTTCTTTTCAGAATTAGTACATTGTTCTTCAGGATTTGCTTCTTCAGAATCTTTTATTATGCTTAATTCAGAGTCAGTGATTTCGGTTGAACAGTATTCATTTTCTTGATATTGTTCAGAAGTAATACATTGTTCTTCAGAAGAAGTACATTGTTCTTCAGGATTCGCTTCTTCAGAATCTTTTATTATGCTTAATTCAGAGTCAGTGATTTCGGTTGAACAGTAATCATTTTCTTGATATTGTTCAGTGTCATCTATAATATCAGGTATTTCCACCTCTGTTTGACGTTCTTCTTCTGACATTTTATGATCTTAGTTCTTGAAATTTGGATCAATCATCAACAGGTTCTTTAAATACCATAAATTTATAACAAAATACGAATTTGAAAAGGCGCGTAATATTATTAGTTGTCACTTGTCAAATGTCTTAAATCTAAATTACAGTGTTGCCAGAGTGATTTGGTCGAAAGTTACAATGGCATCCATGAAAAGTTACATTTTTAAACTAAAAAGGAAGTTCGGAATTCGACCGTATATATATTTTTTTATATGTTTCCTCGCGGATTTTTTCGTCGTTTATTAACCGATTTTAATAATTCTTTTTTTGTTGGAAAGGAGATATCCCAACTCATTTTGTCATGACGCATTTCATTCGAGCCATCTCTGAGTATGATATGGAATGAAATAGTATTGTACTATTAACTTTTTAGACGCGCCAGTTCCACATGCGTTCAATTTCGATGCGTTCGTAAACTGTTTGCAATAAAAATCTAGTATTACAAATCTCTTTCTCAAAGTTACGAAAGTTACGAAAATTGCCTTAAATATAAAAATTACTTACATGTTACGCGAGGGGGTCAAAAGTTACGAAAAATGTAAGAAATGTAACCTTCTGGCAACGCTGCTAAATTATTAATTAGCAATTGGCATAGAGTATGTAACCATTTTAGAAATGTAAAAATTTTCTTGAAAGGAGGGCGTATGATCTATTTACATTTAGTCTGAGGTTAAAGCAATTTATTATGATATCTCTTTTATACCTGGTTTTTGCAAAAATACAATTTTGGGAAATAATAAAAATTTAAATAGCAATGAAAAATATTAAATCGCATCGCAACTATTTTGTATAGAAAACATGCATGATAAGATGTATTTAAAAACAGATTCAGAATTATAATTCTGAATCTGAAAAATGTTGAATAAAAAAATATTAAATAAAAAAAAATTGAATAAAAAAAATACATATACATACTAAAATTAAAAATTAAAATACGAGCTTAACGTGGTGAGAGAAAGGGAGGAGGGAATCACTGAGCTTATTGGGAAGAGAGTCTAAGAGTTACGAGCGCGTGGCGACATAACGACGCTTCACGCGAACAGCCGATTTAACCCGCCGCATTGGATGTTTAATATCAAAAATGCAAAATAGTTTCTTAAAGGAAATAAATATGACACAATCAAAAAAAAATATTTTTGAAGTAAGATTTCTTTACACACACTTTCCTTGGGGAATAGCTGGTGTATGCGTGACGAGAGAATTACGAAAAGTGTGATCGGGCGAGGCGTTTGTTGCCATAGTAACTGTTGTTATTGTATGACAAATGATATAACTAAATATATTATTTCCTTAAATGATATTCTATAAATATATGATTGTAATATGCCTAACATGCGTTATTTAATTATTTTTTACCTAACCTAACCTATCCTAATTATTTAAAACATAAATTGAACTTCATGAAGAGTACCGATAACCTATAGAAGTTTTACTTCTTGCTCGTGTTCACATTTAGACACGCACTCTTTAATTTTTTTTTAAAGTTTGTTTATTTAAAAAACACATTAATTTAATACTAGGGTTGCCATCTCTAAAATCTGACAACCAGGACAAGAAGCGTAAGTACCCCAGATTTTGGAACTTAAAACCCGGACATATCAACTGTGTTTTTTAGTTATTTCGAAAAATAAAAAATTGTTTGAATTTTTGTAAATCAACTTTTTATTTTTTTCATACAATTTTAAACTCAATTTAGTCATTTTAAGAACCAAAACAGAATCAAAGTATAAAGAAACTGTTAGCAGTCTTACATTTTTAATAAAACAATAAAACAATAATTATACTCTGACAGAGTAACTCTGCTATCAAAACAAAATCTTCAAACAGTTCAAACAGTTTCAAGGAACTATTGCAGTTTTACATTTTATATATATATATATATATATATATATATATATATATATCTTCTTTTTATTTAAATATTTCTTACCGTTGAATGTTCAGAGTAATTATAAATAAAGAAGACGAAAACACGAAAAAAGAGTTTAAAAAATGTTCTGTGAATTTCTATACTGAAATGAAAACGTATATTGAATAATGGATAAAGCCTTTAAAACAATTTGATAAATTTGACTGGATGTTTTTGCCGAATATAAATGAATATACTCAATGGACTGTCATTGAAGACACTGTTCTTTTTTTAAAAGACAAGAACATACAAATTGACGACACAAAATTGATAGATGAGTGGGTAAATTTAAAATCTTTCGGTCAAAATCTCAACCAGCAAGATAATCTTTTAAATGCAAATCAACTTTAGTTAAAATTTTTTAGAACACAGAATGCTCATTTATACTCTGAATTATTGAAAATTGCGCAATATTTCTTTTGCATTCCTGCTCATAATGCCAACGACGTCGAAAGAATATTTTCACTCATCACACAACAGTGGACTAAAGAAAGAAATTTATTGAAGACAGAAACAGTCTCGTCAGTGATCAAAATAAAATTCAATTTCAAGGATTATAACTGTATTGATTTTTACAAATTTCTTTTAAGTAAGGAAGATATTTTAAAGGCTATCGGAAATACTGATAAATGCCGAAAACCTGAAAAGTAAAACAGGCAATAGCCTGATGAAATAAAGCTTTAAAGAATAAATAACTAAGGATTGCTTAATAGTTTTTTAACACTTTAAATAGTTTTGATTTTGTTAATAGAGTAAATTTTTGTTTTATTTAAAGAAATTAAGAATATAAGACTGCTGATAAATTTTATGAAGATTTTATTTTATGAAAAGAGTAAATTTTTTGTTTTATATAAAGAGATTAAAAATGTAAGACTAGAATAGTTTCTTATAACTTTAAGAATATTTATTTTAGTTAAAACAATATAATTTTTGTTTTATTAAAAAAATGTGAGATTGCTAAAAGTTTCTTTAAAATTTAAAAAGGATTTTGTTTGTGTAATTTTGGTTTATTGCGAGATTTGGTAAATTGCGAATCTCTCGCGCGGCGACTCGGCGGGGCGGTGACTTGAAAATTTTTAAACCCGGACTACAAATTAAACCCCGCCCGGACGCTTCCCGGACGCCTTCTAAACTAGGACAAATCCGGGGAAACCCGGACGGATGGCAACCCTATTTAATACCAACATTATTTAATTAAATGTATTTTTCAACTTTTTCAACTTCCTGGTGTGCTCTGCTGGCACATAGACGTGAGTTCTGGACTCGAATCGACTTCAACGTTGTAGTTCTGATAAAGATCTATGATAAACAAAAGAGTTCTGACTTGTAGCTTTTCTCAATAAATAAAAAAAAATTAAATAGTATTTTTCAACTTTTTCAACTTTCCAAGTATGCTCTGCTGGCACATGGACATAAGTTCTGGACTCGAGTCGACTTCTACATTGTGGTTCTGATAAAGATCTGTGATAAAAATTAAATGGAAATCTGTATCTTATGTTAATAAAATAAATAAAATGTAACTTCTATATTTAAAAGAGTAATTGTTGAGTTTCTTGCCCGCTCTTCTCAGCAGAACTACTTTCAGAGCCGGTGGTGGCTTTTTCATGGATTGACTACACTGACGCTTTTTAAATTAAATCGACGTTCAAGAGTGCTTATAATGAGTCTAATTGAATAAAGTTTAATTTCATTTCAATATCCAGTATGTTTTTTTTTATGTTTTAATTTTTTTTCGCGGAACCCTGATATTTTTTCTTAAATAAAAGTAGCCTAAGTTACTCGCATAGACATCAGCTATCTGCCAGTGAAATTCCCGTCAAAATCGGTCCAGCCGTTTCGGAGATTAGCCGGAACAAACAGACAGACAAAAATTGTAAAAAATGTTGTTTTGGTGTCTGTACCGTGTATACATCCATATGGCAGTGGTAGCCCAGTGGCAACGCGCTCGCTTGGGAAACCGAGTGAAGCGGGTTCAAATCCCGGGTCTCGCACCTCTGATATTTTCATGTGCGAATCATTTCTATCATGATTACCACTTGCCTTACGGTGACGGAAAACATCGTGAGGAAACCTGCATGTCTGAGAAAACCTAGCAAGTTTTCGAAAGACATGTGAAGTCCGCCAATCCGCACTTTGCCAGCGTGGTGGACTATGGCCTGATTCCCCTCGTATTGAAGGGAGGCCCGTGCCCAGCAGTGGGACATGAAAAGGGCTGAATACAATACATCCATATGCATTTAGTAAAAAGCGGTTATTTTAATATTAGAAACAGACACTCCAATTTTATTTATCTGTATAGATAACCTCATAAATACCCATAAATTAGAATCGATTTTTCCGAATTTAAAAATTACTGTAAGAATATTCCTTTGCTTAATGGTCACTATTATTACCATAGATCACATAATACTACTAGTACTTATATTATATAGGTCATTTTCGCAGCTAAAAAGAATAAGCAATTTAATATGAGTGAAATATAAAAAAAAAATGCTTCTTTGATATTCAACCCTTTTTATTAATTACCCACTGCACTGCTGGGCACGGGTCTCCATTCAATACGAGGGGGATCATGCCATAGTCCACCACGCTACCCAAGTGCGGATTGACGAAATTAGACATGCATTCCTCACGAAGTTTTCCTTCACTGTAAGACAAGTGGTAATCATGTTAGAAATGATTCGCAAATGAAAATATGTATTAGAGGTGCGAGAAACGGGATTCGTATCCGCTTCATTCGGTTTCCTAAGAGAGCTCGTTATCTTTTGTGACAAAATTATGCATAGTGAACAGCATGACTTCCCAAAAGGTCAATGAATTACGATGCTTGGGACACATCGCAAAATCCTATAGGACTTTTTGACATTCCTTTGATTGTGTTGATCAACAAACCTTGCTTGTACTGAATGACTATGGCATATAGGGCGCTGTGTTTGAACTTGTTGCTCCCTACCTCAATCAAAGAATCTAAAGGGTTAAAATAAATAATGTGAAAATGGATCTTCTTTAAGGATGGGTGCTCCACAAGCATCTCCTCTTAGTCCTTTCTTATATGTACTATGTACGTTTTAACTATGTAAAGAAATGATATTATGATGACATTTCGTAAATTTTTGAAGTCGAACGTAGTAAAATAATTACGAAATAGTCAGTGCATTGTCGCACATATTTCGCTAGTTTAAAGTTGGACTTATTCAAAGTTAGCCAAAAAAAAGCTAAACTTGACAGTAAAGGCCAAGAAAAAAAACATCTCGAATTTACATTACCTAACGTAACAAATAAAAATAATTTGATGAGCAGTATTTTTAGGCATGATAGATTCTAAGCTCCAGTGAAATTGTCATCTCTTGACACTAGCGGATAAAATTAGCTATACTTTTTGCAATAAGAAAAGTTAGTCGCCTAACGGACAGCTACACTACCTGACTCGTATATTTTACTTATTATTAATTACTTACTTTACGTACTTTCTTATATTTTGTTTTCGGATCTTTTTATTATAATTATCTTTTTATTTTGATTTTTCCGCGAAATTTATCTTGTGGGATACTTTTTTGGGGCAGAAAAATAGAGGACTTAACCCCCTCCCTTGCGCATGACGATAGTGTCTTGATGACAGTGTCGCTGAAAAAAGTGGCGCTGAAAAGTGTCGCTGAAAAAGTGTTGCTGAAAAGTGTCGCTGAAAAGTGTCGCTGAAAAAAGTGTCGCTGAAAAAGTTTTGCTGAAAAGTGTCGTTGAAAAGTGTCGCTGAAAAGTGTCGCTGAAAAAAGTGTCGCTGAAAAGTGTCGCTGAAAAAAGTGTCGCTGAAAAAAGTGTCGCTGAAAAGTGTCGCTGAAAAAGTGTCGCGGAAAAAGTGTCGCTAAAAAGTGTCGCTGAAAAAAGTGTTGCTAAAAAAAGTGTCGCTGAAAAGTGTCGCTGAAAAAAGTGTCGCTGAAAAGTGTCGCTGAAAAAGTTTCGCTGAAAGGTGTCGCTGAAAAGTGTCGCTGAAAAAGTGTCGCTAAATAGTGTCGCTGAAAAAAGTGTTGCTGAAAAAAAGTGTCGCTGAAAAGTGTCGCTGAAAAGTGTCGCTGAAAAGTGTCGCTGAAAAAGTGTCGCTGAAAAAAGTGTCGCTGAAAAAGTGTCGCTGAAAAAAGTGTCGCTGGAAAGTGTCGCTGAAAAAAGTGTCGCTGAAAAGTGTCGCTGAAAAGTGTCGCTGAAAAAGTGTCGCTGTCGCTTTTTCTCGGCACCTTCCGGCGCCTCTCGGCTCCTTCCGGCTCCTCCCGGTACCATCTGGCACCATCGGTACCTTCCGGCACCATGTGGTACCTTCCGGTACCATCTGGTACCAAATGGTACCTTCCGGCGCCATACGGTACCAAGTGGTACCTTCCGGCACCATCCAGTACCATCATACCAAATGGTACCATCCGGTACCAAGTGGCACCATCCGGTACCAAATGGTACCTTCCGGCACCATCCAGTACCAAATGGTACCATCGGGTACCAAGTGGCACCATCCGGTACCAAGTGGTACCATCCGGTACCAAGAGGCACCATCCGGTACCAAGTGGTACCATACGGTACCAAATGGTACCATCCGGCACCATCGGTACCATCCGGTACCAAATGGTACCATTCGGTACCAAATGGTACCATCCGGTACCAAATGGTACCATCCGGTACCAAATGGTACCATCCGGTACCAAATGGCACCATCCGGTACCAAGTGGTACCTTCCGGCACCATCCAGTACCAAATGGTACCATCGGGTACCAAGTGGCACCATCCGGTGCCAAGTGGTACCATCCGGTACCAAGTGGCACCATCCGGTACCAAGTGGTACCATCCGGTACCAAGTGGCACCATCCGGTACCAAATGGTACCATCCGGTACCAAATGGTACCATCCGGTACTAAATGGTACCATCCGGTACCAAGTGGCACCTTCCGGCACCATTCAGTACCAAATGGTACCTTCCGGCACCATCCAGTACCAAATGGTACCATCGGGTACCAAGTGGCACCTTCCGGCACCATTCAGTACCAAATGGTACCATCCGGTACCAAGTGGCACCATCCGGTACCAAATGGTACCTTCCGGCACCATCCAGTACCAAATGGTACCATCGGGTACCAAGTGGCACCATCCGGTACCAAGTGGTACCATACGGTACCAAATGGTACCTTCCGGTACCATATGGTACCTTCCAGCACCTCCCGGCGCCTTCCGGCTCCTCCCGGCACTTTTCAGCGACACTTTTCAGCGAGACTTTTTTCAGCGACACTTTTTAGCGACACTTTCAACTCTAGACTTTTTTCACCGACACTTTTTTCAGCGACACTTTTCAGCGACACTTTTTTCAGCGACACTTTTCAGCGACACTTTTCAGCGACACTTTCAACTCTAAGACTCTTTTCAGCGACACTTTTCAGCGACACTTTTTTCAGCGACACTATTCAGCGACACTTTCCACTCTAATACTTTTTTCAGCGACACTTTTCAGAGACACTTTTCAGCGACACTTTTTTCAGCGACACTTTTTCAGCGACACTTTTCAGCGATACTTTTTTCAGCGACACTTTTCAGCGACACTTTCAACTCTAGACTTTTTTCAGCGACACTTTTTTCAGCGACACTTTTCAGCGACACTTTTCAGAGACACTTTTCAGCGACACTTTCAACTCTAGACTTTTTTCAGCGACACTTTTTTCAGCGACACTTTTCAGCGACACTTTTCAGAGACACTTTTCAGCGACACTTTCAACTCTAGACTTTTTTTTATTTAAACTTTCTGGTATGCTTTGCTGGAACTTTGACGTGAGTTCTGGACTCGAATCGACTTCTACATTGTAGTTCTGATATAGATCTGTGATAAGCAAAAGAGTTCTGACTTTTAGCTTTTCTCAATAAATAAAAAAAAATTAAATAGTATTTTTCAACTTTTTCAACTTTCTTGTATGCTCTGCTGGAACTTGGACGTGAGTTCTGGACTCGAATCGACTTCTACATTGTAGTTCTGATATAGATCTGTGATAAGCAAAAGAGTTCTGACTTTTAGCTTTTCTCAATAAATAAAAAAAAAAAAAAAGTATTTTTCAACTTTTTCAACTTTCTTGTATGCTCTGCTGGAACTTTGACGTGAGTTCTGGACTCGAATCGACTTCTACATTGTAGTTCTGATATAGATCTGTGATAAGCAAAAGAGTTCTGACTTATAGCTTTTCTCAATAATAAAAAAAAAATTAAATAGTATTTTTCAACTTTTTCAACTTTCTGGTATGCTCTGCTGGAACTTTGACGTGAGTTCTGGACTCGAATCGACTTCTACATTGTAGTTCTGATATAGATCTGTGATAAGCAAAAGAGTTCTGACTTTTAGCTTTTCTCAATAAATAAAAAAAAAAAAAATAGTATTTTTCAACTTTTTCAACTTTCTTGTATGCTCTGCTGGAACTTTGACGTGAGTTCTGGACTCGAATCGACTTCTACATTGTAGTTCTGATATAGATCTGTGATAAGCAAAAGAGTTCTGACTTATAGCTTTTCTCAATAATAAAAAAAAAATTAAATAGTATTTTTCAACTTTTTCAACTTTCTGGTATGCTCTGCTGGCACATGGACGTGAGTTCTGGACTCGAATCGAGTTCTACATTGTAGTTCTGATATAGATCTGTGAAAAACGAAAGAGTTCTAGCCTTTACAGTAATTTGAAACGATGAAAATAGTATAGTCTTATTTTTTAAATGTTCGACTTCTGACATGATCTGCTGGAACTTGAACGTGAGTTCTGGACTCAAATCGAGTTCTACATTGCAGTCATGGATGACAAATAAAATAGATGAATTAGCTCCATACAAGCCTTTGGTGGATCTATCTATCCCTTTCATTTGTTTGATTATTAACATGCTATCTCTATATTTGGCGACAACGAGTGGGACAACAACATATTTCTATCGCTGTAACATATATACGTCACTACTGTGACGTCAGTGCAGTGTTCACCATTTTGACGTTTTTGAAATTTTCAAGTTTTAAGTTTTAACCGTTGTTATTATTATACTTATCCCCGGGCTTGCCGTTCTTATATTAATATACATTTAATCAATTTGTAGATAAGTATATATTAGTGCTCATTTGCGCTTGGATACAAACTTTGTGATTTCTTCATTAGTGTTTCTTTCGTTAGTTTGTTTTTCTATAAGTGTTGCGTAAACATGGGAAAGCATTGTAATTGTCGGGGAGGAAAAGGTTTTTCATGCCATAGAATGCCTTATAAAGATTCACATCAATTTTAAAACGTATACATAAAGAGATTCTTAAAGCTATTTTCAAAACAGGGTTTATTCCTAGAGTAACTATATCTGACCAGGGTTCTGCCAATGTAACTGCAATAAATTCGTTAATTTCTGATACTAAGGTAAATATACTTCGTAGTGACAATGATGCATTAAGTGTTATCCATAATGAAGTTAATGGGAACAAAATCTACCATATATTGTATAATGTACCTCATTTACTGAAATGTTTCAGTAATCATTTTCAGAAAAAGAATATGATAGTCAGCGTCCTCAATGGGATTATGTTTATATGTTGTATAAAGTAGATGACATTTAAGGTACTGCAAGGCTAACAAAATATACTGACAAGCATATTTATCCAAACTTTTGATAAGATGAAGAAATTGAAGGTAATTATACTGTTGTTTAATAAATTAAGGTATATATTACTTTAGATCTTAGGTGTTCTCTTAACTTTAATTTAAATTTGTTTTTAATTAAGAAAGAAAATTCTTTAAAGCTATTGATATGCCCTTATATAATATTATACTATTCTATACTAATATATAAAGTTCAAGAGTTTGTTTATTGATTGTATGCACTCATCCATGTTAAATGCTCAGTCCATTAAAAAAATCCTCAACTCTATAGCCTATTTATTATGTAATGTTAAAGTTGTTTAAAGGCTTAATTGGCTTATCTACCTAGACTCTAATAATAATAAACTATTATTATATTACTATTCATCTATAGTAGTTACTAATTATAATTATACTATAGTTATAGTTTAATTGACTGTTGCATTTGTTATAATACATTAATTTATTGTAATAATATATTTACAGGTGAAGTATGCTGTGCAGGTATTTAGTCGAAGTGTTATAGCATCTTTATGTCGCCTGATGAAGGCTTTTAATTTCCAGAAAGAATACAATTATTGTAATACATTAAATGTAAATATTGAGAATGGCTTATTCACAACTGTGATGATTATATTCATTAATGATTTATTTGATAGTTTAAATTGCTGTGGCTATGAAAGTACCAGCTTACTGAATTTGTTTTCTTTTAATTTGTATAAGACTAAAATGTTTGTTTGTTCGAACGCACTAATCTCAAATCTTTTGCTTTTTATAATCTAAAGATGAAGGTGGTTCTAGAGCTAACAAACTTCAAACAAACACAAAAGCTAGATTTTAATATATACCTACAATTAAAACCAAATAGGTACATAAATAACATACCTACTACTTAATAATGATAATGTTATTAACAAAAACTATTGTTCTGTGTAACTTCTAATTTTATTGCATTGTAATATTATAAAATATTTTCATTAACAGTTGTTAAGAAATGAGAAATTTGTTTTGCAATCAGATTTTTTTTCCGGTAGTTAATTTTTGTCTATACCAAATGGTTGTACTAATTTGTATTCAATTGATAAAATTCTTTAAAAATGTCCTTTCATTGTAATAAAAAACAATGTATTATAAATGTTTAAAAAAAAGGTATCCTGTTCTCGGATCTGAGGCATTTTTTTTTCGAATTAGTGGTAGCATTAAAATAGTAAAATAAAATTTTTTTGAAACCTATCTTTGTATTTTATTTCGAATTATAATTAATATCAAAAATGAAAACATTCCTATAAAACCGATAACAATTGTTGAATACCGATAATTTTACGATAAAATACATCCCTACTTAATCGTAATTAATACCGATTTCACATCACTACGGACTAAATTCTCCCAGATTTGCATATGACGTCATACCCTTAGAAAGAGATGCGTGGCGACTCAAAAGAAATACAATAGGCGTGAAGGTGACAGCATATTTTGACTTGCCATTTATACCTTAACTGTCCCTAAATTAGGGGAAATATTATGATAGCTCTAAAATATAAATAAATTTTTATGATAAAAGAGCTTATGCTAATAGATATTTTATGTTTGATATGAAATATAATTAAAATATAAAATTATTCTATAATAGTTAAAATCATTAAGAATACGATTATATACATCAATAAATAGGACATATGTTTTATAAAAAAATATTTTAAACGCATTTGACTTATGTATATTTTATAATATAATAAAATATTAATAAACATATCCCATGTAGCCATTTTTAATTTAAAATGGTTAAGTCGGGAAAAATCTTTCTTTGACTATCTTGACCCCCCCGGCCCCCGCTTCGTCTTATTCGCCTTCGGTTTTATGAATATGCGCTTGTATGGAGCTCGGTCGGGGTTGATTGCAGTTGTGATACAGATCTGACATAAACGAAAGATTTCTAACTTGTAGTCTTTTTCAATCATTTAAAAAAATAAAAATATTATTTTTGAACTTTTTCAACTTTCTGGTATGCTCTGCTGGCACATGAACGTGAGTTCTGGTCTCGAATTGAGTTTTAATTTCTCGAATTGTAGTTCTGATATAGATTTGTGATAAACAAATGAGTTCTTACGTCTAGCTTTTCTCAATAATTTGAAACAATTAGATTTTTTTTTGTTTTTACTTTTTTTTAAGTTTGGATATGAACTCGAACCGAGTTGTAGATTACAGTTCTGATACAGATCTGTGATAAAAGGAAGAATTCTAGCCTTTTACAATAATTTGAAACGATGAAAATGGTATGTTTCGACTTTTCGAAAATTCGGATATGATCTGCTGGAACTTGGACTAGAGGTCAGAACTATTCCTGAAAAGTATCAGGAACTGTAGAACTCAGTATATATATATATATACATGTATAACTACATATGCATAGATTTCACATTTTTTTTTGATTTGTTGCAAAATGATCTGCTACGAGAAGTTAGCAGATCATTTTGTCAACTGACTTTTTTTAAGGTAAAAACGCCAGAACTATTTCTAAAAAGTATCAGGAACTATAGAACTCAGCTGCATGCGAATAGAACTCTCATTTATTTTTGATCTGCTGGACAATGTTCTGCTAAGTTCACTGACATGGCATGCTCAAGGCTAGATAGTATATTTTGATTATATTTTATTTTGTAATGTAAAGATTAACCTATCATAAAAAAATTTGAAAAAAAAAATAAAGAAGACCAAGTGAATAGTAATAAAATATAATAATTAATTATCAGTTCGTGTTGAGTATCAAAACAACATTTACATATACCAAGCTTACTATATACATGTAACAATGAAAATATAATTCGATAAAAGCTACAAGTACCTACTCTTACTGTACAAATGATTTTACTATCAAAACGACTATTAAATGACAAAATATTTTTTTATTTTGTAATACAATAATTGTTAGCCTCGAAATAATAGTTCTATAGAAATACAAATATAGAATATAAATTTTATTAAAATTGAATTACAATGGCATAAAATATTACATAATTTATCTCTGATTTTAATATGTACTCATGAAATAAAAATTAAAACTTGGTTCATAATAGTTAACCTAGTATATAATTTCATTTTTAGCATGTATTTTTATTTTGATTAATTTATTTCTTTTCAAACATTAAAAATTTTACATCCACATTCAAAAACATTTTTTCAACATTATCATACATAATACAATTTTAACATTCTTACTTTCGTCAATCATAAGGCACAGACATTACTCATTCTTCCTAACAACTTATTTACTATAAACACATTTATCCTAGGCTTTGGAAATATCGTACTGCATTGTAAATCGTTCATATAATGCATTAATTCGATATCCTCTCTTGTAAAAGTTTAGGATAGCTCTATTTGTGTCATAAGTTTTTATTTTACAATCATGATATATAAAAATTTCTATTACTAAATAAACACTAATTTAAGCATAATAACTTTTTCCAGAGAGGTCGTTTACTTTGTATAACTGGCAACCCTGCTAAAATGGCGGCATCGAATGCATCTTTTAACTGTTTCCTTGTTTTTGCCGAGGTTTCCACATACACAGCATTAATTTTTGCAGCTAATGTACGAGCTTCCATTTCTGTAACAGCATGTTCTCCACGGGCCTGCAAAAAGAAGAGGTTTATTCGTAAATGTTTATACAATATCTTTAATTATATAGTAAAGTATAAAAATTAATGTTATTTAATATCTTCATATTAAATATATTTCTTGTATAGTAAATGAAAACTTTTGTTTTCCATTTTGTGATTTTAGCAGACTGTTAGTATGCTGGATGGCAGATCTCCCTCAGTATTTTAAAACGTAACTAACCCAAGCGAATATAATATATAATAATAAAATTAGTTCTATAATATATATAATATAATATATATATTTTAGAACTAATTTTAGTTAGATTAATATTTAGTAGGTATTTCTTCTGTGTGGAGTCAGAGCTCACGACTACCAGTGCATAAATCAGTGTTAACAAAGCGTCACTGAGCCACAAATATCGTAAGAATTTTAAAATTTGTGTTATATTTAAACAAGCGGCTCACCCTCGCTTCGCTTGGGTTAGTTACGTTTTAACGGTTAATATGGAATAGATAGACTATATATTATATTAATGCTCCGTTCCCTTGGGTAGTGGCACGATGATGTATAGCCTATAGTGTTACTCAATAAACGGGCTATCAAATCTCATGCAAAAAGAAATTTTTCAATGGGATTAGTAGTTACAGAGATTAGCGCGTTCAAACAAACAAACAAACAAACAAACAAACAAACAAACAAACAAACAAACAAGCTAGCAAGCAACAAACAAACAAAACCCAAACAAACAAACAATCTCTGCCTCTTTATAATATTAGTATAAATTACTGATTAGTTTGAAAATTACATAAAATATTTGTTTCTCGGGATAAAAAGCTGTATATAGCGAAGTTAAAACCTACAGTCAAACTATGTTATACAGTTGTTATTATAAAATATTTGTGCGTTCCACCCGCATCGTCGACTATATATTCGTGTCACCAAAGTAGGAGATAAGAGGTTATGGTTTATTCCATTTCGCAATTAAATGATTATATAGACTGTAAGCCAAAATCATATCGTAGTCGTATTTGAACATTTATAATTGTTGTTCAAAAATGGAAATCACCTACATTATTTTATTTTGCCATTTGGAAAATCCCTTCAGTATTTACATTTTACAAAGAAGAGTCCATACATAAATAACAATCGCATCTATTTAACATTTGACATTTGGCATTTAGCGCCCGAACAAAGACCACATATCTGCCCTAATAATCTTAGAATAAAGATGTCAATTACCCTTTGTCTTCTTATCAACGCGTCCACGATTTTCACCTATAAAAAGACCTAAATATTCTACTCTAAGAGTTCACTTAAATCTGCGATAATTTATAAGTAATTTTCTGTTTAGTTAAGAAATTGTCTTCCGTTTTTAAGTTGAAAATTATTCGGTGTACTAGCGACCCAACCTCGCTCCGCTCGGGTTCGTCCCTAGATACGTTTTAACGGTTAGTATAGATTTCTCAGAGATAACATATTTTATTTAACAGACAGATCGATAATAATAACTATTTCAATAAGATTTTCATCAGACATGATTATTAATACACATGATTAATATAGAATTTTTCTAAAATTATTGAAATAATTCAACTAGGCGAAACCGTGCTCGGTAAAGTTTTTGATTAAGAGAACAGTGTGACTGGCAAAAATCTAATTTGAGTTTACGAGAAGTTATTTGATCAACTTTCACATCTTTATAGCAGTAGTAAAAATAACATAGTTGCATATTGATAAAATATGTAGTAGTAGAGAAAATATTGATCGAATCAGGTCGTATAATACATAAAATATTAACGAGCCACCCTCCTTAAATATCATTTAATTTCTATCCCTTTTCGCGCGAGAACCCTTTGCCATTTCCAGTATAAAATCAGCTAATGTACCTTCCGCCCGTTACCTGAGAGTCTTAGGTCCATTTGAAATTGGTTTTAAAGTCGTCCGGAGATTTAACGTATACAAATAGAGAAATAACAGTTTGAGCTTTTCTATCGTGCATATAACTATATGAGTTCAATGTAGGTAGGTAGTTATTTGAAAGACAGACAATTCTATTTATTTATATATACAAGCTACTTACCCTATATTCACTCAGGTACATCTCTAGATGCCTATACGTTACTCCAAGATATAGAATATTTGCGTACTAAATGTTATTCAAATTCGTCTAGCCGTTTCAGTGTGAAGGAGAAACAAGCATTTATTACATAGAAACTTAAATAGAAGTCCGATAAGATAGTCCTATATATGTATGTATATATAATACGTACCCTTAACGTTTGTATAACTCGTCCATCAAGTGCCAAGTCGCTCTGCGTGCCTACTAGTACTAAGGGCGCGTTCACACTTGCGACGGCACGCGTCCACCTCTCCGCAACCGATCTGAAAGTCTCCGGTCGCACGACGGAGAAGCACAGCATCAGCACGTCTGTACCAGGGTAGCATAGCTCGCGGAGTTCAGACATGGAGTCCTGAAATATAGAAATGTATTTATTATATATTTGCTTATTTACAATCATTCACATAGGTCAGACGTTGTAGAAGTAAATAAGAGTTATATTATTAATAATACTTGTTTTTGTCTAAAAGTTATAAGCCTTAATAAGTTACAGTTAAGAAAGAACCTGTAGAAAATGTAAATATATTTTTTGGTTGAAATGACAATCATAGAGTCTAATAGTTGGTGGGTTAAAAACGACTTCTTGTAAAAGTTTTGATGTGATATTCTTTAGAATGGAATAAAAAATGCAACAAAAAATATATATACATCATATGAAAGCGGATCGGTAGTTTATGTATTTTGGTCATAATCTTACTAAAAAAAAACATTGCTAAATTGTATTACAATCCGATGATTGTCGATAGCATTATATCCACAGTTCCAAAAAAGATTAGCTATATGTCTAATACCTAACGTTACTTTATTTATTGCTTTTAGATGTAAACCATACTAATTATAATAATATACATTAGGATTTTTTTTTCTTAGTAGTTGAATTTTTTTAATAAATAATATGCTAAAACAATAATAACAATAAAATTAAAATTTTCTATTAAAAAGTAGACAGTTTGTAATTAAATAAGGAACTAGTGTTCCTAGGACTCTATGTGAGTTTTCGCATCGTCTAATATGTTACAAGAACCGCTTAATGTACCGGTATAAAAAGGAGGCTACGAGCATGTCACTCTCCGTTCCATAAACTATTTCTATGCAAATCACGTTGATGATCGACGGTCAAGTTGTCGCAGAAGGATTCGAAACCAGCAAACAGGTAGCATTTATAATAAGTAATGTTAACTATTTAATTAAAGAAATTAAACTAAGAAAATTCTAATAATTATGGGCTATACCTTATATAATTTGATCAAATATGTACAAATGATTTCATTTGAAATGAATCACGAAACATATTTGTGTAGTGTACAATACATTGTAGAACGTAAACGGTAACTAAACTACCACAGTCTATGGTGAAAGTTAGCCCAAAGAAACCCAACAATTGTGTCTCCATGTTTAGACGCCATGATGGATGGATTTTTTTGCTAAGTAATCTCTCATAAAGCATTTAGTTAGCGCCTTTCGGTCTGTATAAAAAAAATAAAGTAATTAAAATATAATTACTTATATACTTTAAAGATTTGCTTAGTTTTAAATGGATGCTCCATAAAAAGAGAAATATACATATATCTATAACCATAGTTTTATTTTTAATTTTTCTGTATAAATACGGTGAAGTGTCTTAATCTCGTAATGTAATTTACAAATATTTATAAATAGAACATTTTAAAACATAAATAATATCCTTTTCGAATTATATTATATGCGCCTATATACTCGTATAAAAGGTAGGAAACGACACGGCTCAATGACGGGAAGAGCAAGGTTAGCATGGTAGATATAGATCGGGATGTAGGCAGGATATATTAATCGAAAGATCAGTCTGACGGGATACAAGTCCTTGAAACGTTTTTGCGATATAATACATACATAATATTTTGCAGTGCAACGAAATATAACAATTATAAAATTGTTGCAAAATGAAATAATGTTTAATTTATATATTAATTAATTAAGCATAAATTATTATTTTTGTTTTTAAGGTTTCGTAACCATAAGGCAAAACTGGATCGCTATAATTTCATCATGTCTGCTGTCCATTTGATAGGTAAATGTTTGAAAATTGAAATTGAAATAGTCAATAGTTGTTAAATTATATACATATCTTTTTAATATGTTGTTGTAAATGTTGTTCTAAGTAGTTATTGAGAAATAGAATATTTTCGGTTATAGATATGTTTCTTAGTTTAATAGCTGCAAAATTTGCGGTGTAACTTCAATTATAATGATTTATTTTACCTGATTATGATATTAGATTTCTTATATTTTTTATTTTAAGCTTAAGAATATAATAATTTGAATTAATCATAGTGTAATCATTTAAAACAATTTCAAAATTTCAACGTTCTAATCTAATCTATACTAATATTATAAAGCTGAAGAGTTTGTTTGTTTGTTTGTTTGTTTGTTTGGTTGAACGCGCTAATCTCAGGAACTACTGGTTGGAATTGAAAAATTCTTTTTGTGTTGGATAGTCCATTTATCGAGGAAGGCTATAGGCTATATAACATCACGCTACGACTAATAGGAGCGGAGCATAAATGAAAAATGTTGCAAAAACGGGAAAAATTAATTCCTTTTGAGAGCTTCCTTTGCGTGCGCTGCGTAAACGGTTAAAGTTATGCAAAAATCATGTATGACGGAATTGTTCCCCTTTAAAAGTTCTAAAAAAAAGTCCGCGACTGCATATGTCTATCTTTTAAGGTTGACTCAATATAACCATTTTTATGGTAATCAAATTTGTTCTAAAATAATGCTATACTTTCGAAGATGTTTTTCAAAATATGATATTAATCCTTATCCAAATAAATACGTTATTCATCACAAATATTGAATTTTGAATATAATTGACATCATTTGATTTCAATGAATATCTTAGGAGATATCATAGTTTTAAAATATACATATTTAACTTTACGCGGTCTATGCGTGAGCGCGCGCTCAGCCCGATACAAGGCGAGTGCGGGGCGATCGTGAGGAGGGAGGGCGCTGGCCGCCGCGCCGGTATCTCTGCGAGCAGTCACTAATCCACGCGGACGAAGTCGCGGGAAAAGCTAGTTATATATAAAGCTAAAGAGTAGTATCTTTCTATTCAGTATTCGCCATACTATTTTGCACAGTCGGAGAACTATGAAAACTTATAAATTGTAGTATAAATCTAGAAGTAGTCACACATTTATATCTTTTAAATTACTTCAATTAATTTACACTAGCAATCAAATAACTAATAAATAGCATAGCAAATATCAATTGCATTATAATTACGATTTGAAAGTTTATGTTAACACGGATTTTATCTTTCCTTGAAGTTTAAATAAGTGGTCTTAAAGATAATTTCACTAATTTTGTGCGATGTAATTTCCACTTGCATGTTGCTTATTATATAATACCAGTGATTTACGACTCACTGTCAAACACTTAACGCGTATGTTTGTATAGTTTATTAAGTATATATTTATAGAGAAAATTTCATTTAAGTGGACTAGGGCAATAGTATGGAATATATTATGAATACCAGCTTCTTTATCAATGACATGTAAAAAATGTTTATAACGTTATTTTTGTTGAAAAAGGAAAGATAGAAAGAAAAAAGATAGTTAATAAGAAAATATTAAAACATTATGTTAATTTTGCGAATATTAATTTCTTAATTGTGAGATGAATTATAAAAAAATATTAATACTAAAAGGGATTGTAATTATAATACAGTAAAAGTAGAAACATAGAGATGTAATTTAATTATTTATTTTTAAAATGAATATACAACTTGAATATTTATTTTATTGTGTTTTTTAGTATTTGTTGTTATAGCGGCAACAGAAATACATCATCTGTGAAAATGTCAACTGTCTATCACGGTTCATGAGATACAGCCTGGTGGCAGGCAGACAGACAGACAGACAACGGAGTCTTAGTAAAAGGGTCCCGTTTTACCCTTTGGGTACGGAACCCTAAAAACGTAGATTACGAACTATATATACGACCGCGTGCGAAACCATGATAGCTGCAACCAACTATAAATTAAAACATGTCGTAAATGAAAGTACACTCATTTTAATTATAAGTGAAATACAATTTCGTACCTATTTAATAAAACTTCAGCTCATAGTCAATTCTATTATTCTAAAATACATTGATATTAAAAATTTGAAAGTTGGTAGTTGAATGTGCCATTGTGTTTGTTACACTGTAACAGCCAATTTGAGTAAATTACGGAATGGGCAGAGAGAAGTTATGTCTTAGTTATTAATCATTATATAGTCTAATTTTCCTTGACGTAGACAACGACTAGTTTAAAATAAATGGCCTTCATTTTTTAAATAAAAACGGCACTTCTGACAAACATTATTTACTAGGTTAATATCACCCGCTATGGAACTTTCCACGTACGCAAAGGTTACGACAAAAAATTTAAGTACCTACTTGCCTATTCAAGATATTGATATTAATCAAGTATTACTTAATTAATGCGTTAATTAATTACTTATCTCCAATTACTGCTGCCAAGGGAACGTTTTCATGAACACACATTCCATATAATGTTATGTATCTACACGTTATAAAAGGCAATAAAGCCTGCCTGTTACTATTAAGGGATTAAGTTGTTTCACCTCGCTATTTTAATGTAACCTCTTCCCAACATTAACCTCATTTAGACGTCAAATGTCGCCGAGCCCTAATTTTCTTTGTGATCATTAAAATGCCTTTATATTATATTCTATGAAGCTATATAATATTATCTAATATCTCATTAAATAAATGCTTTGATATTTCAAGCAACTATAATTAAAATTCAAAGTCGTATATCAATACGAAGATTTGTAATAGCAGTGTTTTTTAGCATTAATAATTAATTATCTATACGTTACGTCATGTAGTAATTATAAAGGACAATCTTTTCAATATAAAAAATACTTTATTCTACTAATACAATAATAACAAATGCCACAAAGTCATAACTCCCAAACTAGAAATCTGTGTTTCAGGATGTAGTACCTTCCTATATCAGATGTACATATTAAATGCTCATACATACATAAAATAACAGTTTAAAATAATGTAGGTTTCATAAAACGATGCAAATGAAAATGTTTTATTAAATATACAGCTATTAGGATAAAAGGAAATATTGCATTGCAAACATCATTTCCCCCTCGATACGTAAGGAACACCACCATACAGCGCGACTTACGTATCGAGGACATCGACTCCTTCGTGCGCCGTCTTGCGCAATCTCTTTTTGAGAAAGCAGACGCCTCGCAACACGACCACATCAGAGGCATAGCCCCGCTGCACGCCCGCCCACCGGACAGGAGGGCGTATCCCAGGGATTCCATGTTGCACCCGACGGGGTGAGAGCCGTTGTCGCAGGTCGCTGGTCGCCTGGCTGGACTTCCCACCAGCGGGTCTAATCCGGCCGGGTTGACCGCCCGTGACACCTAAGGCGCTCCCCCGTCCATATCCATCGTGAGTCTTAGGACTCTCCCAGGTACACGCTCATATTAGTGGGCGGAGAGTGATACCACAGTCAGAGGGCTATACCCTGAAACTGTTTCCCCACGCCCCCTTGCGGGGGTTGTGAGATGACCCGTGTGTGTGAAACATCATTTGAAAATAAATCTATACTTAATATTATAAACGTGAAAGTTTGTGAGTATGGATGTTTGTCACTTTTTCACGGCAGAACGGCTAAACGGATCTAGAGGAAATTTTACTTTTTATCCCGGAAAAATGTACGGTTCCCGTGGGATATGTTTGTTTTTGTTCTCCTAGAAGCGAACCCGAGCGAAGCGACGGTGAGCCGCTAGTATAAAATAAAAATACAAAACGAAACTGTTAAATTTAACTTTTATACGACTTAAGAACATAAAAAGTTCTTGTTACGAAAATGACTTTCTTGCTTTAGGTAAGGTTGTATCTTTGTTAAGCGTCGTTTGTCAAACTGCCGGTAAAGTACTGTTTAAGTTTACAACCGCTCTTTTATGGTGAAGTTGTCGTAATAGATTTGCTAATGACTAAATGTTGATGTGCCATCGTAGACAGCAGATACCATAATTGTTCTTATTTGATCATACTAACTAGTATATTTATAGTATAAATATAAATAAATTTTATACATTAAAGGTTAAAAACAACAGTTAAATAATAACTACCTATTAAATTTAGGATATGCAGATCAAGTTGAAACATAGGTCCCCTGTGGCTGTAGGTATCTATCGTACTTTATCGTTTTTTTACCACTCGTTAATTTTACAAATTAATTTATAAAATATGATTAGTATTTTTACTATAATAAAAAAGCGTATTAATTTTAATTACCTAATGTACGATATTCTTTTTAAAGTTCTCCGTAATATCGTGTACAGCTAGCATAACAGTTTTCAATTGCTACTCTTATCAAGGTCTTACGTTTAGAGATTATTCTTACGTAGAAAACACTCCGGTATTTATTTTATGATTGTTTCCTTTCACACTTAACTTACTTATTACTTATTAAATATTTATTTTAAAGGAGTACCCAAAAGCCTTTATAGTTTATACCCTTATACTTCTGCTATAATTTAAAAATAACGGTTATCTTATCTAGTTATAAAGACATGAAGCTTAATAAATTCAAAAGTTTAAAAAAAATATATAATGATTAATAACAAAATCGTCCAAATCTAAATTTTGTATACTTTGTCTGTATTATGTATTAGTATTTTGTAGTTCATAGAGCCTGTAATATAATCATAGTAATATTAACATAGTTTTAGTAATTTTTAAGGTACCATAGACGATATAATACAATTCTAGATTAAAAGAATGCTAGTTTAAAACATTATACATATACCAAAGCCCAGGATAAATCATACCTAGTAAATAAATACAAATAGTATCACAAAATACTAGATGCTTTACTTCCCAGATATTTGATAAGCTAACTAAAACAATTTTTCAATTAAAATTACAATGCATTAATCTGAACATTTTTATTGTATTGTATAAAATATGTTGTAGACGTTATAAGGGTTGCCATGTTCTTGAAAGTTTAAGGTTAAAATACTATTAGAAGGCTAAAAAAAACCGGAAATTAATAAAAAGTTATAACAGTCATATGAAACGTCTTATCTTATATTAAACATTGAAATCTGTACAGTAATCCTTATTTACTAAAGACATTTCACGCCAGCAAATATCTCAATAAATTTTGAAATTTATCAAGATCGGTAAAGAGTTTTGGGTCGTAAAAAAGTAGCAGTGACAGACGTAGACATTTTTATATTTAAAAAAAATATATATAAACGGTCGAATTGAGAAACTCCTCCTTTTTTGGGAAGTCGGTTTATTAACCGATAAAAAAATTAAAAAAAGGCTTTTTTTAATTTTTTTTGAAGGAAATGCGATTCGCAGAAAATGAATTAAATTGTATTATTGAAATATAGTTAGGTACATAGAATGTAATTAATTAGGTATTACTTTAAAATTGCCAACCCTAGTGCAGGTAAAGAAACTATGAGAAATACGAAGCTTTGTTATAGAAAGTAGAAAAAAAATAATCGATCGCTTCAATGACAATGATACACGTGCTTTTTCGGTGTGAACGTGGGACCGCCTGGCAGTTGTAAAGCAGGTGATATAACAGCAGTGTGTGATATAGTTTTTTGGTATACGACTTACAATAGGAAAGAAACTGCTGTTTTGTTCAGGAAATAATGTAAAATTTATTTGCAAACGCTCTATAGTTGTAGTTATTACTACCGACAGAAGTTTTGATAGATTCTAAATCGAGTGCAAACAGTGAAACTTTTTTTAACTTAAACTTGCCGACAAAATTAATTAAGTGATATAGAATAGAAAATAAAATCAATGATAACTACGATATAGTGGTACTTACAATATTACACGGCTTAGAATATTAGAATCTAATTTTTCGATTAGGAAATAAAATAAAATGTAATCGTAAGTGGCTTTTGTTCGATTTTGTACATCTTCTATGATCGTTCTCAAAAATGTAAGGTAAAGATAATCGTATGTACCTCAAAATAAGGTGCACAGATAGGGCCCTACAACTAACATTCATGTTGTACTTATATAATAGGTAATAAATATTATCATATAATATTATCAATAAAATAAATAAAATTGAAATGTCTGTTTGTAATTTCAATCTAACAGTTTTTTACTAAATTAATATGAAATTATATATTGTACTAATAAGAAAAATATATAAAATTTTTGTCTGTTTGTTCCGGCCAATCTCCAAAACTGCTGGACTGATTTTGACGAGACTTTCACTGGCAGATAGCCGATATCTTAAGGAGTATCTTAGACTACTTTTATTTTAGAAAAAGAATTAGGATTCCGTTAAATAAATTAAAACGTAGGTAATTAGGGACGCACTTGAGCGAAGCGAGGGTAAGTTGCTAGTAAAAATAAATAAAGTTAATAAAATTAATAATAATAAATAAATAAAATAAATAGTCAAAGCGAATACTGAAAATGAATAAGATCACTTACCTGACCCGCAGTATCACAGATTTCAACGCAGACCGGTCGATCATCAACATCCACCACAACTGGAACGCAAAAGGAAATATATTATAAATACATGATAATTGTTAACAATATTGCAATTTTATATTAGAAAGTTAAACCTAAAGCTACTTAGAAAATTGAGAATATGTAAATTTAATTCATATATGTTTATGTCCATAGGTATACATATGTTATAATATTTAAGTTACTTATAAAACCCTGAACATACATGGCATCCTCAGGGAATCTATATTGGGATCAACCCTAAGATAAAAATATAACCGAGTTAAGCGTTCCTCTCGTCTTGAGCAATGCGTATTCTTTTGAAATTTAAGCAAAAAATCATGTAACGTTTAGATGTTATTCACAGGAGGTATTTGCAATACAATAAGTAATAACTTGAAAATAAATAACTGTAGGTGTACAATTAAACTGTACGATGTAACTTGTACAATAGCATTCGAAATGTCAGTACTAACATGGCTTGATAAATATAAAGTAATTGAATGTCGCAATACATTTGATATAACAACATGATTTTATTTTCATTGTTCAAAATAGTAATTAATGTACCTACAAATATATAAATTTGTTATATAAATAGTCATAATAAGACACTATATTAATTAATTAATTCAATTAAATTAAACTTTAAAAAAATCGTTTATAGGGATTTATCTAACAATAAGTTAACAGCCACAAAAAAATATTTACAAAAATGAAAAAATCTGATTTCGTATAAAGCGAACTAAAAAGAAGGGAAGAAGTTAACGAAGGAAGATAGTATTATGCAGTCGGAGACATACATACACGTAGCTATTCTAAAACATGTACATTGTACATATGTATGTGCTTCGCCGCAGTCAGGAATAACACAATGAAACAAAACAGTCCACAGTACACTGCCCCTTTTTTGTAATAATTAATATCAAGCTAAAACTTCACGAAAAGCTTCGTTTTTCACGAGACGCCCAACTTTTCTCTCTATGAAAATTTTCGATAGTGGTACATAATATTATTAATCGATAAGGAACTTGTCGATAAATGGAGTGTCTGTTTGTAATATTAAAATAACCGCTTTTTACTAAATGCATATGGATGTACACACTGTACATATACCAAAACAACATTTTTTAAAATTTTTGTCTGTCTGTCTGTTTGTTCCGGCTAATCTCCGAAACGGCTGGAGCGATTTTGACGCGACTTTCACTGGCAGATAGCTGATGTTATAGGGAGTAACTTAGGCTACTTTTATTTTAGAAAAAATCAGGGTTCCGCGAAAAAAATAAAAAATAAAAATAAAAAATAAAAGATAAAACCCATGAAGTTGTGACTAAAATTCGCGTACGGCTACGCACCCGAGCAAAGCGAGGGTAAATTGCTATATAATGTAAATGAATATCTTAGGAGTAGCAAGCTACTATTTATGTATACCTAAACATAGCTAACCGTGAAAACTTACCTAGGGACGAACGCGAGCGAAGCGAGCGTGAGTCGCTAGTTTAACATAAAACAAGAAAAATGTCAATGAAAAATCAAACGAGATGATTTGAACCAACGCTTCCCTCACTCCGAACTAGTTATAAATAAAATAATATATATTTGTTATTAAAAATATGCATAATTTAATGATCACGTCATCCTAAAAATAAAATGGCAGGACTTCTATATTCTACGCTCGGATACTGTCTAGTGTCTACTTGTCAAACTGTACTAAATGTGGACTAAAACTGCAAATAATGATCATCTGTTTTATTATTTTGACTGTTTTATAATATAAGTACCTATTTATATTCAAAATAAAAAAACAAACTTGTACGAAAAAATTAAGTAAATTGATATCATAAAAAAGTAGAATAAATACTATAATTAGAATATTATCAGGTCAATCGATTGAGCCTAAAACCAACGACCGATAAACTCTAATAATTTATTTTGTATTGTTTACCTGAAAATTTTCACAGTTTAATCGTTAAAGAAGTCTGTGGTGTTAGCATAGAATATAGATAATTATTACTCATAAAGATTATTATTGAAATAAAATAATTTTTGAATCTCAATATTGAAAAAAAATCTTATCATAAACTCAGATCAAAGAATTATAATTTAAGTCTGAGTTTTTAGTTAGCAAGTACATAGGTACGTGTATAATGTATAATAAGTTAATGAACTGTGCTTGTAGATCTAGACAAAAATTTATTAAATTTAATTTTTACGCAGCGAGACTATAATTGAAATGTGAAGATAAGAACCTATCGAAAAATAAGTTTTACAACTGTTAAAACAATTTGGGATAACGTCACAAAATAAAAGAATTGAATTGATAATAAATCATTAAATAAAATGAAATTGTTTAAATTCTGTTAATAAAAATTAAGTTACTAAAACAAAAAACCCAACTGCGTAGGAACATAATATTATTACAGACTATCGGCTAACCTTTGATTCGCTCGGGTTTGCATCTGGAAAAACAACAACAAATCTATCCCACGGGAACTGTACATTTTTCAGGCCATTTTTTTGTCTATGTGCTATTCCAGACTATAATCTATCTCTGTGCCAAATTTCATCCAGATCCGTTCAGCTGATCTGGCGTGAAAGAGGAACAAACATCCATACTCACAAACTTTCACATTTATAATATTAGTATATATTATTAAGATACATAATTTATATTAGTAAGATAACTGTATATTAGAAAGATAATTATATATTAGTAAGATACATAAATGTAATAATCGTTTTGTCCATATCTCGTGAATATTATGGACATAATGGATGGACACTATGATCGGCTCAGCTCCCGTGCCATAGATTCATTTCATTTCATCCGTGAACATAACTGTAGCAGTGTAATGTTCGTTCAATTATTAATTATCATTGCTATCGTGACTAACGTAATTAGGAATTAATTAACGGTGAACAATTATTATAATCGACACCGCAACGGAAGATTTGTTTTTTTGCTATTATTTTCTAAAATGGTTATTTTTTTATTCGCAGTAAAATTATTAATAAGATGATCTACTATGCTATGGACAGACTGGTAATTTATTACTAGACATCGGATTGTATGCACTATCAAAATACCAAAATATGCATGCAAATATAAAAAAAAAACGAAATATGCACAAGATATGCGCAATCAAAATACTAATGGTTAGCAAAATTTACATTTATTTTCTCTCTCTACAGTATATTATACTCGTAATTCTTGTGACTATATACAATTACATATTTTTCTAGACTTTTGAGCTATATGTGTGTAATATTAATTTGTAGGCTGAAAATGGCCTTTCTGTACCGACTGACGTTACTGGACAAAACTTGAAATTTGATATTTCTTCAGAAGTCTCTTCAGGCAGAGTCTCGCCTGTGCCGTTGATATTTATTTTTGTTTTTTTTTTTTTATGTTGGGATTACGCATACATATCTACATACAGGTGGTTATGTGGGACTCACCAGCTAGAAAAGCCAGTACTACTACACTAAAACCAATAATTTTCCACGGACCACTTCCGATGGTCAACTCAGAAGAGTTTTAATCTATGAAATGATTCTTATTTTTCTATATTTCCAAAAATTTGCACAGAAGAAGGAGTTTAATTTCTACTCTCTTCATGGTAATAAAATATGCCTCACACATCTAACTACTGAAATAAGCACTATCAATGAAAAAGTACTAAAATATGCAATAACACAAAAAGTTGCGTTTTATACATTTGCATATATAATAATAATAATAATAATAAAATCGTGTCTTCAAACGATATATAAAATAATAACGTCTTGCCTCACTGAAGTTCTTTATAAGCATTTAATGGATAGTAACATATTGACGGAAGAGCAAAAAGGATGTAGAAAATATAGTCAGGGCTGTAAAGAGCAATTAATTATAGATTCAGTAATATTAAAACAGGTTCAAAAAGAAAAGAAGGATATTTTTACACTATACATAGATTATAAAAAAGCATACGATTCAATTCCTCACTCTTGGCTGCTACAAACATTAGACATTTATAAAATACACCCTCAAATTATAGATTTTTTGAAGAATACTATGACCAATTGGAAAACTACATTAAAATTAAGTATACAAAATAATAACATCAACACTGAACCGATTAAAATACAACGCGGTATTTATCAAGGTGACGCTTTAAGTCCATTGTGGTTTTGTCTTGCTTTAAATCCCTTATCAAATATGCTAAATCTTACAAATACTGGATATCTCATAAGGTTTAATAACAGTTTAGTTAATAGCCCTAGATCAGAATTAAAGATAGTTAATCACCTTTTGTATATGGACGATATTAAGCTCTATGCGGAATCAAAAGAAGAATTAAACACCCTAGCAGATTTAACATACACATTTTCACAGGATATTAATATGGAATTTGGTATCGATAAATGTAAAATAAACGCAATTAAGGCAGGACAGAACTTGAAACATGAATATCAATTAAGGAATGGCGAATGTATATTGCCATTAATTGAAAATGAAACATACAAATATTTAGGATATATTCAATCAAAACTAATACATCACAAAGAAATAAAATTGAATTTAACGCAACAGTTTAAACATAGACTTAACTCTATATTAAAATCATGTCTTAACTCAAAAAATACTACAAAGGCGATAAATACATTCGCCATTCCTGCCTTAACCTATTCGTTTGGAGTAATTAACTGGACCAAAACAGAATTAAGAAATCTTCAGCGTGTAATAAATACAATTATGACCAAACACAGGAAACATCACCCACGATCATGTACACAAAGAATGACACTCCCACGATTAGACGGTGGCAGAGGATTAATCGATATATTAAATTTGCATAACAAACAGATAGCAACTCTCAGAAAGTATTTTTACTCCAAAGCTAACACATCTACCCTTCATAATGCAATAGTTCAGAATGATAAAAAGCTAAGCCCACTTAATTTGTTCCAAAAAACTCCACAAAATAACGAAACACAAATCGATAAACTTAGCAAAATCCGAGAATGGACCCAGAAGTCATTACATGGAAGACATCAAAACGAACTGAACCAGAATAACGTCGACAAGTTAGCATCGAACGAATGGCTCAGACGTGGCGAACTCTTTCCAGAGACTGAAGGGTTTATGGTAGCCATTCAAGATCAAGTCATAGAGACAAGAAATTACCAAAAATACATAATTAAAAAACAAAACTTCCATACCGATATATGCAGAAGATGTAACTCTGCCTCAGAAACTATACAACATATAACCGGTGCTTGTAAATCTATTGCCCAAACCGATTACAAGCATCGGCATGACCAAGTTGCATATATCATCCACCAAAAGTTGGTTATTAAATACAACCTTACTTCCTCACACCCATTACCTTACTATAAATATACACCAGAATCTGTAATTGAAAACGAATCCTATAAACTATACTTTGACCGCGCCATACTGACAGATAAAACTGTACCATACAATAGACCAGATATTACATTGGTAGATAAATTAAACAACACAGCCACCATTATAGATATTGCTATACCTAACTCACATAACTTACACAATACTTTCACAGAAAAACTTGTTAAATATCAGGATCTTAAAGATGAAATTATGAGAATGTGGAAAATAAAGACAGTTACCATAGTACCAATTGTTATATCCACCACAGGTGTTGTACCCAAGAATCTTCATCAATCTATTAAATTGCTTGGGCTTCCTCCATTTACTTACGTGCAACTACAAAAAGCAGCTATACTTAACACATGTCGTTTAGTGAGAAAATTTTTAAACAATAATCCTTAATACATCGGCATTCACTTGGCTTAGGCCCGTGATTGCTGATACTCCGGTACTGAGTACTGAGGTTTATGAACATGAATTGATAATGATAATAATAATACTTTATTTTCACAAAAAGTTTACACTTTTAACTTATTTTTAACTTATTTTAGTTTACATTATGATTAATATTACTTAGATGCCTCTGTTGCCGTACTAGGAAGCCTGTGTTACGGCATACAGCGCCCACCCCTCAAAAATTGGCAAGAATACTAATATAAAACTAAGTTATTAAAATTTAATATGTATAATAACTAACTTATAATTATACAAGTATAATAAATGTTTCTTTATTTATTCTATAAAATTTATAAAAAGGATATAAAATAACTGTGTATGCGTGCATGCATGCGTGTTTGTATGTGTGCGTGTGGATGTGTGTGTGTGTGTGCGTGTGTGTGTGTGTGTGTGTGTGTGTGTGTGTGTGTGTGTGTGTGTGTGTGTGTGTGTGTGTATGTTATGTATGTATAAGAGTTATCATCGTAATGTATAATATCATTTATATATCAGTTGTAAAAACTAGTGAGTTTTTCAGTATCATCATAAGATAAGTTCAAGAAATAGTCAACAATTTTCAGCTTACAAATTTTCCTATTGGCAGAGAGTATATTTAATTTTTTATTAATTATATTATAGATAAACGGTCCCAAGTAGCAATAAAATTTATGAATAAACATAGTTCGAAAAATCCCATTGTCTACGCAAACTGCTTGATTTCTACGTTTATTAAGTAATTTCGGTGTATAATTCAACTCGGCATGTTGTTTTAGAATAATATTTAATAAAAACAGCTGTCGTACTGTCAGGACTTCACAATACTTATAGAGTTCATGAGTTGGACAAAGCAGCGGCCTGAAAGTGCAAACTTTAAGAACTGCGCGTTGAGCAATCTCAAGAGGTTTTAGTGTAGTTTTTGATGCACCGCCCCATGAAGATATGCAATATGAAATGAGAGATTGGCACAGGGCAAAGTATATCCGTTTTAAGATAAGGGGTTCAACGATATTTCGAAGGTTTCTGAAAATTTTGGTTAATTTGCGGATTCGATTTGATAAACTGGATATATGCTGCTTAAAGTTGAGTTGACTGTCTATAATAATACCAAGATATTTGATGGAGTCAACTCGTCCAATTGATTGACATGAACAATTGACTATGAATATAAGACGTCACGTTTGGCTCAGTTTGTAGTAACCCTACTTGCTGTGCCGGAGGTCGCGGGTTCGAGTCCCGCTGGGGGCATTCATTTGTGAGCACGAATGTTTGTACTCCAGTCATGGGTGTTTATATTTATAGTATGTATATATTTAAAGTTATATATGTGTAGTGTATCAACTATCTGGTGTCCATAACACAGGCCTCGTAGCTTACCATGGAACTAGATGGTGCTGTATGTTAATGTCTTGAAAAAAAAAATATGCAATAAAATGCATGTTTGCATAAACATGCAAATGCATATTATCCGATGTCTATTTATTACATATTAGCGACTCACCCTCGCTTCGCTCGGGTTCGGCGCTAGGTGATTCAAGTGACATAAAATTTTTATTTATGAACCGATTGAAATAAAACAAATACTAAGTGTTAATTAAAGCTTACAAAAATACATTATCTAAAATCGCACCCAAGTCAGTTAAGCCGTTTCCGAGATTAGCGCGCACAAATGCATAGACAACAGACAAATTACGAAAATTCTAAAAATCATCGTTTTGGGTTCTACCCTCTTAATAAAGACTCCTAATAATAGTTTTTCTCTCATCAATGACATTTTAATAATTATAATATGTATAGATCTTAGCAGCATCCCGCGGCTTACTACAAAAAAAGAACACTTTGGCTTTATGAAAAAGACATTTTTAAATGAGCCTATACCTATTATTTTAGTTTGTATAAGTTTTTTTTTTATGACATGCAGTGACAAACGAGCAGACAGGCCACCTGATGGAAAGCAGTACCTGTCGCCCATAACACGGTTCATACACTTAGGTTTTAAGTAACAAAAATGCAGAACCACAGGTGCGTTGTCACTGTGAGGACTAAGATGATATGCCTCTTGCCTGTAATTGCGCTGGCTACCTTATCCTTCGTACCGGAACACAACAATTCAATCATTGTTGCTTGGCGGCAGAAATAGATAAGGGGGTGGTACCCATCCAGTCGGACTCCTCAGGCTTGACAGAGTCCAAATAATGTATAAGTAACATATTATAGTTAATATAGGTAATATAGTTTTTATAACTACATTCATGTTTCAAATAGAAAATATATTTTTTCTGTTCTGTATGTAGTCAGTTTATTAAACAGATACTAAAAAATACAATAAGAGTAAAACTACTGACCACAACTTAAGAAACCTTTCATCGTAACATATATAGGTGACTAAATAAAGTTACATTGAATTTTATGAGGTTTTTCTGTGAACGTAATTTTATATGGGAGTTTTTGCAAGTAACGTAACCAGGATGTGAATGAAATAGAATGGTTTCACATATCTTATATATTTAAACGAGCAATTCTTGTATATTTATTTATTTATTTATTTATTTATTTATTTATTTATTTATTTATTTATTTATACCAGCGATCTCGGAAACGGCTCTAACGATTTTGCTGAAATTTTGTACATGGGGGCTTTCGGGGGCGAAAAATTGATCTAGATTAGTCACATGTCTGGGAAAACGCGTGTTTTCGAGTTTTCATGCGTTTTTCTTATGCATTATTCTACGCAAAATTTAATAGCGACATCTATACAATTGTCTCAGTAACACTTAGTCACTTAATGTAAAATTATTTTTAAGCCAAATTAAAAATAAAATTGCTCTTATCGCGACATCTATACAACTGTCTCAGTACCACTTAGTCACTTAATGTAAAATATACAATCTTTCAAGAACTCCAAGCGAAGCTCGGTCGCCCAGGTACTTACTATTTTATTTAAGTATGTGCACTGTAACAATTGTACATTATAATTAATAAAAAAAACATTTGAAGTGTGAACTGTGTAACAATTCATAGAATTGTTTTAAAGGTAATATTATAAGGAAGTATGTATTCTATAATCTGTGGCAATATCAAAGACAATTTTGTTATAAACTTAGATTTCTCATTTATTTAGCTAGATTTATGTTAAAATTACAAAATTTAATAGCGACATCTATACAATTGTCTCAGTAACACTTAGTCACTTAATGTAAAATTATTTTTAAGCCAAATTAAAAATAAAATTGCTCTTATCGCGACATCTATACAACTGTCTCAGTACCACTTAGTCACTTAATGTAAAATATACAATCTTTCAAGAACTCCAAGCGAAGCTCGGTCGCCCAGGTACTTACTATTTTATTTAAGTATGTGCACTGTAACAATTGTACATTATAATTAATAAAAAAAACATTTGAAGTGTGAACTGTGTAACAATTCATAGAATTGTTTTAAAGGTAATATTATAAGGAAGTATGTATTCTATAATCTGTGGCAATATCAAAGACAATTTTGTTATAAACTTAGATTTCTCATTTATTTAGCTAGATTTATGTTAAAATTACTTTAATAGCTATAAGTTTGTATCAAGATACACAGATAGATTAAATCTACACAAGTTATATTCGTTATAGTAAATGTTATTCTCTTTAAATCATGTGTTCACTTAATAATTAAATTATAACTAACATTAAATAAAAAGATAATGGACGTCGAACAAAAAAAAAACAAATAAATGCAAATATGTAATATGTTTTGTTGTACCATTCACATAAAAAATAGTCATTAAGAATTATAAATTAAAAAAAAATACGTTTTCTAAATTACGGTAACCCTACATGTTTTGCTCTGTTTCCGCCAATATGTACTTTTTATACACAAAGGTTGTTTTATCATGTTACTCGTCCATTGCCCGCTGGTTAGAGTATTAGTATAAAAATTCAAAGTTACCATGTTATGTATTGTAGGTATTTAAATAATATGTTACGCGTGTAATGTAATAGTTGGTCCGGATGCATGTAGCGGGTGAAACGAGCATCCTGCTTTTTGTTTATAAACTTGTTTGCAATTTAACGAGGCCTGTAGTTGAGGCATATTTTCCACCATTTATATATAAAGGATAATGGTACGAATTATTACATAAAATTGTGAAGATTCATAATTATTTGTTAATACAAATAGCTAAATAGAAGGAGGAACAGCTTGTGGTGCGAGGATCGCAAGCTATCGGCTTGGCCAAGTGTGTCAACAACTTTCTGCACTGTAAAACGTGACTTTTAATGAAGAGTTCGATAAATACATATATTTAGATTAAATATGTCTAACATTGAATATGACAATACTATTATTAATTTGAATATTTTAATTACATGGATGGACCTTATTTCCACCTTAATGACATTTGACAGTAGTAAGTAATAGTAGTAATAGTCAGTAGCGTTATCTGTCGCGTAAAGATTACTTTGTGCTGAATACAATGTTTGTACTCTGGACGGGCAATGTCTAGTGTTTTTTGTAAACTTTTCACAATTTTTGTTTAATCTGTAATATTTTACATTCGACATTTTAAATATTTTAGATAATAACACGTTCGCGCGACAATTTTGTATTTTTTACTTTCTTACAATATATTTTAATTGTACATATAATAAATCAGAACAACTGCTAAATCGTGATACATAAATAATGTTACATAATGTGACCTTTTCAAATATTCGTATGATAAATTTAAATTGATTTTATAACTAACGCTGTTAAAATTTATCACGAAGCTTTTTACTTTCTCTTCTAGTGCTCCTTAAATTAAATTATATAAATAGCAGATGAAACACTAAAATTAAATTGAATTGGTGGAGTTAAGTATATTTACAAAACAGATATTACATTTCAAAGTAAAGACCGGATGTCACGACTTTGATTCCCGGAAACGGTAAAATCTTGAATGGGCCCAAAATTTTCAAAAGATTGCACAATGGTTTTAAATATCGTATTATATTAAATGTAAAAATTAATCAAGTCAAGCAATTGCCATTATAAATTTATGCTATAATTACAGTTATAACTTTGTGATTTTTCTCACAATAAGTACATGTAATGTTATTTAAAAAGAATTAAATGCCAAGGTTAAAAATTTCGTTATAAATTCGACTACATATTTAAGGCTATTGTATGTAATATTAATATTATTTAAATTAAGTAAAAGTAAATATTAAATAGATAATAATCAACTTTTATATAATAGTAGATTAATTTATTAGGAAAATTAAATCTTAATAAAAAAATGTATTAAGAAAGGTTTTTACGGATTCTTAATATCTCTATAGATCTCTTGTATTTTTTCACTATACAAATTCAAAGATAAAATCTTTAATAAAATAAAACGTAATTGAAAACTACAACAACAAATAACATTCTGCAGTCACGCCCACATCACAGTATACTTTTTGCACATGTTCCCTTAAAATATATTCTCGACGCATTGAAATTTTTACAAGCTATGAATAATTTTGTACCTGGAGCGCTAGTCCTGTGGAGGCGACGGGAGAATGACCTTACAGTATCTCAGACAAAGTAATAAAGTTCATGCCAGTCAAAAACAAGCCTTATTACTTAGAAAGAAGATTCAAATAAACGTAATGTTAGCTTTGCGAAGGTTCTATTGACTCCAGACGGTCGTGATAAGGCATTTAAGTCAGTTGCTTACTAAGCAACTTGTAATAAAGTTTTCTCATTATATCCCTTAACAATACTGAATACAATTTTATTAAAAAGTTTAAAGAAAGTTTTTTTTACAAATAAATATTATTTCTTGCTAATAACAATCTTATTTTTTGGTATTATTAAGTATTGTACCTATATCATCATATAAGAACCACGTAGGTATTGATATAGTTATTCACAACATCTATAGTAATACATATTATAAAGAGGAAAGATTTTTGTTGTTTTTATGTTTATACTGAGTAGGCTCTGAAACTAATGAACCGATTTAGATGAAATTTAGTAAGAAAATAGTTTGAGACCCTGAGAAGGACATAGGATAGTTTTTATCCCGGAAAGAGGGTGAAAAAGAGGATGAAGGTTTGTATGGTTTGAAGCAAGTTAGCGAAGCGAAGGTGAGTCGCTAATTAAATATTATTTAGATGTTTTTAATCCTATTATGAAGCTTTAAATTTAGCATGATTTTGTAAATCAAAGTTAATTTTTATTTTATTATTGGTATTTCTTTAGTTAATTGGTATCTCTACAAAAACCTCTTTTTAAATTTGTAATATTTAATTTTTTACTTGTCAAGTAAATCTATACATATATTAAAATTCAAACTGAGCCAAATCTGTACATTAAATATTTTTTGGAAAATTTTATTGATATAGTCATTATTATCGATACAGAGGCCGAATCTATAGTTTTTAGAATTTTTGTCTGTCTGTCTGCCTGTTACCGCATCACGAGAAAACTAGTGGACAGATTTTGATTAAATTTGTTAGCTGGCTATCAGGATACTTTTTACCGCGGGAAAATATCTCATTTCTGAGAAAAAATACAAAAACTGCAATGAGTACCACTAATATGTAAAACCTAAGAATTTGGTTATTGGTCATCTGAACGCGGACGGAGCCGCAGGAAATGCTAGTTTGTAAATAAGATAATAATAAGTAAATTTATAAAAAAAATATTTGTAAATAAAAAATAAACAATTTACTTAGTTCATTTTAAAATACAAAATTTAATTTTTAAACAACATCGTCAAATTCATACATTTAAAACCGAGCGGAAAACAATATACAGAAATAAACTATAAAGTGTGATCACAGGGAAATAAATAAAAAAAGAACTTATTTCCGGAAGTGAAATTTGAGATTTTAAAAAGGTCTGAAGTGTTTTTACCAGACGCGGAACTAAAATTATACTACTTTACGCCCGCCGTGCCGTTTAAATATTGTATGTCGAGCTTCATATAGTAGTTAAATATGAATTTGTATAAAACACCTAGATGTTTTGTTTCATTTTGACACTATAAAAGAACAAGATCACAAGTTATATGTATATACTAGCATTGCCCGCGTTCAGATAATCAAAAAACAAATTCTTAGGTTTTATACATATTAGTTTTACATATTAGTATACTCTTACATTGCAGTTTTTGTATTTTCTCAGAAATGAGATATTTTGCCGCGGTAAAAAGTATCCTATATATTGACCCGGCTGATCAGCTATCACCATACTAAATATCATCAAAATCTGTCCAGTGGTTTTTCTGTGATGCAGTAACAGACAGACAGACAGACAAAAATTCAAAAAACTATAGATTCGGCCTCTGTATCGATAATAATGTTTATTGCAATAGGTATAAGATTTTTTCAAAAATATTTAATGTACAGATTCGGCTTAGTTACAATTTTATTATATGTATGGATGTATATGTAGTAGATACCATAAACATTTCCAACGAAAAATATTGACCACTGTGTTCGGATGAAAAATATTGATAACATTTTACTGTATGCTCTAAAATAAAGTTAAACATTATATCAACATTCATCCTTTAGATCGAATGGCATCTTAAAGTCAATTTAAAGCCCACTTTCGTAAGGCCTATAGCGACACCTTGTTAAAATTCTTACAGCTTAAATTTTGTCTTAATTTTTGGTTACGTTTGGTCTTTTTTTTTCAATATTTTTAATCGATTTCTAAAGAGGAGGGGGATTTTTATGTTCGTCTTTATGTATATTTCTTATTAATGTTTAAAATACCATGGAACATTACAAAATAAATCATAAAGTACGTACCATATTTAAACATATAAGTATTTTTAGGAAAAAATTAAAATTTTAATGTAACAGCTTTAATACTAATTATACTTTTTAAAAGAAAGCTATGATATGACCTACAATAAATCGTTTCTATAATTAATCATACGAGTCATAGATAAGACTTACTTTTCAATCGTTGCCATTAAATGAAAATGAACAATTAATTCATCGTGCCTTATATAAACTTAAGTCCGGCCCGGACTCAATAAGATTACTAATGATAAAGTATGGCGATATTTCTTATTAATCGGGACATCCTTTCCGTGCAGTGACGGCGTGAATTAAAACCTAACCGTATAATTTATATTCTGAAATACGACTCTGTCATTATCGAGCTTATTTATGAAACTTTCGCCGTTTTAGCTGATAACATTTTTTTCTGTATTATACTTTAATTTAGTGACCTGAATAAATAAAAATGAATATACACATGTGTGTCAGATTATTTTATGCGTCTCGTTACACTTAAGTGACGGCAATAAAACTTTGGTGAATTTTTGTATGCACTTCCGGTAAAAGGAATTAGTAGTGGCATAAGATATTTTAAAATTTATTTTTCGCTCTAAAACCACAATAGGTTAGTCATTTACGCGTTTCTATATATACTTGTCACTTTATTCCGGACAAACTAAGGCTCATCTATACAGATAAATAAAATGGAGTGTCTGTTTGTAATATTAAAATGATGTATACACGGTACATATACCAAAACATTTTTTACAATTCTGTCTGTCTGTCTGTTTGTTCCGGCTAATCTCCGTAATGGCTGGAATCAGGGTTCCGCGAAAAAAAATTAAAACCCATGAAATTGTGAACAAATACGAGGGTAAATAGCTATATAATTTAAAATAAATGCTTATCTTAGGAGTAGCAAGCTACTATTTATGTATACTTAAACATAGCTAACCATGAAAACGTACCTAGAGACGAACGCGAGCGAAGCGAGCGTGAGTCGCTAGAGTTAGATAAAATTAAGATATTTTATCAAATCAAATACGTTTTCAACTTTCAAAGAAGCATGGACAAAATTTAATCAAAATATATTTTAAATAATTATAAATTATTGACAATTAATTACTTAATATTTCGATAGACACACACAACTTTTACCCGTAAGCGTAATTTTATCACTCTGTAGGTGAATAGGTTAAGTGGAATTAGGTCTTTGTTCTGCAAATGTGAGGCGCCACCCCGACCCAATAAGACATACTTAAATGTCAATCAACTACGCTTGTTTGATTATTTCCTTATAAATATGTATCAGCCATTAGGTCATGTATCTATATACACATCTACTATCAGCTTTGATATATTTTTGCATAAATATGTAATTGGACAAACCAATCATGTTATTTTACCAAATGACTGACTAAATCAAACATAAAAAAACATTGTTTAATATAGTATTTTTAAACATTTATTTCAAGACTAGCAAAACCCGCGGCTTCGCTCGCGCTAAAACTACAACAAATAAAACATTAAAAAGGTAGGGTTCATACAAATTTTCATCCCTTATATCCCATATCTCATTATGGGATGAATTTCAAAAAACGCTATAAAACACGTATTTATTTAATTGTATTGAAGAGCATTAATACCAAGTTTCAAGAAATTCTGATCATAAATATTTTTTGGGTTGTGTTATAACGTGTATTCCCGTAAAAATCAGATAATTTCCCGCAGTAAAAAGTATCCTATATGTTGACCCGGATATCCAGCTATCATCATACCAAATTTCATTAAAATCCCTCCAGTGGTTTTTCTGTGATGCGGTAACAGACAGACAGAAAGACAGACAGACAGACAAAAATTCTTAAAACTATAGATTCGGTCTCTGTATCGATAATAAAGTCTATTTCAATAAGATTTTCCAAAAAATATTTAAGGTACAGATTCGACTGAGTTAGAATTTTATTATATGTATAGATTAAGCAAAACTGTTTACATGATCGATGCTAGCTATTAATAACGTATCTTAGAAAGGCACACGGATAGTTATAATAAAGTTAAATAAAAACATTGCTTGAACAACTTAACAACTTTTGACTATCTTATTATAAAATTGTTATTTCTATTAATGTTTTACGTATATGACTCTGGTCGATTGTAGGTGTTTGCAATTTCACTCTTCATTCCACTCTATTTCACAGTTACTATTATTCTGAATTTAGTATGTTATATACATATATCTTGATTCTTATATGGAAAAATTTTTGGTTAGTAACTTTTAATAAGGATTAAAGCTAAAATTAATTCCCATAGAAATTTTTTTGGTATCTTTGTTAATAAATATTTTAGAGTTGAAACACCTTAATAGAATTAACTGATTAATGAATATATGAGATTAATAACAACTTATTATTGTAATACAATATGTAAAGTATAAATATAAAAAATATGATAGCTTTACCTGATACCAACCTTTATATAATTGGCAATATTTAACCATTTTGTTCACATTATGTATTCATAAAAATGCTTAACGTCGCTCTTCCATCCTTCACATATAAAATTAGCAAATTCTTGGCTCTTCCTTTTGTTTCCATTAACACCGATATGAGCAGATGTTTATAAACATGTCATATAAACTCTACACGGACCGCTTGTTATGGTAAAGCCTTGTTTACACGTCATTGTCCCAGAGATCAGAGTGCTGTTTGTTTTTGTATGAAATAAACATTATTTATTCCTATTAATGTGCATAGTGCTAAAAGTTTATCGAACTAGCGATTCACCCTTGCTTCGCTCGGGTTCGCCCTAGGTACGTTTTGACGGTTAGTATGGAATACATAGACTATATATGTACATATGTATTTACATAGGTATGATGAGTTTTACATCCCTTACTAGAGAAATAATTGATTCTCCATACAAACTTCCATCCCCTTTTCACTCCCGATCCCTTAAGGGATGATTTACGGATTAAAAACTATCCTATGTTCTTCCCAGGGCTTCAAACTAACTTCTTACCAAATTTCATCTAAATCGGTTCAGTAGTTTCGCAGCCTATTCGGTGCAAGCAAACAGACAAACAAACAAATCTTTCCCTTTTTATAATATTAGCATAGATTAGTATATTACTAATATTATATGAACTATTAAGTAAGGATTGTCCATTTTTCTTTTTTAAACATCAATCTAAGAACTTTCTTATTCTAAAAAAGAAATATACGTATCTTTTTATATCACTATATGATTTATATTGTATAAACAAAATAAAGAAGGTTATAAATAGGAAAAGACTCGCTTTTGTTTACTTATATAAATACTAGCAAAATTCTTTTATTTCCTTTACGTACATCAATAATAGACAAAGAGATCATTTTAACTCATCTCACATAGGAACTCTTCGTTTTAATCGTTGATTAAAATAACTTATTTTCCATTTGTATTTTTAACTAACGTCTAAAGGAAGCTGTAGGTATGTTTTTTTGGGCATATGTTATGCGGTATCTTTGTCAATTGTGTATCGATTGTCATAAATCTATTTTTAATGAATGGGTTATACCTCTAGGGCCTATATAAAATCTCAAACAAATCAGTAATCACACAACAAATAAAACAAAAAAAAATATCCTTAAAGGTGGAACAATTATATTCAATTTTTTTAGGCTTTTTTATCTTAAGTCGGTGTCACTTTTTAGTTTTTAGTAAAAGGCCAGTGTTAAAGGCCACAATAATTATATAGTAAAGAATATTTATAAAAAATACAAATATAGGTAGGTACTTTATGTGGCCTTAAGAACATAATAAGATTCATTAGTACAACATAAAGAATATTTATTACAAATGATATAGCATTACCATCGAATTATAAAGCCTCCTTTTTAAATGAGTTAGCACGTAGTTTCTATTGTATAAGTGGCCTTGTATAATACATAATAATATATAACAGACCCATCTAAAGGTTCAACAAAAGGCTATATACTTTTATCAATCAGACTGAGGTCAGCGACCGATGCCTACTCCACCGATTCATTACTTTTAATAAAATAGGCCTGGCTTATATTTAGACTTAATGAACAAGTCACACTGACCACAGATAAAAAACCGGACCGTTCTTATTAAAACTTTTATCATGTTTTAATTATATTATGTTAATCATTTTATTCGTAACTTAATGCGTAAATATTTTATTGAATATTTTGATAGTACCTATTAAATAAAAAAAATGTATACCTAAAATAGGGCCTAGACTTTTGGGTTTGTATAGACTATAGATACAATTTCCTGGGATTAAAAAGTTGTTTATATTTTAACGGAATGGCTAAACCAATTATTACAAAACATTCACTACTGGATAGAGGATGCAGGCGAAAGTGATAACAAAATCTACGTTTTATTCCAGTACAGAAAAATCATTCCCACAGAACAGAAAAACAGTTTGAACAATTTTAATCGGACTCTCATTGGCGGCTAGAAGGATTAAATGAGACTAGCAGACGGGCTATTTTAAATTCCAGCAGGAGAGTGAAGTCGCATGCGAAAGCTAGTTTATACGAGCACATGAAACTTAAATAATATTGTGATCTATTTATTATGATAATGCATATTATTAATTAGTAATGTGACATATTGATTTCATGCAATAGATATCTACTTACTCATAAAAAATAACTTCTACGGAAGAAGAATGATAATGATAGTTCTGTAGATTAAATCGTATCTTATAATGTTGGATTAATTGCATGGAAGTCTCAGCACCAAATTAGGCGATCTAAGCCAGTCACGTAAGAAACTATTTTTTCTCATAACTACTATAATATGGTTCTCGCTGGAGCAATCACTCATATATAAATGCCACCTACGACCATTCCTTTTAGGGTAAGAACTACAGCATTCTAAGATGTTGGCTTATATAAAATTATATTTTTTTCTAACATAAAATAAGGGACGTTAAAACGTTAATAGCGCGATTTGTTTTACAGCTGCCTTGTGATGTGGTTGGTAATGGTAATTGCGTTGGTGGTAGCAAGTTCGAAACTTTATTCCCTTATATTAATTGTCTTTGTGTGGTTAAGAAAGTATAGTCAGTCCTAGACTTGTATTTTATTATTTTTTTGTAATGTATCTTAAGATTTATTCTTTAATATTTAGTAACGTGTATTTTGAAAATAACTCCCCTATAGTAGGTACAAGTAATAAGAGATATTCTGGATAAATACATGTAGTATGTATACTTTATCTTCGTTATTTAACGTTCTTACCACGAGAGCGGAGCCATGGCCTGACGAGTAAGTATACCACAAAAACACCTGTAGTTTCTATTATCTTTTAGAAACTACTGCAGGTGTAAACCCAATTGATACTTAAAAATATTATAGAAATGTGGTTGATATATTCAAGACTAGTTCTGTCGCAGGTGGCAGCAGTTCGATACCACCTGACCGTTTATTCATTTATTTTTTTAATTGTATTAAATCTATTTTAGTTGCGTACTTATTAGTCATTAATTTCTTGAAATATCGGTAAACTGTCGTTACTACTTATTGGATTGGATTGTTACATTATTATTTTTTAATTAACAGGTAGGTACATGACTCTATGGCGCATCATTTAGGATAATAATGAATGCTGCTTTATTACTATGATAAATACTATAAAGGTTTTAAAGAATAAAAAAATACTATTAAACTGTTTTAAAAAATAAATATTACATTTGTTATTTATTTTATATATTTAAAATAGAGAAAATATATCGTTTTTTAGTTATTATTGTAAGTTCGTATTATATTTAAGTAACTTGAAAATTGAAACCATAGGTACTTATATAGAAATCATGAAGCGTACTATGCTATGATGATATACCTAATTACACAAAAGTTATAAATTTTATAATATTATATTATAGGCTAATGTAACATCAGTCTATCCGTAGATATTTTTTTATTATATACGTACCTATAAATATAAGTATGTTGGGACATAACACACAGTAGGTACCATTTATTTCCATGGTAAGCAAGGAGTTTGTGTTATGGATACCAGAGTTGAAACACTACACAGATATAACTTTAAATAAGTGCATACATATTATAAATATAAACACCCATGACTAGAGTATAATAGATTGTGCTCATCACACAAATAATTGCCCCCAGCGGGACTCGAATCCGCGACCGCTGGCACAGCAAGTAGGGTCACTACAAACTGAGCCAAACGTATCGGCATAAAAGTAAAGTACTTACGTAAAATAAATTATTAGTACGTTATTTGGTTTCAAATACCTACTATAGTAATGTGATAACAAGCGGAATATGTTGAACATTGAAGACAATAAAGAAAAAAATAGTAATCAAATTACAAAAATTATACTATTATGATATAGTACCTACATAGTTTAATTTTAAAAGCTGTTAGCTAGAGTAATTTTGAGAACCTGTAATATGTACTATAAAGACAGGTCACGAGGAATAAGAAAAGATTTTTGAAAATTCAAACTCTAATATCTAAATGGACGAAGTTGAATGAACCATATTTTTCAAGACAGTCCACTGAATAATATCTTTTACATATTTCAATAATAACAGTTTCATTCTGAGGGATGAGTTTTCATATTGCGAAGTCGAAATCTAGACATCTTTATGTAGGTACCTTTTCATACTTTGAAGTATGAACCAAATATGGTTAGTCGGACATACCTATAGATAGCACCGTCTGAGTAATTTCAACGATAAGATAATTACTTGAATATGTACCTACTGCCCTAATATTGTTTCAGTAATTGCATTAGGTACTTGATAAAACCAATACTACTATGAAGATATGTAAAAAAATTGGGTTTATTTATTTTAACCAGCATTTTTTTTTTCCTTTAATTATAGATTATCAGGATCGATCAAAGGAAACGTGTCAATAAATAAATTAATATTAAAAAAACCTTTTTAAAAACAAGCTTTTATATTACATGTATTGTGTAATGTAAATGGGTGGGTGGGGTAAATGGGTATGATTTTATTTAAAATTTATTTTTTAGGTATTTATTCGTATTCTTTTCGGAAACCCCTATTATTTGACATCCATATCATGGGGATGCATAAAAAAAACATAGTCCGCCATGTTAGATTTAGAATGATGTCATTGATTTAACAGTGCATTGTCAAGGAGGGTAATCTCTAAAATCTACGAGAATATAACAAATGATCGCTGACAAGCATCAAATTGGTGGCGCGACAGAAAATAAGTAGATGAATTTAAAACATAGCGCCAAAAGCCATAAGAGTAAGTTGGTGAATTAAACAAGGAAAGAAAGATTTCCGCTTTGTTGTGACGCACTTTTCAAAATAGTTCTATCATAGGTAAACACCGATATAGAATATAATTCCATATTATTTTCAAGTAATAATAATTCAGCACACTTCACTCCGTTTAAAACTGCTAACTTCACATCACATGTACTTACTACGTTAGCGCTATATCGGTGAGTTTTTGAATTACAATTTGCTGCTCACCACTGGACACTTTTTCAACTTATTTCCCATATAAGTTGGTGCTCCTTAGTTCTACGCTTCATGCTCGTCATCTAAACTAAACGTTCAAAATATCAGCTCAATCAGTTGAAGACATCTGCTTTAAAATACAATTGTAAGATTCGACCCGAACGAACATAATACAAACGTTACAAGTTAAATAAAAGCTTGTAAGAAATTAATATTTTTACTTCTTGACTTATAAAATATATATACAAACATTTATAATACATATATTGCATATTATATTTGAATAAAGTCTACGTGTATAAAAGACGACCTTCTCAGTCAACCTTTTTCAAGTTCACAGTGGAAGTCTCGGAAAAAACTGGTTGGCGCCATATACAGATAATAAAATCAGCCCACAGATAAAATTATTGCTAGATCATTATGTAAAGTAGGTACCCAATATATTTAAATCATTTGCGGTCACTGATATTGAAATTATATTAAATTTTCATTACACTTATCCATTAAAATATAACGATAAACCAGAGCTTATTAGTACGAGTATCATATTCAACCGACTTGAAATATATGTAGTTTCTGAAAATATTATTCTTATTGGCTGTGATTTATTATATAAGATTAGAAGGTTAAAAGAAGGTGCTTAGGTATATACATTCACGTTAATTTAAAATACATTCAAATTAAAATTTTAATTTTTAATTACATACTACACAATTTTCTTCCAAAAACAACACTACTTGATGCAGTTATGATTTGCCCTTTCATTAAAAACGTTTTAAAATTTTGCATCATAATTTTTAAAATATGAAATAAGTGACATTGTAATATCTGTACGAGAAACGAATATAAAATTGGAATCGTCATCATTATTATATAGGCTGACTGTTAAAGTCATAGTCTATTCATATCACATAAGCGTAAAAAATTCAAGATTGCCAAGAAAGTGATTTTGACAAGGTGTTAAAAATATATTAGAGGCATAAAACCTTAAGTTTATTACGAAGCCACTTTTACGAGTAAGAAATTGTATAATGGTATAGGCCACGTATTGCTTGACAGTTAAATAAAAATATCCGTAGCAGACGGGTTAGGCTGGCTTACTTAGTACCTATACTCGTATTGAAATATGAGTTTCTGGTAAGTAAAATAAAATTACGGTAAGTAACTGAAATAGAAGTTTTTTCTTTATGCGATTCAGTGACAAACGAGCAGCCAGACCACCTGATGGAAAGCAGTACTTGTCGCCCATAATACCTACGGTTCATGCACTTAGGTTTTAAGTAACAAAAATGCAGAACCACAGGTGCGTTGTCACTGTGAGGACTAAGATGATATGCCTCTTGCCTGTAATTGCGCTGGCTACCTTATCTTTCATACCGGAACACAATGCAATCATTGTTGCTTGGCGGCAACAATGATTGCATTGGAAGTATCCTGAAGAGTTTAGTTTTGTTAAAATATTTGCTTGCAATTTGCAATGAAGTTAATTTTTGTGTAATCTTAGTTTGTTAGGTCAGAAAAATACGTATAAAAATCCGTTGAAATGTACGAGATACCTGCCAATCCGCAAATGCGGCGGTGTACTCATATCTCTTTGCCTAAGTAGGACAATACAAGCCTTTGTTTAAAATGGGACATTAATAAACCCCTGTTTTACGTGGATAAGAGCAGGCCACAACGGATGTCCCCATTAAATCCGTAGAAAAGTTAAATGTTAAAATACAATGTTCTTGACTGTAACTGAATGCGCTTTATCACAACCTTGTTGATAAGATAACAGCTTCTATCACTACTTTAAGTCACTATTTAAAGAAAATCTATAAAACGCTAATCTCAATAAAATGCTAATGTTAATAAATAGGTACAGGATAGGTAGGTAGTAGGTACCTAATTATGCAAATGTAAATACTTCGGACACTGAAAAGTTCCATGGAATAAAATATAATTTAACCATAATTCATAAATAATAGATTTAAATAGAATAAAATATTTATGGCACAGCCCGCCTTTATTAGTTATCAACCAAGTAGTCATTGTACTAAGGGCAAAGTAATTAAATTGAATTTCATTGTCAGTCATTTCTATAGTAATGTTCACAATAGATAACCAGTTTAAAGTCTTAATTTTCTACTTTAATTCTGTTGCAACGTGTGGCCCTTTTTAAAATCTTAAATTTATAATTATTTAAAGATCATCAAACCACTTCTTCAACTATGTATAGTCTACAGTCTACACTACACAATCCCCATCTATGAGTAATGAAAAATACTCCGTATAATACTCTATATAATAAAATATACGATTTTCCTTAATTTTTTTAATTATGTTTTCTTAGCGCTATATAAACATTTTAATCAAAGAAACACTTTTCCTAGTACATATCTTTCAAAAGAATTAATATAATGCGTTAGTAGATTAAAGACAATTATAAAGTTAAAATTGCACGTGCAGTGGGTACAACTTGAAAGCATCCTTTAAAAATGTACACACTAAATATAGCGGTTCATGATTATGACTAAGTTTACCACAAGTTTAATCTTTTATCAACAAAAAGATTTCATTCTTGAAATATTTTTCAGTTTTATATTTTGGAATAGAAGATATTTGACTTTTTGATTACTAATATAAACATTAATTATACTGTTAATAATTGTTTATTATATATTGAATATTGAGCAATTTTTTGTATAAAATTATCACACTGATTTTATAAATGTGAATGTTGTGGATGCGTCAGTAAGGACGCGGGTCTTTGTGACTTTTATACGAAGATAAAGATATTGTATTGAAAAATGTTAATATTTTAATATAACTTTTTTATGAAAATAGCGACTTATCCTAGCTTTACAGTATCGCGCCTTACGGTGTCTTTTGTATATAGAATTTTAAATAAAGCCAGCGCCACCTTTTTATAAATTTATTTATACATTAAAAGTTAAAACATACAATCATTTAAAAACTTTCGCATTTGTAATAGTAGTATGACTTTATATTAAAACTTTCTATCATCAGGAAGTCAATAAGGCATTTCCCTTCTTAGCAGCACATTCCGCAGGGAATCGTGTTCTATGTATAATGGTGTGACTATGAGCGCCTTATATATGTATTTCAATTACTACCTCACATATTGTATTGTGTGTGTTGTATCTTTCGAAAACTTGCTAGGTTCTCTAACCTAGAAATGCAGGTATCCTCACAATGTTTTCCTTCAGCGTAAGACAAGTAGTAATCTTTTGGAAATGGAATGGGTGACATGAAAATATCTGAGGTGCGAGAGCCGGGATTTGAACCCGCTTCATTTTCCAAGTGAGCGCGTTGTCACAGGGCTACCACTGTCCTATTAAAAAAACATATTCATAGTTACCTACACCTTAAAAAATCCATTTTATCCATGATTATTAAAAAATATGCTCGAATTAGTTTTTACTTAACGCGGCTGTCTGTACTCTGTGATTCATATTCGTGACACACTTTATTCTTCTTTAAATATCAGGCTTAAATATCCAATATAAATCATAATGAGGAAATTTTGCAGTGAAGTGAATTATCCATTTTATGTAATTTATGACTGTTTCAAAAATAAGTAAGATTGCCAAATATTGCTTTTATTTGTTCTCATTAAACTGGTTCTAATAAAATTACATATTTAAAATATGAATCCAATCTATATATATATATTTAAAATATGATCCCAATCTATTAATTAATCTCTTGTATAATTTTAATGAATAAATTAAAAACAATGTCAAAAATTATAAGGTAATATTTAGGACAGCATTTTGCTGTCCCTGATATGTTCCGAAGCAAATAAATGCCTTTAAAATCTCAATCGCAAATCAAATATAAGACATATGTATATATTATGATCAAAAAAAGCATAATATTTGGATACATACATGTATTTTGAAGGTCCGAGGGCCCTTAAATTATAATAAATAGGACTGAAAAGGCAGGAGTGGCGAAGGATAGAAGGTATCTAAATATCTATCTATACGCATGATTGATACGATACAACGCACTTAGTACGAAGACGATCAGTTCCAAATGTAATATTCCCTACATTAATCATACATTCGAAATGCATTTAAGGATCAACTTATTGTAGATTCCCCTCGCGACCGACTCGACAATATCGCAAACACTCCATACAAGGCATCCGTCTTAGCAGTATTCAATTCGAGTTTAATATGCTTCACTCTGTATGAAATATCGCACGCTTTCAGAGTTAAATGTCGTTTTTATTACACTTCCGAGTAAATTCTTTATTGAGGCAAATTACTGTTTTACTCAGTTCTGTCATATGATTGGCTTTATGCAACAAGTAGCCAAAAAATATTTCTTATCTCTTATACTATCACAGTTTGATAAACATTATAAGTAACATAATGTAAGTATTATTTAAGTCAATATTAAACATTTGCCTGTTTTAATAAAGCAAACTTAACAGATTCAAAGAAAATGATATAAATACTTGTTATTTATCAAAATATAGTCGTACGGCTGATATTATTTCCAAGAATATAAAGTGAAAATAATGACCTAAATTTTACGGCGCAATTTTTAGAGCCAGAACTTTTTCCTTTATTAAGAACTCGTTGAGAATGAAAGTGTGAATGCAAAATTGCTCAAAGGATGCTAATGACCTTTGTCAACACTGAGATGCTATAAAGATAACCTTTTCTTAATAAGAGAAATACTTAAACGGTACAATACATACCGTTTATAAGATTTATTTATATCTTTAGATTATAATTAATTTTATTTACACTGGCTTCTTTTTGTACGTTTTCCGCCGTTTATAAGACTTTTCATATAAAATAATTATCTACTTATCTTTGAAAAATGGCTCGCTTGAAAATCAAGTGAAGCCAATTCTAACCCGGTCCTCAAACCTCTGAGATTTTGTTTTGCAAATCACTTTCAACATGACTAACACGGCGAAGGAAAATATCGTGAGGAAACCTTCATGTCTGAAGTCTATATAATTCTCGAAAGCTGTGAGTCTGTGAAGTCCGGCAACCCGCCACTAGTGAGCATGGTGGACTACGGCCTGATGGTCTCAGGCCCGTGTTTAGGAGTGAAATGTTAAAACAGGCTGAATTAATTTAAACGTAAATTATTTTTATATCTACCTAACATAATATATTTGTAACTTATAAGAAACTTATCTCGAAAACCAATAAAAGTAGATAATGTATTTCAGTTGCGTCCTGCTTAAGTAATCCATAAAAAGCTGTTTAACGCCTGTCACGTCCGCTTATGACGTGTGTCAAAAATACTAAGCTATGAACGTACGAAACAATTATTTTTTGTCCCTCTCCTAATTAGTAACGGCGACTCATATATAATTTGTTTTTAATGGATTTCGATACTACTTGTATCTCAGCCTTGGATAAATTTTGCATAGTAACACAGTGGTCAAAATTAGCCATTTAAACATATCAATCAATCTAAAATTGGTTTTGTTTTCATTTTCTTAAATAATAGCGTAAAATAAATAAATAAGGACTAACTATATCAAACATGAGCGGCTCACCCTCGCTTCGCTCGGGTTCGTCCCTAATATATACAATATACAGACAGTATATTACATTACTACTCCGATATATAGCCTATAATCTTCCTCAATAAACGGGCTATCTAATGCAAAAAGAATTTTTCAAATCGGATTGGTAGTTCCTGAGATAAGCACGTTCAAACCAACAAATAAACAAATACACAACAAACAAACAAACTCTGGCTCTTTATAATATTTCAATAGAAAAAAATATAAAGAAACCTTGATGATTCTATTTCCTGAATACCTATTACATATTAGATATCTAGTATCTACTTTTATAATAAAAAAACATATTATACATGCATTTTAAATTAATTTTAGAGTAATTATAACAAACACATTTTAGTACGCAATACACGATGAAGCAATTGAGGTAAGGCATTACATTTGGTACACTTAATGACTTGTGTTATTACTTATTATGTAGTCCCTGATACCTAATATTAGCGAGTTAAGAGAACGTTAAAAGCATTCCATTTGAATAACTGTGAAATGATTACCTACTACGATACGGATGTTCTTGCTTCCAAAGAAATGTAGGTTTATTATTTTAACACTGATGTAATTTAAAACCCTGTAAAAATAATACTTAATTTATTTTTTATATTTTGTTATTGGATTTGACTTAAACCGCTTAAATGAGTTTGGTCCCTAAGATATATAACTATAAGCTATGGGTTAAGATTAGATGTAAGGACTTTCGAAAGGTGCACACCATTGTTTCTTGGAAATTTCCAACGTTTCATACACTCGCTGTTCTAACATATTTAATAATGAATCAAAATTAATCTTTACCAGAACCGATAACAATAGAAGAGAATAAGTAAGGACTCATTATCAATTTTAAAAGTGTCCATCTCAATTTTACATTGACCTCCCTCACTTACGAGTACACATTTCACTTTATTTTCAGCACTCTAACTAAGCTGAAAGTCTCTTCCGTCCTGTTACTGTGATGCCAGCACTTCGTAAAATTTTGGATATATATTTTGGCATAAGATATAATTTTTAATTGCTTTTAATTGCGCTAACAACACTTTAGTTTTTGTAAATCGTTCATGTCACAGGTACGCTATCATGCATGGTATCATTGGTCGCTCTAAGAAAACTAAATAGACTAAAAGCAATGTTTAGCCTTTAAGTGAGTTGGTTTCACATACGTTATTCAACTCCGTCATTTTACCTAGCTTATTTCGCTGAGAACTTATAATAAAACACATAAGTAAATGAAATAAGAAGAATGTACAAAAATTGCGAGACAGCTAATAAACAACGTAATAATTCCTCTTGTATTTTTATACCTAAACACACTGACCGGTGGTAGGACTCTGTCAAGCCTGAGAGGTCCGACTGGATGGGTACCACCCCCTTATCTATTTCTGCCGCCAAGCAACAATGATTGCATTGTTGTGTTCCGGTTTGAAGGATAAGGTAGCCAGCGCAATTACAGGCTAGAGGCATATCATCTTAGTCCTCACAGTGATAACATACCGGCGGTGTTGTATTTTTGTTACCTAAAACCTAAGTGCATGAACTGTAGGTGTTATGGGCGACAGGTACTGCTTTCCATCAGGTGGTCTGTCTGCTCGTTTGTTACTGAAATTCTTAAAAAAAAAAACATCGATACTATGAAGTGTGAGTAATTCAATGTTATTTATTACACGATCGTAGTAAACAATACATACCATAACCTAAGAATTTATTTTCTAGGAATTCAGGAATATTTTATGATAATATTAAAAATCCTAATTTGTATCATATGACTCACTAGTCACTACAACCTGCCTTCTACTTATGTATTAGTTATTTACTGGAAAGTGGAAACAACTCTAAATATAAAATACTCATATTCTAGCCGTTGCCTTCGTCAATAATTCAACTCCCTTAAATCCCTCGATCTAATCTTAAAAGAACTCAATACCTTCAAATAGTATCGTATTACTATAATGTACCTACCGAGAACCTACCGACTCTAGTAAAAGATTTGTCCTCTAAACAACTGGTGGCGTTCTCGTTCCTATCATTTGGCAGACAACTCAAGTGAGACTGTATTAAGAAACCAAAAGTCAAACTTGGCCAGCCTTGCGTTCACGCCCTTGATTTTGACAGTAATTTGATATATCACGTGGTCATTTTAAACTATAAAGTTTATTTCTATGAAGTATGAGTCAGTTCTCTTCTGTTTACCTGCTTCGAAATATCTATAATAGTACTCAATTAATATTCAGGTTTTAAATCTACATAAACACTTAGTTAACTTTATTATTGGCCGTTTTTATCTATACTATCTATACAAATATTACACAGGGGCAGTTTGTTTGTTTGTTTGAACGAGCTAATCTCAGGAACTACCAATTTGATTTGAAAAATTCTTTTTGCATTAGATTTCCAGTTTATTGAGGAAGGAAATATATCATATAATTTAATATATGGGTAATTCTACGATAAGAGGTAGCTTGTGCGGCAATCAATTTAAAATAGAAATTTCATTCTATATGTTGTTATTTTTTGCAATAAAACAAATCACCTAAATGTACTTTATTAAATAACGTCATGATTAAATGCCTAATTAAAGTATATTTTTCTGAAATTCCTTATAAAGTCTAAAAAAGTCTCTACCCTGGCCTGTCCCCCTGTCGGTTTCAGTTTAATTTGCAAACGATACATACCTTCTTTGTATCAGTTATTAAACTAAAGTATGTTAAACACAAATTTCAATAAATATATTCAAGTATTATTAAGGAAAAATAGAGCAATATTTATTTATTCGCAATATTTTTTAAATTTAACTTTTGTCCCACTGTTTTTGGGTATCTACCCTGGCAAAATTCATTCCGCTACTACAAACACAAATATTAAACGGCCATATTCCAAATAGCGCTCAACGTCATCTATCGACGTGAAGTAAACGATGAAAAACACGTGAGCCGTTAAGAGCGCTGTCATTTGTTAGTTGTTGCGAAGCATTGGTTCAAAGTGGTGGTTTCGTGAGGTCATTGTGTCTCTCCACTGGTAAGTCATAAAAGCTATATTATTCATTTAATTTATTTACATTTACTGGTCTAATTTTATACTGATGCAATAGTTAAAGTTTGATACATAATGTACCGAAACATTTCTTATGTCAATTAAAACAATAAAATTTATCATGAAAACGTCTCTTCCCTGCCATATTTCCCCTGGCAAGATAACTGTCAGGGGAGAGACTTGTTGACCAGGGGAGATAATGTTAGTGCAAAAAAACTTAAATATAGCTTATTTTTATCAACGAACAATTTTAAATAATTTAAATAATTTTGGTAAATTCTTAAAACTTAAAATAAAGGAGCTTCTCAGTTCATATTATTGTCTAATATTGTTACAGATCATGGCACCACGGAAAAAGTTAACACGTGAAGAAAGATTACAGAAGAAACTTGAAGCAGAGAGACTACGATATGAAAAGATTAAAAATGATCCCGAGAAATATGAATTGCAAAAGCAAAAAGAAAAGGCAAAATATTTAAAAAAGAAGGAGAAAGGAATTATAAAGACTGTCGACCAAATGACGAGAGCAACGTAAGGCACGGAAGATATGGAAAAAGAAAGCAGAGAGCGTAGGCAACGACTTGCGCTTCAAAATGTAACTAATCTTTCGGTAACGCCATCGATGTCAGATAGTAATGATCAAACTTTTAATTCTCATAGAAGAGTTATAGCTGCCAAACTTAAATCAGACCGAGCCAGAAGACAAAGATATTTAATTAATAAGAAAAAAGATGAGACTATAAATAAACTTAAGACTAAATTAGCATGCTATAAAAAAAGGTTACAAAGATCACGAAAGCCTGAAAAACTGACACCTAATAGTAAAGTAGAACAAGTGTTAAATTCTCCAAGTGCCAGAGAAACAGTGAAGAAAAATTTATTGTTTGCAGAAGTGCTTAATCAACAATTAAAAGAAAATTATTCTTCTCTTCCCAATAATAAAGAAAAAAGAATTATAAGCGGGAAACTGGTGAGGAAATACGGCATACTACAGAACGAAAAAAATATGAAACCTTTAAGAAAAATTTGACAAGTACGATTACTGGAAAATAAAAGGAATGCCAAAGCAAGTTATGAAATAATGAAGACAAAAATTATAAATTTTCTCCAAGATGACTCGAATACAAGGTTATGTGCCGGCAAAAGAGATTATGTGACGAAAAAAGAAGATCGCAAACAAAAGAGAGTTCTTTTGGATACTCTAAGAAATCTCCATAAATCTTTCATGAAGAACTGCAATATACATATTCTCTATTCTGTCGCTTTATGCCATTTTGGATAGTACAACCGAATTGTGACAAACGTGACACTTACAAGAATATTTTATTATTTGTTGTAGGTAAAATGCCATGTTACTTTCATATATTATTGTGTAATGACACTAAAGACACTTTTGTTTTAAATTTCAGAGAAGGCTGAAATAATATAGTCTGTTAATGTTTAATATGATTGTTAACAATGATAGTCTGATTCTATGTTAAGTACAATGTTTAATTAAAGTTGATTTTACTAATTTTGTTACTTTTATTGCCACAAATTCTCTCCCCTGGCCAAATAAGTATCTACCCTGATCTTGGTGTCTCTACCCTGCCCAATGTATTTACCCTGGTCTTGTAAAAAGTAATAAAATATACATAAAGTGACTTGCCCTTACGTGAAAAGATACATAAATAGGACAAAAATCGTAATATAAGTGTTTAATGAAAAAACAGCAACTTTCCTCCGTGGCCGTATTCTCTATGGTCTTAAAACCTCTTATCGTAGAATTACCCATATAGTATCTATTCTATACTAATTTGAAATATTAATAACAATAAGATTAGACAGCAATAAGAGGAGTTATTTGGCTCTGATTTTACTAATTGTAAAATACAAGATCTCGAATTATTATAAATAATAATTATCTCTATATATTTTGTACCTATCTATCTAATTTTTTACCTATTCTATCTTATACTTTTCTATCCCTTACGCAACAGGTTGCAACAGCTACTTATAACCACGCAATGACTCATATACTTCTGCTAACCATCGGTCACCACAAGCAAACTTAGCTACAAGTGAAAATGAATTTAGACACAGTCGTCGCCTATAATATTGTGTAACTTTGATTTATTATTTTGTTATAAGGAAATAAATAAATTATAGTAACAGTTAAGTCTAAATAAAATAATGCAAACAAATTACTGAAATTGAACAGTTTAATATGTTTAACAGATATTACTTTATTAATTATTATTAGTTAAAGCAACTTCTCTTAATTATTAATTCATTATAACTAAGTATTAAATTAACCAACAACAACACATCAACTTATCGTTGACTATTGTTTTTGTTTTTTTTTTATTTAAATAGATTGACAAAAGAGCAATTTTTAATAGTTTAAAAATAAATCAGCAAAAATATTCAGAAAATTTTTATTAAACAAACGCTATACCTATAATATAATGCCCATTATGGTTTAATTTCATAATTTATAATTGATTTGAATTAAATCCCTCGTCAGACATTTTATTCCGATGACACCATGCTTATAGGTTTTTTTAATTCCATTATCAGTGGTTAACAGATGATTATTACTATCAGGTCACTTGATGCACATATCGACACAATAACGTCATGATAAAATCCTGATAAAAATAACGATACTTCTAGAAAATATTTTGTAGTAACAATAACCTGTGGCTATATATCCTTGGTATTAAAAATACTGATAGTAAAATTACTAAAAAAATCTTAAATGTATGTTGTTTATTATTCCTTGTTTGAATCAGCACGTAGAACATGGACCGTAGAATATGAGCTATATTCTACGGGGGTCCATGTTCTACGTGTTACAAAAAGATGAAGTCGCTCGCACCTGTGCGACACGGGTCTCTACGCTCTACTGTGGTAAATAATATACTATACATATATAGCAAAACAATAAGATACTACACATAGCATCAACATTTTTCATATACATATAAATACAAGAGAATATCAAAACTAAAAAAAAACTAAAATGAAGAATAAAGAATAATGAAAAAATCAAATAAAATTAAATGTTCTGATAATATATTTTTCAAAATTGATTTAAATCAACCTTACCTACAAATTTTGAATAATAAATTTTAAAGTTATTTAAAGAATAAAAAATAACATAGAACAAAACAATACCACAAAATAAATAACTGGAAACGATATAAAAACAAAGGCAGAACAAATTCGTCACTGTAACGACAAAAATAACTACTGCAAATAATTAACCGATGGGGTCATGTCGGAGTGACGATTCTCCCACTGAATTAAATCGACCTACTAACAATAAGTAAATCTTTCACGCCAGTTTAGTTTGTTATAACTGATTCCTCGAAATTGTCAGATTGATTCTTTTTATCAAAAATAACGAATGAATTAGAAATTACATTTAAGGCATATCTATATTTATTATAATAAGTATATTGACTTATATTTTTAAGCAAAATTTTGATTCTTTTCCACTTCACGCCAGCCAGATTTGATTTTTATATACAAAAAATATATATTTACAAGTTACCTACATAAAAATAAATTTAATAATCAGTGACTACATAAGTACAATAATATTAACACAACATAATATACAATTTTCATCGTTATCTATAGAAATGGCGACAAACAAAAATAACTCGTTGAAATACTCGACGGAATACTTATAACTCTATTGGCGCCATAAACCAATTTTGCTCTTATTTTCCGCCCAAATCGGCAACGACTTGCTTAGGATAATGAGTAATGAGTCAAAACAAAGAAACCACGAAGAGTTGTCACCAAAATAAACACGCGGCAGAACGATTTTGTGGCATGGCATGAGATTATCCTTAAATGCATAATATAAATCATTGTTGTTTTATATGCCCTTGTGAGTAAAAACTTTAACATTTAACTGCTTTAATATTTATGCCAGACTAACACACCCACCTTAGTTTTTTCCTTAATTTGTTTAATAATAATAAAAATATATGCTTATAAAAATGAGTTGTGTGTCGTCAAATGGTAAATAGTTAAATATAATTTCAATTTAAACCACAAACATTTCTATAGATAAAATATTTTTTAAACACAAATTGCAATAATCCTTTAAACGAGTCATCAACATTCTTTCAATTTCCAAATAAGGTAAGTACGGAAAAAGAAAAAAGGTTAAAATTTGCATTTAACACTTACTCGTATCATAACTTCATTGAATCAATCAATTGATATGAAATAAATTTTATAGTACTGTTGTAATTCTAGTAACGGAAGAGTCATTAGCGTGACTTGTCTATTTGTCAGTCCGTCACAGCCTTTTATTTTCGAAAATACTACAATGAAAATGTTAATAAGAACCTTTACATTTAACAATACGTTTTTAAACGTTTTATTATTTAATTAAAAAGCTGTAATAATGAATAAATAATGAAAATACTAAAATAGAAAGATCTCATTGGTCTGTTTGCTGATTTGCCGTTGTTGGTAAAGAATAATTAAATATCCTTTTTTATCACTATTGTAATACTTGTAAGTTGTTACGACTAAAACTAATTTGTTGTATATTAATTTAAATAAAAAAATAAAAAGCACAATTTTAAGTCACATTGTATTGTATGTTGCAAGCGACCACACGCAACTCGCAAGTACAAACAACCTTTATGATTACGTCTCAAAAACTGCAGTCATTGTGGTTTGCAAATAATACATTCAGATTTAAATTAACTATACAACATTAAGTTTTAAATGAGTAAATATCACGTGAAAGTAATGTCATGTTATGTAAAACTGAACAAAGACGCCGGTGAGTAGTAAATAAAAGCCCAATTTTATATAATATATAATAAGTAATTATTATTTGCAATGAGTAAGTAAATTATATATTTGAATGTTCAATTTCTTAAATATACCTACTACCTAAAAGATATTACAGAATTTTTAGAAAGTTTTCTAGCTATTTCTAAAAGATCGTCGAATTGCAAAAATTATGTGAAAGAAAAATGATTTTTTATGCGTAGATATGAAATCGTAGACAATTTCTTCTTACACAAAAACTAGATAATAGTGAATAATTAATACTTTAAATCCAAATAAAATATTGTCAACAAAGTGTTAATTTTAAATTTCAAAATCAACATGCTCAAATTGGCCTGATCAAAGGCAATGAATGAAAAAGCTCTTATTCGCATCGACGGTGCCAAGAATGCAGAGAACATGCAGCGATGCAATACTTTAGAGGAAGTGGTATCCATCACACCGTCACGCATTGATATCAACCGTTACTCCTGCATCTAACACTACCATAACTTATGTCTTGATATATTAAGGAGTACATTTATATGTATTTAAATAGGTTAATAGCAAGTTTATGTTAAGTAATTGTTTTAAAAACTTACTAGTTTACATTAAATTTTAAACTACAGTTCAGTTTATAATAGATTAAAGCTCAGTTGTAATAATGGGATATCGTGCCATAGTGAATGTAGAGTTTTATATTAAGTTATGGTTACTTTATTATTCAAAGTTGCTTGAACTTCAATTTACTAAAAACATAAACAATAAATTTGAACATTACTAACAGTAGCCAACTTAATATACAAACAAAATTTACTGTTTTATAAAATCTATCTTAAATTATTATTTATATTTTATTTATTGGGTATATATAAATAAGTAGAATGCAATCTCATTCGCATCGACAATATATTCTAGATATGTACCTCAATTAGATAAACCGATAAAAAATCCAACTGTCAGAACAGTTTAAGTAGAAACCATGTTATGGATTTATGTATTTTTTCAAGACACCTGTTCTCTTGATGTCTTATTCATGAGATTGAAGCTCAATAACTTTATAGGACTGGTCTTTATCTTTCAAAAGCCACGTATATCATCATTATACCTGCAGGTGCAGTGTCTAATTGTTCAGATAGCAACGGTACCTACACCAAAATAAATTACCTTCGTACTCAAATATTTCAAATGGCACAAAGATTAAGGTATCAATTTATGTGAAATTTAAATACAGTACATTAATGGTCATACGTGCCTTTTTGCGGTATTCGTAATTTAAGGGTTTTATGACATAAATTTAGATTGTCCAGTTTTGATAGCATTTGAGATGAAAATTATAAGTTATTATGCGTCATCTACCCAATTGCCAGAAGTGAATTTTTGGATATCGAATTCAAGCAATTAATATTTAAGAATCGGTAAAATGTATACTAATAAAGGTAAAGAGAGATAAGTGCTTTTAAAATGTTTAAAATATTACTTTATAATTTTAATGTTTACACGGAATTCTACCACAACTAAATAACATAAGTGAGTAGAAGCTTCATTTTTACACATAAATATTATAATAAAAAATAGTAATAGTAATTAAATTTAAGCAAAATATCATTTTTTATATACATACGTATCTATTTCAAAATAAATATTGGAAGAAAGTAGGAAGCCAATGATACCATGTATACATATTATGTAGTTTCATCATAGTTTTCAATTAAGCTATTATGCGAATACCTCGGTTCATTAGATAACGCGTGAACCCAGGACCCCGGCATTAAGCAATTTAACCCATTTAACTAAAGCGGTAGGCCCCTCTCGCAATCCATAGACATATCGAATACCGTAAGTGTATGTGACCTGATTCAAATCAAAAGTATTCGATGTATACTTTCAAATGATATCTCTTTTTATAAGTACTAACTTTTTAGCATATATCATACATATATCTAAATAAAATTAAAGAGTGCGTGTATGAATATGTACACGCGCAAGAAGTAAAACTTCTGTAAGATATCGGTACTCTTTATGAAATTCAATTTATTAAATAACTAGCGACTCACGCTCGCTTCGCTCGTGTTCGTCCCTAGGTACGTTGTCGCGGTTAGCTATGTTTATACATTAATAGTAGCTTGCTACTTCTAAGATATTCGTTTAATTTTATAGCGATTTATCCTCGCTTCGCTCGGGTGCTTACGCCGTACGCGAGTTTTGTTCACAATTTCATGTGTTTTAATTTATTTTCGCAGAACCCTGATTCTTTTTCTAAAATAAAAGTAGCCTAAGTTACTCCTTATAACAGCAGCAATCTGCCAGTGAAAGTCCCGTCAAAATTGGTCCAGCTGTTTCGGAGATTAGCCGGAACAAACAGACAGACAGACAGACAGATAGACAAAAATTGTAAAAATTGTTGTTTTGGTATATGTACCGTGTATACATCCATATGCATTTAGTAAAAAGCGGTTATTTTAATGTTACAAACAGACATTCCAATTTTATTTATCTGTATAGATTAGGATAGGTGAGATATTAAAAATAACACATATTAGGCATATTACAATCATATATAGAATATCATTCAAGGAAAGAATATAATATTATAATATATCATATTTTGTCAGACAATAACAACGGTTACCATGGCAACAAACGTACGTACATTTTTTCGTAACGCATTCACTAGCTTACCCCCCAAGTCAAGCTGGCCTAAAGAAGTTTTACTTCAAAAAATATATTTAAAATTAAAAAATATTCAGTTCAGCCATTGAAAAGTAATCAACTTATGTAAAATGATTAAGCAAGCACTGTATAATATTATAAAACGCATCAAGCCTTATAACGCCGCACAACCTATGTTACCAAGTGACAAAAGTCAAAGTTCGCTGACCGTCAGGAACGCCTAGTACTAGGAGTAAATTGCTCATGTGTTCTTAGGGTCCAGAACCCAGTTATAATTAATCATCTTTAACCCTCTTTTTGACAACGTATCTTGTAGGACACATCAAACTTTAAAAAAAACTATCTCGTTTATAGTGCGTGTGAAACGAAACGTACTCTTATTGTTTTTTAAAGTACATGTTTCTGAACGCACCCAATTGATATTTGACAGCTGAGATCAACTACTTTTTTCAAAATTTGTCGAAATGGCCAAGCGGCTACATGCAATTCCGCGCAAGAAGGTAAGAATTATTGTTTTTTATAATTTATACTTCAAAATTACTTTGAGAAATTCTGATATAATATTTCGTATGTTTGTATTTCTATTGTAAAGTAATAAAATAATAAAAATATTTATGTTTGGCTTCATAGGCTAACAAATAAAGTAAATGTTTCTTGTAGGATACGTTGCCGGGTTTCCTAAGTTTTTATTTGTACGAGTAACGTATCTTGTAGGATACATTGCCGGGTTTCCTTAGTTTTTATTTGTACGACTAACGTATCTTGTAGGATACATTGCCAAGTGCTGTACAATTGCAAGATTTGATTTATAATATTTTTCATACTGTGTTTCTGGAAAAGGGGAATGTAGCTAGTGTAATTACCGGGTAAATGGGGCCTAACAAGTGTCGTCTCTTGTGATGAGTGATATTGGTAATGCTTTTGTATAGGTACGCTTTGCTTTGCTCGCTTTGAGTGGGAGTTGTTTTTTTTTTCAGGGAGGGACGCAACCATCTTTTTATAGAGCCAAAAAAATTTGTGCTCTTGTACCAAAATCTGGCAAAAAATCAGATGACGATGAATCAGGATCCGAAGACGAACTAAGGCAAATTGCAACTGAATTGCACCATGTGGATACCGAAAACGATTCTTCACCTGCGCCGTCCTTGCCTTCTTCTATCGAAAATCTTAATTTATTATCAGATGAAGAAATAGAAGTCGTTCAAGATGCTGTTACTCAGTCTCCTTTGCTGCCATCACCTCAGTCGCCATCAGTTCTAGCTCGACAAGCATCATCACCGACGCAAGGTGGTTGTCCTTCACCGTTGTCTGTACCGTCACCACAACGACCATCTCCATTGGTTGACTTCAACAACAGAACAAGAAGACCCACAATATCAAGGACTCCAAGAATAGCCATACCCCCACAGACACCAATTCGTCAAAAGCCATTAAATTTTCACTGGACCAAAAATAAATTCATGCATTGTGCCGACATCTCAGATAAAAATCTTCCTCAACCTGAAATAGTCAAAAGCCCTTATGAGTATTTTACCGATTTTTTCACCGACGATATTTTTGATTTTGTAACTGAGCAAACAAATCTATATTATATGCAACAAAAAGGTAAATCCTTAAACATGGCTAAAGAAGACATAATGAACTTTATGGCTATAATCCTTCTAATGGGAATCATCGACTTACCAGCATACACGGATTATTGGTCGCGTGAATTCCGCTGCAGTGCTATTGCTGATATAATGTCTCTCAAAAAATTTCAATTGATAAGAAGATATATTCATTTTAATGACAACTTGTTAGATGATGGTGACCGTTATTTTAAAGTGAGGCCCTTGTTGCAAAAAATTCGTGAAAACTTTTTGAAAGTCCCACACGAAACCAGATTTAGTGTTGACGAAATGATGGTCCCGTACAAGGGTAAGAAGGCAGGAAATAGGAAACAATATGTGAAGAGTAAACCGAAAAAGTGGGGCTACAAATTTTTCGTTCGTGCTGGTGTATCTGGTTTCGTGTACGACTTTATAATATACGGAGGTGAAGATACTTTTCGATACGATCCTCTCACGCCTGAGGAGTCTAGCTTAGGTCTAGGTGCTAAGGTAGTTTTGGCTCTATGTAAAAATATAAAAGATCGTGCTTGCTCCGTGTTGTATTTCGATAATTTCTTCACAAGCTTAGAATTAATACACTATTTACGAGAAGAAATGGGCATATTTTCTTTAGGTACCATTAGGTCTAACAGATTGCGGGGCGCAGATAAAAGTCTACTTACAGACAAGGCACTAAAGAAAAAACCAAGGGGCTCTTATTCCCAAGTTGTGTGCAACAAAACTAAACTACTTGTTATCAAATGGTACGATAACAAATGCGTGACAACAGCTGTAGTTATGTTGGAGCTGACCCTGTAACTACAATACAACGTTACGACAAAGTTGCGAAAAAAAACTGCCGTACTTTGTCCAGAGATTATAAAACACTACAATGCCCATATGGGGGGCGTGGACCTGGCAGATATGTTGGTCGCCTTATATAGAACAGATTTCAGAGGCCATCGGTGGTATTTGCCAATAGTATCACAAATCTTAGATATATGTATTAACAATAGCTGGATTTTGTATAGAAGGCACAGTGTACAAAAAACAATGCCACTAAAAATGTTTAGATACCAAATTGTACAGAGCCTCCTGAAGCAAGGTCGAGGTAACACTGTCGACAACTCTCATGTTTGTGGACCTACAACGTCAAAAAAAATAAAGGCACCTGTTGCACCTAGACCTTCACCAGATGTAAGGTACGACGAGGTTAGCCATTTTCCACTTTTTGGGCCGAAAGGTAGGTGCAAATTTTGTACCAAGGGCCAAACTACGGTAATGTGCTCTAAGTGCTCGCTACGTCTGTGTTTTAAGCCAGAAAGGAACTGTTTTGTTAAATTTCACACTGATAAGTAGTCATTTAATTTTTTTACGCAACTAAAATTGTGCAATGACGTTTAATTTTAGTTTTTTTTTCATGATTCGCTGAGTTAACTTTAATTTTGTATCCATAATTCTATTATTGCGTCCTTATTTTGTATAAAATGGTTTAAAAGATTTGGTACTATTTATTTCTTCTAACCTGGCAATGTATCCTCAAAGACGCATACATACATGGTTGATTTTCACTACTAACTTGGCAGTGTATCTTGAAAGATACTTAAAGGATCTCAATATTTGGTGATGCGCTATTTTTTTACGTAATTTTCCCTGAACCCTAAATGCATAATTATTGTACGTTATGAATATCATTAGAAAATAAAGTTTTTTTATTTTTGCCAAGAATAGGGCTAAAGTTAAATAGTAACAAAATATCTCGGTACTTATAAATGAAATAACATGGAAGTCACGATCACAACGCACGTGTTCGTGAACTGGTTTGTCCGGCTGTATACAAGGCATACGACACGTTGATGAGCTATGAAAGTTTAGATAGTTCGATGATCATTTTTATTATAAATTTTCCCTAAATACAAACAATAATACATATGTAAATAATTTAAACAAACATATATATGTATATCTAACATATCATGGTGCGGTAAGGTACATTTTTATTTTGTATTTAGAAATGTACTTTTTAAAATAAAGAAAGGATATATCAACTCATAGCTCAAACCGCTAGACTTGCATTTAGATATGTACCTCTATAAATATAGAAATGATCTTTTAAATTTCAACCGCTAAATGGGTTTACGGTTCTATAAATCCGTTCGTGTAGATTCCGGAATAAAAATACGCTCCAACGTTTTATTATTTAGGTTAGTAAAAAGTTGTATACAATTTGTATTAACTATTATTTTTGTTAACATTCAAATATGGAATCTTCGTTTAGTAATTTTTAATAGTTGTAATTTTAAATACCGGTCAGATAAGAAGTCTATAATTGATAACAAGCGATAATCTATACAGACAATTAAAATTGAAGTGTCTGTTTGTAATGTCAAAACACCAACTTTTTACTAAATAAATATGAAATTATATACGGTACATTATAAGAAAAACACAACTTTTAAAAAATTTGTCTGTCTGGCTGGACCGATTTAGATGGGACTTTCACTGGCAGATAGCTGATGTTATAAGGACTAACCTTATACTACTTTTATTACAGAAAAAGAATTAAGGTCCCGCTCAAAAAAAATGCGAGGGTAAGTCGCTAGTATAGAAAATAAGAAACTAAGGGATTTAGATAGGTACAGTAAAGTTTGAAAATATAAAAAAGCAGAATAATAGCAGACTTTTATATTTTCACTACTATATCTCATATTTGATAAACATTTTTTTGATTAGAATAATTGATTTATGCTCTAATTTACAACGTTAAAATAAACATCCGATACGGTTTTTCGTAACCATGAACAATGTTAAGAAAACTAACATTGCTCAATTTCCACGTATAATATTTCAAAATGTATAATAACACCCGACATATAATGCACGTTTTCATACATCTATAACAACAGCGTCATAGGGAGTACATAATTTTTAGTACGTAATATGTATGCAGGGTATTAAGATAACGGTGAAGCGAACAGACGGCTCACATGCTTTTTTATTATGCAACAATCGTAGAGTTAAGTAATACATAATCGTACATATATAAATGACCGTGAGAGAAATCATCACAATTATTATTGGATTTGAAAATCTTTAAACATATAAAATACATTTAAATGGTTTTTCTTTAACTTTACCTATATTTTTGAAGTTGTTTTAACATACTCATATTCTACGATAATTTTAACTCAATTGATTTACCGAAATATGTTACTATCCAACTTATAAATTATAATTATCTCTGTGAAAATAATTACGTTGATACTATTCTCCATTACTGTGTGAAAAATGACAAACCAGCTTTGGCATTTATGAACTCATTAATATCTCTCTAATACCTTTAAACGAGCAATTCTTGTATATTTATTTATTTATATATACCGGCGATATTTTTTTCGAGTTTTCATACGGTTTTCTTTCGCAATATTCCACGCAGAATATGGTTGCTAATTTCGCACGCTCGGGCATATGCATTGTGGTCAAGCGGCCAAGGCGCAAGATTGACTAAACTAAACTTGAAATAATAATTTATATATATATATATATATATATTAACCTAAGATTTAAGTTAAGAACCTTAAAGAGAAAATCCCAGTCGACTAATTAGTATGTATCGATTATCGACTACTGCATTTCATGTTTAATGCTACATTAATTCTCCCATATATGTATTTCTATGCTAGTATTTTTAACACAAGTTCTTAAATAAAACAATAAATTATTTTAAACAAAAAATACCGATTTTATTGTAGTATCTAATGCAAATTGCAGTTACTACGAGTACATCATTAGATAGCTCTTATATGGCAATTCTCGTGACTTTACGTATCGGGTGGATGCCCATCCTAAACTGTTCGTCGATACGAATCACGCTTTCTCCAAATTAAAAAAATGCTTCAATATTATAATACTCGTGTGAAAGTGGGCATATATTCAATGTAAATGATAACATACGCCCTTTGATTTGTAAAGTCCCGTCTAGAAGTTTCCAATTACATAGAAATTGAATATGTACATATATTTGACATAACTAATGATTAAGCATATTTCTTTATCAATATATTATACTAAACCCAACCCAGTATTGGAATAAAACTAATGTAAAACTTGACTATTTTTGTAATAAATCTCCATCTCAAGAAGTGATTTTCAAGAAAATATTTGTTAGCACACTACGCTTCTATCCGTAAGACGTCTCTATATATAACAAGACATTTTAATATAACAATCCACATAAGTAAGCACTATCAAGTATATTATTCATCACAGTAATTGTATTTTAAAACAGAATAATAATAATTAATAAAATCATTCCTTAAAAGCTTTGTATATAATGAGTACAGATAGTAAAATATCTTTCTTTGTTACACAACTTTAATGTAAGCAAAACGTTATTAATTAGGCAAAAATTCTTTAAATATTATAATTTTGTACTCGAAGGAATGGAGCGATTTCTTTTCTGGTAATTTAACCTGTAATGTGTCTAGCGATTAGACTCATTAATTACTTGCATAATATTATGTTAAGTGACTCTGTCTATAACAGCGATATGCTTAAAATAATTACCTTAGTTATTCAGAAAAAAACTTTCATTTAATTCTAAGTATCTATTACATCATATATTTCACTAATTTAACTTTTAGTTTCTTATACGTTTATATACAGAACAATTCATACTAATAACAAATTAGCATATGATTTTAATTGTCTTCTCAAGTTAAGCTCGTTTCACGAGGGTCCAATCAGGTTAAAAATTTTTATAATGTTCACATTCAAATGAATTCCGTTATTTAAAGTGATATAACTTCCTTATTTGTCTTCAAGCAGAAAGTCAAATATGTATGTGAACTACATGAATTAAAATTCGATAACTAGTTCCGTGCAAATTATTAATGTTTTGTAAAATTGTGGGTTTTAAGGAAATAGCAATAATATCATGGCAATCATTTTTGAATTTCAATTTTTTTTAAGTGCGTGCAAATAACAATTTTTATTTTTAATTAGGAACAAGATATAGAAAAAAAAACAAGATATTTTAAACTTCGTAGATTTTTTCCTTTTTGATATATTTTCTGGCATTTTAGTTATTCTTTAAAAATTTGAAAGTTTAATATCGAGAAATGATAAGCATAACATCATTGTCAGTCCAAAGCAATTAAAATGCCACAGAACAAGTACTTATTTTTTTTATCGGACATCGTTTCGAATCAAACGTACCGGTCGTAATGGCCGCTGACGGGGCAACATTAAAAAAAGTATTATCCCAAACCAAGAAACCTTTTCTAAAAGGTAATCGCTTGTTTATTTTTTATATTTCTTAGTAGGTACAAAGAGGTGAGGCAGCTGCCAAGATACAGCTGGTTGCTTAGAGCTCCACTATCGTGTGCATTTGGTTTTTTATTGTCACCTGGCTATAATAAAAAAGATTCCATATGTTTAATATGGTTATTATGACGTTCTTGTTATGAATCATGATAAATTACAAAAAATAATGTATTATTGAGATATACGGAAATATATGAAGTTTCTAAACATATCTACATAGTGCCTATTAGGTACTACATGTAAATGCAGTAAAAACCTGAGGATAGAGCATGTCCTACATTTGTAAAACATAGAAGTACAATAATTATTTTCAATTTTTAACTATTAATCATTACTTATAAAGCGTAATTTAGCATTTCAGTCCACATTTTATATAGTAAATAAAAATTCCCTTGCCAAAACGATTAAAGCATTTATAAAATGGTCGCAATCAATTATGTGCCGCGTAGGTTGCTCGCTACACCTTCCTGACATTATCTTGTCGAAAATGCAAACGTGTTGCAATCGATCTCAATATTGTAAACTACATCCTGTTGAACATTGTTATTACTTAAACAAAGAATTCCTTTCAATTATATATATGATCTGTGTAGTATATTATATGATCTGTGGTAGTAACTGAGAATAAAAAACAGTCAGTCATGCCGACAGAAATGAAAACTTAAAACTATGAACAGTTGTTATTTAAATAATAATAATTACAAAAAGGTACTATATCAAAATCCCTTTAAAAATAATTATTACCGGATTTTTTTCACGTTCATTTAGGATCACCATTGAGGTCAAAAATACAGAATAAAAACTATTTTACACAATCGTTATAATTTGGTTTTAAATTCTTTTAAAAATACTTAAGCTCAAAAAGTAAATATATAAAGAAAATTTACGAAAAAAATACAGTATTATATTGAATAACTATAATAATAACCACAAATATATGCTTATAACGTATAGTTCACAAAAGCTAGTGTGAACGTAGTTCCCGCGGTTCATGAGAAAGAGTTAGTTGTTTTAAATATAGTTGAGATTAAAGTAGCCACTACCTCTGCTTTTCTAAACAAAAGATGCGTTGCGTGCTCACAATAGACTTGTATTTCAAGACATATTGTAACGTTTTACCTTCAAAAAGTAGAGCAGACCAGGTATTTTATTTTAAAACGAGGTCTAATTACAAGTTTCTTAATTTCGTATATATAGTGTTGTTTTTTCGTAAAGTGAATATTATAACTAGTGAAAAGATCGATTAGGCGTTTGTGAGAGTGGATACTTACTTAGTATAAATTATTTTTGTAATTATAGCCCACAGATATTATATGATTTAAAAAATCATATCGTATTTGGGTATACGAATAGTAATATTCATTTTACCATACCATGTTTACCTCAATAAATAAATCATCGGAAATAATTATTTGTAAACACACAATGTTGATAAAATTTCTGTTCAATTGACTGAATTAGTAAACAAGCATACTTTCAATGAGTTTGTATAAACTTATCTGTATGAGGTACTTAGACTATTTTATATCACGAAGAAATGTGTCATGATGGTTGAGGATATGACTAATCTTTAATATCATCAATAAATAGGTTTACTGACGTTTGCTATTGACATTAAAATCAATGATATAAAAGTCAAATATCTAAATATAAAACTTTTAATAGAGGCAAAACATATACGTATTGACTATTGATTCATTCATAATTAGGTATCCAACACGAGATACGACAAAGGTCTTTGTCAATATTGCAAGATTTACCGGGAAGTAGTCGTGATAAGATGAAGACTACACTATCTACACTCGTATGTATATCTACAATGACAAGAATAATTGTCCGCCAAAGATATAAAACTTATTATTTATTATAGATATATTTATTTTTAGATATATGCATAGAAACAAGAAACGCATAGGAATTATTACACAAAAGGTTGATTTGCAATAGCCTTTTCGTGTGAAGGAAGGCATGAGTTCTGCATCATTTGCATGCAAATACAGCGGCGAAAGTACATTGTTCTAGGCTTTCACATCAGCTTCAGTGTTCAATGGTTTCTAGAAAATAGGTAAACTACACTTTGTCAGATATAATGGAATAATTTAGACACACTTCATAGTTAACGAAAATATTTAGTCTTAACTAATTAGTAATTGAAATTAACGCTTTACAAGTGTGATATAACTATAGGTAATTTTTGATATTGTACTGTAATATTTTAATGCATGCATATTTATTAAATATTCAATACTAGTGACACACCCTCGCCTCGCTCGGGTTCATCCCTGGCTTGCTTCCCCATATAAACTTTCATCCCCATTCTCACTCTCTTAAGGGATGATTTCCGTGATGAAAACTATTTCAGTCTCTCACTTTTGATATCATGGATGATGAGATTAAAAAAAATCTTATTTCAGTAAACTTGTCCTGACAACAAACACAAAAAAGGAATTATCCAATTTGGTGCAGTCGATCGGAAGTTATGCGCGTAAGTACATACATTTGGGTGATTCATATTTATTTATACAGCTTAGTATAGTTAAATATAAAAAAATATCTACTATATTACCAATTTGTCATATTTACCTGTATACAGTGACAGTTAAGTCCTTTCAGGCAAATGTCGTTAGGCGCCACTTTTATTTAAGCCTTACCTGTTCTGGCTTCAAACAAAAATTCTCAGGAGATTTGTCTAGTCGGTGTATTTAATGAAACGAACAAAGAAGCCTTTTATGACGTACTCAAATAAATGTTTTCTAAGATAACTGTGTATAGAGCAGCTAAGTGTATAATTTGATGGCGCTATGGATTTTTACGATTACAGTATCGGTTTTCATTCGTGTATTTACAGATATAGTCGTTTTTTTTTTACTTTTAGTAGGTAATTAACATAATTCTATAGATACTCAAAATATTTTTTGAATTTGTAGCTTTACAAAATGTTATCAGATTATAAGACAGGAAACAAAAATATTTGTATAAATATTGTAAAATTAATATTGTATACGAGGCAGTGGTAGCCCAGTGGTAACTCGGGTCTCACACCTCTGATATTTTCATGTGCGAATCATTTTCTAACTTGATTACCATTTACCTTACGATGAAGGAAAACATCGTGAGGAAACCTGCATGTCTAAGAGAACCTAGCAAGTTTTCGAAAGACATGTGAAGTCCGCCAATCCGTACTTGGCCAGTGTGGTGGACTATGGCCTGATTCCCCTCGTATTGAAGGGAGGCCCGTGCCCAGCAGTGGGACGTTAAAAAGGACTGAATACATATATACATACAATATTGTATACATATATTTCATTGCAATTTCTAATCAACACGTTTGTTGTGAATGTAAAATAAACAAAGCAATTTGGATGGATAAAGACATAGATGGTATGATTTTTCAAGTGCTTTTCAATAGGTATTTGCTGCATTATTTTAAAACATTACATATTTTACAAATGCACTTCTTGAAATTGATAACACATGACATTGACATGACACTTAGGTAACGAGATGATTTAATATAGGTACTCAGTATAATTTAGTGAACGTATGCGAAAGTAAGTAAATAAAAATAAATCGTTTGACTAATAAATAATTATTTATTTCTTAAAGTTTTTGATCGCCGCATTTTCAGTTTAGATCTGTGCCTTCCAACTAAATGTGTCACCAAGGCGATAAAAAAAGTTTGTATACTTCGATCTTAATTTAGAACCTCCTCCGTATGTTTAAAGTTGGTTAAATATGATCAAACGAAAGTGTCAATTATTATGTTGCTTGTGGAACATCTATTTTGCAGTCAATTCAATGGTTGGCCTGTCGTGTATCCGGGGTCTTTTGTATTCATATAATCATATGAGAGAGACAGTAACATTAATTAGTCTCGGGTGAATAGGATCCATACTAAAGAGGTGCTTTGACCCCTGTTACGTGCAGAAATGTATCTATCCACCACGAACTAGGGTTTTAAGTTCTCAAAAACTAATATTCAGTCGATGTTCGAAGTAACTAACGCGTGATCAGAATTTGATTAAGATTTTTTGTTAAACAAAAAATTATTAATACATTTCGTGATTAAAAAAATGCGATCTTGTTACGTTCATAGAATAAAATTATTAAAAATCAAGCTCATATTAACAGAATAAATAAAGTTGTGATACCATATTTGAGAAAAAGTTCAGAAGTTTTATACTATTATCATTCGACTTTTGTAAAGCTGGGCACGGATTTCTGGGTCATAGTCTATCTACCACGAAGTGGCGTACCTCACACGTCTTATTTCTTTGCGATATTTCCCTTCACGTAAGTTGAGTTGTGATCATGTTGAAAATGATTTGATGAAAAGATCAGAGGTGAACTCGCCTCTCTCAGATTTGAGAGCGTGCTCGTCACCACTGAGCAACCGCTGCCTTACAATCATATGATAAAAAGTAAGCGAAATTGCGGAAAACTACTAACAATAAGTACCAAAATGAAGTGTAATATTTATTTTTGCAATCATTTCGTGGACTGATACGTTATCGCAATTGTGACGCACCTATACAATGATATCTTGACGATTGATTAAAAAACCAAAGACGTACAGAAAGTAACAAGCTGATAAGGTGTTAATACAGTACATTAATAAGCTCTTACATCACCGAAACGTAAGAACATACAACAAAAAACAAAAACAGCGAAATACTGTTTGACGTCTTAGTTTATATTTTTGTTATAATTGCATTAAGAGATTCTTGGTTTTTCTGAGGTTTCTTTAGTTTATACAACCAAGTATATAACAAACTTGTTTGAAAAAGAAGTCTTGTTGAGATTGCAGTAAACATGTAGTTATAAGACTTAAAGTGTCTAGCTAAAAAAAATAGGCCAAGACATAGACATATCTAACCGGAAAGTAAATAATCGCGTAGCGTTTTAAGTAGATAGAGTTGACATGCTTTATTTTTATTTATTACTCATAATATTTTGAATATACTCGTAAGTCATAATAAAATACTTGCTAGACAATATTAATTTCCATTTAAAGCAAAATGATAAAGTTCTTTCTTGGCGCTAGTTGATTAAAATTGATAACAGTTGTTATCGTTCGAAAAAATAATTATTGTAGTGTTATTATCTCATTAAATCAGGGGCATTTATGATAAGTTGCAGGGTTTTGTTTAAATATAACGATTATACAATTAGGTAAATATTTATTTATTTAGCACGTGACGAAGTCAATGCTTACCATTAAAGGTGTCGTATGCAGTGGGTTGATACTCTTCCCGGAACGTGTCCTGCGCGTATGCAGCAATTAGAGAACTTTTTCCAACAGCTCCATCACCAACTAACACACACTTTATTTTCTCTTTCTTCCCACCTTTCACTTTCCGTCTATCTTTGATTTGAAACATTCGATTTAAGGTTCTTCTGCTTTTCTTATCCCGTACTGCCCACTCATTCACTTTATCACAACAATTTAAGTCCGCAGACTCGTCATCTCGTATCACAGGCCGGCCGTTTTCCTCCGCCACTTCCGAATAATCATAGTCGTCGTCATCCCGACGCGGGATAGGAAACTGGCTAGGGCTATGGACTCCGAACACAAAAGGGCCGTCTCTCTCCGGTAGACGGTTAGCAAACCCGTTTGCCGGCGTCGGGGGCTTTGCATACTGCACGGTAGGAGCTTGATACTGACTCGATAAATATTCAGCGGACGCGTGAGGGTCGAATCTAAACACTAATTCCGCTTCCCTACGGTCCAAATTTAACTCTGGTACGGCCACTTTGTCTTCAAAGTAACCAACCTTCTCCCGAGCTCTCGTCTCCTGTAAACGTTTTTCGATTTCGACGTTCGATGGCTTCCAACGATCTGGTTTGCACTCATACTGGCAGTTCGTTGGTAAATTTCGAGGTGCTGGCAAAGGTCGATTCGGACCATAGTCGCGAGGCGGCGCCCGTGGTGGAATTACCACTGGCTTTTGGGGTTCAGCAAGTAACGGCCGTCGCGCTGACAGGTTTGCGTTCCTGTTGAACATGATCCCTTCTAGACTGGGAGACATTGGCACTGTCACAAACGACTGATCGAAGGGTTATTGAAGCGTGCGTTCGCGCACATAACTCGAAACCGCGATATTATCGGCCGCGTGAAAGTCCCGCTGTGCACTAGCGCGCGAGGTGCGACACACAACCGTCATGAAAGGCAGAACGCGACTGACTTAACTCGAATCGAGTCAGCCGTTCGAACTGTCGAGCGGCGCGATCGCGGCGCTCCCCTCGCCAGGATGAAATGACCTGTTGCTTCTATTACCTGTTCAGGTATAAACGACCGTTTCGCGATTCGAATGCAGCTGCTACCCGTGAACAAAGCACGTCATGTGTCGATGCCAGCCGCTATGCAAGACGACTCATTCAACGAATAGTCGGTGCCCGATGAATGAACACGACGTGTTTTGTTTACCTACGGCCGTGACTGTGACATATGGACTTACGATGAATTTGAATAAGTATATGATATTCATATTGTTCTATATTATATAAATAACAAAGTGTGTTATTAGTTTTGGTCATTATTACTGTAGCCATCTATTCAGCTTTACATAAAATATGTGGGGTAACTTATCTATAAAAATTTAAAAACCCTCTACGCAAAAAATACTTATAGTTTAAGGAACAACCCTTAAAAAGTAAATAATTGTGGAAAAGGGCTGATACTGTTACACTGTTGGACCGATATTAACCAAACATAGCTAAGAACAACCGCAAGGAAACTAACTTTCAAATGAAAAAAGCCGCACCGAAATCGGTCCATCCGTTTGAGAGCCACGATGCCACAGACAGACACACATACACACACAGGCAGATAGACATTGACGTCAAACTTATAACACCCCTCTTTTTACGTCGGGGGTTAAAAATTATTTGTCAACTAGCGGCTCACCCTCGCTTCACTCGGGTTTGCCTCTAGACAAACAAAAACAAATATATCCCACAGGATCCGTACATTTTTTCCGGGATAAAAAGTAGCCTTTTTATTATTCTGATGTATGAACTATATTATTGTTAAGTTTCATTAAAATCCAATCAGAAGTTTTTGTGTACTAAGCTGTATAAGTTACTATAGTTTTTTAACTATCCCACGGTAACTCTTTAAATTTCCGGGATGAAAAGTATCTAAGATGTTGACCGGGGATGTAAGGTACCACCATGCAAAATTTCATTTAAATCGGTCCAACTGTTTCGGTCGTCGGTGCCAGCCAATACAAATCAAAGCACACCGACTTCGAAAAAATCTGATTAAGTATCTATTCTAAATGAAAACCCCCGTTTAGTTATTTTTTACTTTTCAGTGTCTGGAAGTCGGTTTTTTTTTTTTTTTTTTAAGTTTTTATTGTCTATGTACAGACATTCGACCTCTACAATTTTATTATATGTATAGATGTTATTTTTAACCAATAATGAAAAAACATGTACTTAACACAAAGAACTTTAAATTATTGTTAGTTTTGATATAACTACGCAGATCGATATCTACTCATTTAATCTGTCTAGTTTTTACAACAAAAATAATATTTCTGTATAATATGTTAAATATCACACAGCAAGCTTAGTAAAGAGCCGTACGTGGGTTCGATTTCCCAACGGGATGCGTACCTTGTTTGTATAGGCTGATCAAAACAGTACACGAATCTACGGATTGACATGCAATAAGCTTAATTGTTCACACATTAATTTACAGATACATAAACCTATAGTAAAAATATTTTAGCAAATAACAAATGATTGATTTATAACGTGATTCTCATAAACAGAATATGTATATTAAAAAATATTTTAAAAACAAAGGTAGGCGAGTTTCTTTGAAAGGCAATTTGATATAATAAAATATAGCTAGTAAATATATATGTATGATGGTTTTAGTATTTAATTAAACTATATCCCAAATCATCAAGAAAATCTTTTAGTGGAAGTTTGATTCGCCAACCGAGGGTTTTGCCGTCTGCGCCACTATCTTTATTGACTTATTTTATATGATTGATTATTATTTATGAATTATGAGTGATCGAAGGTCACTACATAATGTGTGATAGATTTATTTATTATTTAAACGCATAACTCATTAACTATTGGTTGAGATAAGATTTTCCTAGTAGGTAGCTGTTTTTGGAATTAACGTAAGACAAATACATCTAGGTAACTACTTTACAGACTTTGATGACTAAGTAGTTACTTTATCTTTTGCAGGTTAATGACTAGATTTTAAACAACAGAGACGGTTTACTGCCGATTGAAGATGATAGATTCATACCGGAAAGACAAAGTATTTAATTTGTGGATTTTTTATACCAGGGCTGCACTATTTGAACTGTGTATAGTTAATGTTTATTTAAATATCCTGTTAAATTTACTAACAAACGGATTGTTACCATTAAAATTACAATAACTGTAACGCGCATTTGGTGGCCCTGGCGCCAAAGGAAGAATTGAGAAGGAGAGGTGCATCCTGCGGTGGTCCTGACTGAATGATGGATCAATACACAGCTTAAGCCACTTATCGTAGAAACGTGAAATTTAGAGGACGTATTCCTCATATGATGTAGGCATCCGATAAGAAAGAATTTTTCGAAATTCATCCTCTAAGTGGCAAAATTGGGAATAAAAGATTGTATGAATCTCTGTCATGCTTAATGTGAAATACACAGGAAGTGGTGTTTAGCTTTAAGATAAAAAGTAAGAAATATATTTATTTGTTTTTTTTTTTCGAAATTCATTCTTTAGGGATAAAAGGAGGTGATAAAGTTTACGTGGGCAAAGAATTATTTATGATCAGAATTACTTGAAACTTGGTATTAATGTTCTTCAATACTATTAAATAAATACGTATTTTAGCAATTTTCAAAATTCAATCCCATAAGAGGGTAAAATGGGGGATGAATATTTGAATGAAACTCTGTAATTAATATGTAAAAAAGTACAAAAAAATTTAAAAAATATTTTTAGAATTTTAAAATCACCATTTAAGAATTTTAAAATTACTTTTTTTTTGTTGATGAAAAATGATGTTCACATAGCCTTAAATATAAAGATTTTGATTTCGCCAATTTTGGCCGTCTTATTACTGTAGCCCACAATTTCTTCAGTTTTTTTTCTTTTGGGAACAAACGATCCATTTTCTTTGCACCTGGTACTGCACAATTTATCACTTTAATTAAATTTTAAATAAAATGAAAAAAAAAAATTAACGCTATAGTTTTACAATACCCTGAGGGCTATAGTGATCGCGACATCTAGTGGTAGAAAAAGGCAATATTCTTCCCCAATAGAACGCACATGTGAAATGTGAATAAATTACATTGACAGTTGACACATGTCTAAATGTCATATGTTTGTACAATTCGTAATGCGGTTCTGTTTTTAAAGTAATATTTATAGCGATTATCGACGTTAAGATTAAATATAGTGTTTTATTTAGTTATTATTTATTACAATAAACTTTAAACTGATTCAACATGGCTAAGTTTAAATTGAGTAAGTTTTAGATGTTATAAGGCTAATGTTATTTTGTATTACAAAAATTAAAAGCGTGTTTTAAATTTCATGAAGGTAGGGTTTGTAACTGAAGAAGAAAGATAAATACATTGGAAAATAATTTATGTATAATCAATTTATTTTGTTTTTGTGTATATTGTAACAATATTAAAATATAATCTTAGTCAAAGAATTGAAAACACAAATTGATTTATAGGTTAGGATTTATAAAGTGTACCTTACAATTTGCATTATATTGCCTAAGCGATTACATTATAGATATATTACATTTTGAAACGAGAATATTTATTTAATATTTTATTCCTTTAAATAGTAGATCTCATGAAATTAGATTTTTCACTTATTTAAACATACAAATATTGCGTTTTCTAATTTAGATCATAATTATAGATATAAAATCATTTAAGTTTATTTCTTGTATAATTATTTATGTTATTTTTAAAACAGAAAAGCCATCTAAGAGACAGCCTGCTCGCCTTCGTTATAAAATTGAGAAAAAAGTTAGAGAACATAATAGAAAAATAAAAAAAGAAGCAAAAAAAAATCCTAAATCTAAAAAAACTAAACCCATTCAAATACCCAATGTTTGCCCTTTTAAAGAAGATATATTAAAAGAAGTTGAAGCAGTTAAAAAGCATAAAGAAGAAGAAAGACAGAAGAAAAGAGAACAAGCAAAATTAGATAAACAAAAGAAATTAGAAGAGAAAGCTGAAAAACCATCTGTTAGTATGGATACTTTGGTAAGTTAATATCATTGACATATAAATTACTGCATTTTCCAATTCCATTCTGCCTGCAGCTTTGATTTATTGTCTAAATTAAATGCAAGTATTTGCTTTGTATTAGTAGCCCTAGACAATGATTATTACTTTATTCAAATATTAAAATTATGAAATATATTGTTTTTTTACTATTTAAAAAAATATTTCAGGTAAAAAATGCACAAGCAAGAGGTAAAATTCATGAAGCATTCAAAGATAATGACAGTCAAAGTGATGAAATTAAGTTTGGTAAAGATAGACAGCAAGAAAATTCACTTAAGGCTTATTACAAAGAATTTAAAAAAGTAATTTCAGAAGCTGAAGTCATATTGGAAATTGTAGATGCCAGAGATCCATTAGGTAATAAAAAATATTTATTCATCTGTTATTATTATGTTAGTTCTAGTCAGAATATCATACTTATACAATATTTTTATAAGTATAATTAGGCTCAATTTTTTAAGTTTTTATTTTACATAACTGCATAATATTCATTACCAAGTACATATTTTATATTCTAGAACTCCTTCGTCCAATTTTTCTTTGATCAATTACTTTATTGTATACTAGTGACTCACCCTTACTCCACTCGGGTTCGTCCCTACTTATGTTTTAACACTTAGCTCAGAGGTGAGATATTTTCCTGCAGTAATAAGTATATATTCTTTATTGCACAAAAAAGTAGACATACAAAAAAATACATAGAAAGTGATGTAGACAAAGGTGAACTTATTTATATTTTTTTTTTTTTTTTTTTTTTTTTTTTTTTTTTTTTTTATAGTTGGGGAATGCATTTACGCATACCACCTATCACCCCAGGTGGTTATGTGGGACTCACCGGCTAGAAGAGCCGGTACTACCCACTAAACCCCAACTTTCCCCTCCCCTCCGCCTTAGTGGGACGCCGCGGGATCGCTTACGCATAACTACCGCGACGCCCCGGCGGTAGGCCTGACGGCCACCAAACCAATGAGGCTGCTCCACAGTCCACTCTGCTGAACCAGAGAAGTACCCGGAGCAGCCCCATTAAACCACACCGCCCACCGCAGTGGGCACCCTTCAATCGGCTGCAGAGGACAGGGAGAGCGGCAACGACACACCGACACTCCTCTTCCCCTGCAGCCCCACCGCGTCTGCCATCTAAAACGGTGGCAGCCCCGTCAAGGCCGCGGGGGGCAGGGAGAACGGCGCACCGAAATACCGGCACTCCTCTCCCACCGCGGCCTTCCCCTCTACCGGTTACGAGCCTGTTTTCACAGTTCCGCAACCGGTCCCCACCCTCCGGTCGCGAGACCGCCGAAGCGGCCCCGCTCCCGGTGGCCGCAACTCCGGAAGCCGAAGCCTCAGCGGAGAGCAGCCCCGTCTTGCCTTGGTCCGCGCCGGATTTCTCCGGTACCACCCGCCCCTGCGCTAAGCGGGTGGCGTTCCCCGATCCGCCACCTGGGGACGCGCCCGGTAGGAGTTGGCTCTCCCCCGGGGAACTTATTTATATAAGAGATCTCTTCCAGCCAATCCATGTATGTGGGAAAGTATCCTATATGTTAACCTGGATAATCAGCTATCATCATACCAAATTTCATCAAAATCTGTCCAGTGGTTTTCTCGTGATGCGTTCCCAGACATACAGACAAAATTTTTAAAAAGTTGAGATTTGGCCTCTATCGATAATAATGACTATTTCAATAAGATTTTCCGAAAAATACTTAATTTATAGATTCGGCTTAGTTACAATTTTATTATATGTATAGATGACTATTAAATGTCCATTTTAAATAAAACTATCTTTCCGAATTCCGGATTCCCGACGTTGGTGTTCGAAACTTCGGGAACCAAAAATCAAAATAAATCTGCGAAATATTTCGAAAAGATAGTTTTATTTCAAATGACAAATATTCGCGTTAATCTAAGAAAGTATTAAATGTCTATTTAAAAAAAAAATATATATTAATGAAATTACTAGGCACAAGATGCGTCCAAGTTGAAGAGGCAGTCAGGGAATCTGGAAAGAAGCTAGTACTTGTCTTAAACAAGGCTGATTTAGTTCCTCGCGACAATTTAACAGCCTGGCTTAAGTATCTTCGTAGATCCGCCCCAGCTGTTCCATTTAAAGCTTCCACACAAGACCAACAGCATAACCTTGGGAGGCGGAAGATGAAGCATATTGTTAAAGAAAAAGAAATGAAAGGTTAGTATATTCATAAACACATCGGGTATGATGGATTTGTTGGTTTTCAATCTATTGGGAGTCCAAAGATAATTTTTAAATTTGAAACCACTAACTATTTAGGCAGTGGTAGCCCAGTGGTCACGCGCTCGCTTGGGAAACCGAGTGAAGCGGGTTCAAATCCCGGGTCTTGCACCTCTGATATTTTCATGTGCGAATCATTTCTAACTTATACAATATATATAAAATTATATACAATACATATAAAATTGGGCTAAAAGCTATTGGATAGTTTTTACAGATACTAATTCATCAAAGTTAAAACTGCAAAACTTAAAAAAAAAAGTGTTTTATGGTGAAAATGATAATTTACTGTAGTGTAGTGTTTTCTAGTCTTATCAGTTGTTAGTTGTCCTAAAGGGTGTTACTTTAGTAAATGAGAATACTAATAATAATAGCTTGATGTTGTTAATATATGAACACATGTTTCAATTTAAATTTAATTTTGGCATAGAAATACCATACAAGTACAATATATTCCATAATGTTATCTATGTACATAACAGATCAATTTTATTTTCAGGTTCAGCATGTGTAGGAGCAGAACTTTTAATGAGTCTTCTCGGCAACTATTGCCGTAACCAAGGCATAAAAACAGCTATAACTGTAGGTGTCGTAGGGTTACCCAATGTGGGAAAAAGTTCTATAATCAATAGTTTGAATAGATCTAAGGCTTGTAACGTTGGTAGTACTCCTGGTGTTACTAAGTAAGTTTACAATTTATTATTTATATTGCATTTTACTGTATTAGCTCAATTTACTGTTTTTTTTTATAATTTTTACATATTACGCTTCAAGATTGTTATTTAAATACTGTAATAACTAATGATATAAACCTTGTTTTGACTAAGAGAAATATTTAAAAAATTAAATCTATTATTTATTTAATACAAGCGACTTACATCTCTAGGTATGTTTATTGTTTATATATATTTAAAAAAACGTGCGTAAACTTACGTGTGTACATATTACAAGTTACTATTGCGCACGTCTTTGGCGTAATAGAACAAATATAGCTAAAGATTTCATCCCGTATGTCACAACTCTTTATTCTTTGTGCAAGCAAGAAATGCAGCTAACTTCATCATGTTGCTTTTTGGCTGTCGGTGTGCGTGCGCATCGTAAAAATGTTACTCTCGAAATTTTTTCTAAACGTGCCAAAAGCAGTATAACTTCAAAAATAATTATAAATTGTTGTAAATGGACTTTGGGAGACAGATTATTTAATATTAACCCTCCTGCTAATAATAGTTCTGAGTAAAAATCATTGAAATATTTCTATGAAAGTCAACTCGGCCGAACCAGGTATTGTGTTTTCCCGTGGGAATGAGAGATTTTCCTGTAGTTAAAGGTATCATATATGTTGACTTGAGTAATGAGGTATCCCTACACAAAATTTAGCTCAAATCCGTTTTGTATTTTTTGTGTGAGACAAACAAAAATTAGAACTACTATTTTAATTACTATTATTTTTGCCTATATTCTGTACACTGTTTTTTTTTAAATCTTATACAGATATCGCTTCGTTACTATTTATTGTATCTATGATTTGTCAATTCATATTTCATTACCTATGAAAAAATTAACAACAAAAATATTTTCTTTCCACAGACATATGCAAACAGTTCAACTAGACTCCAAGATCAAAATCTTGGACAGTCCTGGCATTGTTTTTCACTCAGGGTCTGGCAATGATGCCTCTGTAGCACTCAAAAATGCTTTACGAGTTGGTAGCTTGAAGGACCCAGTGACTCCAGCCACCGCCATTTTGAAAAGAGCTCACAAACATACTTTAGTGTCATTGTATTGTATACCAGAGTTCAATACTCCTCAAGTAAGTTTTTTTAATATATGACATCACTAGCGACTTACCATCGCTTCGCTCGGGTGCGTCCTTAGATGCGCGGGTTTTGTTCACAATTTCAACTTAACATTCGGGTTTTAATTTTTTTGAGCAAAACCCAAATTATTTTTCTAAAATAAAAGTAACCTAAGTCACTCCTTAGAACATCAGCAATCTGCCAGTGAAAGTTCTGTCAATATCGATCCAGCCGTTTCTGAGATTAGCCAGAACTAACAGCCAGACAGACTAATGGACAAAATTTAAAAAAAATAGTTGTTTTCTTATAAGTACCATATGTTATACTTTCATATGCATTTAGTATAAAGCTGTTTTTTTGACATTACAAAAAGATACTTTCAATTGTATTTTTTTGTGTTGATTGGGGATTATATTTAAGAGTATATATATTTTTAGATTTGCATTATTGCCTTATTTGAAAAAAACCTTTAAGTTTGTCAAGCTAGTTCATATTAATAAATATTATATTGGCAGCAGCAACGTTTATATGAAGTTAGGCCCATTACTATTATATTAATTTTACACCTCTTCTTATCCATCGACCCTCAGAAAAGATAAATATAAAATATGTACTAATGTTTCCCATAAATTGGCCTCCATACTATCAAAACTCGACTTAGTCTGCTCTCTATCAATTGTGTGTTCAGCCGTTTTAACGTCCCACTGCTGGACACGGGCCTGCCTTCAATACGAGGGGAATCAGGCCATAGTCCACCACGCTGGCCAAGTACGGATTGGCGGACTTCACATGTATTTTGAAAACTTGCTAGGTTCTCTCAGACATGCAGGTTTCCTCACGATGTTTTCCTTCACCGTAAGGCAAGTGGTAATCATGTTAGAAATGATTCGCACATGAAAATATTAAGGTGCGAGACCCGAGATTTGAACCCGCTTCACTCGGTTTCCCAAGCGAGCGCGTTACCACTGGGCTACCATTGCTCTATCAATTAAGCTTAACAATCTTATTGTCAGATTAGAAATAACATAGACAGAGTGATACAAAACTTAACATTACCAAATAATAATGTTCTAAAACAGTATTGTGGTACAAATATTAATAGAAAATTCATTACTGTGATAAGTAATTAAATGCTACTAAATATAATAGCTAACGAATTTTATTATAGTAAAGAAAAAAAAATTATATAAGCTAATATTATTATGCTATCTCATTTTCAAGGAGACGAGAAATTATGCTTAAAAATTACAAAAGTATTATTTTTATTATTTCTACTAATTTTTCAAATAATATAAACGATATGTATGGCAAAGCGAGGATAGTAGGATAAAAAGCAAAATCATGCTATTATTTTTGACTTTGACATATTTTTTGGCGGGCTCCATCTATATAATTTCGAGAGTTTTATAAGTCGAGATTATAATATTTACAGCATGGACAAAATGTATAGGAGAAAAATGTTTGCAGGAATTCTTCGCAAGTGTGGCATCTCGTATGGGCAGGTTTAAGAAAGGCGGTGTTCCGGACCAGGAGGCTGCCGCGAGGATATTACTGAACGACTGGAACACTGGAAAGGTAATACAGATTCATTTTACAACATTTTGTTAAATACTATTTTTTTATATTTATTTATATTGTATTCATGTAATTTGCTATGGTTATTTTAGAAGGATTTTCGGTTAGTATTTTAAACTATCGTCTCAGATGCCCTTTGTATTTATAATTATTACAGAAGTTCTAAAAATGGACGATATTCTTCGTCTTAATTCAAAGACGACACGTTTGGCTCAGTTTGTAGTGACCCTACTTGCTGTGCCAGCGGTCGCGGGTTCGAGTCCCGCTGGGGCCATTCATTTGTGTGAGCGCGAATGTTTGTACTCCAGTCATGGGTGTTTATATTTATAATATGTATGTATTTAAAGTTATATATGTGTAGTGTATCAACTATCTGTTATCCATAACACAAGCATCGTAGCTTACCATGGAATTAGATGGTGCTGTGTGTTACTGTCCCAACATATTTATTTATATTTATTTATTTATTTATATAAAACATCATTTTACTAGTAGCTTATTTTCGTAAAAGGTTTATATATTGTAGACTATGACTTTCCTAGATAATCTCTCTTTCTATTATTGAATACCATATGAAAATCCGTTCAGTAGTTTCTGCGATTAGCCTTAACAAACAAACTTTACGCGGCAAAGGCTTTGTAATATGTAATGTAATGATTAATAAAAATATTTTTTAGGTGTAATTGAAATGAATTTACACTTATGTGATTTGCTTTAACTTTCTCATAAATAAAATTATATGTATTACTTTTAAATTATTCTAGGTTCGCTACTACACTGAGCCTCCAGAAATATCAGAGGCAAAAGTGCACCTGGACGCGAAAATTGTATCGAATTGGGCCCCGGATTTCGATATCAACGCCTTCGAGGCAATGGAAGCTGAAACCATCGACACATTAGGCATTGACGACGCAGACAATGCCATTAAGGTATCAATAAGTTTCTATTCGTAATAATTATTTTGGTAAATGATACTGATATTTTAACTAGTGACTTACTCTCGCTTCGCTCGGGTACGTCCCTAGGTACGCGGATTACAGTCACAAATTCATGAGTTTTAATTTTTTGCGCGATTTTTCCAAAATAAAAGTACTCTTTATAACATCAGCTATCTACAAGTGAAAGTCCTGTAAAAATCAATGCAGCCGTTTCGAAGATAAACCGGAACAAACAGACAGACAAAAAAATTAAAAATTATTGTTTTCTTATAAGTACCATATATAGCTAGCTTCAGACGCATTAAATGAAAAGTTGTTATTTTGACATTACAAACGGACACTTCAATTTTATTAATCTGTATAGATAATACTTAATTATTCTAACAACTAATACATAATTGATATGTACGTAAATTGTGTCTTAATGTGTTTTAATGTCTGTCACATTAAGAAACACTGAAGTTTGTAAATTCCTAGCTTTTTAACAATATATATTTTCTTGCTGTATTTTGAAGTAGTTTTTATAGTTAATTAAATCAGTTTGTTGCGACTGATCCTGTTTTTTGTAAACATTTATTAATGTCATATTTTCCAGTGTAGTTACAAATAATATTAGAAGTTTTGCTCACTATTTTGTTTAAGAAATTATAATTTATTATCATTAATAATCTTATATATATTACCACATTTAAGTTAGGTTATATCCCCATATTTGAGTCAAGTCACTTATATATAATTTGGCCCAAATATTTTTTATTGTGTAACATCGCTCCTCTCTTAGATTTTAATACTAAACAGGCCTTAACTTACTTACTTCATCAATACACAGTGAAATGCATCATTTTCTATTAGATCAGACTGACAGTTCAAGAATTTTTTTCAGGCATTTGACAATTATAATTTTATTACAGATTACAAGCACAGGTCCAGTTGAAGCGGCTGATGACATGCAAGTTGATGAAGATGAGTCTAATCTTCTACCTAAAACGTTAAATATTGCACCAAAATTGACAAAAACAAGTAAAAAAGTCGAATTAGACATTAGTACTACGTTAGATGGCAACACTAAGCAGAATAAAATGAGGAAAATGCAATTTAAAAAGGATAAGAAAAAACGTGCCAGAGATGATAAAAAAGCCATCGAACTATCAAATTTAATGGATCAAGCTATCGTTACAAGTGTTAAAAAATAATTATTCGTAATTAAAAGTATTTTGAAACTTGTAATTGTTTTATTAATTAAGTATCAAAATAATATAACATATTATGTTGTTTTTTTAAATTTTGAATCATAGATTTTGTTGAAGAAGACTAAGCTAATATGGAATTATTAACCAAACCTCAGTTTATTTAATCTCACGAAAAATTAATTTTTTTAAATATATAACCATAGTTTACCTAATTCTCTAATATATAAGTAAAGACATTGCTGGTAAAGAAATTCTATCCCTAAAGATGAGGTTCGTATGGGAAACAATAGTTTTTGTGTACTTAGACTTAAGTACGCGGACTGTGTTCGTAATTTCATTTCTTAATTAAATGTAGCTTAAATTATTTCTTATAATATCAGCTATCTGCTAGTGAAAGTCCCGTCTAAATCGGTCCAGCCCTTTCAGAGATTAGCCGGAACAGACGAACATTTTTTTTTAAATTATAAGTACATAATACATATAGGTACTTTCATATGTATTTATTTATTTATCTATATAGATGTATAGATTACAATTTACATGAATGACAAAGACGGCGATCGTATAGAGCAGTGGTCGGAGTATTTTTTTGTTTCCTTCTCGGTCGCGAAGCTCGCGAGTTCCCGTTCCGCTCAAGACAAGTATGTAGAAGATTATTTAGTGCTAAGTGTCACTTCGACCATAACATTTTTGTAGTACTCATTTGTTTATAATAGAATATTTAGTAGTTACTGAAAAGTGGCGAATTTGTTAGGTTGACTTGACTTCAAAACTTCTTTCCTCGTGGTAATATGACGATATCGAAATTGTGTATGTAAATATTTAAGCGGCAACCAAAAAGTAAGCAATGTTTACGATGAGCCAGATGAACTATGTTTGATGTGTATTTTTTATTGATCTTAGTAGTCAAAATAGTCCTCTTATATGAATACATTTCATGTTGGGGGAACTTTTACCGTACCTAAAGGTGATTGTGCCCTTTCTCTGACTACTCTCGTATAATTAGGCTGAGTGCCGAGAGCTTATTCTAGTTCTAAATTCACTACATTCTCGCACTCTGTATTTCTCGACGAGAGTGTTATAAGTACAACCATATTATGAATTAGGTATGAGTATAAAATAAATTATTAGGTAATAATTAATATTGATTAGTGTGTATTGATGCGCTTTTTGCATTTTGTAGATTATGTCTTGGATATGATAACAATTAATGTCAAGCTAACTAATTGGTTTGAAGAAATCATTTGATTTAAATACCTCCACATTTGCTACTTTATGCTTTTTCTAAAATGAATATAATAAGTGTTTTAATATTGACTTCAACGAATTAAAATTATGAAAATAAATGAACGATGCTTCTGTATTTGGAATCGGTGTCAGTCAACGCGTGATACTTTTTACCCTACTGCGGCGAAGTCCAAAGGAGGGCTACGTGTTTGACCTGTATGTAAGTATGTATTTATATCCGATCCTAAAAATAAAATATACAAAAAAAACCACGACTGCGTATAAAGCGAACTAAAAAGATGGCATAATACTATTTTCCTTCGTAGACTTCTTCCCATTTTTTTAGTTTCCTTTTTACGCAGTCGGGTTTTTTATTTTTGTTTAATGTTGGTTAAATCAGTTTACATGTTATTTTTAATTGTTTTTCTCATGTATTCTATATTTAGATACGTAAATTAGCATAACCCGCGGCTTCGCTCGCGCTAAAACTACAAGAAAAAAACTTTAAAAATTTCATACAATTTTTTATCCCTTATTTTATCACCTTATGGAATAAATTTCAAAAAACGCTAAAACACGTATTTATTTAATTGTATTAAAGAGCATTAATACCAAGTTACAAGAAATTTTGATCATAAATATTTTTTGGGTTGTGTTATAACGTGTACTCCCGTGGGAATGAGAATCTCCCGCGATACCCGGATACTCAGCTATCATCATACCAAATTTCATCAAAATCCCTCCAGTGGTTCTGTGATGCGGTAACAGACAGACAGACAAACAAAAATTCTAAAAACTATAGATTCGGTCTCTGCATCGATAATAAAGTCTATTTCAATAAGATTTTCCAAAAAATATTTAAGGTACAGATTCGACTCAGTTAGAATTTTATTATATGTATGGATAGATATACATTAACAATAAGACAAATGGTTTTTCATTTGTCGAACAAGAGATAACGTGCCTGACGACATAGAACTATCTTATTTAGTAAGTATGCATTTTAAACTCGTTTTATTATCATGTAAAAACACGAAATATGGTAATTAAATATATCTTATCGTTATAATAAATATGTATCTACTTATTTCCTAAAAATGTTTGTTCTCTAAGTACTAAAAAACTAATTGTAAGTCGTGTAACATTATACGAAAGTGAGGTAAATTCGGGACGCTAAGGAAAATATCTATAAAATAAAAAAAAATTTCAAACAATATAAATTAACTGTATTAGACTTCGTTTACTTATTAATTTAATATTTGATCAACAAGATCACTGTTTTCATTTTTGTAAGTATTAATAAAAGAAATTCAAAAATTAACTTTTTACGGTTTTCCCCATTCCTGGTCCAAGACCGGGTATGCAGATTTTTATACCCTATTTTGAACCTTAACAACGGAAGCAATGGAACTCATCCAATTCAACTTGGTCTCAATCAGTGTCGCCAAATACCCTGTTCTTTGGTATTAGACGAATATAACATGACACGTACTGACAGCACATATCATAATTATAATGTAACTGTTAAACATCTGATTTACTGATTGCTGTTAAACATATGATTTACTGATTGCTAGTAATGAACATAACTGATTTAAAGTACGAGGGTCTGGTCCCTCGCTAGTGGTGAACATGACTGATTTAAAGAACGAGGGACTGGTCCCTCGCTAGTGGCCTCCAACCTCCCCTATAGCCACCCCGAGCTTCGCTAAACTGGTCACTGTTCTGACTTAGTCAACTGATTTAACTGATCTCACATCCCTGGTCTGATTTATTTGATAACATGTTAACACGTGTCTATACTGAATCCCAAGCCTCGCTAAACTGGTAACTGTTTTGATTTAGTCAACTGATTTAATTGATCTCACATCCCTGGTCTGATTTTTCTAATAACATGTTAACACATGTCTATACTAATTCTCCCGGGGGAGAGCCAACTCCTACCGGGCGCGTCCCCAGGTGGCGGATCGGGGAACGCCACCCGCTTTGTGCAGGGCGGGTGGTACCGGAGAAATCCGGCGCGGACCAAAGCAGGACGGGGCTGCTCTCCGTTGAGGCTTCGGCTTCCGGAGTTGCGGCCACCGGGAGCGGGGCCTCTTCGGCGGTCTCGCGACCGGAGGGTGGGGACCGGTTGCGGGACTGTGAAAACAAGCCCGTAACCGGTAGAGGGGAAGGCCGCGGTGGGAGAGGAGTGCCGGTATTTCGGTGCGCCGTTCTCCCTGCCCCCCGCGGCCTTGACGGGGCTGCCACCGTCTTAGATGGCAGACGCGGTGGGGCTGCAGGGGAAGAGGAGTGTCGGTGTGTCGTTGCCGCTCTCCCTGTCCTCTGCAGCCGATTGAGGGGTGCCCACTTCGGTGGGCGGGAAGTGGGGCTGCTCCGGGTACTTCTCTGATTTAGCAGAGTGGACTATGGAGCAGCCCCATTGGTTAGGTGGCCGTAAGGCCTGTCGCCGGGGCGTCGCGGTAGTTATGCGTAAGCGATCCCGCGGCGCCCCACTAAGGCGGAGGGGAGGGGAAAGTTGGGGTTTAGTGGGTAGTACCGGCTTTTCTAGTCGGTGAGCCCCACATAACCACCTGGGGGTACAGGTGGTATGCGTAAATGCATTCCCCAACTATAAAAAAAAAAAAAAAAAAAAAATGTCTATACTAATTCTAAGACTCTGAATCTGATTTCTGATCACGCAATCTGCTTACACGCAACAACACTGAATATTCACATACTGGTAGAATAAGTCCACTTACTTGACTAAACCCAGTGCTGCGCCTGATCTGCCTCGCTCGCGTCTCGTCCGCGTCTGTTACGCGTCTGTGTCAAATCTCAATCTATCCTATCGAACTCTTTTTTTACTACCCTCACGTTAATGACAAATAATAATTTGAATATTAAACATTTATTTCGCGAGTACCCTACGGTATTCGCGACAATCAGAATAGCCGTCATTGGCCTATTCCTTACACTTTAAAACATTGCACCCAATCATCACTTATTCGTCTGAAACTTTTTGAAAATTTTTCGAGAAGCGAGACAATATCCACCTTTTCCGTCTATGATACTTCTAAAATGGCAATTTTTATAACTTCTTCATTCCAGGATTGTCGGTTCGTCGTTCTTTTATAATTTCGTGGCATTTTGTTGTGAACTGCAATACAAAATAACGTTAAATAAAAAAAGGGCTGTTAGTGGCATAAAACCGGGTATCAGCCGATATTATCCCATAAGGTTTTATCACAAGAGCACTGAAGAGAAAAAAAAAGTAATTAAATAACTTAAAAATATGTTACAGTGAAGATTCAACCAATGTTTGTTTTAATAATATACAAATCTTTACAACAAAAACAAATTTCACTCACCTTGACATACGAGATTATAGAACACCTTTGAAATCCGTCTAATATTATATCATACCTCCGTAAAAACTAAACATTTCCAACGGGCACGAACGTATGTAATTTAACTTTTGTTGATAAGATGTCTGACTATGTAATAATTAACAATTATTACCTATATTTTTTGCTCATGTCACCAGTGGTGGTTGCAGTAGTTTATAAAAAATAAATATATTATAAAAATAAAAAACCCGACTGCATAAAAGCTAACTAAAAAGATGAAAACAAGTTCACACAATGGAATATAGTATTATGCAGTCGGAGACACGTTTCATCCTTGCCGCGAGATGTACACACTCGTATAGTCGGGTTTTTATTATTATAATATATTTATTTACAGCTTATTAAGTAGAAAAATTATCGAGAATGGTTGCTAACCATCTTTAAATCATTATATATCCTAAACTGTTATTTAAAATGAAAAATGATGAAAGAAACCTAAAAATGACTTTTAAATACCTATTCAACGATACCCCACCTGACAAGTTCGTTGATTTTCATTTTTTTCTTTTTCACATTATAGAATCTAGCAGCTCTTATATTTTTTTTATGTAACCTATCTAAGAACACTTGGACTAATGAGACGAATCTAAGGAAATCTATCGAGTGGTTTGGAAGGTACGAGGGAATAAACAAAGATAGGCGCAAAAAACATAACCCTTTCCTTGCAGTCGGGTAAATAAGCTAAAGTAATTCACCCATCGATCAAAAAAGTATTCTTGATCGGTGAAGTCACCTCCTTCGAATTAAAAGAGATCCTCAATATCGCCTAAATCAATATTATATGATAAAAAAATATTTTTAGCTTGAATAAATCTATTTCTATTGTTTTAATAGGTACATATTAACATTGTATATAGATACACAATGATATAAACTATATTTCATTTCCTAAAGGCTAAAAGAATAATTCTACTAAAAACAGCTAATTATAATTATATGTAATACAATTTCAAGCGTCCTTCAACTGTTGTGTTCGATGCGATCCATAATTAAAGTAATAACTCTACTTAGATTAAATAAAGGCCAGTGCTACTTGCTATACATTTTAGTTTATTTATTTTTTATTAAAAAAATAGCTCATGTTATTTCTTACTCCTCATATAAATATTAAAAATATCCAAAAACCCAAAGTTACTATTACCTACGTTTTAAGATAGAGTAGGTAAATATTCTATTAAGTTTAAACTACGGGATTTTTCTGAATAATATTATGTATAATATTATGAAAATTATGTATTAATATAAGTAGGTACTTAGTAGAGAAAATTATTTTTTTTATTTTGAAATATTATTAATAGGTATTATAATATACATATCAAAAATGTTTACAAAGCTCTTTGACTCGACCTAGTTGGTGCTACTGCCTACATATGAAATCGATTTGATTTAATTAACTATTTACTTGAACGTAACTAATCATATATATGATAAAAAAACCGAACAGGATAAACTTTAAATGTTACAAATTCTTATAAATTTTTACAAACGTAAAACAAAATGTTTTAAGTTTTTAATTCAATTTATTCTATTCATAGGTCTCGTCCACGTATATATGTTTGTTTATCTCTGTTACTCATTTAAGATAACTTAGTGTCTGTCTCTCTCTTATGTCATGTGTAACTATGATTGGCTGTTCGGTTGATGGTAAAGTGCGAACCTTCTGGATCAATGAACTGTATTAAAAATCATTTATTTTTTTATGATTAATCACAAAATTTAATAAGTTATTTTACAAAATACATTAATAATACATGTCAATCATAATTTTGAGTCTTTTTTGGCCAGAGTAAAAAGTAAATATTTTAAATGCTATAGTGTGGAAAAATCATATTTTACCGCCATGGGCAAAAGTAAATATAAAGAGCGTGTGTTCAATTCCTATTTGCTAACGTTGACCAATGAAATCCTTCCATCTGTCTGCGTAATACGACGTCATTTTCCAAGGCTTCATATCTTATGTCCCTCTCACTCTTTAGGATTCAGCTTATTTACATCTCTGTCTTATATTTCCTAGTAGCTATATCTTTCTCTTTTTTGCTTATAAGTTGTCCGTAAGAGTGAATGAAATATAAGTACAATGCAATTAGCCGGTAAAAATTAAATAACAGTAGACTCGCCAAATTTTTGAGTTATTCGTGGCCAGTCTTTTGCTACAGAAGGTGGTGGTGTTGTTCAAAATGAAATCTTTAGTGTTAGCTTTTGCTAGCTTGCTGGCATTATATTCAGTTAATTGTGATGTATATTTAGACGAGAGGTTCCCCGATGGTAAGTTTATGTTAAATGTATTTAAGCGTCATACCGGCGTTACGATTATCGATTTTTTGAATGCCGGCTTCTTTTTTATTTTAATACTATTTATGTAGTTTAATAAGCGTTTTCATTTTCTAGATTCTTGGGAATCCAATTGGGTGTATAGTGAACATCCTGGCAAAGAATTCGGCAAATTTAAGCTGACCGCTGGAAAGTTCTTTAACGACCCGGAGGAAGATAAAGGTACGTGCATTGAACACGCCTTTCCAGTCTAAAAACTATTTTTATCACTAAACCATTTTATTACAATTATACTGAAACTGTACATGAAATTTTAAAACATTGTAAAGTGTAAACGTGTCATCTAAAGTTTCGCCTTTCGAAATTATTTCCGATGTCAATTGTAGTTAATCGCGTTAACGTTAACATTAATTCTGAGTCTAATAGCAAATTTCTTTATTATCAGGTTTACAAACTTCAGAAGATGCGAGATTTTATGCTCTATCCCGCAAATTCCAGCCCTTCTCTAATAAAGGCAAGGACCTCGTGGTTCAGTTCTCAGTTAAACATGAGCAAGATATTGACTGTGGAGGTGGTTACTTGAAAGTATTCAACTGTGAGTTGAACCAAAAAGATATGCATGGAGAGTCTCCATATGAAATTATGTTTGGTCCTGATATTTGCGGCCCTGGAACCAAGAAGGTAAGTTTTAACATAAAAAGAAAAATATGTAGTATTAGTAATAGTAGTTATAAGATTACTTGATGTTCAATTCATGAACATAGGTGTATAACTGGTTCTATAGCATTATGTCACTATTACTGATATGGGCACTTATGATTTAACTTTTTTTAAACTTGTATGACAACTATCTACTTTCTCTATATCCTCTTATGTTATTTTTTTTTAAATTAATAACTATATCACATTCTCTCAAACTAAAGTGGTTTTATATTTTAAAGATAAAGATTAAAATTAAAATAGTAAATTAGACTAGGAAACAAGCAATTTCCACATCCATTTATGCAGCTAATAGTCCTATTTACATTAGAAAACATTGCATGCTCTATTGGCATTGAGATCCATATCAGTAGACTATTCTACTGGGGATATGATGTTGTCATGAAAGTGTATTGTTAAACAGAAAAAGGCCACAATTTCTAGGAAATCTTTTATTTTGTTATAACACGGTATAAAAAAAATGAAATATTTTTACTACTATGTTTACTTTAAAATTCAAAATGAAATAGGTAGATATTTCAAAACATTTTCTTTAAAATTAAAAAAGACTAATAATAATTAAGAGTGCCAAGAACATATTGCTCATCACAGACAAGAGAAGCTAAGAAAATAACATTTTTTAATTATTTATGTCTTACCAACAAATTTGACCTCCATAAGAGTGTCAGAATATCATATTTTAGTAATATATATTGCAATATTAAATTATAACTTACAATATGAAAATAAATTATGATTTAAATTTAATAATTGATTATTAAAAAAACATTTTGTTTTCTAAATCATGAATGAATATATGTGCAAAAAATTATATTTATATATTTTATTTAAAAATTGAATTGAATTACTTTTGATTAGAAACAGTGCAATTCCAGTTATTTATCAGATTTTGTTTCATTTTAATTAATTTATTTCACATACAATTTATTTGAAATGTTATCACCAAAATACCCGTGCAAATTTATTGTGATAAAGAAAGCTTTGTTAAAAACAGTTTTAATTATTAAAATCGTGACAACATTTAACGCGATTTTAAAAAATTTAAACACAAGGCAATAAAATTACTAATCATTAAAATTGAAGCGATGCTAATAAAAATATACCATGTCTAATATCTTTTATTCTACATTTTTTTTGGAAACCTAGATGTTTTATTTTTTAATCCATTAAGTATAGGTATTTCAATCAAATTAAGAATGTGACCCAATTAGTAACTACTAATTAGCTAATTATCAGAATTGTATACTAATTAATGAATGTAGATAATCTCATTTTGATTCAAGATATTTTTCATAGAATCACTTAATCATTATGCTGAAAAAAAGTGACACTATAAATTGTTATCTTTGCAGTTGTAAAGATTACTTATCCTTATCACAGTCCATGCCCATAAAGTGGTCTATATATTTATTTCCTATGAGATAGTTTGAGCATGGTAACTTATAAAATTGTATATTACTTATAAAATGATATAGGTTTTATATAAAACTCGAAATGTGTTATTTTTTATTAGATGTGTCAATTACTTCATAACATAGAAGACGATAGGATATTCTTTTTGTAAAACTTTATATTTTTACACTATCAGACCTGGCTAAGCGTTGCTGTGGCACCCATATCAAAATCGTTAATTTTGCAATAAAAAAAGGAATAAACGGGATAAAAACTATCCTATCTTTTAAGTTGAACCAAATCACACATTTAAAAAAAAACTGCATTAAAATTAGATAAGTACAGTTACAAAATTAGATAAGTACAGTGTAGTTTCAGAGTTCATTGTGGACAAATATCGTGACACGGGAATTTTAGATATTAAGATAATGCTATGTATATATATATTGCAGTATACAAGGAAACTAACCCATAATCCTTTTTGTCCCTAGGTCCATGTTATCTTCAGCTACAAGGGCAAAAACCATCTGATCAAGAAAGAAATTCGTTGCAAGGATGATGTGTACACCCACGTCTATACATTGGTTGTAAAACCAGACAACAAATACCAAGTTCTCATTGATAACGAAGTGGTCGAGTCTGGAGACCTCGAGGCTGACTGGGACTTCCTTCCCCCCAAGAAGATCAAGGTTAGTTAAACTATACATTATTTATAAGTTTTTGGGTAAATTGTATTGGAAATAGATGATTTTAAAAAATAAACCTTTTGAACAAACCAGGTTATAAGAGTTAGGTATCAAAAACAGACTTCATTGTTATAAATTCATTTAGGATTAAGTATGATATGTAAGTAATAAACAAAATTGTCTTATCATATAATGGCTTAAGGTTTTTTGAAATTGATTGATAAAGTTGTTTATTGGATTTAAATTAAACCAGTTTTGACTTAATATTTTAATTAGTTAAAAAACTGGTACAAATTTTCTCTCTATTGCTATCAAAGGGAGTAAGAGTAAGAAAAAAGATCCATAGTTATATCCATTCATATTTATTCATCTTGTTGTCCTTATCTGTATGTCGTTTTATATATTTATTTACTAAAGTAATAAATGTATGGAAAGTGTTTGTAAATATACAGTAAGTAAAAGCAAACTATTTTGCAGGATCCTGAAGCCAAAAAGCCAGAGGATTGGGATGACCGTGCTCAGATCCCTGACCCAGATGACACCAAACCAGAAGATTGGGACAAACCTGAGCACATCCCTGACCCTGACGCCACCAAGCCTGAGGACTGGGACGATGAGATGGATGGAGAGTGGGAACCGCCCATGATTGATAATCCTGAGTACAAGGGTGTTTGGGCTCCTAAGCAGGTTGGTTGTTACCTAGTTGTTTTATTTTAGTTAGATTTTATAGTTTGATATTGGTAATTTAAGTACATATATTGTTATTTTTGTTTTCATAGATTTAAAAGGTAATGTGATAACTGATATATATTTTTTTTTAATTGTACATACATACATATATCTAGACCTATCTCTCTCTTAGTTTAAATGAATAGCTTTCTCATTCTTTTAATAAACTAAACAATGTTGTATAAAAAAATATAGTTACTGTATTCTTCTATCAAAATAATATAGTTGTGTTTTCATTTCCGTAAGATGAGAAAGCTCAGTAGGAAAACATTGACTTGAAACCAACTGAATGGAGTCATATAACAAAATTTCCATACAAAAAATTAACACTTTCACGTGATTCATCAATGTACGATGGAACGACAATGCTAATTCTTAAAGTTCCTACATTGTCTAGTGACTTGTCAGTACCTCAAAGTTCATTAACCGCACGCCGTTATGTTTAACTTTCGACGTCTAATTCGGTGGTTTAATATTTTCAACAAATATAGTACGTTCCGCGGTCGTTGCCATTTACATTTTAATTGTTACGCTTTAATCTAAAAATACGTCCACCATCGCTTCGCTCGGGTTCGCGTTTAGGAAAACAAAAACAAACCTATCCCACGGGAACCACACATTTTTCCGGGATAAAAAGTATAATCTATCTCTGTGCCAAATTTCATCCAGATCTGTTCAGCCGTTCTGGCATGAAAGAGTAACAAACATCCATACTCACAAACTTTCATATTTATAATATTAGTATAGATAGTATAAATATATCTTGTTATCCATATACTTACCGACATCATTTTTAGTGATTATTAAACTTGTGGGCGTTATCAGGGCTCAAATAATAAAGTATTCAATGCTCAATACACAATTTAATCAGGGAAATCACAATGTTATAAACTTGAAATGGCAATTCTAATAATTTAGTGAAGCAGCGGCTTCTGGGACGTCGGTCATCGACTTCCAACTACAATATCAAAACATTACTATTTGTGATCTACCAAGATCAACCAACGTTACCAAGCCACGTATCTCAAATGAATGTCATGATGGCGTCTCGACCCCGCTTGAGACATAATCCCAGCTCTAAATTTAAAATCACTTTAAAAGCAATAAAAACTAAACTAAATAGCATAGTGACTTTAAACAATAATAATCTCTCCAGGATAATTTCTAAGAAATCCGTGTGAATTTCCGAGAATTCAATTGTTATCGTACACGCCGGCGTGTATGCGGTCCTCGAGGTGTTAAGGTCGTATAGTAGAAAATTGAATCTAAATCCTCCTCCGGACATATACATATAAACGGTATTAGCTTTTTAATATTCGAAAACCAAGTAATACTTTTAGCGCCTAGAAATTGCTATTTTGTAAGTGATATTGTCTTCTGTCTGCCTTTTGACAGAGCTGTTATAATACAAATACTGTAAGAATTAAAATAAGTCTTAACGTATTTAAAAGTATTTTCTAAGGATTATAAGTCTTTGTTCAAAAGGAATAATTTGTTCTTCTAAAGTACCCTAAACTTTACTATAAATCATTTTTTTTTTAACAGATTGACAATCCAGCATACAAAGGTCCATGGATCCACCCTGAAATCGACAACCCAGAATATGTTGAAGACAAGAACCTTTACAAACGCGACGAGCTCTGCGCAGTCGGTTTGGACCTTTGGCAAGTTAAGTCGGGTACCATCTTCGATAATATCCTCATCACAGATGACATCGAACTGGCCAAGGAACGCGTAGAGGCAGTTAAGAAGACAATAGAAGGCGAGAAGAAGATGAAGGGTGAACAAGATGAAGCGGAGAGGGAGAAGGAGAAGGCAGACAAGCCAGAAGATGAAGATGATGAGGACTTAGATGATGAACTGAAGGAAGAACTACCTGCAGTAAGTTTTGTATACTATTATATTTTTCTAAATGTTTTCAGTTATAGTAAAAGGAAGGAAATGATATTTTTTTAATTTTAAAGATTATTACAATTATTTATATATGTGAATGTTCTTTGTTTACAGGATGACCACGACGAACTGTAAACGTGTTGTGCAAGTGCAAAGACAATGAGTACCGAACGGTACGGTGTGCGTCACGCATTTACCCGGTCGAATTAGTTAGAAAATCAACAGCGTGTCACTCGAAATATTCCATTTTATACTATCGGCCAATTTCATAAGCGTAACTAGAATATAGAGAAGTAAATATATATAAATATACATGTTAAATTGTAAAGATACCTTGCAAATATCGTTAGGTCTAAGAGTAAGTCCTAGTTGCACATGAAAATGTTGCAAAAATAGCTAATTCACTAGTCTAGATCTCTGTATTCCAATTACGCGTATGTTGTGCGTCTGTGTACTGATTTTTGTATATAATGCGCTCAGTTTTGTTATTTATATGCGGCACTGTGTGTCGGTGAATGTGCGTCTGCGTCGCAGCGCTGTGCGTGTGAATGTGTGGACGCGGACGAGTGTGTTATCAGTTTGTGAAATGAGTCTGATTAAATTAATATAATTTGATTTTGTCTTTTATTTTGTACTGTCTTTTTTATTTTTTTAGTACCTGGGCGACCGAGCTTCGCTCTGAGTTCTATATTGTTATATCGTTTTTTAGATAAAAAAAAACTAAAAACTTAAATAAATTACAAAAAAAAAAAACCAAAAGTAAGAACTTTGTATTCCGACCGGGACTCGATCCCGGGCATGTGTTGTCTAACTTGCGCCTTAACCGCTTGACCACGGCGCTTAGAACTGAGTGTAAGAGATCAACCATATTTTGCGTAAAATAATGCAAAAGAAAACCACAGGAAACCTCGAAAACGCGTGTTTTCCCAGGCATGAGACTAATCTAGATTGATTTTTCGCCCCCGAAAGCCCCCGCATACCAAATTTCAGCGAAATAAATAAAGATATAAATATACAAAAATTGCTCGTTTAAATATATTACATTAGATTTTGAAAACTGATATGAATCTTATAACGTTTGGTAATAATAAATTGAACAAATACAAATGAATTTTACTATGAACCTATTACTAGGTAACTAAATATATCACAAAATTGTCCGTCGGCGTACTGGGCCGGTCACTTATTTTTCATAGATTCAGTATGGCGTAATTTTTTAAACTTATCCAATAAGGTTTTTTGACTTACCCATGGTTACACTGGTGTAGTTACGCCTTACATAAGTAGTTATGGTTTTTAATGCCTTTAATTGTACTTATTAATCTATACATATAATAAAATTCTGAGTCGAATCTGTACATTAAATATTTTTTGGAAAATCTTATTGAATTAGTTATTATTATCGATGCAGAAGCCGAATCTATAGTTTTTAGAATTTTTGTCTGTCTGGGAACGCATTACGAGAAAACAACATGACAGGTTTTAATTAAATTTGGTATGATAAACCAGCTATCATCATCTGGATCGACATGTAGGATACTTTTTACTGCGGGTTAATATCTCATCTCTGAAAAATCAATACTTAGCGTTAAAACGTAACTAGGAACGAACCCGAGCGAACGTAGATATAAAAACAGGAATATAAATATTAATGTCGGCTCATGGAGCCTATAATGCCAGTATATTGATTATTAGTATAATAACAGTTGTACAGTTTTCTAAAGGTCTCTAGACAGCGTAATTCTGTAGGACGAGTGAAATGAGACGCGAATGTCGTGATAACATCTCCCATACTTACGTATAAATGACATTCGGGCCGGAAGAGACTGATTGATGAATTTGACTAACTTGTCACGAGATGGCGCTACTGCGCTTAAACTTTAAAGTCGTTCGTTATTGCATTTGATCGCATTTACTTTAAAAATAATGAAACCAAATAATGATAGGTAGCCCATTGTATGGATTTATTACTGTGATAATAAGGATGTATTTGTCCGCCAATCCGCACTTGGCCAGCGTGGTGGACTATGGCCTGATTCCCCTCGTATTGAAGGGAGGCCCGTGCCCAGCAGTGGGACGTTAAAAAGGGCTAAATACAAAGGATGTATTTCCCCAACAAAGTTAAAATTAATTTGCTGTAAGTCCTTGTTTAACTTACATAAGAGTTCTTTATATTACTTGATCTGAAAAAAAAAGTTTAAACACAGGGAAATATACACAAATGATGACACGTTTGGTTCAGTGTGTAGTGACCCTAGTGCTGTGCCAGCGGTCGCGGGTTCGAGTCCCGCTGGGGGCATTCATTTGTGTGATGAGCATGAATGTTTTTATTCCAGTCATGGGTGTTTATATTTATAAAATTTATGTGTTTAAAGTTATATATGTGTAGTGTATCAACTATCTGTTATCCATAACACGCCTCGTAGCTTACCATGGAACTAGATGGTGCTGTGTGTTTATGTCCCAACAACAACAACAATATGGTTGGCGATGATTGGTGAACTAGTAGTAAAAAGAGACGATGACATTTTTAATACTATTTTTTATTGGTACGGACTACAACAATTACGTACATTTTCATGTCGCTTTTGCAAGACTTGGTTTAAGGATCATAAGCTTCTTTGTCTAATTATTTGCTGTAAAGTCTCCAAATATTTTGTGTATTCAACTTTTAGTAGTAAAACACTGAGATTTTCAAATTTTTTTTGTTGCATAACATTAAAATTGCATTAAATATGATAAGAAATTAATATAGCTGTCAACTAGTTGCTGAATTGCTCCTTTACTTGTTTCGGTTTCCACTTTTTCCTTCCTGTGGTACTGCTCCCAATGCACTAGTATCATATAAAATATATTATTTTATCAAACGAAATGTTTGGAAATATAAAAAATGAACATATTAATTACTTTTTTATTCTTTAAAAATATTATTTTGTAATAAAATTTAAATTATATTTACAAAAAAAGCTGCTATTCGACAATAGATGGCGCTATATTACATTAATTTACTGGCTCTCTTTTTGCTTATACACATTCTTCAACGTGTATGTATAACTTAACAAAAATAGATTATTTTTAATTTGATTTTTTAAAATAATTCAAAATAAATAAAAAATAAAAATAAATAGTGACTACGAAAAAAAATAGAATGGAGCTTATTTCTAAACTAGGCGTGCATTGAGCCCATTTAGTCTATAAAATTAAATAATAAAATATATGTAAAACATAATTGAGAAGCTCCTTTCTTCATATCCAAACATTTCATTTCAACTGAAAGAAATTTATATTGCGCTATAAAGCTAAATAACTTAAAAAGGTTTATTCAGCTTCAATACCAATCAATTCAATTAAATAATCAAGAGCAAAAAAGCAAGCAAGTAATTATAATAAAACTGTAATTAAAGTGGATGAGTTAGTAGGTATCACTTAAGGGCGCAAATAAAATAGATCCCAAAAAGGCATAATATGGTTTAACAAAAATCTCTAAATAAAGAAAAACGAAATAATGCTTGCAAATCAAAGCGTAATTTTACTGGATTAGTGAAAAATCAGCAATTAGATAATGTAGTTTGTAGTGCGTATTCACAGATGGCGCTTTTATTTTTTATAAGTTGTTTATCGCGGTTAAAAACTGTTAAAGTCACGTTAACTGTTAAGTAAATTTGCTTAAATTCAGAGCGAACTTTGCAATATTAATCATATTTTAGTTTTAATATATTTCAAAAATAAAGCAATTATATGAGTATGACAATTTGCGGATTAACACGTATTATTTATTCAAGCAAACAAATATACATACATATATCTAGCCCGAAATTCTAATTAGTGCTGACGAATTTCTTTGTATGGGGATAGCATAATGTTATGTCAGGGTTTAAAGTGTGTTTTGTTACTTTTTTACGCATAAACAGCATTATTAAATTTTCGTAATACATTGTACTTACTTAATGCTTCCAACACTGAAACAAAAATAAACATTTTTTAGAAAATAATCACATCACTAATATGTTTATAATATAAACGAGAAAGTTGTGATTATGTGAGTGTACAGAAACATAAATCATTTTTTAACAAAATTTTAACTAAATAGTGATAGTAGTGGCACTACGGGGGCACCGTATTCTTTTTGCTAGGAAATAGAGCATGATTTCAAATGTAATGTATGTACACGCTCTCCAAACATACATAATATAGTATTTGTGCACGCTCTGATCTGCTCTTAATATTTTTGTACTTATAAATATTTAAATTAGTCCTTATTAGGTGCGAATATTAGTTGATTACGAGGTCCGATTGTCCAAATGGGTTAACAACCAAAATATATATACATATGTACATAAAATAGTAAGTAGATAATAAATAGCTAACTTTTTTCTAATTTTTGTAACTGCCTTTTCTTTGCCATTTTGGGTTTTTCTGTGTCGTCTGGTAAATCTTTTTTTTCTTCTTTTAGTTTCTTTAACTTTTCTGGTTTCAACATATCAAATAAGGCTCTACAGGGTTCTGGTGCAGCATCGACTGGAAAAAGTGAAAATATTGTTTGAAAATTATCGCGTAATATATAGATTTTTCTTGACAATATAAATAAATATAATTATTATAAAGCAACAATACCTTCGTTTTCTGCCACCAAGGTTAAAACCTGAAATAATGAGTTAATTAGCAGGTAATTTATAAATTATATTTTTTTATTTTAATTTTTTAAAATATAAAATATACGAATATAAAAAATAAAATAATAAAATAAACATTGAAATTTATACTGTAGTATATAATTATATGTATTATGTCATCTGTGGCATACCTAGGTAAAGATTTGAAGTAGGTACCAAACATGACAATAAAATTTTCAATTCAATTTAAATTGAAAGTATTAGGGATTTCCGAGATTATAAGTAAGCGTAAATTCATTATTTTAGACTAAAAAGAGACGTATGATGATTTTAAGAATAGAATAGAACGAACGATTAAAGAAAAGAAGAATGATTTGTATAATGGCGGCATGACGATATCCGTTAACGTGGTTTTCTATACATAATTTTAAAAGAATTGTGTTATTGAAGTTATACTTCTTTTGGCACGTTTGGAAAAAAATATGAGAGTAAAATTTTTACGATACTCGCGCACATTGACATCCTAAAAGCGACATGATGAAGTTAGCTGCATCCCTTTTACAAACAGAGAGTTGTATGGGACGAAATCTTTAGCTATTTTTGTTCTGTTACTTCAAAGAAGTATAACTTCTTACGTACGTACATACATAAGTACACACACACGTTTTTTTAGTGCTTTTATTTGTATCCCCGGAGCCTACAAGTATTTACTGAAATAAATAAAAATACATTAAAGTATTTAAATAAAACTATCTTTTCGGATTTTTTCGCGGATTTATTTTGATTTTTAGTTCCCGACGTTTCGATTCCTTTACAGCAATCATGGTCACGGGAGAGACTAAGGTATTAGATGTCTCAAAGGCATTATACAGTTGTCACAGACAGCCTACCCACAAATAACAAAAATGAATTCAAATTTTGAAAATTGGCATCAAAGTACCTTACAATATTTGTTAATTTTAATTTAAACTAAATCCGCGAAAAAATCCGAAAAGATAGTTTTATTTAAATGTCTAATATTCGCGTAAATCTAAGAAAGATTTACATTAAAGTATATATTTGTGAGAAGGTTTGAAACTGGTACGCAAGACCTCTTAACGCATGTATGAGAGAAAAGGGTTTCGATGTATAATATAGTTTCCTGGTAAAACTTAAAGTTTTACTTACAAGCTGTTATGTGTATGATACAAATCATACAATATCAAATATTTTTATGTCCTTATAGCAAATATACTTTAACTTGATATTACTTTTAACATTTATGATAATTAAAAAAATATAAATGTGCCGATTTTTTTTTTTCTTTATTTAATTGGATCCGGTGTATTTTACCATTCGTAAATGATAATTCATATATAGTATTGATAAAACTATTATTTTATATATTTATTATAAACTTACCAATACAAACACGATGAAAGCAGCGAATAATTTAGTATCTAACATTTTGACAAGTGCACCGTTGACTACTTCTACTGTGCAAATCAAATTCTTATATATGAAGACATTGTCATGGCGCGTTACACGGTTATTTCTTTCAAAGAAGAATATTTAAATCTATACATATAATAAAATTCTAACTAAGCCGAATCTGTACATTAAATATTTTTTGTAAAATCTTATTGAAATAGTAATTACTATCAATACAGAGGCTGAATCTGTAGTTTTTAGAATTTTTGTCTGTTTGTCTGTTACCACATCACGAGAAAACTACTGGACAGATTTTGATGAAATTTGGTATGGTGGTAGCTGGCTATTTGGGTCAACGTATAGGATACTTTTATCGCGGAAAAATATCTCATTTCTGAGAAAAAATACAAAAACCGCAATGTAAGAGTATACTAATATGTAAAACCTAAGAATTTGGTTTTTAGTCATCTGAACGCGGGCGAAGCTGCGGGCAATGCTAGTTAATATATATATATTTTACAATTGACGTATCTGTTACGGAACACACAAGAATATTTAAAGCATAAAAATATACAAACTATTATGTACGTAGTACGTACAATGTCCTTTGTAAATTTACTCAAGTGCTTTGTGCAACACAATTAGGTAAGTTCAGAAAATGACCTCATAAAAATAACACAATTTAGTGGTAACGTACAAATGTATAACCATTTTGAGACTCACGGGATAGTCAATTGACTCGTTTATCAGTTGACTTAAGTTAAGACTGGCATTAAAAAGAAAAAGTTTGTAAAGAAAATGTGAGGAAAACTAACGAAGGAAACTGGTGTTTGTGTTTCTTTTTAGGGTTCTGTACCCGAAGGGTACCAACGGAACTCTATTACTAAGCCTTTGCTCTCCGTCCGTCCGTCCATCCGTCTATCTGTCAGAGGGCTATATCATATCGTAACCGAACCGTAATAGCTAGAGTTGAAATTTTCATAGAGTATGTATTTCTTTTGCCGCTATGACAACAAATAATAAAAATAAAAAATATAAACACAAGAAACATTTTTCAACGTTCGTAATCGATCCTCGAAGTTAATATACTACATACATAGAGTAAAAGTCATTAATAAAAAGTACATTGTACAACGGTACGGAACCCTTCGTGTGCGAATTCGACTCGCACTTGACCGATTTTTTATTTATCTCGTACTATGTGTTAACTTCTTCGGTTCTCAGTACATTTATATACATAGTACCTATGAATTGAGGGTAATTTCGTTGCGACTAGTAACGAAAAATATCACTTTAGCAATAGATAATATTAACAAAGCTTAGTAGGTAAGTCTTCATATTGTTGTAATTTTGGCCCTTTTAAACTATTATTTTTCTTTCATAATAAAGCTTTTATTTTCACATATTTCTTTAACTATTTCTTATCTCACAAAACTTTATCAACTATTTTATCACTAAGGTATTTCATGTTTATTTCGGTCGCTTCTATAAAGGGCGCGTCGTTGTTGTCTCAGCCACCCCTGTTAGACAATAAGTCCGCACATATGGGAGTTTGTCTGCGCCATAATAGTTAAAGAGTAAGGTTGAATGGTATTTGTGAAGTGAAATATAATGGTTACTGTAGGGATGATAAGGATATGTCAACAGACCACTCACCCCTCGATCCGATGTCGAAAGACATCACCGGTGTGTTCTGAGATGTTTAAACAATAGTTATATTATTGTTGGTTTTTAGGAAGAGAGAGTAGGTTCTTTTTTTGCCATGAATTTAAGTAAGAGGTAATAAAAAGGTAAGATAGCTGATTACTGATAACATTAAGACGTAGGTATATTTATAAACAAAAAAGCAATAAGTATCTATAATTAAGTTTTATACATAATTGTACATATTTTGTGACTTAATAATCAAAATATTGTTGTCCTTCTTAACTTAGCGTCAGAAAAGCCTTGGATCAATTTTTTTTACATTGATATAGATTATGAGCAAAATACTATTTTATTTCCCACAGTAGTTGTTGTCACTTGTTTGAGAAAACCTAGAAAAGAGTATTATATTTTGAGCATGGCAATAAATGTAACTACGTTTCACTTGAATCATATGAATCAATCCAAAATTTACGGTTCACGCTTTATGTACACATTACGTGGTCTCATATAAAACGACGCGGCGGTCTCAATTGATTGATGGCAATGATCTCAATGGAAATAGACACGCATGTAAAGTCGCGGGCAGACATTTGTATGAAATATAACTATATAAAAGCTAAAAACAAGAGTTATGAGAAACTGGAAACTTCACTGCTCACTAAACAAACCCGTCGCAAGTTTAACTGCCGCGTAAAACTAAAATATATTAAGTTGAGTGAGCGATCGTAAACTATGCTCCAACCTTACGTACATCATAAAACATCGAAACAGCGAGATAGTTCCCCAGAGGAAACAAAGCTGAAACTAAACTGAACTATTTTTGTATTTTTAACTAACATTCTTGGTAACTAAAAAACTTGGTAATTAAAGTGTTATAAATAATAATAATTACCAGTCCACTGTACAATATAAGAAGACTGTTCAAACTCATATGTATTGGTGCCATATGTCATTTGAATTACCTACTTAGAGATTACGAAAGTCTGAATGGTCACTTTTACTAATCTATACTAATATTATAAAGCTGAAGAGTTTGTTTGTTTGTTTGTTTGTTTGGTTGAACGCGCTAATCTTAGAAATTACTGATCCGATTAGAAAAATTCTTTTTGCATTAGATAGCCCGTTAACTGAGGAAGGCTATAGGCTATATATCATGCCGGAAAAATGTACGGTTCCCGTGGGATAGATTTCTTTTTATCTAGGGACGAACCCGAAGCGAAGCGAGGGTGAGTCGCTAGTCTTCTATACTAAAGTTTATGGTATGTAAACTAAAAATAAACTTAAACCACTAATTTAAATCAACCTAAATTATGAAATTATTAAATAAAAACAAATAAAAGTATTACCTATACATTTTTTCTAAAATAAAAAGCCCGATTGTGTAATAAAAAAAAAAACATTATAGAAGACAACCTGACTGCGTTAAAAAGAAACTAAAAAGAAGAGTAAGATTTTTGTGATGGTCTCTAAGGTAAAAACCTTGATTTAGATACGCCACTCGATTGGTTTGAAAGAAGAAAATTTTTTCAAGACACAAATTGGAGTCTGTGATCCGTCATTTTGATTTTTAAGAATCCAACGACGCATGAATGATTAAAATTGGTTTAGCCGTTTACCAATTGCGAGGGAATATAAAAACGGACATACACATACATACTGGTTAAACACATAACTCTCCTTTGGGCTTCGACGCAGTAACAAGTTGACGTGGGACGTAGTACCTATATTATATATCGATCTTTAAGTAGCATCTTTGATCTATACTATTTATAATCGGTCGGAGCCGTGGCCGAGAACTAGTTTGATATTAAAACTTAGCAAAGAACAGACCCGCCATAGAGTTAGGGCATTTTGGATTTAAAAATCGATATCAAGTCGATTAGGGGAAGGAAGGACATATTAATGTAAGTCGGTTTACTTGTCCTGAAGCAGCATTCTATTGGGTATAAGAAGTATGTAGGTATGTATGTACGTGGTTATAACTTGGTTTGAGCGACCTCTAACAAACATTTTAACGCATCTAATAATAAAGTTCGTCCTATAAAATATAATCTTATATTTATTATAATATATATTTGTTATATATTATAATAAATATGATAAATAATATACCTTTTTAAGTATGGATATTTACGTCAAAACGTGACCTTATTATATTTTCAGAATAGCGTGCTTTTAATAATCTACATAAAATTTATTTTGGGTACCAACTGCACTTATCCACAAACCATATAAACAATTAAAGGTTATCATTATTTAAATAGTTGCGCTTCAAATATAGTTGGAAACGCGCAAACCATGTTATATTCGAAGGAAGGGAAGAATTCTTTAATATCATTTCCCGATACAGCCTGTCAAACACGTAATTTATTGCGTTAACCGGTAGATATAATTCAAGAAAACTCTAAGGGGAACGCTTATTCTTCCTAAATATGCCTATTATTGTCAATGACGCTCTTTTATGTACACTTTATTTATATAAATTGCATTGGATAATTCGTTATTTTTTGTATAGAAAGTTAAATTACATAATACGTATACTGAATAACATAGGAAAAGTTCATGTTAACATACTTTCTTTACCGGCCAAAATAGAACCTCATAAATGTATAAAACTGTATTGTACAAATTTTTCTGTTTTACAGTTTTATATATCTATATTTTACTTATTCAAAATTAAAGAGTCTGCGTGTGATTTTATAATAGCTATCTCGTATTAAGATTTAAGAACATAATCATATCGTAAATTGCACGCCGCTGAAGATCAAAATGGTTGTTATATATATCTACTTTGTCTGTCTATGCGTTAATTTCCTGAATGGAGAATAGTCATTCAACACAGTTTGGCAAAAGTAACATAGGCTTGCAGAATAAAGATTTTTTTTGTTGGCGTAGGGTAAACCGTAAAGGCCAAATTAAAGCGAGGGTGAAAAGGAGAAAATATATTTTTTTGTAAACTAGTGATTTACTAGACTTAAGACGGACCCTTAAGTTATTTTTATGACTGAATTTTTATGGTTACTGCTTTGTGAAAGATGGATCCACAACAATAACTATACTTATGCTTTTATAATATAAAAAAAATAAAAAATAAAAATCGACTTCCAGACTCTAAAAAGAAATAAATAACCGAACGGAGGTTTTCATTTACTATATAAGTAAATGAAAGTAACCAGATATTTTCGAAGTCGTTGTCTCTTCCTTATTGGAAGACGGTTAAAAAGAGATTGTCTTGTTTCTTTAAAGATTTAGATTTAAAGAAATGGACGTTAAGTTGACATATAGTCCTTCGCTTTTTAAATAATTACAGATATGTAAGTAAAAACCAGTGGATGTACTTACTTAAATTGCTAGTACGTTGGCTCCGTGATAAATTTGAAATTACAATCGTTTATTCTACCGGTTACTAAACTATACGTACGTAAACTTACATGGTAATCTCTTAATGCCTTTCTAACGCGACGTGACGGCTACGAGATAGTATGCATACGTCATTTTGATGTAAAAGCTTTACAGTGACTGATGAGTGATGACCATCGTGAAGCTATGGCAATGTTGATACCCGTTTAAGATTGAGAGTTCGATCTTTATAACTTTGTTTGTATTGCTTATATAGATTCTGGCCTAGTCTCGGGTGGATATTATCCTTACAGAAGTCAGATATATTATTACAGCAACGCTCTGGAAATATTGCTTATAATCTGTTTTTTTTTTATTTAAAAATTAGTAAAGAAGCAGGCGTGATTTAAATTAAAAAAAATCTTGCATCTAGCGAAGTCAAGAGTAGCTATATATACATACTAGTAACTCACCCTCGCTCCGCTCGGGTTCGTCCCTAGTTACGTTTTAACGCTCAGAGATAAGATATTTTTTTTACAGTAAAAAGGTAAAAGTTAAAATCTGTCCAGTGGTTTTCCTGTGATGCCGTAACAGACACAGATAGACAGCTAGATAGACAGACAGACAAAAATTCTAAAAACTATAAATTTGGCTTCTCTATCGATAATAAAATCTATTTCCACAAAATTTTCCAAAAAAATTTTAAGGTACAGATTCGGCTTAGTTACGATTTTATTATATGTATAGATTTATCGATTGATACCGTATCGTTTACGTTTTTTAAGTTATAAAGTTCTTTACTAAGTCGGTAAGACGAAAGCATTAGTTTCGGTGAACAGTCCGCTGTCAAGGTCGCTTAAACTTAAGTGAATGGTGATGTAATTGCTATCAGATATTGTGGTAAACAGTCTGATCGACGCATTTAGTATTCTAAAGAGTTAAGGTTTCAATGGTTTTCATTTCCTTGTAAACTTGATGACTGTCAAAACTTCTTACTTATAAACTATTTATTATAGTACCTATAGATAAGACAATTCTACAATATGCATAGTATAGGTAAGTAATTACGTTTCACATAGGTTCATTAAGAGAATTTTGGAGGCTTTTCTAAGTTAAAAAAAATACTAGATAAGTACGTATAAATGTATTTATATCTACTTTTATTACTGTCAACAATATTTTTATAAGGTAGCACTCCTAAGTAATAATTTGAAGTAGGTATGTTTCTGAGAAAATATACTTTAACTATACCTATATCAAACGGTTTTTACGAATAGATGTTGTAAAAAAGACATCTTCATGAGTCTAGACCTTCGATCATTGTTAGCTCAAGTGTGAGAGTATGCTGGAGGGTGATACTTCAACAAAGCATTTGCGTACAAGGATACTTTTGTCCTCTTAATATACACACAATAGCTTTTTTTCCTATTGTTTAGGGAAACTCAATTTTTTGGGGAAATATCCATTTTAAGAGATTAGTGTTTGTAGATTGATTTCCCCACAGCAGAGATGGCATAAATATAATAATTATTCGTAACAGTTCACAGGTGAAGCAAGGTTACACTTGGAAAGTGAAAAACTTTTGTCTTGAACCTTAAGTCGGAATTGAACCCAAATTTAATATAAAATATTTTCTATGTATTATCTACCTAATATGTGTACAAAGCGTGAAAGCGACCGTCATAATACATATTGAGCAAATTATTCATCTTCACGAACTTCCTTTTAATCTAGAGAACATCTGTGCCTGTGGCATTTCTCTTAGTTTGTAACAGACGCTTGATGAGGACGACGATAGTTCACGTTCGTCCGTCATCATCTGTATGACCAATACAAACTCATCCCAGCTGAAATGCTGTGCCGTCTAGTTCATCACGTAGAACTTGGGTACTTTACTTATAGTAGTAAATGTAGGGCATATTATTTCATATTATCTTAAACTAGCGACTTTACTTAGCTAGGTACGTTTAATTTTTTTTGAACGGAATTCTAATTATTTTTTTATACAGACAGCCAAAAATATTAAAAGTTGTGTTTTTCTTTTAAGTATCATACATAATTTCATATGCATTTAGTAAAAATCTGTTATTTTGACATTACAAACAGAAACTTCAATTTTATTTATACTTATAGTCCTTATAACATCAGCTACCTGCCAGTGAAAGTCGCGTCAAAATCAGTCCAGCCGTTTCGGAGATTAGCTAGAACAAACAGACAGACAAAATTTTAAAAATTGTATTTTTCTTATAAGTAGGTACATATGCATTTAGTAAAAATCTGTTATTTTGACATTACAAACAGACACTTCAATTTTATTTATCTGTATAGATTATCGAGTATACCCTCATTCTCTCATTATTGTCTTTTAAAACTGAAGTAAAGCTTCTATAAGTAGATTAAAATATCCCAACTGGCACTCCTAGAAGCCATGAAATAAAAGAATTGAATTGAATTGAAAATATAAAGATTTAAGAGTATATCACTCTAATAAAATAAGGAAAGAGTACATAGATCTATATCTAATCATAATACGTAGTCGTGCAGTACTAACGCACTTATTTAACAAGAATTTTAAATACGTGCAAAGTAAACACGGCTCAAATACCATGGTTACTCCTGATAAAAATAAATTAACGCATAAATTATTTAACGGTATGAATTATTCATAAGTAATAAATTTTCGTTTCTAAATAATGTTTTGTATCTGTAGTCGGCATATCGCTAGCTTGAAGAGGATGAACGTCATTATAAAATTATTATTTATTATTGGAATTCATTTAGGTATGTATTTATAATGTAGGTACAAAATATGCTTTAAAAATAGTTATTGATGTACCAGTATTCTATTAATATAAATCCGAAGACGTGTGTGTGTATATGGTTGTTTTTTTTCACGCAAAAATATGTTTTTTTTTTACCTTAGTAGGTATAATTATTAAATTGTCACCTTGGTTATTAGTCTATTGCACTATCGTTACTAATTGGGCACTTAAAAAATGTAGGTAAGTACTATATAAATTATATTAAACAAAACTAAATTTTAATACAAACTGCCTATTGTATGAGAAATAAGTCAACATTTGCATTTTAAAATGTTCAAGTCATATGCTTTCGAAGCTAAATCAACATTTACAAAAGTCATAGAAGCTGAAAGTGTGCAAATATCCATCTAATTATAACAAAGTCTTGCAAATTACTACCATACTACGATAAATTCAGATATACATATGTTTTCATGTACGACAAGTGTAATATATTTTTAACATATTATTATATAAGTAATTTGTATTTGCACGGACTTTAAATAAAAACCGGACCAATATGGTGAATATTACTATTGTGAACCAACATGTTTAAGTAAAATATTACGCATAGGTATATTTTACAATTTTAATTACGACATTTTATCAACTTAAAATAAATTAAAATATATCTTATTTATAACGTACATACCTACGTATCTACCTATATGTTTCTAAGAATTTTGTTCGATCGATTTTAAAGAAGGTTCGTTTAATTTGCGAAGTTGGGCAAGTTTATATATAGCTAAACTGTGCTTGCGGTTTTGCTCATTTTTCAATCAACTTCAAAAAAAAGGAGGTTCTCAATTCAGTTGTATTTTTTTATGTTTGTTTCCTCAGAATTCCGTCATTTATTAACCGATTTCGATAATTTTTATTTTGTTTGAAAGTGTCTACTTTCAATTTGGTCTCATTTATATTTAAAAAAAAAATTACCAACCCTTAACCCTTAAGGGTAGAAAAATAGGTAATAAAAGTTTAACCTATTTGTAATTGTCATATTGACTTGAAACTTTGCAAATGTTTCTGTTTCTGTTGATAGTGCAGTGGAACTCTTGAACGGTTAATCACATATAATAAAACTGTAGAGGTCAATGGAATGGACAACCATTCGACCATTTTTTTTACAAAAAAAAAAAAAAATCTAAAAACTGAGTCAGGGGGATGTAAGAAGACAAATCGAACAAATCCAGATTTTTTAAATTTTTTTGTTTCTCTGTCTGTTTGTCTGTTTGTACGGACTAATCTCCGAAACTGTTAGACCGATTTAAATTTAATTTTGCATGGTGGTACCATATATCCCTGGTCAACATTTAAGATACTTTTCATCCCAGAAAATTAAAAAAATTCCCGAGGGATATTTAAAAAACTATAGTAACTTATACCTACAGCTTAGTACACAAAAACTACTGATTGGAATTAATGAAACTTTACAATAATATAGTTCATACATTAGAATAACAAATAGGCTACTTTTTATCCCGGAAAAATGTACGGTTCCCGAGGGATAGATTTGTTTTTGTTTGTCCAGAGGCAAACCCGAGCAAAGCGAGGGTGAGCCGCTATTAGTAGATATTTTGAATTTGACCTTGTTTGATTTGACAAAACCAATACGTTAGAATTGGATTTTAGAGCCAGATTTTTTAATACATTATTACAAAAAGCGAATTCTAGTTTGTCAGTTTTCATATAAAAATTATCATCAAACTAACTTTAACGGCTTAAGCGAATATTTTATAAAGTGCTTTCTTTTTATTTTTCTTGTACTATAGGTATCTACACTAAAATGGGAAAAATAAAAACTTTTTAAAAAATAATTGAAAACCGACTTCAAAAAACTTTACTTAATTAATTATAGTATGTATAGCTTAAAATAAACTACGACATAGGCGCAAAAATAATATAGCAGTAAGAAAATTAAAAAAATAAAACTAGATAATCTTGAAAAACTTGTTAATTTTTATGCTAAGTTTACTATTTATAAAATCAGCATGTTAGTAAAATTACAAACAGTCATCTGCCACTTTGTCTCTAAAAAACAAATAATTATCGTATATTTTATGATGATTTAAGGTACATATAATATGCACGTATGTCATAAATATATTTAGCAAACGTAAAAGCAACAACGCAAACGTTTAGCTAAGCGTATAATAGACATTATCATTCTTGTTCTGTAGCCATTATACAAAAAAATTACGTAGTAGATGTTGCAAAATAAAGCTTCATTAAATTATTTTCTTTTGTCTTGGGGAACCCTTTTATTTCTTGTGATAAATATATAACTTTGGTGTTTTTATAAAGTAATCTATACATATTATTATTATATATAAAATATATTTTATATAAATTATTATATATAAATATAATAAAATTGTAACTAAGCCGAATCTGTACATTGAATACTTTTTAGTAAATCTTATTGAAATAGACATTTTACCGGTGGTAGGACTCTGTCAAGCCTGAGGAGTCCGACTGGATGGGTACCACCCCCTTATCTATTTCTGCCGCCAAGCAACAATGATTGCATTGTTGTGTTCCGGTTTGAAGGATAAGGTAGCCAGCGCAATTACAGGCAAGAGGCATAACATCTTAGTCCTCACAGTGATAACGCACCGGCGGTTCTGCAGTTTTGTTACATAAAACTTAACGCATGAACCGTAGGTGTTATGGGCGACAGGTATCGCTTTCCATCAGGTGGACTGTCTGCTCGTTTATCACTGAATACCATAAAAAAAAAAAACATTGTATCGATACAGAGGCCAAATCTATAGTTTTTACAATTTTTATTTGTCTGTGACCGGATCACGGAAAAACCACTGGAGAGATTTTGATGAAATTTGGTAAGATGATAACTGGTTATCCGGGTTAACATATAGGATACTTTTGACTGTGGGAAAATATCTCATCCCTGGGAAATTTACTAAACGTTAAAACTAGAGTTGCTAGTTTTTAATAAAATCTTTATTGCAGAGACATGACCTCTATATGATTTTATTATAAGCGTTAGTATAGTAGATTAATTGTATTGAATATCAGGTAGTAGCCTTCCTTGGTAATCACGAAGCAATATAAAATTTCAATATCAATGTCTAGACATAACTTGATTTAGCTCCATTTGGTATTGCAACGTGGATAATAAGATTTGAATTGGTGAATTTTATCCTTCAACTTAAAGTCGTCATTAATAAAACTAAACGTGTCAGATGTTTATACACACTATTTTGTACCGAAAGACAATGGTTATATTTCTGTAGAACAAATGATTCTAATATGTTTATACATTCAAGTATTTCTTCTTTATTAAATTGATTTATATCTAAAAATATATTTACTATGTGCAAACAGTTATATTTACGTATGGTCAGAAAAGGATTATAATCATCGAAATAAATGTTTTGCATTTGTTACTGGCAACTGACTTTTTTATTTTTATTTATTATAGGGAAACAAACAGTATTATAGAACACACAAATTGTATGTTCTGCAATAAAAAATACACACATTTACTAATTAAGCTTCCACAAATAAGAAACATAATTAGAAGAAAGAGTAGAAAGCATTAGGCTAAATTAATTAAAAAGTTGACACATACGTATACACATATAAATATACTATAAACACAATAAAGTACATGAAAATATTATAAAAATTGGACTATGATTATTAATAAATTTCTTGAAATTTAAAACAGAACAAATCATTATATCTATATGGTTAAATTGAGTATTATAATCACGACAGGACCTAAGTAAGAACAGATTATAAATATATTTTGTTCTAATAAAAGGTACATGGAATAGATCTTTTTTACGTGTGTGACTTTTAAAAGTATCTAGCATAGGGGCGATGTACGCGCTAGCTAAGTAAGCGACGATTAAGATTAATGTAGTCAGTAGTTTCATAGTACGGAGGCTCTGCCCCTCTTCCCTCTTAGTGAGGGCGCCCTCAGTTCTCTTCGAACCTCTCACGTGAGCGGATGTTTTGCCGCACAATAAGCAGTGACGGATGAAAAGTTGACATTTTTGTATAAAAACCGTGTTGTGACCATAGAAAGACAGTTAACTCATTGGATTTATATTTCTGTAAGTACAGCTTTCATTATTTCACCTAATAAAAGGTCAAAGCTCCCGATAGTTTAAACAACCAGAGGCATTTGGTAAATGTTATGTTTAGACACCTTCATTTATTAATCAGATACGCAGATTTGTAGTCTGAAAAATTTCCGCATTTGAAAAACTCAAAAAATTATTACTTTATATGAAACAAATTGAAATAATTTCACGGTACAGAGTTTTATTTTTAAACTTCACTCATATAAGGTAGTGAATAGAGACAATAAAAATATAAAAAACGTGACCGTTTCTTCATATCCTGTACGTAATAAAATAAACTTGATTTATTTTTCTTTTCATCAAGGCTCTATTGTTATACGTTATATGTTTATTAAATTAATTATTATATAAAAAATTAATTACACATAATGTACAGAGCTTATATAAAAACTCTTTAACGTTTCGTACGTCTGTTGTTGTGGATGGCCTTAGAAATTACAATTATTAGTTAGAAATCTTATGAATCATAGATTGATTTTTGTAATTACCTTTTGACATTTGAAACTACCTATCTACATACATCCACCCTCGATTTTATCTGCGCTTAGAAAACTTATTTCCAACTGTGAAATTAGAAATAAATATTCTCTTATTTATTTGCTATAAATATTATAATATATAGTAATTTCTTTTCCACAAAGAAAATTAATGAATTTTATAGCTATTTTGTACGTTGAGACTGCAAGTATTCTGATTTATTACAGAAAAACTGCCTATTATTTATATGCAATTAATAAATAATTATTATCAATCAAAATTGGACACTCTAATATACGTAAATTTTAAGTTGTACAAATGTTTTGGTTAAGTGATAAACATTTTTACAGCAAAATATTTTCATACATTTTAGGTCTTTTACACGTGTACCACGCGATTATATTTTTAACTCAACTCGGCTGTTTATGTTTATTTATAAATAAGCATAATATTATGCATATGTTTTAGCTTAGGAATTATCTTCGAAGAATTTCCAGCGACTATGGTTAAAAGTATACCTATATCTAACTAGCGACTCACCATCGCTTCGCTTCGGGTTCGTCTAGACAAAAAGAAATCTATTCCACGGGAACCGTACATTTTTCCGGGATGATATATAGCCTATAGCCTTCCTCAGTTAACGGGCTATCTAATGCAAAAAGAATTTTTAAATCGGATTAGTAGTTCCTGAGATTAGCGCGTTCAACCAAATAAACTCTTCAGCTTTATAATATTACTAGCGACTCACCCTCGCTTCGCTTCGGGTTCGTCGCTAGACATAAACAAATCTATCCCACGGGACCCGTACACTTTTCCGGGATGATATATAGCCTATAACCTTCCTCAGTTAACGGGCTATCAAATGCAAAAAGAAGTTTTCAAATCGGATCAGTAGTTTCTGAGATTAGCGCGTTCAACCAAACAAACAAACAAACAAACAAACAAACAAACAAACAAACAAACAAACTCTTCAGCTTTATAATATTAGTATAGATTAGTATAGATGAGTATAGATAATATTAGTATAGATTCTTTTCTTGCACAAAGGGGTATTCTTTTCAGGTTGTTTTATACAATTTTCATAAAGATTCGGAGTCTCAAGGAAGATAAATCTTCAATTTTTAAGGTGCTAATGTGGCATGTGTCAAAACTGTGGCAAAGCTGTGGCAATTTTCTTCATCCAATGTAAAATCAATCGAAGAAATTAGAAGATTTATTTTTATTTTATGATGAATTATGGCGATTTGAGAATACTGATGGGAGATTGATGAAAAATAGGTAATAAAGTGAATACAAAAAAGTTAATGGGTTATACATAAATAAAGGTTGTATATGATAAAGGTTGAAGTTCACCCCTGGGAGTGCAGGGGCCTACCCCTGCGATATATTGATATTAGGATAGGCACAATCTATACCTATTCAGGTATCGCTAAGACTTGGCACTCTTTGTTTACCGAATAAAAAGAAAGTCTTGTTCAAGTACGTAAGTATGAAGTGCGAGATTTACATTTTTTGTTATTACGTCAGTTTATAAGTTACAAAAATATTAATTATAAAGTAAATTTCAAAGCATGACAAAACGTGAAAGCTTGTGAATAATTATGTAGGCTATAAATGCACGTAGATATTACAATAGTTGCCATGTTTTTTGTTATGACATAATGTGTTGTTCAGGCAACTACTACCTATCTACTATTGCAGTAAAACAGTGAATTTGAGAAAATTGAGATTCCTCGTAGATAAAAAACAAACAATATGTCCGAAATATTTCACATACTTCTCATTTTATTGTTGTTAGTCCCTAAGGATTTTAAAGAAAGAAGTTTTTTTCTACGTAAAATTATTTTAATTTGAAATCTAATAATAATAATCTATCTCTATTTTTTAAGAATTTATGATTAATATAAATTTTTCCCTCGTTATATATTTCTTGATATAAAGAAGTAAAACAATGTTATACCTATTTAAATTTTTAAGCAAGATCGTCTATGTTAAAATGATTTTTTATTTAAAAGTATGTTTTGCTTGATGCGCCATCACGACCATGATATAATTTTCAAGTCTAGATAAGCAGGAAAAACGAGTCTGTTACATACATAAATATATATCTAATAAGTTACCTGACGTGTTATAATTGGAAGATTAAGAATATTAGATTATAAATAAACGTCTCATTAAGTTCATTAAAACCATAATTAAACAATAATTATTAATTAGATCATCATTATATAAGTTAGCGTAGAATACTCTAACTCGAATCATACCGATCATTCAGTATGTCAATATCGCTGATTTTATTTCACCTTTATCTTCAGTGTACTACTGATTCTATGAAAATATCTCAGAAATGGGCCGGGATAAGCAACATTAATTAGCATTCACTGCGTATAAAATCTGAACTTTCGGTTCACTTAAAGCACGGTAATGTATTGCCATGCTTAAAGTTACTGTGGCACGTAACCTTAAAGATTTTGGCTGATTTCAAAATGGGAGGAAGTACTCGAATTGATTAGGTATATGTTAGGTTAAGAAAAATATCGACCTCTAAGTATGTAATAATCAAATTTATTGTTCTTTTGATTTCCTTTCGTATATGCAAGAAAGAATAAGTGAGCAAGACGCCGTAATAGGTATCTGTAAGGAACGTAAGTTCTTAACCAGTTCCAAGGCATATTTAGTGTATAGATATTGCGGGATTAAGTCGGGTCGCGTCTGAGAAATGGGTCTCGACCAGTAAATATCGTCCTAAAATTTAGTAGATATTGTTAATCAAGTAGTTAAATATTATTATCAGATTTCACCTAAGTACTTATACCTATTAAAACTCGTGCGGGAACATTCGTTAATTTTAATAAAATATAAACTTCATCTCCCCAAAGAACTTTTATATTACATTTGTTTTGTACACATTCGTGCACTGCCAAGGCAATTATGCGGCTACGAGCAAAATACAAATAAAAGGATAATATGTTTCATATGAATAAATTTTCATTACGATTTTAGATTACTTGTAGATTTTTTTAAGTAAAATGATATATTTTATTATTTTGTATAACTTTTAAGCTATAGTCACGAAAAGCATTTTAACAGATGTTAATTTTTATAAATGTCCATTATAGTAATAGCCTCGCAAAATTTAATTAAGGTTTTTAATTAATCATCGAAGTCTCCCTACATTTTGACCCTTGCGCTTCCAATTTATGTTCTCTTTTAAATTGTAATTTGTGATAATTATTATTAATTAAATTGATGTCTCGAATTGGGTCATGAAATTTCGAGCTTTATTATATGGTTCATTTTTAATCTTATTTGCACAACATTCAGGATTTTTAAAATACATTAAAAAATAAAATGCGAAAGTCTTTTACATTTGGTTATATCTATCTACATAATATATCATTTTGTAGGTAGAATGTGGCTTACGATTTTTTCAAGTTTTAAAATTGCTAGTAAGTAATCTTGTTTATAAATTTTAAAATCTAAAGAAATTAACGCAACCAATGTTTACAAGAACGCAACCTTTACAAGAAGGACACGGAGGAATTTGTATATTTTATATGAGTAGACCTGTACTGAACTTATACTGTCCTGTATTTATGTATATCTAAATACTCATCTTTTCTATGTACCTTATACCTGTAAACTTCCATCAGGTACTACTTCTTATTTTTCTATTACTTTAATTAAATTTTGCATACAATTTTGCATACACGAAGTAAACCTACCTACGTACGAAACGGGCCCATAGATTCAGAGATTTGCACGTATAGACAAACAAACTTTTCAACTTTATATTATATAAGTACTTGTATAATATTGATGAAGGTTATCTAACATTATGCTACATCGTTTAGCAGTGAAGTAATTATATAAATAAGAAATCAATTAATTTTGTCTTTCTGCGTTCCTTCTCTATATAAAATTTAACTATGCCATTGCTCATAATCCTTCATACAGGCAATATGCTTAAAAAGGGGTTCAAAGTTTTCTCTACACGTATTAATATATAGATAAATACGAAACAAAAACATAAGTTATGTGATTAATTGGTAAGATGTCATTCTCATATTACTTTTAGCTTTCTGTTAGCATTAATTATTTTCTCAGCAAGCTGGAAACTAAAGAATATTTCCCGACTTCACAAAGAACAATAAAATTCAACATTTAATAAAAACTAAATACAAATAAAAGTTACAATTATTGAGTTGAACTAAAACACAAACTACAAAAAAATAAACAAGAATATTTTGTTGTTAAATTTTAAGGCGCTTACAGTTAAACGTTTTGCCTCGCCCGGGATTCGTTCCCGGGTAACTGGGTCAGGCAATTTGTCCCAGTCGTAATCTATCTCACGGGAAGCGTGGACTCAGACATAACTTGATTATGATGGTTTGTGTACATTTTATGAAACCCAATACAGCCGTGTTCTTAAATAATAATTTAACGCCCTTAAAATCCCTGTCGGTCGTGTTGTATTAGAAGGAGAGAGCTTTACCAACGATGTGCTTAATAAAGGTAGTTTTATTTTAAATATGGTAAATTTGCTAATTGTAAGGTAGTATATGGTTCCATTCACATTTAACCTTAAAAATAGACTATCAGTCAATCGTATTCTTAAATCGGCTTTAATATTTAATACTTTAAAAAATATCGTCAATACTGCGGTTTCTAATTCTCTATCCGCCAGTAAAGAGTGTCGTTAAAATCGATTTAGTATATAATACGTATATTATAATCAACAATTAAAAAACACGTAAACGTTTTATAAGTGAAAACTTTTACTCAATATATTTCTATATTATTTTTACTTCTTAAAGACTGCTATCTATATTCTTATTATGGTGTACATACAAATATTTACACGACAAACTTTATATTTCGCCGCACCCGTAAAACCACCAAAGGAAATAGGTCAGGCTGTAGTCCTGGCAATTTATCTCGAAGGGAAGTCTCAATAGTTGTTAGAGCTTGTGTTTTATGAAAACCTAAACAAGCAGAGCTTATATAAAAGTTAAATGGTCTAGCATGCCTGGGTTATGTTGTACTAAAACTGGACTCAGTAAATCGTCCTCTTCTTATCAGGTAACATTTAATTTGATGAAGCATGTTGAGGTTGTGTGGCTGTTTTTTTGTAACAAAATGTATTTTTCAAAATAAATAAAATAAATTTAAACAAAAAAATAAAAACTTTGATATTATTACGGCAGTAGATATTTTTATTTTATTTTATCTATATAGATATAAAATGGAAACAGATTTTCCAATCCATTGCACGAATACTATTATAGCTAATTTAAGATAGTGTTATTTTTTTTATTTTGTAGGAGTTTTAGTTACTCAGTTTCATCCAAAATAGAGTATATAGAGTTACTAGCGGCTCACCCTCACGTCGCTCGCTCACAAGAAAAATTAAAACAAATGTATCCCACGGGAACCGTATATTTTTACGGGATAAAAAGTAGCCTATGTATTATTCTGATGTACGAGCTATATTATTGTAAAGTTTCATTAAAATCCATTCAGTAGTTTTTGCGTGAAAGAGTAACAAACATCCATACATCTATACATCCAGACATCCATACATCTTTACATCCACACAAACTCTTGCATTTATAATATTAGTAGGATTCTATTAAAATTATATGTATATGCAATTTTCACGTGCATGCAAAGTGCTACTAAACAACGACTGGTAAACTGCATGCTTTTGTCATCCAATTAGTTCGTTGACACGCCTGACGCCATTGACAAACGTAATGAAGCCGCAGTAGGAATGTTAATTAATTGGACACAATAAACGCTACTTAATTGAAACGCTCTTGATTAGGATTAACTGTTTTCTCAGCCTTGTCTATAGGCTGATGAATGCTTTAAGATATAATAGATGTCAACGCTAATTTAAATCTGTACCGACCTAATTTCGCTAATAATAATGTAAAATAACACATTATTTATGTTAAAAAGCTGATCCGAAAGATAGCTTTATCAAACTTGCAATAAATTTGATTGTGACTTTTAAATAGATATATACAAATATCTAAAAAGCTGAAAGCACTTCCAGTTTTCCCGAATTTTCCTTTCAATTTTTCAATTCTTGTACCTTAAAAACCTTGTTCGGACTATTACGAATATATTAGAACAATGAGCCTATTGTAGCCCTTTGTTACATATTTGATTCCCTAAAAAGATTTCATTTGTCACGATATAAAAAGTCGTATTTATCGTGGTCTCCTTCTGTTTTGTCTTTGATGTTTCCTAGATATTGTGTCCACATGGTGGCTTCTAACACCAGGTTTTATCCAAATTAAATCTGGCATTATTTATATTATCTATGCTTAAATTGCACTTTTATATTTAGCGTTGTATTCAGTGCTACTCGTAATTGGATATATAGTAATGCTATTCCGCTATTGTTTTTATATTAAAAACTGATAACAGATATACAGACAAACGACAGAGCTTATGATATCTCTTTCGGATATACGGAACCCTATAAAGTTAAAACACAAATGCCATTTCTTTTTCTTATAAGTACAACTTAAGCGAATAATTTATTTAGAAGCCGAATATCTTAAAAGTGTCTCTGATTATAAATATTAATGTGTAAAAATAAGAAAACATCGCGTGTTCATTTTGTATGCGATAAGATCACCTTTTTTCATTATGCCTATAGTTGCAAGGGCCTTACATTGCTAATGAGGCGGATGATTCGCGTCGCACAGCTGCCCACACACTAAGTGCTGTGATAAAATCTCACAAATTCCATATTTGTTTTTGTTTTGATCACTTTACGTTTAATAGTTATAGCGTAATTTTTTTCTAATTGAAAAACCTTCTTAACATCTATTTAGGTTATTTTTTTTAAATTATTGTTAGTCATTATTCAGGGAGTGAGGAGTTAAATTGAATCGAATAATATTTCCATATACTTTTTTTACTTAATTGGATTTTGATACTTTGACTAGTAAATTAAAAAAAAATATGCCACATTAAAAAGAAAGCAGCAATATAAAATTTTATATAAGCTGTATCATATAATATATATCGTTTTAAGGTTTTAAATCTTTATTCCTCTCTGTCGTGTCGTAAGAGCACTTCGCTTGTGTCAGCAACTTGTTTGTGTCCTTTTATATGGAATCGACAGCTTAATGGTTACAACGTATATTACTTAAGTATTGTATTTTTAGCGCAGAGTTTTAATTATTTTTTAAGGGCCGGCTGAAGCAAGTTTGCATTAGTATATCAGACTCTTGTTTTGTAATACGATTTTTATGGGATTACAACCAGTTCACTATTCTGTATATTTGATTAAATAAATATGTTGAGACAATAACACACAGCACCATCTAGTTCCATGGTAAGCTATGAGGCTTGTGTTATGGATACCAGATAATTGATACACTAAAGATATATTACTTTAAATACATACATATTATAAATATAAACACCCATGACTGGAGTACAAGCATTCGAGCTCATCACAATAATGAATGCCCCCAGCGGGACTCGAGCCCGCGACTTCTAGCACAGCAAGTAAGGTCATTATAAACGTCGATTAGTTTATTAGACGCGTCTCTTATACTAGCGACTCACCTTGCTTCCCTATCGCGTCCCTATATATATATATATATATATATATATATATATATATATATATACATACAATAATGTATGGAAGTTTGCCCGATTTGTTGACATAGCCTTCATCAATAAACGGGCTATTTAATGCAAGAAGAATTTTTCAAATCGGATTAGTAATTCCTGAGATTAGCGCGTTCAAACAAACAAACAAACTCTGCCTCTTTATAATATTAGTATCTATAGTTAAGTATCAGTTAAAAGCACTAGTATAATTAAATTTGTAGGTACTTGCAAGCAAAGTAATAATTTTTGATAAAACACTTATTGATTTCTCAAACGGTATTTACTTACCTTTTGTAAGAATTAGGTTAAGAAGAGCATTGAATGTATAACAAATAACAACATATATGTAATATATGATAATGATATTATTATTCAAATCAAAAAGTAAGACAATATATCAATCGTGTTGATATTTCTAAACTGGTTATTATAACTACCTTTGCACAACTGGGTGCAAGGTTGTGTTCTCGTTTAGGTCATAGTGTGTCATAGATGTCACGTTTGCTGTGCGTTATTGCGTCTATAAATAAATATGTAGAATATTATTCTTAAATTAACTTAATTTTTTTGTATAAATATATGATAAATATATGATATATTTTTTTACTGTAATAGTATTTATATACATATACTAATGAGAAAGTTCCATTATTGAAATCATTAGAAGTTTGCTTAATTTTTTATTATAAAGCTATTGATGTACATATATAATACAACAATAAGTAATAGAATTTACTTCCTTATACCAGTTAAGTGGCAAAGGCCGGGTCTATATTTCGTCGTATAGACTAGAGGGACATCTAAGCAAGATATGCCTATTGCCTTAATCTATACTATACTAATATTTTAAAGCTGAAGAGTTTGTTTGTTTGTTTGAACGCGTTAATCTCAGGAATTACTGATCCGATTTGAAAAATTCTTTTTGCATTAGATAGCCCGTTAACTAAGGAAGGCTATAGGCTATATAGCATCGCGGAAAAATGTACAGTTTCCGTGGGATAGATTTGTTTTTGCCTAGGGACGAACCCGAAGCGAAGCGAGGGTGAGTCGCTAGTACTAAGTAGTTATAGTATGCAGGATTTGAATTCGTGATCTGTTAAATTAGTTATAAACTATAATTACTGCTACTGAGCCAGATGATTTTCACAATAATTTTAATGTATCTCAATTATAAATTCATATTTTATATTCAACTATTTCAATTTTAAATCGTTGCTAGGTGGTTTAAATAGACGAATTCAGAAAGTATAACAAATATGAAAGCGACATGTTCGTCAGGCACGATATAGTCTTAGAATGTGTATCATCCTTACTGGTAATATTATAAATACGAAAGTCTGTGTGACTGTTCAATGCCCCTTGACTAAGCCACCGAATTTATTGTAATAAAAAATGTTACAGTGTAACACAATGCTCACGAGATAGGGCAGGAATTACCTATATCGAAATTCTGTAAATAAAACCCATAATGCGATTTATACGAAAGCAAAATCCTTCATGTAATTACATATATGTACCTATATCCTTATATGTGACTTTTTATTTAACTTTTATGTTACTAGGTTTGTTTTATTCAAATCAGATAAAGAATTATTTAAATTAGTTTTCAATAGGCAAAAATATCGCGTAATTTACACATACAAAAAATCTTCTTATTTGGACTAGTTTAATAGAGTATTTAATTCAAAATCTTGACTTTAATTCGCATGTATATTTTACAACATCTGCGTCATCTATGTCAACATATGTTTATCGTATTCCAAAAATAGACACATATTATCCAAATATTGGAAATCCCTTGTAAATTCCTAAGCCAAGAGTTTCGAAATATTTTCAGCATTTCCCAATGCTTCAAATGTTAATATATTTGAAAGGTTATGTTAGCTTACGATATCATATACATGAATACTTTATAAGATATCAATAAACAAAGTTAAAAGCTAATGAAGGACGGGGTGTACTTAGGGGCCTGAGCGGTTCGAAGGCGCTCGCTACATACATATACATGCATAAATAAAGACCTATTTAAATAAGATATGGAAATTGAAACAACATTCAGTTTCACTTATCGTGTGCAAAAAGCAATAGTAATTTACAGTTCACTGGTTATAGTATGAATTACAAGCAGAAGTCATAGCGAGGGCGCAATGGACCATGAATACCGTTTCTGACGCTATGCTTCGTTTATTTCTCGATATTGAATCCCTTTGCAAATATAAAAACTATCTTTCTTTTAATGCGATAAAAAAGTGTTTTATTATTATAGGTATATGTATGACATGTGTGATGTGATGACGCGCTTGCTTGGGAAACCGAGTGAAGCGGGTTCAAATCCCGGGTCTCGCACCTCTGATATTTTCATGTGCGAATCATTTCTAACTTGATTACCACTTGCCTTACGGTGAAGAAAAACATCGTGAGGAAACCTGCATGTCTGAGAGAACCTAGCAAGTTTTCGAAAGATATGTGAAGTCCGCCAACCCGCACATGGCCAGCGTGGTGGATTATGGCCTGATCCCCCTCGTACTGAAGGGAGGCCCGTGCCCAGCTGTGGGACGTTAAAAAGGGCTGAATACAGTGTGATGTGATACATTAAATAAACAAAATTTTAAATCTTGCTTGCTGTTGAAATTATATTTACTTAATTACATTTTAAAATTGTATGATAAAAATTTGTATGTACCTATGATAAAATTTATATTGTATGATAAAATTTTTGAAACCTAAAAATAAGGAAATATTATCATTTATCTTCATAAGAAGAGAATACATAGTAATTACTTAGGTACTCGCCTGTTCCTTCACTTACATTGAAATAAATTATAGAAGAACGCTTACTTTCACGCTGTATGTGGCAAATGAATACTTAGAGAATTTAAAAATTTAAGAAAAGTTTTAATCTACCACATAACATAAATTTGTTTATCACTTTCATTTAATTACTAGCAGGAGTAGTTTACTCAAAAAATCAAATCCATACAAGGAGCGAGTTGAAATGTTACGTAGCTTATAAGATATTAAAAAATAAGATTAATAGACCGATACATGATTTCTGCATCGTAAAAGGTAATGTTGCAAAAGCCCAAACAGTTTTGCAGTCCAACATATTGTGAGTTGGGAGTGTATATTATATGTACGTATTGTCTGTATGTGGAGAAACCGGTCTGCAAGTCACCGGGTTATTGTAGCTATCGCACGTTTCCGTTTAGAGCTCGAAAGTATGGCAGCGAAAGGGTTGAATATAGACTGCAGTGTATAAATATGGATGTTACTTCTTTGAAGGTTTTCATTTAGCACTTTTATCTCGATTTCTTGCTTGCAAAATAATCATCATTTGTCTACGACCGGAATTTCAAACTTATCAACTGTTTATACATATATAATTTGTATATGTACGTAGTTACTATACGTAACTAAATTATTTTCGTAAAAATATAACGTAAAATATTTGTTCAAGTATTTCTTCACTTTTTATCAAGCAAGCAAGTTACATAAAATAATAGTAGTTCTTAGTACTTATATCGAGATCATTTATATGAATATACAGGTATCTTTTTAAAGTTTTTTTTTAATAAATATTACGAATATATAATGTAGAGAATATTTCTGTATAGCATTGGTGTAAAATTTTATAGTGATTTCGGCTTTAGCTTTTCAACTGACTTCCAAAAAAAAAATAGGAGGTTCTCAATTCGACCATATATATATATATATATATATATATATATATATATATATATATATATATATATATATATATATATATATATATATATTTTTATGTTTGTTCGCGGATTTTTTCGTCGTTTATGAACCGATTTTGATAATTCTTTTTTTGTTGGAAATGAGATATCCCAAGAGTGGTACCATGATAAGGAAACCGGGATCTGATGATGGGATCCCAGAGAAATCGAGGGGAACTTTCGAAAATTGTAGCGGGGACTAGTGCGTTTGTTAACATTTTCATTAGGTATTTTAAAGCACTATTATTTAATGAAGGTCTGGAGTCGATTTGATGATGGACCCGAAAGACAGTCGAGGGAACTCCTCAACGATTTACAGCAATTACCTGGTGTTTGGGCTTGATTAATTTGTATTGATGATACGTCTACACTAAAAATAGAAAAAAAAAACTTAAAAAAAAAAATAAAAACCGGCATCCAGGCACTGAAAAGTAAAAAATAACTAAACGGGGGTTTTCATTTAGAATAGATACTTAATCAGATTTTTTCGAAGTCGGTGCCAGCCAATGCAAATCAAAGCACACCGACTTCGAAAATATCTGATTAAGTATCTATTCTAAATGAAAACCCCCATTTAGTTATTTTTTTTACTTTTCAGTGCCTGGAAGTCGGTTTTTTTTAAAAGTTTTTCACTATTTTGTTTCAAACTTTCAAAGGTTTATTATTGTTTGTAACTGCGAAGCTCGCTGCATTTAATGTTACACAAACATGTATACCCAAGCCCTAACGCATAAAGCTACTCGCCTGACAATGACTCATCGGTCACATAGAGATTCCATAGATATGTATGTATACTTGTGTAGCGTAGTATGACGCATGCGACTTGCACTGTGAATCAGGCTGAGAATGTCCGCCACGTTTTTTGTTTCTTTGCGAATAATCGCAGCTCTTACTTTAAACAGCATTTCTAATTGATACCGCCCCGATTACAGGGTTTCTTAGTAAAAGGTATGATAAGATCTAGTTGTAAATGGGGTTAATTCAATTGTTTTTGACAAACAAACATTGTAGCTTAACTCAATTGTTGACTTACTTTTGAATCTAATACAAATAAATACTTAGGTACTGGCTATTAACTAGATAATTTAACTCATAAACACAATTGTAGTAGTTATTGTGAGTAAAAGGACGGCCTACTAAGCCTCAGACTTGATTTCTAAATAAGGCGAATATTGCTTTATTTTATTGTTCCAGTATTCTTTACATTATATATTAATCAACAATATTTTTTCTTAAAAACTAAACAAAAAATAAAAAAAGCAGTGCACACAAGTGCAAATACAGTTATGTGCACTGTTTACAAACACCTTTTGACTTACAATTTATGCACCTATTAAAACATTTTTATCCAATATTGTTATTATTGTTAAGATATCAATAAATATTCCCTTTATATTTATCTGTGAAATCCAGTAAGTGTGCACAGTACAAAGTAAACAGGGTTTTAATATATAGCTCCGCATACTGCGGACACGCGACAGTTTACTGACACGGAAAAGCTCTCGGTCACACTTGACCCCTTTCTAAACTATATTTTTATTATAGTATTAAAATGTCGAACTTTTTGCCTCGACTTTAGTAAAATTTATTATTATTGAAGTTTTTTAGGTAAATTAAAAATATTGAGCCTCTTACAAAGCCTCGATTTTTAGTTAAAGTACAAAAAAGCTCTATAGAAAAACTTAACAATCGCGCAGAGCATCCTTAATATAGTTTAGTAAACTGATTTGTACTGAACTTCCGTGTATTAGGTTTTATTGCAATAATTAATATTAGAAACTTTAGCTATAATTTTTAAGCACTATATATCGAATCTATGTATATACACAATCATTTTATAATGTCCCAGATCGTATACTAGTAGGTAAATGTTAAGTTTACTTACTCAGAAACGCCCTCGGTCACAATTGACCTATTTTGCCCAGCACCCCAGTCAATTTTAATAACTACATAGTTCGGTTAGAAGTTGCAAAACTTTCGAAAGCCCCAATTAAAAAGCTCGTATGGCCTTTTAACGCAATATCAAACACTAAAACGGGGTTCACTTTGGTATGTAAAATTTTCACATATTTTTTTTAGTTTTGTTTGTTCCTTTTAATCTATACATATAATAAAACTGTAGAGGTCGAATGTCTGTGCATAGAAAAAAAATGCTAAAAACAGAGTCAGGGATGTAAGAAGAGAATTGTTTCTCTGTCTGTTGTTCTGTTTGTCTGTTTGTACGGGCTAATCTCCGAAAGTATAAGAGCTATTTAAATGAAATTTTGTATGGTGGTACCTTATCCCTGGTCAACATTTTAGATACTTTTCATTCCGGAAAATTAAAGAGTTTCTGTGGGATGATTAAAAAACTATAGTTACTTATACAGCTTAGTACACAAAAACTACTAATTTGATTTTAAGGAAACTTTACAATAATATAGTTCATACATCAGAATAACAAATAGGCTACTTTTTATCCCGGAAAAAATGTACGGTTTTGTTTTTGTTTGAGGCGAGGCGTTAGAGGCAAGGTTAAGCTGCTAGTATTAAATAATACTTAAATTAAATAAAATAATACTTAATTCAATCATTTAAGTATGATTTTATTTAAACGTTATAATGTTGAAGCTAATTATTGTTAACAAAAACTTTAACTTTATATGTATTTTAGTCATAGGCAAATTAAAAATTTAGTTTTATAATTGATAGTCTGATTACATTAACACATAATGTATAATGTACGATAAACTTTTTTACGTAATTGAAAAGTCATATAAACATACTTTACTATATCTACGTCGCATAACCAATTTTCATTACAACTATCAAATAGTTAAGGCAACTTCATAATATTGTGGTCGCCATGAGATGCTATATTTTGGGGATATTGTATCTTATATACAGTTGAAGGATCAAAGTTACCAAATATTAACAGTTTTCCTTTATCTCTCTTGCTACGAGACAAGAATATGACAATATGCTCAACAATTTATAAAGAAACTTTGCACTATAAAGAGAAGCTGTGTTCCTATAAGATCACAAGGTCTGTTGTTACTCGGATTGAATATAAAGTTTAGTGTGGTTAAAGTAAGGTAACTATAGGTCGAATCATGGGCTCATACATGTAATTAGGTGATTTCTAACAACCATGGTCAACTAAATCCAGTGAAAACCCAGTGCCCTTGTGTAAACGTTTGTTAGGTAATTTTTAATATATTTTTCGTAATATTGTCGTTTCCTAACAATGCTTCATGAATCTTTTCTTTGGGAAACACTTTGCTTAATGTAGTCTTTCGTTATAACTACTTTTTATATTTTATTTCAAGAGAAGTTAGTTCGTAAATTTGGTTCTTGTGAAGTATTTTTATTTATATTATTTCTATAACTTTTATATTATCTTATATTTATGATTGGTTTCGGTGTCCTACGTAATGTTAGATTATTTACATTCACAAAGAATTGTGAAACTCGATATTGATTCTTCTTTTTGTTTGAAACTTTTATTCGATAGCTCAAATATGAAAAGATTTTTCTAAGAGTAGAGAAACTTTTTATCTAAGGATGTAAATAAAATGATAAATGAGTATTACTATAATACATATGTAGTACGTAGTTGCTAACAAGTATTACTTGGCAATTTAAGGACGAAACGACTTGAAACATTTAGAAAGTCTAAAATAAGTAGTACCTAAATGATTTCAAAGGTTCCTTCGTTGAGAATTGTATAGAAAAGAAGAGTTCCACATTCTATCGCTGTAATTGTTTGTTACAGTTGTGGGGATCTAAAACGCACAAGTGTTTGGTCTCGATTTCTTTGTCAGTTGATATCTCTGTATCCGATAACACTCTCTTGATATTTGCGTTGATCCAGTTACATTTTCTAATCACTTTTTATTTCATTCGTTTTTTTTTAATTGAGATATTGTGATATTGTCTGAGTAAATTGTGATAGTGACACTATTATTATTAATAGGATATCTGTGTTGGTATTATAGCCACAATGAAAATATCATTAAGGTCTGTTTACACACCTTTATGTTTTTGAGATATTCAAATATGCCATAGAAACCGTATCGAAGAGTATTTTTCAATATTTGCATTGAAAAATACTCTTCGATACTGTGACAATTATTGTGTATTATGTATATTAAAAACTAGCGACTCACCCTCGCTTCGCTCTTGATTCTGAGCTCTTGCTTGCTTGATTCCCCATACAAACTTTCATCCCCATTTTCACCCCTTTAAGGGATGATTTCCGGGATAAAAGTTTCTATGTCTTTTCCAGCGTCTGAAACTATCTTCTTATCAAATTTTATCTAAATCGGTTCAATAGATCCACAGATTACCACCTACAACGTCACAACCTCACAAACTTTACCTGTTTATACTATTAGTATAGATAATATTATTAAGGGCATGTCATATATTTAACTTTCTCTTTTCACTTACGTAACATTTATTCTGTAAGAATTTTTAATATTTGTGCAAATTAAAGTTACATTTACTCTCAATATTAAAAGTTTTATACATAATATATATGTCTTATACAGTAGGAAAAGCCATTTAATCCCTGCAATTCGGAATAGTGTGGTATTTAGTGCAAACAACAAAAGGCGACGCAGCAGACCGAGACATAGACAGACGGCTGCAATCACTGGCTATTCCGACTGGAATTACTTACATACTATTTTTAATTCATTATTTATTTTTAACGTCCTCATACGTACATAGATTTTATGTAGATAATAACTTCATCTATAGAGATTATATATATATATATAAAACTGTATAGTTTTGGTCACTTACTAAATGAGATATACGTTTATATTAAAAGTAGATATGTACTTTTTAACGCTTAGTATAGATTTCTCAGAGATGAGATGTTTTCCAGCAGTAAAAAGCATCCTATATGCCCGGATAACTAGCTATCATCATACCAAATTTCATCAAAATCTGTCCAGTGGTTTTCTCTTGATGCGTTCCCAAACAGACAGACAAAAATTCTAAAAGCTTGAGATTCGGCCTCTGTATTGATAATAATGACTATTTCAATAAGATATTCCAAAAAATATTTAATGTACAGATTCAACTTACGGCTGATAGTAATATTAATAAATTTAATAGAATGTTTCTTTTTTTAAGTAAAGCCTTCGATATTTCATTATGGCAACAACTTCAATTATGTTTACAGCTATTTTAATTGTATAACTACATAATCTTCGGAGCATTAGATTGTAAATAAATACATGCTCATCGAGCAATTATTATATATTCATTATTATTATAATTTGCCAGTTGCAATAAATTGTTATACAATACAATAAATAATTGTATTTGTGTACCTATTGCAAATAGAAACTTATAAGACTGACGTATCAGTGTAATATAATACTTGTATCTAAAAACATATAGGTATGTACTAATTTACAACTATATAAATGAGTTTGAAATTCTGAATCTCAGACTAACTTAATACTCTGGAGAGATAATAGTATGGGAATAATCTTTTGGCGCGATTGGCAGCAGCTTTAGCCAGCCAACGGGTGATGCAATTTATATATTGAACTAGCGACTTACCCTTGCTCCGCTCGGGTTCGTCCCCACTTACGTTTTAACGTTTAGTATAGATTGCTCTGATATGAAATATTTTTCCGCAGTAAAAATTATCCTATATGTTGATCCGGACAACCAGCTATCATAATACCAAATTTCATCAAAATTCCTCCAGTAGTTTTCCCGTGATGCGGTAACAGACAGACAGACAAAAATTCTAAAAACTATAGATTCGACCTCTGTATCGATAATAAAGTCTATTTGAATAAGATTTTCCAAAAAATATTTAATATACAGATTCGACTTAGTTACAATTTTATTATATGTATAGATTTCAGTAATTACTCGATTAAATGGTCTCTGAGATGGAAATTTTAATTTACAAAACGTAGATTTTTTTAATGCAAATGACTTAAAAGTATTTTGAAATATTCATGTTAAAGTAAAAATTTTGACAATCCCTATGCTAGCTTTTTCAATTTTTATTTTTTATTTTGTATAATATATTTTTTCTAAAATTTATATTTTTAAGCAAGGTTATATATCTCATTATAATAAATTATATATTAAATGTAGGACAAATAATTTATAGTTTTCAGTACACGTGCATTATATTTTGATTACAATAGACACCTAGTTTGTCAAATATAAAATAGTAATTCAGCAAAAGCAACAATAATAAATTACGACACTTTTCCACGAGTTATTGGTTTGAAAATAAGAAACCTATAACAGAAGGTTGAAATTAAATACATATATTTAAATACATTACGAAGCATAAATTTTCATAATAGCGAAATTGTGTCATTGTACATAGTTACAAATAATTGTCGGTGAAGCAGCTAATACTTGGTTTTAATGTTGATATATTATGTCAATAGTTCTATAATTCTACGTTTGTGTGCTATTAGAGATATTTAAAACTAGCATTACCCGTGGTTTCGCCCGTGTTAAAACTTCCGAACGCCGTCAAACTTCATAGGATCACCGCTCTAGTCGTTTTGGAGCAAAATCGTAGCAAAATCGCTCTTGTCGTTTTGGAGTCCACGGCGAATATACATACATATCTATTTTTATATATACAGATAAAGGGACATTTCAAAATGATACATTTTATAAGTTTGAAAAAACGAATTAAAAAGATAAACTGATACCTATATCATCTACGTTATTCGATATAATATTAACACAAAATGAATGCACATCATTTTGTGATCATTTTCAGAAAATAAATCTGGAGAAAAATAAGGTTTTAGTTTTATCAAGAGTTCCATTTTTATTACACCAATGACAGATGATCCGGACTCCGGAGTACTCGGGGTAATTCCGTCATTAGTTAGGATTACGCCTTCTAATGGTACAGGAATGTAGTGTAAAACCTTTAGTCATATATAGAAACTTTCTCCACTAAAGCTTTATGGCTAGTGTTATAACAGTTGGAACGTATTTCATTTGAAACATTCTTTGAAGTGCCTACTTATTTCTGTTTACTCTTGTATGTTATGAATATAATAGAGTTTTGACAAAAATATGCCTTATCCTGAAATTTAAAAATATAAAATAGCATTTTTGTATGAGAAAATATTTTAAACTCCTCAACTACGCTCATATAATATTTTCTTTCTAAGAATATGAAACTTACAATGTATGCACAATGTATGAAGCTTTTCATAAAGTTACCCCATTAACAAGCATACAAGGCTTCACTAACTAGGTCTTTTATTCGAGATATTCTGAATATTATATAGATACGAAATGAGGCCAGTAAAGTTCATTGTCCAGAGCAAAGACCTCTTTTATCGACCTAAGTTATTAATGAAAACTCTATCAGAACTCTTGACTACTTAAGTACCTGAAACTTTGTAAAAGTTGTAGCGAGTTTCTATCTTTCTAGTCAAATATAATTCATTAACCTCAAACTAAAAATGTTGTTTCAAATTTTTCGGTAAAATAGAAGAAATATATTTTCCTCACGTTTAAAATAATAAAGGCAAAAATGTATGTACATATTTATATCTTTTATTAAAAACTGGTCACTTTTGCTTAAATATAATTATTATTTAAAAATGCATGTTCTAAACTAAAAATAAAGATGCAATTTTTATTTTTAGTTTAAAATCGTAGGCTGGAAAACTTAATGTTATGGCAATAACAAACCTGTTTATGATTCCAACATTGGAGCCGGTTCGTATGTCTAAAAACAAGCGGCATGTTAATTGCACCTACAAATGTTCAACAATATTGGTTTCAAAATGTTTAATATAAATATTAGAAAATTGTTTATTAGTGTACTTTTTGTTTAATTTCATATTATTTTATATTATTCCATTCAATATATTGTGCATTGTTGGTATGGAGACTAATATGCTATTGTCAACTGTGATCATAGTCAACCACAGATGAATAAGCAAATACAAAATTTTGACATTTCTAAATGAGTCCCTTTAGACATTTTAGCATTAAAAATAAAATCATTCACACCTTTGCCATGAATGTGTGGAAGCGACATTAATCTTGCTAACTGACGGTAGATAATAAATGGCGCCAATTACTATTCTAGAAGGCCCCTATTATGAATGGAAGTATCTTCCGTTGGCTGGTGGTATTACAACCATTGTTACCCGGCCTTCGCGCCTTTCACTCGTATATCAAAATTGTACCTGAAAGAACAGATCAACTTTGCTGCACATTAAACTAATTTATTTATTTTATTGAAATTTTCTACGACTTGTGACTATAGAGTGTAGATAGACACAAATAACTTTTAATAAAGTTTAATTTTACAATGGAATAGAGGCATTTTACTGGACGGTCGAATTTATAAAATAATATATTCTTATTATTTATATTCTTATTATTATCTCTTTTTATTTACAGAATTATACTGGCCAAACGAAAAAAAATACAATTGATTGTTTGATGTTAAAAAATAAAAATAGTATTAACTTATTATATAAAAAATATAAATAAACAATCAATAAAATTATTGATTTATACCTAAGTTAATTATAATTATTCTCATAACATCTATAAGTTTCTGAGTCTAAGACAAAAAGAAGAGTTCTCAAAGTTCCGTTAATACTCACACTGGTTCGAAACAATATTGCAAACAAGTCATGATTTGCAAAACAGGTTTGAAACTTTTTATATTCATTATCCAATAAAACGTCGAAGTTATTGAACATATTTTACTCGTATTTAATTCAATCTATAAATAAAGGTATAAAGTTTTAACGAATGGAAAGTTCTGGCAATATACTTAAAAGAGAGGTATATAAATCCTTTTTTATGAATTTAATTGTGCAATCACTAGTAACACAGTGTAATGAGATAATTGATAATAGTGATAACATGTTACTAACCAGTCAAATATATAGAAATATACTGCAAGGGTGTAAAAATAAATTATGAAAAATAAAGATTTAAAAAAAAAAAGACTTAAAAATAATAACTTAAAATAATGGATAATATTTTTATTCTATATATACTATATTAACCAATAAGAACAAAATCAATAGTGTACTAAACAAATTAATTAAGGGCCTACACATTTTTTGGAGTCGGCGCCAGCAAAGCCGTAAATCTTAAGTGGTAAACTATTATTCTTGAATTACAAAAAATCTTAATAGCTATAAAAATCTTAATAGGTACATGACCTTTGTAAATTTTATATTTTAATTTATAAACTGATACTTTTATCATAATTAAAGCAATTTATTTATGAATAAACAAAAATTTCAAACTATTAAATGTTTTGCAGCCATCAGCTAAGTCATTTTTAATTAAATTATAATGTCCTAAAATTCTAATTAAATAAAGGTATATTATAAATTTTAAATAAAACTATCTTTTTGGAATATTTCGCGGATTTATTTTGATTTTTGGTTCCCGACGTTTCGAATGCTTTTCAGCAATCATGGTCACGGGAGAGACTAAGGTTTTAGACGTCTCAAAGGCGTTATAACTTCTTACCTTCTTACAGACAGTGCCTACCCACTATTTTATTAAAATCATTTCCAAAATTGAAAAATGGCACCAAAGTACCTTACAATATTTGTTAATTTTAATTCTAAACATTTTTTTTTATAAGTATTATACTTAAATATAGCAATTTTATTTACTTAATTTTAGCTGTTATTATTATAAATATTACAATTTTTTTTAAAACTTTATTTATTACTAATATTATTTGTTGTTGCTATTATTATATTATGTATAACCATAAAGAATAAAAAAATTATAATTATTTTTTGAAATATTATTGTTTTATATGTAATTTAAAAGAAGTTAAAATATTAATTTAGATTGCTATTATTTAAAGTTAAAATATTAAGCAACACTATTGCTATCTTTATAGATAAAAAATATTAATCAGAATTACTGTTATTATTGCGATCCACACATTATGAACTAACTACATCTATCTACTGGTCTGTTATGTTTGTGTTTGTTGTTAGATTTTATTATGTTTACTAGCGACTCACGCTCGCTTCGCTCGCGTTCTTCCCTAGGTACGTTTTAATTTTTTTGAGCGAAACCCTAATTCTTTTTCTAAAATAAAAGTAGCCTATGTTACTCCTTATAATATCAACTATCTGCCAGTGAAAGTCCCGCTAAAATTGGTCCAGCCATTTGGGAGATTAGCCGGAACAAACAGACAGATAGACAAAGATTTAAAAAATTGTGTTTTCCTTATAAGTACCGTATATAATTCCATGCATTTAGTATAAAGCTGTTATTTTGACATTACAAACAGACACTTCAATTTTTTTATCTGTATAGATTACAGGATCTCACGATGATGGTAGTACCCAGCCATCTATTGAAGTTTGGATATTTTTATAAAAATTGTTTGGAATTTTTTATAAAGTTATATTAAATAAATAATATTTACAATACAACGTTCTAATAATATTTTATAAATCAGCGATATTAAGTAAGTTAAAAGAGTTTTTTGAAGATGTTTATCTAGTATTTTTTTCGAGAGCAACGTAGTCATACATTTAACTCAATTCTTAGAATTAAAACAAAAAATGTATAATTACAACAGAATGAAACTAATGCTGGTCATGATGAAGACTTAATTAGAAAGATGAAACCTACTTTGAGGCTTTAAGCGCCAACGAAATGAGACTGTCAGACTTTTAACCCAATTACAACATTACCAGATTAAAACGTTGGAAGCTACAATTATTACTATATTTATACATTTTTACACATATATCACTATTTTATTTATATCACTAGAAAATAATCGAATAAATACAATAGTTTGTTCTTGTAATACCTTGTAACTCTATTTGTAATATGTATTAAGCACAAAGAATGTTTATAAAGACAAAAGTGTAACAACATTTACTTGTTCAGCTATTGGAAATGTAGCCGTATCGTGTTTAAAACCTGCCTGAATTACACAAAACGAAAGGTTCTTTATAATAATTGTTAAGAAATCCTTGCTACGTTTATTGTTCATCGTTGCACTGAAGGCCATATTATGTCAGCGTCAATCGCCTTTCCAGATCGCCAAACTTGTTTTTAGGCAGCTGCTCATAAGGCACATAACACACTGATATACGGTGGACTAGTGCAAATAACTAGTTTTGCTTGCTTGAATTTGAGTTTAATTTAATTCCGAACTCATTACATTTATTTAATTTTATACGCTTGCAAGTAACAGTCTACCTACGAGTAAAATTTATTCATATATATTTTTTTTAAATTCATATGGCAGTGTGAAAGGACCTTAAAGTCCAGCAAAAGACTCGTTTCTCGGTACCGTTTTATTGCGATTTTAGTATTTTTATTTCTTTTTTCTTCCAGTCTTTTTTAAACATTGAACATGGCTGCTAATTAACAACATCTTCTCTGTTTGATGACAATAATAAATAGTAAATACTTTATTTGCGAAAAATTTCGGGTGTTTGTTTTGATGTACATACTTCATTATAATTAACGTTTTACTTGACTTTTTTATTACCATTCGTTAATGATTGATTACTGGTAATTTTTATTTCATATAAGTATTCACATGACAATAATATTCAACGAAGCAAGAAAATGTAATATATTTTTTTTTTCAGTGTACCTACGTCATCAAGCAGAGCAAGGATTTTAACATAGCTGTTAAGTGTGTAAGTGTTTAAATATCATTTATTTACTATATTAAGTATACAAAGAGGTGAGAGGACCGAGGAGAATATTTAGTATTATTGCTACCTGCTGCTTCGCTCATTCGCTCAACTTAAGTGGAGCTTGAAAGTTTTTCAATTTAGACAGAGAAATTCATAATTTCATATTAGCTGAGATAAGTCTTTAAGCTTTTATAGTCACTGACAGTATTATTATGATGTAAATCGGGCATTACCATGGCACTTACTTTTGAGTTCCCGATATTTTGGGCATACCAGTATTCACGCTTGTAACAATAGTGAAATATCGGTAACATGGTAAATGTTATACATATGTACCTACATAATAATAATATAAAAAGTATAGGTTTTCATTTCAAAATTATAATAAATATACTTCAAGGAGTATCTATGAGAGAAAGAGGTTTTATGAACATTATAATATTATTTATTAAACTCTTAAATGTAACATTACATGATCGGTTAGGCCATATAATTTACTAAGCCGAACTTTAACTTACTTAAATATATTAATTACTAGCGACTTATCCTCGCTCCACTCGGGTTGGTTCCTAGTAAAGTTTTAGATTTAACGTTTAGTATGTATAAATTTTACAGGGATGAGATATTTTCCCGCAGTAAAAAGTATTTTTATATATTGACCCAGATAACCAGCTATCATCATACTACATTGTATCAAAATCTGTCCAGTGTTTTTCTCGTGACGCGGTTACAGAAATACAAACAAACAGACAAAAGTTCCAAAAACTATAGATTCGGCCTCTGTATCGATAATAATTACTATTTCAATAAAAATTTCCAAAAAATATTTAATGTAGAGATTCGACACAGTAAAAATTTTATTATATGTATAGATTTATAATTATAATTGTATAAAGACTATAATAATAAAATTACAAAACAAAGTAATGCACTGTACTACGAGTATAATAAAACAATCAGTTGCCTTACCCTACACTTTAAGCAACCTTCAACTGCATCTCAACCGCAAGGTCTAAGCTCAACTTACAAACCATCTCTTTGTCCCGAGACAATGAATTAACGTATTCATGTAAAAGGGGCAAATTTTTTATTTTTTATAATAATCTAGTGTCTGATCCAAAATTGCTCCAAAATTGGTCTAAAATTATTAGGGTCTAAGGTACTACCTGATTTAAAAATAGGAATAATTTTACTGTGTTTCATTAGATCAGGAAACGCACCATGCTCTATACTGCTATTAAATACAGTAGCTAAATGAGGTGCAACAACATCAATTACCGAGCTAATAACTTTTACAGATATACCCCATAGGTCAGCGGTTTTCTTGAGATCCAAATTTTTGAAGGCTGCAATGATATCTTTGGGGTATACAGGTTTAAATTTAAATACTACATTACATTCTTTAACATGTTTCTTAAGTAAAGATTCGGCAATAGCGGGAGATGAATTGAGTGATTGCGTTGTTGAAATTGGAATGTCAGTGAAAAATTTTTCAAACTCAGATGCAACTTCTTGGTTTGAAGTAATAAAATTATTGTTTATATTCAACTTAAAATCGAAGCTGCGATCTGTGACTCTCCCACTTTCACAAGCAATTATGTTCCATGTCACTTTTACTTTATTATGTGCATTTTTTATTTTGTCTTTAATATACAAAGATTTTGCCATGGAACATACTCTCCTAAACATTTTTGAGTAGGCACTTACAAAAGAGGCAAACGATGTACTATGATTATAAGCTTTTTCACCATACAATTCATATAGTCTTTGCCTGCTCTTGTAGATGCCAGGAGTTGCCCATTCACTAAATGACAAGAGACCCCCTGAATTGACTGTTTTAGAAGTAAATATTGTAGAAAATTCTGTTTTTATTAATTTAAACAAAGAATTATATAAGAAGTTGGGGTCATTATTGGAAGATAAATAAGGAAGTTTTGCTACAATATTACCTCTGAACTTCTCCATACGTGTAGTATTTATGGGGACAAAAGTCTTTTTTAACATATTTTTATTGTCATTTAAAGTATAAGAAAATGAAGCTAACTGACCACAATGGTCTGAACTCAACTTGTTTATAATAGATTTAGAGAATGGTTTATAATTTGTAAATATATTATCAATACATGTAGCACTGGTAGCAGTGATTCTAGTTGGTTCAAGAAATAAACTATTTAGGTTATATGATAGAAGCATGGATTTGAATCTGAGACTTAACGTTTAGTAAAATTTTTGAGAAAATCATACTCGCGCAAATGTTAACACATTTCAATGCACACAATCTACTTCATAAGAAACAGTTTGGATTTACGAAAGGCCGCTCCACGGCAGATGCTAGTGTTGAGTTAGTAAGAAATATTTTTGAGGCTTGGGAAAGGTCACAAGATGCACTTGGGATATTCTGTGACTTATCCAAGGCCTTTGATTGTGTGCATCATGAGACGCTGATCAGGAAACTGCATCATTATGGTATTAGAAATAAGGCACTCGACCTTTTGAATTCGTATTTAAATAATAGAATACAGAGGGTTGATGTTAATGGTAAGAGATCTCCTGGAGCTCCGTTAGATATGGGGGTTCCGCAAGGGTCTATTCTCGGCCCCTTTCTTTTTCTAATTTATATTAATGATTTGCCATCTTTTGTACAGGACAAACATGAGATAGTATTGTTCGCTGATGACACTTCACTTATTTTTAAAGTGAAGCGAAATTTGCTTATGTACGACGATGTAAACGATGCTCTCTCAAAGGTTGTCTATTGGTTTGATTCAAATAATTTATTATTAAATAACAAAAAGACAAAATTAATAAAATTCACAACACCCAATGTTAAACTTGTTGATAATGGTGTAATATTAAATGGGGAAATGTTAAAACCGGTAGAGTCCACTAAATTCCTGGGTATTATCATAGATTCCAAATTGCAGTGGGGCCCCCATATTGAGGGACTAGCGAGTAGACTCAGCTCTGCAGCGTTCGCGGTAAAAAAAATTAGACTTCTTACTAATGTAGATACAGCCCGCATAGTATATTTTAGCTATTTTCATAGTATTATGTCGTATGGTATCTTACTCTGGGGAAATGCAGCAACTGTTAATACGATTTTTGTACTGCAGAAAAGAGCTATTCGTGCAATTTATAGTTTAGGTCCTAGAGCGTCATTAAGAGATAAGTTTAAAGAAATAAAAATATTGACTGTTGCTTCTCAGTACGTGTACGAATGTGTTATGTATGTTCGTAAAAATATACACGAATTTCCCAAGAATTGTGACATGCATAACTTTAATACTAGGAGCAAACACAAACTTGTAATGCCTGTAACTCGTTTAAAGAGAGTCAGTAATTCTTTTTATGGACAATGTATACGCTTGTACAACAGGATCCCAGAAAATGTTCAAAAAGCTTCTATCATTAAATTCAAAAAAATTGTTAAAGAACGTTTGTGTGCTAAAGGCTATTATACAATAAATAATTTCATAGAAGATAGCACGCCTTGGGAATGAAGTGATCGCCTCCAGGCTACTTCAACTTTATAAAAATATTGTAAATTACAATTTATTAAAAAAAATATTAGTCCCGCTGAGTTTCTTTCGCCAGTTCTTCTCAGGTCTGAGGTTTCATTTTTCCGAACTGGTAGTAGACTCATGACGTTCAGTAAAAAATTGTAATAATTTAATGCTGAATAAAATATTTTGAATTTTGAATTTTGAATTTTGATCGTGGCTGCGCTGGCATGTAGCGATGATTAAAAACCTACCTCATTTTGAATCAAATCGTCTGTCGTTTCGAGGTTTAGTTATTAAAAACGTAAAACAAAGTTTAATGTTTAGTACTTTGGGTAACTCTTTTGAAATCACACGCTGACGCTTCATTTTTTACATCAAAATGGAGTTTAAGATGTGTTCAATCACACTAAACACAACAAATTGTAAACCTAACTGAATAATGCGTGCGTTCGTTACGTCTTCATGTTACAGCAGCGTTCCAGATTTAAATGAAATTCGGATTAGTGATAGCCCTAGATCTGATAAAAAATAAAAGAGATCCTGGTAAAAAATAGGCTGATTTAAGCAACATGGCTTCCACGCAAGCGGTGCTAAACTAAAAACGTGCATGTTGTCTCGCGTAACTTCATTTTCAGTATATATTTATTTTCGAATATTATTGCTTGCCAACTTTGTTGTTTCGATACGAAACTCGATCTATAAAAAAGTAACTTATTACTTTTTTGTAGCTACTGCCGACATTGATTTATGTGCAAAACATGTTGAATTTTAATTCTTTTCTCGATACGTTACTATAGAGTAGATGATAAATTCAGAGTTTAGTAAATATGTATATGGGTTTGGACAAAAAAACCTTTGAATAAATATAATTCAAAAATAAATGATTAATTCTATCGGATCCTGTAAATTTTTGTTTTAAGTACGATGACAAATTATATGAGACACATTTAAATTCGAATATTTTTTCTTTTTTTTTTTATAAAAATTATCTACGAGTTTAGCTCATATTACTATAAACATACCTATTGCTTGACAATAAATAGATATGATAATAGGTTCCACATGTTAAAAAACTAAACAATGGCTATAAATTAAAATAGGTAACGCTATAAAAAATAATACGACTTAGTTTAACATTATGATTTTATCAAACACGATCATCTCGGGCATAATATTCTAATGTTAATTTGCTCTATCTTATGGCTGGGGTCTCCGAACCGGTTGGTATAAGGTCAATATCGCTTTAGTTCGCAAGACAATTAGACTAACTTCCTTTGAAAATGATACCATTCGCATATTTATAGATATTTTATAACATTTTTATGATATTTATCTTAACAAATAAGGTCATTAGTTTTAAAGATTAATGGTAGCGGATTTCCCTTTTATGTTTTATTAGACGATGCATAATTTTTATTTGTTTTTGTCTGAGATGAACATCGATCTGGTTTATAATTATTTCATTTTTACATTTTTAAACATTTTTAAATATAACACTAACAACCATTAAACTATACATATAATAGGTAAAATTCTGAGTCGAATCTGTACATTAAATATTTTTTTGGAAAATCTTATTTCGATTAATCGATTCGGCCTCTGTATCAATAATTATGACTTTAAATAGTCATAATTATTGAAACAGAGGCCGAATCTATAATTTTTAGAATTATTGTCTGTCTGTCTGTGACCGCATCATGAGAAAACTACGTGACAGAGTTTGATGAAATTTGGTATGACAATAACTGGTTATTCGGGTCAACATGAAGGATACTTTTTACTGCGGGAAAATATCTAATCTTTGAGAAATCTATACCAAACGTTAAAACTTAACCAGGGGCGAACCCGAGCGGAGCGAGGGTGAGTCGTTAGTTTTGGTAAGTATATAGTGAAAATGTCATGTGTCATCACTGTATATGTCGTAATGTAAATTATTTAATCTTAGGTATGTAATAGAAATTTAATAAACAACAAAAAAATCAAAATCAATAGAAATTATTAGAGTCATGTACCTACAGTGACACCTAATGTTGTGAAGTACCTACCCGTATCTAAATTTGACATCATATGTGATAATAAAAACAGTTATACATAACATATATAGGTAATATGGCCATTATAAAATGTTTTTATTATAACAAGGCTATTCCACAATTGACGTTACCAGTATTGCGAAGCCGAGGTAGTAAAAGATAAGACATTAAGGTAAAACACGTATGGCTCAATGATATAGTCGTTATAAAGTTCTAAAAGTTTTATTAACCTTTAAATATAAAACTCTTGTTTTTATGTCGGTAGAAGTATGTCGAAAGTTGTATACTTTATTGCATAAAATATAACACAAAAGACGAACTTATCACTAAAACTAGCGTTCTTTACTATTTTTAATTAATACTTTTAATTTTCAGAATTCAAGTTCAAATTTTACGTATTTCATATGTTATTACCTTCCACTAACTGTATGTTATAAATACCATTAGAGCAATTATGATAATTTATTTTGCTATTATAATAATTAAGTATTATTATTTTATAGTAAAAACACTTCTTTTAGTTTCACATTCATATATTGCAATAACTTTGTAAGCAATATTGTGGATACGTGGTAAACGCTGAATTAATCACGAGTAAGGGCACACCTTGACACGTGCTAACTTAATTCATACGGTAGACGTTTGAAGGAAGAAATGTATTGTAGGAAGTTCATGTTTTGATTGCTTTATAGCTAATAAATGTATAAGTACTCACAGTACATATTAAAATGTCTGAAAATATTATGAGTAACTAACTAAATTAAAAGTATAGTTTTAACATAATCAGTATTCTCATCATCATCTCTCGACCCATTTCTCAAATTACTTGGGGTCGGCGCAGTAAGTCTTCCTCTTTCACTCTCTCCTATTAGGGTCGATCCACACTATAGTGCCGACCACAGTCCGTTCTCGGTCCGATATTTTTTTTTTTTTATGAGATTCAGTGACAAACGAGCAGACAGACCACCTGATGGAAAGCAGTACCTGTCGCCCATAACACCTACGGTTCATGCACTTAGTTTTTAAGTAACAAAAATGCAGAACCACAGGTGCGTTGTCACTGTGAGGACTAAGATAATATGCCTCTCGCCTGTAATTGCGCTGGCTACCTTATCCTTCAAACCGGAACACAACAATGCAATCATTGTTGCTTGGCGGCAGAAATAGATAAGGGGGTGGTACCCATCCAGTCGGACTCCTCAGGCTTGACAGAGTCCTACCACCGGTATTGACAGAGTCCTACCACCGGTAAAATTATTAGTGTGGTAAAGTATTTTTATATAAAAAAAACGTTGCTGGAGTGTGACTGTACCGGTATTTGATTCTTACTGAGAGTGTGAATACATTTGTATAAAAATACTTTACCAGAGAGATACCGGACCGAGAACGAACCGTGATCGGCACTATATATAGTGTGGATCGTGCCTAATGCATCATCTCATTATTCAATCAGTATCCTGTACCGCTTAAAATAAAATATTAGTTAAGGAAGACTTAGAAAAGTAGTTGAAGAAAATAAAGTAACAATTGAACCTACTAACCGAGAAAACTGACAGATTCTCGTAGCGTACCATATGAGTACATCTTGCGCTCGAGCTGGCATGGTTCCAATGCAATTTCTTTAAATATTCAAAATCCACTGCAGCTTAGTTTTTCAGAGTCCACGTTTCAAACCAAGTACTTGTTCCGGTTTCGTGCAAGAGTAATTGCTGTTTTATTTATTGCGAATACACTCTAGTCTCTACTCTTACAACGAGTTAAGTAAACCGTTTTAAATTACTTGATTGTTATTGTTAACCGAGGAATGTTGAAGACTAAAAACTTCTGTATGTATTGCTAATTATAGTTAAAAGGACAAAATTAGGCATATATATGAAATATTATATTTTTAATATAAGTTAATCATAATCTTAGCCTAGATGTTGAAAGTAATTCAAAAGAAATAGGCATGAGGCTTATAATTTTTGAACTGTCTGATTGCGTGTTGTTTCTTGTGTTTTACAATAACTTTTAGGTATCATAACGCTGATTTCTGAATAAAACATTATAGAAATAAATAATTACATAAAATAAAATTTTGTGCTCAGTTTAAACTTTAAAATTCTCATATAATTTTATTTTCTGGCTTTAAATCCATACATTCGTCTATACTCCATGCTTAAATTCTACATCTAACAATAGATTAAAAGGGCTAAACAAAAAGAATTCTCGCTGTAATTGCATTCTTAGACATAACAAAGTCACTAATTATTCAAACTAGTCATTGTAAAAAACTTAATTTCAAGTTCCTATTGTGTAAAATACAATTATAATTCCTTCTTTCAGCAATTTCAATTTAACTTATCCGGGGAAAATAAAATTAGACAAAGGAAGTTTTAAAGGCCGTAGACTTGCCTTGGCATTTGAGTGAAAACAACTCCGTCAACCTTATTAAAAATATAAAAGGTTCGTACTTAACTCGTTCAGGTCTTTTCCTACAAACAATTAAATAAAAGATTTTATTTTTCAAAAAATATAATTTATATGTCTGATAGTAAATGTAAGTCATTTAATTTACTCGATAAAATTGATATGAAGTATATAAAGTTATAGGTTATAATAGTATTTAAAGTTATAGGTTATAATATTTTGTTACACGTTTTTAATTTTATTTGAAAAGTTATCTATACAGATAAATAAAATTGGAGTGTCTGTTTGTGTAATATTAAAATAACCGCTTTTTACTTAATGCATATGTACCGTGGTACATATACCAAAACAACATGTTTTACAATTTTTGTCTGTCTGTCTGTTTGTTCCGGCTAGTCTCCGAAACGGCTGGACCGATTTTGACGCGACTTTCACTGGCAGATAGCTGATGTTATAGGGAGTAATTTAGGCTACTTTTATTTTAGAAAAAGAATTAGGGTCCCGGGAAAAAAAATTAAAACCCATAAAATTGTGAACAAAATCCGCGTACGGCTACGCACCCGAGCAAAACGAGGGTAAATTGCTATATAATTTAAATGAATATCTTAGGAGTAGCAAGCTACTATTTAAGTATACCTAAACATAGCTAACCGTGAAAACGTACCTAGGGACGAACGCGAGCGAAGCGAGCGTGAGTCGCTAGTCTCAAGAAATAAAATGTTGATCAAGACTAGTAATATACGTAGCCGGATATTATAGAATGATAGTTAGATAATTTAACATTTTAATGTTTATCATTTTCAGTTATCATTTTTCACTCTTTTTGCTTTTGTACATTTTATATACCCTTTCATTTTAGAGAAAGTGATAACGTAAAAGTGGATCAATAACAATTTAAAAATATTTATTGCATCTCATATTGTACGTACGTACGTGTGTTATCTGTTTACCTATAAGTGTCACAACTTCGTTTTTTTTTTAAAGTTACGAAAATTATGTCAGTCATAAGTAAACGATATTAAAGCCTTAAAAGTATATTCCCACATACAAATTACAGAATAACTTAATAAATTATTTTGCTAATTGGTCGTTGTGTATAGTACTTTCTAAAAATTAAAGGTATAAACAAAAAAATAATCTTATTACTATATAAATCTGAAAAATTGGATGGATGGATGTTTGTTACTCAATCACGCTAGAACGGCTGAACGGAATTGGATGAAATTTGGTACAGTGATAGATTATAGTCTAGAATAGAATATAGGCTTATATTATACTTTTTATTGGAATTGATGGAATTGTTTTTCACTAGGAACAAACCGCTAGTAAAACATATTTGCTCGACCTTGATGAGCTGCATCTATTATCTAAATTGGGGTGTGACCGTGTAAAGACGGACAGAAAGACTTGAGTGATGCTATAAGGATGCTAAACCAAGTTCTAATAATTATTAGGAAGTAACATATTAAACAGTTTATATTACAAAAACTAAGCATGATGTCAAAAAATTTAAGCTTTTTATTTTTCTTCCGTCAAAAATTAAAATATTTAAATTCGCAAATATAATAATAAATTACCTATTGTGTAATTTAGAAAACGTTATTTCTATGTATGTAATGTATTAAATAACAAATAACTAATTCAGAAATATTATATATAGAAAATAGAATAATATTTACTACAATAAAATAAGTAATTAGCCTGATTAGAATAGTATTGACGAAATCAAAAATCAAATCATGTATTCATATTTTAATGTAATAGGTTCGTGTTACATTCTATTGTTTCAATAGAATTCTTGCAACATAAACATAAAACCCACACGGTCAGGAAAACCAACTATCCTGTCACAGTCAAAATAATGACTGCCAATTTCTTACCGCACTGATATCTTATCTGAACCTCTCTTAAGCAAATTTGGTCACGAAATTTAATTCGAGAGCCCAAGCCAGCGATTGCATCATACGCTTCCTCCTTTGAAGTAAAATTATATTACTTGAACAGATTTCAACCTTATTGCTATAATTAAAGAGCCAAAATTCGATTTTTCAAATAATTTTCAACGCTTCGTGACTCGATGTGCACACAATTGTAACAAATGCATTGAAATGTATTTCTTTTGAGTTAGGAAACGAAAATCACGAAGTATTTATCGAATTCAGTGACAACAGAGGTATTTCCAACCTTCCAATCTTCTTAAGTACCTACTCGTAGACATATCTGGCGAAATCTAATAGATAAATGACAAAAAGCATGTTTCACTAGAAGTCTATTGGCATAAAAAAGTAATAAAACACAAAAATAAATTGAATACATTTGCCTAACATCTCATTTGATAATATTGGTTGAAAATAAAAGAGGTCTATCATTCATATAGAACCTATTACCTGATTATTATAATTAAAACTTGTAGAAAATTTCTTATAATTTTTTTTCTTTTTCCTTTAATTACAAACTTGACTCACCATCAAAGGGGAGAAGAAACAAATGACGAGAGAAACGAATGTTCAATTTCCTACATTATTTCTAGACAAGGATATATCGTGTTTAATTAATTTTTATTACATAGGTACAATGTGTAAGATGGATAAACATTTATCTTAGTTCCTTTAAGTTGACTTTCTAAAACATTCATTGTGTGTATATAAAGAGGTAGGTATATCTACAGAAAAATAAGTGAATTCTGTTCTTATGATCTTTGCCTAAGTGAAACAATCTCCTCGCTATTATTGTACTTTCACTGTTAGATGCGTTTTTCATTTCTCAGCTTGAATATTACTATTATAGATCTAGTAGATAGTATTTAACTGTTTTCTACCAATCTCGATACACTTTACAATATCGAAGCTTAGTAAAGCAGACTTAAACAATAACAATAATTGTTAATATGTGCATGCAAAGAATACGATATCGAAAACGGTAGTTTTAAACAAAGTTGCAATGACACCATTTTGTTAGCCAGTTATTTTGAATAAAATAATAAAAATCATGATAAAAAAATAAATTTTCTAATAAAATTTGCTTAAGTATTTAGGAAGTGAATGTCTCTAAAAATGACAAGCTTATGCATTAGTTCATGCATCCGTCACAGAAAATGAATTGGTTATGGATGATTCTGCACTTTGCCCCTCCATGTGTTGACAATCACGTCTGCACTTTTACTACTAGTATTATAGCAACTGATTTCGCTTTCCTCAAACTATAATTTTTACAATTATTTTTCTATAAGGATTTATAATTGATATGATTTTATATATTTATTTGTTAACAAATATGATTCATTTATTGACTGATTGTAAATCATGATTTCCTACAGCACCTATTAATAAATGTTAATTTTTAATTAGGACTAGTTCATTCAATTAAGGCTTAAATAAAAATTCAAATATGTAGATTCCGACGCAAGCTGGAGTATAAATAGTAATATTAAAATATATAAAGCCGCAGTTACCACTTGCAGCTGGAATCATTTAACTTTTGTTTGATTTTGAATTGAATTTATGTTACTAAATGTATATAAGAATACTGAATACATCATCTTAAATTTCCATTTCCGTAAATAAACACAAACACAACACAAACACACATCAATAATGTTATCAATATAATATAATGATTAATGAATAATATTACGAATAAATGAGATATAGGTATTTTCTGTATAAAGGAAATGACTTTGAAATTGACTTCTTCCGATGTTATGTTATACGTGATCCATTCCACACTGATTGTGCGCAAGATATTTGATACATTACGCTTTCATATCAGAAGTTACGAGAATAATGACTAATTTTTATTTAATCATTTATAATATCATTTAAATACACTATGTTAATATACATGGAAATAACTGAAGGAAAAATGTCTTAGTGAAACTAGTATAGTATCTATTATGTCATCTCTGATCATACAAAGTGGGCTTTAGTATCCAAGCCGTTACTACTTGGCTCTTTGATTAGTTTCTTACGTATCATATAACAACTTTACATGTAAGTACTTTGTAACTTGAAAAAAAAAACAATTTAATAATCCACAAGTAAGTGACTACGCAATGAGGCGATGACTTCACGCGTCGTGATCGATGAGTCGGAAAGAGAGCCATTAGAGTACGAGGAAGCGGCGCCACTCACTGACAAGACTGACAAAAAGTTAATAATGTTATTAAATATCAAATAGCATTAATAAAAAATTTACATGTTCAAAATGAATATTACTTTTTTAAATAAATTTGTCTTATACAGAATACAGGCATAGGTAATAATTTATGATAGTTAAATATTACACAAATAAGCAAGTATTCTAATATTTAGATATTTCTATTATAATACATAAATAAGGTGTCGTAAAGTAACTATAAATTGAGGAAACATTAGTTTATTTGAGAGTATTATTATTATAATAAAAATACATGAATATATACGAAGAGTCATCATTGTAAAGTTTCTCTTAAGTCTTTAGTATTTTATAGCTAATATTATATTATACTTACTACAATAGATAAAACGTCCAGAAAAAAATAGAAATATAGAATACACACATTTTTCATAGTGGTAGGCTTCAATTTGTTAGGAATTTTATTGTTTGTAATATAAAAATTTCTTTTTAATTAATACTAAGAAAATAAATATTAACAATTCTTATGTCACGCAGTACGCTATTTAAAATACGAAAAATATTAATTAATTGTCGATCCATGAAAAACAAAGTGTTTTCTCACGGTGTATTTATCGGCGAATCACGGGAAGAACTCGAGCAGAGATGTCGCAGGCAGATTGCTGATGCTTCTTAAATCTTAATAGTACCAACCGAAATCGTGACGTGTGGGAATTTTTTGGACAGTATTCTTTACATCTTTGTTTCACGTTTTCCTTAATCTTAAGGCTATTTGCAAACTACCACTCACTTGGCGATAAGATTTTATTATGTATTGTGTTTTTTTGTTTGAATATATCTCAATTCCGGCTTTAATCGAAAAATAAGATTATATTTATGTAATCCAGAATTTACAAAAATATTACGAATTCATTTGTTATTATTTGTATTTGTTTATGTGTCTAATTATTAATTATTAACGTTTATTGCTCAAAGGGCCTCCCTTTTATTCTAAGCCACTCAATAATATAAACAGATTTGTATGGTGATTATCTAATTTTATATTACATCATAATTACCATATAATACTTAATATGATCTTACTACGTAGATTTTTTGCTCATTAATATATATTTTTTGTTTTAATTACATATATGTATAAATAACCATGTATTTGTACATTAAATAAAATATTGTTTATAAACAAATAATTGCAATTAATTAATGTTTTCATGAAATATTAGTATAATTATACTTTTGTAGATTGAAGTCTGTGTTGGATTATTTGAATTTGGCAAAATGAAATAAAAACCGACCTTCATTTTGGAGTTCAATAAAAAACAATGTGTTCTACATTTATTTAATATATGCCTTGACACGCGATATAAAATTAACATTAAAACGTAATATCATTGGCACATAATGAGTATAAAACAGCAATTAAAACGGTTGGGTGGCTGTAAAGGCGCTTATCTGATTGTACCATTCCGAATTATGAAGAAACTTGAGGTTGTGAGACTGTATAACTAATAACTGAGAAGAATAATAGAGTATTTTTATTTTCACTAATCTTTTCACACGTCGCGTTATGTCACATTACGGATCAAAATTGACCCTGACTGTGTCGCTCTGACACTTTATATAGGAAAGCTTTCAAAGGATAATCATTGGAGGAAATATTATTACAGAGCAATCTTTAATATAATCATAATAATATACTTGTACAAGTGTTACGGTAGTGCATAGACAAAATAATTTTCCTTGACTTAGATACATGTTACTTATGTCATCGTAAACTTGAGATTCGAGAATAATAACAGTAGTTTATGATAGAGTTTTAAATAGCTTTTATATGCACTAATAACTTTTTATGCCTCACGTTAAAGAGAAGTTTTACTTACTTTATAGCTAGTTTTATTGACTTTTAATAGCATAATATTATATTCAATTTGTTTATTTTCATATTTTATAAAAAAATACTAATCCTTTTTAAAATTTTATATCAAACACATACATATTTATGCGGAGTATGTGATATCAATTATATCTTAGCTTTCACACACTGAGGTCCCTGTACTTCCCCCCTTTCCATGGTGTTTGACCTTATATTAAATAGAGATTGAAACCCACAATACAAGAGCAAAATGAAACTTATCTAAAAAATCTCTTTAAAGGTAGGAAGACTGACAGAGTGGTATATAGTATATACTTTGTATATGGTAACCTGAAAAGAGTCCCCATCTTTTCGACTCATCATTTTATCATATTGAGTAAACATATCGACCTGTTTTATGTACCCAAAGCATTTACCAAGTAATTGGCATATTTTGTAAACAATTTCTTTATATTATAAATATATACAGATATTGTGGTATTATCACACGGCGGGCCTTGATTTGCGCAATGAGTGAACAGAGAATAGTTAAGTAACTATTATTCAACCGACCCGTGGGAATCATCGCCCATTGGCAGCTTTGTAAGCCACTGCACTGGCATGGATTCTAGAATCGACACAAAACTAAAAGTTCACTTTATTGTTGTAAGATTTGACTACATTTGAGTTTATATAAAATCATTTCTAAAATATCCCTTGAAATAGTATAAAAATGTATATGTAAGCATTTAATAGTAAATGATGTTTGAATTTCTATTTTGTCAAATCATGTATATTACAAATCCGTTAGCTCTCCATGTCTATGCAGCATTTATGAATGTGTTAAGTCCAATTAAAATATAAAACTTTAAAGTAATAAGTTTATATCTAAATTTTAATAAAAAAGGTCAGTTTTTAAAGCTAAAAAAGTTAAATTTTACAGAAATTAGGATGGAAAATTAACATCTTACATTTGTTTAATTTGTCGTGCTTTAACTATAAAGTAATACTTAAATAAAACATATTTTGATATATCACTTTAGTAATAACAAATGAAATTAATAGTTTGTAAAATTTTTGCCTAGATGTGTCCGGGTCACGACCCCCTTCAGGTTCAACTGTCATTAAGTCTGCAGTTTACTGATATTTTTTTCGTATTATGTTTTGGCAGACATTATGTTATAATTTTAATATTAATATCCTTAAAGCTGAATTATTTTATTATATTAAATATCTAAAGCAAAATATATGTTTACAGAATAAAAACTACCGTACAATTAAAATTACTAGTAATGTGTATACTTAAATTTCCAGGTTATTTACAATATTAAAGTTAATTGGATACCACAGGAGGAAATTGTTTAACTCCCTGGATTAACCTCATGCAGGGAAAAATAAGGGGATTTATTTTGAGCCGGTCTATTTGTCAGTCCGAGTGCTACCCTCGTTTTAAACAAAAAGAATAATAAATCGTACAAAGCATTATATTAACACAAAATTTCTCAGAATTCTCTTATTTGACTGGTAAAAAATATTTCCAGCTAACATCAAATTACCTTTATTTAATAGTAAAAATTGTGTTCATATACTAGTGTAGAAAATATGAACTCATGTAATAAACTTTCATATAAATTTTCTTTGAATAATTTATATTAGTACATATAATATTTTCATTATTATAATTTAATATTTTTTTATTGTTTTTTAATAATTTATGTTATCGACTTTCAGTAAAGTATTGGACAATCAGACACAGACCTCAGTTTCAATTCAATTCAGGTTCAATAGTAATTTTAATTATATTTATTATTTTTAATAATACAACAGATTACACACAAGATTACTGTGTGTAGCATTTTTAATATCACTAAAGCTAAATAGCTAATCAAACAATCGTTTAAAGTAGGGACATTCCTCTCTGTCATCTGGACGAGGCTGCGAGCAGACGCGTACTATGTCCATTAGTTGATTACGTGTAGAGATGGAATGCTCATCAAATAGAGAGCCATCATGTATTGATACAACACCTATAACTCTTACACTATTGATATAGAGACCGTTTTGCAATAACACACTATTCTTTACCCTACCTCAGTGGAGGACACCTAATCATCTCCATGAAGAATAGTTTAATAATGCGGTAATAATACTGAGCTTGTAATTTGAAATGAACCTTATAATTTATTTTATATAAGTTAACCGTGTACTTAGATTTTATAGTGTCTATTGTCTGGACATAAAGTTATAAGTTTTGTATTTAAAAATATTAAAGAAACTAAAAAGTGTTTTCCTTTTTATAACTCAGGAAACGTTTGGTTCAGTTTGTAGTGACCCTACTCGCTGTGCCATTGGTCGCGGGTTCGAGTCCTGCTGGCATTCATTTGTATGATGAGCACGAATGTTTGTACTCCAGTCATGGGTGTTTATATTTATAATATGTATGTATTTAAAGTTATAATATATGTGTAGTGTATCAACTATCTGGTATCCATTGCTGTGTATAATTATTCTAAGTTATTATGTATAAATATACCTAATTTTATTAAATTATTATTATTCCATTTAGTATTAACTAGCGGCTCACCCTCACTTCGCTCGCGTCCGTCCCTAGGTGCGTTATTAGATATTATAGTATAAAATATAAATAGTTATTAGCCAGCGTTAGCCATATAAATTTTAATATTTTTTTTGTGAATTTTTCTAATGTTTTAATAGTTATTCTGCTATTTGAGGCGGAGATAAATCCAACCTTAAAATCCATGAAAATCGGTCCAGCAGTTCTCGAGTTATAAGTGTTGTAACAAACCCGACTTTGTTATATATACATAGATTTGAATCATTACTAGTTATCATTACGTGGATAGTTGGAGGCGTAATATAGCCGACTTTATAGGGAGAAAGGTTTGTTTATACTAATCCGCGTGGAGTTGAATATGAATGAAGGAACAAAGAGAGTGCGTATACGCAACATCCGGTGTGCGCGAGCGCCGTACTGCGTGCATGGCGTCGCGTCGGGACACAAATGCCCTACAGGGTGACAACACGACCACGTTATGAGATAGGTACTATATGTCATCATATTACTTTAATTCAGCATTGTTTTTATTTTTAAGTTTAATTTCAGTAATATGAAATGAAATATACTTGTATCACAAATTCTATACTCGATTTTAAATATGTACAATATAGGTACATAAATAGAAATAATGTTAATTTATTTTCATAATATATGTTTTTGTAAATTCAAACATTTAGTCAAAGCTCACATTTTTAAATATAATATCATAAAATATAGCTCGTCTTGTAAATAAATTTTTGAACTAGCTAAAATATAAATAGCGTACTTTCGCTCTGGAAGTACGCTTGAATATTTCAAAGGATGAGATGCTTTGCTCTACAGTACACCATTAGAGGCAATAGCAAAAGCTTGTTAGTATAAATCTTGACCAAAGCTCGGCTACGGTTTTACGTTGGTTAAACCGCAAAATTATACATTAAGCTAAAATTATGACTGCCGTGCACCTGGAAAGTTACAAAGTAGGGAAAATATTGTATTAAAAATTAAATCCTACTAAATAATATTATCATGTATGTTCTATGTAGATTAGCCTCGTTAGCCTAGTGGCTAGGTTATTGCAAATCATAAGGTTTTGGGCTCCAATCATGAGTAGGTAATGTATTGGTCTATTTTGATTAGAATTTCTTTAGTTACTCCTATTTATTTTATTACATTGATATTTGATATCAATTACATAATACTGATAATTGATAATTATATTTTCCTTAATTTTCACAACTAAAGTTACAAATGCCAGTCCAATCTATTCTATTATCCATCCTCGACTATCTCGACGTCTGTTATTTGGATGTGACAGAGGAACTACAAAACAAACTAGTCCGTCTTCGAAATCCCTCCATTTGTTTCATCTATGTATATGTATAGCTTGCGGAAATATGATCATATCTCTAACTTCAACGGGCTTAAATCAAAAGGTACCTCATTCGTCTTCGCCGTGATATGCACATTCTTACATTCCTTTTTAATATCATGAAAACTCAAAATTTTCCACCTTACTTACCCTTGTTCCCGTTTTAACTTTCTGTCTCAATACATTCTAGGATTCCTTGCATCGTGGCATGTCAATATTTGCCATTCCTAAGAGCAATAGGAAATTTATATGATACTAGCGACTCACCCTCGCTTCGCTTCGGGTTCGTCCCTAGAAAAAACAAATCTATCCCACGGGAACCGTACATTTTTCCGGGATAATATATAGCCTAATAAAGCCTTCCTCGATAAATGGATTATTCAACACAAAAAGAATTTTTCGATTCCAACCAGTAGTTCCTGAGATTAGCGCGTTCAACCAAACAAACAAACAAACTCTTCAGCTTTATAATATTAGTGTAGATTCATGCATACTATGGAAAAAAATACCCAAAATCATCCACGAGAATCCATTTATTAAATATTTTGAAAAAAAAGTGCCTATCGTCATTATAACCTAATTTCAGATTATTTTTCTTTCTTTGAATTGTAGAACTGCAAGTGCAAAGTAATTAATTTCGCAAATAACGTTTGCAGTAAGTATAGAGTTATTTTTCTCGGCATCTGTTGTGGTTATCAGGGCGCGACGACAGCGTTCTGTACTTTTATTATTACTCTGTGTATACTTTAAACATTATTTGTGCTAGCTTTAGTTCAAAATATTGTAATATTAAATCTGAATATCTGAGTACGTGTGCATAAATATTTACTATTATAAGTGAAAAGTAGGAAAGAAAAAACATAGCAATCTTTTAGTCATCTATACTAATATTATAAAGAGGTAAAGTTTATGAGTTTGTGAGGTTGTAGGGGGTAATCTTTGGATCTACTGAACCGATTTAGATGAGTAAGAAGATAGTTTGAGACCTGGTAAGAGGATATAGGATACTTTTTATCCCGGAAATCATGCCTTAAGGAGGTGAAAATAAGGATGAAAGTTTATATGGGGAATCAACCTAGGGACGAACCCGAGCGAAGGGAGGGTGAGTGGCTAGTTTATATATAAAACGAAAATAAACATTACATTATGTTTACGTTGTTTTTTTATTGTTTTAATATTTTTGTGATAACAGTATTATTTTTCTAACTTGTACTATTTTATATCCTAAGTATAAAAATATATAGCAGTTTTATGTAATGACTTCATGTTTCAAGAACGCCATAGCAGCCTTGCCAAGGTCTCTTTATCTAATTGCTACACATCGACTTCGGCTTACGTGCTCTTAACGATGACGTGACTGTACTGTGTGTGACTTTAGGCATATGTACTAATTGAAAATAATCTTTGTTTTTAAACCAAACCAAAAAATAGGGGCAGTATTGTTGCTTCATATGGGAAGGGTAAAATAGAACATTAATATGTTTAACAATTAACCCTCAACACGCTCATTTCTTGTTTTTAATTCCTACTCATAAAAAAATCTGAAAAGCACTGATTTGGTATACGTAAATTATATTCCATATTTCATCATACGTAATCACATTGAATGTACATAACATAATGTACTGTGTACATCATGCCATAAATAAACCATACTTTAATATAAATAAAAACATTAGAACAACATAATTGAATGCAATATTTTGTATAGCCGAAATAGTCAAGTATTTATAAAATGAAATTGATGTATTGCTCTAGATAAAAAATAGAATTACTAAACGACATCTTTAAATTTTCAGATCATCTACTTTGCATATTCAACTCATTATAAAGTAGCAATTGTCACATTTAGAATGAAAGGTTCCGGACGATTACATCAATATATTAGATAACTTAATACATATTATGTACGTGAAGACGAATGTGAATATAATAATGAATGTTTTACAGTAGGTACTAATGTGTGAATGTGTGATGAAAAATATGGTATATTTGAAATTTGAAAGTATTACACTTAGCAGAAGTAAAATAATTGTAAATCAGAACCTGAATTTATAATTTTAAGAATAGTAGGTAATATAGACTATAACTATTACAACTTCAAGTCTTGAAATTTAATTTTAAAATATTTAAATAAATTAAAAACATTACGTATTTAAAAGATATTGCGTAATGGAAAAAAGCGAGCTATGATTTTGATCGATTTTTAACGCGTTCAGCACACAGTAATATGAGTAGAAATTTCCTGTAACATTCAAAATGTTTTTTTTTAAATGGTTACGTAAGCCCACAAATGACTTGTGTCATACTGTAGGTACCTACTAGTGAGACAAAAACTTCTAAACTATAATGTTCCAAATTGCTATCAAAATTTGCATATCATATAACAAGTTAATCCTTAACTTTAGGACTTCATATTGTTTTTAGTTGACATGACATTGAATAATCTAATACATAAAAATCTCGTGTCACGGTGTTTGTGGTCGCACTCCTCTGAAACGGCTCGACCGATTTTAATGATTTTCTTTTGTATATTTGGTAGGTCGTAAAGTATTTTTTATCATTTAATCGCGATTTTAGTATTTTTGTATGATCAATATTATATAAAGACACTAGCGACTCACCTCGCTCCGCTCGGGTTCGTTACTAGGGTGGCCCACCCTTATCACTTAGGGGTATAAAAAATAGTTTACGTCCTATTCTCAGACCTACTAAATATACACTCAAAATTTCATAAGAATTGGTCAAGCCGTTCCGGAGGAGTTTGGTTACAAATATTGTGACACGAGAATTTTGTCTATACAGATAAAGAAAATTGAAGAGTCTGTTTGTAATGACAAAATAACAGCTTTTTACTAAATGCATGTGAAAGTTTATATGGTACTTGTGGTTTGTTTGTTTCGGCTAATCTCCCAAACGCTGGACTGATTTTGACGGGACTTTCACTGGCAGATAGCTGCTGTTATAAGGAGTAACTTAGGCTACTTTTATTTTAGACTTGCAACTCACCCTGGCTCCGCTTGGGTTCGTCTCTAGTTATGTTTTAACGTTTAGCTCAGAGATATTTTCCCGCAGTAAAAAGTATCCTATATGTTGACCCGGATAACCAGCTATCATCATACCAAATTTCATCAAAATCTGTCCAGTGGTTTTCCCATGATGCGGTAACAGACAGACAGACAGACAAAAATTCTAAAAACTATAGATTTGGCTTCTGTATCAATAATAAAGTCTATTTCAATAGACGCTAGTATATTACATAAAGCCAAAGAGATTTTTTTGTACATTAAACGCGGGCGCAGCTGAGGGTGAGCTGAGCTGTGTAATTTTTTTTTTATTGTAGCGATTGTTTTCACCATTTATCTTCACACTGAATTATACGTTACATTACACTTTTTCATCCTATAATTTTGTTCTGTAAAAACAATTGTTTACGTAAATGAATAAATAATCATTATTTATTCCCAACACTTGATTAAACACAACTTAATAAACATTATTGTCTTAAAGGAAAATCCAAGGACGCATTCGTTCTGCAGTTTTTATTTAAATTTATGTTGTTAAACCGAATGTCTTTAGGTAGATATATAATAATATAGGCTAAACAAACTTGTGTTTCTGTTTTTTTTAAACAGCCAAGTATTATCATAATAAGCATACAAGTATTTTGCCATTTTGTCGTAAGATAGATTTAGAGGTACATCTATAACATAATATATGATATGATAGAAGAAGTGTTTAGCTAACTGGGACTGGTGATAGGTCGATGATCCAAGTGAGATTGGTTTAGGCCAATTTACTGCGAGCGGAGACCCGAAAAAAAGTAGTGTACGATATTATTTTAAATCGTCTCTTATTATAAAATATTACATATTTACCAACTATCCGAATCGGACCATCCAGTCTATACACGTAGTGTTAGAAAAATATATTTTTAATTAACTCATGGTCGTAAGCCTTGCACGAGCTAAATAAAAAACAAACGCTCACCGATGACGGCCAGCTTCACAATTGGGTGCCCTCGTTACTCACGGACCTACATTAAACCTACGTTACTCAAATATGTCAGTGTCACAAAATAATACATTTTGCGCGGATTTTGTAAAGGGTTTTACGCCAAAGCTAATGAATCTTTAATGCAGCAGTGGTAACTGGCACGAGTAGTCTATTTACATCTGTATTATGTGCTGTTTGTATGTAGGTATGCACTGCATTAATAAAATTTAAATTTTTGGTTGTCTCAGGGATAACGAATAAATATAATAAAAAACTTAAAAAGTGTTACTTTAGTAAATAAAATACAATATGTATTTTGTTCATTTTTTATTTCCTTGTAAACAATTGTTAAATATTGTATACACATTAATAGAGAACAAAAACTATATTATAATAAAAGAACGCTTTCAAAGGACCCTTTCACCACGCTGAAACAGTGTTAAAACTGTACCTACATAATTTTAAAAAATGTCATCGCATTGAAAATATACAATGGATTCTCTCCATATCCGTCACGGTCCTTTTACTGAAAGCTGAAAATTGTTCGGTGATTTTTACGCCTTCAAATAAAAAAATATATTATGCAAAATGATCCCAAGCAATATTTTAGTTGCATAATTAATTATACCTATTATGAATTAACTCTAGCTAATTTTAATAAATTATAATATTCATAAGTTACCTACCGGTTTACAGATTATATAAAATTTAGAAATATAAATTATTCCTGTTATTTAGTGAATATAATTAACAAAAAATAATATTTAGGTTTATTGGGTATGAAAAAATACCCTTTTCTCTAGAAATATTAGGTTGTATGAACAGTTTCATACAAACAAAAAGTTCTAATAATGCAATTGTTATTAATTATATATGACACGGAGAATACAAAAGTCTAGTGTTCTGTTCTGTGTTAGGGGAATGATGAAAAAATGTATTTATCACATTAAAAGAGATTAAAACATTCTCTTTCTAATATCTTTTCTCTCACTAATATGTTTAATTATCCCTTAATATGTAATATGTTAAGTTAAAATTGCTAACAAAATACTGTAAGTCGCAAGACTCATTTGAAATATACAAAACAAGTTTTGTTTAGACGTGTATGACGTCATATGGAGATGGTTGCTCGATGCTTGATCACATGCTAGGTAAAGTACGTTGACCCTCTCAATGTTAATGTCAGCTGTTAACTTGCCCAAAATGCGATTACCTACTTACACTATTTGTGTTACATTTACGTACGACATATAACGTAATTAAAAATATTTCTTTCAACATCCATCAAAAAAAAAATTTTAAATTGAACCTACCTAATTATCGTTAACAACTAAAATAGCTTATAAATTTACATACGCCTATTAATTTAGTATATTGCACTTTCGAACTGCAATTTACATAAAGCAATCACAATGACGACACATTTGGCTCAGTTTGTAATGCTGCTCACTTGTTGTGCCCAGCGGTCGCGGGTTCGAGTCCCGCTGAGGCATTCATTTGTTTTTTTTTTTTTTTTTTATGACATTCAGTGACAAACGAGCAGACAGACTACCTGATGGAAAGCAGCACCTGTCGCCCATAACACCTACAGTTCATGCACTTAGGTTTTAAGTAACAAAAATGCAGAACCACAGGTGCGTTGTCACTGTGAGGACTAAGATGTTATGCCTCTCGCCTGTAATTGCGCTGGCTACCTTATCCTTCAAACCGGAACACAACAATGCAATCATTGTTGCTTGGCGGCAGAAATAGATAAGGGGGTGGTACCCATCCAGTCGGACTCCTCAGGCTTGACAGAGTCCTACCACCGGTAAACCATTTGTGTGATGAGCACGAATGTTTGTACTGCAATGATAGGTGTATATATTTATAATATGTATGAATTGAAAGTTATATATGTCTAGTCACTAGTGTATCAACTATCTGGTATCCATATACAGGCGATTCAATCTTAGGTTGAATTGTCTGTGTATGCATAACACAGGCTTCGTAGCTCATCATGGAACTAGATGGTGCTGTGCGTTAATGTTCCAACATATTGATTTATTTATATTTATAATATATATTTATAATCGCTTAAACACTGGAATGTTGACTAGCAAAAAAGCTATCGATTCTTATTTTAAATTTCTTTATCGTTTAACATTGATGACTTTTATAAAAGCCTAAGCCTGGGTTCACATTTCACACGGCACTGCACCGCGCTTTTTACGGTATTAGATTATACACGTAGAAACAGCGAGATGTTCACACGATACAATTTCATTAGTGTGAAAAACGAATTGTCGCAGTTTTCTTTCAGTAATTACCCAGAGATAGACTTTAATGTTGACTCGTTTGATTGACAAGTCCGGTGAGTATCCGTTCAACGTCTTTAGCGTTAATGGTGTACGTTTTTATAATGCAGTACAAAGGACGTGTGAATGGTTCAATGTATGTAAATTCTAAATATGCGCCACTTTTTTTCGTTATAACTTATAGGTACTCTAAAAAACTTGCAAGTACAACGCAGGATGTACCAAGTCGTAGAGTAGTATATAACCTATAATTAATATTATAAAGAGGCAGTTTGTTTGTTTGAACGTGCTAATCTCAGGAACTACTAATCCGATATAAAAATTATTTTCGCATTAGATAGCCAGTTTATTGAGGAAGGCTCTAGGCATATCATATAAAATATAATCTATCCATTCCATACTTACCTGCCGTTAAAACGTACTTATGGACAAACCCAAGCGAAGCGACGTTGAGTCGCTAGTATTATATAATTTTAAAAACCTGAGCTTTACTATCGCTATTTTGTATGATTTAATGATGTTTTAGATAAAATAAATTCGATTGAAATCTTTTAAATAAAAACCTGTTTTACTTCTAATTGCCCGCTTGAATCTATACTTACTAATATTATAAATATGAAAGTTTGTAAGTATGGATGTATGTTTGTTACTCTTTCACGCCAGAACGGCTGAACGGTTTTGGATGAAATTTGGCACAGAGATAGATTATAGTCTGGAATAACACATAGGCTTTTTATCCCGGAAAAATGTACGGTTCCCGTGGCATAGGTTTGTTTTTGTTTTCCTAGATAATAATAATAATGTTCATCGACCGACACAATATATATGTACATATTATTTTCCAGGTGTCTCTGTCTAATATATATATGTACATATATATATTAGACAGAGACACCTGGAGTAACATGTATAGGGAGTTGTCAGGTACCTAAGGATGCACTCGAGCGAAGCGAGGGTAGGTCACTAATAAAATATATACATAATTGTCTGTATTATAAGATGCAAAAATGTGTTTAGTTGCCGGTTAGTATGTCCTTCGTTCACGCAGCAACGGAGCCACTAATCGACGTGATTTTGTACATAGATAATTTTTGGGTCAGATATAGGCATAGTATAATTTTTGTGAGAACAAAAAACCTGAGGGCTGAGCAAAGCGTGAGTAAATCACTATTATAATTTATAATATAATAATATATAATATTTTAATTGATAGACAACTCAGCACGAAATTGTATTACTTATTACCGCATGGTAATGCGCTTCTTTACCGCTATTGTATCTTTAAACTCTTTACGAATTACGGCTAACGTTAAAGTATCTACGATATCTCGTGTCGTGACATTTAAAATTAAGCTTGTTGAGTGTGGGTGTAGTGATACGTTTCGATTCGAATAATATATTGCTGTAATACTCCATTATTACGATTACTTACCAATTTTAGGTTTCTGTATAGGAGGTATTGTGCCGTGTGCACAAAACTACTAAAATGGTACCTACACAATAATTGTGCGCAGTGTTGAGCCGTCTGCAAAATGTTTAAATTAGGAATAGGATTCTACGGTATTTTATACAATTTATACAGTATTTGTAATATTATGTAAATAATTTAATTTAGATATGTGTGATGGACTTGTATAAATTATTTATTCTATCTTAAACACATTTTATTTTAAAACTTTCTGCGCATGTAGCTTAGCTTATACCACATTCTATTTTATTTTATCATTTCTAGGCTATTAGTCTAGAAAGTTCTAGAAAGTACCTATTATTTCGCAAAAGTGTAATACAATAATGTACCTATCGGCCTATATGTACGCCTTTAAACAGTCATCCCAAGCTGTTGTCGCTCTTCGCTCTTTACACGAAGATAGAAAATTGTGTATTATTTTTGAGCAATTGGTAGTTTGTACGCGAAAATTGACGAAATAGTGAACGCATTGTTCTTCTGGTGAGAGGAGCTCGTGCAGTGAAGCGCACTTTATTACATTTTGAACACAATGAGACGTACGTACGGATGCAGTTACGTAGCTACGAGTACAGTCACATTCAGCGCCTTGTTTCACGGTTGAACATGCGTCACAAAGAAAATGTTTTGAATTGTTCTCGACGTTTTTGTATCATATTCGACTTGATGTACTGCCTCTCCGTGTCGTCGTGTACAATATACATAATATGTTATTAATATATGTATACAGAACTATATATTTTAACTAGCGAATGACCCTCGCTCCGCTCGGGTTCCTCCTTACTTACGTTTTAACGTTTAGTATAGATTTCTCAATGATGAGATATTTTCCCACAGTATTAGCAGCATAGATAAAAAGTATCCTACATGTTGATCCGGATAATCAGCTATCATCATACCAAATTTCATCAAAATCCCTATAGTGGGTTTTCCGTGATGCGGTAACAGACAGACAGGCAAAAATCTTAATAATTCGGCCTCTGTATCAATAATGTCTATCAATATCTATCTAATAAGATTTTCCAAAAAATATTTAATGTTAAGATTCGGCTTAGTTACAATTTTATTATATGTATAGTATAGATAACTAAAGTAAATAATTTATTTAAAACAAAACGCACACAATAAATTATTTAGTATTTACTCATTTACGTAATAAATCATCAAAAAATAAATTTACTTTTAGGGGACACAATAAGTTTGCACAATATAATGTGAATACTGAAATTAATATTTTTTTAAATGACGGAATGAATAGTACATCTCTTTTACTGTTTATGTTATTTATTTTGCCCTTGAATTAGTACTGAGAAAATAGAACTTGTGAACTCATTTATCCACCTCAACTCGCAAGGGAAGTTATTACAGCGTGAGTAGCGCAGTCACGCTACGCAGCCTCTACTTATCCATTGTTGCCTTGCGGCGGCTTGCGCCTCATGTGCTTCGACATGTAGCTCGTATCTATAATGCATCGTATATTAAAACACCTTAGGTATAAGTATTAAAAATGCTTCGAAATCTTAACTTAATTTGTTTAAATATTACACACATAAAACACTACAGTCTAAACTTCAAAGGTAAATAAACAACAGTAACTATCTATATATATAATATATTCATATTGTATATTATAAATGATACAGGTATCTCACGTAACTATGTATGTAACTTTCTATTACAAAGTTAAACCTACGACTTTATAATATTAAGATTAATAATTACAAATACAATCGCTTGTTTTAATGTAAAAAAAAGCAATGACAAAAAATAAGGTCAAATCATTTTATTAAACTGTAGTAATTATGTACATTTGTTCAAATATTTATAAATGTAAGGTTTATAAACCAGTAACATAATATAATATTGCTCATCTTTAAAGCTCGTAGGGGAAGTTTTTTTTTTTTTATAGTTGGGGAATGCATTTACGCATACCATCTGATCCCCCAGGTGGTTATGTGGGGCTCACCGGCTAAAAGAGCCGGTACTACCCACTAAACCCCAACTTTCCCCTCCCATCCGCCATAGTGGGGGGAATTGTTATATCAACCTAACCTGACCTACCTCAGTCATTTTTCCTCCTCTTATTTTTTTGCTCAAGTTAACATAATATGTAAACGATCACTACGATGAATAAAAGGCTTAATAAGAACCTTTAATCCTAAGTCTTAATAGCTTAAAATTACCTACCTAAAAATTAAAATTAGTTTACAAATAGTCTTATCTATAGCTATATATAATAAAACTGTAGAGGTCGAATGTCTGTACATAGAAAAAAAATGCTAAAAACCGAGTCAGGGGGATATAAGAAGGGAAATAGAATAAATCCAGTTTGTTTTTTATTTTTTGTTTCTCTGTCTGTTTGTACGGGCTAATCTCGGAAACTGTTGGATCGATTTAAATGAGATTTTGTATGGTAGTACCGTATATCCCCGGTCAACATCTTAGAAAAATCACGGAAAATTAAAGAGATCCTGTAGGATAGTTAAAAAGCTATAGTAACTTATACAGCTTAGTACAAAAAACTACGGATTGGATTTTAATGAAACTTTACAATAATATAGTTCATACATCAGAATAACAAATAGGCTACTTTTTATCCTGGAAAAATCTACGAGTCCCGTGGGATAGATTTGTTTTGGCTCGTCTAGAGGCGAACCCGAGCGAAGTAAGGCTGAGCCGCTAGTGTAATAATAATAACCTTTTGTTTCATAACTTCCAAATGAACAGACTCAACAGATTGTAATGTAATTATAAAAATAAGTTAACTATAGAAATTACTTTGCAATGCCATTACAATAAGCGAGCTAATAATAATTAATTTAAGCAAAACGGTTGTTGCTGTCAGTCTAGACAGCCCAAAAGGTGTGTCATTGATTACAGCCACACGAGTAGTAGTACATTACATATAATTACTTACATGATATTTAATTCTTTGAAAATAATTACTAAAATTGTAGGTTTACTTGAAATTATGAGGAATTTGAGTTGGAAATAAGTATTTTATGATTAATATAATTGAAATAAAATATATTTATTTAGCCTCCCAAATCAAAGTAATGTGAAACCTGAAATCGGCAGTGTAACCGAAGGCGGTAGAAATAAGATACCTACATACTTACTTGTATATTAATACTTTGAAATTATCCGAGATACATTCAATAGTGACCTTCTATTTAAGTAAGAGTCCAATTTATTAAACGGTGACTAAAAAAATAATTTGACTAGATTCATGAAAACAAGAAATAAGGTTTAAAAATAAGAATTAAACAAATACATGAATGAAAACAATATAAAATTTTGAAATTGGGTACTATATAAATTAAACTCATCCGAGTAGTAGTTTGAATGATTTGAAGTGATTTACCAAGGTAGTAGGTCAAAAGATTCAATAAGAATATGTTCAATATTGCCTTAACTATTTATAGGTACTTAAAAAATAATTATATATATTATTATTTTTATAAAATGTTTTTTTTTCAATTCCAGGTCCCACAATGAGTTGTCTGTGATCTTCTAAAACTAGGCGTGACAAGCGCCTGCATACAAGATGACCTCTGAACGAGCTATTCCGCATCTGCGCGACATCTTCGGCCTCAATCAGCAGTACGATGGCAAGGCTTATGACGAAAATGAAGATAAAACCAAAAAGTCCGTAAAAAAGAAGAAGGATGACTATCGTACATACGCTAATGGCGACGTAAAGACTCTCGAAAGACACCTCAGCATGAAAAAGACCATACGCAAAAAGATTATGCGTGATCTCCAACAAGCATTCGTAGAGGACCCTAACGAGTTTAAGGTCGAAAATACGAGTCCGGAGAAATTGAAGGCAGAACTCAGTGCTGAAGCTGTAAAAATAGAGAAAAACGTTCGGAAAAATGATCCTACGTTCTTAGATATGCTCCGAGGCGAGACGAGGGGGGAGGAGACAAGGGAGGAACAACCCCCAGCGGAAAAGACCAGCTTCTGGCGGCGTCTCACCATGAAGAACAAAAACAAAAGATAATATGCTTAATCTCGCCGAACAACACGTTACTCCGTTCAGTATGTACTTATTCACGACGCGACGATTCAGACTAAAGTCTGTCATACTTCCGGATTCGACAAACAAATCACGTCCCTTTGTCCTACACTCTATAACCGAATCTGTTTTTGTGCTTAATAACATGTAGGTATAATAAACGAGATTTGACGACGGTTATTTTAAAAGATATTCGTGCATTTTTAGTTAATTTGATAGTGCTGTGCTATTATGGTTTACATAATTAATATCAAATAATGTGTATTTAAATCTTATGAATCCAATGGAAAAAAATAATTTGAATTAAACCGCTAATAAAATTACACAAAAACCTAATAACATAATATGACTATGATATGAGACTTTGGCACTTTGTTATTAGTTGTCAAAACGAATTCAAATACATATGTATATGTATGTACCTGTATTGAACTGTATCTGGGAAAATCTTCGAAAATGTAAAAAAAAAATTATTAATCTAATCAGTCAGAAATGTACACTTCATTTATTTGCTTTAATTGGTACAGCATTATTAACACAACTTGTGATTGATAAGTTTTTGCCAAATCAACGTTATTGTTTCGTCACGCAGTATACGTGCTTACTCAATCAGTTTTGAGAAATGCTTTTATCAACACTGGTTACTGTTTAACAATAAGAAGGTAAAGAATTACAGTAAAGTGAACTCCTAATTTGATTCAATGACATCCAACAAGTGGAGAAACGAGACAAGAGGATGACAAAGTAGTAGTAATTATAATCTATCCATATACATAAACTGCATATTAGTCTATTGATGTTATAATATTGGCTCTTATGCCTTTAGATACTATGAATTTTATGTCTTTATACAGTATTTATAAAGTAGATATACATTTTTACATTAAAAAGTATAGCACAAATATTTGTTTTTTAAAGTTTTGTAAGTTTCTTATTGAGATATATTTTCAATTTTGAACTTACCTCAAATGTAAAATGAAGACTGTATTTACATTTCAAATAACTTTTTCAATAATAGATAATTTATTTGTATCGTGTACCTTTTTACATCTCATATTTCTACTTTTGGTGTATTAAATGTTTTTGTCTATTTATATGTAATTAGAAGGTTCTAGAAACAATTATTCGCATAATATGAGTAAGGCGCTATTTTAAAAGTAATTTATTAAGATGTCAAGATGTTTTATAGTAACGGAGTAATGTCGTCGGCCATCGTTACTTATAAAAAAAATATCTCATTCTACATGTGATGTAACGTTAAGTCTAGTAGTACGTAGATTAAGGTTCTCGTAAGAGGTGTATTTGTGGTAAAGTAGTGCGGCAATCTGTTGTTGTGACAGTTTATAATTATAATATAAAATAATTTTACACATTTATTTATTTGTTTCATTTTATCCTTATGGTTTTAATTTAATAAAATCGAAATATAAAAGCATTTATCTTTTAATATAAAAGCAAGCAACCCATATTTAAATTAATGGGTCAATAGATGACGTTATATGTATCGATTTATTTACAATACTGTAACTTACCTAACAAAACCATAAACAACTTAAAGAAAGAAATTAATAGAACTTTAAGCTTTATTATAGATTGGTTACATTACAATAATACTACAATAATAATAATACAATACTCATTATTAAACTGGATAAAACTTATTTAATGTTTATAAACAAGGAAATACATATGTTGAACGCTTTGGATATTGATTATGAGGGCATATCAATGAAGTCGATATAACAAATTTTTCAAGTACCTATCAGTTTAGATAGTTATCTAAATTGGAAAAAGCATATTAAACAAATTTACTTAAAATAAGGGCAATTTTCTTATGCGGTTCATATGTTGGCGAAAATCGTCAATATTGTTGCGCGCAACGATTAATGCTCGGGACATGGTGACGTTACGTACTACTAGCGCCATCTAGTATCGAATAGAGGAACTAGTAGTCGAGAGCGTTCCAGAAACTTCTATGTACTACTAGCGCCATCTAGTATCGAGAAAAGGAACTAGTAGTCGAGATCGTTCCAGAAACTTCCGAGGCCCTATATAAGGCCGGGTATGAGCCGCGACTAGTCAGTTTGGAATCAGCGATACAAGCGAAAACATCGAAGCGATCTACGAGTGCGACTTAAAGTGATTATAGTGCGATTGTATTTTATAACTTATTGTGTTGTTTTGTCATTGGTGTTCGATAATTAAAGTGTCTGTTTTTTTTAGTAGAATAATCGGCTGTTTTAATTGTAACGAACCCTAAGTCGTAACAATTGGTGTCAGAAGTGGGATTAAATCATGCCGATTTTACCCAAGGACGACACGGAAGGTATCCGTACCTGGAGCCAGCAACGCCAGCAGGAGACGGACCAGAGGCGATTTGGAGGAGCATCGCCGCAGACTTCGGAGGGCCAGCTGCCGACCTCTGTGGCTAGCCCGTCTGCTGCCCCTGCAGCAGCTCCTGCATCCACAGCACCTGAACTGAGTGCTCTGATGATGATGCTGCAGGAGCAGGCCCGTCGACAGGAGCAGCTGCTCCTCATGAAGGACCTTCACGCTACCTTCGGGAAAGACATAAAGGAGGTGAACAACCGCCTGTCAGAGGCTGAAACCAGAATCGAACAAGTAGAATAATCGGCTGTTTTAATTGTAACGAACCCTGAGTCGTAACAATTTAAACATTATTCTACTTGTTCGATTCTGGTTTCAGCCTCTGACAGGCGGTTGTTCACCTCCTTTATGTCTTTCCCGAAGGTAGCGTGAAGGTCCTTCATGAGGAGCAGCTGCTCCTCCTGTCGGCGGGCCTGCTCCTGCAGCATCATCATCAGAGCACTCAGGTCAGGTGCTGTGGATGCAGGAGCTGCTGCAGGGGCAGCAGACGGGCTAGCCACAGAGGTCGGCAGCTGGCCCTCCGAAGTCTGCGGCGATGCTCCTCCAAATCGCCTCTGGTCCGTCTCCTGCTGGCGTTGCTGGCTCCGGGTACGGATACCTTCCGTGTCGTCCTTGGGTAAAATCGGCATGATTTAATCCCACTTCTGACACCAATTGTTACGACTTAGGGTTCGTTACAATTAAAACAGCCGATTATTCTACTAAAAAAAACAGACACTTTAATTATCGAACACCAATGACAAAACAACACAATAAGTTATAAAATACAATCGCACTATAATCACTTTAAGTCGCACTCGTAGATCGCTTCGATGTTTTCGCTTGTATCGCTGATTCCAAACTGACTAGTCGCGGCTCATACCCGGCCTTATATAGGGCCTCGGAAGTTTCTGGAACGATCTCGACTACTAGTTCCTTTACTCGATACTAGATGGCGCTAGTAGTACATAGAAGTTTCTGGAACGCTCTCGACTACTAGTTCCTCTACTCGATACTAGATGGCGCTAGTAGTACGTAACGTCACTATGTCCCGAGCATTAATCGTTGCGCGCAACAATATTTCAACCCTTTTTACTGCTTATCAATACCTGTGTTAAAATTTAAATTATGATTTGAGGTAATTCGGCAGATAAACATGTAGGTAAATAAGTTAAGGCACAGAAAAAATATATCACAGGAATATTTAAGTTACTTACCATATTTTAAGATTTATAATATAATGACACTGCTAAATTTGTAAGTTTATGAGATAGCGAATTTTATTAAAAATAATTTGTATTTATTTAAAATTAAAGTATTCTTTTTTAGAGAAATTTTAAAGATTCTTCTGTACTTAGCCATTTTTACATAATCATTTGCCTAAAGATATTTTAGAAATTAACGAAACTCATTTATTTATGTGCAGATTAAAAAAATAATAATAGACAAGACAAATTATTCCATAAATGATTATCTTTTAGATAAAGTGTGAAATTTGTATTTTTTTTCTATTATTGCAAACATTAACAACATAAACATATACTAATTAATACCCAAGGTCGCAATAACGTGTTTGATTTTATTTTAGTATAAGTTAGTTATTGAGAACTTTTTATTTTATTCATAATAAAGCCATATGAGAACGTGTTGCGCCATCTTTTGTCGAATAGCAAAAATAGTACTTAAAAAGTGATTATAATTTTATAATAATATTTCAGAATTGCCTCAATAACTATTTAAGTACGTATAGTATTGTCGTCTGTGTTATTACCATTAAATTCAATATTTTTACTTATAAATTCAGTAAGAATTTTCATTAACCGCTCTTCACTTGTTTCTTTTTTATAATTCTTCACAAATTATATTTAACGCCATCTAGTGAGGATACGACGCATTTATAATAATTAAATTAATGGGGAAGAATTTTGCCTTTTTCTCCCGCTCGTTTTCGCGATCACTATGGCCCGATCATAAATAATTCTTTGCCCATGTAAACTTTATTGCCCCTTTAAGGGATGAATTTCTAAAAAAAAAAAATAAATAAATATACTCTTTACTTTTTACCTTAAAGCTAAACAACACTTTCTGTGTATTTTACATTAAGAATGATAGTTTCATAAAATCTTTAGTCCTCTATTTTACCCACTTAGGGAATGGATAACAAGAAATCCTTTCTTATTAGAAGTCTACATCATATAAGGATTAACTCCTCCAAATTTCACGTTTCTACTACCAGCAGTTTAGGCTGTGTGTTGACTTCTCCTTCTCAATTCTTCCTTCAGCTAGTCTTACTTTCGGGTACAATACATTGCACAGGTAAGATGCGAACACAATAAAAGCAAAAAACCAGGTGTAATAAGGATATCACAATAAATTGCTTAACTTCAGACTGAATGTAAATAGGCTATACGTGTGGCGCCCTCCTTCCGAGAAATATTCCTCTTTATTAACAATTCAGAAATAATTTATAAATCATGTTGTTTCCTTGAAGTAGTAGTAGTTTATTATTATTAAAAATTTGACCCTAATTTGGAGGTAAACTTTATCTCTGTATTTCTTGTCTATATAATATAATGCACTCTACTATGGAGCGTAGAGTAAGGAGTCACCGTGTGTGAAAAAGTATCCGTCATTAAGCGTTCATTATGATGGGCGCTGCGGTAACGTAGGATAAATTTTAAAGAAAGCGCCAAAAGTAGTTAGAGTAAGATAGAGAAATAAACATGGCTGGTTATATTTACTAAATTATTTTATACTACGTAAATAGTTGAGGTTTTGTATACTGATATTTCATTAACTGCTTTAGTCATAAAGTTTCTGAACTCAGCACACCACTCCGTTTACAACAGCTAAATTCATATCCTAGTTTTTTGTACGTCAGCGCCATCCGTTTTCAGTATTCAGGTGGATACTTTTTAACTTGTCTCTCATAAAACAGACTCCTATATATACCTACACCATCCATAACTCTAACCACAAAGTTCAATCATGATGGCTCTAGACATTAAGATTCTGCCGCCGATGTTGCCTTCATTTAGGTAATCTTTAAGATGACAAACCTGGACTTGGAAACAATTTTAGTGAGGCTTTCACAGTGATTCGAAATTATTAAGAGTGAGCCTTCTATAGGGTAATATGAATTAACCCTTATATACATCTAAATAACAGAATATGTAGAGTAGGTATAGATAGGTACATAATATTGGTAATCCTTCTTTATTTTACAAATCAATATTTCTATACAGACTACATTTAAAAAAAAATGTCTACCTGTCTGTGTTAAGCCGTTCAGGTTTCACGCAAACATTACCTTTTCTTTTTTGATTCGTGGGGAAACCCATTTATGGGTGCCCGAACGTAGGGGGCACGCGGGGTATGTGGTACTCTTGCCGCGTGAAGCGCGACAAACTACCTACTAAAACCACCACGGTGATCCTGTTCACAGGAGACAGGGTCACGGGGTCGCTTTCGCATTCTACCGCAACCCACGCAAACATTTCAGATAAAATATTCGTCAAGATTTGCATAATAGCCTGCGTACCCAGGCAACATAATATTTAGTGTAATTTATTTCCTTCAGAAAAGAAGACAATGTGTACGTATAGACAATTCTTAAATATTGCGAAAACTATTAGGTAGGTATATGATTTGGATATAAATAATTATTTAGCCGTGGAGTTTCTTGGCAAGGATTTTTTTATTATAAACTGTTACCTACATAGGTAAATCAATTTCACTATAAATGGTAGTCTCTGGATAATTACACTTGCTATCTGCTTGCCAATTATTGATGCCAGAAAATGGTCACATTATCCTATTCATATTCACTCTCGTTCGAATTATCTCTAAGAGTGATTTAATTTTATTTTTCTAGTTTCATTCAACGTTATTCTTTACTATAAATTATTAATTGTGACATAAAAGGTTTTTATTTAACAAAAATTCAAATCATATCAATTATATTTCTATGTTACTAAATACTAGTTAATCAATAATATATTATTTGTCATGAATTTTTTATACATATTATCAATTTAAATGGATATTTGTATAATATATTTATAACATCTAGATCTTATTTAGTAGGAATAGGGAAAATAAAACAATAGGGGTTCCAGATTATTTTTATTTGGTGTGGGAAAAAAAATGAAACGACAGAATAGGCAAATTAATTAAATTTATTTGATATTGCCATATTTAGTATTATTAACATTTTCATTTTTATTTCTTTTTTTTAATTTGGAAAACATCTACCACCGCTTCGGAAGGTGTTCTTCTGTGGAGAAGAAGCGGCGCAAGAAACTCCACAGGCATCACCTTTTTTAGTTGAATTTAAAGCCAATCATATTATGTATGTTTATATAAAATATTTCAAAACCTGACCTATTAAAAATATGTATTATCTACCTAATTTCATACGAAAACTAATTTCTTACCATCTACTTTCTAAATCTACCTATATATTATTATGTCATCGCCCGGTTATCTTAAGTAATAAACCTGAAATGATATTAATTACGAATACTTATTGTAACATAATATATTTATGTATAACATAACTTATCATTATCCTATAAGGCAAGTTTTATATTCGAAAAATATGGAGATAATTTCATTGTATGTCCTGCGCATCTGAAAAATATTATTAAGGGAGAAACACGAAGAAAGATTAAATTTAAAATATAATAAAGTTACAAATAAACTTATTGGTATAATTATTCTGATCTATTATTATAAGTCAATTAAATATTATATAAATTAAATATTGGATTATATAATTTTTTTATGTAATCCATAAATAGATATATATGTATTTAATATTTATTTACGAACCTAACACTTATTAGGAAAATATTCTAAAATAATTGTTTATTTGTTGTTACAGTTAGATATATACTATAGATAAACATTATTTTACCTATGTTTAGAGTAGAGTGTAAGTTTTCAGTGTGTATTTTGTTAAATAAAAAGTACAAATCGTACCTACATACGTGAAACTCGACCTTGCGACGTCGTGAAGCTAGTAAAAGAAAAATAAATATGAATATTGGTACATACGATGTACATGTCCTGCTATCCATCACGCTCGCGTCGTCGGAAAGGATTTGAAGGGAATTACTGAAGACCTCAATACCTTAATATTTCATAAATGTTCCTTGTAGAAAAAATCTAGTTCATATCTGCATGTGCTCGTGTAAGTTGTTAATTTGCTTATTTAAACACCATAACTCCATAATTTTGCTCATGTACATTGCCAAAACACCTGCTAATGTGATAAAATACCATAATATATAAAAAACATAACCTTACGCGAATGCTAGTTTAAGCAGCACAATATGAACAGCATACGTTTCGAATAAACTCACAAACATACACACCAATAGACAGCACAACATACGGATGAGGTACTTGTGATAAATTGCTATATAAAATGCATACTGAACAAATACCTATTTTACTGTGAAGTCCTCTACTTAGAAAGCAGCAGCAATGACTTGTGGGCGCACTTAAAACATACCAAATAGCAAAACCAGCTACATCAATTATTACTCATGACATCCATCACGCTTTTGTTACATAACTTTGATAAAGTCGAATTTGCAAAAAGTGTGCAACTTACAGAAATGTGCAAATATCGATGTTTATCATCTCAGGTTTTAAAACGCGCCGTAGATTATAAGCTTTTAACTGCGAAACATACAAAACATCCGAAAAAAAAAACAACTATTCATTAATTATCGAAAGGTTGATAAAGTCGAACTTGCAGAAAGTGTGCAACTTACAGCAATGTGCAAATATCGATGTTTCTCATCTCAGGTTTTAAAACGCGCCGTAGATTATCAGCTTTTAACTGCGAAACATACAAAACATCCGAAAAAAAACAACTATTCATTATCGAAAGGTTGATAAAGTCGAATTTGCAAAAAGTGTGCAACTTACAGAAATGTGCAAATATCGATGTTTATCATCTCAGGTTTTAAAACGCGCCGTAGATTATCAGCTTTTAACTGCGAAACATACAAAACATCCGAAAAAAAACAACTATTCATTATCGAAAGGTTGATAAAGTCGAATTTGCAAAAAGTGTGCAACTTACAGAAATGTGCAAATATCGATGTTTATCATCTCTGGTTCTAAAACGCGCCGTAGATTATCAGCTTTTAACTGCGAAACATACAAAACATCCGAAAAAAAAACAACTATTCATTATCGAAAGGTTGATAAAGTCGAATTTGCAAAAAGTGTGCAACTTACAGAAATGTGCAAATATCGATGTTTATCATCTCTGGTTTTAAAACGCGCCGTAGATTATCAGCTTTTAACTGCGAAACATACAAAACATCCGAAAAAAAAAAAAAAAACAACTATTCATTATCGAAAGGTTGTAGATAAGTAAGGTGTAGGTACTGGATAGTTAGTCATGCGTGTAATGTATTTCACAACTATTGATTGAAGAGTGGATTCCTCTACCGCTTCTTACAAGCGCAATCATGTATAGTGCATATTTGCTGCTGATTTTCTTCGTGAATCTGCACGTGTAATAACTGCAAGATATTTAAAGGGACACACAAAGAACTATGTTACAATAAAAAGTTATATTTATTATAGTGAAGTATAGCGTAAAATTGACATGCTTCTGTTAGACAACACTTACTACAAGATCAAATGTGTTTGTACCAGTTTATAGCCAATGTATAAAATCAGTTTAGAAGAATAATTGTAGAGATCATCCACTGCAAAAAGAGATCAAACAACACGAGAACAAGCAAATAATAAATTACGGAAAAATGTGATAATAATTAATATATTTTTTATATCCTATTAATAACATAAGTATCCCCTATCTAATTTTTTACCTGGCTTGGTTTAGCTTTTATTGTTCAGAGGCCAATATTGAGTATAATTAATAATATCGTAATAGGTATATATAGGCATCATTCTTAGCCCGCCAATATTTATCGTTCGCAAAGTAGAATTTCATGACTGAAAATATACGTAGAAATATTTTTACCTGTAATTAATAATATCAACTCCGCCCGACTGAGTTGTTTACAACATAATTATCTCTGGTTTTCGCTTTACGGGCGATAAGCAGGCTTCGGGGAACTGCAAGAATTACATTAGGACACGGAGCAGCAAAAATATTTCTCCATTAAAATATTTATTCATCTTTATTAATCTTTATACATTTGATAACTGTATTTAAAATTGTACAGGGTTCCTTTTGTTTTGATTCTAATTTTATTTATCGCCATCTTGTAATTGCTGCCTGGCACATATGAAGAGCGCGTTAACTGCAAGAATATCGAACACACGAAAAAACGAAAAAGCATTTGAGCCTTATATAATAATACTTTAGAACATGACTTATCTAGAAATTAGCGATTCGTGCATTAGTTACTTGCTATCTAATACCTTTTCACATTCATTTTACGTTTTGGTACCGAGGAATCGTGAACAGACGCACACGCCGAGACCGGAACACGTGCAGAAACCGTAAACTGCAAAACGACTCAAAGACACGGGAAAAGGCAATGCGTTAGGGTAAAATCTTATGAAGTGACCTATAAATACTGCCTCTCATGCACTAAACACATTTAGTTTTTGCTTAATAGTTAAACGATTATACCTTATGTCCGGACATTTTTCGCATATTAATATTGGCAGAAGTCAACGCTATCGTTCAGCCCGGACGTCTGATCAGTTAACTGCAAAACTGATTAAACAAAACACAAAAAACAAAAAATATATATGTATATACATAAAGTGATCCCCTACTTAGATTCATTTCAATGGCCTGATTAAGAAACTATGATTCGCATTACTTCTTTTCTTCTCATATCCTATATGAAATATTGTTAGATATCATAATAATTATAATATATAAAATGCAGCTTTGAATTACCGTTTTATACCTTAGACCCGACCCGAGCTTTACATCTAAGGTCAGCACCGGAACCTTCGCGAAAAACATTATAACTGTAAGTTGACGAAAAATACGTAGACACGAAAAAATTATAGTAAAATGTGGATACTTAGGATAAGTATTACATAGTAAAATAATTTTCAAAGTAAAGTTTTAGAGAGAATAGATATACCGTTACTTCGTCCGATCGCCTTTATATATAAATCGCTTTCCTTACAACTTCTATACCCTGTGAAAAGGTCTTAAAAAAATAAAAGAATATATTAGTACTGCGATTGCCACACTGGACTCGAAACTCGCATTGCCGTAGATATCGTTGAACTGTAATGAGATATTAAGAGACACGAAACAAGCATAACGGTTTAAAAATTATAACTTAAATAAATAAACTACGTACTCTATTTAGTGTATCTAAAATACATACGCTATGTATTGTAATGTGTGATATCAGTTTTTGCGCCTTATATCTGTGCTTATATGGAATTTTCATGACAATCCTCGCCTGTGCATAAAACCATGAACTGCAAAAATATCATAAAAAAACACAAAGAGTGATGATTAGCTGAAAAGAACGTTGTGTTTTATCCGCGTCTTAGATGAAAAATTTTATTTATTTGTGGCCGTTTTTATCATTCTCTCAAGCTCTCTACCTTTATGCCTGCGTCATTTCCTACCTACTAAAAGGATTAAGTTGCTGAAAATATTATAAAAACATAGTATTCTATAAATAATAGTTAAATTATTATTTTAAAATTCGTATATTTTAATAAATTTTCAAGACTTAATTTTTATTTATTTTATTACAACCTTTTTTTATAACTCTTAACTCTGAACACGACAAAAATTTGAACTAAAACATCAAATTATGGAGAATTAAAAAAAACACTTGCACATATAACTTTCACAAATTAATAACTACATCTATTTAACTTATTTATTTCTTGGTTTGCCAATTAAAATTAAAAAAAACTTTGTTAAAATAGACTAAACGTTCCACTCCACAACACATCACCAGAACCACTGTAGCCATTACGTTACTATAATAGGTATTAAGAATGAGTACCAAGAAAAATATTAAACACACCTTTCCCATAAAAATGCAAATATTAACATAAGATCAACTTTAAATCTGTTAAATTTTGATGCAAAAATTAAGTAATTTCACTATTTCACAAATGAATCACAGCAAACCAGCTAAGAAATTGCTAACAAACAATGAAACCAACACTATAATCACAAATAATACATTAACTTTATAAAATATAAAAACAGCTAGTATTTACCTATATTTTTATTTATTGCTTAGTTTCGATATTTTTATGTTCAATCCTACAAAAGCACTGAAAGCGTACATAGTTTACGTGAGCTTGTTCTTGAGCGAGTAGCACATTCGCGCAATCGTTTAACCTGATTCCTCCCAAAAGCATATTTGCTAAGTGATGTATATAATGTGATCTATTGTACAAACAATGTGTATGTTAAGTTTAAAAGTATAGGTTAAAAACTGATCAACAACAATATGCAAGGGCTGAAACTATGTAAACGGCCACAGAAACTATATTGGAAGTTGACAATACTCCACTAACATGGGCAGAATTAGCCACAGCAATGAGTTATCGTAAAAAATTTGATAGTGACATTCCACAAATTATCAAAGCCTCTATTAAAATAAAAAGCATTTAATACAATAAAGGGGATCAAGGTCTGTATATTACAAAAACACCAATGAGTAGCGTTAGGATGTATAAAAATTATAAGCACATTGTCGCAAAATAGTCATGAAAATCTTGCATTGCCTCTATTGTACCATTGATAATGTGCTTTAAGAAATAGTAAAGTGACAAGAAATCTATCACACCATCTAAACCTGTAAGATGTAAGATCTTGAATTTATAGAACCATATCCATCTAGCTCCATGCTCATTCACGATGTTAAAGTTAGCAACAATTTTGGTGCATATTCATAGACCACAGGACATTTTGTAATCAAAATAAACTGTGTCTACTAAATTATAATCGCTGAAATGCAAATAAAAGCATCTATTATGAGAGAAGACTCGGACGATGCAACACTGAAGCGAGGGATAACCAAAGACATTTATTGGATCAGTTAGCATTTTGCGTGTTTTCAATATTAATTTCCGTAACAATACCAAAACAAACCATATTTAACACAAACAAGCTTTTTTGAAGATTTCCGAGCTTACTATTATTTGCGAAGAAACTAACTGGCATGATGTTTGTGGACTCTTAAGCAAAATTTGGTGCAAAATTGTTCTTCTCTTGAAGTTAAATGAAATCAATCATTTAATGTTGGTGTTATTTTAATTTTTAGTGTGTTTATTTAAAAACAATCCTTTAGTGAAAATTCGTTCTAGTGATAAAGTAGAGCTGAAAATAAATCATTAGTTGGCCTACTCGTGCTATTTATTCTACAAAAATATTTTTGTAAACTTTAAGCAAAATTTGATATTATAGGTATAATTATTTGATTTCATAACTACAATACCAACTGAACTGTGCATAATTTGCATTAAAATACATTTGAAATATAACATATTTTAATACTTTAAGATTTTTCTTACAAAAGCCAACACATGTAAATGTTATGGGAATTTTGAGAAAATCGTTAAAAACAAGAAAACTGCACAATATTTAGTGTATCATTAATATATGATTGTATTATTAAAATAAAAAGAAATTTACATACCCAGATGATTACCGATTATCGAATGATCCTAACAATTTTTAAGGCAAAAAGCATCTAATTAACGCGGAAGTCTGCAGACAAATATGCTCTAGAAATATGCAAGCCTTTTCACACTTTCATAGCAACATTTTAACAAACTCGTGAAAATAATTAAACCAAATAATCCCTTCTAGCCTCATGCTTGTTTAAGAATAATGTTATCAATTTCCAAAATCGGTTAGCCACCACAAGTATTCCCCACAAAAACTCTATATCAATCAACATTATCTTTGGTCTGAAATAAATCCGATTACTTAAGTTTATGAGGTAAGCATTGTTAGGTTGCTCTACGCATTCGGTGTATCCACATGGACAAGACGAACAGACTATCACGTGACACTTTAAAAAAAGAATTTATATACAAGCTTGCAAGACTAAAACAAACCTTCAATCATTATTAGAGCCATCCAAGTGCAAATTTGTGCAAACTGTGAAACGTGATGACACTCCCTAGATACACACTAATCCATGCTTTACCAATTTTAGTTTTCCGAAATATTCAATTATAAGGAACGTAAAGATAATTATAAAATGCTTAATTGCAAATATGTTATATGCTGTAAGTAAAAAAATGATTAATGTAATCTGAAAAAAAAAAATGTCGTGTTTGGACATGTTTTTATTTTAAATACAGTGCAAGATATTTAAACCCTCATAGAATAAAAAGCGAACAAAAATTACAGAGGTAAATATAGGCTTAGGTAAAACAAAAGGTTAGTAATAAACAGTATTCAGAGGTAATAATTGTGTCTAATCTTCAATCTTCTCTATTCACTCACCGTTACAATTACTCAATACCTAAACAATTTGCGTCTCGATATGCTCTTTTTAAATAATTGTATGTTGTATGTACTATTTTGTGTTACTTTTGTTTTTGTATTTTCGATATTTATATCATTTCATACTTCGTAGGCTACGGTTTTCGTTGCAGAAATCTACTTTAACATTAATTTCGAATGCATTTAAAATGTAAATTCTTTTTATTTATGTATCAATCAACTTATTCGTTTAAATCTGAAGTCTGATGCATTCTCTTCTTTCTTCTAAGTTTAAACTTTTTTATCTATTTATAGATTTTATATTTCTATTTATAGGCTTTATGCTCTTACATTAACCAATACCTTCATTTTCTTTTGTGGAAATCTTATTTTTTCTTATTTAAATTTATTGCTAGCTTTGTAAAATTTTCAATAAGTATTACGTATTTTCAAATAAGGTCCCGGCTATAATTTCTAAACTTCAAATGTGAACATCAGTGGAGCCATTAAATTAATTTAGCCGTTAATATGTATTGTAACTTTATATTATGCCGCATTATTATTTAATTTTACATTTTGATAAAAAAAACCAACATTCGGCGTTTCTTATTATATAATTTATTCTATCTTGTTCCCTTATGTAGCGTAAAGGTTTTTTTTAAACCTATTCCGTTTTTGGTCACCGTATGTAAGTTGATGATATTTTATAGTAGTATTATTTTATGTAGTGTATATCTATCTATATCTGTTGGTATGTTTAAGTACGACATTTTCTTATCGTGATATATTGATAATTTGATTTCAAGATCTAAAGGACACTACGATCACTAAACTATAAAATAACCAACGCACTGGCACTAATGGCACATCATACCAATACCTTAAAACTTTTCACACATAATTAATTGCAAACATTAGAATATTTTCTTCAAACTTCTATCTCAAGTAGAGATTAATCTTTAATTCAAGACTTCTTTAAAATTAACCTTGTTATAGACTATTACTGGTTCTGTGTAATATCTAAATACTGGCTCTTTTTAATATCTAAACATCATTAATATTGGCATGTTATTGGACTTGGCATTTCTTCTCTACTCTCATTATACATAAAAATTCACTAGAACTTTTGATAAAACAAAACAAGTAATACGAGTATCACCAAACCAACACACAAAACTCAACTCAAACTCGCACAAACACGAACTTCTTAAAACCACAACCACTACATTTCTAGCATTAATCTCGTATTTAATTACGAATCTTTTGTTTAACTTCTTTTCTAATCGTTAAGATGGTAAAAAGCAGTGTATACTCAATTCTGCTGGATTATTTAAAATTTCCGTATTTTTCGGTTTTGTATTTTATCTTCATTAAACATCAGTAGGTAATTATTATTTCCCTCTTTTGGTTTTTATATCTCTATGAAACTCGCAATATTTTCTTTTGTTATCAATTTATAGATATAATTTATAATAAAGTATTCGAAAATTTTAATTGTAAAATGGAAAGGGCTAAAAAGAAAAAAAAGATTAGTTAGTTGCAAAAATAAAAAGAACTGTATGACTGATTTTTTGTGATTTATTTTCATAATGTTCATAACAATATTAACATGTTTGAAATACTAGTTTTATAATTATTTTTGGAATCTAAATAACTAAAAAAATCACGAAATTATTTTGGAAATGAAATTCCTAAACATTACAATAATTGCTGTTTATATATTTTATATAATAATTATTCTCCGTACACAAATCACCGATTACGAGTTTTAATGTTTTTTATCCCTAGGAATTGGTTGGTAATTATAATTTTGGATATTCTTCCGGAGCAATGACTTGTAAACATTTAGTATTTTTAAGTTTCTATTTAGACTGCTTAATTGTGCATTTGTATACAATTTTTTGATTAAATTATAATAAAATAATGAATCGAAAAACTTTTCTTTTCGAGTTTTAAAGCTGTCTCGCTTGATTAGTTCAATTAAAACCTACTATTTTTCTTTTGTAGATCCATTTAGAGAAAAAACCTTTATTTAATTCTAAGGAGTTTCTTTCTAATATATTTTTAATATTAATTTAGGGGCATTTTAACCTGCCGACAAACTAGCCTAATAGGTGTTAGGTCAATTTGCTTATGAAAACTCTATATGTATTATACATATAATACGTAAAATCTATGAGACTATGAACTACCTTAACTTACATAATATATACCTATTATATAATTATGTAGTGCAAGTATTTTATAAACCTAACATAAAACATAACCTAGCTTACTTATATTTATAGCTAGTGGCATAAATCTACATAAAAACTAAAATTGTCAAATGCTGAATGTGATCAATATATATAACCTAAATAGTAAATACGCAGTCTAAATCTAACCTTATCTAAAATAAGTGTATAATATGTCATCGCCCGGTTAATGTATGTTTCCGACTTATCTTAAAAAGATATGATAACTAAACTTAAACTCGAATCTAATAATTCATGTACGATATCATATTTGTTAAGAATAAAATTGAATTACGGCTTAAAAATGCAATATTCAATTACAATAATGAATTATAATATATACAAGTTATTAAATATATATAAAGTATACAAACTAACTGATGTCATTAACTTTATCACTAGTTATTAAGATCTTAATAGGCAATATTTCAAATATATAATATTACTTTGAAATTATGTTGTAAAAGTAATCCTAAAGACTTACAGATAATTATTATTTCGGGAACATTGCTCTAAGTAAATCCATACTAAACTAATGATAATAACTAATAACTTTCGTAATTAGCTAAACTGCGAACAAGCCTGCCTGAAGCTCCGACTCAATAAACATCTGAAAATCAATCGATGATAACCATTACTGAAATCAACGCTTACAACTAGTTTGTGTACTATACACTATGTTCTCCTAAGCTTTAATTACGGAGTGAAGTATGTATATTAAGAAGCTGAACGTCCTGTACTAATTTTTAGTAATAGGTATACACTGTACGCGTATATTTATATTAAAGGCGTATATTAACGCATATATGAACCTCTCATACGAATGAAAAATTATTTCTCATGGCTTATTATAAAATGTTGAAAAAGTAAGTAATGCTACATGTATAGTAAAGAAATCATTTAATTTATTAATACCTGCGTTATCATTACTAGAAAGTTCCCTACTAGGGGACGTTTCTACTGAAGAAGACCGGATATCCTGAACGTACCGGCGCGAACCATTCAAGCATTAGTTGGGGATGCTAATTGTATTGGGCCTAATGTACGTATCGACCTGCCGTGATGTTCGAAGATTTAAACCGACTCTGTAGAAAAAGCGTTGATAAATTCAGTTAAAATTATATATAAAGGTCCTGAAATATAATAAAATCATTATTACACTTAATTATATTTAGATTAAAGAATCATGAAAATGAATTATATTGTAAAGTATAGCTATGAATATGTTTCCTTAAATTACTTATTAATGTTTAAATAAATATCATAGTGTTGACATTAGTAGTGTTAAAAATGTTTATTACGTATAATCCTAACACTTTTTAAAATTATAAGACAGTAAGAATAATAGCTGTTAATAGCATAACGCATATAATAATATTATGTATTTTCAACTATTTAAATCTTCAAAAAATTGTTACTTAACTAAATTTAATAATTAATTCGTCGATGCGATTGCGACGATAAAATTAATGTTATTAAAGAAAATTAAGAAAACTTGTTTTTATTTATCTTTAAATCCTTTTACCTATCTGTATATAAATACACTGAATGTAATAATTACTAATTAGAGATTTTTAAAGACAATGACTTTATAATATACTGTACTTATACGACGTTGTAGCCTTATAATGAAATATATTTACATATGAATAAAAAGTATAATAGAAAGTCATTGTTCGTATCTGTCCGTTTGTGCGCTTTGATTTTCTGATATCGTTGTATGTAACCGTATCAAATTCGTTACGTACCTATGTACGTAACGAATTTGATACGGTTTTATTATCTGAGCGGTCAAGTGGAGCAAATGCAGGTCCTAACTAATATTATTTATTATAGCCAATAATATTAAAATATATCTTTTGTTTTTATTTGTTGTGTTGTTTATTTTGAGTGTGTTGTACATCTTTTCTAATCTGGTTTTAATATTTACCTATACAATATACATAATACTTTTGTTAACCTTTTAACGTAAATATGAATCGATTTTTAATTTGCTGTTTTTGAATAAAATTTCATTATGGATTATACCTATTATTTTTTCTGATAGTATCATTGTAAACTTTGCTTATGGGACGATTTGGTAAGAAAATAAATTAAACAAAAAATATTAATTAAAAAAATTATGATAATGCAAGATATTCTAATTTTGTATTGTCCTCAATTAAAATAAATCAATTTAAATAAAAAAATTATGCAGTTTATAAAAGAATCATTTCTTGTTAAAATTTACTAATTGTAAGAATTATTTAGTTTTTATCAAAAAAAATATTATAACTTGATCTTAGTTTGTTGACAAGACTATAAATATCAGCTTCAAACGTTTTTTATGTCATATATTCAAACATAGTTCCTTAAAAATAGAAACGTAGTGTAACTCTACATTGATATATTACAATAAAAACTTCATCCTTATTTTAATACTGTAATAACCATAAACGTTCTACCTACCTTAGCTCTAATTACAGTGACTAATTACAGTGATAGTATTTTCTATCACTTTTTATCCCTATACAAAATGTAAAATCATTATAAAAAGAGAGAGCTTTATATCCTTATACGGTAATGTTTATATAACATTATACATTTACCTTAAGACCTAAAAATTAGAGTCACTTTTGACCTTTATACTAAGTATTATTAATAATTAATTTTTTACTAATATTTGTATAATAAAAATATTTGTTATAATTTTTATTATATTCTACGTTTCTACTTAGTAAATAATTTTATAGAATATAATATAGCCTTGCTATGTTGTTCATCGATGCAAAAATAATCATTATTCTAAATAAAATACAGACATTCCTTACATTTTTATATTTATCGAACTAACATGGACTTTTCATATGCTACGAACTTACATATATACTTGTTCATATAATTTTTATTTCTTCGAACGTATTCGTTTTAAGTCAATAATATAGAAAGAACTTAAATAAAATTACTATAATCTTTGGGAATAATCGCAACTTTAAGTGACATTATTTTACTTTTTAAACTATCACTTAAATTCTTGTATGCTTAAATCCCTTAAAAAATTAATGTATATTACATAGCTATCATAGCATCGTTTCGTTAATAACGGATATACATAAATATACTTAATCACTTTTATGCACTAATAAACTTTTTAAAATAACACACTTGTTTTTACGTCCAATTAAGTGTTACATATAGAATTTTATTATTATTATTTTTTAACTTCCTTATTGCGATGTGCCTAATATAAAATATTTTCTTAATACATTAATAATTATATATAATTATTAATGTATTAAGAAAATATTTTATATTAGTATTAGTATATTATATATTAGTATTATTATATATTAGTATTATTAAATATTTTATATTATGCCTAATATAAAATATTTTCTTAATACATTAATAATTATATATAATTATTAATGTATTAAGAAAATATTTTATATTAGGCACTAAAGTAGCTTATAAGCTACTTTAGTATTTATTTTAGAATCCTACGTTACTTACTTTGAGGAAAGATAATTATGTATTTGTAATAAACCAATTTCTATTCGGTCAATCTTTTTTTGATTTTATGAAGATTATTTTGTTTTATTATTTTAATTTCATTTTTCTAAATAAATAAGCACCTATTAATTATTAGGCCATTAAATCATTGGACTTTACCATTTATTCATTATGTTTGTTTTTTAGGGTTCCGTACCTCAAGGGTAAAACGGGACCCTATTACTAAGACTTCGCTGTCCGTCCGTCTGTCCGTTTTTCCGTCTCCCACCAGATTGTATCTCATGAACTGTGATAGACAGTTGAAATATTTAAGGGGGCTCCCATACAACAAACGTTTTTTTTTTGCTCGATATTGATAATGGCAACAGGTAGACGCTTGAAATATTCACAGAATATTTAGTTATATATTCACTTTAAAAATATTTTTTTTTAAATTTAATCAAATATTTAAGGGGGGTTACCTACCATACAACAGACAATTTTTTTGGCGTTTTTATAGATAATGGTACGGAACCCTTCGTGCGCGAGTCCGACTCGTACTTAGCCGGTTTTTTCAATTATCTTATACCACTATTCGTAAAGAAATGTCATAATATTGTACGTCCTGTAATTTTTATAGCAGGTTACCAAACTAAAAATTAATTCCTTGTCATGCTACTTAAATATATTATGTCAAATCAATGTCGATTTCTAATGTTATTGAACGGAATCGAAGATGTAATGTACCTATAATTATTTAATATCAAATAGACTCGTCTGGCAAAATATAATATTATTTATATACCTATCGATTTTGTCTTAAATCTTTTTTGTTAAGCAGATATTTTAAGTTTGTCGTAGTGTCGTAGTCGCAGAAAAGAGCTTAGAACGTACACTAACAAGTCCGACTATAAATAATAATAATTGCATATAAGTCTCACGCACGTTAATGGTTATATAGGTTATTACGTATAAAATAACGGTTTAAGAATATCTACAAATAAACATTAGATAGAAAAGATTTTTATACAACCTATAAATTGCAGCTCCAAATACAATTTTTAGTAAAAAAATCGTCTATTTTGTATCATTATAATATCGATTATTACATTATGTACGTACCTATTCCAGTCAATATTTAGATTGAAATCTTTTTTTTAATAAATTTGAATATAATATAACTATGTAAGTTTTGATATTATTTTAGTGTCATTTATCAGTCTTCTTTCTAATCTAACTAATATTACATCTCAATTCGATTTAAACTATATAACTCAAATGTTTTATTTTGTTTCGTTTTGGTAGGCATATGTCTATGCCCATCAAAATAATAATTTATGATATGTACATTCATAACAACAATTGATTAGAAAAATAATTAGGCACCTACATTTCATTAAACAGTAAAAATTTGCCAAATTTTTTGTGTAAGTCTTGCTGCAAATAATATGATTCTGTTACAGTTAGTTATCTTCAATTCGTGACACAAATATTTCTATTTTAAGTTTTTTCCAATTATATTAATAATAATGTTTATTTTTAATAGTTGTTCCTTAATACTTAATGCCTGTTATAATTCTGTTACGGACATCTTCAATTCATAACACATAAATGTCACCTTTTAAGTTTTTTCAATTATATCAATAGTACTATCCATTTCATTTATTTGTACTGAATTCCTGTCCTGTTCTCGTACTATTTAAGTAAACTATCTCACTTATAGTTTTCTTTATATGTAAGTACATATTTATTTATTCGTATTTAGCCCTTTTAATATATATTAGCCTGTAATATATATTATCTATTGTACTCTACAATTATCTAACTTTTCAAAATATTAACACCTAAATAAACTAAACTTGAAATTAAGTTCCTTCAATAGTAAAATTAGCGGTATAATTAAGTAATGATTGCTACTGAAACTAAAATTATTATTTCCCAAAACCTATGCTTCTTCAACTCAAAAACTTATAAAAGGAATTGTAACAGCTACTGTAGGTTTTGAAAATATTAACCCACTGATTTTTCTGTTTTTCTTTTAAATCTAATTTACATATTATGGCAACTAATTTACTAATTAATTCATTCTATTCATTAGCACAAGTGCTAAGAATACTAATTTTAATCGGTTTTAATATACATTATATATGTAGTATCTATAACTCGATGACGACTTGAAAAGTTATTATAGCCTGAAGCTTGTATGACCTACATTATAGTCATTAATATACACTTAGAATTTGGATTACGATATCCATATATATTTATTAAACCTTTTTGCTTATATTTTAAACCTAATTTATATGTTTAGTAGAACCTATTTTAGAATAAATAAATGTAACCTAATTGTATTACGGTTTCATAAACGTAAATTATGTAAAAAAACCTACTTCAAAAAAAACACTAAACAGTTATTTTTTGATTGATAATTTTCATTTACTATATATTATTTAATACATATTTTGAATCATCAAAACAATTTTTGTTTTCAAATTTATATGACTAACTTTGAGATACATATATACCTATCCAATAAAAAAACAATAATCGAAATCAGACTACACAAGTTTTGCGTGGTCAAACAAAAAAAATATACGTGTCGAATTGAGAACCTCCTTTTTTTCTTTTAACCTAATCTCAATCACACTATGTGACACGATTTTTCAAACATGAATAAAGTTACCTGTTTAAAATTACTTATTAAATTATTATCAAAAATGCCTTGTATTATGGACATCCATATCCATCACGTCAAGTTCCTAAGCTATTGCGCGAAAACAATTTTTATCTACACTCTTTAGGAAACAAAATTAAATAGTTTTTTTTTTTACTGTTAGTAGCTTTTTGGTAAATAAATAGAACTTTTCTTTATTGTTTGGACTACAATGAGGGTTCACAAAATATTGTTTTCTTTGTTTATGTGTTTATGAGACAGCAGGGACACCAAAAACCACTATAAAGTTAAAGTTTGGCGAAAAAAATAACTGACTTTGTTTGTGGTAAATCAAATGATAAATGTAATTTCCTGCAATAAAATGTGACCTTTACACATTATAACTTGGCTTAATGAAAATTTTTGTAAAGGGTATGGACAAAAACGGTAAAGGATTTTTGTATTTTAAAGTGTTATTTCCAAACTAAGTGATGCCAAATTAAAGTAAGGCAGTTTTGCTGGCCCACAAATAAGAAAACTTATGATGGACAATGAATTCAACAAAAAAAATTGTACCAAAAAAGAACGGGCGGCTTGGTTGTCCCTGAAAAAGGTAATTAAAGGGTTTTCAGGCAACCCCGGAATTGCGAATTATTAGTGAAAGACTTGTTAAAAAATATAATACGATGGGATGGAGAATGTCTTTAAAAATTTAATTTTTGGATTCTCAATTTTTCTCTCTGGACTGGTGAGTGCCGAACATGATGAAAGTTTTCATCAAGACGTTAAAAAGATAAAAGAACATTATCAAGGGAGATGAATGCTAAAACGTTAGCAGATTACTGTTGGAATCGTAATTCAAGAAGATTTTACAATTCTTATGAGGAAATGTTAGTTCTTCGTAATTTTTGCTCTTAAAACATGTATATTTTATATAGTATTATTTTTATTCGTCGAATTTGTTCTGTTACACTTTATGTAGCAATATTGATATAAAATAAATATTTTTAAAGTGTCTAACTATATATTTCTAATTCTAAATCAAAATGTAGATTTATTTAATATTATCCTATTTTATCCTGCCTTTTTGTAAAAAAAATATGATTTGTCATAACTTTAAAATAGTACGTAAAACACGAATTCCATTTATATACAAATTCTCCTTTGATTGAAAACATCTATTTGAATCAATTTTAGAAAAGGAAACTTAAAATTTGTCACACAGTGTTATTTATATGACACATTGATTATGGCGTAGTATGTGTCTAGTAGAATTAATTAATAAAGCAACTTAGAGAGATATGGCGAAACTATAAAAACGCCTTAGGAAATAATATGTAATAAAATATTTATTAATATACAAATATACACAATTAGCATTTTCAACGACGTATTTCCGTATTAGCAAATTCCTAATAATATTGCATCTACACATTACTTATTAAAAGTAACAATCAACGTAACTCAACATTCAAAAATTAGTAGTATAAATTTAAAATATAAAAAGCAGTTTTACTTTTTGAATAAAAATGATTTGTTGTTAAGTTGTTAATTTCTATTAAATTTGGGTTGTTAATACACTTCAAACATATAGTAAATAATAAATACACTATCATTTATTAATTATATTAATAAAGTATTGAAAACGAATGTCATTATTAGATGATAAACAGTTAATTAAGCTTCGTATGTATCATTAAATTCAAAATATTATACCTATATACAATGTATTACCTATCAAATATTTAGTAGTATTTAGTATATTCTCAATGTGTCTCGATTATTATTGAATCCACAAATATTTGATTTATCATCCTAAATTACAGTAATTTTAATTTAAGTACTATCCTAATATTGTCTTCTTTGAAAGTATACGTTACTAAGTATAACAAAAATAATTTATATTTTTGGAAAAAAAGGCACTTTGATCAATTCTTTGTTTTTTTTTATATTTTTTTACCTATATACTTAAACATTTAATATTTAAGTGCCTATATAAAATTTGCATGGATATTTGAGTGATAACATTTCAAATAAATTGTATGTGAAATAAATTAATTAAAATGAAACAAAATCTGATAAATAACTGGAATTGTACTGTTTCTAATCAAAAGTAATAAAATCAATTTAATTTTTAAATATAAAATATATAAATATAACTTTTTACACATATATTTATATAAGATTTAGAAAACAAAATGCTTTTTTATCTATCCATATTGTCGATAATCATAATTTATTTTCATATTGTAAGTTATTTAATATTGTAATATTTGTAATATCTGTACATATAATAAAATTGTAACTAAGCCGAATCTTTACCTTAAATATTTTTAGGAAAATCTTACTGAAATAGACTTTATTATCGTTACAGAGGCGGAATCTATAGTTTTTAGCATTTTTGTCCGTCTGTCTGTCTGTGACCGCATCACGGAAAAACTACTGGAGGGATTTTGTTGGTTGGAAAATATCACCTTAAAACGTAAGTAGGGACGAACCCGAGCGGAATGAGGGTGAGTCGCTAGTAGTTTATAAATATAATAATATATGACATAGGGAATACAATTATTGTAATAAGGCTTTCCAAGTATATATTATTATAATATACATATTAATTATAATTTTAGGCATAGAGTCAAAATTAGTTCTTTACTAAAAAGCGTGTTATAAAACCATTGGGATTAAAAAGAGGCCTTTTCTAAATACTTAAGACATTTTGGTTTTCTATATGGACTATGATTCAAATTTTATAAAATAATACATATTGTACTTTTTAATACTACAGTAAAATATACTTCTTTATAAAATTGGAAGCGTATCCTCACTGTGTATGAGACACTTAACATAATTTTTAATTTTAACTATTTATTTAAAAGTTTAGTAGAAAGGCCTACTTTATTCTTATATAAAATCAGATTTCGATCAACGAAAGACATCTTTTAAAAAAGAAAAGAAGAAAGAAAAAAGAATAGTTTTAAAGAATAGTCAAAATTTTATCTACAAATTATTATTACTACAGATTATATTATAAATATAATAATATAACCTATAACATCTTTTAATCTAAGTCGATACCTACAATTAATTTCCTATTTGTTGGTATTCAATTTATTTATATCACTCACAATTTATAATTTTGAATTTTAATTTATTTTAAATTTTAATTAACACACTGTAGGTGTATTAATTTTTAGAATAGCCTTACTCTACCATAGTATAAAGAATTCTCGTTTGATTTCTAAGTTTTTCATAACTGCTTCCTTTATTTTATACTCTATATTATACTACAGACTATTATAATATACATATAGCACCTACATATCTTTAAACCTAGCTCTACGTTGACATTTTCCTATTGGCTGTATGTAACTTAATTCTTTTATATCTCTCACAATTTAAGTAATTATAATTTGTTTTTAATTTTTAACTAATACACTACTTAATCTATATATATAACTGGATATCTGGGTCAATATATAGGATACTTTTTACCGCGGGAGATTATCTCAGTCCCACGGGAATACAGACAAAACCCAGAAAATATTTATGATCAGAATTTCTTGAAACTTGGTATTAATTTATCCCATCAGGAGATAAAATAAGGGATGAAAATTTGTATGAAACCTACCTTTTTAAAGTTTTTTGTTGTAGTTTTAGCGCGAGCGAAGTCGCGGGTTTTACTAGTACCTATACAATTTTTTTAATCGACTTAAACTACCATGTTTAGAGGTTATTTGTTTTAATTTTAACTATTTACTAAATGCTTCCTATCTTATTCTATATCTATTATAAAGTCGTCTAAATTAATAAAATTGTAATACGTACAGACTATTATATAGCACTAATAGGAAGGACTTTAGTATAAGGGTAGATATATACCTATATATTTTTGTGTGTTGATGAATAAAATCAAGAATCTACTGCACCTGTATACTAAAGCTGAGCCCACTAATATATTTTTAAACCTAGCTGTACGACTTAATTTCGTATCTGTTGTAACTTAGATAATTGTAGAACAATTTGAATAAATTGTTTTTAATTTTAGGTTATACACTGCCTATTGTATTTTAGAATAGACTAAAATACTATCATAACAGAGATTATTTGTTACAATTTTTTACGTATTATTTTCTACCTTATTTTTTGACAAAATCAATTAAATTTTATATTAAGACCGATTGATTGTCTCGCATACAATATTTTATTAATTTTAACTTTTTACTTCCTGCTTCCTATCTTATAGGCATCTTTTATAGAATCGTGTAAATTAAACGCCTTTAATACTTACAGAATTGTATGCAGCACATTCACCACATGTTACGTTACCAAAACTAGCTTTACGGTGGTTTATATTAATTTCCTGTGTCTTAAATCAATTATTTTATCTCTTACAATTATTAATATTTTAATTTATTTATTTATACATTGCCTAAATTATATTTTAAAATCGACGTAAAATACAATAACAGATTATTTGTTTCAATTTTAACCATAAATTAGTAACTTGGATTTTTAACAGTATCATCTTAATTATTTTAATTTGTATTGTTCAATCAGCATACAATTGTAGCTTTTTCAATTTTAACTGTTATTAACTACTTCCTACCATAGTATATAACTTTTATCGTTTTCCCTTTACATTATTATAATATAGCTCCTAAACGTTTTTCAACTTAGCTCTACGAGAACTTCATTTTCTGTCTCTTGGAATCTAATACTTTTTATTCCACACAATGTAAGTAAATATATTTTATTCTAATTTAATACTGCCTATATTATTGTTTAAAATTGACTTACACTACCATAACTTAGAAATTATTAGTTATAAAATTAACTATTATTTTCTATTATATTTTTCACTAAAACGTCAAAATAATTTTTTAATTGAGATATAGAGCATACGATACATTTTTGATTTTAACTATTTATTTGCTTTCTATCTTATTATATATCTTTTATAGAATCACTTAACTTAGGACAACTTCTATACCTATAGATATATAGTACCTATATATACATCTTTACATCTAGCTCTAGGATGAATTAAATATATTCCCTATCTGCGAATATAAAATAATTTACTTAATTAGCTCTACGAGAACTTCATTTTCTGTCTCTTGGAAACTAATTCTTTTTATTCCTCACAATGTAAGTAAATATGTATATTTTATTCTAATTTAATACTGCCTATATTATTGTTTAAAATTGACTTACACTACCATAACTTAGAAATTATTAGTTATAAAATGAACTATTACTTTCTATTATATTTTTCACTAAAACGTCAAAATAATTTTTTAATCGAGATATAGAGCATACGATACATTTTTGATTGTAACTATTTATTTGCTTTCTATCTTGTTATATATCTTATATAGAATCATCTAAATTATACGCCTACAATCTACATATCTTTAAACCTAGCTTTTCGTTGGCTTAATTTCCTATTGGTTGTAAATTAATTCTTTTATATCCCTCATAATTGAAGTACGTAATTACCAATTATATTTTGTTTTTAATTTTTAATTAATATGCTACGTATATTTATTTTAGAATCGACTTAACTACCATAATATATTTCTTGTTTTAATTTTAATTATTGACTTAATGCTTTCTACCTTATTCTATATCTTTTTTAGAATCACTTAACTTAGGACAACTTCTATACCTATAGATATATAGTAACTATATATACATCTTTACATCTAGCTCTAGGATGAATTAACACGTTCATGCGAACATACCAATATCGTAGCTCTATGCGATATGGCACATCATTTTTTCATACAAACTGAACCGACGTCTAATGACGTTGTGCAAATAGCTGATAATATTAGTATTTGAATATATTGCGCTGACGTCTTAAGACGTCTTAAGACGAAATATGTATTTTGAACACATTCAGATTATTACAGAGAACTTATTACAATGAAGTAAAATACATTGATATAATATATACAACGTAGTAAGATAATCAAAATACTTACGTTTTGCGTTAATATTTCACGCGAACACAGAATCGGCACTCGCACTACCCCCGCGATGCGCACAAGTTGACAGATGTAATGAAACTTCTTAGGCGAAACGACGTACAGTGACGTTGTGCGCTAACAAAATAGGTGCATAGTACCAGGACGGAGTGCCATAAAAGAAGGCAAAAAAAATCGGTGCGGTGTAGCACTACAATTTTGAGAATTCGATATATTGTGGCACAGCAACCCAACTTTTAAACACTAGTATGGCCAGACACCGTACTATTACGTTGTGCTCAATAAATCGAGTTTTTGCTGAACGCAATAGTACGTTGTGCCATATCATATCTACCAATATGTGACGTATATATACGTTGCTCGCATGAACGTGTTAAATATATTCCCTATCTGCGAATATAAAATAATTAAGTAATACGTAATAATTCCTCGTAAATGTAAATATTTATTTTTAATTTTAATTAATACCTCTTGTATTATTTTTTGAATCGACTGACACTACCATAACATAGATCAGTTGTTATAATTTTAACTATTATTTACTATCCTAATTTTTAACAAAATCGTCTAAATAAAAATATAGTTTTAATATTTTTTAATTAATATTAAAACAATCAGTATATAATTATCCATTTTTTTTTCAATTTTAACTATTGACTACGTCTTAACTTTTCTTCCTACTATATACATACCTATCTCAATCTTCAAAATTGAATCAACTTTCATGTCTATACATTGCACCTATATATCTTTACATCTTTAAATCTAACTTTATGATAAATTAAATTTCTATTGGTTGTAATTTATATTTCTTGTAACACAAGTAATTATTCGTTTTTTAAATAATAATTAATACTTGTATCTTTAGAACAGACTGAAAGTACAATAATAGAGATTTTTTCGTTTTAATATTACGATTTAATTTGTTAGTCATCTAAAAAAATTATATTTGAGACACAAATAACTATTACAAATTATTTATTTTAATTGAATTATTAAATATCAATTAAAACATATGTTGTGTTTAATAGAATTGAGATTAATATTGAAATATAAAACGAGATTCTATTTTCAGCGCTCTTTTGTATTGATAGTTGATACAATATACATACTAAACATTGTGAAAGAATACCTTCTTTTCATAATATTGCACAATTTTCATAATACTCTGCACGTAATTTGACGCAACATTGTGCAAATGTATATCGACTGGTCGGATTGTGGTTTATGTGAAATATTTTTTACTAATTAAAGCAAGTTAAAATACAAATGTAATATAATATAAGAATATTGACTATATTACTAATCAATTGAAAAGTTAATATTGTTAACTTTATTATTGTAATCGCTTTTTTATTTTAAAGTAAACAATGGATTTATAAATAATTTTAAAATCCTTCATTTTCTTTGCAATATTTGTTTCTATTCTGATACAGTCAATTTTTTTATCTTTTATGTGCTAATACATGGGTAATAGATCTCAAGATTCTTTAGTCTGAGTAATATATTTAGAATATATTATGCGCTCAAATTATTTATAGACAAAACTCCTAATAATAAAGAACTTAAATTTAGTTTTCATAATATAGTCACTATAACACTAAATATGAATCATGTTCGTGATCATATTATGTATTGCTATGCCGTGTGCAACATATAATAAAATTGTAACTAATCCGAATCTGTACATTAAATATTTTTTGGAAAATCTCATTGAAATAGACTTTATTATCGTTACAGAAGTCCAATCTATAGTTTTTAGAATTTTTGTCTGTCTGTCTTTTACCGCATCACGAGAAAACCACTGGACAGATTTTGATGAAATTTGGTATGATGATAGCTGGATATCCAGGTCAACATATAGGATACTTTTTACTGCGGGAAAATATATCTGAGCTAAACGTTAAAACGTAACTAGGGACGCACCCGAACGGAGTGAGAGCGAGTTGCTAGTACAATGCTAAAAATGTTTTGACCTCAATCAACACTATAAAAATTAACGACACACGTTTATTTAATTTAATTACATTATTCCATCAAAATTAACCTATGTGAATTCTTGTGTGTCTTATTCAAAAAATTGTTATTGAAAAAATGTTTTATTGTAAAAATATTTTGCGTATTAAATACGTATACGTATCAGATTACGTTATTTTAAAAGCGCTTTTAAAGCATTTTAATCGACATATTTTATAAAAAATTCAAAGTTTTAGTTAACATTTCTAATTGCGTCATCCAGTTTGACATCACCTTTATGTATATTGTTAAATATAACAAGTCATTTAATGATTTCAAGGATATGTGCAGAATTTTTGATAGACTAAATTTCGTAGTAAAGTATGTTTACGTAATTAATTTTAGCACGTAACTTAAGGTAGAAGAGTATGAAGAGTAGAAAGAGTATGTTACATTTTTATTAATATTGATCTATATATTATAATGGAAAAATAAGATCGTTTTTTGATCTAAAAGACTGCATGCTATAAACTGTACTCTAAACACAACACAGTGCCTCTACACAGTGAACTCTACGTAAGTGGCTTACGCAAGAAAATAACAGTGTAAAATGTATGGTATGAAATCATTATTAAATTATATAGTTTGCCAATGGTCTTTCTTAAAAAATAACCTAAGTAACTGCTGGTTTGATTTTAAATACCAATTTATAATCAAAACGCCATGCTTTTGTTTATTCAAGTCAATTGTCTTTTATGTACATATGTATGTTCGAATAAGAAACAAAAATACTAAATCATAATGCATTTTTTTTATTTGTGAATAATGACTATTACTTATTTTCCCACGACGTAATAATCTGAATGTCATAGATTTTGTTTTAGTTAAGTATCTTAGACGTTAAAATTTAAGAATTTTATATTTTTGTAAATATTACGCGTACCTTAGCTACATATTATGTATTTATTTGTCGGAGCTAAAACTGTATATTTCTGGCCAAAATTAGATATTATTTATTAAAGATGTTTTTATTCTATTTTTAAGGGAAATGATATTAACGTTATTACTTATTATAATATTAATATTGACGTCAAAAAATATAAAAAAAACAATAATTACTTTTTTTATGAACTAATTTAACCGAGGACCAGTTACTTGTACAATGTGCAAGCTTAATGTTTCAAAAATAAATAAGTCTAATATTTTCATATCATGTGCAGGTCATTTTAAAAGTATTGCATATATTTGCATATTATTTCAAAAACCGGTAAAAATATTTTGTCGTATATATAATTATTAATTATTTAATCATTTAAAAAAATATATTTGTATTGTATATATATAACAGATCAGGCAGGCAGACAGGAGATATATATATCTCCTGCGCAGTTGGCTAATCTCAATGAGATTGGCCGCCGTGGCCGGAATCGGTCAGGAGGACATCATCTCATCATCATATAACAGAAAAACTCAATACTGTTAATTTTGATTATTCCTAAAATTTTTTGCATACAACAAGTCAAAACTGAACTCTACTTACAATAATCTACTATAGAAATAATTATTTCTTTGATAATTTCTATTGAGATATAAGACACCGTAAGGTATATTAAAGCTTTAAAATACTTCTACTAAAATGCTATACTTATTATACAATGCTATATAGATTTGGTAGTTTTTCTAAAAAGGTAAGTAGTTTCTATATTGAGTTAAACATGAAAATAAGAAGAATGACTTATTTAATAAGTCCGATTTCCAATTACAAAATATTTATTATATGTTAATATTTTTAAAAAGCAATGTTCGTGTAAAACTATTTTATTTGATAAGAAACTGATCTTTATATCTAGTTTTATGACTATCTTAAAGTAAGAAACCTACCCCTTGTGATTTAAATCTTTACGTTCTATTTCGCAATGTTATTAATGGTTAGCTGTTTAGGATTACTTATTTTACCTATTTATTACTTATTTATCTATCTATATATGATTTCTTTTTTTAAATATTGGCTGAAAAATATTAATAAATTTCTTTTATATAACCAAAATATAATAGCTAAAATATTAATAAGGACTTCGAAATTTTAATTATAAAATAACCTTTTTGAGAACATCAATTAACTAAAATTTCAAATAACCAACTACCGACCTATTTTTTACTATACATTATTTATTTTTTTTAAATATATTTCTCACAAAGTATAATATCTAAGCTTTTAGTGAGCGTTTGCAAAATTTGTAAATAAAAATAAAAACCTACTACAATAATAACAGTATCCTAAGTAAAACGTAATCCTGTAATTTTTGTGGTACTTGAGCGTAAATAATAAAATTGTATATTTTTTATTAGCAACTCCTAACTTACAAGTTTGCCAGTAATATTATAAATTACGTTTGTTAAAAAAATTCTCTATTAACTTTTAATATTATGATTCTCATTTAAAATCATAAATGTCAACTAATCAAGCAGACTTCCATAAATTATTGCAAAACTGACGTTTTTATCGGAAGTTTAAACGCGCACGAAGCAGTGAGTACTTGCTAGTAACAAATAAAAGTAATGCTTTAATTTTTTAAAGGAATGAGTTCCGTTTCTACAGTGCCTATTTTATTATTAGATCAAAAACAGATCTAACTTCAGTTTTTACTTTTTAGACTTAATTCTAAATATGTTTGAGCCAACAAAAATTAATTTATTCAGGAAATTAAAATTTTAATTTTTCATTTAAAGTAAATTATACCTATATTTATTTATTTATTTATTTATTTACTTTATACCTACTTTACTAGTTTTTAGTACCTACACAAGTCTTTCTTCGGTTTTGAAAACTAGTCAAGTGCAATACCTATTAATAACATCTCTCCCACATCGTGCCTACTTGGGAGGGCTTCTTACCGACAAGTAGACAGTAAGTAGCTCAGTCGGTGTTCTTAAAATACCTTATACGATTAAATTTATGATGTATTTTATTTCTAATTAACTAATGGGTGCGTCTTTATATAATGAAATAAAAAAATAATATTGATACTAGATAGTATGTGTATGTATATACACACTACCGAATATTTGTCTGATAATGACAATAACACTGCTTTTTGCACTTTAATTTCGACTTCTTTAAGCTACTTCTTGTTACTTGCTATACTTATACTTTTTTTTAACTTACTTTAGTACTACAGTTTTACCTTCATTTAAAATTAATATATAATGTTACCTACTTAGAATATAAATAATTAAAATTATAGAATAGCACAGCCATTGTGGCAAAACTATTATTTATATATTTATTTTAAAAAACATACATATGTATATGTATGTGTAGATACATAATATCTTATACACTCCATCACCTTCTCTCAGGGAAAACTTTATGTTAAAGACAAGTCTTTGTCGTTTACGTGTTCCTATTTTTAATAACATATTTAAAATTTAAATCATATATTTTTTTTGTATATTTGTATGTACATATTTTCTATATGTTAAATAAAACCTTTTCTGTTAGTAATAGGGCGCCTATTTAAAGATTATTAAAATTTATAACATAATAGAGAGAACTTATAATATTTTTTTGAAGATGTAAGACACATTGAAGTAATTACCTAATATTTTTGATGATGCCCCAACATAAAACAAAAAAGTACAGTCCAATGACGTAGTACATTATTTGTAAAATGTTTAGTATATACTTATCAAATTTTTCTTTGCACTAAGGTAAGGTATACCTACTATAGTAAAAGTACTGAATAACGTTCGTCCAGGTTTTAAACTGGACGGGTCTATTTGACATAGAAAAATATTAAGAAGTAATTCTATGTACTTCTTACTTTTAAACTACAATAAGATAAGGCCCCCAATTATATTCTGATCTAGATTAAGTACTAACTAATTAGGTATAATTATTAATTACTCAGACTAGAAAGATTTTTTTAATGAAATACCTAATCTTATTTTGCGTTAATAACGTAGGTTTTTTCAACGATTATACTAAGTTTAAACTGTTAAGTTTGTCTACCAAATTTAATAACAATGTCATATTTTTTTGTATTATGTATTCAGCCCTTTTTAACGTCCCACTGCTGGGTTCGGGCCTCCCTTCAATACGAGGGGAAATAATTTTTTACTTAAATATATTTTCCTGATAAAAACTTTAATAATGAAAGGATTTATTCCGAATAATATTTTACAAATCTATTGACATGGGTTCTAAGATTATAGGTACTTTATTTTATTGCCAAAATAAACAAATGCATTTACTTGTAAAGGTCAACCGCAATAAAATACGACGCAATTTAAATACGAAAATGATATTAAATTCAACTTTTAGTGAGATTAATATTATAGAGTAATTTTATATTTTTTTTTTAAATTGTAAGACCTTCCTTACTATTCCTTCAATGTAGTGTACATTAAAGGAATTAGGTACCTAATATTTTTGACGACGCACCAACATTGATCAAAAAAGTGACGTCCAATGACGTAGGACATTATTTGTAAAATGTTTAGTATCTATTTATCAAACTTTTCTTTGCACTAAGGTGTACTATAGTAAAAGTACTGAGTAAACGTTCCTCAAGGATACTTTAAACTAGACGAGTCTATTTGACATAGAAAAAAATCTATTGATTTGGGTTCTATAAAAATTATAGGTACTAAATTTTATCGCCAAAGTACGCAAATGCATTTACTTGTGAAGGTGAACCGCAATAAAATACGACGCAATTAAAAACGAAAATGATATTAAATTCAACTTTTAGTAGAATGTTTTTGCGGTACCTAAAAAATGGAATTAAACAGTACCCACCTTATTTTTTATCCTTGCCATTTCTCTTGGACTGATTTTAGGTCAATCAAGGATATACGCGTCAACCGGGCGATGACTCCGCCATTTTGGATTCTAACGGAACTTGCCACTTTTCATAATATACTCCAAATCCCGAAACATATTACAGATATTGTATAAAAGCTAAATACTACATTTAAAATGTAAATAGCCTCTTCCTAAATCTAAAATATCCTAAAATACATAACGATAAACCTGAACCTCGCTACTACACTATTCGAAAAGGAATCGTGGTGGCTCCGTGGAAACAAGGCTTTTATAGTGATCACTCGATACGCCACAGTGATTATAATCCGTATAAATAAAAGAGGACTGGTTTACAGCGAAAAACACTTAACGATAACTGGACTTTCAACTTAGCAGCATTACCCTTCTAGAATTTTCTTTGTCTGTTAAAATGAGATGTCGCTATAAGAGTAACAGAGACGGCACACAGCTTCTGGAATATTCCATTACAGACATAGTGTAAGAGCTAACACTTGATTTATGAAAAAAATTAAAACATTTCAAATACAGTGGAACCTCGATAATTCGTACCTCATTAAGTCGTAATCCTCAGTAAGACGAAAAAAATTGCCATTCCCTTCCGCTGAAACCCTAAATACGTGGTATCTCGAATTATTTAGAATTTGTAACTCGAACAAAATGTAACTTCCGTGCGAGGTATTAGTAGTACATATTTATACTCTATAACTCGAATTCCGAAACATAGACTCCGTAAGTCAAAATTAGTAAAATATTATGAGGACTCTTAGAATATCCCGAGCTCATTAAAATGCCAAAGGAATGTTCGGTGCTTCTAATCTATTGTTTGAACCTCGCATACTCTAAAAATTATATATTCTAAGAAACACATCTGGGTGCATTGTTTATGTTTGGGCTCATTGTTAAAAAGCTTTAAAAAACTATCGACCCGTTCTTAACTTATAACACAAAACAACACAACAGATTTTTTAAAATTGTTTGTACAGTTTACCTCTAACTTCACCTATCTGCCTACCATAAAACTTAAGTGGATTTTTTTAGTTTTACTTTGACTCTACAACTCGAAAAATATGCTTAGAAATTGTGCCTTTCTAAGACGAAATTTAAGCAAATAAATCTTTTGTATCTCGTATATCTCATTATGTCGAAAATTCATTAACTCGAAATTTTTTGCATTTCCCTTGAAATCCGAGTTAAGAAAGTCGAGGTTCCACCGTTACAAAAAAATAGTTTAAATAATAATTCCATTTTATAAAGATTATGAAGGCAAAAAAATATGGAACATTACCTAAATTATATTAAAAATTAAACAATTACAAAATCAGAAAAATAATAAGTTTAATTTAAATGGAAAAGCATTTTTAGTTAAAAAAAAGAAACTGTTTTATGTAAATCATAAAAATAAATATTATTAATCGCATATAATCATCTAAAGTAATAGTCTCTTAGCCTATTACATGAAAGAGGATGACAAAAGTAGTTCTATCTCAAATAGCACGATCAATAACGAGCAAATACGTTTCGGGAACTTTCCTCATTATTCGGCGTCACATTGGTGCATTAATAATGTTGCCAGCATTTATTTCTAGTTTTACGTATTGATGTTTATAATTACGAAGAGGAAATAACAAAGATATTAAAACATATAGATATAAAATATGAGAAATACTTAATTTGGTTTTTGTTAAGTAATTTGATGCTTAATTTATTTAAATTTTACACTTACTTCAGCGTAATAATTATAAGATGATGTTTTCAAAAGCCGAGCATTAGTTAGCAGGTTGAAAGTATATGATTTATGAGTTTTTGACGAAACTGTTAAAAATACGTTCTTAAAAAGTATAATTTTGTTTCTCATTAAAACAGAATAGAATATATATCAATTAAAGATATTGTTATTGATCTTGATAAAATTATAGCGTCATTTGGAAAAGCAAAAAGATAATTAGAACTTATATTTTAAAATTTCATTAAATAACAAATTATTTCATAATTATTTATTGTTACTACTGCCAGTGATAGCCCAGTGGTAACGCGCTCGCTTGGCAAACCGAGTGAAGCGGGTTCAAATCCTGGGTCTCGCACCTCTGGTATTTTCATTTGCGAATCATTTCTAACATGATTACCACTTGCCTTACGGTGAAGGAAAACATCGTGAGGAAATCTGCATGTCTGAGAAAAACCTAGCAAGTTTTCGAAAGACATGTGAAGTCCGCCAACCCGCACTTGGCCAGCGTGGTGGACTGTGGCCTGATCCTTCTCGTATTGAAGGGAGGCCCGTGCCCAGCAGTGGGACGTTAAAAAAGGCTGAATACATTCATTTACTTAGGTGATTTTTTTACATTATACAATAATTTTTTAGGATATATCTAATAAAATCTATATATTTACGCTCTGTAGTGTAATTAATAAATAATGTAATGTTAAAAACTACTAGAAATACATGCTAAATACTCATTAAAATAAAACCTAGATTGTGAGTCCTACTAATCAAAAACAAAAAATAATGTAAAATTAGCAAGTTTGATGTATTTCGATTATAATTTATTTAGTATTTCAGTTTTAGTACAAATGGCATATCTCAAGTTGTAGTTGTGTGTAAATATCTTAAAATCCTTAATATGATTTGCAATAATTCACTTATCCCTAACCTATATGATATTTTTTTTAAATATGTAGTTACTATAGTTTAAAACCTCTTTAGATTATAATTCCCGAATATTAAATTTTTATCAAACTATAATTGAAATTCCAACTATTGTGGCAGTTTCTTTTGCACTTACAACACTGATAGTACGGACCCCACCTTAGCGTAATTTCTCGAACATTCGACATTCATTGGTGGATAAATAACCGCATTCTTCCTTTCTCTTTCGCACTTATAGCACACCTGCTAGTTTCGATATATCTTTGGACTGCTCTTTTTATTGAAAGCGTCCTATTGGTTGGCCAAATGGCATCACTAGAATTTTCTACCCTTGTTCAACTGTGATTGGTAGATAAACATTGTTTCGAGAATTTTCTTGAACATGATTCGTTAGCTTGTTTCGACTATATAAACAGCTGGTAAGCGCGGCAAGACAAGCATTATTTGAAAAGACAAAGCGAAGACAACAAGTGAATTTGGTGAAAGCACCAAGCGAATTTTACTTAACGATTTACGTGTGAATCATATTGTGAACTATACGTGAAGAATATTTAATAACAATCGACATGCCTGCAATTGGAATTGATTTGGGTACTACATACTCGTGTGTTGGAGTTTGGCAACATGGAAACGTGGAAATCATCGCTAACGACCAGGGTAATCGTACTACTCCTTCATATGTCGCCTTCACGGACACTGAGCGACTCATCGGCGATGCAGCGAAGAACCAGGTCGCTCTCAACCCCAACAATACTGTGTTCGATGCAAAGCGACTGATCGGCCGTAAATACGACGACCCGAAGATTCAACAGGACATGCAACACTGGCCCTTCAAGGTCATCAATGACTGTGGAAAGCCGAAAATTCAAGTTGAGTTCAAAGGCGAAGCGAAACGATTCGCTCCAGAAGAGATCAGCAGCATGGTTTTGACCAAGATGAAGGAGACTGCGGAGGCCTACTTGGGATCGCAAGTTCGCGATGCAGTCATCACTGTGCCCGCTTACTTCAACGACTCCCAACGCCAGGCTACAAAAGACGCCGGTGCGATCGCTGGCCTCAATGTTTTACGAATCATCAATGAACCCACTGCCGCCGCATTGGCCTATGGTCTCGATAAAAATCTCAAAGGGGAACGTAACGTGTTGATATTCGATCTCGGCGGCGGCACATTCGACGTCTCTATTTTGACAATCGACGAGGGCTCTTTATTCGAAGTAAAAGCAACTGCCGGTGACACGCATCTCGGAGGAGAAGACTTCGACAATAGACTTGTCAATCACCTAGCGGAAGAGTTTAAACGCAAATACAAGAAGGATATCCGCGGCAACTCACGAGCGCTCCGTCGCCTACGTACTGCTGCCGAACGAGCTAAGCGCACGTTGTCATCGAGCACGGAAGCTACCATAGAGATCGATGCGCTCTATGAAGGAATCGACTTCTATACTAGGGTGTCGAGGGCCCGATTCGAAGAACTAAACGCTGATTTGTTCCGTGGTACTCTGGAGCCGGTGGAGAAAGCACTGAAAGACGCCAAACTAGACAAAAGCGCGATCCACGACGTCGTACTCGTCGGAGGTTCCACTCGAATTCCGAAAATACAGAGTATGCTTCAGAACTTCTTCTGCGGCAAGAAACTAAATCTCTCTATAAATCCAGACGAGGCAGTCGCTTACGGGGCCGCAGTACAAGCTGCTATACTGAGTGGCGAACAACATAGTAAAATTCAGGACGTCCTACTAGTGGACGTTGCGCCATTGTCCCTCGGTATCGAAACGGCTGGAGGCGTGATGACGAAGATCATCGAGAGAAACGCTAAGATCCCTTGCAAGCAATCGCAGACTTTCACTACATACTCGGACAACCAGCCGGCCGTGACCATCCAGGTGTACGAGGGCGAGCGAGCCATGACGAAAGACAACAACTTACTCGGCCGCTTCGATCTCACCGGCATACCACCCGCTCCCCGTGGAGTTCCGAAGATCGATGTCACGTTCGACCTCGATGCTAACGGTATCCTGAACGTTTCTGCCAAAGAGAACAGCACGGGCCGCAGCAAAAACATCGTCATCAAGAACGACAAAGGAAGGTTGTCCCAGGCGGAGATCGATCGCATGCTATCGGAGGCGGAGCGTTACAAGGAAGAAGATAACCGCCAAAGAGAACGAGTGTCTGCGCGAAATCAACTAGAATCATACGTGTTCAACGTCAAGCAGGCGCTGGACGAGGCCGGCCAGAAGCTGAGCGAGCAAGATAAAGACACGGCTCGAAAAGAATGCGACGACGCTCTCAAGTGGCTTGACAACAACACATTGGCTGAGAAAGAAGAGTACGAACACAGACTGAAAGAAGTGCAACGCGTGTGCTCGCCCGTAATGAGCAAGATGCACGGCACGGGAGCGACGCCCGCTGGCACCCAGCAGCACGGTGCGCACACTGGCCCCACGGTGGAAGAAGTGGACTAAGTGCGTTTCATACAATATGTAAATAATGTGATCTCAATGATTGACTCAAATTAGCTAGTCCATTATATCAATAAGTTGTAAATACTTAGCATTTAAGATAATTTATTGTTATTTTAAGCATTCCAAATCCAACAGATGATCTTAAATTTAAAAAATAAAACAACTTTTAAGCATTAATGATGTCTTTTTATTTGTCCACACTTACATACTTCACTATAATAAACATACAACCAGAATCTTATAATACTTTTCTTTGATACAATGATAGCTCGATAAAGCAGTTCTATTTTGCCTAAACATCTGTGTCAATTTAAAAAAAAAAAATTCAACTTTATAAAATATAGTGGTAAATCAAAATCAACAATAAAATAACAGTTATATACGCAAAACTCGACAAACGAAAGTAAAATGTAACTGCAAAGGAAAAAAATAAACACTCATTTATTAGGTACTTATTTTCAGAGTTCCATTAGCCAAACGAAAACGTAAAGCTAAGCTTTGTTAGCTTTAAAGTATAAGTTTGTGACTTATGTTCAGTTAATAAAGTGAGGTGTTAGTCTACAGCGCCTTTTTCTAATTGATTAATCACAAGTTCAAACTTCACGAGTGGCCAAGTGTCAAAACGAATTTGACGAGACGCTCAATTGTGTATACCACACTACCATACCACTATCAAATTATATTATATACATACCACTATCAAAATTTCCTAGCGGGGCGTCTCGTCAAAACGAAGCTACTCGTAAAGTTTCATCTTGTTATTAATCATTAAGAAGAACACGTATGTACAAGTAAGACTACGTTTTCAGTCTTCGCATAACGTTTAAAACGAGATAGATTTCTAGTTTTTTTTTTTTTTGGCCAATAGTTGAGTTGAGCCAAGAGTTACCTATATATAGATATGCGTCCAAATTTAAAACATTGTAATTTGCAGCCTTTGTAATTCGATATAGGTACATATTGTTTCCATATAATAACTTATTTGCAAAGCAATTTGGAGTTTTTTTAGGCCTTTTTGAAGAAAACTTTTCATAACCTATATGATTTTGATGCTCACCGTCATAGGCACAGAATTGATTTTTACCTATTCCGTGGTCATAGGTCATGGGTGTATCTGTGTCACCTTAGTATGTGGTTTAATAAAAGATAGAAGAAATATATAAAAATAATTTACTATATATTATTATTTTATTAAAATACTAGCGGCTCACCCTCGCTTCGCTCAGGTTCGCCAAACAGACAACAGTCAGGTTCTATACAAACAAAAACAAATGTCCCACGGGAACCGTACATTTTTCCGGGATAAAAGTAACCTATTTGTTATTCTGATGTGTGAACTATATTAATATTGTAAAGTTTTATTAAAATCCAATCAGTAGTTTTTATGCACTAAGCTGTATAGTAAGTTACAATAGTTTTTTTAACTATCCTACGGGAACTCTTTAATTTTCCGGTATGAAAAGTATCTAAAATGTTGACCGGGGATATATGGTACCACCACGCAAATTTTCATTTTAATTAGTCTGGCTTTGTTCTATTTTTCTTCTTTTACATCCCCCTGACTCGGTTTTTAACCGACTTCCAAAAAAAGGAGGAGGTTCTCAATTCGACCGTAAATATATATTTTTTAATGTTTGTTCGTGGTTTTTTTCGTCGTTTATGAACCGATTTTGATAATTCTTTTTTTGTTGGAAAGGATATATCCCAAGAGTGGTCTCATGATAAGGAAACCAGGATCTGATGATGGGATCCCAGAGAGTTTAAACGCAAATACAAGAAGGATATCCGCGGCAACTCACGAGCGCTCCGTCGCCTACGTACTGCTGCCGAACGAGCTAAGCGCACGTTGTCGTCGAGCACGGAAGCTACCATAGAGATCGATGCGCTCTATGAAGGAATCGACTTCTATACTAGGGTGTCGAGGGCCCGATTCGAAGAACTAAACGCTGATTTGTTCCGTGGTACTCTGGAGCCGGTGGAGAAAGCACTGAAAGACGCCAAACTAGACAAAAGCGCGATCCACGACGTCGTACTCGTCGGAGGTTCCACTCGAATTCCGAAAATACAGAGTATGCTTCAGAACTTCTTCTGCGGCAAGAAACTAAATCTCTCTATAAATCCAGACGAGGCAGTCGCTTACGGGGCCGCAGTACAAGCTGCTATACTGAGTGGCGAACAACATAGTAAAATTCAGGACGTCCTACTAGTGGACGTTGCGCCATTGTCCCTCGGTATCGAAACGGCTGGAGGCGTGATGACGAAGATCATCGAGAGAAACGCTAAGATCCCTTGCAAGCAATCGCAGACTTTCACTACATACTCGGACAACCAGCCGGCCGTGACCATCCAGGTGTACGAGGGCGAGCGAGCCATGACGAAAGACAACAACTTACTCGGCCGCTTCGATCTCACCGGCATACCACCCGCTCCCCGTGGAGTTCCGAAGATCGATGTCACGTTCGACCTCGATGCTAACGGTATCCTGAACGTTTCTGCCAAAGAGAACAGCACGGGCCGCAGCAAAAACATCGTCATCAAGAACGACAAAGGAAGGTTGTCCCAGGCGGAGATCGATCGCATGCTATCGGAGGCGGAGCGTTACAAGGAAGAAGATAACCGCCAAAGAGAACGAGTGTCTGCGCGAAATCAACTAGAATCATACGTGTTCAACGTCAAGCAGGCGCTGGACGAGGCCGGCCAGAAGCTGAGCGAGCAAGATAAAGACACGGCTCGAAAAGAATGCGACGACGCTCTCAAGTGGCTTGACAACAACACATTGGCTGAGAAAGAAGAGTACGAACACAGACTGAAAGAAGTGCAACGCGTGTGCTCGCCCGTAATGAGCAAGATGCACGGCACGGGAGCGACGCCCGCTGGCACCCAGCAGCACGGTGCGCACACTGGCCCCACGGTGGAAGAAGTGGACTAAGTGCGTTTCATACAATATGTAAATAATGTGATCTCAATGATTGACTCAAATTAGCTAGTCCATTATATCAATAAGTTGTAAATACTTAGCATTTAAGATAATTTATTGTTATTTTAAGCATTCCAAATCCAACAGATGATCTTAAATTTAAAAAATAAAACAACTTTTAAGCATTAATGATGTCTTTTTATTTGTCCACACTTACATACTTCACTATAATAAACATACAACCAGAATCTTATAATACTTTTCTTTGATACAATGATAGCTCGATAAAGCAGTTCTATTTTGCCTAAACATCTGTGTCAATTTAAAAAAAAAATTTCAACTTTATAAAATATAGTGGTAAATCAAAATCAACAATAAAATAACAGTTATTTACGCAAAACTCGACAAACGAAAGTAAAATGTAACTGCAAAGGAAAAAAATAAACACTCATTTATTAGGTACTTATTTTCAGGGTTCCATTAGCCAAACGAAAACGTAAAGCTAAGCTTTGTTAGCTTTAAAGTATAAGTTTGTGACTTATGTTCAGTTAATAAAGTGAGGTGTTAGTCTACAGCGCCTTTTTCTAATTGATTAATCACAAGTTCAAACTTCACGAGTGGCCAAGTGTCAAAACGAATTTGACGAGACGCTCAATTGTGTATACCACACTACCATACCACTATCAAATTATATTATATACATACCACTATCAAAATTTCCTAGCGGGGCGTCTCGTCAAAACGAAGCTACTCGTAAAGTTTCATCTTGTTATTAATCATTAAGAAGAACACGTATGTACAAGTAAGACTACGTTTTCAGTCTTCGCATAACGTTTAAAACGAGATAGATTTCTAGTTTTTTTTTTTTTTGGCCAATAGTTGAGTTGAGCCAAGAGTTACCTATATATAGATATGCGTCCAAATTTAAAACATTGTAATTTGCAGCCTTTGTAATTCGATATAGGTACATATACATATATAACGCCTAGGTGCTACTCAGGGGGGGGTGGTGAGGGTCCTGCAAGCAAACCTCCACCATGCCGCAGCAGCCACTGCGGTAATGGAGCAATGCTTTGCTGAGGACAAGGCAAGCATTGCCCTAATTCAAGAACCTTGGGTAGCAAATACTCAAGTTCGGGGACTCAACAGTGCCGGTAATGTCCTAAGTAATAACACTGGTAAAAGACCCAGAGCTTGCATCCTATTTAATAAATGTGTTGATTTCTTGCCAATTTCAGAAGTTTGCAACGACGACTTTGCAGCAGCCTTTGTCAAACTCAAAGGGTGGGATGGTGCAAGAGTAATAATTTGCTCTGCCTATCTGCCTGGAGAGAGAGACGACCCAACGGAAGACTTAGCGAGAGTGGTACAGTATGCCGCACAACACAACGCAGAGCTTCTGATAGGATGTGATGCAAATGCGCATCACCCATCGTGGGGAAGTAGCAATATCAACAAGAGAGGTGAGCTACTTTTTGATTTTCTAATAGCCAATAACCTAATAACGTTAAACTCAGGTTGCGAACCAACTTTCGTTACTCGGGTTAGGGAGGAAGTTTTAGATATTACAATCTCTACACATAACCTAGCCAGACACATAATGAACTGGCATGTCAGCAATGAGAACACAATGTCGGACCATCGACATCTAATTTTTGAAGTTAAGGCCACGCTAGAAGCCTATACCACAACTTATAGGGACCCAAGAGCAACTAACTGGAATGAATTCAAAGACCGGTTAAAGTTGTACTTGGCCACCCTTCCTAAAACAGTAAGAACTATTGAGAGTCTAGACCTTGCAGTGGAAAGCCTCACTAAAGGCATCATCTCAGCCTTTGAAGAGAGTTGTCCTCTCAAAACAAAGACCTCAATTAGGAAAGCACCTTGGTGGAACTCAAAGTTGAAAAAGCTTAGAGACAAAACAAGGAAATTATTCAACAGAGCTAAAAAGACTCACATCTGGGAGATCTATAGAAAAGCTCTAACTGATTACAATAAAGAAATTAGGAGGGCAAAAAGAGAATCGTGGAGGAAGCTCTGTGAGGAAATCAAAAGCCTTCCACAAGCAGCAAGACTCCACAAAATTCTCTCTAAAGCCAAGCCCAATCCAATTGGACTACTTAAGAAAGAAGATGGCTCCTTCACAACCACAGAGAAGGAGACCTTAGAGCTGCTGGCCACGGCTCACTTCCCTGAGTGCCTCTTGGAGCACATTGGCAGTCAGCAGGAAAGACACCATAGACCTCGTAGTGAGGACTGGTGCAAGGCTGCCAAAGTCATAAAACCCAACGTTGTTCAGTGGGCCGTAGACTCTTTTAAGCCTTACAAGGCGAGAGGGGAAGACGGGATAACGCCAATCTTGCTTCAGCAAGGGGCGGACATCCTCCTTCCCCACCTGATCAAAATCTTCAGAGCGAGCTTCGCCTGGGGATACGTACCAGAAAAATGGACTATTGTCAAGGTTATATTTATACCCAAAACTGGTAAAAAAGACTATAGCCAGCCAAAGTCTTTTAGACCAATAAGCCTCTCTTCATTCTTGCTTAAAGCAATGGAGAAGGTATTAGATAGGTATATAAGAGATGTAGCCTTGATCAATAATCCTATTCATTTCAACCAACACGCATATCGTAAAGGGAAATCAACTGAAACTGCCCTTACAAGTCTTATAGATAAAGTAGAAAAGGCGTTAGAAGACAAAGAAATAGCACTCTGTGCATTTCTAGATATCGAAGGTGCTTTTGACAACTCTTCTACTTCACTGCTGATAAATGGGCTGACAAACAAAAATGTCGACCCAACAACTATAAGATGGGTAAAATCTATGCTCACTAGCAGAAGAGCCAAACTAGCCCTTCACGACACAACCATATACATATCCACAGCAAGAGGATGTCCGCAAGGGGGTGTCTTATCCCCATTACTGTGGACCCTTGCCGTGGATGAACTGCTTTACAAACTGGCAGAACTCCACATTGATGCGCAAGGCTATGCAGATGACTTGGTAATCATAGTGAGGGGTTTTTGCCAATCTTCACTCTCTAGTATACTACAAAAGGGACTAAATACTGTCAGCGACTGGTGCGTTAGAAGTGACCTATCAGTAAACGCAGACAAAACGGTTATTGTGCCCTTTACAAATAAGCGACGGCTAGACAAACTAGTCATGCCAAAGCTTAATGGCAAACAGATCACATTTTCCACACAAGTCAAATATTTGGGACTAACACTAGACCAAAAACTGACGTGGAACCCTCACCTAGCTACAGTTGTAAGTAAGGCTAAGATGGCATTAGGAGCGAGTGGCCGCATGCTGGGCGGTAACTGGGGTTTAAGCCCCAAAACCACCCTTTGGACATATACTGCCATTGTGAGGCCAATTATCACCTACGCATCGGTAGCCTGGTCTAATAAGACCAAACAGACAACAGTAATCAAAAAATTAGACAGCCTACAAAGAATAGCCTGTCTAATGACAACAGGAGCCATGTCTACGTGCCCTGGTCAAGCACTAAATGCACTACTCGGGTTGCCACCTCTACACCTATTTATACAGAAGGAGGCACAAGCCAGTATGTACAGAGCTAAAATCCAAGGCAGAACTCAATGGCTCTCACGGAAAATGAGGACATTACAGGACTCTCTGCAAGAGATGCCGCTACTTGGTATGACATCTGATGCCATGCAAACGCGGCACTTATTTGATAAATATTATAAAATTGAATTTCCGTCAAGGGAGGACTGGACCAATAGCCAGATATCCTATAAAAACGGATCTCTAGTCTGGTACACAGACGGTTCCAAAATAGGAGCAAAGACTGGCTGCGGGATACATGGAGAGCGACCGAGGTTCAGCAAAAGCGTACATCTCGGACAATTCGCCTCCATCTTCCAAGCAGAAGTCTATGCCATCCTAGAATGTGTAGAAGCCAATCTATGTAAGCACTACACAAATCAAACTATTTATATAAATTCGGACAGCCAAGCCGCACTACTAGCACTAGACTCAAACATAGTCTCATCGAAGCTAGTAGAACAGTGCATGGACCGATTAAACTTCTTAGCAAAAAGAAATAAAGTAGTTCTAAGATGGGTACCGGGTCATGCAGGGATAGTTGGCAACGAATGTGCCGATAAGCTTGCTAGAGAGGGAGCTCTTGGCTCGCAGCAGGGACCTGAGCCTTTCTGCGGTATACCCAAGAGCTTAGCTCAAAGAACCCTAATGTCAGCATGTCTCAAGACTGCAAAAAAGGACTGGAATGAGTCAATTGGAATGATTCACTCCAAGACACTGATTAAAGCCTATGACAAAAGGTTTAACAACCTTATGATAGCGCTAAACAGAAAAACCTTACGATTACTGGTAAGGACTTTGACTGGACACTGCTGCTTAAACAAGCACATGTTCAACATGGGACTGAGCGAAACGCGAACCTGTAGAATATGCATGGAGGCAGATGAAACGCCACTTCATCTTCTATGGGAATGCGGACCGCTCATGTACAAGCGTAGCATTCATCTAGGAAAACAGTATATAGGCCTAGATGAAATAAAAGAGTGCAAACCAAAGAAAATCCTGCAGTTTTTAAATTCTGCAGGGTTCAATGGTTCACTCTAATAAGAATGTGGCGATCACAATAGACCAGAAATGGTCGCAGTGACACCATAGCCGCAAACAAGAAATAAAAAAAAAAAAAAAAAAAATAGGTACATATTGTTTCCATATAATAACTTATTTGCAAAGCAATTTGGAGTTTTTTTAGGCCTTTTTGAAGAAAACTTTTCATAACCTATATGATTTTGATGCTCACCGTCATAGGCACAGAATTGATTTTTACCTATTCCGTGGTCATAGGTCATGGGTGTATCTGTGTCACCTTAGTATGTGGTTTAATAAAAGATAGAAGAAATATATAAAAATAATTTACTATATATTATTATTTTATTAAAATACTAGCGGCTCACCCTCGCTTCGCTCAGGTTCGCCAAACAGACAACAGTCAGGTTCTATACAAACAAAAACAAATGTCCCACGGGAACCGTACATTTTTCCGGGATAAAAGTAACCTATTTGTTATTCTGATGTGTGAACTATATTAATATTGTAAAGTTTTATTAAAATCCAATCAGTAGTTTTTATGCACTAAGCTGTATAGTAAGTTACAATAGTTTTTTTAACTATCCTACGGGAACTCTTTAATTTTCCGGTATGAAAAGTATCTAAAATGTTGACCGGGGATATATGGTACCACCACGCAAATTTTCATTTTAATTAGTCTGGCTTTGTTCTATTTTTCTTCTTTTACATCCCCCTGACTCGGTTTTTAACCGACTTCCAAAAAAAGGAGGAGGTTCTCAATTCGACCGTAAATATATATTTTTTAATGTTTGTTCGTGGTTTTTTTCGTCGTTTATGAACCGATTTTGATAATTCTTTTTTTGTTGGAAAGGATATATCCCAAGAGTGGTCTCATGATAAGGAAACCAGGATCTGATGATGGGATCCCAGAGAAATCGAGGGGAACTTTCGAAAATTGTAGCGGCGACTAGTGCGTTTGATAATATTTTCATTAGGTATTTTAAAGCACTACTATTTAATGAAGGTCTGGAGTCGATCTGATGATGGACCCGAAAGATAGTCGAGGGAACTCCTAAATGATTTACAACAATTCAACAAAAAAAAAATCTGATTAAGTATCTATTCTAAATGAAAACCCCCGTTTTGTTATTTTTTACTTTTTTGCATTTTTTTTCTATGTATAGACATTCGACCTCTACAGTTTTAATATATATACAGGATGAATTTTTCAAGTGGGCGTGCATGGCTAAATCCGAAACTATGAGGAATAGCGAAAATTACTCAAAGGAGTCTCGGGCCCGATTTTCATGAAAACTAAAACTGCATCAATGGATTTTTGAAAAATCAATTTTCCTAGCCAGTAATCGAACCCGTTGATTTTGAAAAAAAAACATATACTGTATAATTACACCATTCGATAGTGTTGCCAATAAGAAACGCATTCTGGGAAGTCATGCGCGTAAATAATACGTCTGAGAAAACGAGAACCATACGGATATGACACGCGGATGATACGTGGTTGATACGCGGATGATACGTGGTTAATACGCAGATAATACGCGGTTGATACGCGAAACATACGCGGTTGATACGCGGATGCAACCGTTATATACGGGCATGATACGCTGTTGATACGGTCTAGTGGGCATAGTAGTCCGTGCCGTGCTCGTTTCCGTGCCTGATACGTTCATAGCACGGTATGAGATGGTGTAGTGGGCAGAGACCCTAATGTTTCAGTTCTGGTTTTTGTGAAATAAGTAAATAAAATAATATCTGCTTTATATTTTTATATGTAGGTATACTAGCGACTTACCCTCGCTACGCTTTTAACGTTTAGTACAGATTTCTTAGAGATGAGATATTTTCACGCAGCAAAAACTATATGTTTACCCGGATAACCAGCTATCAACATACCAAATTTCACCAAAATCGCTCCGGTGGTTTTTCCGTGATGCGGTGACAGACAGACAGACAGATAAAAATTCTAAAAATCCTAGATTATTAAGATAATAATCTCTATTTCAATAAGATTTTCCAAAAAACATATAATGTACAGATTCGACTCAGTTAGAATTTTATTATATGTAAAGACCAGCGACTCACTCTCGCTTCGCTCGGGTTTTCCCCCTATTTGATTTTTTAAATTGACAGAACTTTTTTATTTATGAACCGATTCAAATAAAACAAATACTAAACGTTAGTGAAGCTTACCATAATACATTAGTGAAAATCGCACCCAAATCGGTTCAGCCGTTACTAAGATTAGCGCGCACAAACGCATAAATGTATTATGGTCAGCTTCACTTAACATTTAGTATGTATTTGTTTTATTTATAAATCGGTTCATAAATAAAAAAAGTTATATTAATTTAAATGTATATCATCTATCAAGTACTTTCTTAATAAAAGTGCAAATTTTCTTAAGTGTATACTTAGAAAAGCTTTTAAGTAAACAAAACTATATAAATATTATGATGTAAGAACTACCTATGTACGTATCTCCTATGTAATTGTTTAATTTCTTCGCAAACTTATTTTTAATGTTGGGAAATGCATTTACGCATACCATCTGTAGATATGCAGGTGGTTATGTGGGACTCACCGGCTAGAAAAGCCACTACTACCCACTAAAACCTAACAAATCCTCTCCCGTCTTAATGGGGCGTCGCAGGATCGCTTACGCACGCAACCACGACGCCCCGACGACAGGTCTGACGAAGCGGACCACAGCAACCATGGCGTTACTGCAACGATCCACTCTGCCGGCAGAGAAGTTTCAAGAGCAACCCGCATGGTACACCGCTTACCGAACTGGGCCACCTCCCTGTGCGTTTCTTGGCTTTGCGTCTGGCTAAACTGCTGAACGCTAATGAGCCTCTCCACCACGATAAGATGAACGCACGTTCGGGGATTTCTTCTCAACCTTCCTTCAACGTTTTAAAAAAAATAGTATATTATTATGTTTAGTAATCTATACCTACATATAATTAAAATTGTAACTAAGCCGAATCTGTACATTAAATATTTTTTGGAAAATCTTATTGAAATAGACTTTATTATCGATACAGAGGTCGAATCTATAGTTTTTAGAATTTTTGTCTGTCTGTTACGTAACGTTAAACGTTATTACGTGTAACGTTAAAACGTAAGTAGGGACAAACCCGAGCGGAGCGAGGGTGAGTCGCTAGTGATAATACTTATATTATGTTATTTATACGCTTATTCGGATAATATCACAATGTTATACATATACATTTTTATTTATTTATTGTATTATATCGAAAAGATCGTCCAATGCGCGTTTCACTATATCTAGACTCTAGAAAAGTTTATACAAGTGCATTATGGAATAAACTGAATCAAACCTAGCAAGGACTTTTTTCATAACCTAGCAAGAAGTTCAGTACTTCACCGAACTATTTGAAATTAAAATGTACAAGCCTTTACTGTTTTACTGCATTACTGTATAATTTAATTTGTTGTTAAATAAATAAAAAAATAATATATCTACAATTGGGGTCAGCAATGAAGTCAGTCTATTGGATAATATCTTTAAATTACTTTTTATTAAAATCACTAGATAAAATCACTATATGCATATTATTTAACTTTTTTGCAACACTTTAATAAAAAATCGAACAACAAGAAAATCCAGCACATTTGTGCCTAATATTCTCTACTTTAATAAAGTTTACGCTTTTGGTCTAGAGCTATCATGTTGGTAGTATTCTTTATAAATCTTAAATGTTGTTTGTTAGTGGCGAATTGATCACAGTTAAGTCTCTATAATTAAGGCCTCACAAGACAGTAAATTATTTTTCTTCATTTTAAAATGCCATATCAAACTGAAAGAGAAGAAGAATTTATTTTCTATTAAAACCAAAATAAAAGGAACCATTAACTTTGAATTTTAAATTGATAGCATTATTTTGGGCACAATAGTCTTGTGTACATAGGTACTACATACTACCCCTTGTATTTTTATATAACACCATTTCTATATAGTTGGTGTATAACACTGTGGTTTCTGTCGATATAAACATATGTATACAGTATATTGTACAATGTACATGTATTATAGTATAGACTTATAGAGTAGGTATAAAATAATATAGAGTTCGCAGTTCGCAATCAATGAGTTACGGCAATGTTGCTAGCCATAATAATTTGCTGGTATACTGGAAACGAAACAAACCTGCTTTTACATTTTAAATGAATTTAAGTTGAGGCTACACATTGTAATATATATATATGTATATATGCTAACAAAAAAGAGGTGCATTAAGAGGGCTCGCGAAGTTTTCTACCTAGTAATTTTGATGGCAGTTTTTTATAGAGAATTAACTTTTAATGTATGGATTATTTACATGGGCTTCTGTAATTAATTCTGTAAATAATTCATGCGACAAATCGTTTTTATTTATACATCATGAAGAATTTAAAATATTCATTTTTAGAAACTTTACGGCCAGATACCGTGCGTCTTCGTGGCATTTTGATGAAACGATAACATTGATATCATTAAAATTTCCGTCATTTTTTCATCAAGATATGCTTCATTCATACTATAAAAATATTTTTTTAGTTTTCTTACAGATGGCGTTAGTAATACATAAAAATCTAATTCACGCCTCCGTGCGAATTTCCGGCAAATCAATTGTTAAAATACACACGGGTGTGTATGCGCCTCACAACACGTTAATGAAAATTGTTATATCTTTAATATTTTTTTAAATGTGGATAAAATATTTTTTTTATGATTGATAACACATCCATACATTAATAAAAAATACTATGTCAAAGCCCAAACCGGAATGTGGGATAGTTTCTCAGTAAAGTGTACCACAAAAATGCATAGATTATGGGATAATGTAATAACGTATTGAAATTGTAAGAAATATGTTCAAGAGACCTATTACATTTTGACTGTGATTTTTCAATTTAATGCCCATTTTTGACACTTTAGACTTTTGTATGACGGAGAATAATTATTAATATAGTTCATAGCGGCCTCACTTTTCGCAAATTTTCATTATTAATTGAAATAAAGCCAAAATTCTGAAGCAAGTTTTTAATAAAATGCGCGACGACACTTTTTCAAGCTCATGGATTGAAATACTATACTAAACAAACGACATGAAAAATATATAATAATATCTCGTATATAGTGGTTGAGTTTATAGCGGCCTCGGAATTTGAAAATATGTATTGGATTTCTACAAAAAAAAATCCTTTTTAAAATCTTAAAAACTACTAAAAACGTTCAGAATTAGCTGTAAATATATCCTTACAGCATTAATATTATAAAGTAAAATTTATATCAGAATATACATCAGTTCAAAAGAAACGTAATTATATACTTTTTTTTTAAGTAATCTATACTAATATTATAAAGCTGAAGAGTTTGTTTGTTTGTTTGTTTGGTTGAACGCGCTAATCTCAGGAACTACTAATCCGATTTGAAAAATTCTTTTTGCATTGGACAGCCCGTTAACTGAGGAAGGCTATAGGCCATATATTTTATAGTGGGATAGATTTGTTTTTGTCTAGGGACGAACCCGAAGCGAAGCGAGGGTGAGTCGCTAGTTTTTTATGTATAAAACTTTACAAAGAAGTAATTACAACTGCAGAAAATGCTAGAAACAATACCATAGAACTCAGTACATTTTGTGATAGGCCTCTTGAACAATCATATATCTTTTTATAAAACTTCGTAACTATTATTAACTCAAGCGAAAATATAAATAGTAAATAGTATTTGAGAATTGTAAAAAATAATACCAATTAATAATATTTTTTTGTTTAAAAAAGAAATAATTTTTTTCAAAGAAACTTTAAAACTAATAAATAATAAGCTTCATACTTGTTAAGTCATTTTTGTGTAATCATATATTTATGATTTATTCTAGTAAGATAAAAAATAAATTAGGTCTTAAATAATTATGTATTTTATTTATCTAATTACAACAATAATTTATACCACCAACAATTTACAATACATAGCGTCAACGTCTTATTAAAGGAGAAACCCAATTTTGGGCCCTGATGACTGGGAACCAAATATATGTCAAAAAAACCCTAATTTTTTTTTGATTATTCTATTAAAATCTTAATTTTATTTGCAATGGCCAAGTTACGAAAAAATGCATTTTTCGATATTGCGTAATGCTCCTATAAACGGATATTATATCTTATTTATTTTGTAAAATGTCAATATAAATTAAATGATTTTATAGAACTGTTCTATTAAAAATTATAATCAATTTATTTGAGAATTGATACTGTACGGTTTGCGTACATTTTTGTACAATTTAAGCTGAATTATATTTTAAGTATAACGTTAAAAAATAAAACGAAAATCCAAAATATGATTTATTTTTAACGCTAAATAAAAACCTCCTTAGATGTTAAATATCTGAATATGAAAATCGTATGACATAATATTGTCATTTGCTTTTTGGATTTGTACGCAAGTAAATGTGTTTTAACCGAGTCCTAATCTCTATCGAATTTCTTATACTTCTGCACGTATACTATATAACTAACTAATAAGTAATAACTTAAATAGGCATAGAACACAATTCCGACCAATAGATGTCAATACAAATAATCTAAAAGATTTTCCTGAGCTATGTTATAGTGATTTAATTATTGTATCTTTGGGTACGTATCAAATTAAACAGGCCTGATCATATTATGACAAATATGTAAGGGCGAATGGCTCTTATGTTATAGAAGTGCACAGAGAGGTGAACAGAGGGTTATTACAGGAGCTGTTTATATCTGAAACTACATGGTTATTAAGAGGAAGAATAAAATCAAGACATATAAACAATAAAATATATGTTGTTTATATTTTAGTTGACAGCTCTTTAAGTGGGAGAAATGCAATAATGCGATATTAATGCAACTGTATTGTGGGGAAAAGAACAGTGGGTTGCTGTGCCCGCACAATGAACATGATATGGTTTCTTGGTTGAGTACGACACCAAGATTTTATACCACCTGCACAATTATTAGACAATATTTTAGTATGTTAATCTGATGACGATGATGATTTATAAAATAAATTATAGCATCTAAGTATTTCTTTTATTTCTACATATTACTGCACCAGGTGGCAGGTAGGTGCAACAGATTAGTCCATATTAAGTAAACATGTTTTGTGCGCTTAACTATAGTTTATAATTTAGATCTTACTATGATTTATCTAATTTAAAACACTAAGGATTATTTTTATAGTAGATATACGTACAAAACACGTACGCGCTTTCTAAATGCTTCAATAAAAAAACGCGGTAACATGTTGTAGATATAATTATAGAAGTGTCTGTAAGAGACCCCGTGCGCTCATCATTTATAAAAGCAGTTACATACTCTATGTCATTTACCTTATTGAATTTGTCATGTAATGATGTCTCATGTGTCAAAATATAACGTAAAATCTAACCTAAAAATAGCGTATTTAAAACCCGATTTAACTAACTTGGCCATCGCTGGAGCCCATGAAAATTGGCCCTATGACGTTTTTCTAAATGTATTATTTTATGACTAATTTTCAAGCCTGTAACACCGGGCCCCAGTTTGTATGGGGATTGGTTTTGTCCTTTGCCACGAAATCTAAATTATCAAAATAATATAATCTCAAACAATAAAATATATTATACAGTTATCTTTAAAATATTTAATTATATAGAAATTACTGTTAGGGAAAATAAAATTCAGATTATGGTAACACTAAATGTAGACGTCATATTGATTATGGATATATCTATCCTCTTCTAACCTAAGAACGAAATACTCTATGCGTACTCTTCTAGTTGACATCTTAACGTTCATTGGTCAATAACATTGGTTTATCTCGAAATTTCCTCATTGCTGTCGATCCTATTGGTTAGTTCTATACTTTTCGAGAATGTTCTTGAAAGGAATTCGCTAATAATCCTAGAGTATATAAAGGGCCGCGGAGCGCGCGAATTCATTCAGTATTTGAAAAGACAAAGCGAAGACAACAAGTGAATTCGGTGAAAGCACCAAGCGAATTTTGCTTAACGATTTACGTGTGAATCATATTGTGAACTATACGTGAAAAATATTTAATAACAATCGACATGCCTGCAATTGGAATTGATTTGGGTACTACATACTCGTGTGTTGGAGTTTGGCAACATGGAAACGTGGAAATCATCGCTAACGACCAGGGTAATCGTACTACTCCTTCATATGTCGCCTTCACGGACACTGAGCGACTCATCGGCGATGCAGCGAAGAACCAGGTCGCTCTCAACCCCAACAATACTGTGTTCGATGCAAAGCGACTGATCGGCCGTAAATACGACGACCCGAAGATTCAACAGGACATGCAACACTGGCCCTTCAAGGTCATCAATGACTGTGGAAAGCCGAAAATTCAAGTTGAGTTCAAAGGCGAAGCGAAACGATTCGCTCCAGAAGAGATCAGCAGCATGGTTTTGACCAAGATGAAGGAGACTGCGGAGGCCTACTTGGGATCGCAAGTTCGCGATGCAGTCATCACTGTGCCCGCTTACTTCAACGACTCCCAACGCCAGGCTACAAAAGACGCCGGTGCGATCGCTGGCCTCAATGTTTTACGAATCATCAATGAACCCACTGCCGCCGCATTGGCCTATGGTCTCGATAAAAATCTCAAAGGGGAACGTAACGTGTTGATATTCGATCTCGGCGGCGGCACATTCGACGTCTCTATTTTGACAATCGACGAGGGCTCTTTATTCGAAGTAAAAGCAACTGCCGGTGACACGCATCTCGGAGGAGAAGACTTCGACAATAGACTTGTCAATCACCTAGCGGAAGAGTTTAAACGCAAATACAAGAAGGATATCCGCGGCAACTCACGAGCGCTCCGTCGCCTACGTACTGCTGCCGAACGAGCTAAGCGCACGTTGTCATCGAGCACGGAAGCTACCATAGAGATCGATGCGCTCTATGAAGGAATCGACTTCTATACTAGGGTGTCGAGGGCCCGATTCGAAGAACTAAACGCTGATTTGTTCCGTGGTACTCTGGAGCCGGTGGAGAAAGCACTGAAAGACGCCAAACTAGACAAAAGCGCGATCCACGACGTCGTACTCGTCGGAGGTTCCACTCGAATTCCGAAAATACAGAGTATGCTTCAGAACTTCTTCTGCGGCAAGAAACTAAATCTCTCTATAAATCCAGACGAGGCAGTCGCTTACGGGGCCGCAGTACAAGCTGCTATACTGAGTGGCGAACAACATAGTAAAATTCAGGACGTCCTACTAGTGGACGTTGCGCCATTGTCCCTCGGTATCGAAACGGCTGGAGGCGTGATGACGAAGATCATCGAGAGAAACGCTAAGATCCCTTGCAAGCAATCGCAGACTTTCACTACATACTCGGACAACCAGCCGGCCGTGACCATCCAGGTGTACGAGGGCGAGCGAGCCATGACGAAAGACAACAACTTACTCGGCCGCTTCGATCTCACCGGCATACCACCCGCTCCCCGTGGAGTTCCCAAGATCGATGTCACGTTCGACCTCGACGCTAACGGTATCCTGAACGTTTCTGCCAAAGAGAACAGCACGGGCCGCAGCAAAAACATCGTCATCAAGAACGACAAAGGAAGGTTGTCCCAGGCGGAGATCGATCGCATGCTATCGGAGGCGGAGCGTTACAAGGAAGAAGATAACCGCCAAAGAGAACGAGTGTCTGCGCGAAATCAACTAGAATCATACGTGTTCAACGTCAAGCAGGCGCTGGACGAGGCCGGCCAGAAGCTGAGCGAGCAAGATAAAGACACGGCTCGAAAAGAATGCGACGACGCTCTCAAGTGGCTTGACAACAACACATTGGCTGAGAAAGAAGAGTACGAACACAGACTGAAAGAAGTGCAACGCGTGTGCTCGCCCGTAATGAGCAAGATGCACGGCACGGGAGCGACGCCCGCTGGCACCCAGCAGCACGGTGCGCACACTGGCCCCACGGTGGAAGAAGTGGACTAAGTGCGTTTCATACAATATGCAAATAATGTAATCTCAATGATTGACTCAAATTAGCTAGTCCATTATATCAATAAGTTGTAAATACTTAGCATTTAAGATAATTTATTGTTATTTTAAGCATTCCAAATCCAACAGATGATTTTAAGTTAATAAAAATAAAACAATTTTTTTGTATTAATTATGTCGTTTTATTTATCCACAGTTACAAAACAGTTACGTACTAAGCTCTAATAAGTACCTTAATAAAGTCCTTCAAAACTACCGATGTAGTATGTTGATAGATTGTGTTTAGTAGATGTATATAAATGTAGTATATAGTATTCTACATATACTATATAATATATCTTTACATATAATAAAATTGTAACTAAGCCGAATCTGTAGGTCCATTAAATATTTTTAAGAAAATCTGATTGAAATAGACATTGTTATCGATACAGAAAGCAAATCTATAGTTTTTAGAATTATTGTCTGTCTGTCTGTTACCGCATCACGGGAAAAACACTGGACAGATTTTGATGAAATTTGGTATGATGATGGCTGGTTATCCGGGTCAACATATAGGATACTTTTTACTGCGGGAAAATATCTTATCTCTTCTGAGCTAAACGTTAAAACATAACTAGGGACGAACCCGAGCAGAGCGAGGGTGAGTTGCTAGTGTAGTATGTACTATATACGAATGCATTTCTCGGCAACAAAAAAAAACTATTCTCAGTTCTTTGCCACCAGCTGAATTAATCAATAATTACTATGTTCTCTAGACTTTGAAACTACTAGATCGTTAAGTAGGAGTATAACTTTATATTTTAATTTGTACAAAACTAGATTTTTTTTATAAAACGAATATTAATACGCAGCCGTACAAACATTTATTTCCTCGTTTTGTCGCTAAACGGTAGTTTCCACTCCATACAAATCCTCGTTAACGTCTGCGTTAACATGATCGAATAGATAAATTTATTCGTGTTATAATTATATATAATCCATGTAATACTTAAATGTAATTTGTAGAAAATATCATCACGTAAAAATATATTTTACGCGTGTGAAGCTGCGGGCAGAAACTATGCTTTATATAATTTGATTCTAACATTTGTAATACCTAAAACAAATTAATAAAATGAAATTATTTTCGCAATCGCTAAATCGAAGAAGTTTTTTTTTGGTTAACTATTAAATCGAATGAAATATCCTACTTGAATTTTCCAAAATCTTACTAAAACAGTTTTGCGCCTGAGCGTAGAGCATTCCGAGTTAATCTATGAATAAGGATATATATAATTAGGAATTTTATTTCTAATGGAATGAAAAAAACTTAAAATATGTTTCATTGTCATTTTGGGTGTAATATTTAAAAAAGGATGATTAAATGTATGTTTACATATCACGGCAATGGAAAATGTAATAAAACTTGCAGCAAGTATAAACATGTAATTATGTCGCTGACTGCATAATCCTGTTTCTACGTGAATTGTATTTTCATCTTTTTAGTTCGCTTTTACGCAGTCGGATTTTTTAATTTTATAATCTTAATCTTCAACTTACATTGTATTCAGCCCTTTTTAACGTCCCACTGCTGGGCACGGGCCTCCCTTCAATACGAGGGGGATCAGGCCATAGTCCACCGCGCTGGCCAAGTGCGGATTGGCGGACATCACATGTCTTTCGAAAACTTGCTAGGTTCTCTCAGTCATGCAGGTTTCCTCACGATGTTTTCCTTCACCGTAAGGCAAGTGGTAATCATGATAGAAATGATTCACACATGAAAATATCAGAGGTGCAAGTCCCGGGATTTGAACCCGCTTCACTCGGATACCGAAGCGAGTGAGTTACCATTGGGCTACTACTGCATTTGCTGCAATTTACATTATATTCTCTTATTTTAAGAAGCGAAGTATACCTATAAGGTTTGAGCATCAACAATAATTTTATATTACGAGGGGTTTTTCTTTAATTCGACCTTACTTTAGTTTTTGTAATATTTTTTTTAACTGCGTACTTTATACGCAAAAAAAAAAACATTTTATGCTTGAAATATTTTCTAATGAGTTTTATAATACATTTGCTATAATAACTTAATTAGTTTTTTTAAGTCAATCTTTTATTTTGTCTGGCCTTTTTTTATAAATAAATTAATAGGAAATAATATTTTCATAAGCAAGCTTTTATTTTAATGAGCTAAAAAAATAAACCTTATTTATTAACCAAAGTTTAACTTCAATATTCGGAGAGACAGTGTAAAAGCAAAGGTACTACAAAGGTGCTACTACTTATCTATACATATAATAAAATTCTAACTAAGCCGAATTTGTACCTTAAATATTTTTTAGAAAATCTTATTGAAATAGACATTATTATCGATGCAGAAGCCGTATCTATAGTTTTTAGAATTTTTGTCTTTATGTCTGTCTGTCTGTCTGTCTGTCTGTTACCGCATCACAGAAAAACCACTGGAGGGATTTTGATGAAATTTGGTATGATGATAGCTGGATATCCGGGTCAACATATAGGATACTTTTTACCGCGAGAGATCTCATTCCCACGGGAGTACACTTACACAACCCAAAAAATATTTATGATCAGAATTTCTTGAAACTTGGTATTAATGATCTTCAATACAATTAAATAATACTTTCTTAGATTTACGCGAATATTAGACATTTAAATAAAACTATCTTTTCGGATTTTTTCGCGGATTTATTTAGATTTTTGTTTCCCGACGTTTCGATTGCTTTACAGCAATCTTGGTCACGGGAGAGACTAAGGTGTTAGATGTCTCAAAAGCATTATATAGTTGTTACAGACAGTCTACCCACAATTAACAAAAATGAATTCAAAAATATTGAAAATTGGCATCAAAGTACCTACCTTACAATATTTGTTAATTTTAATTTTAAACATTTTTATAATTTTAATTTTATACTTGAAATATGGAATATTATTTATATAATTTTAGCTATTATCATTATTTCAATTTTTTAGAAAACTTATTATTGTATTATTGTTTAATAATCTATATTTTTAGTGCTACCATTATTATATTTATAACCATAAAGATAAATAAAATATTAATTATTTAAGCCACATTATTGTTCTATGTCTACTTTAGAAAATTAAAATTAATTAAGAATTACATTTACAAATGTAAAATATTAATTTGAAGTACTGTTATTTTGATCTACACAGTAAGAACTTACTACACCTAAGTGTCTGTTATGTTTAATTTTATTATTAGATTTTATAATATTAATAACAGGATCCCACGACGATGGTAGTACCCAGCCATCTTCGTTGTATTACGTAATACAACATCTGCTGTCTGCAAACATAGTCAGGACCGCCCAAGCCATTATATTCGCTTCGACAGACCCTAAATCCTCGCGAAAGAAAATCGATATCGCCCTAGAATGATTCGGGAAATTCAGCATTCAGTGTCATTTGTCTATTTATATTATATCTCAGAAACGGTGGCTCGTAGGGAAAAAAGTATTGTTACATTTTTATAGATAATTTTATGATCTACAATTTTGTCTAAGATATTTTTATGATAAAACTTACCATTTTGATGAGAATCGCGAAAAACTCATTTTTTTGACCTTTGACCTTGAAAAAAAGAATTTCTATACAGGGGAAAGATGGAGAACTTTCAAATTTTATTTATAATTATATTTTGTATGATTTCACCAATTTTCAGCTTATTATAAATTTATGTAACTTCGAATGCTTAAATTGACCGGATTATAAGATCTGCTCTGATTTCGAACGAATATTACCTTTAAAGGGAAGAGCACACTGCTAAGATCATAGATTAATAATATTATATCATTTCAATATAAATTTCTCGATAATGGCTTAAATACACACAAATTACTATTACAATGTCACGTAGAATGAAGAAGACACGTTAATATTTCAAAATCCTAAACTAAAATCGCCGAACTGAATATTTTACTGTCAAATGTCAATGTCATAATCATACGCATTTGTCAAGCGTCGTTTGCTGTTGCTAGTTGCCATTTGCCAGGTGTCAGTCTGCAGTCAGTCGACACTCGACAGTTGCTCGCTGGTTCTTCACTTTAAATGAGAGATAGACAGGCTCATAATTCAAGTTTCAAAGCTCAATTACAGTAGGGCGCAATAACCTTTAACTACAAAATAAGTGTTACATGTGATTATAATATAATGTGCTTACGATAAATAGCAATATCAAAATAGTGTTGTTAAGTTTTAATTCAAATTACATATATAATGGCCCCAAATTTTAGCAAAATTACGTCAAGGACAGATGTAAGACTTGGCTTAGCTGCTTCTGCAGCGATAGGTGCATGGATATTTAGAAATTCCTTTAAATCAAGGTACGGTAATTTCAAAAAAATCTGTGCTTTTTATTTTTACTAAATAATATTTATCTATTAAACATCTATACTTCTTTACTAATATTATAAAGAGGTAGGATTTGTTTGTTTGAATGCGTTATGATATAACTAGCGCCTTACACTCGTTTCGTTCGTGTTTATCCATACTAGATACTTCCTAGGTACGTTTTAACTACTACGGTTACTATGGAATAGATATACTATGTGATATATAGCCTATAGCCTTCCTCAATATACGGGCGATTTATGCAAAAATAATTTTTCAAATAAGATTAGTAATTCCTGAGATTAGAGCATTCAACAAACAAACTCTGCCTCTTTATAATATTAGTATAGATTGTGATGTATTTAAAAAAAACAATTAGATTTAAAGTTTTCATAAAATAATAAAAATGTCAAATTGATAATAATATGAGGATTATTTCATGATTGTATAAACATTACTTTTTTGTATAATTTTATGATTCATTGCTGCATATTATATTACTTATCTACTAATTATAATTCGTAAAATACTATAAACCAACTATTAAAAATGGGTAAAACATTTTTCCTTTATTGTATTAAAAATGAGTAAAATATTTTTACTTTTTCAGCTCAACAAAATGTGTGAAATCAGGACATTTATCACCCGAAGAAAGGGTGCAATATATGATAAAGGATAAAAATAAAAAGGGCCCTAAAGCTCAAGTAGATGCAAGATTTTTTGCTGAATTAAAGGTATTATGGGCTATTATGTTTCCTGGGCTATGGAGCAAAGAAAGTGGATTTATGGCTCTAATAGCTTTATCACTTATAGCAAGAACATTATGCGATCTGTGGCTTATACAACATACAACTTTAATTGAAGGGTAAGTCTTATGCATTCTAATTTTTTAATATATTCTTCAAAAATTTCATTATTCTTATTTATTTTATGACTTATTTTAATAGTATATACTTACTTTTACCTTGTTTCTATTTAGTAAGTCTTGTATAATCTTAATGTCATTTTACATTGAATTACAAATATACATGTACACAACAAGTTTATAAGGCACAAATTTAGTATATGGGACGCGGCCCCTGGAGAAGTAGATAGTATTTTTGGACAGGGGAGATGATAGGGAGCTCAAATATATAATATTTTGAGGTAATGAAGGAGTCAAAAGTTATGAAGATTTAAAGTTACAATATTTCCATACAAAGATATACATACCTTTAATGAATAGAAAATATGTTAAATCCACATTTTCATAACAATTAAGGCTTTAAAATATTAATATTTTGTTAATTTCACTAAAAAACAATAATCTAAACAAATTAATCTTAAATTTTTACAAAACTGTCAATTTCTGTTTTATATAATATATACCGCTTTCAGGACAACAGATTATCACGTAATAATAAGTTAAGAGTCATACATATTATTAAAAGTGATAATTGTCATCAGATTACTAAGATCTTAAAATTGAAATATGTTATTTTCAATTCATGGCTCCTGCATACATTTATGAGTTTTTATTTGATTTATGTAAAATATTGAGTTATATAATTAATTTACATAACTCAATATTTTTACATAAATCAATAATTATATTTGATTTGATTATCTGTGAATACTTTAGTTTAGTATTTTTGGCAGGTAGTCACAAAATACTGCGAAGTTTATGTGAATATGATTTGTACTCATTAAACTCGTTCAGGTTTTCATATTTTTTGCTTTTTTTCATAGTTATTTTTCTCATATTATTTTCCAGTAGTTACTAGTTATTGTTAATTTTCATATAAGCTCATTTTTAGTTTTTGTCTTAATAGTATTACTATAGTTTTAAGTGTACTCATGCAATTTATAAACTTAAGTAGACTATTTTTTTAATCTAAGTGTATTATTTATTTTCGATTAAGTGACAGTCTGACTTGGATAATTTAGGTTGAGAAAGGTTCTCGTTAAGTCTTTTTTTTTTATTTCAAACCCAGAACCCCTGCTATTATAAGTGCTTTATATTAATTTTAAATTCGGTGATAGATCCGACTTGGATAATTAAGCTAGAGAGAGAGATAGATCTGATTCATTATTTGAAGATCATTTTGGCACTTGGAAATGACATTTTGACATTTTCAAGTGTCAAAATGGCAGTAATGTAATAATAATCTATGTAAATTGTAAATGTTGTAACTTTAAGTCTCAATAACTTTTGACTCTTTCGTTTCCTCAAAATTAATTTATATATATTTGGACTTCTTATTGCCTCCCCTATTCCAAAAATACCATCCACTCCTCCAGGGGCCTCTTCCCACATAGGCATATACTAAATCGCAGGTATAAAAACAGTTAACCAATAAATATGTTAATTATATTAAGTTTGTCCTATAATAAAAAATATTTGATTGCAATATAGAAAAGCTAAAATAAGTAAAACAGTTGCTTAATATTGACATTTATAGATGCCAGTCACAATTATAAGCAAATTATAAAAACTATTTTTATTTATAACAGTCGCAACTTTGAGAAGTTATTGCTAATTAATAATATGATGATGATAATGAATAACAGTGAGTTAGAATGTCTTAATGTTTACTAATTAATACTTAATTTAATTTTGTATATTATACAAGTGTATGGTAACAACTATACTTTAAATTGGTAATGAAAGTTGGTTCGGGTTCACAAAGGCAGCTATTGTATGCTGATAATATAGCACTTTAATTATTCCTTATTATATAGTTAAACATTTTTATACATTTTTTTTATTATCTTTGAATAATGCAACTACAAGAAAAGTTACATTGAAAATGTATTTAGTCCTTTTTAACGTCCCACTGCTGGGCACGCCTCCCTTCAATACGAGGGGGTCAGGCCATAATCAACCACGCTGCTCAAGTACAGATTGGCGGACTTCACATGTCTTTCGAAAACTTGCTAGGTTCTCTCAGACATGCAGGTTTCCTCACGATGTTTTCCTTCACCGTAAAGCAAGTGGTAATCATGTTAGAAATGATTTGCACTTGAACATATCAGAGGTGCGACCCGGGATTTGAACCCGCTTCACCCCCCGGTTTCCCAAGCGAGCGCGTTACCACTGGGTTACCACTGCCTGGCCACATTGGAAATATGTTATACAAATACTAACAGTATCTTTATAGTAATAAGCCCAATCTTATATGTAAATAAGCCCAGAATTATAGTTAAGCATTGATTTTTTGTTGGCTAAAAATTAGTAAAATTATGAGACAAAGATCTTGTAGGAAAATTTTGCGTAGTGTTCACACATTAATTTTGTATTAATTGTAATTCAGATTGCTACCCTTGTCTTTGATGTACCTACTTACTTCTTATTAACAGGGCTACAACTTATTAATTTTATTATAGTGATGATATATCATGCGAAGATAGTAATTTTTCGTCAACGTATTCTTAATTTTTTGGTTTCCATACCTCAAAAGATTTTCTTTGCATGCACAACAAGAAAATTGCTAAATACTTATAAAAATAGATGAGCAAATGTGTAAATATATTCAAATTTAATTTTATCTCTAAAACTACGTCTAGTAGGCTTATTATATAATTTTAGAATTGATAATTTTTTCATCTCTGAATTCAGAGTTTACAAGAAAAATCTCTAATTTGCGCCAAACAATAAACATCAAGTGTGTTAACAATAATATTCTAATGCGAAATTTGTAAATCTAAACAGATTTAACAAACGTTACTTTCGACGGATTTCCGATACCAATGATTGATTTAAATAAATTATTTATTAGGGCCAATTACTACAAGAAAAAAAAGTTTTATTTTATTTGTTTTCCACCTTTATTGTAAGAAATATTGATCTTAGAGTTGTTTGCTGAAAAAGCTAAGTATTAGATTTTTTTTTCATACAACTGATTCTGCACTATCTAAAACGCTCGGGTGCGTACGCCGTACGCGGATTTGTTCACAATTTCATGGGGTTTAATTTTTTTTCGCGGAACCCTGATTTTTTTCTAAAATAAAAGTAGCCTAAGTTACTCCTTATAACAGCAGCTATCTGCCAGTGAAAGTCTCGTCAAAATCAGTCCAGCCGTTCGGAGATTAGCCGGAAGAAACGGACAGACAAAAATTTTAAAAATTGTTTTTTTCTTATAAGTACCGTATAAACTTTCACATGCAATTCGTAAAAAGCTGTTATTTTGACATTACAAACAGACACTTCAATTTTATTTATCTGTATAGATATTTATGGGACATTGTTTTGATGTATCTGCATTGGTTTGGCCAGCGTAAGCGATGTAATCGTACAAAAACAGTTTTTTTGACAAAACTAGGCTCTAGGCTCATTAATCATTTATTTTGTACACAATATTTACAAATTTTATCAAGTTTATCGCGTTTATAGTGAAAACAGTATCGATATATGTTGCGTGGTTTAAAAGAAGTAAGCGGAGAAACAAACATAATATTATGAAGAGAGTGACTTTGTTTTATAATATGTATAGATTCCGTAATTCAAATCCATCAAAACTCGACTATATTTTTTTCTGTATAAATAATAGTCTGAAATAATAATTCATTTCACTTTTAATTTAATGTAACAATCTACAATTGCTTAAGTAAATACATAAAATTAACTTAAATTCACCATTCCACGCGCTCCTATTTATGACGAGGTCGTGTTAAATGGTGAAAAACTCTTAATAACATCAAAGACTCATAATACACAAGAGCAAAAATTCTTACTAATCAAGAAAAAATATACTGAAACTTCGTCATTTGAAATTTTATTATGATTTTCCTTTAAGGAATTTTACTACTAACTATACAGTACATATATATTAATATTACTAATCTCCTAGTCACGAATTATTATGTGATCTTTCTTTGTTTTGTTTGTTTCAAATTATTCGTATTAATTGTATGTAAAACTAGCGCCTCACTCTCGCTTCACAAAAACAAATCTAACCTACGGGAACCGTACATTTTTCCGGGATAAAGAGTAGCCAAATTTCCTCTAGATCCGTTCAGCCGTTTTGGCGTGATTGAGTTACAAACATCCATCCAAATATCCAAACATCTAAAGTTTCACATTTATAACATTAGTAAGATAAAGAGACTAGATACCTACTTCTGATATTCGTTAAATAAGTGGCTTCCAATATAGATAGTTAAATATATTAGGTAACTGTTCAACAAGTTAAAATATAATTGAAAATTTTGTCTTTTAACTTCATTAAATGATGAGCATCGTCGCGTCAATACTTTATCATTTTTCTTCTTTTTGTTTGTATTCTGTATTTTATTTTATTTACTTAACTTTTTTACTTCTTAGATTTATTTTTGGGTTATTTAAAATTTTTATTTTTATTTCATTCTTTTCAAATTACTCGCGGACACTAATTTTTATAGATAACTCCCATTGAGACTATTCTTATGAGCCCAAACATGCTATATCTTCTGCGAATTTCCGAGTTCTGTGTTCTGTGAAAATGTTCTGTGTGAGAGATCTGTGAAAGTTAGGAAGACCCTTTTGTCAAGTAGGAAACGAGCTGATGATCATCAAACGTCTGAACATATCTTCATAAATTATAGCTAAGTACGTACCATCTCGATCATGTCAGCTTTCAAACAAAAAAATCGCATCAAAATCAAGCAAATTTCATCCAGATCCGTTCAGCCGTTCGAGCGTGATTAAGGAACAAACATCCATCCTTCCAAATTTTCGCAGTTGTAATATTAATGGAATAATGGGATTAATTACGTTATGATCAAATAAAATTTTACTAAAAAATTGTTATTTAAAACCTTTAAAATCAAAATTTCAATAAAATTACTCCTAATTGGAATTTTAGAAGACAATGTATTTTTTTGTATGCGGTTGTAAAGTTATAATCCTGTACAAAACAAGAAGTAAACATTTCGTATTTAAATGTAATGTATTGTATGTATTTAAATGTATGTAGCAACTTCGACCATCTTTTTTTAAAATTATGTTCCATAGGTAAGAATAAAGTAAAAATATGTTTATTTTATCATATAGGTATAGTATATTTATATTTTACTAGTGGTGTACATTAAAAGTTGCTTATTCGACCAGTGTTCAATGAATGGCACCGTATTGCACTAACTTTCGTTCGACTCATAGCTGTCCAAAATCGTATCTTCGTAGTATGAATCATACTATTATCATCATCTATGTATATACTTAAGTTACAAACACATACGGTAATACAAATTCTATAAGGTTTTATTTAAGTGCGGCGATGTGTTTTTAACATTTAAATATCGTGAATGATATAATATCAGTAACTCACCCGGCAAACGTTGTTCTGCCTTATAAATTATCAAATAAATCTAACATAAGATACAAAAATACTAAAATCGCGATTAAAAAATAGGGGATGCGGGTAGGAGGGTAAAAAAATAATTTACGACCTATTCTCATACCTACTAAATATACAAAAATAAATATATATTAATATCGGTCGAGCCGTTTCGGAGGATTGCGACCACAAACATCGTGACACGAGATATTTATATAATATCATATTTTAATCAAAGACCGGTTGTCTTACACGGTTAGTGGAACAACTATTAATTAGCTCATGATGTAACGGATAGGTTATCCGCACACGCAACGTCTATGTGCAGACCGTAGTGATAATTAAATGATCATAATATTTTTGCAGACTTCGTACGGAGACTTTGAAGCTACATATAAACAAAAGAATTGAATTGATTAAAAATATATTTCAGTGTTATACATACAATACACTACAAATACATACAACATTACGTAACAAATTCGACAAAATTATATTTTAAAAAGTAAAAGTTAGCGAAAAAGTGAAACTTGTTATAACTCGCGTTCTGAATGTTATTTATAACTTACCTATATGTACGAATAGAAGAAATTTAGAAAGTACTTTAAATAATATTTTATTTAATTAATATCCCTGGGGGAAACGCTATTTGTTTTATGCAATATTTTATTACAAAAGAGCTATTTCAAATTACAAAAAAAAAACTATTGATAAATACTACTTAAATCGGAGCAATTTTGGTTTTCAAAAGATAAATCGCCTAATGCAAAAAAAACCCTACCTAATTGCATTTATAAAGCAAAGAAAACCGCTACAACTGATAGTGGCGCAGCATATTAATTAGCAAAAGGCGAAATTAGTAAAATAGAATAGACTCTCTAGAGCACAAAAGTAAACTTAATATAAACCAAATTAATTTATCCATCTCGCAGTGATATTACTGTGTTATATAGGTATAATTTAGTTTTTTACTTGTGCGGCGAATTCCTTATTTACAACTGGTTTTAAAAGTGAATTGTTGAAAATCACAGTTGTAGATTTTTTTACCTTGATAAGAAAAATATCTTGATAACAACAAACAAAGTCCGTAAGGCTATAACAAAAACATCAAAATATATAAAGGAGTACGTTGAAAAGAAAAAAATATAGTTGTCATTATCCACCCACATCCAAAGCCCTTTCCGTGTACGTACAAATTTTTCATACAGTTATTCATTTCATATCGCTTTATGTTATTTTTTATAATAAATATTTAGTTTATTGTAATTTACTGACATTACATTTTTATTGACAATATATGACTTTTTTATGAAAATAGCAATTTCATTTTATTATGATAATACATTTACTATAAGTAAATTCAAATGTCACGAAAGAAAAAAATAATAAAAAGGAAAATTCTACTTGAAGAAAACAAAAATGATATAGAAATTAAAGCGCTAGACATCTCACGCTAGTTTATGTACCCTTGTAGATTTTGAATATTTGAAGTAAATTAAGTTACTTAGTAGGTCGCGGCTTCAAGCTTTCCGCTGGCCCGTGCTTATTGGCCTGGTACTTTCTCGACGGCGTACAACTTTCAATTAAAGAAATAATATTTACATTAGTAGACATGAATATAAAATGTCATATTTAATTTAAAATTCTCCTGTTTAAAAGATTAAATCCTACTTTTAAATGTTTAAGATCCACTATTTCATTATATGACTAAGTATTCAAAATATTTGAAGGTGAGGATAATTTTATCTTAAGTAACTTGAAAGTAAGTAAGTTTGTATAGAGTACCAGATTGTGTAGAAAACAGTTGGAGCCAACTGTTTTACTCGACCTATTATCAATGCCGTTGTTACCATAGGGGCAGTCGGGGCCCGGGCCCAGGGTCCCCATTTACACGGGGGCCCCGAAAGGTATGAGCCTGAAGCTAGCGGCCGCCGGTCACTGTCCACTTGACGAATTAAACGAAGGGCCTACATGGTACCGCGGCATCGAAAACATAATATCTAATAATAAATAAAAATACAAATACAATTAAATATTACCTTTTTAAAATCTTAAATACAATAATAGAAAATATGTATAGAGCTTATTATATATATGTACGTTATTAACAATTTTTTAAACTTCGTTATGTTAGTGTCCGTTCTTAACGTAAAGGGTAATTTAAGCCAAGAAAAAAATACTTGCTTGAATCTTGATAATTTTTTATTGATGCTTTTTCTATACATATAATAAAATTCTAACTTATAATTAATAAATTTGTTTTATATAATATCTTGAAAATTGTTAAATATAAGTATTTTACTGCATTTGCACTCGTGAAAAATAAAACTGACGCATGCGCTACAAAAACACCTACCTGAATAATAATTGAGCTAAATGAACAATGTTAATTAAACAAAAAATAGGCACTGACGACAGCACAAACGTATTTTATAAAAGAACAAACACTAATAGTCCAATCAAAATGCGGTTTGGGAACAAAATATTGAAAACCTGAAATTTTATGATTTTAAAATGTTAGCAGGTATATAAGGAATAGAAACTCGTAAAATGCCTCCGATGCCCAGCTACCTCCGAGGAATGGGACGCAAAGCGTTGAAAAATAGTGAGTCGCTAGTTAATTATAAATAAAGAATTTACGAATAAACAATTATTTATGGCGAACAATCAAGAACAAACGATGAGTAAACGATGTGTGAAAATAAAAATTCTAAAATTACAAAAATATAATCCTGAGGGCAAAATGAAAATTATTAATTAAACCAAAAATAAGCACCTTAACGATAGAACAAACGTATTTCATAAACAAACAAACATTAATGAATAATTAAAGACACCTAGTAACAAGAAAAATTATAAATTTCGATTGAGGGGGCTATCTTGAGGGTACATTTGTGGTTTTTATTTATAAATAAACAATTTACGAATAAACAATTATTTATGGCGAACAATCAAGAACAAATAACGAACAAACGATTTGTGAAAATAAAAATTCAAAAATCTATACTAATATTATAAAGCTGAAGAGTTTGTTTGTTTGTTTGTTTGATTGATTAAACGCGCTAATCTCAACAAATACTTATCCGATTTAAAAAAATACTTTTTGCATTAGATAGCCCGTTAACTGAGGAAGGCTATAGACTATATATCATCCCGGATAAATAAATGTACGGTTCTCGTGGGACAGATTTGTTTTGTCTAGGGACGAACCCGAAGCGAAGCGAGGGTGAGTCGCTAGTTAGAAATAAAAAAATCCTAAGGGCCCAAGTTTGGAGAGCCCACAGTATGAATTGGATCAAAATAACAGTAATTTACATTAATATTTTTCATGTAATAATAGCAAATTAAATTAATATTTTACCATAATAAATATTAAATCATAGCAGAAAAATGACTTTGTTATTTCATACTTTTTTTAGGTTCATAGCGTAGGGTAGCTATAACCAACAGTTTGAACTCTATAAAATAACAAGTAATAATAAAAACTGATCAAGTGCGAGTCTGGTTCTCGCTATATATATCTCGAGTCGATAACACCAAATGCATGTTTGTGCATGTGTACATGATCACTTTTTTTTACTTTCCAACAGGGCCCCATATACTCGCGTGCCCTAGGGCCCCGGAATGGGCTAAGACGGCCCTGCCTATTATAATTAATAAGACGAATGCTAATTTTTTTGATGTGTGAATTAAAATAAATCTGTTTTAGAACTAAAACTGTAAGCTTATTCAATGACTCCAAACAATATAATATTCTAGGATAAATAGATCGTTAAATAGTCCTGGTTAAGTCTGGCAGTCTCAGGACTTTAATAAAAGCGCATATTTAAAAGTCGCTCAAATGTTATGTTTTATATTTAAAAGTAGATTTTACGCAAGAAAATCTGTAAGTATTTTTTCATATTCTGAGATTCTGGATCTGAGATTTAAAAGCTTAGTAAAAGCAGTCATCTGTGAAAAGAAAAAAAGATTAGCAAAGAAAAACTCCATTGTTGCATAAAGCAGCAAAAGTATCGATAAAATTACAAACAAGTTAATAAAAGGTTAAATGAAAGAATAAGGTGACGTATTTATAAGTAATAGGTACAACATAGGTACAGATTAAATAAGAAGTGAATAGTGAATGAACAATATAATCAATGATAAAAACGTCTACGTAATATTACATCTCGCATGCGAGTGAAAATCACTAAGTTCATTTGTCATAAACAATTTTCTTATTATATTATGCCATGTAATGCTTACGTCGCGCGATTGATTTTATTACCCCACAAATGGACTTTGGTTAACAAACTATAACGTAGGTAATAGTGGTTTATCTAATAAACAATATTTCTTATTTATTCGTTCACACCAGGGTCCAAACTTCATTTTAATAAATATTTTTTTTTGCCTGTTTTTGTCCTGAAAAAAATTATTAAATTTATAACTTTAAAAAGATTATGTAATATAAAACTGGTAGAAAGTACTTCCACTACTAAGATTTTTTTTAATTATACTGGTTGCAATCTAAATCGTAATCAAAATGTAGGTGTTTACAGTCTTAAAATATTGTTTTATTTTATTTATTTTATGCCACTAAAGTTTTGAGATATAGCATTGTTTGATTAGAATATGGAAACGACCAAGTTCACGACCTTATTAGTTATTCATGAAGGAATATTGGCTTGTTGTTTTTTTTTGAGTTCATTTGGTCTTTTAATAGTTTGATAATTATTGAAGATTAAATGACTTAAAACATTGTCATTGTTTGCATTTAAAACGATAAGTGGTTACTTAAATATATGTATGTTTGTTATTATCGCTCTATTTAACACTTATGTAATGAAATAAAACCGGCACTTAGCGTTTAGGTACATTCAAGGTTCAACTAATAGATACACATATAATTCATATACTTTACAATTATATTACAATGTATTATATATTTTATGTAGTTATTATATAACTTGAGTCCATTAAAACAATAAAATAAATTTCCTACAATTATTTCAGATGTTATCAAACGTCTGAAATATAGAAGCATGATATACGTACATATATAATAATGATGTTCGTATCTATTTCTTTTATAAAGTATGAGGTTATTGCTTAATATATATAAAGTACCAATATCACAAACCAGGAATTGTATTAAATAAAATAGTTTGCCTAATTTTGCCCGCGGCTTCGCTCTGTACTTTTTTGTATAATAAATAATAATTGCTCTGTTCGTAATAGAATTAGCATTCATTAATGAATAATGCTCACAATACACCGCCTGTCCAGCAGATCTTAGATAAATGTAGTCAAATAAACTTTTTAATATAGTTTTCCTAATAAATTAATACATCTATCTAATATATTTAAACGAGCAATTCTTGTATACTTATTTAATTTATTTATATCGGCATTCTCGAAAACGGCTCTAACGATTTCGCAAAAATTTTGATGTGGGGGTTTTCGAGGGCGAAAAATTGATCTAGATCTAGATGTCTGGGAAAACGCATGTTTTCGAGTTTTCATGCGGTTTTCTTTCAAGCAAAATATATATAAAGTCGATAATTTCTTACTCGCGTAAGCATCGTGATCAAGTGGCCAAGGCGCAAGATATATATGTCCGGGATCGAATCCCGGTCGGGATACAAAGTTTTTACTTTTGTTTTTTTTGTATTTATTCAAGTTTTTAGTTAATTTATATAAAAAATACGATATAACAAAAAAGAACTCCGAGCGAAGCTCTGTCGCCCAGGTACTAATTTACATATATGATATAAACTAGCATTTCCCGCGGCTCCGCCCGCGTTCAGATGATCAAAAGGCAATGCAAATGCAAGGATGCCAACTTTCCTCGCTGCGATATTAGCTAGACTCGATGAACCGCCCGTAGTTCACGTTGGGGCTTTCTTTCCGTTTTGTCATACAAATATTAATTTGCTTTTTTGTTTCAGTTCCATTATCACAATGAACAAGAAAGAGTTCAAGCGGTTGCTACTTCAGTTCTTTTCATACATGCCAGTAGTACGTTTACAGATTATTTATCATATTATTAATCATTATGTAAATTTTACAGTATACGAGTATATGCACGTATAGTGTATACGCATCTGATTCATTAACATTTTATTTTTCAGATATCTTTAGTAAACAATGTTTTAAAGTGGAGCATTGGGGAGGTGAAATTGAGGTTAAGGACTAATCTTTCAGTGCACTTATATCAGCAATATCTAAAGTAAGCTTTCGTTACGCCGTTAACTTTAATATATTTCGTTGTAAAAATGTTATTATTGATTTAAGAAAAGGAAAAAGTCGTCACAACACGTCAATTGTAAAAGAGCTTTTGAAAACTTTTCTATACTATGTAATTGATTATTATCAGAATGAAAATAATGCATGAGATATCTGTAACGGTAACTCAATGAAAGAGAGGAATATCTAGATCAGTTCGTAATAACTAATACGAGTATGTCGAATGAGAATTACTTTCCTTTTTTTAATCGGATCATAAGAGCAATTGTTTGTAGTATTTGGAGTACGTTTGAAACATCCTTTTAGTTTTTTAAAATTTGATTTTATTTACAGAGGATTTACATACTACAAAGTCACTAATTTGGATAATCGAATATCAAACGCTGATCAGCTCCTGACGACAGATATAGATAAATTTTGCGATACTGTAATAGACCTCTACAGCAACATAAGCAAACCTATACTGGATATCTCTATATATTTATATAGGTTGACCGTTAATTTGGGTCCGTCTGTAAGTACTGTACATGTCTTTATTTATTACTAACTGACTCGACAGACGTTCTATCCAAATTTTAATTTTCCCTGTGATCTTTTCTTTATAGAAGTCTTTATAGAAATTCTGAAAAAAATTGCACTTCCATTTTTTCCGATTTTAATTATATAATCGATAATTGGTAAAGAACAACGGTTTTATTCTTCATAGCAGATCTTATGAATCGGCATACCAAGTTTGACGGTATGATGGCCTTATAATTTGATATTACCGGTCTTATTCTCTCACGGCTGTTCTCAATTACCTATTTGTGATTTTCCTCATTACCGATACGAATTTGAAATAATTCATATGGAGCTAATGTCAAATTTCTATCTCTAGTAAGGAAAACTTCAGTTAGATCGGTTAATGGGAACTTACTATTCTTTCTCTAAACGGGTGTAAAATCAGTAATTAAACAATTATTCACTTATAATTTTAAAAAAATCACGTGACTTATGTTTAAAGTTATACGTATTTACAAAATGATCTTAAAAGTAGTCGTCAAAGGTGGAATATTTGTGTGAATCTTATATGGGGACTTCAATACCTGCTACATAGAATGCTGTAAACTATTCATAAAATGAATTATTGAAACGGGCGGTCATATACGCAAAAAAAAACAAACGCCTGAGCATTTCATTTATTTATTTATATATAATTACATCAACACCTTATTGTACAACAAACAGCACTTTATAAACAAGTATTTAAAAGTCAAGCTAACAATGTTTAAGTAAACACTACCCTCCGTACTAGTTTAACTGTATGATGACGGTAGAACAGTATTCCTAGCACGCATGTTCACTCGCTTATTACAGTATAGGCAAATATATACTTTAACTCAACTAACATTTATAAATCTTTTTTTCAAATATTCTATTTGTATATGTGTACTGTATGTATTATGCATGTATGTGTGTGTATGTGTGCATATATATATATTGTAATTATTGTATATGTATGTGTATGGTAATTAATATACATAAAACAGTAAAAATCTCGCATTAATATTGTGGAGCTCGATTATATTATTCACTATGTTAAACGCCTAACCAAAAATAAGACAAGCAAAAAAAAAGAAAATCATATATATCAAATTTTTTCTTTGTAATTACATATTATTATTATTTTATGCAGTTTTAATCAATTTTTTTGTTTCATTATATGTTAGTCTTTTAAGGTATTTATAAAGAGTTTTTTAAAATGTATATTTATTAAGATCTTTTAGTGATATAAATTTAGATACTTTGTTATACATATAGGGAGCTAAAATGGATAAAAACTATGAACAAATTTATTTTCATAATGGGTAAATCGTAAACGATATCCTGCCGTCTTTTTTGATTATTTTTATTAGAGGATCTTAGATATAGATCTCTTAATATTCCCATTATATTTGTTTGCCTTACATTAAGTACTAGTAATTCATTATAAAGTAGATCAGTTGGATATTTAAAATCTTTATAATGTATTACTTTTAGTATCGCACGCTGAATTCTTTATACTCTTGATAAGATAGTTTTATTTACTCCACCCCAGACAGCGATCCCGTATGATAGTATAGAATGAATATGAAGTTATAATTTGTATAACTGTAAATATAAATACGTTTATTGAACTGGCCGCCATTTTAATTAATTCTACTGCATTTCAAGTTCTCGTTTCAAAAACATTAATACAATTTTAGTAGATTTCAGTTTCCTTACACATGTTGTTATACAAAAAAAAATGATAAGTAATACAAAATTTTAAGATTTTTTATTATTTAGAGATTCTCTTGTAGAGAATTTTAGTTTGATTGAAGAAATATTATTTCCAACACAGTTGACCATTGATGCCTATAAGGATAACATTTCAAAAAACCCTTTCCTTATTGCACCTCCTAGCCTCGCTTTGCTCGGGTGCGTCCCTAGGTAGATTTTATATAAACAAAAATAGGTATTATGAGCATACCTTAGGAGATAGACACATGCTATCGCGAACTTTTCTTTAGGCCTTTTTCAACCGACTTCCAAAAAAGGAGGAGGTTCTCAATTCGACCGTATATATTAATTTTTTTATGTTTGTTTGCGGATTTTTTCGTCGTTTGTGAACCCAGCCAATACAAATCAAAGCACACCAACTTCGAAAATATCTGATTAAGTATCTATTCTAAATGAAAACCCCCGTTTAGTTATTTTTTACTTTTCAGTGCCTGTAAGTCGGTTTTTTTTAAAAGCATTTATTTTTTAAGACCTACAATTTTCTACTACAATATTTTGAGGTACATATATATCTCTAAAGGTGACATCGTTAATACTCAGCTATGTAGGTAATCTTACGAAAGCAGTTCTTTCGACAAAACAATTACAAGTACACGACATTTAGTACAAAATATTTACAAATAATATACACAAAGCATACTCGTTTATCGCTTTTTCTGTTAGTGAAAACCGTACCAAATTACGTTGCGTGGTTTAGAAGTCAGACAGCGAGTTTGTTTCATATTATAACTAATATATTTAAACGAGCAATTCTTGTATATTTATTTATACCGGCGATCTCGGAAACGGCTCTAACGATTTTGCTGAAATTTGGTAGGTGGCGGTTTTCGGGGGCGAAAAATCGATCTAGATTAGTCTTATGTCTGGGAAAAGGCGTGTTTTTGAGTTTTCATATGATACTTTCATCGTAGTCAAGCGGCTAAGGCGCAAGATTGACAACCACACGTGTCCGGGTTCGAATCCCGGTCGGATACAAAGTTTTTACTTTTGTATTTTTTCAAGTTTTTTATTTTTTTTATCTCAAAAATACGATATAACTCTCTAGCCCTACTCCCTCACGTTCTAGACGGCCTTGCTTCACTGCGATGCTTGACATACCCAAGAGCAACACAAAGTTCTTTTTTAAATCTTTTTCGGTTTATGGTGCATTGCTCTGGAACAAACTCCCGAAAGATATCAAATTAAGTCCCTCTATAACTGCTTTTAAAAAGAAAATAAAACAGCACCTTCTCTCCCAAGTTAATCCACATTTATATTAACTACTATTATTATGGATTATATTATATAGATATGTATTTGTGTATGTAGTAGTATGTACATATGTTATAGTATATAGTATGTATAATATTTTATTATATATTTATATTTTATTTATTTATTTAATTATTTATACTTGAGTAACTGCACTTAAGCCTGCTTTTTAATACTATCTCTCTAACTCACTTAGGTTGACTGGAAGAGATCTCTTCTAGAGATAAGTCCACCTTTGCTAACTAATTTTATTGTTTGTTAATTTCTGTATTTTACATATAAGTGCAATAAAGAATAGTATATAACAAAAAATAACACCGAGCGAAGCTCGGTCGCCCAGGTCCTATAGATTTATAAATAAAACTTACACATACAAAACGTCTCTTTAATAGAATGTATTAGCTATTTTACTTCATATATAATACACTTAAGTTTTTTTACTCAATCTATGGTATCTATTTTTGTTTTCAGACCCCGGGATTGATGATGGCTTATCTTTTCTTCTCTGGCATTTTCTTGACGTACCTCAGGAAACCTACCGGTAATGAAACTATGTTAGGCATATAAATATTGTTTAAATATTTCATAGTTATTTACAATAACATAAATAGAGTCTGGGCAGTGGTAGCCCAGTGGTAATGCGCTCACTTGGGAAACCGAGTGAAATGGGTTCAAATCCTGGGTCTCATACCTCTGATATTTTCATGTGCGAATCATTTCCAACATGATAACCACTTGTCTTGACGGTGAAGGAAAATATCGTGAGGAAACCTACATGTCTGAGATAGAGCAAGTTTTCAAAAGAAATGTGAAGTCCGGCAACCCGCACTTGGCCAGTGTGGTGGACTATGGCCTGATCCCGCTCGCATTGAAGGGAGGCCCGCGCCCAGCAGTGGGACGTTAAAAGGGCGAAATTCACAATATAGGGTAAAACCCGGATAGTCGTCTCAGTTGGATACTTGTCCCGGTTATCAATACGCTATATTAAAGATGTTCGCTCTTCTGTAATTTGAAGCACCTCTTCCACAGACCTTAGCTCTATGCCAGTAGTAGGACTAGGTACACGTGTTTTGTCTGTGTGAGCGAAAATCTTCCGCGGCAGGACGTTGATGAGCGTTGAAATAATATTCGTGAGTATTTTCTATTGAATATTTTTTTTACTGTTGTCGGTTTAGTCAACTTTTTGGTTCTACGCATGCAGTGAAGTTTAAATTATACTACCTATTACTTTAGACTGTTAAATAGCTTTTATTTTATTTTTCAAAATATAAGGGCAAGTATCCGTACCGAAAAGGATAGTCACTCCATATAATTTTGCGGATAGTCGCCCTAAGAGCAATTGAGTTGCAAGTAGGCGAAATGCCTCGCAAATATGAACAAGTCTTTAGCATGTCTAAAAGGGCGAAAAAATCTGTTTTAAATTCCAACGAAATAATTGTTCAAAAAAGAATAAAGAAGAAGAAACAAACATTACTAAAAGAACTAGAATGGAGACAAAGAAATAAAAAGATTTTAAGACGGTAGAAAATAAATCTGCTGATAACGAGATGAAAATTATGAAGAAAAGCGGTCGAAACAAAGTAAAAGATCAAAAATATGTCAATTTCTTTAGAAGTGAAACAGAATATGAAAACATATATTTAATTAACTGAACGAAGAAAGAGCTAAAGGATGACAAATAACAGTTTATAGTTCAGAGAGTGAAAGTGAATGGAGCATTATAAATAAAAGCTACTAAAGGAGTACAATAAAAGAAGTAAGAAATTAAAGACGATAAGAGACACTGAAAAGGCAATATAGAATAGAATATAAAAATAGTTATCAACACTAATACAAAAATAGAAAATGCGAATGAGAAAAGTTCAGTTGATGATTATTGTAAATGTTTTGAAAATTACAATAAGACTAAATCCAAATTAGACTGAATTGTGTTTCCAGGAAACTTGTTCATCATTCAAAGAATGTGAGAAGTGTGTGAGATATCGAAAATTGAAAGTTCTGGCTTCGTAATTGATTATAAAAATCTTGGTGATATCCGCCTACCCACTAATTTTAATATTTGTACCAAAGTTGACTGCCATATTTTTTTATCTTTAAAATTAATTATGATTTATAACTTAAGTTTTGGAGATTTTTTTTCTATTTTAAAAATTGTATTAATTAGTATATCGATTAGTACCTACTCAATAAATTGATGTTAATAATTAATAATGGTTGATTACATAACTTTGTTTTAACCCAAAAAAAAATCGAAGCAATTTCATAATGAGTCTTTTATCCCCGCATGAGGCAAGTATCCCCCAAAGCATTTTTAACATGGGACAACTATCTGCCACAGAGGGCAACTACCCCTTTTTGTAGAGGTCAAGTAAATCAGGATTTACTGAAAAACAATATTGATTGTGTTAAAAAAAATTGCTCACAATAAAGGTTAAAGACCAATGTTTTATTATACACGGAGCATGTTGTAAGTAGATACTTAATTTTTATGTAATTGAAGATTTTCAAAAGGTGGGGCAACTATCCGGCTTTTACCCTACATACCCACATAGAATTTAAATGTATATCAATATCCACTAGAGTCTATCGGCTCCAAAATTTGCCTCAAACAGGATTTGAACGTGCCATGGGATTTACCTGTCCTTATTTAAATAGATATTTGAGCATTTTTTAATTAAGTTAATAGTATTCAAATATTATAAGGCTTTGGGTATATTTATGAAAATTTTGAATCATTTTCATTGTTCACGTAAACGCAACAGTTAAAAGGGGTGCGCTAACGTCTAACGTCTTATAAAAAGAATTAAAAACATACTTAATATGATATTTATATATTTTTTATAATTTATAATCATATTTGGCGTAGTGGATACAAAAACTAAATATTCGTATATATGTTTTATAACCAAGTAACAATATCCGTTTTTTGCTTGTAGTAATTATACAACATTATAATAAATTAGGTTTTAAAAAAGTAAAAAAAAACATGAGTATCTTAATTCAAGGAAATGTAGCTAGATAAATTAATTATATTTTATACGTATTCACAGTTAGATTTTTTGTATGAATTCACAAATTATATATTTTTACATGTACTCTGCAGCACGAATGACCGTCCAGGAACAGAAATTAGAAGGAGAATACAGATACGTTAATTCACGGCTTATAACTAACTCGGAAGAGATTGCTTTCTACCAAGTAAGTTTGTCTTGTTATTGTTGTATATTCCCTAGTCTTATTGTCTTTAAATACTTATATGTACTATAGCATAATATGTTAAATTTATGTACATATTGACGTTTAAATATATTTTACTTTTACAACTCTGAATCAATTATAGAATAATGATAATGAAGAAGTTTTAAATACAAATTGTGGCATTCCATTGTGTAGGGATCAAAATTACATGAACATGTAGTATGTACATGTTCATATATTAACAAAACTCGGAGGTCGCGTGTAACTATGTACTTGTTTTCAATTTTGCTAATTGTAATCAAATAGAAATCAATGTTCACTTATTTTTAACCAACTTCCAAAAAAAGGAGGAGGTTCTCAATTCGACCGTATATATATATATATATATATATATATATATATATATATATATATATATATATATATATATATATATATATATTTTAACTTGCGACTCACCCTCGCTTCGCTTCGGGTTCGTCCCTGGACAAAAACAAATCTATCCCACGTGAACCGCACATTTTTCCGGGATAAAAATTAACCTATGTGCTATTCCAGACTATAATCTATGTCTGTGCCAAATTTCATCCAGATTCGTTCAGCCGTTCTGGCGTGAAAGAGAAACAAATATCTATCTAACCATCCTCACAAACTTTCACATTTATATAATATTAGTAGGTATGTAATAGTTATATCAATTTTTAATTTCGTATGATAAATCGGGATGCCAATGTACTATAGAGCTGACGTGATAATAGAGCTAGGGTGTGGATTAGAAATCTAAACTAAAATATAAAGAGCTAAGCTAAGATTCTTTCAATAGCTACTAGCAAAACAAAGCCGGTAAGGGCATATTAGTTTTAGGGTCCCATAGCCAAAACGCTAAAACAGACTATAAATTTCGTATCGTTCGTCTGACCGTATGTCATGCCACTTTACTCGAAGACTAATAATAATAGGAGCTACTTTATATTGTTGTTTGATAGGTATGTGTCTCATGTCAACGACTAAACTGTTTCGAAGTAAAATAACTAAAGAAAAAAAAACGTATGTGTGTAGTGTGTACTTATGTACGCACGTAAGAAGTTATACTTGTTTGGCGTAACAGAACGGAAATAGCTAAATATTTCATTCCGTATGTCACAACTCTCTGTTTGTAAAAGGAATGCAGCTATCATATCAACTTCATCATGTCGCTTTTTGGCTGTCGGTGTGCGCGCGCATCGTAAAAATTTTGCTGATGAAGTATAACTTCAAAATGTAAAAAAAAATAGTGTTATATCACTGGATAGGATCTTTAAAATTCATATCGATGTTTTAAGTGACTTTTTTTGTTTAAGTCAACAGTTAGAGAGTTATGTCTTCCAAAGTCATAAACATTATGTCGATGAGTGAGTCAGACTCGCATTCGTTGGATTATTTGTTCTTTAAAATTGTGATTATGTTCAGGGTAATCATCGTGAACAACTGACTATTCTGGCCAGTTTCTACAAGTTGACGAGACACTTGAGAAACTTCCTCAACTTCCGCGTCGCCATGGGATTCATCGACAATATTGTCGCTAAATGTAAGTATTATATATAATATATAGTCTATTCCATACTAAACTTTAAAACGTACCTAGGGACAAACCCGAGAGAAGCGAGGTTGGGTCGCTAGTCACATATATGTATGTACGTACTACATGAACAATGTGAGTAAATTTATTCGTAATAGATACAAGATTAAAAACGTAAACAAATTCTTTAATCTTTTTTTAAACACGCTCTTCATATTAAAATAGTTTTTTTAAAGTACTTGTTACAACAACCAATGCAATAAATCTATATTAATTTTAATACCCTTTAAGACTATGTTATACAATTTTATTTTTTTAGCACCTACATTAAAAGATTATTTAGTTAAATAATTTATTTACCCCACACGGGTAAACATAGTAGATATTTATCTTATAACTAGCGACTCACGCTTGCTTCGCTCGCGTTCGTCCCTAAGTACGTTTTCACGGTTAGCTATGGTTATACATAAATAGTAGCTTGCTACTCCTAAAATATTCATTTAAATTATATAGCGATTTACCCTCACTTCGCTTGGATGCGTACGCCGTACGCGGATTTTGTTCAAAATTTCATGGGTTTTATTTTTTTTTCGCGGAACCTTAATTCTTTTTTCTAAAATAAAAGTAACTAAGTTACTCCTAAGTTACTCCTTATAACATCAGCTATCTGCCAGTGAAAGTCCCGTCAAAATCGGTCCAGTCGTTTCGGAGATTAGCCGGAACAAACAGGCAGATAGACAGACAGACAGACAAAATTTAAAAAAAATGTGGTTTTGGTATATGTACATTCATATGCATTTAGTAAAAAGCGATTATTTTAATATTACAAACAGACACTCCAATTTTATTCATCTGTATAGATTTGCACATTACAATATGTAAACATACAAATTGTTCACTTAATTATTATTCGTTCCATATAAGCTAGCTATCTTGCACCAGTTTTTCGTACATTTAAGTTTCTTAAATAAACTTTGATTTATTTTCCACTTAAAAACCCTCTTTGAATTAATAAAATCATTTCTTAACTACGAGTAATTAGTACTATTAATACTAGTAAGTTAACTACGAGTAATGTTTGTTTTTTATACACAAATCATATTTTTATAACTAACTAATATAAGTTATCTGTAGAAATTTCTACATGTAAATGCATTCAAGTTGTCATATATCATCAATAGGTACATTTTTATATATCTAAATGAAACTCAATTATAATAATTCCGTTTGAACATGGTTTAACCACTAGCTAACTAGTTAAATGAAAATGTCGCGAGGACATTCCTGGGAAATTAAAAAAGATAAAAGAAGTTGCTTGGTAGGCCAAGGCCTCCTTCCGTCGAGACGAGGCCTGGCCCAGAAGTATAACGTAAAATGAATAATTACATAAGATACCTTAATTTGCAGACCAGCCAACTCCACATTTCGTCAAAAACAATTTTTGCTTCAGATTGTACGCAACAGTAATTCAGTAGGATTTTACAGTATCACAAATAACGTCTTATGATATTATCTACCAACGGTATTTTAGGTTTTTTTAATAAATAGTGTACCAAAAATATTATAAAGTTTTCAGAGTCTCCTGAAAAATTTGCTCATATGAAGTTAGCTGGTTCGCCAATTGATGTATCTTATATTTTTACTAGGGACTAATCACTTAACCATACGTCGCTCGGGTGCGTGACTCGGTGCCAATCTGTTCAGCAATTTCAGCGAAAAAGAGAAATAAACATACACACACATTTAGAAACTTTCGTATATACATTATACATACATACATATGTATGTAATACCTCCGTCCGAATAATAAAAATAAATAAATGAAATATCTCGGGCCGAATATATACATTTTTTTTATAATTACAGATATAGCCATTACAATCGGTTTCTACGCAGTGTCCCGACCGTTCTTTAGGAAGGATCACAATTTGCTATCAGGAACGGAGCAAGACAGGTTTAAGGTAAAGTAACATTTTATTTATATTTTTAATCTAATATATATAAAAATATAAAAATGTATTGTCATAATGGAAGAGCTAGCAAAAAATATATATAATATTATATTGTTGCGTGTTACACTGTTTTTTAAAGCTTTTAATTAACGTCATAATCACTCGTTCTTTGTTTTAGATCTACTCTATAAAATATTTTATACGTTTTATTGTTAATTGTTGCTAACCACTTATTTAGTTTTTTTTTAATATTTTTAGCATTACTACACATACGGTCGTATGTTAGTCAAAATGGCGGAAGGTATCGGTCGTTTGGTTCTCTCTGGTCGTGAGTTGAGTAAATTAGCCGGCTTGACCGCTCGGGTCACTCAGCTAAGGAACGTTCTGGAAGACATTAACAAAGGAAACTATACGCGGACGATGGTGGAAAAAAATAATATGGGAAATGGTATGTTGAAGAAAGTTTAAATTATTCCAGCGTCCTACTTTCTCGTCACCTAAGTTACACAAGTTCGAATTTTCGAGTTCAACGCTAAATCGGGTTTTCGGTTTCGACAGAAAACGATTTTTTATTAACAAAGGTGTATCTGCTTTAAACTTACTTAAAAGTAAACATTCCAGCCATATGTCATAGACAATTAACGTTTATATACATATCTCTCACTTATCAAATCAAATCAAAATATACTTTATTCAAATAGACTTTAACAAGCACTTTTGAATCGTCAATTTTACATTTTAAATTTAAATTAAATGTCAGTGTAGTCTGTCCGTGAGGAAGCTACCACCGGCTCGGAAGGCAGTTCTGCTGAGAAGAGCCGGCGAGAAACTCAACAGTTGCTCTTTTATTTAAAATAATAATTGTGTACAATATTGTAATACAATAATTATTATATATTTATCCTACGTGAGACCCAACCAGATATTAGTTCCACACATTGATATCTTCGGAGTATTCCGTGACTGTATAATAAGCTTTATTCAATAAAACATTTTTAATTTTACACTTAAATTGTTTAAATGGCAAGCTCAAAATCGATTGTGGAACTCTATTATACATGCGTACACCTTGCCCCATAAATTTATCTTGCTTATTTCAGAATAATTTTTCAAAATAAATTATTTTAACGTTACATCTAGAATATCATAATAGGTAACGGAGGAAATATTATTTCCTTATTATTAACTTATTTTTTAATAACAATATTTTCTTTATCCGTGTTTTACATTTAAATTAAATATAAGGAAAATCAATTATTTACCTGACCTGACACAAGGATAAATAGTATGTGGCTTTATAATATACTTACATAACATATTATGTACATACTGTTCTACACAAATATTGACATGCGTCTTTATTTTGTATAAAATTTTAAAACAGCATCAAAAAGTCGGATGTTATTTTTCAAACTCAATTTCTCGATCGTATTACGATAAGAATGATCGAACATTAATTCCCAAGATTACCTCATTTTCTTGCCGGTAACTTCACTTTTTTGTTTAGATGTATATATGAGTAAATGTTGCGACTTCACTCGTGTGACGTTAAGAAAGGTCGATAAAAATTGCCTTTAAATTAGCTAACTTTTCAGTAGAGATGTTGCGATCGATCATTTAACGCTCCATTACATTGTGGTCATGGGATCACTGGGAGTTTTAATGAGTAAAAAGTCCTAAAAGAGTGATCGAATATAGAATGATGGTTATAATATGATAAACTTCCTTCAGCGACATAAAAAAGAAGATATACAACCTCCATTCCGAATTTAAGAACAACGTTTGATTTTAAAGAAAAGAAATACATTTACTATAGATATACATTGTCTTTTTCCAGGACCCCCAATGATCCTCGCGCCGGGCGCCGGACGGATCATATACCAGGATAATATCATTCGCTTTGAAAAAGTTCCGCTGGTCACGCCCAACGGAGATGTGCTCATACAAGAGTTGAATTTCGAAGTCAAGTTAGTATTATTAATATTATTATATAAAATAATAATTATTATATAAAATAATAATTATTATATAAAATAATAATTATTATATAAAATAATTATTATTAGGTATATAAAATAACTAGTGACTTACCCTCCGTTCATTTGGTTGTCCTAGGAACGTTTTAAATTAATTCATGGGTTTTGATATTTTCGCGCGGAAACCTAATTCTTTTTTAAGAGTAAAACTAGCCTAAGTTACTCCTTATAAAATTAGTTATTTGCCAGTGAAAGTCCCGTCAAAATCTGTCCAACCGTTTCGGTGAATAACCCTCCGTTCATTCGGTTGCGTCCCTAGTACGTTTTAAACAATCATGGATTTTATTTTTTAAGAAGTTACTCCTTATAATATCATCTTCCACATCACGGGACTTTCACTGGCAAATGGTGAAACTCCCGTTAAAATCAGTCTTGCTGTTTGGAAGCATCCATTAATTACGTGAGACAATTTTGGCGATTTTTCGCCTGCCTTTTTTGCCAATTGCGATTCAAAAAAAAAAACACTTTATTCGGGTGCGTCCCTAGCTGCTTTTTGTTTAGGCAATTTTTATTACTTAAGTAAGCTTATGTGTTGCTCCAAATTATATCCTATGTGAGTACTAAATATCACCCATATCCACCCAACCGTTGGAGATGACAGAGTGACACACATACAAATTTTCGTGTACATAATAGTAAAGTCATTACTATAAATGTTTGTAATAAAAGTGTATAATTTTTAGGTCGGGCATAAACGTGCTTGTATGCGGACCAAATGGCTGTGGAAAATCGTCGATGTTCCGTATGTTGGGTGAACTGTGGCCTATATTTGGAGGCACTCTCACAAAGCCTCCGAAGGGAAAACTGTTTTATGTACCTCAAAGGCCGTATATGACGCTCGGTACATTTAGAGATCAAGTAAGTCGTCGGTTTTAATTGTGAAAAATATAGTTTTAATATATTCTATATATAATACATAATTTAATTTACTAAAATGATATTTACTTGAAACTTGCCAATTACAAAAATTAGTTTAAGAATGAGCTACATCAAAATAAATGGAAAAAAGTTTATTTTTAATAATTCCCAAGTAAAATAATTATTAATTTGATATACATATAATAAATAAAAAATAAATGTTTCTTTTTAAGTCAAAAAATACAACATAATATAAAGTGTTATAATCAATTAAATTATATCTAAAAATAAATTTAGATATAGGCAAATATTTCACATTTTTAATAAATCTATTTTTTGGATATTTCGCTTCGATTTCTCCTATGAACAAGATTGCATTCGAAACATTCGAAACTACAGGAACTAAAAAGCAAAACAAAAACGAGAAAGACTAATTCGAAGAAAAGGGTTTTATTAAAAAAAAAATTAATATAAAGTGGTAAAAATAAGTGCTATACAAATATAACTGTTTTTTTAAGGTAATTTACCCTCAAACTCGGGAGGAGATGTTGCGCCGCGGGCGGACAGACGAGGAGTTGAATAGTTACTTAGATATCGTGCAACTGTCGTATTTAACCAATAGAGAGGGCGGGTGGGACGCCGTCGAGGACTGGATGGACGTGCTGTCCGGAGGAGAGAAGCAGAGGATAGCTGTACGTATATTTATTCCCACACACGTATATGTAGTCCCACTGCTGGGCACTTCAATAATCGAGAGATTAGGCCATAGTCCACCGCGCTGGCCAAGTACGGGTTGGCGAACTTCACATGTCTTTCGAAAATTTACTAGGTTCTGAAAGATAGATTTCCTCGCGATATTTTCCTTCGCTGTTAGACAAGTGGTAATCTTGTTGAAAATGATTCACATATTAAATTATTAGAAGTGCGAGACCCGGAATTTGAATCCGTTGCACTTGGTTTCCCAAACCAGCGCGTAACCACTGGGCTACCACAGCCTATATACGTATATGTCTACAAATTATTCCTTATCTATTACTGGTTTTAATTATTAATTGCGTAGCGAACGAGCAAAGAGATAGAAAACGCTAATTTTCAAATTCAAAAAAATAAATAAATATATTAATAAAATATAAAGGCATATTCAATCTTATATAGCATAAAGAAGATTCATAATAATTTTGGCGTTACATTATATTGTTTTTATCTATATTAACTACATCTAATTTGAATATATGTTTTTATTTAACTAAAGTAGTATTTTTTATATATTATTTAATTACATACAAACATTATACGTAATGTATATGTTATCTATACATCTATACAGATAAATAAAATTGGAGTGTCTGTTTGTAATATTAAAATAACCGCTTTTTACTAAATGCATATGGATGTATACACCACGGTACATATACCAAAACAACATTTTTTACAATGTTTGTCTGTCTGTCTGTCTGTTTGTTCTGGCTAATCTCCGAAATGGCTGGACCGATTTTGACGGGACTTTCACTGGCATATAGCTGATGTTATAAGGATTAACTTAGGCTACTTTTATTTTAGAAAAAGAATCAGGGTTTCGCGAAAAAAATTAAAACCCATGAAATTATTGTTACGCACCCGAGCAAAACGAGGGTAAATCGCTATATAATTTAAATGAATATCTTAGGAGTAGCAAGCTACTGTTTATGTATACCTAAACATAGCTAACCGTGATGGCGGCTCCACATTAGTGCCGTGAATTCACGCGCGAATTCTCGCCGTGAATTCACGGACCGACTCCATGCCCTCCACATTCACAGGATGCTCACAATCGTTCAAAACCCGCCGCGAAATGGACGTAGAAGCTGCTGCTGCGATAACTTTATTTGATGATTTGTATATGATTATTTAAATTACATAATTACAACTTTTCTTAATATTAATTTGTCTCGAAACAGGGATTGGTTAGCGCTAGTTAGTAATATTTTCCAAAACGATCTTCAAAATAAAATGCAATAAGTAAATAATTTATTAATATATATTAATATGTTACTAATTTATAAAGCCAAAAAAAATGTTTTACTGAAATATTGAACACGGGCGGGGCCGCGGGTAGTTTAGTAGTAATTTTAATAAAGTCATAGAAAGGTCATATCTTTACATTTTTTTTTTGGATTAAAACTACGTATTTTAAAAACACATGGCGACATCTATTGTTAAATATCTAAATAACACATAAATAAATTTTCATTAAAATTACTATTTTAATGAATAAAAGAGCGCTATTGATATTTCTTTTAGGATAAGCTTTCTTTTTACTGCTCTGCAAACGTCCGTACGCCTTTATAGTCCGGAGTAAACTGCGCCGGGACTGTGAATGTGTATGTGTATGCGTGAACGCCGCGTGAAGGAGGCGCGAACCCTTTGTCACGGGACAAAATACCGACTCTGATTGGGGAACAGGCGTGAACGCGCGTGAACCCCGTGAAAACCGTCCACATTCACGTTCGCGTCTGTTCACGGAGCTTCACGGCACTAATGTGGAGCCGGCATGAAACGTACCTAGGGACGAACGCGAGCGAAGCGAGCGTGAGTCGCTTATATTATATAATACATAAGTGGTGTTACGTATGAACGCAGATGGCGCGGCTGTTCTACCACGCGCCGCAGTTCGCGATCCTGGACGAGTGCACGAGCGCCGTGTCCGTCGACGTGGAGGGGCACATGTACCAGTACTGTCGAGAGGTCAGTAGGATCTTTATTTTATAGACGAAAACGCAAATGATGCTTAGATTTAAACGAGTATTTGACATTTTAAATAAAAACTATCGTTTCGTGTCTTTTTCGCATATTTCTTTTGATTTTTGGTTCCCGGCGTTTTGAGTGCTTTACAGCAAATGTTCAGCAGTCTCTCCCGTAACTATGATTGCTGTAAAGCATTCGAAACGTTGGCAAACAAGAAAATCAAAATAAATCCGCGAAAAGTTTTATTTAAAACAGACAGACGTCTGCAACATAAGAGGAGTTGCAAATTCGGTGCTGGTCTTTAAGGAACCTGAAGACATGACATTTGAAGAGCTCTAGTTTATAGCGCTCAAGGAAGACAGGAGGAAATTCGTACATTTAGTGGGATACATAATATGTACATGTTTGTAATAGCTGCGAGTCTTGCAATGTGTGTATGTCTCCGACTGCATAACACTGTGTTCCTTCGTCAACTTGTCCTCATCTTCTTAGCTCGCTTTTAACGCAGTCGGGTTTTTTTATGGTGTAAATTAATATTGTCCATAAAACCACAAAAGTGTTTTGTGTTCTTTGAAATATTAAGTAATAAAAACAATAATATGAATAATTAAAGTAAACTGTTACAACGTTCTCTAAGTATCTAGTATTGAAGTAAATATCTTAAAGCATTGTCGGCTGATACAGATTTCGAAAATATCTGCGTAAATGCCTTTCACTTTTTAGTTTGTGGGAGTCGGTTTTTACTTATATTTTTGGTTAAAATGACTATAGGATTTCTAACTAATATTATTTAATTGCGAACTCGTAACAATTACGTCTGTTTTTTTTTAAATAATAATATAATATAATTTCGTTTTCAGATGGGCATATCTCTATTTACGGTGTCGCATCGCAAGTCGCTATGGAAACATCACGACCATTATTTGCAAATGGACGGCCGCGGCGGGTATGTGTTCGGTGAAATAGACAACGAAACTCAAGAATTTGGCTCGTGATATATAATATATAAGAAATATTTAAGAAACTGGAGAACAACTAAAATTAAAAGAATAGGCCGTTTGAACCACTGGAATTACTCTTGGAAAATATCGGAAATATATCGTTACGATGAGTTCGGTTATCTCCATAGCTTTGATTTGATTGTTCACAAAATATACTATAAGACCAAAAGGCTATAATAAATTTTATTATAAGTAATTAATGTGTTAAATTAAGTAAAATAATCAATGTTATTGTTAAAATATTTAGATGATTTTTTTATTTACGTTTTTATGGGTAACTAACTTATGGTTTAAAAGTTTCGGAATGTGTGGTGTTAAAGGTACACAAGGTGATTGCTCGTATATTTATATGCTCGATCGGTTCAATATAACCGTTTATATGAAAAGATTAGAGAAGACTAATACTAATCGATACGCACTTCTGCCGATGCAATACCGATGTGGACACTGCAGGCTTTAAAAATTATAAAAATTAAAAAAACTGTGGTTTTAAACAAAATATCAATTTAATAATAATGTTCAGATTAGAAATTAATATTTAAAATTCATATTTATGACATTTTTATTTAGAAAACACAACATCCTTAAATTATTAAAAATGAATTTGAAGTATCGGCAAATTAGCATCGTCAATACCGATATACCGGAAAACGGAGGATATCGCCGATATATCGGTATCGGATGCATCCCTAATCCAAATATAAATTATGTTTGTTCTCCTCACTCTTGAGACTCGACCCATAAATAATAATTTATGGTGCAACCGTTCTATTGTAACATAAAAAATCATCACAGTGTGTAATAAAGTAGTTTTGCAACCAAAATAATAGAAAATGTGATACCTACTTAATAAATTAAACTGCATTTCAATGCTCATGTCGCATTGTTAACTATATAATATAAGCTATTTTGGAAATATTGTATGCCTTATTTAACCACTTTAAAGAATAAAAAATAAAAGTATGATAATTATTATTATTAGCTGTACACATTTTGCTCTAAGCCATTTTTGTTTTATCAAGACAGTTCGTCATTTTTAATATAAATAATTGACATAATATTAAACATTAACTTTTAACTAACTGTTTAGTACAAATTATAATAATTTTTATTGGGACCACAAAAAAAAATCAAAAACATTTTTTTTGTCTTACCGAAAAATGTTGTAATTTCTTATTTTTCTTTTCATCCAACAATATTATACTACTAGTATTTCAACCAGTCTTGACGCTGTTAATGTCTACTGTTAAGAATTCCTATTAATTAAATTATATATAAAATTTAAAACGTTACCTACTACATAGTAAGAACAAACACTTTTATATTTGTAATTGGATGTAGTTATGCAAAATAGATCCAATCACAAAAACATACTTCTGAGAAAATAGGAGTTTTAGTAAAATTGGTATATCAAAATAAAAAGACTGTAGTTTTGTATGAAATTCTTCTTAAATATTGGGTATTTTATGTACTATCTGTATATAAGTTGTGCCATTTATGAAATTAAAAAACGGTGGGCTGGATCCATTTTGCATAACTATGTCCATTGTTAGTCACAATGCTAGGTCAATATTTGCAACTATCACATTTAATTATACCAAGTAGTATAATAATTTAATAAAATTAGCTAACAATTACCGATTCGTTGTGATAATGTGTTGGTTTGAAACCATAATTTTTACACCTTTTAAAGGTACATTCTTTAAAGTTATTTATAATTTCAATAATGAATTATTATACATACATATGAATTTAATTATTTAAAAAGAAGTTTTGTACTCTTATGTCTAAGATATTACTATTTTTGGCCCTACTTGATTCATTATATGAATAATTTAAACAATTAAAATCAGCAGTTTTAATTTTATTACATTTAAGTAACTTTCTCTAAGCAATTCAATTTGTTAATTTACATTTTTTATGTATACCTACTTATGAAGTAGCAAGGTTTGTTACGTTATTCTATCAGTTAATAGAAATCGAATTTTACTAAGTCATTGTTCCATACTATGAACTTATATTACGCATGAAACAAACAAGAATAATTTATTATTATTAATATTCATAGGCAATCATAAGTATAGTTTTGTTTAATTATTGATAACATTTGGTTTTATCGACTTTTATAATAATACTATGTTGGCTGTATTAGATTTTTTTATTTTGTGAACATACTTGTATACTTTGTAACTTTGGTTTACTTTTAGATTAACTTTTTATCATGTTATATCATATAATTCTAAATAATGTGTTTATATTAAAATATTTTTTAATTTAAAATTTGCTGTGATAGATGTTTTTGTTGTTCTAATAAAATCAGAGGTGCTGGGTCAATAAAGATGGTTGAGGAAAACTATCGTTTTTTATTTCTAGAAATTGTTTATTTTGCATGCTTCGTATTTTTATTTTTTATAGTATTGTCCATAGGACACATTTATTAAATACACTAAATTAATAGTACCTATTACCGAAAAAGTATTGGTGCTCAATATGTATAGTTAAAATAACGTAAGAGGAAGGTCGTGAGTTGAGTTAAAGATATTAAGATAATATAAGTGGTATCACGTTATATTTTTTGAAGCACAAAGTTAAATAATGTTTATGATAATTAAATGGTATAAATTCTGCTTTTCACGCTAAGAAATGCAGAAAGAATATCCAAACTAGTTAATAGGTAAGCATGCTGCTAATGCAGTATTGAACCCGTGATCATAAAATTTTTCCTTAAAAGTTTTAAAACATTGAACATTTATTGGCTTCCGTATTATTCCGTATACAGAAACATTGCAAATTTCCCGCACAAAGCCTTAATGACATTTGCTTTATCTGTGATAAAGTTTTCCTGTCAAAACCGTTTCGTCATATGCATGGGTATATACAACAAAATTTCATAAATGTTATAGTAACACTAACATTTTTGTGACTCATAATTTTATTGTGATAAAAATTATTGAAGGAAATATATTCCAAATATCTTATACTATTTGAAGCGCATTATATACGACTATTTTACATTTTTATTTGAAACGGAACGTAAAAAGAAGTTCGCTTCGCATCAGCTGTTGAATAAAAAAAATAACGGGAAATCGACGATGGAGATTGGTCACACCGACGGCCACATCAAATCTGGGGGTCTAGCGTGTGACCCTGTTATTTCTATCCTGCAATAAAATAGCTGTGTAATCCTAGATAAGTTTTGCATTGTTAAAATAGTGATACAAAAGTTGTAGTGTAATTTATGTGTAAAATATGGAACGTGCAACTGGAACAGAGGTTTACGGGTGTGGCTCGCCCCATTCTACGGATATAACGCTAAATATACAAACGACAACGGGTGGTAATTTCTCTATCAGTCTGAACGGTAAAAACACAGTTGAGCATCTAAAGAAGCTCGTTTCGAAGAAACTTAAAGTGTCAAAGGATCGAATATGTCTTCTGCATCGGGAAAGGTGAGTACGGAGGCGTCAGACGCCAAGCTTCTATTGTTAAACATAGGTATCACGGAAATAAGTTGCGTCGATTTGATGACGCATCCGCGTCCTTTGACATGATTATTGATAAACGATTTCGTTTACAGACAACTGAGAGATGGAACTTTAGAAGAAAATGGTCTCATGGACGGATCTCGAGTAATTTTGCTGCCGAGTGTCGAGACGGGCCTTCTGGTGAGTACGTCACGCAATTTCGAAACTTCATTGAATGCTCCATGATTATCACGTGTTTCGCAATAATGTTAAGCTAATCAATAAGATTTTATCATTTTATGACTAACATTACGTTTTGTGATGCATTTTTCTTTACTTCTTTTTTAGAGTCAAAGACCCGAAAACTCAGTGATGCAAGCATTGGAATCTTTAAATGATACACAAGTTAATGATTTCTTGAGTGGTAAATCACCCCTTAATTTGACCATGAGGCTTGGCGACCATATGATGTTAATTCAGTTGCAGCTGTCAACTCTAAACTCAAGTTCATCTGGAGGAACTCGAACTTTAAGAACATCAACTCCTACTAAAAATTCATCTGTACGTACAAAGTGTGATTCCAGGGATATTCAAAGTCCACAGATGGCACATAAATCTTCACATTGTGATGAGTCTATGCTACATAGTGATAAGTCAAAACCAGAGAACACAGCAAATATTTTGCAAAAGCAGGATCTTGATATGTTACAGAATGCTTTTGAACTATACCGCACCATGGCAGAAGAGAAATTTGCTGAAAAACCTGCATCAAGTAAAAACAAAGAAGACCAGATGGATACCTCAAACTGCACTCTTTCAGATCTATCAGATACATCTATAGAGAGCGAGCAGTCTCCAATTAAATCTCTGTCTAATTTGGTCTCTAGTCCAATTGATTCCACTTCTGAAAATAGAGATGCCACAATAGCAAATTCAGTCAAAAATAGCTTAATAGACTTGTTATCTTGTAATAAATTAGCTCCTGAGGCTGTTCCATCTACAAGTGCCATGAGTGACAAACTCTGCCCTTCGACTTCTCACACTCCAGACAGTTCAATAAGTGATGACAGTGATAATTTTACAGATCAAAGTTCATTTTTAGCCGAGAGTACTATAGATGAATATCCCATGGAAAATTTGTTTAACAGTGCAGTAGACAAAGGCTTGTTTGATGAACAAGACGAATCCATGATGGACCGGGAGATATCAAATCTAGCTACAACAAGTCATGGAACACAGGAATCATCAGCTACATTACCTTCTTTCCAAAGCTTAAATGAGCCTTTAAAGAACAAGCGTTTCCAGTATTTACTTCACAAAACATCAAAATTTAAGCATCCTATTGGTCACAATAAGCAGAAAGCATTCCTGCAGTCGGTAAATAAACATAAGAAAAAAATTCAACCGATCAGTCAAACTGAAATGTATCCACAACCATCTACCTCTAGAACAGAACCATTTATGAGTGCAAAGAAATCAGTTCAGGTTGTGCAAGAAGAAATTGTAACCCCATCCACATCTAAACAATCGTTTAAAGCACCAGATGCTCCTAAGAAACCCCAAAGGTCTTCTCCAACACCCCCTGTAGATACAAAAGCCCTTATAGAAGCATCCAAGAATTTGACGCAAAAACTAAAAAAGTTGTCAAAGGAGGTTTTAACCAATAAAATTGATCTCAGAACTGCTGAAGAGTCTGTGCGTACAAAGATAGGTCCAGGAGCTGTGATAGAGTCCATGAAACATCATGGCAAAGGAATATATTCTGGCACCTTCTCCGGTACTCTAAATCCAGCTCTACAAGACAGGTAAGATATTTTATTCATGTTTTTTAATTATGATGTCATAATTCTTGTTAATGACATGGTATTTGTAATAACCTTGATGAGATCACTAATATTGAAAAGGTCATAATTTGGATGTATTAACTTTACTGTTCTATAATAAATATCGATTGTTATAACAAACAAATGGCTATGAATGGAAAGCTACACACTATTACGATTTAAAAAAAACATCATAGACAAATTTGTACTAAAAAGTGAATAGTGAACTTTTATTAATATCTATATATTAATGAAAAGAAAACTTTACACCCATTTTAAGCATATTGCACTTATACTGATGAATAAGTTTGGCATAGTTAAAGTTTATATGGAGAAAGATTGCAAGAAGTTTTTATGAACTTCCTTTTGCCAGCTGCGTTCTCTTTGTTAATTTTTGTATAATAACTCTACTTCTGATAGCATGAAAATATATAAACATAAAGAGTTTGTTTATTTGTCTAGTCTGAAAATATGGAAAAAACATTTAAAAGTGACAAATAACTGATTAGTAGTTTTCATTTACTATAAATACCTAATCAGATATTTTCGAATTTGGTGTGGTAATTTGTAACGTCTTGCACTGACTTCGAAAACATCTGATTAGGTATCGATAGTAAATGAAAAGTACCAATCAGTTATTTTTTACTTATACTTAAGTGTGTTTTTAGAAGTCAGTTTTTTTTTTAGTTTTTTTTTTTACATTTTTATAGACATAGTGCATAATAGTAGAATAAGAAGAACCTATTTTAAAATTTTGTAGGTGAAAATTCAATCATCCTCTATTTTCTACATTTAGGGATGGATTTTTTTTTCAAATTTAAATGGGATCAACTTTGAGGTATATCCTATCCAATAAAAAAAGAAACATCGAAATCGGACCACACTATAACAACATATACAAAACAGAAAAAAAAAAACAAAATATACGTGTCGAATATTTTTTCATCGAAACCTCCTTTGTCATCGGTTCAAAAATCGTTTTGCATTATTTATAGTTTATACTTAACAATAACAACCTCAATAACATTCGTACTTAACGAATTATGATCGATTTTGGACCATGAGACAATCATTACTTTATTAGTCAGATTTAATTATTATTGTTACTCAAAATGTACCTATACCCAAATTTTGTAAGAAAAATGGTTTTACTCAGCAAAATACAAATAATACAATATGCATAATACGTATACGTAAGTTGACTTATTATGCATTTTCATTTTGCGAGCGTTTGTATATATATATACCTACCTAAACTATATCTCATTATACATGAACTAGATTTGTATATCATAAACATGTGAATTAGTTTGATGTGTCAAAATATATCAATTCTATAATTGTCTCCAGTGGTTGAACCTTGCTTCAAGTTAGCATTAATCTATATAAATATTATAAAGAGGTAAAGTTTGTGAGTTTATGACGTTGTAGGGGGTAATCTCTGGATCTACTGAACCGATTTAGATGAAATTTGGTAAGAAGATAGTTTGAGACCCTGGGAAGAACATAGGACAACTTTTTATCCCGGAAATCATTCCTTAAGGGAGTGAAAATGGGGATGAAAGTTTGTAATCAAGCTAGGGAACCCGAGCGAAGCGAGGGTGAGTCGCTAGTATTAAATATATCAATACTTATTTCGTACTTAATCGAATTAATGACCCATCCTCGCATATCTAAAGTCTCATAACGTTATGCAACAGTTTTACATTTTGTATGGAACCATTTGATGTATCGTGAAAAAAATTAGCCTGTGTCACTGAAAAATCATTGTACATAATATAACAGATCACGTTCATTCGTTGCTTCTTATGGTTAAAAAGAAGGACAAATCAACCAAATAATTTTGCATTTATAATATTAATTAGCATTTGTCGGTAGCTCGGCTCGCGTAGTTTATCACTTCATCATATTATTATAAATATAAAACAAAGCCCTACTTCCGCGTCTGTATGTTTGAACACGATAAACTCAAAACTACCAAACGGATTTTCATACGGTTTTCACCAGTGGACAGGGTGATTCGTGAAATTTTATTCATTGGCTGAAATATGACAATGATCCTTGAAGGTGTCGAAAATAATCATGCCGCCTAGGAGTTTTACTCGTATGCACCGCGTAAACCAATACAGTTATATGAATACAATGTACCTACTACTGAATTATTCATCTTTAAAAGATTTATTAAACTAGAGCAACGATATGTACTTACGTACATTCTATGTACCTAGGGACCCACCTGATCGAAGCAAGGGTAAGTCGCTAGTATTATACATAGGGTTGTAAATAAGCATGTATAGGACTTTACTATTAGTACCTATACGTATTACAGTTAGTATCTTAGTATCAGCCTGATCGCCGTCGCGTCGAATTGACGTCCCGCCGGGGTATGAGAGTTGTGACTTATTGTTAGAATAAAGAGTGCCTTTGCGTTGAGCGAGTACTTGTGCACTATAATAATAATAATAATAATTGGGATACATAACATATTCGTCGATAATGTGTCATAATTTACAACTTCTAATGATAAACACTGCATGCGTCATTATAGACAGGAAAAATTTAAAATGAACAAAAAAAAAATAATAAAGTAAGGCAATAAAATTAAGATTAAGAAATATTACACAAAAAACATACACATTAATCGAAAAACATAAGTTCCGAAATAAAAAACGGGATTCAAACACTTTTAATTTTTTTATGTACAGAGGGCACACCTATGTACCTACGCATCAGTAATCAGCCATTTTACTCATAGACCATTGGTACCATACGGATCAAAATTTAGTTATTATGTATCTTATGTAACCCGATACAGTGTAAAGTATTTTTTGGATAGGTGATTAAAAATGAGATGGATGTTTAAAAAAAAATTTTACTTAAAAAGTATAGATAAAGCTTAGCTTTTAGCATATTATATTGTACACATATTGTAATACTTTCTTAGATCTACGCGAATATTTGACATTTTAAATAAATTGCCGTTTTTTTTTGCGGTTTTATTTTACTTGTTTAATTTTTTGTTTCCGACGCGATGTTTCGAATGCTTTTCTGCAAACATGGTCACCGGTCGCGGGAGATTGATTTGACGTCTCAAAAATTACACAGTTATTAGTTAATACAGACGGTGACCACCCACAAAAAATATCGCACGATTACATTAGTTTAGGTTAAAAATTTAAATTAAAAAAAAATAGAAATGGTAACGAAATATCTCATAAATCATAATTTTAATTTTTTTAGTAATTAATACGTATTATTTAATTTTATCCTGAAGATATTTGCTTGAACCATATTAATAATGTACTTGACCGATTTCATACGTACTGCGCACGAGATATTACAGTGTACAATTAGTGTTTATCCAAACACAAGAACAGTCTACTTGAAAGGAATAGCCTCAAAGTCCGTAGGGACGACAATTTGACACGATGGGTGATATATCAAGCGCAAGTCCAACAAAGGTTTAAAATTAAAATGCTCTTCGAGACATGGGGGTGTAACACCGCAACCGTCCCAATTTCAGGCTGCTACTGAGAATTTCTTAACAGAAACCCCAATGACTATAGTTAACCCGACCTGACTCGAACCTAGGACCTCGGGATCTGCAATCGTACACGCTAACCACTTGACTAGCGAGACAATTAAAAATTGAACCATATTACATTAACATGGAACTTTAGTTTGCATGTATGCATGAGCAGTAGGCGTTCGATTATAAGTACTTTTAAGGTCAATAGTTTAAGTAGCAATAGTTAGGGTATCTTACTAGGTACCCTACCTATTGCTACTGCAATCTGCATTGAAATTCTATGAAATATTATCAAATTTATGATACATTATTATGATATATTATCAAAACTTTCAACTTCATTTTGAAAAATTGGACTTCTCGTTTTAACTTTTTAGATTAGACCCATTGAAAAAAAGAAATAATTTTAGATCTATGTATAATAAATATCCCTTATACTTCCCTACATATTATGTTCCCTGACCGTCACATGCAGGCAACCAGGGCTCGGAACCGGTTTAGAAAAATGTTTATTTCAATGTAATGGTTAATTCATCACTCGTTTATTTACCGGTTAATGAAAACTGACAGTTTAGTAAACCGAAATAATAATGGTCAACGGTTATTCTTAAAGAAAGGTTGGATTTCGGTTGTGATACTGAAATAAACTGGTAAATTCATTCATAAGTAAGAAACGTACATGTATCCTTCTATTAAGCACTTAACAAAGTTTCGCTGAATGTAAACGCTAAAAAACTCAATTTAACGAGATAATTTTAATATGGAACTTAAATTCGTCATAAACCGTTCTTTGGGATTTAACCGGTTAAAGACCGTTTTTTTTTTTTTTTTTTTTTTTTTTATGCGATTCAGTGACAAACGAGCAGACAGACCACCTGATGATAAGCAGTACCTGTCGCCCATAACACCTACGGTTCATTCACTTAGGTTTTAAGTAACAAAAATGCAGAACCACAGGTGCGTTGTCACTGTGAGGACTAAGATTACATGCCTCTTGCCTGTAATTGCGCTGGCTACCTTATCCTTCAAACCGGAACACAACAATGCAATCATTGTTGCTTGGCGGCAGAAATAGATAAGGGGGTGGTACCCATCCAGTCGGACTCCTCAGGCTTGACAGAGTCCTACCACCGGTAGATAAGGGGGTAAACCGTAACCGAAATCTGTTAAAAAATTGAACTGTTTTCCTGGAACATACGATTTAGATTCTTCATTGCAATATTTATACTTATTTACTGATATCTGATATCGAATATTATTTACTAATTACAGATATGGACGACCAAAGAGGGATATATCGACAATAATCCACATATTGAACGATTTGCTGTGCGCCGCGCCACCCATCGCTTTGTCGCAGGTAAACATACTATTTTCACTCCTGCTTGCTCACTTTGTCCAAACATTGCACAAGTGTTTCATTCTTGTGGCTACTAACATACTAAAATATTGACTTAGAAGCAATAAAAAATGTCCGTTAGAATTAAAATATAATTATAGCCGTATGAAAAGCGTTTTAATTGAATGGAATGAATAATTATTAAATATTTATATTAATAATTGAAATGATAAAAGTTTTTATACTTCGTGTATAATAAATTAATCTAATTTATTGTCCGCTAACCGCTGACGCTTACCGAGGTAAGAGCGTTGATTAAAAGTAGCCTGTGTGTTAAGGCCAGGCTGTCCGGGCGAAGTAGGCATTTAACGCTACCACCCCTCCCGCAAAGCGAGCTGTGCGCTCACGTCGCCGGCGTGAACTCATAACTACAGGTCAAGCGTCACAGAGTACGCAAGCGCGTCTATAAGCAGTAGGCCAACTTATCAATTTGATTTTAATATTATTAAAATTTAAAATACGGGAATTGATCCGATAACATTTTATTTTATTATAATACGTATATATTTAGTAATCGCGAAAAGCTAAGACATTTATTCCTATGCAATAAATGAATTTGAGTAGATATTGAACATGTAAATTATATTTTATTCAAGTATTTATATATTCATAATATATAAATACATATTTAGGAATTTTATCAGGAAATTACTTATGTTTTTGTTAGTTTGATGTTTAAAAATTTACAAATTAGTATGTAATTTTTGTTGTAGTATTGAATAAATAATAATCAAAAGCAATCGAAGGATTATGATTATGAACCACTTATTTCACAATGCATACCAAGTATGAGTTGGCGTAGCGGTAAAAGCTGGGTCTAATAACTCTAAGGTCGTAGGTTCAATTCCCCGTGCGTAGTCATTTTTCGTTCTTTTTCTCATTTTTATATAATATTATTAATTTTTCAATTATGCAAAGAAATAAGTATTTTATTTATTTATTATCATTTATCGTTTTTTTTTTTATTTATTTACTAGCGACTCACCCTCGTTTTAACGTTACGTATAGATTTCTTAGAGATGAGATATTTTCCAATAGTAAAAAATATCCTATGTGTTGACCCGGAATCCGAATAACCAACTATCATCATACCAAATTTCATCAAAATCCCTCCAGTAGTTTTTCCGTGATGCGGTAACAGACAGACAGACAAAAATTCTAATAACTATAGATTCGGTCTCTGTATCGATAATAATGTCTATTTCAATAAGATATTCCAAAAAAATATTTAATGTGCAGATTCGGCTTAGTCACAATTTGTTTATATGTATAGATATGCAAAAGGCATAGAAACGATAAAAAAATGGGATTTTGGACTTTTCAACAAGGGATAGTAATTAAAGCGCATGCGAAAAATCTTTGTATATTAAAATTCAAAATTCAATATATAAATTGAGAAAAAGGAAAAAAATGTCTACACACGAGGGGAATCGAATCTACGATCATCGAAATTCTAGTCCGAGATCATACCGCTACACCCACTTTTGCTTGGCTTGCGAATTGAAATACGTGGTTCAGAAGGTGCGAAACATTTTTTTATTTTTTACTAGCGACTCACGCTCGCTTCGCTCGCGTTCTTCCCTAGGTACGTTTTCACGGTTAGCTATGTTTATTTATATACTAGCGGCTCACCCTCGCTTCGCTCGGGTTCACCTCTAGAAAAAACAAATCTATCCCACGGAAACCGTTCATTTTTCCGGAATAAAAAGTCGCTTATTGCTTATTCTGATGTATGCACTATATTATTGTAAAGTTTCATTAAAATCCAATGGGTAGTTTTTGTGTAGTAAGCTGTATAAGTTACTGTAGTTTTTTAACTATCCAACGTGAACTCTTTGATTTTCCGGGATGAAAAGTATCCTATATGTTGACCGTGGATATAAGGTACCACCATGCAAAATTTCATTCAAATCGGTCCAGCAGCTTCGGAGATTAGCCTGTACAAACAGACAAACAGACAGAAAAACAAAAAATTAAAAAAAAAAACTGGATTTGTTCTATTCTCTTCTTACACCCCCCTGACTCGGTTTTTAGCATATTTTTTCTATGTACAGACATTCGACCTCTACAGTTTTATTATAGTATAGAAGAAGAAGATAGATATACACTGTGTTTTGGTATATGGACCGTGTATACATCCATATGCAATAAATAAAAAGCGGTTATTTTAATATTAAAACAGACACGCCAATTTTATTTATCTACTAGCTTTTGCCCGGGACTTCGTCCGCGTGGAATAGTGACTCCCCCCTCACGACCGCCCTGCCCTCGCCTTGTATCGGGCTGAGAGCGCGCTCACCCATAGACCGCGTAAAGTTAAATATGTATATTTTAAAACTATGATAACTCCTAAGATATTCATTGAAATCAAATTATGTCAAGGGCAATTTTGTTCAAAATTAAATACTTGTGATGAATAACGTATTTATTTGGATAAGGATTAATATCATGTTTATAAAAACACCTTCGGAAGTAATGCATTATTTTAGAACAAATTTGATTGCCATAAAAAGGGTTATTTTGAGTCAACCTTAAAAGATAGACATATGCTGTCGCGGACTTTTTTTTAGAACTTTTAAAGGAGAACAATTCCGTCATACACGATTTTTGCGTAACTTCAACCGCTTACGCAGCGCACGCAACGGAAGCTCTCAAAAGGAATGATTTTTTCCCGTTTTTGCAACATTTTTCATTTATGCTCCGCTCCTATTGGTCGTAGCGTGATGTTCTATAGCCTAAAGCCTTCCTCGATAAATGGACTATCCAACACAAAAAGAATTTTTCAATTCCAACCAGTAGTTCCTGAGATTAGCGCGTTCAACCAAACAAACAAACAAACAAACTCTTCAGCTTTATAATATTAGTATAGACTAGCAACTCACGCTCGCTTCGCTCGCGTTCGTCCCTAGGTACGTTTTCCCGGCTAGCTATGTTTAGGTATACCTATATAAATAGTAGCTTGCTACTCCTAAGATATTCATTTAAATTAAATATTATATAGCGATTTACTCTCGTTTTGCTCGGGTGCGTAGGCCGTACGCGGATTTTGTTCATAATTTCAGGGTTTTAATTTTTTTTTGCGGAACCCTGATTCTTTTTCTAAAATAAAAGTAGCCTAAGTTACAACTATATATACCCTATAACATCAGCTATCTATCTGCCAGTGAAAGTCCCGTCAAAATCGCTCCAGCCGTTTCGGAGATTAGCCGGAACAAACAGACAGACAGACAGAAATTGTAACAAATGTTGTTTTGGTATATGTACCGTGTATACATCCATATGCATTTAGTAAAAAGCGGTTATTTTAATATTACAAACAGACACTCCAATTTTATTTATCTGTATAAATATAAATTTGCTTTTTTTTCTAAGCGCTTGGCTTTCTAACCGCTCGACGCCCGCGCTCAGCTGATTGCGCTCACTGGCCACTGTGCCTATTACACCAGGGGCGCCACTTCAAATAACATATTTACACTAACTTGTTACATACTGCTTTATCTTACATAAAAAAACTTCGACGATGTTATGATGTAAATAATATATTCACAAAAGGTCTTCAGTAAATTTAAAATGGCCCCGTATATACTTATATGTACATAATAAAAGGTAAAGTTATAAATATGAAGATAATCTGCTAAACTACATATGTAGATAGGTACCTACCAGTCCGATTTGAAAATTATTTCTGTGATAGAAATCTGCATTATCCTTGAGGGACAAACATAACCAATGTTTTATTATGATATACTTACTTACCCGTACTAGTTATGGTTAGCTAAGTTCGCGTTATGTTTATGAAATTTGGTAGGTATGTTACATGTAGATTTATTTGATACCCGCGTCCAAATCCTATGCGTACACTCGCTTGATGAAGTCGTGGCAGAGTCGGTAAGAGTGTGTTTGTGTGTATGTCTGCTTCCCGTAACATAGACTTTTAGAAAAAAATAAAAATGCAGCGGTTCTGGGTGCGTGAAGCATATCTTTCTATAATTGAAAGCCTTTTTATAATCTGATTATCTAATTCCAGAGATTACAATATTATCAACATCTTACATAAAAACCTTTTCATACCTACTTATACCACCACGAAACGAAACGAAAGTTCATACCTACTGATAACACACTTGTAAACTCTAGAAAAGTACCTAGTACGAAAGTAATAAGCGTACATATGTATGTATGTATGTTATATATACAAACACTTACATACATACAACGCGCATAGTAAATGATTTATATTTATTAATTATATTATTTATTCATATTTAATATTAATCACAAGCATAGCCGCGCGAAACCCTTAGTATACGACAGAACGGAATCATCGATCACTAAACTAGATATTACACAAAAAATCATAAGCAAAAGTATTCTGTATTTAGGTAATTCTAGTTTAAAAAATATACAATAATGTAAATTGAACCTTAAATGTGTTACTTAAAGTTGTTTTTACTAAGCTATGTATAAAAAGCAAAAAACGTTGATTTTTTACACTATGTCCAAGGAATGAATAATTCGATGAATTAGCGGGGGGGTTGTGCGCGAGCAAAAGCGACACAGGTCCTACCTCGTCAAGGGCCAGCGGCCGACTGAATCATTATCGTCGTTGCACCTTAGTTGCTTGCGAACAAGGTTGAATATCGAATATCCGATCGATCTTATTCTTGCACAGAATTAAAAAACGTAAGTCTCAAATCTAATTTAATTTATTATGAGAATAATAATTGGTCAATTTAAATGTCTTTCGTACAGAAGATAATAAACTATATTTTCCTTCTCTGAGTATTTTTTTTGCGTATATAACTGAAGTAGTTTAAGAGTAAAATCCATTAATCTCTAAAAAAGGCATATTTTAAAAAAAATAAAACTATCGAGAAAATTTCATCCAATTGTGTTTCTGTTTTTTCTGATCCATAGAAAAAGGTTTGAAAAATCATACATTGAAATTATCACATTGATTTAATGTCTGGTATACATAGAATATGAAAGCAAATCAGCGTTAAATTTAGGGAGCCTCCTCTTAATCACCATGTTGGGGGCGAAGCCAAGAAACGCACTGGGTGGCGGCCCACCTCGGTGGGCGGTGTACCATGCAGGTTGTTCCAGGTACTTGTCTGATAGCAGGGTAGATCGTTGGAGCAACCCCATGGTTGTTGTGGTCTGCCACGACAGGCTTGCCGTCAGGTCCGTCTTGGTTGAATGCGTAAGCGATCCTACGACACCCCGTGTAGAAGGGGGAGGTTCCGTTGTGTTGGTAGTACTGGCATTTCTGGTCGGTGAGTCCCATATAACCGATTTGTATGCAGGTGTTATGCGTAAATGCATTTCCCAACGTTAAAAAAAGCGTATAAGCTATCTTTATATTCCGAATTTGAAGCCACAATAAGACTAATAAGAATATGTTTATTAAGAATAATGTTTGCCTATTATTAAATAACACGAAAGACCTTTCTTTGTCTTTGAGGTCATACACAAATTCATTAGAAATAAATACGGGCTTGTAAAAAGTAAATTTCTTCTGAATTTCTTAAGTTTTTGGGGCAACTTATTTCTGTCAAAATATTATTTGAACTATTACGAAAATTATTATTTAGCCCAATCGGTTTTGTCACTTTCAAGTGATGCACTCTCAAACGAAAAGAATTTTATTTTTAATTATATAGTCTAGCGACTAATCGAATAGTCGCCTATAACTAGAGGTTATATAGTACTGTGTACTAAATTTCATTTAAATCCATCTAACCTTTTCAACTTGAAGAAGTAATAAATATACACACACATACAAACTTTCACATTTATAATAATATTTATAATCCATTTATTTTAAACTTCCAGAAGGAGACAAAACACTCGTGTTCAACAGTCACCCTGGAGGAGCCCAAGTGTCCGAGCTGTCAGCCGTGCTCGTACGGACAGTGCAACGGACACTCGAGCAAACAAACGTGCGAAAAGAATTGCACTTGCCGACTGAACCCACCCTCGACTGATTGCAAGAAATGTGACATGGCGAAAACGTTAGCCATGGAGAACTCGAAAACAAAGTGCAAATTGGAACAACTAAGACTGGTAATGCAACAGAAGAAGCAAAAACGGGAGGCGCGCAAGTTAAAAACGTTACCGTATACTACACCCCCCAAAACTATAGTCCCCGATCAAGCGGCTATTCAGGAGGAAATAGAAACTGCTGCTTAACACCAAATATTACTAAACGTTGCTAGTGCGCTCGGAAGTGCTTAACCCATCTATTTTAAAGTCGGTTGTCGTCTTTTTATTATATGTTATACATATTGCTTCATTTATTAATCTAATACTTTGCTAATGTTATGCAAATATAGGCAACTTACTAAAAACAATTTGACTACGCATTATTTTGTTTGCATGCAATCTGTTTTATTTTATAATTATTTATTCGCGTTTCAAATACAAGACTTAGGTGCACTGTAGTTGACAAGATTGTCCCAAAATATTTTTTTAACAATTATTATAATCAATGTATGATGATTAGTGGTAATGGACTTACACCATATAGAAATTTACTTTATATTTTGTATAAGTTACATAAAACCTCATACTAAATATAACTAAAGCGCACTGGCAATGTTAATATAACCGTATTATAATGTCGAAGGCAAGTTTGATATATGCTAAATTACCATATTTAATAATTTCGGAAAGTAGATGTAAGTCTTAAGTGCTATTACGCATGTACAAATGAAAATAAATTAGCAAAATCCTAGTTGTAGTGTAAAGTAGGGTACAGGAACGATCGAGGCGATTACGATATATGGAAGAACGAATTTAGTATGCACACTGTTTGAACGGGTCGATATTGTGAAAATATACCTTTCATAATAAATACTAATTATTTGGACGGTAGTGTTATGGTTTGGCTGTGAGAGATGTATCACACTGTACATTTTGCGGCTATATGCATTGTTTACCGGACTGTATACCTCATAAACACAAGAGATTAAAATATGTTGACGTGGAGAGTGCTTCTCGTGATGACATGGCCTTTTTATACTATGGCCGAATATTTTTGTAAAAAAAAAAACAGACTAATGAACATAATATTATCATCTTATTTATAAATAGATATATTCGCTATAATGTTACAAAACTATCCTTAGAAGTGTCTGTAGTAACAATCTCATATAAATATTTGCTTTTGTCCCTTCTTATGCATGTTATTTGTAGCAACTTAGACGCGGTACATTTCTCGCGGTCAGATTATATAACTAGTAGACACTAGATGGCGCTTCATATAAATGAAATATACTGTACATACATTAGAACATAGTTACTTAGTACTTTAATCATTTTTAGGTTGTAATTTTATTTTTAGAGTTACAGGAGTAATAAAGTGTCGTTTTAAATTATTAACAATAGAAATATAACTGGAGGTAATATGACATTGACAGGTTCGTTCTTCCGTATACGGCTGGTGCAACCCGCTGAGGTCTGAAAATGATTTTTTTGTTGTTATATTTTAGATTATATTTTATTTTATTGGGACAGTCGACTTTTAGACACGTGTTTAGTTAATTTTTTGAGATCGCTGTTGATGTACATTTTGGAAATTAGTTTAATGTTAATTGTCACCAGCGTGGGGTTCACTTTCTATATTTTCTAACACACGATTTTGACTCCACGTTTCTTTAGGAAATAATCGGCACTGTTATATTTAGTTTTGTTTTTTTTTCCTTTTCAAAAAAATGTTGTTTAAATAAATGTTTTCCTCATTATACCCATTTTTTAGTTTCTTTTGGTTTTAACGACCCGAGTAACTTAATGCAATAAGAAGATATTCTAACAATCCTACAAGTATATTATATTAGCTTATACAAGCTTTGTACATAAGTAATTGATAGTGAAAATAGAATTGCTTTTTATCTTATTTCTGAAGAGTAAATTACTATAGTGTTTTATGGATGTTTAAGTAGTGATGTCGGGAGTAAAATGCCTTTTTAATTTCGGTGTTCATTATTTAGTCTACAGTCAATTATACCAAAATGTATGTAAAAAAATCATAATAAATATGAAATGGATAAAACTTTTATTCTGCTTAATAAAATATGCTTACACTAATAAAAAAATATGTACATTTTGGCATAATTGAAGTAATAATCAAAAAGTTGTTATCTTGTATTGGTATCATAGTGATGTATCCCCGATGTAGTCAGGCATTTCCTTAAAGAGATCTATTTTATTGAAACAAGGAAAGTGAATCTGTTCATTAGGAATAGTTTGAAGATTGTTATATTTGATAACTTTGTGAGTGTGGGCAGAGATCTGACATTTTGCGTTTATGGAGATTCTATCGAAATATGTATTTATTTTATACACGCTTTGTAGGATAAGAAATTAATTTATTTATAACATTATGAAGACAGTTCCGTATACTAATTAAATTGCTTAGTTACTTTACAGAAAACACATGACTATGATAAAATAATAAATGAAATGTTCTGTGTCAGATCTCTTCCTAAAATAATGGAAATATAAAACATAGAAAGATTACGACTTAGTCTTCCGTGAAGTTTCGTTCTGCCGAACTGACCCAACCTTGGCGCGGGACCAAGAGACAGGATATAAAGTTCGATTTCAGGATTGTTAAAGCAATAATGTTTCCTTACATTGCCGTTGAGTAACGCAAAGTGCCTATTGATGTGTAGTAAAATATACATATAAGTGTTGTGCCATGTGTATTATTATTAGACTCGTTTAAACGTTTATATATGGCACCTTCTTAATTTGGTTGGTTTCTATTGTTTACCAGTCTGGAGTATCGAGATCTCAAACCTATGTATATATTAATAAAAGCCCATATTAAAATTTACTTTCGTTACCATATTTCCATACATTATTTATGAAATCCGTATTTGTTTGGTCTATAACGGCTATAAGTTCACAGGGTTGCAAAAATCATATATTGTTTTTGTCTTTGTATTTTGCATGTCTAGTGAGGAGAATAAAGTTACATACTAAAGTTATAGTGTTTTATTGTTATTTAAGAATCTCAAAAAATAAAAAAAATAGTGATAGATAAAAGAAAGATTTAATACTTCTAGTTTATGCTAAATCCTCAGGTACGACACGATATCTAAACACTAGTTTCGTTCTGAACCTATAATCATCTCAATTGTATAAATAAGAACCTTGAAAATTTAATTAACATCTTTAATACAACTCACGATAAGATAATCAGCATTACGTAATAAGAAAGGTTTTTATGGTTAATACAAAAAGTACCTATTTACTTAGTAGTTCTTACTTAATTAATATTAATTAATTAGTATCTGCTTCGTTAGTCTAGTCACCTACTGGCTTGCATGTAGATGAGATGCAGATCGGGCTGATTAAGATACTGGTTTTTTTTTATCACAATACACTAATAGCCCGGAGTTGGGAAGTTGGTGGTGTTTATGGTATATCCCCACCTCGGAGAGCACGTTAGGCTGTCGGTCTAGCGTATTTTCTCTTCGTGAGAGATAAAGATGTAGAGAGTGCACTTGTCTGTCATGCATACGCGTGCGTTGTACTGTAATATGTTTCGCAGTTGGTTAGAGTTAGTCTCAGTGATATTGGCCACATTAACCGAAATCAATTAGGACAGTTTCGGTTTGTTAACCTATAACAATAATAGTAAATAGTAGGGACTCGCACTAATCCTGTGTTGCTTATAAGCAAACAACCACGACCACGATTTTAGTGATATGGTCATTCAACTATTATTAGGTAAATGTAGAATTCATATGTAAAAGGTCATTGTACGCTAAAACGGTTGTTAAGTGTCGCTATCAACATATTGTCATTTGTCACTACTCACTAAATGATTCCGGTTTCGCACGGCAAATACACTACAAATACTTATATCCATAAACTCAGAAGTTTAACGTTAACTTCAAATGTTTATATTGTTTTCAATCTATACATATAATAAAAGTTGAATCTGTACCTTAAATATTTTTTGGAAGATCTTATTGAAATAGACATTATTATCGATACAGAGGCCAAATATAGTTTTTAGAATTTTTGTCTGTCTGTTACCACCGCATCACACAAAAACCACTGGAGGGATTTTGATGAAATTTGGTATGATGATAGCTGGATATCCGGGTCAACATATAAGATACTTTTTACCGCGGGAAATTACCTCATTCCCACGGGAGTACACGTACACAACCCAAAAAATATTTATGATCAGAATTTCTTGAAACTTGGTATTAATGCTCTTCAATACAATGAAATAAATACGTGTTTTAGCGTTTTTTGAAATTCATCCCATAAGGAGATAAAATAAAGGATGAAAATTTGTATGGAACCTACCTTTTAAAAAAAAAATTGTTGTAGTTTTAGCGCGAGCGAAGCCGCGGGTTTTGCTAGTTTACATTATATAATAAAAAACTATGAAAAATAATAAACCTATGAAACTATGAAAAAATATTTTTTTTGTGATCGCAATTTTAAAGAATAATTGAGAAAATAACACACAAGACTTTTCTACAAAACATTTAATTTCGACATGTGTTAAGATAAACTGTATATTAATCTATTGAACAAATCAACAATGATTTTTGAAACAATAAGTGTTAAAATTTTACTTAAAATCCTAATGATATGAACCCTGAATGAATATAAAATGTACTAAAATATTGCAAATAGCAAACTAATACAACCTAAAAAATTACATTGTCTTTTAAATAAGTCAACATAAATTAATATAACTTAAGCTCTGTAAGAAACAATGCTAACAAAGTCGGTTCTATAAAGCTAGGAAAGATGTCAGCGATTGGAAAGTATACTCTTAATTGTACAACATTCATAATAATTACTGGACATTGAACAGTATAGTATAAACATTCCTTTACTTACTAAAAAGAATCAATATATTATATACCTATCGAAAATGCTCGATTCAATCAATTTAGAACCCAATGTCAAATAATTACCATAGAGGATAGGAAAAAACAGTGTATACATCTATTAAAATTTAAAATTGGAAAACAGTCAATTGTACTATTGCACGGCACTATTACAAAGCGTGGAAAAGACAGGAGCTAAAGAAAAGTCTGTACTTCACGTAAATTATTTATTATATAAAGTTCATCTCATATAAATAGCACATAACCCACACAACACCGCCGGCGAAACGACTGCGACACTGAGAATATAAAAACAAATTCGTTACCTACTGCACACATAACCGTTCGAGTCATTTCGTCGGACGCGACACTTAATGTTTAAGACAAACTCTTTATTTGACTACAAATGCCTACTCGACTTAACAGAGAGAACCGCGAAAATTTATTTAATTCAATTAAACTACTATGTAGAGATGAGTACAGCCGAGTGCAATGTAAATCCTTGTTAGAGTGAATGTAGCAAAAAACAGCTACAGTCACTCTTAAGATACTTGTTTTTTGGTTGAGAAATTCCGTCAAGCTGAGTGCCCTCAAAAATCAAACTTACATATAAAAAAAACCAGTGACCTAATCACGCAGTAAAAAAAAATAAAACTAAAACTGTAAGCGAGAATGACAAAACACCACATTCATCATGACCATACTAATACAGTATAGTATAAGAGGCTGTAGTCAAATTGAGTGGCAGTCTTAGAATAAGAGTGTGCTCATGCCACCCATCTCCGCTTGTTCCTTGACGAATATCTCGAAGTACTGGTAAATGATGGTGACAGCGAGTAAGATACCAGTGCCAGAGCCTATGGCCCCGAGGAAGTCTGCTAAGACCGACAGAGCTCCAATACAAAGCCCTCCAAAGGCGGCTGCTGTGGGGATGTAGCGGTTCAGTTCGTGGATCATTGAGTTGTCTCTGTGACCACGCATTACCATCTGCTGTTCTTTTAGTTGTTTCGCCACCTGTGGGATGGAGTGTTGCTTTAGTTTTATATAGGTATTATTGATATAAAAGTTAACATTCATTTAATAAAAGTTAATATCAAAAAAGTTACATATTATGAAATTCAGTTAAAAATGTCTTAAATAAAACTATCTTTACCGATTTCTTCGCAGATTTATTTAGATTTTTGGTTCTTGACGTTTCAAAAAAATCCGACGATAGTTTTATATATTATATAGCCTTCCTCAGTTAACGGGCTATCTAATGCATTTTTCAAATCGGATTAGTAGTTCCTGAGATTAGCGCGTTCAACTAAACAATCAAACAAATTCTTCAGCTTTATAATATTAGTATAGATGTTCAATATTCGCGTAAATCTAAGAAAGATTATTAAAATATTTTTAAAATATTTTCACAATTTTCAGACAAACAAAAAAAATACCATAACAATCAACAAAATATAATGCCAACAGAATCACTTACATCCTTAGCAGACGATCCGGACACATCAATCCAGGTCTTAGAGAAGAAAGCACAGGAGCCCAACATGAAGATGATGTATAGCACCGCATGCAAGGGGTCGTGGGCAATGTGAGTAAGAGACTCCGGGGGACTGAAGTAGTAGCACAGCCCTCCCACAGGGTAGGCGCGCGCCGGGCCGCCGCCGCCCACGTCCGCCCACACGCCGAGGAGATTCACAAGGAAGTTACCACTGAATTTGACAGCTAACATCTGAAATGTATAACACGGATTAGATGTTTTTTTTATATATTTAAGTTAACAAATCTGTACAGATACATAAAATTGAAATGTCTGTTTGTAATGTCAAACTTAACATTTTTTACTGAACGCATATGAAATTACATACAATACTTATAAGAAAAACTTAAGATGCTTTTATTTTTAGAAAAAGAATTAGGGTGCTGCTCAAAAAAATTAAAACAAACATAAGTACGCAGGACAATGGTAGCCCAGTGGTAACGCGCTTGCTTGGGAAACCAAGTGAAGCGGCTTCAAATCCGGGGTCTCGCACTTCTGATATTTTCATGTGCGAATCATTTTCTAACTTGATTACAACTTGCCTTACGGTGAGAGAACCTAGCAAATTTTCGAAAGACATGTGAAGTCCGCCAACTCGCACTTGGCCAACGTGGTGGACTATGGCCCGATTCCCTTCGTATTAAAGGGAGGCCCGTGCCCAGCAGTGACGTTAAAAAGGGCTGAATACAATACAAGGACGCACCCGAGCGAAGCGAGCGTAAGTCACTAGTATATAAAAAATCAGTTGTTGTTGACAATTTCACTTTAGAGTATTTAATTTATATTAAGAACATAGTATAGGTAGCAAAATTTTCTTAATGTTATGCCAAGAAATACTATCATCGATCCAAGTTCTCCCAAATCTAAATTTTAAAGCAAAAAGCATAAAATTCATAAAAAATTAAAAACGATTATTTATTACCTGAGAAATGACATATAGATTGGAGACCAAGGCTGACTGCAGAATGATAGGAATGTTGGAAGTGTAGAACAGCTTGATGGGGTACGAGGAGTACTGACCGCGGTAGCGAGCCGACTTGATTGGTAGGTCCACCCTGAAGCCCTGAAATCGTATTCAAAGAAATTCTTACAATACATAGAAATAATTTAAGAATCCATATAAAATATACAAATGAAACAACGGGACCTAAACGTGTAAATTCGAAAGTGACTAAAAATACCTTATTTCCAACGCAAACATTCTAGCTGTCGAATGTTTGATGTTAACTCCGGTCCGTCTCGGTTTACAATATAACTTTTTAAACTTTCGTGTTCTATAATTATATAATAATTATGTCCCGTGTGACCCATGATGTCATTATTATATAATTAGTAAAAACGAAAATTTAAAAAGTTATATTAAGAAGTAAGTAAAATAAAAATAGCTTTTCATTCACTGACAAAAAATAACTATCATTAAGTCACTATATAAATAAAAAAAAACATCAAATAATCGATCAACATACCTGGAAGTATATAACAATAGCAAACACGAGCACGGTGGCGAGCAGGTTCATCAGGTTGGGCAGGTTCTGGCGGTAGAAGGCCTCCCTGAGGGCGCGCACCTTGTCCGGGCGGGTGGCCAGCAGGTGGAACAGGGCTATGACTGCGCCTTCGAATTCTGTGCCGCGACCTGAATATAATAATGTACATTTAAATTTTCAGTCATCCTAAACTTAATATTTTCTTAGATTTACGCGAATATTTCACACTAGCGGTTCACCCTCGATTCGCTCGGGTATAAACCCGAGCGAATCGAGGGTGACATTGTTATATAATTAGTGTTCCCATAAATAAAAGTTCCCACCCATAAGGGTGGGATTTATCCCACGCACCTTACCCGCCCAACACAATTCTTTAATATTGTAGAAAATACTTATGTTCTAATTTAATAGTTTCCGCAGCGCATGCGACGAAAGACGTTTTAGGGCACTTATTTTACACCTTGGGTTACTTAAGTTTTAGTAAGGATCCCTAATGTTTTCTAGCAATAAATATAGCCTATGTCACTCAGGGTGAATGTAGAATGGTGAAAGAATTTTTGAAATCGGCACAGTAGTTTTTGAGTTTATTCATTACAAACATACACACAAAAATGCAAATCTTTCCTCTTTATAATATTAGTATAGATTTTAAATAAACCAATCTTTTCGAATTATTTCGTGGACTCGGTCTCTCCAGTGACCATGGTCGCTGTAAAGCATACGAAACGCCGGGAACCGAAAACCGCTAAATAATCCGAAAAGATAGTTTTATGTAAAATCACCCAAACTTTTACTTTAACCGTTTCATGCAGGAATAAGTCGAACATGAAAAGTGAAATATGATGATGATGTGTAATTATTGTCTTTATCACATTTATAATATTAGGATTTATCATTTTAAATATTAGGTTTTGCATACATTTTATACTGAGGTACATGATCTATATTTATTTATCTTATTTTTATTCTTGGTTTTGTAGAGAAATATTCTACTCTACTCTAATATTCAATGAGAAAAAAGTGTTTAAAGGTAAAAATATAAAATCAAAATATCCTGAAAGTTGTAAGACTAGCGCTTCCTACCCATTGTCGTGTAGGACAATGTTTTTTTTTTATTTTTGAAAATATACATACGCGCCTTTGTCCTACAGTTATTAATGAAAAAAGTATCACCGTGGGGGCGACAATATTGAGCATAGCACTAAGAAATCCTATTTTATTTGTAGTTCGAATTGATCATTCAATTATGCATATTTTTAATAATAAATACTTTGAAAATCAGCCAGTTACTAATAAATTTTATGACATTGTTAGTTTAACAAGTTCGGAGAGGGGGACTATTTGATCCAAGCCATCTGTATTGTAGGACAACATTTTTTCTTTTAACAACAATTTATTGTTGATATAATCCAACATTAAGTTGGATTATATCAACAATAAATTGTAAAACAACCTGTTAGTAATAAATGGACTATCACCGTTTTGACATGTTCCATATGAAACCATAATTGCATCTACCACTATCAATTTCTCATAGAAAGAATAGTTGGATGTCTCCCTAAAATGAAGCTACTCACAAATTTTGCCTTTTTTCAGACATGGTTTACAATTAAGAGAAAAAACTATATCCATTTTTTAAAATTCTGTTATTAAACATTAAAATAAATTCATTGGGGACTGTAAACTATAATCTTTGTATGTTTTTAATGTGTCTTACATTATAAAAAACATATATATTTAATACATTTGTACACTTACCAGTGTTGACGGTAGCAGGAGAGAATGCTTTCCACACAATTGTTTCACAAATATTGGTAGCGATGAAGAGAGAAATACCAGATCCCAGACCATATCCTGAAAAATATTTACTTTTAGTATCATATGTTTAAATTATATATAAATCTTAGATAATAATGTATTTGAATTAAAATCTAATAATTTGTCTGTAAGAGGAAAAATAATTAAATGAAAAAAAAATTTCCTTAACAAATGAAAGATTCCATTACCTTTTTGCAAGAGCTCATCAAGCAGTAGAACAATCAAACCAGCAACAAACAGCTGTATAATGATAAGCAGACACACTCCCGCTCCAATTTCACTAGGCTCTCCATACATTCCAGTCATGACATAGACAATGGCTTGACCCACAGTGATTACCATACCAAATACTGTTGGCAAAAGAAAAAAATATCTATACTAATATTGTAAATGTGAAAGTTTGTGAGTAAGGATGTATGTTTGTTAGTTTTTCACACCAGAACGGCTGAACAGATCTGTATGAAATTTATCAGAGATAGATTAGAGTCTGGAATAACACATAAGCTTCTTTTTATCTGGGAAAAATGTACAGTTGCTGTGGAATAGGTTTGTTTTTGTTTTCCTCGAGGCCAATCCGCGCAAAGTGAGGGTGAGGCTTTAGTATATATATCATGTAAGGTATAAAAAATTTATGTTCATCACATTTTTATTTTTATTTCAACAAACATATTTGAATATGTTAATGTTAATTTATAAAAATAACTCATTTAGCAGGTCATTTAAAATAAACAAAATCAATTTATTATTGCAGTAAAACTTCTTTAGGCTTTACTGAATACATTAGAAACATGAGTGTCGCAGAAGTGAGAGTCAAATTTAAGAATAATAAATGAAAAAATATATTACATTATTAATTTAATTATTACTTATAAAAATATGTAACTATTAATTTTTATAATTTTATAATAATTATTACTTATAAAAATGAATATTTATTACTAATAATTTTAATTTTATAAAAATTATTATTATTATATTTTGAATGGTTTTTAATTCCGGTAAATGCCACAGCACCAAAGAGGTTTTACTTCAACCACACATAAAGATTACACACACAATTTTTCTTTTATTTAGTTTTTTGTTACCTAAGTAACTTTTACTTAATCGATATTTCTATAAAATATTAAATATATTATCAATAGTTGCATTGAATAATAAAGTAGAGCAAGAAATTTATAACTAGCAAAAATTGATGTAGTGGCAACATTTTCTTTTTGAAAACAGGTAAAAGATCTATGCCTATATAAATATTATATTGGCAAAGTGCCTAAATTGAAACTGTTCAAAGGAATTGGCCAAGTGCCATTAAAATATTTTAAATATTACTTTAAAATTCTACTGTTATTAATATAAGAAAAACTTTCATTGCAATTGATAATAATACAATTTTATTTATATTATAGTTATTATAGATATTATACTGTAAAAGTACAATAAATATATGCATTCATTACATTCATCTATTAAAAAAGCAATACTGAACTTACATTTTTGAGCTCCATTAAATAACGCTCTATCTTTAGGAGTATCACCAACTTCAATAATTTTTGCACCAGCAAGTAACTGCATGATGAGACCTGATGTGACAATTGGGGAGATGCCAAGTTCCATAAGGGTTCCTCTATTCGAAGCCAGGATCACACGGATCCAGTAGAAAGGATCCGCACTGTCTGATGACATTATACCGAATAATGGGATCTAAAACATCATAACTGAGTGTTAAATATATTTATACTTTTCATATGGTAACAATAAAATGAGATTAATAAATTGTTGTTAAAAGGTCGTATTAATTAGACCAATAAATCAACTTTCACTGAATATACATAATGTAATTTATAAAATTAGAAAAGAATACTTTTTAAAGTATTAATGTGTACTATCATCATTTGTTGTAAAATTATATTTTATAATGACATATGGATAGTGTTAAGGTATTTGTAAGTGTGGCAAATATTTTGCTTACCTGGCAGCATACTAAGAAAATAAATAACGTGATTGCTGTCCATAATACTTTTTCTCTGAATTGGATCTGAAAAGGAAAGTTTCATTTATAATTGATGACTACGATTACATTTCAATGTACAGTTATCCTGTAAAGAGATTCTTAGGTTAGTATACTTTCACTTGGCCCAAAGCGGATACTTTCCCAAAAAAATAAGACGATATTGTCTTATTTTAATAAAAATCAAGTATGCCTATAATCTTATGTGAAAAAATAGTAAAAAATAAGAGATAATAAGATTTAGATATAGACTTACCTTTCTCTCCGGTTTCGCTATTTCAGGTAATATACTGCAAAACGGTTTTATTACTTCAAGGAATTTGACTGAAATACAAAATTTATGAATTATTTACACGTTTAACACAGTAATTTATATTTTAACTCACTATATTCGGGTAAACTGAGAATAAGTGTCTATATAATATATATTCACTTATTTGGAGGATTAATATAAAAGATACTCACTTCCCATTTTGATTTACTGTGATTTTACTATCCTAACTAAAATATCAACTGTTCTATTCGAATAAAACCATTCAACTTTTGTTCAATAATAAGACTCCAACTACACTATTACAAAAATGAACCTGCGCAACGCTACCAACGAGCTATTCGCAAATGACACGTCCACAACGTCATGTCACGTGACCTGTGATGTTGGCGTGCAAAATGTTGCCTATATTTGTTATTAAATGCACCAATCTATTAAAATTGATTTATGAATCAAAAGCCAAAAGATAAATTTAATGAGGGTAAATTTAAGTTAAATTATGCAGCAGAGCAGCTATAGGATTATTTTAAAGTATAATAACAAATAAAATATACAATGTTACCTACGCACACTATAAATTAGAATGATCATAATTTTAGGTGAATCTTTTTTTAGAATTTATGACGAAATATGATATTCCCGAAAAGTAAATGCTATACTATTATTTATATTATATTTTGGATATAGAAATATATAGATATATTTCTATATCAAAAATATTAAATAAAAACTGATTAATATGATGGATGTACCTACTTAATAATTTTGTATTATCTTTTTGTTGACATATGTCATCAGTGTCATCTGCAATTTAAAAAGTACAAGCTGTCAATAAATAAAAAAATATTGGCCATGTGAATTTTGACAGCAAATATATGGTTAACACTAATATTTAAAGATTTATTTAAGTATCATATTACGCGTTTTAAAATGCAACAAGCTCATCGTTCTGGTACTCTGAAACAGAGTAACAAAGCTCATAAATCACGTCATAGATCAAAACGGGGTATTTCGGCGGCTGTTAAAGGTCAGGTTATATTAATGCAGATTTTAAATATTATCGTTTTTGTATATATTTATAATTAAAATTTTGTTATAGGCAAAGTAAATGTAAAAGAAATTGTACGCCGTAATCGTCATATTCTAAAGAAAGAAGAGCGACGTCATCAAGCTTTACAAATTCGTAAAAACAAACGAGATGAAGTTTTGTCCAAAAAGCGAGCAATCGGTGGTAATAGGAATCCTCCATTTTTGATATGCGTCGTGCCGTTAAATGCACAGCTTGATGTTCAGTCAGCGTTAGTTATACTAAAAACATGTTATGAAGGGGCCACTGTTAGTCAGTCACCAAATGGTATTTTACACGTTGGGTTAGTAAATATATATATTTGTAATATTTATATTATATTTTACAATATAGCAGCTAACTTTTACATATAAATACAACATGCACAAACTCTTTTCATTATTTAAGATAAAATATGTTTTTTCAGCTTGCCAAATTTCAAGCAGCGCTTTTCCTTTATTTGTCCTGAAGTAGACAATGAATTCAGTCTACTTGATTCTCTCAAAATCGCTGATACAGTACTGTTTGTCTGCTCAGCTCTTGATGAACCAGTTGATGAATTAGGGGAAAAGGCTTTAGCTTTGTCTATGGCTCAGGGTATGCCTACTCCTATTGTAGTGGCTATGGATATAGAAGGAGTTCATCCTAAAAAACGAACAATTGAAAAACAAAATGTTCAAAAACTTATATCCAAGTGGTTGCCTGAAGAGAAAGTTATGCAGTTAGATAAGAACTCTGATGGTTTGAATATTTTACGTCGAATTGGCAACCAGAAGAGGAATATCATCCATCACAGAGAAAGAAGGCCTTATATGCTAGCAGAAGACGTAGAATATGTGCCAAATGCTGATGATGACAATGGCACTTTAAAAATTAGTGGCTACTTGAGAGGAATGCCTTTAAATGTAAATGGTTTAATTCACATAAGTGGCTTAGGAGATTTTCAAATGTCTAGAATAGATGGTCTAGAAGATCCACATCCTCTACATTTAGGGAAGGAAAATTTAAAGTCTGATACTATGGATGCAGAAATAACAAAAGTTTCAGTATTACAAGTTGCAGATCCTGCCAAACAAGAGCCTCTAATATCAGAAAATATTCCTGACCCAATGAACGCTGAGCAGACTTGGCCAACTGATGAAGAAATAAAAGAAGCAAACATTGAAACCAAGAAAAAGATTAAAAAAGTTCCCAGAGGCTGGTCTGATTATCAAGCTGCTTGGATTGTAGACTCAGACGCTGAAGGTTCAGAAGGGTCTAGTGATGAAAATGAAGAAAATGATGATAACGAAGATAATGAAGATTTCATGTCATGCGAGGAAGACAATTCTGACCAAGAAGCAAATGATGACAATGATTTTGAGTCTGTTGTTGCAGAATCTGAAATTGGCCCCACAGATGAAAAATACAATGAAACTGTAGATGTTTTTGAAGAACATGAAATGTTAAAAAAGTTAGCAGCAGCAAAGGAAGATCAGCAATTTCCCGATGAAGTTGATACACCACAAGATGTTCCTGCAAGAGAAAGGTTTATGAGATATAGAGGCTTAGAATCTTTTAGAACATCCCCATGGGATCCTAAAGAAAACCTGCCAGAGGACTATGCAAGAATATTTCAATTTGAAAATTATGAAAGAACCAGGCGAAGAGTATTTAAAGAACTTGAAGATAGTCTTGAAAATATGGTAAGAATCAACTATTCTTATAAAATATTTATTTATTACATAATATCTGAGTATTGTTTTTAATTGTATTTTATTTGCCGTGCCAGTTTTTATTATGGATCAAATACAATATGGCCAGAGAGATGTAGATAACAGATAGAGTAATGATTTTTCTTTGATTCATTTTGAGCATAAAATTAAGTAAAATGTCTTTTCAATTTCAGTATGGATTTTACATAACAATTCATGTAAAAGGAGTCCGCCAAGATCTCTGGAAAGCATTTCATGCTGCAAATCCTAACGCTCCAATTTCAGTTTTTGGCCTATTACCTCATGAACATAAAATGTCCTTAATGAATGTTGTTTTAAAGAGGACAGGTGCATCGGATGAACCAATAAAAAGTAAAGAAAGATTAATTTTCCAAGTTGGGTATAGAAGGTTTATTGTCAACCCTATTTTTAGTCAACATACAAATGGTAGTAAGCACAAGGTAAAATATGAATTTTATTTTAATTTTATTTCGTAATAGAGCTTCTTTATCATCAATAATTTTAAAGTATTTGTATTCCTTTTTTTCAGTATGAAAGGTTTTTCCAGCCTGCTTCAACCTGTGTGGCAACTTTCTTTGCCCCTATTCAATTCAGTCCATCCACTGTTTTATGTTTTAAAGTAAGCAAAAGCAACAGATATATCATATTTTTATTATACTCTTAAGTGACTGCATAATATGTGTTTTTTCTCAAAATAATTTTTTTCTAGGAAAAGAAAAATACTAAATTACAGTTGATAGCATCAGGTGTTTTACTGTCATGTAATCCTGACAGATTAGTTATTAAGAGAATTGTGCTTTCTGGCCATCCATATAAGGTAATAGTAATTTTGTATATGTCCTACATATGTAAACCTCTTCTTTCAATGTAAATTGTTATATTGCAGTACTTCTATGATTAAAACTAAGCTAATTATTGAACCTATAATCAAAAAGTATAATTTAGAACTCACATTCAAAAATTTATTGCAAAGGTTGAGATGCAGTGTATAAATTTTGTTGTTTTTTATTACAGGTACATGAGAGATCAGCAGTCATCAGATTTATGTTCTTTAATAGAGATGATGTGATATATTTCAAGCCATGTAAATTAAGGACTAAATATGGACGCACTGGGCATATAAAAGAGCCTTTAGGTAAATATTAATATTTATTTTAAACTAGAAATATACGACCAAAACAATTCGCACTAGAGGAAATTACAATCTCTTAGCATATTTTAAACAGTCCCCAGCAAATCTTTATGATGACATTTCAACTGTGTTGTAATATAAAAATACCATCAAAATTTTTGACTTTTCCTGTGTATTTTTCAACAATTTTCTTTTATATAATCTTTAGCCTGATAATAATGAACCTAATGAAAAAAAAAGTAGTCATGAGGACTGTCGACAGAAGTGAAAACTTAAAACTATAAACAAACAGGTGTTATTTTTTGGAAATTGAAATTAATTGTTTGATCTTAAATTAAAACTGTTAACATTTATCTGGTTTTAACATCTATCGGCACTCTTTGAGTGTTAGCGTCAACACGTCATGTGACCATGTCGATGACGACTTACATGATTTTACTTTACTCCCCATCCAAACCTGCCTATAGAAGATTTTACTTCAAAAAAAAAACAAACAGCCAAATCATAATTCCGTCATACATGTGGCAATTGTTTTTTTTTTTAGATGGTACTCTAATTTTAAGCAATACAAAAACAAACAATAAATTATGTTTTTTTATTTATTTTTTTATCATTAAAGGTACACACGGACATATGAAATGTGTGTTCGATGGTCAACTGAAATCTCAAGATACAGTACTTCTAAATCTCTACAAGCGTATATTCCCGAAATGGACTTACGAAGACTGTATTGTAACTGATAGAGACAAAAATGAAGCTATGATGGAGTAGTATTGTAAATAAACAAAATATCATATAATATGAGTTTCATTATAATATTTTTAATAATGTGTATGTATAAGTTATTACAAAATATTGCTGCAGAAAAATGGTGAAGCCCCTATAGTTGTAAATATTACTTAAATTAGTCTCTATTAGTTTTTACCATGTTCATTTTGTAAGAAAAAAAAACACATGGATTGGATGAAAGGACAATGATTCAACAGTTGAGACATTGACTCAAATCTACGAATAAATAATATTATTTATTCATAATATAAATAATAATATTAATTATTCATATGCGTAAATACAATATCAGCTCAGTTTTAACATTATGAAATTTCAAATGTTTTATTTTCATTATCTATACTCTATACAAAAAAAAATTGAAATGTCTGTTTGTAATATTAAAATAACAACTTTTTAACAAAATGTTTATGAATTATATACAGTACTTAAAAAAAACACAATTTTTTAAATTTTTGTCTGTTTGTTCCGGTTAATCACTGAAATTGATGGACTAATTTTGACGGACCTTTCACTGGCAGATAGCTGATGTTATAGGGAGTAATTTAGGCTACTTTTATTTTTTAAAAGAATTAGGGTTCGGCTAAAACAATCAAAGCGCATCTAGGGACGCACCCGAGCGAAGCGAGGGTAAGTCGTTAGTTACCTATAATTCTCTATTTACTATTCCGGTCCCATTATATTTATACACATAATGATACATATATTTATTGAGTCGAATCCGTACATTAAATACTTTTTTGGAAAATCTTATTGAAATAGTCATTATTATGGATACAGAGGCAGAATTTAGTTTTTAGAAATTTTGTGTCTGTGGCCGCATTACGGAAAAACCACTGGAGGGATTTTGATGATTTTTTTATGATTATAGCTGGTTATCCGGGTCAACATATAGGATACTTTTTTCCGCGGGAAAATATCTCATCTCTTGAGAAATTTATACTAAACTTTAAAACGTAACTAGGGACGAACCCGAGCGGAGCAAGAGTGAGTCATTAGTCTATACATAAAACATACAAGTGAAATAAAAAAGATCCAGGAAAGTAAATAAAAGCCATATCATTTTCACATGTTTACTGACACATGAAGCGCTAGCCTACAGAGGACAGTCCTGCGCCTAACATTAACGGATAATCTCTTGTGAAGGCAGTCTGCGTACGCGATACGTCTACGTGAAGTCTCTTTGATTGACATAAAAGTTACTTTATATTGATATAAATGTAACAAAACAAATGAAACTTTGTATAGAAATAGACAGGAATTGACCTTTTATTGAACCGCGAGCTATTAATTGAATTTTATTTGTGATTTTGGAATATAGTTAATAATATTTTAGTTTGATCTAAAATATTATACCTATATATATGTTATTGTATTATAGATATTTCAGTAACTTTTATGTCGTCAAAGTGACCAAATAATAATAATAATACATATACATATATTTAAAAAATCAATTCATTTGCTTTGAACACTACACACGTTATTTCGATATTAGTAATCTTAGTATTTTTAAAATGACTTAATACTTTTAAGCAAAAACAAAATAACTTAAACGTAATAGAATCTGTAGCGTTCTTCTGAAAATTTATATTACAGTAAATTATCCAAACAAACATTTATTATAACTAATAGCCATTTTCTCAAAAAATGTCTTTGGTTATATATATATATATATATATATATATATATATATATATATATATATATATATATATATATAATATAAAAATGAAAAATACAAAAGTTTGCAGAGTAAATTACTAACCACTATAAGATTGTACTAATTAATAAGAAACTACGACTTAAGGCTATTTGGTTTAATAAACGTTCATTTACGAGTATTTTAAAATATAATGAATGCAAATACAATTGTACTATAGGTGTCACAATAATAAAAGTTGTAAAATACAGACAGACATACATAACTTTTATGTTAAATATTAATTATTTGTTCACTGGTTACTTTTAGTAACTTTTATTTAGTTTGTAAAAATAAAATATAAACATGTCGCTATGACTTGAAAGTATGATTGTATTCGATTTACTTCTCTCTACATTAGTTATGAATATTAAGTGTCAATAAAGATATACATATATATGTACATATGTATATTAGGATGGCAGGAAAAAACTGAGTTTTTTTCTTCATGTCTCGTATGAAGGCATTCAGTTTTTCATGCTTTAAAAGCCATTTTAAACAACAGCTCGACAAAAAAATTTTAAGCTATAACTTTGTGGAAGTAACAATTTTTTTAGTTTCAATTTTCTTAATTTCACTGAAGTGAGAAAAACAAAATTTAAAATAAAAAAAATGAAATTTGACCATTTTTAGAACTCTTGAGCGACCCCTAAAATTTTATTTTCAAGCTGATCACTTTTAAAAGATGAAAAACTAACATATAATTTTTACAAGACATGACAAAAAAAATGTAGGTTTTTTGCGCCACCTAATGTATTTCAATTATTTAATTTTTCAATTCACAATTTTTAATCCCATGATTTGTCACTTCATCAAAATTATTTTTAAATTTATTAAATAATTCATTTAAATAACTCTCTCTCATGATATCTTTTAATTAAAAATACTATTACATATTATTATATCAGTAAAAAAACTTTATTCAGAAATATTAAAAATGCTTAATAGCAAATGTTATTAATATAATAAATGAATATTTGAAAAATATGACGTATTTTTTTGAGATTAAACCTAAGCAAACTGCAGACACGCATTAACACTAGTAGGGCCGTCGGAAACAAAGAGACCTTATAATTGTAATTTACATGCATATTTACAAAAATAATTTACTTAATGCTTTTATTTATATTTAAATTTAGATCAAACTTATATGTAAAAAGTGACATAAAAATAATTATTGAAAAAATATTTTAATTCACATGTTAAAAAAGCTTTCGTTGAAAAAAATTTATTATAATTGTTGTTAACACAAAAAAATAGAATAAGTTACGACGTACATACATGTTAACGTATTGTTATAATGTTTATTTTTTAAAATAAATAAATGAATGTTAAAAAAATATTAATATCATAATTAAAAAGAAAAACTACTATAATATCACTCAGATCTCTTTGTTTTCGACGTATATCGGTAGCCATCTTCCATTCAATTTATAATTATTTTAAATCTGCTCTCAATCTACGGTAGAATTTTACAGAATATTTATTTTCTTTATTTAAATATAATATATAATTTTATCAAAGGCATGTTTTCACAGATAATATTACGACGGAGCAACGGACTGAGACGCCATGTTGGTTTAAGTGTCACTCGAATTGCGTCTGAGCCAGTTTGTGTGGAAGTTGGATTTTTAAAGGTTTTTTTCTGGAGGCAGTTGTTTTTAATTTATATTTTAAGCTTTAGGTTTTTTATTGCGTCGCTTTTTCGCGTCTGCTTCGTTCGGCGGCGGCTTGGAGCTTGATGTGTTGTGTGAAGCGCCGGACTTGCTGTACAGATTGTTGAGAAATTCTTCAAGATTAGGATCGTGACTGTAACGTTAGAAAATTGACGTGATCACAAAAAAATGAATTTTATTTGAATAACAAAATAGCACAATAGCAAAAGGTATTTTTAGAAAATAAAATCAAATTTTTTAATAAATATCACAGATAGCGCACATACAAATGTAAATTACTTGCAACATATAAATGTTTGTGTAAAATTAAGAAAAAGTGCCATCAGTGAATACGCATTTCAAACCCATTATCTAGTGGCTGATCTTTAAATTTAATTTTCCTTTACTTATAAAAACGTTAATATACCTTTCTGGAATATATTTTTCATATTTTGTTAATTTTACACAAACTATAATAATAACAAAACGATACTGTAATGATATTTAGGGTCATTAGAACTTATTCATCTTTGTTGATGTGATCCCATGCTAATATGGTGTCGTGTATGGTGTATGTATGGTGTATGTACGGCGGTAGTTACCCGGTGGAGGGGCGGTGCGCGTCGCTGGCGGCCGCCTTGTTGCCGAGCACGATGCGGTACTGCACCACGTGGCAGTCCGGCCGCAATTGCTTGAGGTTTTTCTTCTAAATATACAAACATTAAATTGATCAGGGATATAATAAAATTAAGAATTAATAACTACAGAACTGCTAGTCCAAATCTGAACAGTTTTTTTCTTTAAATTATAAAGTTTTATAAATAAATAGTTTAAAACGGTCTCATTGTTACTTTCTATTGTTGTCTACTTAATTAATTACTAAGAACTCTGGATTTCATTGACATTAGATATCGTTGCAATGTGAGATTTAAGTCAAAAGTAATCAAACTTCAAAAAAAAATATATTTGGTTTTGGGGGTCATACCCCCTCTAGATTAAGGGGAAGGCCCTTGACCCGAGCTTGTGTGTAGTGAATAGTGTAGTACCTGGCAGCTCGCCCACTGCGTGATCTGGTACACGGCGCCGTCCATACACGCGTAGTACATCACCAGCAGCCCCATCATGCTGGACTCCGCCCAGATGTCACCCTGCAAGTGTTTGATTTAAATATTAAAATATATCCCTGATGTTTATTGAAGTAAAACTTCGTTACACACGCTTGACTTGGGTGGTAAGCTAGTGAATGCGTTGCAAAAAATGTACGTACGTGTGTTGTTATTGTCTGACAAATGATATATAATATTGTATTCTTTCCTTAAATGATATTCTATAAATATATGATGGTAATATGCCTAATATGCGTTATTTTCTCTCCTCTAGTATCTCACCTATCCTAATTAATTAAAATATAAATTGAATTTCATAAAGAGTACCGATAACCTACAGAAGTTTTACTTCCTGCGTGTGTACACATTCATACACGCACTCTTTAATTTTTATTGCGGTTAATTATCGGACGTAGTTATGCAAAATGGATCCAGCCTATGAAAACAGTTTTTTGAGTTACTGTCATAAATGGCACCTACATATCAACTTTAGTATATGCAAAAATATCCAAGTCGCAAAGTACCTTTTTTCTTTTGAAACATACAGACGGTTTTGTTATTTTTATATACCAATTTTACTATAACTTCTATTTTCTCAAAAGTAAGTTTTTGTGGTTGGATCTATTTTACATAACTACGTCCAATTATGAGTTTGTATGTGTATGTCACGCTGAAACGACTGAAAGAAATTGGATAAAATTTTATCTTAAAATAGATGATGAGTAACACATAATATGTAGGTTACTATTAGGCACGGAAGTGAAGACGCTCGAAAAGTTACTTTATCACCTATTTTTAGGCATAAGGAACCCATTTTTTTTAAATGTTAGGGAATACATTTACGCACACCGCCTGCATACATACAGATAGTTATGTGGGACTCACCGGCGAAGCCAGTAATACCCACTAAAGCCCAACAGAACCTCCCCCGTCTTAATGGGGCGTCGCAGGATCGCTTACGCACTCAACCACGACGCCCCGACGGCAGGTCTGACGAAGCGGATCACACAACCAAGGGGTTGCTCCTACAGTTCACTCTGCTGTCAGAGAAGTACCAGAAGTAATCAGTATTGAGGTCTCCATCTAGGGACCCGAGCGAAGTCTAGCTAAGTCGCAAAATATCCATATTTCCATACTTAATATTATAAATATAAAAGCGCGCTTGTTTATTTGTCCTTCTTTCACGTCGAAACAGAGTGACGAATTGGTGTGATTTTTTGTGTGAATATAGTTGGAGAGCTGAAGCAGCCTATGTCAGTACATAGGCTACTTTCTACCGCGGAAGATTATCTCATTCCCAAGGGAAAACACGTTATAACACAGCCCCCAACAACTCATCCTACCTATGTATACATATAATATATAGTCTATCTATTCCATACTAACCGTTAAAACGTATCTAGGGACGAAGTCGCTACTATATTATTAATAAAATAATAATGTCCTCCTGACCGATTCCGGCCACAGCGCCCAGTCTCATTGAGACTAGCCAACTGCGCAGGAGATTTATAGTGCAGCGCGTGTGCGCGAAGACACAACGTGCACTCTCTACTCCTGTCACTCTCATACTCCGGTGGGACCACACGAGACGAGAGTGCTCTCCGAGGCATGGGGGTGAAACACCGCCAACTTCCCAACTCCGGGCTGTTACTGAGGCTTACTATACAGAAAGACTCAATAACTAAACTTGGCCCGACCCGGGACTCGAACCCAGGACCTCAGGATGTGCAGCCGTACATGCATGCCCTACACCATCGAGGCAGTATATATTAAGATAATAATAAGACAAATGGTACCTCCTTGGCGGAGTGTCGTATCTTGCACTGCGCGCAGTAGCGCGCGGCGTAGCACGGCCGCTCCGTCGCCACGCGCTTGTGTCGCCGCCCGCAGTTCGTACAACTGTTGGCGCCATACACTCATATCACACAACCGAGCCAAGCAAAAGTGTTTTCGAAGGAATGAGAATATAATAATAAGTAGTATAAATCTATACAGATAAATAAAATTGGAGTGTCTGTTTGTAATATTATAATAACCGCTTTTTACTAAATGCATATGGATGTATACACGGTACACATACCAAAACAACATTTTTTACAATTTTTGTCTGTCTGTCTGTTTGTTCCGGCTAATCTCCGAAACGGCTGGACTGATTTTGACGGGACTTTCACTGGCGGATAGCTGCTGTTGTAAGGAGTAACTTAGGCTACTTTTATTTTAGAAAAAGTATCAGGGCTCCTCGAAAAATAATTGAAACCCATGAAATTGTGAACAAAATCCGCGTACGGCGTACGCATCCGAGTGAAGCGAGGATAAATCGCTATAAGTATAATTTAAAAAAATGAATATCTTAGGAGTAGCAAGCTACTATTTACGTATAAACATAGTTAACCGTGAAAACGTACCTAGGGACGAACGCGAGCGAAGCGAGCGTGAGTCGCTAGTAATAAATATACAAAAACTCAAGATACACAATTAACGTCTCAAAAGTGTCCTGAAAAAAAGTACACTATTCGAAATTGAATTGCGTTTTTTTCCAAATCTCTTTTTTTTTTTCAGATGACAATATTAATTAAAACGCACGTTGCTTCGTTTACTTTATGTCGTGTGCGAGTTAGAATTTGTGTTTAGGCAATTAGAACTTTTTGAAATTTATTATTTGATTTGACTAAATGCCACATGTCGACACCACTTTTCCAGAAAGGAACTTTTTAAAAATAATTCAGTTGGAGACAGCATGGAAGCGCCTACATTTAATGTATCTTCAAGTGTACTCGATAAAATATAACTAAAACAAAACAGACGACATTATCATTATAAAGCAGGGTTCTGAACCGATTAAAAAAAACAGTTAAATTGGTGATGTAATCGTTAATTCATCGCTCGTTTATTTACCGGTTAATAAAAACGAACCGAACGAACCGGTTAGTAAACCGAAATAATAATGGTTAGGTAACCGTTAAGTTGTTCTTAGAGAAAGCTTAGACTAAAATTTTGACACTAAAATAAACCGGTTAATTCATTCATAAGTAAGAAAGGTACATTTATGCTTCTTCTAAGCAACTCACCATTAGCAATGAATCGCCTAATGTAAACGCACAAAAACTCATTTTAACCGGTTAACTTCAAACATGAAACATAAAATCAAAAAACGTTTTCCGGGTTTTAATCGCTTGAAGAACGTAACCGAAACCTTAAAGAGAAAAACCTCTCGGTTTGGGGTCAACGACCAAAATCGGTTTAAAAATTGAAAAAGTTTTCGAGTCTTGTTATAAACACAAACAAACATTTCATCCCTTAGATATCCTTTGAGTGTATCAACGTACCGTATAGTATTAGCAGCGAACTCCATCTTGTCGTGCAACTGAGCGAGCAGCACACTGAGCTCGCCCCACGCCGCTTCCGCGTGTCGAGATTCCCGGGCGCGACGCTCGTACGCCTCGCGACGCTCCTGGTTACGAATAAACGTTTACCTTCACAAGACAATACAATGAATACAGTGTTGTATTCATTGTATTGTCTTTTTAGGGTTCCGTAGTCGAAGGGTGCTAATCGGACCCAATTACTAAGCCTCTGCTGTCCGTCCGCCTGTCTGCGGGCTGTATCTCGTGAACCTTAATAGGTAGAGTTGAAATCTTCACAGAGTGTATATTTCTATTGATGCTAAAATAATAAAAACCTAGATGGCGAATTTCAAAATGACTGTCATGCAAATTAAAAAAAAAAACGATTAGTACATAGAATGAAACCCTTTGTGTGCGAGTCCGACTTACACTTGACCGGTTTTATTTAACTTTCAAGCCGTCTCACTGCTTTGCACGGCCAACCCTTTAATAATAATATCTTCTCTGATTAATTTGAACCACGGACAGTCTTATTAAGATCAGCCATGTGTTTAGTAGATATTATAGTGCACAAGTATGGGCAAGTTACACAAGTTACGCTTTATGTGCTTAGTACAGTGGAAGAAAAGTAGCGGCTTGAATACGAGAGGGATATGGCCTTAGTCTACTACTCGGAACAATTGCGTTGTAGTGAAACTTCATGTCTTTCGAAAACTTGCCAAGTTTTCTCCGATATGCAGGTTCCCACACGATGTTTTCTTTTAACATAATTCACAATAAGAATGTCAGAAGTGTTGGATTCGGGATTTGAACCCGTTTCACTTGGCTTCCTAGAAAAATGCTACTACTGGGCGACCACAATACTAAACTTAAAAGTTAAAACAGCTACTCTGTAATTGGACTATATTTTAAAACACGTGAGAATTTCGTCAACATAGGTTCCTCCAGTTTAGTGTTGCCCAAATTCAGTCTTGGTCTTGCAGTCTTGGTCTTGGTCTTGCATTTTTGCAAGACCAAGACCAAGAACAAGACCGCGTATTTTTAGCAAGACCAAGACCAAGACTGACCATGCAAGACTTGAGCAAGAACAAGACTAATCCCGCAAGACTCTTGCGTCTTGCAGCTAGGACTTAGCGCTATTTCACGGAGTAGTTAGGAATAACAGTTCGGTGTATAGGTACGCTTAGGAATTCTATGAGACGCAAAAAACTGTATCAAAGAATATGAAAAACTGGACCTATTCGCATTACGACCAATACCTACCATAAGCATACATAGCGAATAAAAAAATATCCATTAAAATCAAACAGAGTGCATGCATAGTTTTGTTTTTACATCGGCACTTTGATAATGCGGCATCAAAGGTTTTGTACTGACGTCTCAAAGAAATTTGTCGCTTTTCGGAAGTACATGGGGATGATACACGTGGCGGCGGCTTCTTTTGAATTCACATACAACAATCGGTGCCGCCGCGCCGAAATCACAACATTTGACACTAATTGATTGCCGCCATAGAACCTAGGTATAGTTTTAAGGGCACAGGTGTTCCAAAGAATAAATAAGTTTCAGTGTGCTTATAATGGAAACGAATACATACATTATACTGATCACGCAAGTAGTATTATGATTAGATAATGGTAAGGATAGGTAGTAGATGTCATAATAATTTATTCTAGTAAGTATATAGTATAATATCTTCTTATCTATAATAATAAAGCTGAAGAGTTTGTTTGTTTGTTTGAACACGCTAATCTCAGGAACTACTGGCCAGAATTGAAAAATTCTTTTTATGTTGGTTAGTCCACTTACCGAAGAAGGCTATAGGCTATATAACATCACGCTACGACCAATAGGAGCCGAGCAGTAACAAAAAATGTTGTAAAAACGGGATAGTTTATAAAAGTTTGTATGAAACTCGGCAAGGACGAATAAGCCACGGGGACGAAGTCGCGAGTGACTGCTAGTTGATTATATGGGTTTAAACTAAATACTTAGGTACTATTATTGTACATTTAGTCAAAATATTTTTTAAATTTCTTAATTTTTTACAAGAAAAAATAGCAAAAATGTGGTCAAATATCACCCGTTTGATAAATATTGTAGCCACTTTTAAACATACTTGAAACGTGTAAAAAAATTCTACAAAACTAATAAAATAATATAAAAAGCGTACCTACCTACTTTTAAAATAAAAAGCCTGCAATACGATTTTTGTATTGCTTATGAGCCCGAATATCTCTGAGGGAGATGATGAGAGTAAGTATTTACTAGCAGTGCCCGCGACTTCGTCCACGAGGAATAGTAACTTTGGAGGTATAGTGACGTTCAGGATTTATTTATTTATTTTAAAACTTCTGTCATCAAACATACAAACAAACTTTTCAGCTTTATAATATTAGTATAGATGTACGACAAAACATTCATTTATATGTAAAGAATAGTGATTGGACAATGTCACGCATCTATACAAGTAGGTATTTAATCTGTGTTTGAACGCCGCACGCGGCGTCGTTTGATTTACGGCGGCATCCTTTTAATAGAGTTGGCACGTGCCGTGGCCGCGCGGTAGAAAGCAAGGAAATGTACTATATAATAAGGAATTATTTTAATTCCAGTCATTTTTAATTGAGCTGTGCTTCGAGTCTAACGTAATAATAGTTTTTACTAATTCTTGTTGTTTACGGAAAACGTATCACGTCTACAATTTAATATGAGGGACGAAGATTCAAATTGTTCTAGTCCGAGTAATGAGAGTTACAGATCTAAAAGACACAAAAGCAAATTTGAGGAGTTTTTCGAAATAATTCATGCATCCCAATCCCAAACTGCCTTGTGTAAATTGTGCCAACATAAAAAAGTTGAAATAAAAATGAAAAACAGAAACACTTCAGGCTTAAGGAAACATCTAATATCTTTCCACAAAAAGGAATCACAAATATTTCTTCCTGTTAAACCAAAATTAAGCGGAGATATCGCAAGCTTTTTCGTAACTGCTGGAAGAAGTGGACAGGTAAGAATAAATTTACTTATCTCACAACTGACGGGCCTGTGGTCTAGTGGTTAGTGACCCTGACTGCTACGCCAGAGGTCGTGGGTTCGATCCCCACCCAGGATAAATCTTTGTGTGATGAGCACGATGATGTATTCTGTGTCTGGGTGTTATTTATCTATAATATGTATGTATTTAGAATTTATATGTATGTTTATCAGTTGTCTGATTTCCATAGTACAAGCTCTGCTTAGTTTGGGATCAGGTGGCCGTGTGTGAGATGTCCGAATATATTTATTTATTTAATTACATAACACCATATTAAGTATGTAATTATCGTGTTAAATATTTTTTATAAAACACTCATATTTTCATTTGTTTTCATAATCGCCCTGTAAACAACTAAGTACTTTATTTTGGTAAATTACAGTACAGTGCAACCTTAATATAACAAACCTCAATTTAACAACAACAAACCTCCTCCTCCTAAACGCTCAAACCTAGTATGTTTTAAATAATAACACAGATTTATTGTTTTATTTCAGTCGGAAAACAGGAATGACAACATCACGATAGCTACAGTTGATTGGGTGGTGAAAAAATATCTTCCCTTTTCATTTTTGAAGCTACACAAGTATATTTTCGACGTATTTGCCCGAATATGGTGTTTCCTAAAAGGTCCACACTTAGAAGGAAAGTCAAAGAGCGATTTGAAGAGCTCCAATTGAATCTCAAGGAACGACTTCAACAATTATCATCTAAAATGTCGTTTACTATTGATGGGTGGACGTCAATTGCTGGTAGGAGTTACTACGGGGTTACTATGCATTATATAGACAACGAATGGAAGTATCGATCTGTAGTTCTTGATTTTATACCATCACGCGGTCGACATACTGGGGAAGATATTGCAACGATTTTCCACGAATGTTTATTGGAATATGACATAATTGATAAAATACAAGGTATCACGGTCGACAACGCAACTGCAAATACCAAATTTATGTATGAACTAGGCAAACAGCTGCCACCACACTTTGATTCAGACAATCAACATTTCCGGTGCTTTGCTCACATTTTAAACCTTGGTGTACAAGATTTATTAAAGACCTTAGCATTACACTGTGAGACTGACACTAACGCGGAAGATCAGCAGTATGAAGACTATGCAGACGAAACTGAGGATGATGAAGAAGATGAAGAATATGCACCAAATATTGCTGATTCGCGTACATCTGTAACAAAGCTGCGCAGTATTTCCAGTAAAATAAAAAGAAGTGAAATAGTGAAGAAGAAGTTTCAGTCTGCTTGTGAAGCAGCTGGCGTGCCATCAAATCTGAATCCCATTCTTGACTGTACAACGAGATGGAATTCCACACATGATATGATTGGATTTGGTTTAAAAGTGAGAGCGGGCATTAACATATTGTGCAGTTCTGTCACCGAATTGAATGATTTTCAAATCACAGCTAGTGAATGGCAAATACTCGAAAAAATACATAAGTTTCTAATAAACTTTAAACTTTTAAGTACAAAACTTGGTGGAGAAAAATATGTTACATTACCGCTAGTCATTGTATCATTCAATCTCTTGCTCGATAAAATTGAATCCATGGTAAAACAGTTAGATGAGAAACCTAATCGATCTGAAGTGGATGAAAGGCTCATTCTGGCTTTCCAAGCAGCTCGAGACAAAATGCTTAAACATTATAAGAAGAGCAACTGGATTTATTGTACTTCTTTAATTTTAGACCCAAGGCATAAGGCTCAGAATTTTGACCTGACAGTATGGGGGAAGCAACTTAAAACAGAAAGCCTGCGCAAGTTCAATGAACTTTATGAAGAATACTACAGTCTACACTCACTGAACAAGTCTCTGGAATTACCAAGAAAAGAAAATAAGGTATCTGATGAAGATGAAGACGTAATAGACTTTGATAAACTGTATGATTGTCCCTCGACGTCATCTGGATCTTGTCTTCAAGGCTTAGTGATAAACGAGTTGGAGGAGTACCTGAGAAAACCAAGAGCTGGCAGCTCGGAAGACATTTTAGATTGGTGGAGGACGCATGAGACAGAGTATCCGACTTTATCGAAGATGGCCCGTGATTTTCTCTCAATACCTGCAACTTCAGTACCTGCTGAGAGATTATTTTCTAAAGCATCATTAGTAAGTAGAAAACATAGAAATAGGTTAAGTGATGAGTCAGCCAGATGGTTACTTTGTATTAATTCTTGGTCAAAAGAATTGATATAAAGTAACAGAACCTAATGACAAAGCTGTTGTGTACTGTTATGTTATTTGATTTGTGTTGTATTTTTTTTTTTTTATTGAAATAAATGATAAATCGTAAAACTCTTTTATTAAATTTCATATAAGTTGAGGGTTCAATCTCTTTCTAGAGAGATTCTTTAAAATACAGTCAATTTATTGTAAATAAATAAATATCCTGGGACATCTCACACACGGCCATCTGATCCCAACTGATAAACATACATATATAATTTTAAATACATACATATTATAGACAAATAACACCCAGACACAGAATAAATCGTAGTGCTCATCACACAAAGATTTATCCTGGGTGGGGATCGAACCCACGACCTCACGCTTCGCAGTCGGCTCATCACCCACTACGCCACGGAGGCTTGATAATTTGTTTTTTACATGTTTTAGCACATCATCATCATCATCATCATCCCAGCGTTAATCCCAGTCGCGACCAAAGCCAGCGCTCTGGCGCCCGGGGTCCGCTATGTTTTAGCACATGTAAGCTTATAAAGCGTAAATGTTTATTAAGAAACAGTTACTCCCATGGAAAACGGCATATAGCTCAGTTGATAACCATGTGGCGGTTATCAAATTTTTTATCAAATCTTCAGACATTTATTAATCTGATTGTTCTTTGCTTTGGCTATGTTAATTCTAAAGATCTAAAGTAAACTTTAATAAATAGCAATAGTCTAATAGGTAATTGCAAGACTTGCAAGACTCTTGCTGCAAGACCAAGACCAAGACCAAGACTGGGAGCGCAAGACCAAGACCAAGACCAAGACCAGGTGTATTGGCGCAAGACCAAGACCAAGACTGGCCAAGTCTCGTCTTGTTCTTGCATTTGGGCAACACTACTCCAGTTTAGTGGACAATAGGCTTCCTCCAAATATAAGACATAATCCATGTTGCATACCTAGCAGTGGGACATTTAAATGGCTGTATACCACAATTTTTATCATTATAACCACCACCACACAACAAAAAACATCCACATACCTTATGACACTCGATTATAAAAATCTATTAATCCGTTTAGTAATAACAAGGGAACATTAGATCGGAAGTACATACGTACAGTCGTACACACATACATGTTGAACATATAAATTTAAAAAAAAAATATTTTCTCTCACCGGCTCCCCAATAAGATCAAAAGCGTGTTGCAGAATCTTGAAGGCCTCTTCAGCCCCGGGTTGCTGGTTCTTGTCCGGGTGGACGAGGAACGCTTGTCTGCGGTAGTAGCGCTTGATCTCTTCATCTGTACACGTTACACTCACACCTAGAATGCTGTAGATAAGAATTTGTGTACATTTGAATCTATTTACTGTACTAATATTTAAGTTGTAGGGAGATAGTGTAAAGCTAGTTAATTTCTTTAATTACTTATAGTATGTGGTCTTAACAGGAAAGAAAAGTTAGTTCAAATAAATGTCAATAGATGTTGTTATACATACGTATTGAATTTAAATTGATGCTTGTATAAAAAGTTAAGGTATATTCTGGAATTAAAAAGTACTCTAACAATAAGTAAAAAAATATAATATAAAGAGTTCTTAAAGGACCGTTCATAAAATACGTTACGCTAAAAACTGCTTTTTTTGACCCTCTACCCCCTTTTGTCACGCTGTGTCATACTTTCTGTGACCCCCCTAGAAACATTTCGTCACAAACACTAAGACTACCCCCCCCCCATGTACTTTTTATAAAATAAAAAACAAGAAATAATAGTTCTATTTTTAAGTTATAAAGATTTAGGATTAAGAAACCTCCTTCTGCGTATTTCTTGGTGTATTTACTAATACATTGCAAACAAACTGGAATAAACCATTCTTTAAAAGTTTTAGGTTATTTCATAACGATTCCAACGATATAAGATACATATACAGCTCCTATACATAACTTTCGAGATAATCTCATTTTAAATCACGATAACCGATGCGTGAGGGTAGACGTAAACATAGCACACAGACGGCAAGCATCGGATAACATAAATAAAAACTTAAAATAAAAACCGACTTCCAGGCACTGAAAAGTAAGACCGTAGTCGGTGTGCTTTGATTTGTATTGGCTGGCACCGACTTCGAAAAAATCTGATTAAGTATCTATTCTAAATGAAAACCCCCGTTTAGTTATTTTTTACTTTTCAGTGCCTGGAAGTCGGTTTTTTTTTTTTTTTTTTTAAGTTTTTATTTTCCCATTTTTAGTGTAGACGTATCATCAATACAAATTAATCAAGCCCAAACACCAGGTAATCCCTCGACTATCTTTCGGGTCCATCATCAGATCGACTCCAGACCTTCATTAAATAGTAGTGCTTTAAAATACCTAATGAAAATGTTAACAAACGCACTAGTCGCCGCTACAATTCTCGAAAGTTCCCTTCGATTTCTCTGGGATCCCATCATCAGATCCTGGTTTCCTTATCATGGTACCACTCTTGGGATATCTCCTTTCCAACAAAAAAAGAATTATCAAAATCGGTTCATAAACGACGAAAAAATGCCCGAACAAACATAAATATATATATATATATATATATATATATATATATATATATATATATATATATATATATATATATATATACGGTCGAATTGAGAATCTTCCCCTTTTTTTGGAAGTCGGTTAAAAAACAATCTGCCATCTTTGGGAGTCCGCCATATTGGATTTACAATTTTTACCCTTTGACGGTCAACTCTACCACCGCGCGCGTTCATTGATCAAATCAAATAGCACGCGATTCCCTGGCTTCTTGTTACACAATTCTGTCCCTTTTCACGAACGCACTCCCACAGCTTGCAGAAAAGCGAGAGGAAAGATGTTACACATCAAAAATAATTGTCTGATAGTTTGCCATCTATCGTCTAAAACGAACAAAAATAACCCGAATTTAGTGCCTTCCAATTTCTGTATGGGATAGGATATCCATACCAATAAAATAACCTATGGGTATTATATAGCCTATGGGTTATATAATATCTCATTCCCATTAGAATGTTGAGCTAGCCTTAAGCAAAACTACTCTTTACAGCCGTCAAAACAATCATTTTTTAACACGCTCTCATTGGCTTTACTTGGAACTAATTGACTTTGTAATTAAATCTTGAAAGTCGATTTTAATCCACTTGTAATAGTCGAACCGATTTAAAATTAGATTTAGTAATTTGATATTATCAAACTTATTTGATGACTAGCGACTCACCCACGTTTCTCTCGGGTTCATCCCTAGGTTGATTCGCTATACAAACTTTCATCCCCATTTTCATTCCCTTAAGGGATGATTTCCGGGATAAAAACTATCCTATATCCTTCCCAGGGTCTCAAACTATCTTAGCAAATTTTTTCTTAATCGGTTCAGTTGTTTCGGAGCCTATTCGGTGCAAAGAAACGAACAATCAAATCCTTCCTCTTTTAATATTAGTATGGATGAACTGAGAAGGATGGTTACTATTTACTAGCTATCGTTTCATTCATTCGATGAACCTTATTGATTCTAGTTCATAACAGTGTTATCTTAGGTTTTATTCAAGCGCGGATCCAGGGGGGTGGTCATGGGGGTCATGACCCCCCCCCAAAACCGAATATATTTTTTAAGAAGTTTGAAGTTTGAGAACAGAAGGATTAGGTAATACAAAATATTTATTCGTTTTTGAGTTTTTCTTTAATTTAAATATGCGCTACAAAGTATAAAACTACTTTTCTTTCTATCATGGATAACTAGCGGCTTACCCTCGCTTAGCTTGGGTGCGTCTCTCTACGTAGTAGAGTAGGTACGTTTTAAATAGATATAAGTTAGGGATGGGCCGAAATTCGTTTTGAATTTTGGCAGCTTGAGCCGAACTTCGGCATTCGGCCGAAATTCGGTTTGAATGCCGAATATTTGGCAATAGAAAAAGAAAACCTACTTGCACTATTTTGACTGAAATTAATAGAAAGCACGTCTGTCATGACCTGTCGGTTTGGAAACAAAAAAATTAAAACCTAAAGTAGTACCTATATCTTTAAAACGTTAGCACGTTATCTATACTAATATTATAAATGTCAAACTTTGTGAGTATGAATGTATGGACGTTTGTTACTTTTTTACGCCAGGACGGCTAAACGGATCTGCATGAAATTCGGCACAGAGATAGATTATAGTCTGGAATAACACATAGGCTATTTTTTATCCCGGAATAATGTACGGTTCCCGTGGGATAGGTTTGCTTTTATTTTCCTAGAGGCAAACCCGAGCGAGATGAGGGTGAGGCACTAGTATACCATAATTATGACAGTTTTTACAATAACCTCAAAGTTTTCGAGATATTTGCAAAATTACCCGTTTTTATATTTTTTCTTGGTTTTTTATTTTTAATTTCTGCAATATCTTTTTGATTTAAGTGAAAGTAGGGGAAAGTAACCTTCAAAATACTTATAACAACCAAAAAAATAATTTAGTTGAAATATTTAGCCGTTTCCGAGAAATTTATGTTTTATGGTCTCGAGAGGCTGAAAATCACCATCAACTTTGTACAGTCGTCCTAAAAGTACAGTAAGCCGGAAATTGAAAAAAACTATTTTCAACGCCTTTCATCCCCTTATTTCTCGGGGATAGCTGGATATCGGAAGCATTTTACGGTTTTTTGTTCCTTGTATAGGTACTAGCTAACTTTTTAAAGACGTTAAATTTCAGGTTTTAATTTTTTTTCTATTATTAATAAATAAACGGATTCCGATCGGTAAATTAGTTCTTCTTAATTTAGCAGTCCCAAAAATCGTTGCCTAATTAAAGAGACAAAATAAAATAAACTTAGGATTCTTCTAACAAACACCTTAATTACATTTCGTAAATTGAATTAAAAAAATCACGTTTTTGGTTCACTAAAAACACTCAGAAACATTAAGTATTTTTAATAATAAAGGGTCACGTTTCTCACGAGAAAGCGCGGTGAAATTGAACCGAAGTGCGTATTCGGTTCAAGCCACATTCGGCCCATCTCTAAATTATAAATAACTATTACGAGTGTACCTTACAAGAAACACTTATGCTATTGCAGATTTTTCTGTAGGTCTTTTTAAGCCCTACAATTTTCTAGTAGATACATTGTTTTGATGTATTTCTTAAGGTTTAGCCAGCGTTAGCCATGTAAATGTCTTAGCATGACTCGATAGAACCCTGGCACCCTGAAGAAATGGAATTGTTTTCTCGTGGGAACTAAGATTTTCCTGTAGTAAAAGTCATCCTTAATGTTGACCCGAATAAAGTTATCACTACACAAAATTTGGTTAAAATCGGTTTAGTACTTTTCGCGTGAAACCGCATACACAAACAGACATACTGACAAAATTTTGTTTTGGGTTCTATATTCTGTACACTATACGTTAGAGTCATTGTTTTTAAACTAATATTTCGTGTACAGATTTTGCTAAGTTACTGTTTTATAATACGTATATTTCAGTCTCTGACCCCTCCCAAAATCTAACCCTAGATCCGCGCCTGGGTTTTAAATCATTATTATTGTTTGCATTTTTGATATTATTACATATTAAGGCAATTATATTATTTGAATAAAGTAAAATGTTAGTAAGCTAAGCTAATAAGTTATGTGTGCATTTATTTTTAATTTAACTCAATAATCATGTTCAAGTAGGCTTTAAGATAATTTTTAAACGTCATCTATTTTTCTTTATTGAATAGAAAAAACTATGGGCCAATTATTATAAGTATTGTATGGTTCATTCGACGTTCCGATAATATTTCACTTATCCACGGTCACGGAAAGAGCAAATGCGAAAATAAAATAGATTAAATTTATTCAGGTATATCGAATAATATAACATATTGCATATAAATAATAAGGAATATCAGTCAACACTACTGCACTGCACTATTTGAATTATATTAATAACATTTCACAGCACACTTTATGTTGATTGTCCCAAGTGAATGGCGTGGCGTGGGCGTGAATGGCGAAATTTGAAAGTACATATATGGTATAGTTAAAATGAACGTACAATTATAAAATTCCTTGATTATTATAATAAATCATTGCACAATACAGTTTCAATTGTAAACGAAAAATTATGATATTTAATAAAAATCCGTAAATTATTATAACATAACCTAGATAATATAAATTTTATTTTTATTTTTAATTTATTTTATTATATTAAGGACCTCCAACAAAAGATACACTTTACATCGTTAAGAACATAAAAGTAATTAAGACTTACAATATGTGTGCTCCTTCACTTATAGGAGACGAGAAAACCACTAGGCAGATTTTGATGAAATTTGGTATGACGATAGCTGGTTATCCGGGTCAACATATAGAATACTTTTTACTGCGGGAAAATATCTCATCTCTGAGAAATCTATACTAAACGCTAAAAAATAATTAGGGACGACCCCGAGCGAAGCGAGAGAGTCGCTAATATCATAATAATTATCAAAACCATTGACAATTATTAGCGAACCATACTATATATTATGTATACTGAGTGTACATTGCACATAATATATATGATCACCGGAAAGTTCTGTCCGTTTTTGGAATTAAACAAAATACATTTTTGTTCTGTCAATAAACTTTAATAATACATATAATTGCCATTATTATTAATGACTTTTTGCCAGCGTGAGGACAATTTATAATTTACATATCCCATTTAAAAAAAATGCTTAATCTTTTGATGCGAAAAATTGAACCAGTGCTTGTTTGACATCATTTTAATTTTTTAATTTTTTGCCTTCAAAAAAAATGTCTATGAACAAAAACAAGTGATTGTCGGAGGGTGTTAAGTCCGGGGAATATGGTGGATGTGACAGAATTTCCCAGTATAGTTCTGCAATTTTTCGACGAGTCCTCAAAGCAGTATGTGGTCTGGCATTGTCATGGTGCAGTATGATGTCCTTCCTGCTGAACATCATATTTTGGGACTGCTATCATTAAATTATCCAGTTGCTGACGATATTTCTTCGAATTTAGCTTTTCGTTCGGTTTTAAAAGCTCATAATTAGTTGGTCCTCGAATGTCCCACCCTACACAACATTCTCTTATTTAAAGTCAAAGGTTTGGAGGTGGAAGGCCTAATTTTTTCGGGTTCACAATATTTCTTTTTCCTTACAATGTTTTTGTAGGTAATCTAATTTTCACCTCCAGTAATTATCAGGTTTAAGAAGGGCATGATTTTGTTCCGAGCAAGCAGAGATGTGCATATGACGACTCGATCATCCAAATTCTTCTGACTCAATTCATGTATCTTCCGAATATGGTGCGAAATGGTTTTCTGAGTTGAATTAAGCCTTCCTGCGATATCTGATGTTGTCAAAAAAGGATCTTGCTCCAACATGGTCTTAATTACATCGTCATCGATTAAAGATGGTCGCCCAGAACGTGGCTTATCAGAAAGGTAGAAATCACCTGTTTCAAATATTTCGAACCATCTTCTGTATGTCCTGTCAGAAACTGTACCTTCACTAAACACTTTCAATAAATGTTTACATACTTCTGTAGCATTTCTTCCTTGTTGAAATTCATGTAAAATACAGTGGCGTAATTGAATTTTATCAGTAGCCTTAGCACTATTGCTTCACACTAACGTGAATCAACTTTGTTTTACCTAATTTTCTACGTTAGTATGTACCTATACATTAAGCGATAAAAATAGAGAGCCGAACATGCGCCAAATAAACATGTGCTTACTTGTCGAAAATTGTTGTCATAGAAACGGACAGAACTTTCTGGTAGACCTATTATATTAGTAAGAGTGTATGCTATAGAATTTTAATAGTAACGATACCTATATGGATCTTTTCCTTTGCAAGCGAGTAACCGTTTCATAGCCTCCTCCCCAGTAGCGGGCAGCGATATATTCGAGTTGAGCTTTGATTCATTGCCAGCATCCGATTCAGTTTCTATTAAAATACAATAACAGCTGATATTAATATAAAAAAAGTGTGTTATAATAAATTAAATAATTTACATGACGTGTTGGATTTTACTTATGTTTTTATTTTTAAGATTATTTTTATTTACTAATAGCGACTTGCCCTCGCTTCGCTCGGGTTCGTCCCTAGCTTGCTACTCCATACAAACTTTCATCCCCATATTTACCCTTTAAAGGATAATTTCTGGGATGAAAAGTATCCTATGTCCTTCCCAGGGTCTCAAACTATCTTATTACCAAATTTCATCTAAATCGGTTCAGTAGATCCAGAGATTACCCTCTACAACCTCAAAAACTCACAAATTTTACCTCTTTATAATATTAGTATAGATTCCTTAATATTTAATTTTTTGTTTTATATTTTAAGTGCTTAAGGTATATTTCTTTTGAGGGCGCAAAGTCAAAGTTCCATATACTTTGATAACATGGGAAAACTAAATTAATATCTCTTAATTATATTAGAAATTAACAATAACATAATTTAATGAAAATTTGAAATAACTTTTGATCGTGACAATAATTACTAATTATAGTACAAAAATAAATAAGTTATTTTTTTTGTGTAGCAAAAGTTCCTTATAATCAGTATCATTTTGTTGAAATAAAATGTGAGCACATTTAACTAAAATTCATAAAACTCAATTCAATTTGTAAATGGCTTCAAAATATGCCACTTGAGCAACAATATTTCGCCAATGTATGTGACATTGGCAAAGTATTGTTGCTCACATAGGTGTAGCTAGGTGGCAAAGGTGGTCAATGCCCACCCTAGAAACTTCTTTACCCATCCTCAACAGTATTGAAGAATTACGGACTGTTTGCAAGTATGAAATACTAAACTTACCACGCGAGAAAATGTGGCTACACAAGGGGAGCCAAATTACTATTCGACTGTCAACTTTACTACAGGAGTTAAGAAAGACGCCAACATGGTTAAAAGAAGAGTGATTAAAATGCATTATTATTTATTACTAAGCATCATTTATGATCTCTTATTAAATGACTGTGGTTGCTCAGATCAGCTGGACAGCTACCCCCTCCTAGATAAAATCCCTAGCTATGCCAATGGTTGCTCAACAAACAGAATGGTATAACGTAAAACATATAAACAAAATAATTCGATTCACTATTTGATACAAAAACTTCATAGTCTGAAGTTACCCCTAAATCTTATTTTTAAATTATACATATTCAACTATACAAATTGGTTTAAATTTTCTAACCTTTTTTAAACCATTTCAGTCTTCTCCAGAAAGCAAACTGAGTGTGTCCAAATTTTCTATCAATGTACATCAAGTATTTGTTTTCACTGAGTTTTGAGAGCCATTCCTTACTACTACGCCACACTGCTTGGAAACTCACATATGTTTGGGTAAACACAGATGTACACCTGTAATTCAATGTAGAATTAATTTAATAATTTAATGCTAACATTTACATAGCAACAGGTTGGGGGCTAATTAGGTTAAAGTAAAAGTTAATTGACATAATTTATGTCTCTTTTTTTAGAAGTTTGATTTAATTTACTATCACTAAGTTTTATTTATAATACTAAGGATTTTATATTTATGAAAATAGTTAAAACTTACAAATCAAACGAAAGATGGAGACTCATTCTACAGATATCAGAAAGCAAATAGAGGAACCAAGCTATTGCCTTCCAAGATGCTCCTCCCCAATGTTCCAAGTAACCTTGAACTAATCCCATATACCCAGGTTTGTTTTTTCTCAATTTAGTTTGGTTAACTTTCTTCTTATCTTGAAGTGATTTAGAAATTTTGTGATGATTTCTCTCTTTCTTTTTTCTTACCTTCATAACATCATTCTGCCCTTCTTGAAGTATGAATTGTGAGTTCATATCATCATCTTCAATCTTAAAAGAATCATCTTCATCTGCACTTTTATCATCATGTTTGGGCTTATCATGCTTTCTTTCTTTTTTCATAGATTTTTCTGAATCATTTTTTATAAATACAAATTGGCTTTCATTTTCTTGATTAAAATTTCCTTCTTCATTAGCTATGTCATCAAGTGATGACCATTTTCGAGACATGTTGTTTCGTTTGTTCTTTGACCTTTTATTTGTTTTTTGATATTTCTCAGTATCATCAGTATTAATATCTCCAGACTCACTGCCAGAGGAAATTGTATTAGTATGAGTTTTTTTTTCATTTTTTAACTTTTCTTCATTTATATGTTTTATATTACTTGATTTTTCTGGTTTCAGAGTAGGTTTATTGGGTGTTTTATTTTCAATACTATTTTGTGATTTAACTTTCTTTGTCGATTCTGACTGAGGACTTTTAGAATTTTTTGCTAAGACATCAGAGTAAGTTGGTCTCATTGGCTTCACTTCAGCAACTATACGCTTTTTATTATTTGTGTCAGAAAGAGGAACATTTTCATTTCTTTTTGGTGAATTTTCTGATTTTATTTGAGTCATTATTGGTTCTACTGTAGGTATATTAGTGGAAATAGTAGGAGCATCTGGGTGATTCAAAGGATAATTTTGACCAAATGGGGAATAAGTACCTGAGGAATTTGGTTCCCAATTACCTAGTACTTCTTTTAAAAAATTGGAAGTCTGCATATTTGATGTTTGATTTCCATTTTCTGAGTTATAAGAACTAGGTTGTATTGTAGCTGTAGATGGTGAAACATGAACATTGTTGTTTGCAGTAAATTCTTGATTTAAAGTAAATAAGTGAGATGGCTGAGAGTGCAAAGGCACATCACACAAATTTTGGTTATGATTAAATAATTCATACTGACCAGACATAGGGAATATTAGTTGCTGGTTATTTTCATCATAAAACACTCGGACTACTTGGCCATTGCCTAAGTTAAGCATAGCATTGCCATAATTTTGACGGTTTATACGATTTACATTCGGCATGGTGTTAAAAGACATTTTTTCTTCTTTATTTGGGGCAATATCTCCGTTTTGCACGTTGAAGGGCTTGTTAATATAAACATCATTGGTGAAATTTGCTCTTCCATATATGTTTTCAGGTAGAACTCCAGAGTTACCTGACTTTGATGCTTGTTTAATCTCATTTATTCCACCGGGTGCACAATTTTCGCCGGTGTCCGCATGATAATTCCATGTATTGTCATTAAATATTGGATCATCCTTTGACGACCTTGCCATTATGACTAATAATTACTTAACACAAAGAATATGTTTACGTCAACATTAAATTTATTATCAGACTCAAGATTTAGCATTACTCTAGTTCATATTTTAAGTTCAAAAAATAAAACATTCAAGCGATAATGTGTTTCTGATATTTTTGACACTACTATTTTCGATGACACTTCCATTGACCGTAACAGTACAGATTATGCATGCATGATACTTAACTGAAGGAAGCAGATTATATAAAAAAATTACATTCTGCTGAGGTAGTTTTGAGCAGTTTTTTTGCACTTTCATTTACAAAAAAAAATATTTTAAAATCAAAATATACTTTATTTTAATAGACTTTTACCAGCACTTTTGTATCGTCAGTTTTTCACTTTAAATTTAAATTAAATGTCAGTATGTGAGTCTGTCAGTAATCTACCACCGGCTCAGAAGGCAGTTCTGCTGAAAACAGTCGGTGAGAACTACAACAGTTCTTTTTAAATATAATAATAATTTACAATATATATTCTGTACAAAATTATTGCTTTTATCCTGTGCGAGTATCAACTAATAGTAAACCCACACATTTGTATCAGCAAAGTATTTCGCGACGGAATAATATGATTTGCGGAATAATAGTATATTTTTAATTTTTGACTTAGATTATTCAACTGGTTAGCTCAAAATAGAGTGTGGAACTTTATCATATAATATATGTATATCTTTCCCTTTAAAAGACTTCTTGGTGTAGTTGGCTAAGGATGCCATGCACTTAGCTTCATTTTGGAGCGCCAAGAAACGCAAGCCAGAGAAAGAGGACAAACGTGATCTGTGGCATTATCACTCAGCAATCACTCCTTAGCTCTTGCAACTATTCTTTAAAGAGAATGTAACCACTACGTTTTACTGTTCTTGCTCTTGCAACAAGCTCTCCTGCGATTTTACTTTTATTATTGCCAAGCTTTATTACTTTTACTTGTATATAATAAACTTTGTATGTGAACAAATTTAAGAATTCTCTATGTAAGTATATGTAATAATTTGGTCATTTTGAACCGATCTGATGATAGATATAGAAAAATGTTTAAATAATATATCAATTTTTATGTCTGATAGTTTTTGTGTAATAAATCATTGAATTATTTGTATGAAGACAACTCGAGCAATCCAGTTATTAAGTTTCCCCTTGAAAAAGAGAGATTTTCCTGTAGTAAAAGATAGGATGTCTGGTTGGCCCGATTAATAAATTATAACTACCCAAAATATAGTTAAGACTCATTCAGTAATTTTGCGTAAAAAGCAAACAGACAAAACGCACATACAGATATACAGAACATATCACCAACATCGACAAAAATTTCAATAACCATTGTTTTGTGGTTTAAATTCTGTATACAATATGATTGTTTTAAAAAATATTTACTATTTTTAACCGAAAGAAAAGGACTAAGTTCTCAATTCGATACGCACATTTTTTTATGGTCAACGTGGCGTGGTCAACCACGCGTAACTTTTTAATCTTTTTTGATTTCGATGATTTTTTTTGAATTGAAACTTCTTTAGAATCGTTGCGATTTGAAACAGAAATGCGTCACTAAAAAGAGGCAAACACACATATATAGGATTAGGCCGGTGAGAGAATGAGATAGAATATATTGCCATGTTGCCATGGTAACCGTTGTTATTGTCTTAATAATATATAATATTATATTCTTTCCGTATATGATATGCTATAAATATATGATTGTAATATACCTAATATGGCTTATTTAATTATTTGAGATAAATTCATTACACAGGAAGTGTCGCCAAATACCCTATTCAATTGGTATTAGACGAATATAACATGACACGTACTGTCAGCACATATATATGTTACATTATAATAATTATGATACATATGTATCATAATTATTATAATGTAACTGTTAAACATATGATTTACTGATTGCTAGTAATGAACATGACTGATTTTAATTACGAGGGACTGGTCCCTCGCTAGTGGTGAACATGACTGATTTAAAGTACGAGGGACTGGTCCCTCTCTAGTGGCCTCCAACCTCCCCTATAGCCACCCCGAACCTCGCTAAACTGGTAACTGTTCTGTATAACGTGATGTGATTTGCACCTTTTATTTTTACCCTATTATATACTTAAATAAAGTCAAATATTTTTTGTGCAATGTGACGTTAAATTCATAATGCAATGTAAACAGATATCGGCATCAAAATAGAAACGGTTGATGTAACTTTACACAAACAATTTATTATTACTTAACTTTAAAACTTACCTAACTCTTAGTCTAGTGCTGCAATGTAAATACTTTATAGAATACGTAATGTAAATATTTTATAGAATCGTAAGTAAAAAGTAACCTACGTCACTGTTCCCTTACTATCTCAACACAAAAAAATCCATCACGTTGTTTCGACGTAAAAGAAGGATAAATAAACAACTAACAAACAAACACACTTACTCATTTAAAATATTAGTATGGATACATTTTATATAATAAGCATAAAGTTCTTAGAACTTTAAATTATATTATACTTCGTCGCTTCTTTGATATAATTGTTAACAAGGTTGTCCCTCTATAGTGCCTTTGCCAAGCTGGTTAATAAAAGAAAAATAATTCTTACTGAATGTGAACATCACATTATTTTAAAATAAAAATACCTAAGTTTTATTTTTGTCTGTTGAAATTTTATTGTTCCTTGAAATAATGACTTCAATGACTATAAAATAGTAATAATACGGCATTTTATTACATACATCTATTGCATTCGCGTTTATTTAATTACTTTTACGTGTAGGTACTTTATTTTTTTTTACATGTAAAACGTAAAATGGATCAATTTCGCCGTAGTGCCAGAGTTAGTGAACGATTTATTGTTATATACGAGTGTTAAGCTGTTAGGTTATTCGGCTGGCCATGATTTTTTTCAAATATCATAGACTTATAAACTAGTATTGTAGATCTGATAGTGGTCAGTCTGTGTATCTAGAATAATATTTAAATATTTGAACATACCTAATGAGGCCTTCATGAGATCCTGGAGCAGTTTAAAATAGGTTGTTCTAGTTATCTATATTAATAGTCAGTACCTACTAAGTACATATGCATAAGTTATAAGTAATGTATGTTAAAGTCAGATATTGCAGTTAGGTTGTTAGCTTTTGGTGAATGTATGCATACAGATTTTATTAATTGAAAGTATCAAGCACCTATAAAATGTTTGTGTAAATTGTTACAGCTCTTAGATGTTGAGCAATCATTGCGGTGTCCGTGCTTAGGTGGTAACAAGGTCGCAATATTTAGAGCATTATAAAGACGGTATTGGTTATAAGAGAAGTTGTTGAATTTCTTCGCGGCAAGTGTAATGTTAATTTTAGCGATAATAGTGGCCGTTGCGGCGGCAACGGAAATAGATCCCGCCGCACAACAAATTGTTCTATTCAAAGAAAAAACTTCAGTAAGTAACATTTGATATTATGTGCTTAGATAATTGTCATAAGTCAACCTCTTTATAAGGTAGAATAAATTGTGTTAATATTAGCTATTTATAAACATTTTTTTTACAAATTTTAGAGTAGATTTTAATGGAATATCTTTTATATACATATAATTTTTTTACTTTAATGATCAGTCAATATGATTTCTTGTCGATTTATTAATAAGGTATTGTATATTAAATTCATTAATGCATACTTTTTTTAGGGTCCCGTCGGTATAATAACCACTAGCGCTGGAGCTCCAGTAGAACATAATGAAGCTTTAAATACATTAAACTCCGGGCTGATTATCAATGAATATTTTATGGATACTATGACTCATCTTGTACGTGAAAGAATTCCCGAAAGATTAGTACATGCCAAAGCAGGAGGAGCATTTGGATATTTTGAAGTAACACATGATATAACACATATTTGTAAAGCAAAATTGTTTAGTAAAATAGGAAAGAGAACACCTGTCGCAGCCAGATTTTCCCCAGTAGTTGTAGAGAGAGGTGGCAGTGACACATCTCGTGATGCTCGTGGGTTTGCTGTCAAATTTTACACAGAAGATGGTAACTTCGATATTGTTGGATTCAATACACCTATGTATGTGTACAATGACCCGCGTCTCTTCCCAACTTTCGTTCGTGCTCAGAAAAAGAATCCAGCAACAAATCTTTTTGACGGCAACACTTTTTGGGACTTTTTAACTTTGCAACCTGAAAGTTTACATATGTTTCTATTAGTTTTTGGTGACCGTGGCATCCCGGATGGATATCGTCATATGCCGGGATTCGGAATTCATACATACCAAGTGGTAAACGAACATGGTGACATTTATTTTGTGCGTTTTCACTTTACACCTGACGCTGGAATTAAAAATTTAAGAGCTGAACAGGCAAGGAAAATTGGTGCTGAAGATCCGGATTATAACACGCGAGACTTATACAGAGCTATTGGGAAAGGTGACTTTCCTTCATGGACAGTTAGTATTCAAGTACTAACTCTTGATGATGTAAAAAATAGTGAAATAAATGTGTTTGATGTAACAAATACAATTCCTTTAGATGATTTCCCATTAAGCCCAGTTGGAAAATTTGTATTGAATAAAAACGCAGTTAATTATTTCGCGGAGATTGAGCAGCTAGCTTTCAGTCCTGCTAATTTAGTTCCAGGGATTTTAGGGGGGCCAGACAAAGTTTTTGAAGCGCGTCGCTTGGCATACAGAGATGCTCAATATTATCGTTTGGGGGCCAATTTTAATAGAATACCTGTGAACTGCCCATTCCAGACTTCAACATTTACTTATAATAGAGATGGTCGGCCTCCATTAAAAGATAACGAGAAAGATATTCCTAATTATTTTCCTAACTCTTTCAATGGCCCTGTCCCTTACATTGATAAGAAAAAGTCAGAATTAATTGAAATTGTGGAATACAAGCCGAATAATTTTAAACAAGCAACTGAATTATATGTAAATGAGATGACAAGTGAAGAAAGGAGTAGGTTAGTCGAAAATGTTCTATACAGCTTGGGTCCGGCAGCTCCATGGTTGCAAAAAAGGGCAGTTAAATTGTTTTCAATCATACATCCAGATCTTGGTTACCGAATAGAACAAGGGCTACTCGCAAACGTTACCAAAAACTACGATATATAATACATTGAACACAAGGAATTGGAATATATGAATATATGTACTTTATTTAATTTATTATGCTATGTAAATAATGTTTATCTATAGTAAAACCAACAATTAGGTAATTGTTATTATTATTACACGTGCTCTATATTTATTTTTAAATTATTGTTTATATTTTAACATTTCAAATTCATATGTACCTATATTAAGTGATTCAAACATAAGATTTCATATTATGTAGATCTATTCTAATAACCGTATGCTACTTCTGTGTGTGGTATGTTGTAAATAGGTAACCTATACATAATAACATAAAATAGTAACAAAGTGAAATCTGTATTCTGTACATGAAATTTTATTTAAAAACAATGAACGTGTACAGAATATAGACAACAAAACAATAGTTATTGATTTTTTGTCTGTTTATATATCTGTGTGCGTTTCACGCAAAAAGTGCTAAACAGATTTTAATATAATTTAGTGTAGTGTTAACTTATTACTCGGGTCAACATTTAGGATAACTTTTACTACAGGAAAATCTTTCATTCCTACGGGAAAACACAATAACTAGTTCTATCGAATCGTCCTTAGACATGGGTAAAGTTGGCTAAATCTTAAGAAATAAATAAATTTCAATGATTTGTTACACAAAAACTATTAGAAGGATTAAAAATTACCGTATATTACAATTTAGTGTGGTAAAATCTTTCACTTTCATAGAAAAAAAAGAGTTCGGGCGCAAGTCGCTAATCTTTATACCTATGTACTACGCGAAAATAAGTCACTAGCAATTAAAAAGTAGGTACTATACATATATAGGCTTTAATATTACTAAATCCTTTATTTATGATGTTATACATTATTTTTATTTTATTCTTTATAAAATTGATTGTTTATTTATGTTTATTTATTGTTGTTTATTATGAATATTAGGTATTTGTAAATTTTATAAAAGTCTATTATTACTTAATGGACCAAAGATATTGTATATTAAAATGTTTATATTTTATATATTTTTTTAGATTGCACTAATGCAGTTTTATTTCCAATTACGCCAAGTCCCAACATCTAATTTATATTTATTTATTCATTGACCTTTATTGACAACCTTGATCTATACTAAATCAAATCAAATCAAAATATACTTTATTTAAATAGACTTTTACAAGCACTTTTGAATCGTCAATTTTACATTTTAAAATTAAATTAAATGTCAGTGTAGTCAGTCCGTGAGGAATGTACCACCGGCTCGAAGTGTAGTAGTATGTCAAATTATCGTAAAATGTTAATATTTTCTAAAAATTAATATTTTGTACACAAGCGTTTTCCATTATTTTAATTATATCAGATTTAGTTACTAATAATATTAAATTATTTTTTCATTACAACAATTTTTTTTTCTGAAATCCCATCCCATTCTAAAATGGGCATCTTAAAGCTACATGAAGTTCTTACTTTAGTAAAAGAAATATAATTATTAATTATACATATGTTTAGTTTCGATCATTAATTAATAATAGTAATTTACCCAAGAATTTTTTACAATTTTTTCTTCTTATTTGGTGCAGTACGGCGCGTCATTTAAATGTTCACAAATTATTGTTGCTTATATAACTAATACTGTTGAGTAAAATATTATTATTAAATAATATAATAATAATAGCATAAGAAAAAAGCCTAATATATTTTCTTTTAGCATGACAGTTGAAACAACTTACACAATGCTCTTTGTGTACCGAACATTGACGGTAGCTATAGAAGCTTTTATCTGGTAATAGCGACTCACCCTTGCTCCGCTCGGGTTCGTCCCTGCTTACGTTTTAACGTTTAGTATAGATTTCTTATAGATGAGATATTTCCCAGTAAAAAGTATCCTATATGTTGACCCGGATAACCAGCTATCACCTTACCCAAAATCCCTTCAGTGGTTTTTCTGTGATGCGGTAAGAGACAGACAGACAGACAAAAATTCTAAAAACTATATATTCGGCCTCTGTATCGATAATAATGTCTATTTCAATAAGAATTTCCAAAAAATATTTAATGTACAGATTCGGCTTAGTTACAATTTTATTATTATGTGTATAGATATTCCATACTTATAAGAAGTTTCCCGTCCATGAAAATACTGTTTGAATGGCAAATATATTTATATTTTGTAAAAGCGATCTTGCTTCTTCAGTAAACATATACTTTTAAGGTGGAATATCACAGAATATAGTTTATAAGATAACAACTAAGTATTTTGTTATGTACCTAATCTATTTCCATAACAGTTTCTTATCCTAAATACTTTTAAACATATAAGTTGTATATATTTTTGTGATCGCCTCTAAAAACCTTTATTTTGATACCTTACTCAATTCGGTCGATTTTTTTTTCAAGACACAAATTGGCGCTTAGGATCCGCCATTTTGATTTTTAATTATAACTAGATATGACCTTATGACACTCGCGATATCGTGTCGCAAGTCGAATGATGTATGAATCATCAGAATCGGTTAAGCTGTTTAGTAATTACGAGGGAACATAGGATCGGACATATGTATACAGACACATACATACAGGTCAAACACAACCCTCCTTAGGGCTTCGCCGCAGTCGGATAAATATATGAAAGTAAGTATCATATTATACATTTTCTTATATAAACGTTAAATCAGTAAAATTTTATATCTTCATTGAATGTTAGGAAGTAGAGTCAGTTGGACAGCCTTGCGAAGGATGACATAAGGCAATAATAATACGCTCTAATTGAGCTGTAGATTGTTGATATTATATTGACATTTATTCTAATTAGCTACTGAAATATGTAATTTTTCCGTGAGACTGTGAGCAAGTTCCACGCTTTAAAATAACATCTTTGTAACTAATAGAGTTTGTATTACAAAAAATATTTGGTAGATATGTAAATGATACTGTTATGTAGTATAGCATTACTAATTTATGCGGTAGTACATTTGTTAGTAGCTTTATAATAAATTATCATCTAATATTTAGCAAATAAGATATTTTAATATATTCTTAACTTTAAACTATCGGCACATATTATTAAAAACTAACCTCTTCTAAAAGAAAATACACAAAAGTTACTGACTACTCTTATGCTTTAAGTAAGCGTCTATGTGTGTTAGAATTGTAATAATATGTCAATTGGTACATAGTTCTAACGTTTTACATAAAATTAAAAGATTTCACATCTTTAGTTTTTTAACAAAAGGAAAACTTATATAATGTCACGTAATTTCACTTATTTATAAATAATCAAAGTGCAAGAAAGTATGAATGAAAATAAGAATAGAGGATAGAGATACGTACATATATGTTATAAGTAAGTTACATTCCTTCTTATGGTGCATATCATTATTTATAAGAGGCATTAATGATTAATTATTAGTCTTAATTTTTAATAATAATTATCTTTTAAAATCCTTATATTGGATACTGTCATATACACAAAAGCTTGTATGTTTGTATGTTTGTTGCTCCTTTGTACTGAAAGTCCTGATCCCCCTCGTATTGGGAGGCCCGCGCCCAGCAGTAGGACGTTAAAAGGGTTGAATACTACTACCATGGATGACAAACTAGTACTACTTGCACTGAAAGGGCTCGACGAATTTTGATAAAATTTAGTACACAGGTATACTATAATCTGGCGGAGTACCATATATGCTAGACTCTTAGGCAATTTGTTGTTAGTATAAATTATACACATAATCAGTATATTTATGTATTTCTTTGATTCGTATTTAAAAAACGCAAGTTGGTAGAATTGCTTTTAAATATGAACAGGCGCAATCATTTTATGAAATATTACGATCAAAATTCAAATTGAATGAAGAAGATGTAAAGCATACACATGGCTATTTGATTTTGACTGAATTTTATGTCGGTCTAAAGTTTTTTTGAGCAAAATGTCAAGACAGGTGAATACGGAACTACTCGTAACTGTTGAAGGTGAATATCATATTTAAATTTATACTTATTAAAATTGTTGTGAATATAGTAATAAAATTTATAATATTTATTTTTTTAACTACAGCTAGATATTTTTCTTATTTAATAAATAGAGGAAATATTATAGGAACTCTACAATCAATTTTATTCGTTCCATTGATGTTTACGAGTATATGAAACGTTGAATAGGTTTTTTATCAGATCAAAAGAAATATTTGTATTATTATAATCAATACCATTCTACACCACGAGATGGTAGATGCAACCGTTCTATAGTAATCACAGATGACATAATACTAGACTAGTAATAGTAATGGGTCTCGCAACTTTTAACATAGTAGGGAATGCGAGTAATATAATCTATATGTCGCACACGCAGCCAATAGCCGTTCAATTAACAGCCTAGCCTTTTTGCTAAACGACGCCGTTCACCCAGGGGCCTGTATGGTATTCAGCCGTAGTGTCTAAAACAACATTTAATGAACTAGCTGTTAATTATTATTATGATTAAACTAGTTGGCTGCGATATATACATTATAATATAACATTGTAATTTTTTTTAAAGTATGCTTATTGTTCTTTAAAAATATGGCTAAAATTACTGTCGAATTCCATAGATTATAATATTATTAAAGATATACTACAAATAGATTAAGCGAAAGGGCGTAAAAGACTAAGCAAGTGAGTGGACTACTGTGCGTGAAGTGTATCGTATTATAGCAAAAAGGAATATTGCGACCATTTCCCATCGGCTTCTAGTGTTACACATATCGAATCCAGCTTTCTAGTGAAAACGGAGCGTTTGTGGTGGGTTGTGCAATGTACCGGAAGACTAGGGGTACAGACAGAATAACAAGTTGTCTATTACAATTAAATATATCATTTAATATATTTAACAATAACAAATAATAATATAATTCGATGTATTTGTAATTTAACTGTATTTTTTTCTTGTAAATTTTGAATTTTATTATATCATATATTATAAAATAAATGTGATATTAAATATTATTATTTATCTATACTATATAAATTTTAAACATTATATATATATATTATATATATTATATATTATTATATATATATATTATATATATATTCAAATAAAATCTATGATGTAAATTCGATAAATTATTATATACCAATTATTTTAACACCTAAAGATCTATAATTGATAAACATTACTAAAATTTCTTACATAATATAAATTGACAAAACATATTGCTATCTCTACAAAATGTGTCTCAATATGAAGGGATCCGCAACAATTGTAACACATTGGTGTCAACAATTTATGTGAAACTGCGACGCCCCCCCATTACCACAAGATGGTATCTCATCTTATTGTTATACTCGTACATCGCAACTAATTGCCAGTAATAACAATGCGTAATTAAAAAGCTCGGTACAAACCGCTAGAAAGCATTTACGTCAAACTCGGAAGCTAGAAGGTAGTTATGTTAACGAAATCATTGTATGAATAAAAATAATAATAACCCAAAAAAAAATGGCATTGTTATATTAGTAAAAACATTTGTTCCTGTCTTATTCTAATGAATTGAAGCTCAGCAGAACCATCGACCAGTAAATGTTATACTAAAAAAATCAGTGAAAAACTTAATTATTTTTTGATTGTCTACCTTAGGGTAAGCTTTAATTCATTATGTATGTATTCAGCCCTTTTTACTGTCCCACTGCTGGGCACCGGCCTCCTTTTAATGTGAGAAGGATCAGGCCATAGTCCACCACGTTGGCCACTAACTGGTCTTTCAAAAACTTGATAGGTTTTCTCAGGCATGCAGGTTTCCTCACGATGTTTACCTTCACCATAAGGTGAGTGGTAATCATGTTAGAAATGAATCGCACATTCAAATATCAGAGGTGCAAGACTCGGGATTTGAACCGTTTTCACTCGATTTCCCAAGCGAAAGCGTTACCACTGGGCTTTTTTATATATTATTATTAAAATTTGTACTTGTAGCCATATAGCCATCTATTACAATTCTTATGTTACAGTTCAATATTTTACAGTTTTGTCCTAATGATAATGATCTATGAAATTTTACTAGTTTTTGTCTATCTTTCTCAACCGCACGCATCGTTCATCCGACTGAGTTCATTTGCATAGTTTTTGTAACTACTTACTAAAATTTCTGAATATGACATAACCAATAAATTTAACTCTCATGGTGTAGTAAGAGGCTTTTTTGATGTCGCTGGTGAAACCCATATGAAATTCATCCCATAATAATGGGGTCCCTCATGGCTGTCACCGGGCAGGGGACTGTGAGACTCTTACTCAATAAAACCCATACCGGAATCCTATCTCCGCAGTGCAATGGGGCTATGCAGGGTGAAGCGGTAGGCGGAACTTAGTAAAGAAATGTAATGTAATCACTTGATTATGATCTTTCATTTACATATTAATATTATAAAGTGACAGATTTTGTTTGTTTGAACGCTCTAATCTCAGGAACTACTAGCCCGATTTGAAAAATTGTTTTTGTATTAGATAGCGCTATTATTGAGGAAGGCGGAGCGATAATCATAAATGTCTACAAATCGGGCTTACGTCCATACAATATTGTAAAACTGACTTTATAATCAAACAAATTTAACGCGGGTGAAAACGCGGGGCACAGCTAGTTTTAAATATTTTTGATGATTTTGTGTTTTATTAGCAACCTTCTTGTTAGCTTTTTTACCCGTATATTCAGTCTATTGAGAACTGAATAGAAATATATAATGCAAGTGAAACTGAAAGCAGTTGCGAGATAATTAATAATGAAATCTATATCTATATATTAATAAAATTCTAAGCCGAATCTGTACATTCAATATTTTTTGGAAAATCTTATTGAAATAGACATTATTATCGATGCAGAGGCCGAATCTATAATTTTTAGAATTTTTGTCTGTCTGTCTGTCTGTCTGTTACCGCGTCATAGAAAAACCACTGGAGGGATTTTGATGAAATTTGGTATGATGATAGCTGGATATCCGGGTCAATATATAGGATTCTTTTTACCGCGGGAGTTTATCTCATTCCCACGGGAGTACACGTTATAACACAACCCAAAAAATATTTATGATCAGAATTTCTTGAAACTTGGTATTAATGCTCTTCAATACAATTAAATAAATACGTGTTTTAGGGTTTTTTGAAATTCATCCCATAAGTAGATAAAATAAGGGATGAAAATTTGTATGAAACCTACCTTTTTAAAGTTTTTTTGTTGTAGTTTTAGCGCGAGCGAAGCCGCGGGTTTTACTAGTATTAACTATAAACCATAATTTGCGAAAGTAGGTAATAATAATTCTTATTACAATCGCAGATAACCCTGAACTAGCAATAATAATGAAGTCTACTTTCTACAAGTTTTTCTTGAACAAAAGGTGTTACCACAATAAATTATAATTATATACATTTCCAGCTAGTTATCTTAAATCTAGTGTTTTATGATGAATCTCGTTTTGATGAACAATATATTTAATGACTGCACAGCTACAGGGTGTATAAGATGCTCAAAGGTGTGGCAACTAACGACATACGTAAATCTTTAGTAATGAGTCGAACATAGGAGTTAAATGGTTTTTTATATGCAATTACGAGACACTACGTATTTAGCAAATGATATATGAACCATATAAACTATAACTTTTTCCGCTTCAAGGCATGATGATGAAGACATGATTCTGTTTATGATTTATATTTATTTACGATCAAAGGCGATATTTATATAAAGTGTATTAGTTATAAATTTCATATACTCCTTGGAAATCTCAAAAGGCTGCACTATACAATCTTGAAAGCTACGAATAAATAATTTATTCGTGGCTTGAAAGGCAGAAAAGGTTATTTAAGCTCAAATACAGTAAAACTTACGCGCAGGCTTCAATGGTCGGGTTAAAAAGCTAATAACAAATTTGTAACAAATTGCCCTTTGTTTAAGTTGCACGTTGAGAATTCCATCGAAAATAACACTTCATAATATTACAGCACTAGGCTATTATAAAGGTATACCTATAAATATATTTAGCCACTTCCGTGCAACAAAATCTATAGGTACATTAAATAATTTTTGGAAAATCTTATTGAAATAGACGTTATTATCGATACAGAGGCCGAATCTATAGTTTTCAGAATTTTGTCTGTCTCTCTGTTACCACATCACGGAAAAACCACTGGAGGGATTTTGATGAAATTTGGCGTGATGATAGCTGGTTATCAGAGTCAACATATAGGATACTTTTTACTGCGGGAAAATAACTTATCTCTGAGAAATCTATACTAAAACTTAAAACGTAAGTACGGACGAACCCGAGCGGAGCAAGGGCGAGTCGCTAGTCTATACATATGTATAATAAAATTGTAACAGAGTCAAATCTGTACATTAAATATTTTTTGGCAAATTTTATTGAAATAGTCATTATTATTGATACACAGGCCGAATCAAGTTTTTAGAATTTTTGTCTGTCTGTCTTTTTGTCTGACTGACTGTCTGTCTGTCTGTCTGGGAACACGTCGCGAAAAAAAAACACTGGACGGATTTTTATGAAATTTGGTATGGTGATAGCTGGTTGTCCCGTGGCCGCTGGCAAAGCAAGGAGGGTCACTAGAAACTGAGCCAAACCACAAACGTGTCATTTTATTCTAAGTAATAATTAATATTTTTAAATTCGAAAGTGTGCTTGTTGATTTGCACCTCATTTACGAAACAACGGCGAAAACTGAGATAATTTATGTGGCGGAAAGCTAAAGTCAAAAAGTCTTTTCTGTGCGCTATTTGAATGTTCAAAAAGTCTCTGAAAAGAGCGCTAGGCTGAGCGTGACGAGTATGTAATCATTTCTACGAGATTTTTATGAATCTCTTTTATTTTTTATTGGATGTATATATACAATTTGAAAATAAATAATATTACTATATAAATCAAGAAATTTACGATATTTGAGGAAGCTTATTTTCTTTTTATTACATAATCTATCCCATGAGCAAAGGGCTAAAGTTTATATTCGTGTGTGTCACATTATAGCGGTTAGTCGAGTGATGAAAAGTAGCAAAGATTAACTAGTGAAAGGACTATTTGACCTCTACTGGGTTATTCTACACAGAGTTTTTATTCATATGACATCTTTGTTGAATACATTTAATTTTATGTACAATTTTATAAATACTAAATACATGAATAAATTCATGAATATAACTTCTATAATTATAAGCAACTAAGTATAACGTCTGGCTTGAATTAAATTATACACGTCTATGATACCTAATAATACAAGGCTTGTTACTTGTTAGACTTATAATTTTATTATGGTAATAGTCAACTTGTCTCAACTCTCAACGGAGACTGCCAGACTGGCGGCATAATCTTATTTTATAAAGGAATCTTGTTTATATTATATAGGTATGATACCTATTATAAATATATAATTATGTATGGTTCTATTAGTTTATAAAGTAGATTTATAAATAACTAGCAATTCACCCTCGTTTCATTCAGATCCGTTCAGTCTTTCTGGCGTGATTATGTAATAAACATCCATCGAAAATTTTACATTTATAATATTAATGAGATATTGTCCTACCGGTGGTAGGACTCTGTCAAGCCTGAGGAGTCCGACTGGATGGGTACCACCTCCTTACCTATTTCTGCCGCTAAGCAACAATGATAGCATTGTAGTGTTCCGGTTTGAAGGATAAGGTAGCCAGCGCAATCACACGCAAGAGGCATATCATCTTAGTCCTCACAGTGACAACGCACCTGTGGTTCTGCATTTTTGTTACTTAAAACCTAAGTGCATGAACCGTAGGTGTTATGGGCGACAGGTACTACTTTCCATCAGGTGGTCTGTCTGCTCGTTTGTCACTGAATCTCATAAAAAAAATTATACTAATGTAATCTGGTTATACAATGATCTTATTAGGATGTTATTGTGTTTATTACATGCAATAATAATAAGTATAGTGATCACTATGTGAACGGAATAAAATATTTTAATCAGTTAAAATTTAATTTAGTAGATTATAATTATAAAAAATTAAGTAAAAATATTTATTAAAATGTATATATTAAATATTTATATTATAAAATTTTGAATTTCAGAGCTTTTTTATGAATAATCAAATAATTTTCTTTTGCAAATATTGTGTATTTTTTTAATGATAGTTATAATATGTAGATATTAAGAACTTTAACATGACTATTGGAATGACCCATTATTATAATATGAAAATACAGTTCGTGCGTGCTGTAGCCGGTCACTAAATGCTAACTTGATGGAGTCAACGCTTCGTCGCGACTCGCGGCCACACATGAAGCGAATACCGACATGGTTTATTGAATTCACTGTACATAAAATATATCTTCAAAAGTAATAACTTTTTTAATTAAATTCCGCTATCAATCAATTTAACTTACCTATATGACTCTTCCTTTAAAACGGAGTATAAAAAACGTTAAACTCAAGTATTTATTTTAATTAAGTCGACAGCTTGTAGTGAAATGTACCTATAGTACATTATATTTTTAATTAAAACTTTTTGTTAAATATATTAAATAATACAAAAAATATAATCATTGAAATCTATTTTTTCGTCGTTCATGCACCCGCCTTCAAGTTCGATGGTGGTACAGACAACAAACAGGCAAAACTTCGTAAACTTAATATTGTTTTAAATACATCTCAATGTACATCTATTTACTTATTTATTTAAACACTTTATTGCACAGTAGAATGGTACATACACAAAAAAAGAAATATAGTTGAAGAAATATGCAAAGGCGGCTTTATCACTGAAAGCTATCTCCTACAGGTAACCTATAAAGAAGGATACAGAAAAAAAAGAGCGGAAATGGTGCATAAAAGTGTACATTACTTAACCTAAATGTAAATAAACATATATACAAAGTTACAAACATAAGATACTAATTCAACTGTATATATTTATTATATAGATACACATAAACGTACATGTACATAATAATACTGTAAAACTTAGTATCTATAGTACATAAATAAGTATTTATGGTTTGAACATTGTAATAGTTTTGTACAAGTATAAAATGAGAAATGAGTAGAGTAATAGCTATCTTTATATCCGAACTAGAGAGAGGTAATCCATTGTGTTTTTTTGTGTGTTTTTACGTAATATCGTTGTCAGTTGTGAATCGATTATAATATTTTTTTATCAATAGTTTATTCCTCAAAGGTTCTATATAAATTAAAAGAAAACCTCTACGTGATTATGATGGAATAACTATTCAGTAATTTTGAAGTCCGTGTTATTTTTTTAAACCAATAGTAAATTACGTCTTAATCTTCACCAAAGATGTGATGAGGAAAACCTTTATTGTACCTACTAAAATTACGTATCTATATAGTTTTAGTTTTCAAATAAGCTTAATCAAAGCTTAACCTGTAGGTACTCGTCACTTAAAAAAGCTATTACAAACTTTAATAGGTTAACGGTCGACCGCTGAAAGGCCGTGCCATTAAATAGGCTGTAAAACAGCCCACGCACTGACAACATTGTTGCAAATATTGCGTAACAATCGCATAATTCGCTTTTATTACTTTCATTCTAGGATATCGGTATATATACCAATTCCAGTAAATAAATCTGACTTAAAAGGACACTCTTACTAACGAACCTCAACTTTAAATTTGTTACACATGGATTTATCTAATTTATTACAGTTCGAACTGGCACTTTGAGCTTTGATAGCAAAATATTTAGAAATTACATAAATTTTATAGTAAAGTCGTTACAAATAATGAAAGCAACTTATAAGCGATATTTTAGTTTCAAAATCAATATTATACTTGCTTAAAAATTAACTAGTGGAGTGTAGATAAAAAAATAATAAACACAAGATGTAAAACACTTGAAAATCGGTACAAGACACACATAAGGAAAATGTTTTAAAGCATTGACAACAGTTAAAAGATAAATTTAACTTTATCTTCCCCAATTATTAGTGACAATAACAAACAAGAGTATAAATCCTCGTATCTTACACATGTTTACTGGTAACATTGCGATTATTATCATAATCACTAATTGTTTACACGAATTTAGTATCAACTTCTGATTTTCTATTGCCTTATGCAACAAGCGCCAATAAGTAACGCTAATTAAATTTAACAATAACGTTTTCCAAAACAAAACAAAGGCGTACGAAACGGTTTCACAGCCTTCCTGTTTGAATTCTAAGCGCTATCACGTGAAAATAGACTCATTGATGCTTTAGGTTGAGTGTTTAGTGTGATAGCGTTATTCAGTGCCGTTTTGTGCTTTAAATTATCCGTTTATACACAGCTGACGAATTTTCATTTATTTTTAACATTCATCATAAAGTATGTGTAGAAATGTTAAACTAATTCGTGGTTTAATTTTTCTTCTTTGCTTTTAGTATATTATGCGCAATTCCTAAATGCATTTGATTGTAAAAAAATTATAATATTAATTACTTAGTTCTTAGAACTAATACATAGTTCTAAGAAGTAAGTAAATTATATTTCATGTTGTATACTCTTCTATACATACACTTGTGTCGTGCGCATTAACTTGCGGCTAACTTCACAGGCGCTTTAAAGTTTTACGCGTCCTATAGCTATGTGACCAGTCAGCAATCAGTCTTATTAACTTTATTGTATGGTATTTCTTACAAATTTTACCTGTAAAATAGCTCTTATATTAATGGTAGGAAGGTTCAAAAATTTTATGTATAACATATGTACAACTACTTTTACTCTTAAGATATTTTACACCGGCAACGTGACAATAGGCCATTTGACCATGTGTAGGGCTAAATAAGGCTACAAGCTTAACTATAAGGTCTAGGAGAAAGCTGGGTAATTTTGGTTAAGTATGCGCGAGATTAGCTTTTATGTGGGACGACGATTGAATTTTGTATTTGCTACGCCTAAAAATACTAATTAAGAAAGCTCTACATTATTTATTATAATATATATGTAGAATTCAATACACAAAACTCGTTAGAATTTTTTGATAACATTACAATTATTTATAAGTTATTGTATTGATATAATCAGAACTAGCTTCTGTCCGTGGCTTCAAAGGCGTAGATACTTTACTTCCTAATGATTCCTTTGGGAAAAACGTATAGAGAAAAACTTAGACCAAATTTTTTTAAATTTTGGACAGGACCTTCACAGATATACATACAGACATACAGAGCCACTAACCAAAATTTGATCAAAATCGGATGAATTGTTCAGTGAAGCAAACAAACAAAGAAACATTAATTTTTATTTATATACATTAATACTACGCTCTTACTACTCCTAAATTTTATCAAGAAATCCTTATACACATATGTATAGTAAAATTCTAATTGTGTGGAATCTGTACATTAAATATTTTTTGGAAAATCTTATTGAATCTATAGTTTTTAGAATATTTTGTCTGTCTATCTGTCCGTCCGTCCGTGCGCCCGTCTGTCTGAGAACGCATCACGAGCAAACCGCTGGACAGATTTTGATGAAATTTGGTATGATGATAGCTGGTTATCCGGGTCAACATATAGGATATTTTTTACTGCAGGAAAATATCTTATCTCTAAGAAATTGATACTAACCCTTAAAACGTACCTAGGGACGAACCCGAAAAGAGTGAGGGTAAGTCGCTAGTAGGATATAATACGCAAAAATATTTTTTTATATCTATCTGGTTCCAGAGATTAAGGCTTAAAAAAAGAAAAAAAAAACTTCACTTGAGCTTTATTATATTTTATATTCCACGAAATTTACTTGGATATACAGGAATAACAATATAAAACTTATATCACCCTATTGAGGCGACTCTATGCGAAGAACATGTAATTTGTTTTTGCCCACATTAAAAAGGGATAAAATTACCAATAAATACTTCAATATTAGTAAAAAAGTATACCCACACATTTTAAAATGTAGTTAGAATTTACATGTTTCTATTCCTATTTAATGAAATTTTAATTTACAATAATTTTTTTTTTTCAATTAAAACATACGACTACATATTTTAATCTGAAGTAAAGAAATAATTAAAATTTCACTTAACTATTCATAACAGTCTGTTATTTAATTTACTAATAACGTATCGATTTATTTTAATCAGCATTAATTACTTTGATAGTATCGTGACTACATTTCACTTTAGCCAAGCCTTCTATAAGTGTCCACATGTCATAGGTTAATACGTTGCTAATTTAGCCCATTTATTATATACATATATATGTATAAATGGTCTGTATGTTTAACAAGTAGAATAATAATGTTGTTTGTACTGTTATTTTGTTTTTTCTACTGTGCACATTATTTGTACAAAAAACACATCACTCGTTGTTTTTTTGTTCTGTTTTGAGCTGCTATGATGTAATTAAACGAATCGCTCTGTTTCTACATGTAATCAGATTAGTGTTTTTTTTTCCTTTTTTGCCGGTCATTTTATATATAACGTGCCTTCTGCATTCTACGCGACATTGGCGGAGTAAATTGTGCCCAAACGTACTCCTAAAAACCACGAACTTAAAGTATTGAATTGATGATATAAGTAACTAGTACCTGGGCGACCGAGCTTCGCTCGGAGTTCTTGAAAGATTGTATATTTTACATTAAGTGACTAAGTGTTACTGATAAAGTTGTATAGATGTCGCGATAAGAACAATTTTCTTTTTAATTTGGCTTAAAAATAATTTTACATTAAGTGACTAAGTGTTACTGAGACAGTTGTATAGATGTCGCGATTAAATTTTGCGTAGAATAATGCATAAGAAAAACGCATGAAAACTCGAAAACACGCGTTTTTCCAGACATGTGACTAATCTAGATCAATTTTTCGCCCCCGAAAGCCCCCATATACCAAATTTCAGCAAAATCGTTAGAGCCGTTTCCGAGATCGCTGGTATAAATAAATAAATAAAGATATAAATATACAAGAATTGCTCGTTTAAATATATAAGATAGAGATAGTTACTTACGAATGGAGTCAGATATTGTCAGTCAGTCCCTAACATAAATTAACAACTGATATAATTAGATAATTATAGATTACACGCTACTTACGAAAATGCCTTCAAAATCATGGAAACACGAAACGGTGTTCCAACCATGGATGACAATTAAAAAAAAGTTCCAACCATGATGGCACAGGACAGAGGTTTTCATTTAAGGTATTTAGGATTATAGTATTAAAGCTCTAAGCTTAAGGTTTTTCTAGTTAAAATTGCAATGATTTTTGAAATATCTTTTTCATAATTAGGAAATTAAAATTAAATTTCTTAATGCGTATAGTATTAAGACAGATTTTAGAAATTTAATTTTAAGAAAATTTTTAATTATAAAAATATTTAAGAAAATTTCCTATTCTTTTTGCAAATCAATATAAATATAAGATAAAAATGGAACGATTTTATTAATCGTTTTTTTTTTATTTCTTTGTAGGCACATTATGTTTAATTTGTGTAAACGTGTAGAGCTAAAAATGAATAAATATATTTAATATATACAATAAGTATTACCTACCTAAGATTGAAAAATATAAGTGTGAGGGTTTAGAGTCCAGTCTGGATATGCAAAGTTCCAGGCTAACACCAGTATGTGGTTAATATAATTAAAGATATAAGGAAGCAATCAGTTCAAAATGGCCGGCCGTGTCTTGCTCAGGCGTGAATAACCGATATAATTATGCAAATTTTGCAATTTTACCATTGACACGCTCAATATAGTGTTAAATGTTGCTAGTTCCGCGTTATTAGCGGTGAGATACACCATTAAGAATCTATAAGTTTTAATTAATCACATACATTACTTAATTGACTCTTAGTCATAATATTTCAATTTTTGTGCTATGGTTTTAGCCAACTTCAAAAAAGGTCTTCCATACTCATATTGTATGGTTTTGTGTGTATGTTACATGATATCTTCGTAAATCGTAAACCAATATTAATGAATAAAAATTATGTAATTTATAACTTTATATAAAGGTGTTTTATTAAGCTCCTAACTATACATAACAGTCGGGTATTTTATTTACTAACGTATATTTTTAATCATCCTTCATTATAATTAAATTATACCTCAACTAACGACTCACCCTCGCTTCGCTCGGGTTCGTCCCTAGCTTGGGTATAGTAATATGGATATAGTAGGTATGTTATCCTTAAGAGATAGACATATGCCATCCCGGACTTTTTTATAGACCTTTTTAAGGTGTACGATACTGTAGTACATTATTTTGATCTATCTTGTAGGGTTCAGCCAGCGTTTGCAATGTAAGCGCAAAAAATGTGTTTCACATTAGAAACCTCTAAAATTATCAGTTTTTCTCTACTATATTATGCAAGTATTATACATATAAACCTTTCTCTTGAATCAATCTATCTATTAAAAAACCGCTTCAAAATCCGTTGCGTAGTTTTAAAGATCTAAGCATGTATTTTAGGGACAGATAGCGGGAAGCGACTATGTTTTATATTATGTATGTAATCGCATATAAACTTGAGTATTATCGATCGCATAAAAACACGCTTAAGGGTGGACCCTTAAGCGTGTTCTTGCGTCTTCTGTTGCGTCTATATCAGTGTCTTTCCTATAAAAAAAGGTAATAATTTTTTCCTGTCAATTTAAGCTTTTGAGTAATTACGCCAAAATTTAAATCGTTATAATGAGTTGAGTTTAATGACCGCTACACTTTTATGTTTTAAGTTTTTTGAAATATCTGTAGTAAACTTGCAGCGAATAGTATATTCGGCCATACGCCGAATACCTAATATTCGGTGGGCTTTCTGACCGAATAGCCGAATATTAGGCAAAAGTATTCGGCCAGCACGTGGCGGGAAAACTTGTATCTACGTGTCTGTTTCTTGTTTGGCGCCAGGAAGTAGTATTTATTTAGAGCGTCTTTTGTCTGAATCTGGCATTCTCTAGAAATAAATTACTGCCTGAAAATGCAGAAAAATTAGTCTTTTTGCATCCTAATCTTCCACTTCTAAATTTTAATTATGATAATGCAATGCATAGACATTTTTTTCTTAATTTTTGTAATAAAGAAGGTGATTATGTACCTATAATAACTTTAATGATTATAAGAAAAATATATTATTATAAAATAAATCAATATTTTCGTTTTACCAATAGGGAATATGTATGATTTTTTTTAGTTTTTTATATAGTAGTTTTCATCGTTATATAATTGTGAAAAAAAAACAATATATCTAGCTTCAAAAAAATTAATTTTAAATATCATACCGTTACGGATACTTTAAACGCTCACCATTTCGCGCACTTGGCGTGACGTCACAGTATGATATACACAGAAATGATGACTCAATTTGTAAGCGACAAAATAGCTAATGGCTCTGTTATGATGATACTTTGACGGCATATTCGATCTGACCAATAACGTTGCGTTTCAACTACTTTGAAATTTCCACTTGTTTTTGCACTTAATCAAAAAGAAATTACATTAAAAAATATTAATATAGGCTTAAACCAAAAGCAATAAAAATTATAAAAAAAATATTTCACCTTTTTTTTATTTTCACGCATATTCCCTATTATTATCTGATTATAGCAAAACATATTACTGAAGTATTCGTTATTCGGCCGAATAGCATAAAAGTAGCCGAAAAGGCCGGATACCGAATAATAGCCGAATATTTGTTGCAAGTCTAATCTGTTAAGACAAATAGGCGTTACGAAATAAAATTATGTAAATCAATACATAATTTTAATGACTGTAGCAATTAGTATGGAAATCGTGATTTTAATCTTAAGATCAGATGCTTAATATGATTTAACATATTTTATTTCATGTCATATTATTATGATTGAATATTACTGTTAATATATTTCGCTTAAGTTCTAATGATGGTTACTTGTAGAACGTCTTGTAAAGAATACTTAAATACTTTTTAAAAATCTTCGTCATTTCTTTCTAATTAGTTTCTTAGTAATAAGTAATAACTAGATCGATTTTGATGAGACTCATATTAAAATATGATAATGTATATTTGAGATAGACGAAGGCAAATTTATAGCAATCTATAGTTCTTGCAGTGCGTCTAATTGCTACATGTGCACACGCACTCGTGTCGATCTGGATCTTAGATTAATTACGAGATAGCGTGGCGTTGTCGCTGACACAATACGGGGTTTATGTAATGAAGCACACGTTGTACGGTCGGGCTTACACCGGGCCATGACAGGAAATGATTGCAATTATGTATTATTTTAACTACATCATTTGATGTCTTTTTATTAAATTATCGTTTTATTTTATATAAAAGTGAATTGTTTATAGATAATTTACTAAATAAGTTAGATAGCCATTTATACGATTATGTCGTGTTTAATCTTCTTAATGGCAGAACCGATTTTGATGGTTCTTAAACGACAAGATTTTTTGTTATGAGAATTAGTAATGAATGCCGAAGTTAAGCAATTGCTTGTAAGTTGTATAGATTGTATGGCACCACACGCAGTTATAGAAGAGAATAATCATAATTATTATCTGTTCATCTGGCAACAGAACTGCGCGAAAATAAAATATGTACATATATGTTTCACATATATTTTAATACTAGCGACTCACCCTCGCTTCGCTCGGGTTCGTCCCTCGGTACGTTTTCATTTTCTAAAATTAAAGTAGCCTAAGTTACTCTTTATAACATCAGCTATCTGCCAGTGAAAGTCCCGTGAAAATCAGTCCAGCCATTTCGGAGATTAGCCGGAACAAACAGACAGACAGACAAAAAATTTAAAATGGTATTTTTCTTATATGTACCGTATATACTTTCATATGCATTTAGTAAAAAGTTGTTACTTTACATTACAAACTGACATTTCAATTTTATTTATCTGTATAGATAATACTTACCTACTTTTCTACAGGGACGAACCCGTGTGAAGCGAGGGTGATTCGGTAATAAAAAATATATATATCCCTTACTTGAGACATGATTGATTCCCCATCAAATCTTTCACCACCTTTTTCACCCCCTTATATATGATATGTTTTCCGGGATGAAAACTATCTTATGTCATTTAGAGGGTGTCAAACTATTTCCATACTAAATTTCATCTAAATCGGTTCAGCGGTTAAGCGTAAAAAGATGATGTACTGACAGACAGAATTACATTAATTGATTGATTTTTTTGAGTTTGCAGATAGTTAAACAACCTTCCCAGTTCCCAGTATGTAATATGAATAAATTCACCGTTTAAATTAGTTATAGGCAAAAGCTTTGTTTATTTTATAGAAATAAGCCTGCGTATAAATAGGGCTTAATATAGATAAGCATAGGACATGTTACGACCTCAATTTTGCTGTTTATGCTGATATTCACGAATTTGCCATACAGATCGGTTACTTCCATTAAAGAATAATGGAAATTGATTTAGAATTTTTGATAAGAAAATATGAATAATAAAAATAATACTATACATATATCACTTTCTATTGAAAGAGAAATAGCGCAATATTAGCTTCATTTTTTTATTGAATATTGGTACGACAAAGTGCCAACAATGTGAGCTCGTTCTTCATACACACCAAGCTTTATTATTATGAAATGACTTCGCGATTGTTTTACATCCTATGACCGTTGCCAGTTCCTCATCAATACACATCACAGTTTGTTTGTTCCACCAAATTAGAGTTAATAATGATTTGAATCACATTGTTATATGTTAGTCTTGATTTATTTGTGGGAATAGTATTTGTATTAATTTTTCTAGGTTAAGGAGACTAAAAGTATTGTCAGGACTGCACGATTTTTTTGAAGTACATACTGTACTAATTATTACTTTTTGAAATGTTATATTGTACTTTTATTACGTTAGCTCAATTTAACGATATGTCATGACAGTTAGATTATTGTTTTTTGTATATTATATTATTATTATTTGTGTTATTTTGTAAAAAAAAATTATTTAATACACCAATGCATATTATTAAAAGAAATCATGTGTAACGTGAACCCCAAAACATGTTATTTAAATTATAAATAACAAATCAATTGCACAATTGTGAAAAAAAGCTCTTTACTTAATAATCAAATATTTTAATATTAAAAATCGAAACAGTAAAATTTTTGACTGGTTATCAATCACGCATAACGGAAACCAATCAAAAATTTTATACCTATTTAAAAAGTATGGTACATGTACGTATGTATGAAAAAACGTAATATTTAACATATTTGAGTAGTGACCTACAAAGCTTTGGGCTGGATGTTTGTGGTTTAAGGCCGGTTTACAAATACCTGTCTATGTTCGGACTGATTGCACTTCATTCATCACGCAATACGTCATCTCATTCACTATCGTTTGCATCTCAGCTGTCACAATACATCAAAACTCATTCATCAATAACAAGGATTAAAACAGAAATGGTACATGTGAATGTTTAGATAATATATTTTAACATCGATTAGAATATATGTATATTAATATTTAATTTTAAGTGGCACTCTAGAAATTTATCATACTCCTTATTAATTAAAAAAAAACAAACTTAAAAATATATGTACCTACATATGCATATATTCGAAAAACCTTATATACATGATTGTATTGTAACAATAATTTAATACTATATATATACAAGTAGCAGGGCAGTGGTAGCCCAGTGGTAACGCGCTCGCTTGGAAAACCGAGTGAAGCGGGTTGAAATCCCGGGTCTCACACCTCTGATATTTTCATGTGCGAATCATTTCTAACATGATTACCACTTGCCTTACGGTGAAGGAAAACATCGTGAGGAAACCTGCATGTCTGAGAGAACCTAGAAATTTTTCGAAAGACATGTGAATTCCGCCAATCCGCACTTGGCCAGCTTGGTGGACTATGGCCTGATCCCCCTCGTATTGAAGAGAGGCCCGTGCCCAGCAGTGGGACGTTAAAAAGGGCTGAATACATAGGTACTATACACATTTCTTTGACCACAATATGACAAGTTAAAGGTAAAAGAAAAAAATGTAATTCATTCGAAGTCCTCTTAAATACTCTTTATTCTGTGATAATTACAGTCAGTAGTGTCAAGAGTTAAATAATTAATTAGTTAATAATACGTACCAAATTTCACAGTGACATAACGTAGCGTAACGCGAATGTAGATTGTATCGTTTTTGATTTAAAATCATTCGCACTTCCTCTGTTTCACATAATAAGTTCTCATACATTGCTTTAACTGGAGTATTTTTGAGAGTAAAGGTCTGACAGACAAGTAGCCTAATGACCCGGTTATTGTTAAAGAGATAGTTAACCTAGTATGGTTCTTGAATATTACAATGACTTAAATTTTGATGATTATGATATTCGATAAAAATATTAGTATGAAACCCCATGTAAAATATTAAAAACATTATTTATCTTATATATTTAAACGAGCAATTCTTGTATATTTATTTATTTATTTATTTATTTATACCGGCGATCTCGGAAACGGCTCTAGCGATTTTGCTGAAATTTGGTATGTGGGGGCTTTCGGGGGCGAAAAATTGATCTAGATTAGTCACATGTCTGGGAAAACGCGTGTTTTCGAGTTTTCATGCGTTTTTCTTATGCATTATTCTACGCAAAATTTAATCGCGACATCTATACAACTCTGTCAGTAACATTTAGTCACTTAATGTAAAATTATTTTTAAGCCAAATTAAAAAGAAAATTGTGCTTATCGCGACATCTATACAACTTTCTCAGTAACACTTAGTCACTTAATGTAAAATATACAATCTTTCAAGAACTCCGAGCGATGCTCGGTCGCCCAGGTACTATATTTTATACTATAACAGATGGACGTAATCTCTTGATTATGTTTCCGTGAGTGTGGAGCTTTTTTAAAACAATGCGTGTTGCGTAGCGGTTTCTTAAGCCTACTACATACGAGTAGGTACTTGGGGAATCTTATAATCAATATAAACATTAAGCTCACAATAAATTAATCTAACAGTTAATATAGATCCATTAACTGTAGTATTAGGTAATATAATTAGTAGTAGGTAAGTGTTAGTTTAATATTTTTATTTTAAACAACTTCAACGAAAAATAAGTTCATAAATAAAATCCGCGCATGTTATATTATTCGAATTACAAAATATCCATACGTATAGATACGTATGCTTCTGTATATCTGTAATTTATAAGTATACATACGTATGTATTATATATTTGTATATTAGTTATATAGGCCTAGGCCGAACTCATTGCGATAACGCGAAGATTAGTGGTGTCGTGAAAGCCACATTTTCGTGAAAATTTCTAAACTTCTGGCGAAACCAAAGACACTGGTGCTGTCGGTAGATTCCCAAATATCAAAGGATGTTATCGCGATAAACTTTGCTTACGCGGCCACGTTTTAGTCGGCACTCAGACATCCATGCTTGGTGTACGAATTAGTATACATTACGTCTAAAATGCTACATATGAGTTATTTCGATGTGGATTGGTTAAACGAGAAAATTTTACAGTTTATTAGCAATTACAAGATGGAGTCCATACTATGGAATGCAAAATCTTATTTTTTAACAAATTGTTTCTGTTTTCATTGATAATATTGCACTTACTCAAATTGTTTTTTGGTTCCATTCACTACATACCAGTAGTTCTCGCGTGTTGTGCGGATATTTGTACATATATAATTAATTGTTGTAGTGGAACCGTTTTACGAAATACGTATTATGCTATAAAGTATTATATTTATAATAAATACATTCCTTTATAAATAAATATGTTTGGATATTAACACAGCACCATCTAGTTCCATGGTAAGCTACGAGGCCTGTGTTATGGATACCAGATAGTTGATATACTAGACATATATAACTTTTAATACATGTATTCAGCCCTTTTTTAACGTCCCACTGCTGGGCACGGGCTTCCCTTCAATACGAGGGAAATCAGGCCATAGTCCACCACGCTGGCCAAGTGCGGATTGGCGGACTTTACATGTCTTTCGAAAACTTGCTAGGTTCTGTCAGACATGCAGGTTTCCTCACGATTATTTCCTTCACTGTAAGGCAAGTGGTAATCAAGTTAGAAAATGTCAGACGTAGAGACCCGGGATTTGAACCCGCTTCACTCGGTAAAATAATATAAACACCCATGATTGGAGTACTGATACACGGGCTCATCAAACAAACGAATGCCCCCAGCGGGATTCGAACCCGCGACCGCTGAAAAACCGCACAGCAAGTAGGAGTCACTACAAACTGAGCCAAACGTGTCGTCAACTTTATCAGATAAATGATCGGGAAAATATTCTCCGTACTTGAATATCACTTGGAAGTGAATTTGCGTATACATATGTACGTGACTGGCAGCAGTTGGTAGGAGCAGAGCTGAAAATCGAGCTCAGTGGCATGCCATAGGAGAGGCCTACATATTATGTCCAGAAGGAGACGAAAGTAGCCGGATTATGACTCGAATAATAATGATCAATCGAACATTGTAACACCATCTACAGTCGAGCTACAGAAAGCGGTTACATGATTTTGCACAAACGTATATTAACATGTTTATTTATATAGACAAAAATTGTAAATATTATTTTTAGTACATTGTATCGATACTAGTTTGTCACCGTTGTAATTTATATCCACTATAATATCTTAGTGAGATTGGCCGTCGTCATGAAAGTATTTGGGTTGGTTGACCGTCGCAATTTTTTGACTAAAGATTACGAGTCGTAAAACAAAGGCTGCAGAGTAATATAGGCTAATTTTTAAATGCATGTTAAGTACTTCCAGGTGTAAAATTATATTTGTAGCGACACGTTATTTAGAGACGGTAGTTTTCTATAAATTATTTTTATTAACATATTTTCATTGAAATATCCTATTTATTTTTTCTCATTTACTCTATCTGCTATCAGCAACATCTTTTAGTTATACAATAAATTCTGAATACAAAGTAACTAATTACCAGTTAGTATAGCTACTGTATATCAAGACTCGTGTCTTTAGACATACCTATTTATATAGCCATTGCGTTGCACTTTCGGAAGTTGGTAGCTTTCTCTTTAAACTTTTTGAATAATTAGTATTTTATTGCTTTATATTTTATGCTTTCAAAAGCCCTTTACTTAATTTCATAAAATAAAGAAGAAACAATTTTTATCATTTCAATTATTATCTAATAGCTTTAAACGAGCACTTTTTCTATATTTATTTATTTAAACCGGCGATCTAAGAAACGGCTCTAACGATTTCGCTGTAATTTGGTATGTGGGGCTTTTTGGAGGCGAAAAATCGATCTAGATTAGTCTTATCGGTCTAGATTATGTCTGGGAAAACGTGTGTTTTCGAGTTTTCATGCGGTTTCCTTTCGCCTTGTTCCACGCAAAATATGGTCGCTAATTTCTTACGCTCGGGCATAAGCATCGTGATCAGGCAGCCAAGGCACAAGATTAACTATCACAGGTGTCCGGGTTCGAATCCCGGTTGTATACAAAGTTTTTATTTTTATTTATTTTTTTATACGATATAACAAAAAAGAACTCCGAGCGAAGCTCGGTCGCCCAGGTACCTAGGTATTCATCACATTACTAGTAAGTACTTATTAAAATAAAAACTTTTTTTTTTGTTAATTTTTAACGAGTTTTAATAGGTTAAACAATGAGATTTTAAATTTTAATTAATACCGGTAGTTTTAAATACACATTATTTACATCCTGTAATTTATATTGTTTCACTTCATGTAACACTGACGCTTTATTTTTTCGGTGTGATTTTAAATGTGTGTGAATGAGGTTTTTGGAACATAGTGCATCGGAACTGAGAGAAAAATGGTAAAAAAAATTTCTACAGTTTACGAAATTGAAATATACATTTTAATTGAAGAATACAAAAGTATATTACAACACCGAATATAGCATGTACTCGTAACTATAGTATATTTTTCAAACATATTCTCGTGAGTTAGAATAGAGTATTTCATTTATTAATTAGCTAATCTTTTTTAGTTAGATTACGCATGTGAAAAAATATATTATTAAAATATATCTATAGCTTATCTATACATAGTATAAAAAAAGCCGCTGTTTTCGTCTCTCTGTTTCTCCGGTAAATACTAAATCACGCAACGGATTTTGATACGGATTACATTATCATACAGAGATTTTCTTTTGGAAGGTTTATATATGCATATTATAGTAGAGAAAAGCTGAGAAAAGATTTGTAATGATGTCGTGTAAAACATATTTTTGATCGCTTACATTACATACTAACGCTAACTAAACCTTACGAGGTACGAGTATATCAAAATAATGTACTACGTATGTAAAAAGCTGCTCTCCTTGTCTATATCATGATGGGTATATTGGAAAAGACAATTATAATATTTATGTATTTTATTTTGTATCAGCTGACCCAATTTGACCCAGTAGCATTGTCTTATGTTTTCAGTTTTTCCCGAATTTCCCGGGCAAATTTTCCAATGATCTCTTCTTAAAAACTTTATTCGAACTAATACGAATGTTTTTGTAGAAAAAGCCAAATCGAATTAAAAAAAGCCAAATATGTTTTATTGTTGTAATAAAATCATTTGGAATTTGTAATTTTTTATATTTCTTATAAATGAATGATAGGCGTAGATAAAAGTTTACGGCTTTTGATTAGCAAAGACCATTAAGAAGTTAACACTTCTGTCCTCATGTTTGAGCAATTCGGTTTACGATGTTGAAATAAAGGTGTAAATAAACACAACTGGGAGTATTGAGTAAAATGCTAATAAACTGTAAACAACTTCATAAATAGTAGATAGTTGCTTAAAAAGTTTTAACTGAACACACCCATGTCTTTAGCCGCATATTTTTTTGCCTCTATGTGGCATTAGAAATTATTATCCGACGTACTTATAAAGACTTTCATTATATAAGAAATATAAATCGAAAACCTAACAAAAAAAATTAATTTAACTTAAAAATATTAATAAGCAACTCACCCTCGCTTCGCTCGGGTTCGTCCTTGGGTACGTTTTAACTGTTAGTATGGAATAGATAAACTATATATTGGTATATATATAGTTTATCTATTCCATAGATATAATAAGTTTTATATCCCTTACTTGAGAAATAATTGATTCCCCGTATAAAACTATCCTAGGCAGAGGTAGCCCAGTGGTAACGCGCTCGCTTGGGAAACCGAGTGAAGCAGGTTCAAATCTCTCGCACTCTCTCGCACCTCTGATATTTTCATGTGCGAATCATTTCTAACATGATTACCACTTGCCGTACGGTGAAGGAAAACATCGTGAGGAAACCTGCATGTCTGAGAAAACCTAGCAAGTTTTCGAAAGACATGTGAAGCCCGCCAATCCGCACTTGGCCAGCGTGGTGGACTATGGCCTGATTCCCCTCATATTGAAGGGAGGCCCGTGCCTAGCAGTTGGACGTTAAAAAGGGCTGAATACAAATACATTACATAAAACCATCCTATGTCCTTCCCAGGGTCTCAAACTATCTTCATACAACTAAATCAATTTTGCGGATTTTAATTTTATCCATTACAAACAAATTCACAAACTTACAAACTTTACCTTTTTATAATATTAGTGTAGATTATACAGTAATGTAATATTTTAAATTATCATTATTCAAGTTAAACTTGAGACACATAGTATTTTATTGAAAAAAGTTATTCTTACTTTCAAATAGCAATTGAATAAACGGATTGCTTTGTTCATAAAAACCACTAACAAATTGATTGGATAAAGTATCGTGATCTATTTTAAAAATGTAGGAAAACTCCTAATTTGCATATAACAGCATTATATTACATCTTTCCCACGTAATTTTAAAGGTACAGGCCCTTCGGGTAAAGTGTAGCTAATGGAAGTTGTATTTGGTAAAAAGAAATGCTTACTTTCAATACACTATAAATCTCAATTGATTTATCTATAAATACAGCTAATGGTTATCTTATTGAAAGAAAACTATAATAAATTAAAATGTAACAACCGTCTTCCGTCGGATGTTAAGCAGGCGGTAATCAACGAATCTATTAGATGGCAGTGATGTAAGGTTTCATACACACAGCGGAGGCAACAATCTAATCTTATAGGCATACCTACACAAATAGATCGATTACTTAAAGTGTCTATCACTTATATCATTCTGTACTTCATAATTAGAAACGATATGCAGAGATACATTATAGTGCTTTTTGATTTTTTTTTATAAATGTAATTTCAGCCATTGATATATACATACATATGTATATAAGGCGATAAAATAAGATTTGTAATTATTTATAAATGTGGAATTTAGCAAGTTTTCGAAAGACATGTGAAGTCCACCAACTCGCAATTGGCTAGCGTGCTGGGCTAATCCCCGTCTTTTTGACGTTTATAGGCCTGAATATTTTTTTTGAATTGATTTCATTTTGTGACAAAATATTTTAACTACTATATAGGTATTGTTGTACTAATCTAGGTGTCATCTTAACCAATGCAAACTGTATGAACTAATAAAAGTTTAGTTATTTCTTATGAAGTCAGTAATGAAGTCAGGTGTATAAGTAACTTAAATATTGATGAGAACAGGCTTACAGTGTCCGCTGAGTATATATTATAAAAAGTAAAAGTGAAACAATTATGTGCCTATCATTGAAATTGGTTTCCGAATCAGCCAATTGACCTATCGCTTGACTATAAATAATTATGGTGCATTAGATTAGATGTTCATGTTACGATAATGGGCAATAGAAGCTCTTTAGTTGAAAATACACTGGTCAATTTAAATTAGGTAATCTTAAACAACGCGTGCCATAATAGAATGTTCTGGCATTTACTTATTAAACTAATATTTACAAGTAAATTGTCAAAAGATTTAGACATTTAGGTCCATAAAGTTGCTGCAGCATCGCATTAAATTAAGATGAATTATTTTTGTTTCTTTTATCGATTTTATGGCTAAATATTCAAATTTTTCAATGTCGAACTACAAATATCTACCGGTTTCGGAGATTTAATCCATACTAATATTATTTATATGTGTGTTTATTTGTGCTTTTCACAATTAAACGCTTTGGATTGATGTGATTTTTTGTATAAAGATAATTGGAGGTTTGGAGAGTGATATAAGCTACTTATCTCGGGAAATCTTATTTCATTCCCACGGAAAAACATGTAGTTAAATATAGCCGATTCAGCAATAATGAGAATATAATATTATAAAAGCGAAAGGTACCTAGGGACTCTAGCATTATTATAATTATAAATATCTAATTAATAACTGTACCTATAATATATCATTTTTCACCAAGTATCTAATTTTTTGGAAGTACATTCGAATTCCGAAACAAACATCGCGTGTTTTCGCATAGTTGATTCACTCTGTACGTTCGAGAAATGCGTTTTGGCTATCGCCAGATATTCGGGTTAACAGCGTACGAATTGTCGAAGGTGAAACTGAATCGAATCGCCAATATCTATTATTTCTATGATACTATGGGAAGAAATTGTGTTGGTACATTTTTATAATGATTTCCTTGTTTTTTGTTTGAGTTTCTCTCGAATGGTTTAATATTATGATTATAATAAGTGTTATGTCTTATGTTTATTTATTGAATAATAAGAGACGACAAACTGTCGGAAATGTGATAAATTTAAATGATAAAAATAGGTACTCTGATAATCTAATGCAATAATATTTAGGCATATAAAATATTTAGGCATATAAAATCAAAATATTTAGGCTCAAGTATTTTCCAATAAAGTACTACCTTTCCTTTCAAATATATTTGCTTCAATAACGTAATATCCAATATCTTATAATTTCTTTAGCTTATGTGTGTTTTATGTATATTTATTACTATATTTTGTGTGGTAACGCTATTAGGATTTTAATGATTATTATATTTTATTATCTATATAGACAAATACAAAATAGGTCAGTACCTTTTTCTCCTCTGTTTGACAACCAATTTTCTTTTTTTACAAGATTTTATTTAACTTGTAATGTTTGAATGTACCTTTGTTCGGGTCAAATCTTGCAACTGAATTTTAAAGCAGTTACCCTCAACCCAAAAGCTGAAATTTTGCATACACGTCAAGTTTAGATGACAATGCATGGTTAGTTAAGTGACACCATTTTAAATCCAATATGGCGGACTCCCAACGATGGCAGACTGTGTTTTTTTTATGCACGCTCATAATATGAATGTCAAATGAAAGAGTTTGTTGAAAAGAAAAGGAAAAAATATTTAAAAATAAACTTTAAATTAAATCAAATCCATACACAATTTATATGATATAAAAGGCTTGTTTTTTTTAATATAAATTTTTAAAGGCTTTAACAAGCTTTAGAGTTATTAATAAAAAAGTTTTGTAAATACATGTATGTTGTTCTCAAATTTTTAATAATGATTATGGACGAATTTCGAAATAAAAACTAAAATATTATGTACTTGTACTTTAAGGTATAAATCTGCAGTCGGTGTACCTTTTTAGTTAAAAAGTAACTAATTAAGCACATATTATATTATCGAACCATAGACAAATTAACAACGTGTTTTTATAGACTTGTTTTTGTATTGAGCTATTTTTCAAGTTGTAACTTTCTCGCATATACATACATGGGAGAAAATACACTTACCAAATAGAAGACGCCATAAAATGACATTTTCCCACAGTAAATTAATTTTAATATATAATTTAAATTTAACCGGGCTTTAACTGGTTAAAATGTTATAATAATATTTTACTTATTTTATGATTAGAAACTATATTTTGTATTAATCATATACATGTACTTTGTTATGCAAAGACTAGATTAAGGCGTTTAAACAATTATTTGTAGTTCATTATTATATAAGTTTAGTAATGTAATTACTTTATTGTCCTACTTAAAAAAATAACTACGTACGAACATAATATTCAATTTATGCGACATTCATGTTAGATAACTAGTTATAGATTAGAATAATATAAATTTTTGCTTTATAAGCTTTGGCTTTGGTTAAGGAATATCATTTTTATGGTTCCGTAGCCGAAGAATGCCAACGGAACCCTATTACTATGCCTCCGGTGTCCGTCAGTTCGTCCGTCTGTCAGAGGGTTGTAACTCATGAACCGTAATAATAATAATAATGTCCTCCTGACCGATTCCGGTCACGACGGCCAATCTCATTGAGACTAGCCAACTGCACAGGAGATATTATAGTGCACAAGTGTACGCGCAGACACAAGTGCACTCTTTATTCCTGTCACTCTCATACTCCGGTAAGATGACTACTCGACACGACCGGTGAGAGTTAAGGCGCAGGCCTGACGGCTTTACGTGCTCTCCGAGGCACGGGGGTGAAACACCGCCAACTTCCCAACTCCGGGCTGTGACTGAGGCTTACTATACAGAAAGACTCAATAACTAAACTTGGCCCAACCCGGGACTCGAACCCAGAACCTCAGGATGTGAAGCCGTACATGCTAGCCACTACACCACCGAGACAGTTAACCGTACCGTCATGTACCATAATGGGTAGACAGTTCAAATTTTCACAGAGTATGTATTTGTATTGCTGCTATAACAATAAATAATAAAAATGAATAAAAAAATAAAAAATCAAGAAACATTTATTTAACGTTCGTAGTCGATCGTCGAACTTAATATACTACATAGGTAGAGTAAAATTCATATTAATAAAAATTGCATGTACGATGGTACGGAATTCTTCATGTGCGAATTCGACTTGCACTTGACCGTTTTTTAGGTATAAGGATAATCAGTAATTAATGTGTGTTCCATAATTAAATTACAGAAGATAAAAAATTCTTAAAATTCTCAGGCATTTCTTAAAAATTAAAAGAATATTAATAGATAATGACAATTGATGACAAAGATTTTATTACGATATCGGAGTACCCCGATTGGAATAAAACTTTGAAATTTAATCTTGATGGGACATGAAAAGTCTCCAAAAGAATTTTGGCACAAATACCCGAAGGCGTTTTATGCGATTTTAAAAATTTTGTAGTGAGAGTGTTGATGTTCAAAAAATAAACAATACTTATTTTTTAATTTCAAATATAAAGACATACCTACAGTAAACGAAATAACGAAATTAAAATATGCATTAGTACTTATATAGCAGAATCGTAGTATAGTATGATTATATACATACATTGTATAGGTACACGTATACGTAAGCGCAGGCCATTACAAAAACTCGCCCCGGGCTTGATTCCATTTAATGCGTATTATACTGTGTACATGTATTGCATTCACTGATAACGCGCTACATGACAAGTGCGTACCTAATTTCCTATCAGTATATTTAAAAATACCGCCTAGTGAGACACACGAATGCAAGTTTATTGTTGAATATTTATTTTATATTACTTAATTTTTCTTATAGATATAGGGGTAGGCAGTGGTAGCCCAGTGGTAACGCGCTTCCTTGGGAAACCGAGTGAAGCGGGTTCAAATCATTCGCACCACTGATATATTCACGTGCGAATCATTTCTAACATGATTACCACTTGCTTTACGGCCAAGAAAAACATTGTGAGGGAACCTGCATGTCTAAACATAACAAGTTCGATAGACACGTGTATGAGACAGCGTGGTGGACTATGGCCTGATTCCCCTCATATTGAAGGGAGGCCTGTGCCCAGCAGTGGGACGTTAAAAAAAAGGGCTGAATAGATAGATATATAGAGGTAAACGATCTATCTAATGGTAAGTGGCTACCCATAGATACTTCCGTAACGTAGAAAAATTTGTGAATGAGTTTCCGGATTTAAGAGACATTGAACACGACATGAACCCTATATTGTAGCCCTAAGAGAAAGCCTCCAAAGGAAAATCGTTCATTAAGTTACTACATACTATTGCTGTCTGCATCAAATTTTGTGTAGGTACTTGCTTTACATATGAGCCAGTATAATTTAGCTAACTTATAATTATACTAGCGACTCACCCTCGCTTCGCTTCGGGTTCGTCCCTAGACAAAAATAAATGTATCCCAAGGGAACCATATATTTTTCCGGGATAATATATAGCCTATAGCCTGCCTCAGTTAACGGGCTATCTAATGCAAAAAGAATTTTTCAAATCGGATTAGTAGTTTCTGAGATTAGCGCGTTCAACCAAACAAACAAACAAACTCTTCAGCTTTATAATATTAGTATAGATTTTTACCTATACAGTGAAAAAAAGGCTTTTTGAAACTCATCCACAGGCTATCAAAACTATTTAATACTGATATCAAATCAACTATGGGTACCTGTAACTTATTAATATTTATTCCAGGAAATATTATTTTCATATTAAAGATTATATAAAATTGCTATTTCGTTAAGTAACAACTATTTATTGTAATGATTCTACTTATCCGTGTGTATCATTCGTTTTGTTTGCACTTACATACAAATCTTGTTTAAATCGTTGTATCATATCAAGTAGCAATCACATTTAAAGGCTCGGCCGACACTACACTCCAAGCTGTTATGTCATCTTTATAGACCAGGACATGATAACAAAAAGATCATTAAAGTTTTTAGGTGAGGTTACGAAAATGTGAACGAAGTTTTCCTAATCGTTATTGGTTACGATAAGCAACATCATTGATAATAGTTTTATACGCGGTAGATATTATAGTGCATAAGTAAGATACGATCATCATACTGTCATCATTCTAAACCCGTGGTGCTAAAGAGAATTTTTGAAAGAGATACCCAGTAATTACTTTTTGCCACAATTCGTGACTCGAACCCAGGACGTTACGAGTTTGCTGCCGTAGATACTAACTATTAGGCCAAAGAGGCAGTCATACCCATATAAGGCGAATATAATTCACAGAACCAATGACTTTCGTTTACACCGTACCTACTATTAATTTGTCTTAACCGGGAATTAGATTTATTTGATCATAAAACATTTCATCAGTAGTTTATAATTATATATTTTCAGTATTTTCTTCCTTTGAAATTCAATAACATACTTGGATGATTTGTACATAAATGTATAATAACAAATACAAATACATAAATCATAAATTATGAATAATAAATTTATATATAATGAAACAAACATAAAATATACCTACTTATACTCGTAATATTGAAATTTGACTTTTTTATTTAGCTTAACAGTTTTATGTAAAACACATAAAAATTAAAGTCTGTTAACATGTCCCCATATGGGGATAATGTAATTATTTTAAAATTGTCTCTTGGACTATTCTTGGCAAAACTTATTTAAATGAAATCTCTTTACGATAACACCTTATGGGAATAGAAACTTAAGTAAATTCGAATTTTGATTGCATATAATGTTCTTGATTTTAAGATTATATTCTAAGTCGTTATCATTGAGATAAGCAAGTATCATGTAAATTTGAAAATTGTCGACATGACCTAAAAGTACCTATGTATATGTGGCCCTATACGTAGAATAAATTAAAGTAAAATAATAAGCTGAATATAATGCAATTATTTGTTCTATATAATGATACTGCTTTCTCTCTGAAAGAGAGAGTTCTTCTTATATCTATTATTGTAAACCATATACCTACTGATTAAAGTTCATTAATAACATGTACATATTATATCTATTATTTTAAGAGTAGTTTTTTAGATTTTCTTCATCAAGAGATTATAAATACAATTAAAGTATCCTATATGTTGACCTGGATAATCAGCTATTATCCTACCAAATTTCATCAAAATCTCTTCAGTGGGTTTTTCGTGATGCGGTAACAGACAGAAAGACAGACAAAAATTACAAAAACTATAAATTCGACTTCTGTATCGATAATAATGTCTATTTCATTAAGATTTTCCAAAAAATATTTAATGTACAGATTTGGCTTAGTTACAATTTTATTATATGTATAGATAAGAGCTTGTCGCGAGATTTACCTATTTTATAAAATAACATCTTATTTTTAACCGACTTCAAAAAAAGGTTATCAATTCGGCACGGAACTGTAAAATATTCACATATAATATCTATTAGGGCTTCCAAACAAATATATAAAATTTTATAGGTGTATGTATTTGTTTGTATGTAGGTATGTTTGTATGTATATATTTATCCACACATTTCTTCACTAGTAATTGGATCGTGATAATTCTTTTTTTATTTGCTTACGTTTATTTCAATTCCTTGAAAAGTAAAGATTTCATCAAATTCGGTTAAGTACTTTTTATGGTATGAACTAAAACGTGTAACGAAAACTGAAATAGTTTTTGTAATTATTACTACTTATTACAAAAATTATTTCAATTTTAAGTAAAATATACGAAATAAAAAAGTAATTTAAAAAATAAACCAAATTAAAAAAAAAAACGTGTGTGGGTAGGTACTTATGTACACACGTAAGAAGTTATACTTCTTTGGCGTAACAGAACAAAAATAGCTAAGATTTCATCCCGTATGTAAAACTCCCTGTTTATAATAGGAATGCAGCTAACTTCATCATGTCGCTTTCAGCTGACTTCATCATGTCGCTTTTTGGCTGTCGGTGTGCGCGCGCATCGTAAAATTTTACTCTCATAATTTTTTCCAAACGTGCCAAAAGAACTATAATTTCAAAAATACTAAAATGTAAAAATAACTGATAGGGCGCTTCCCTTTACTATAGATACCTAATCAGGTATTTTCGAAGTCGGTGCCATGCTATAATTTTAATGTCATTTTGTTATTACCTATCTACGCGTACCATTGCATAGAATGTATTACATAAGAATTTGTCGCACCGTCTGTTTGCACAATCGTAACTACACATTAAAATAATAATACAATTAAAACATGCATTGTTAGAAGTTAATTATTTCTTGTTACAGCCTTATTAAGTAACATTTACAATACTTTTGATAGGATACCTACTATTTTTTTTAGAAAGTTATCTCAAATAGATTAATTAAATCAGGTTTTTGCTAGTTCTAATCTCAAGATTTTTTCAAAGTATTGGCATTGATTAAATAGAATAAATATACACTTTTCGTAAGAAATAAATAAATATGTATAATGTGAAGCAATCTATAGGTACATATAATAAAACAGTAACTTAGCGAAATCGTTGTGCGCGTTTCACGCAAAAAGTACTGAAACGAGGTAAGTAAATTCTGTATAGTGATAACTTATTACTCGGGTCAACACTTAGGATACCTTTTACTATAGGAAAATCTTTTATTCTCACGGAAAAACACAATATTCATATCTATATAAAACGTACGTAGGGACGCACCCGAGCGAAGCGAGGGTAAGTCAATAGTAAAAATATTTTTTTTATGGTATTGTACTCTATAATGTTTTTGATCTTTTAACTAAGATAAAAGGGAAGTTGGAGGACCTTAAACTTTTTTTACAGGTAGGTAGTAAGTTAGCTACCATGTTTTTTAAAACAATTGAAATTTTAAAAAGCGGTTTCATAAGCATCGCAAAATATAAATTACAAAAATTGTAAGCAGTATAAAATAAAAATTGACATTTAGGTGGAATCATAAATAAATAGTTGGGAAAGTATTGCGGTTCTATTGACATGTTACGCAAATTCCTCATTAAACTTAACTACAGCATGATTAGAGTTTATATTTAAGTTGCATGCAAAAATGCATCTTATTCAAAACATTTAGAAACTATTTAATATGAAAATATTAACGTTTAATCCAAAACTTGTGTCGTAGGTTGTACTCGTATAAACGATTAGTGTTCATACGCTCGTTTATAATAAAATTACTCGCATATTTGACGTTAAATTTGATTGCTCCTATTAAATTTTAAGGATATGTTGTACATTTATATTAATAAAATATAAATTGATTCTATTTTTTAATAAATAATGTTAAAAAATATGTCGTATTAAAAAATGCATAATACATATAAAATCATTGTAATTTGCTACGCTACGCTTCGCTCCCGCCTTAGTCTTCTTAAACCAGGTTGTCCAAGTCGAGGTTGTCACATAGTCAAAAATTAAAACTTACAAATAAATAGATAATCTACTTAAATTTCACGAGTTTCAACAAAATACTTATAGAAATTTTTGCATTTTTTCCCAAATTAAAGCCTCTACATGAAAAAGGTATTGAACAAAAAATGTCAATCTTTTTATAGCCTAACTGACTTTTGTGGGAATTATATTTTCTAACATAATAAATTTCGTAATAAATGCCAAAGACATTAAAAAAACGATTTTTCTTAGATTAATTCATATGTATACTAAAATTCAGATTAATAAGAGGTATGGGCTAATCGGAAGTGCAGCTCTATAAATGTCTTACTGAAGTATCTACTGTTTTAAATAATTTATTTCTATATATTTATATATGTATAGAATCGATATTGAGAAGCAATCTTTATGACTTGACTATTAATAATAATAAATTACATCAGTTTAACGTGACGTTTATTTTCTTGCACTTGGGATGGAAACTAGGTGAATGGTTAGTAAGTTTGTATAGTATTTCAAAATTTCATGCAGTGGATATTGCAAAGATATTGAGTTACTTCTTAACTTTGTTCTTTAGCTACCTCTCAACTTTGACACTAAGGTCGATAGCGAAAGGCACGATGTCAATACGTTATTCACTCATATTTCAAATTGCCCAATAATAGCATTAAAGTTACAAATTGAACGTCAGTTAAAGATTCCTGTAGTAATATAAATCTTTTATTATGGGAGCATTAAACAAACAAACTACCTTTCAGTCGTGTCTTTAGTTGAGTTGAATAAAATTAATAGCATGTAACAAGTAACTTCGTGACTATTCTAGTAAAATTAATTTATACATAAAAAAAATGTATTTCTGTAGGTATTTCTCTTCTTTTGTTTATAGTTGATTGGTTTATATCTTTACCAAAATATTATATATTTTTATTATTATGATCCTACTAGTAATCTTAATTTTTTTTTTATTTCTTCGATTTAGTCCTAATATTCTAAAAAAGTTATAGTTAATATTCTATAAAAGTTATATAAATTATGTCTAATGACGGCAAATGGTTTTAACACTCGACTCCAGACTGCGGATGTAAATGTCTTGGCGGAAAACTTAATAACTATCTTGGCTTAACCTGGGATCGAATCTAGGACCTCAAATGTGCAGCCGAAGATCTGACATCACTAGTCAGTCAGACAGTCTTTGCCATAGTATCAATAGAAATGTTTAAAAAAGGACTAAATGTATATATTAAGAAGACAGCTACGAGTTACAAATATAAAATAATTATTATTACAAAAATGTGTACGAGTGTAATGTCAAATTATTTATTACTAGCAACTCACCCTCGCTCCGCTCGTTACGTTTTAACGTTTAGCTCAGAGATGAGATATTTTCCCGCAGGAAAAAGTGTCCTATATGTTGACCCGGATAACCAGCTATCATCATACCAAATTTCATCAAAATCTGTCCAGTGGTTTTCCCGTGATACGGTAACAGACAGACAGACATACAAAAATTCTAAAAACTAAAGATTTACGAGTAGCTTCTGTATCCATAATAGAGTCTATTTCAATAAGATTTGCCAAAAAATATTTAATTTACTGATTCGGATAACGATTATGTGTTTGTTAAACTTCGAGCGCCCTGCGGATAGAAAGAGTTGAGTATTACATAATAAATCAGTTTGGGATTGATTGGTTTTTATTTAATTTCATACGTTTATTGTTTGAAAAATTAGCATCAATTATTTAGAATATTCGATTTTGAGTATATTATATAATTGCGATTTTTTTGTGTTTCTAAGTAACGAATCTTTTTTATGATCACAAGACAAGTAGCAATATCTATTTTATGCCGTATTCTAAAATTGTTAAGGTTAATTTGTGTTGCGAGAATATCGAGTGATATAACACTTTATGTTGAATACCAGAGATAGTGACTGATTGTGATAAATTGTAGAAATATCGAGCTTTATGGCCGGCTGCTTATAAGAGAACATGATTTACTGGCTCTTATACTAAATCGATTTTAGCTTTATCGACTATTATGTTTTGAATTTATTACAGAATCGACTCAGAGTTTCCAAACGCATACAACATTTTGTGAGGAATTTTCGATACATCACTATTTGTCTTTTATTTACTATGAAATTAAATAATAGATATACGTAATTTAATATTACTTTTATCTTTCACAGTCCCTTATGTAGATTTTTATGTAAATATATCAAATGTTATAATATTAAATTGTAAATTATTGTAAAATATCTAATTAATTTACAATATCTGTTTTTATGTGTATCTATTTTGTATATATACTTTATTGTGACGTCTTGTTTGTTATTGGTTCAGATTATACAATAAATCTCTCTTATTATGTCAAAAAGTTATCAGTATTCAGTGTGAATATCTCTTTTTAAACTGATTATTCTCGATCTCTACCATGTTTTCTCATTTCTACACGACATTGGCGAAGTAAATTGTGCCCAAATGGCACGCCTATAAGCCCCATAACAAAGAACATTGAACATTTAGCTTTCACAATAATATATATTTTATATTATTTTGTTTTTTATAATGGTATATTCAGTAAGTATGAACTAAGAAGGACTTGTTGTTTTACTGGATTCATTCCAATCACATTTGTTACGCGTGCATTAGAAACGGACAACTTAAAATTCGGCAGATATTTGCTAACTCAAGTTGGTTTAAAAGCATGGCAGGTGTTTCCACGTAGACGTGCTCTGACCATTCTCAAGCCTCCTTGCACATAAAATATTGTGAAGATTATTTATATGCAAGCTCGATGGCTTTTATCATCCACAACATAAACAGAAACTTAAACGTCACTATCTATATTTCTAATATCTGAATGACGAACTTTCATACAAATTTTAACCGTTTTTTATTAGGGGATAAATTTTCAAGTACTTCCAGATTCTACATCAAGATAGATTTGAGTATTAGTTGTGTAAGACACATAACACAATACTCAGATATTACTTAGATAATTTGCAATATTTTAATTAACTCTAAACTTCATACCTAATTTTTTTAAACAATATCTTTTTTACTGCGAAACAGCTGCTACTATTATATAGTGCATGAGATATAATAGAAACAGTGACATCGGCAGGTGATAAATATCTTCAATTAATCCCTTCCATTTTTCTCTTAGCATTTGTAATTTATGTTTGTTAATGTGCAATTCATATCCATACTAATATATAAATGCGAAAGTAACTCTGTCTGTCTGTCTCCTTTTCACGCTTAATCCGCTGAACCGATTTAGATGATATTTGTTATGAAGATAGTTTGAGACCCTGGGAAGGACATAGGATAGTTTTTATCCCGGAAATCATCCATTAAGGGGAAGAAAAGGGCAATGAAAATTGTATGGGAAATCATTTCTCAAGTAAGGGATATATGTATATTTTTTTTATTTTAAAGTAGTTATTTATTTTTCTATACCTACATAGGTACATATACATATATAGTTTATTTGTGTTATAGTTACCGTGAAAACGTACCTAGGGACGAACGCTAGTAAAGAATATATAAATCTTCATAAAATAATTAAACAATTAGCGATGACACAATTTCCAACGTTTTTCTCAGTACTTTAATTAATAATTTATAAAACGCTATGTGGAGGAAGAGAAACTAGCAGGAAATGAAAGTGCAGACAAACATATTTTATACATTTGTATAAATTCTCTTTGAGAGATTACAATTACGTTTTTCCAAATAGAATATATTCGGATTTTTTTTTTAATTTATTAAGAACACCAACAACATAACACACAAATACATTTTAAATTCATTCTTAATCACAAGTTCTAGTATGTTAGTCACTTACAGGTGTCCATAGCATTGACCAACAAATTACATACATGCACTGCTAATATAAAGAAAATAGGATTTGCTTGATCTTTAGAATTCTAACATCTCTTTTTATTACCTTAAAATAATTTATTTCTGTCAAAGTTATATTGAAAAACGTATATTTTGTTTGTGAGTCAGAAGGAAATTCCGAAGTTAATTTTATAAGAACACTCATGCAATTTTTATTTGCTACTAGCATTGCCCGCGGCTCCGCCCGCGTTCAGATGACCAAAAATAACTTGTATTACTATAATATTTTATTATATTAAAGTCTAAAAGTCAAGTACTCTTTAGAAGCAAACGTGACTTTTGGTATTATAACTGTGTCATGTTATTAATCAAAATACAAAACTACATTGCAAAATCTTTAAATTTCAAGATGCCTACTAGATTTGCGAAATATTTAATTAATTGTTGTGTCTATAATACACTTTTGAACAAAATTGTCATGTCTAGTTTAATAAATTAGAAACACGAATTATATTAATATACATATGAGGAGAATTATAATGCGTCGTTTATTGGTAATTAGGACTGCAGATTCGGAGGACGTGGGTTCGAGTCCCAGATCCCAGAAATTGTCAGAGCAGCCTGGAGTTGGAAAGTTGTCATCGTCATGCTTACGAGTGCATATGTATGTACGAGTATATCACAAGACCGTAAAGCACATAGAACTGTCGGTAGATCCTGCGGGTTCTTTCACCGGTCTTGTCCTCCCATTGGACTTTTTGACATTTAAAGGAACAGAGAGTGCGCTTGTTTTTGAATGTACACTTGTGCACTATAATATTTCCTGCGCAATTGGCTAGTCTTAGTAAGATTGGCCGGTCAGAAGGAAATTATTATTATGATTACTTGAAGAATTAGTAAAATTAGAAACGGATTAGCAGTTGAAGAGCTTACTTGATACGTTCAAATATTTAAAAAAAATATTCAACTATTAAATAAATGTTTGTACGCCTCGATTTTCGGAATAATATACAAATTTCAATGACGGGACTTTTACATGGTGTATAGAAAATTTGGGCGAGTATTAATAGGCCCCTTTCCGAAAAAGAATAGCGGTTTCTGGGTATTAGAGGAGAATTTGAGTAAGAATGATATAGGAATTTTATTTTAGTAATATAGAAGTCGTTAGCAAAATTTAGTTTACATATGTATGTATATACAAATAAAAACCATTTAGGTACAATTTTTTCTTCTTCTTGACTGACTTGTGTGACAAAAAATGTATTTAATAACCTGTTTAAATACCCTATTTCACATCAATATGTACGTCAAGTATTTAGTCGGTTTAAGATCTCCTTCACGTTTACCTAAAAGTACCTATGTAGTAAAATACGAGATTAATTTATTTAAGTGTAGATAAAATAAATACCCACATATTTTTGTTTAAAATTTTATATTTGTGTGACATTAAGGTTTCACAGCATTTATTACTATTTAATATATGCGAAAGTAATTGGCTAATTTCATAACGTAAGGGCTACGTAACCTATGAGCTTTACGGTATACAATATATGTATTTAATCCTACCATCACACCGTAGGATAACAAGACTACGTCGATTAGGTAGAGTTTTTACGTGTATAAAGACAAGCAATATTTTGTCACTTTATATTCTTAGTAGTAATCAACTAAATAAATATGCCAATTTATTATTATGTACATTTTATTTTTGAAATTCCATCATTATGACACGTTTTACCCTGCAAAGTACTCAACTATCGAGCCATGCGAGAGGAATCGCAAGCAAAAATTAGCTTGAAATATATCCAAAATCATTTATGAGGAGAATATACTAAACATACATCAACTTAAAATACAGTCCGGTGTTAATGAAAGCCATAGGAATAATAGTTGTGAATTTAATGATCATTCGAAACTGTGTTTTGCCAATTGGCGGAAAAGACGGCTTCACTTTAGACACTTCTTAACGATTACCGAGATGTTAATACTAGTAATTCAAGTAATGAAGAGGAATAGCGCAATAAACATTCTATGTCTAATTTCACTTTGCAAAGTATCAACTATATATTATATGTAGTAAAAAGATATAAAACCTTTGTAGCATTTCGAACCGTCGCGCCGTCACTTTTAGTTTGTTTGTTGTTCATCTTACACCATTTTTTAAAATAGGGATACCAACTACACCCAAGTGGTCATGTAAGGACTCAGCGATTAAAAAAGCTAGTAATACCCACTGAAATACAACAAAGACCTTCTCAGTCTTAACCGATGACTTCCGAACGATTTAGCCTCACGATCTTGTATGGGGATACATGATCGACTCGTCCCATCTTGGGATTAGGAGATGTTTTTAATGAGGTTATCTTTCTGTCCATGACAACCAAGGGGTTGCATTCACGGTCCATTCTGATATAAGAGAAGTACCAGGAGCAACCCGCATGGTACATTTCTTGCTTAACGTAATGGACTGTTTTATAAGTTACTAACCCGACTAGAATACCAGCTGCGTTGCCGGTCGCAAATAGCACACTTATATATTAACCTATATAATAATATGCCACTATTGGGCACGGATCCTGGCATTGAAGAATGCAAGGGGGATTAGAGGCATAGGCTAAATAAAGTGAAAAAAGACCGCTTTCGCTTCGCTCAGAATATTACTACCCTCTGCGTTTCTTAGAATTTTATAGTACATATACCAAATATATTTACCGAATAAAGATGGTTTATGTTGTCCATAAATAAGCTAACAAAATCAAAAACGCACGTTTTCATTTATTATATTAGAAGGATAAAATTAGTGCTTTTCAAACTAAGAAATAACATAAATAAATCAATCAAAAATACAACTAACTCGTACTTATTACAGAGTAGAATCTTTCAAAATAAGATAAGGATGTTTAAACAACGCCGTAAGCCAATATTAGTTAAATCTAATTATATAATGAAACATTGCTTTTACTGCTCTTTTTTCATATGACCCAGTGGCACTTATGATTAATGGTATTATATTATACGCGTTACGTCTCAATCTCATTAATATTACGAATATTGCACGCAATTAAATAATACTTCATTGGATGAACTTCCATGTAATTTGTTGTGAGGTGCGAATTACAAATTAATGTATCTTTATGTAAGAACTAAGAATGAATTAAATGTAAGCGTATGTGTACCAGAATCGTTGGATGGTGGCATTTAAGCGCAGTTCGGGTCTAAAATAAGGTAAATATTATGTATTGGTCATTCCAAAATTCGAAAAGTTGGGAATGGAAATATCAGCCACGGCAGTGATATACGTATTTGTATATTTTGTACGCATTTATATGATGTAAGTATAAAAAAAAGGATATAAGTTATTTTATGTATTTGTAGATAACAGCAATATTATTGGATGGAGAGCGCACTTTGTAACGATTTTGTGATTTTTGATCATATTTATAATGTTTTGATTCTGAGAAATATGGAATTCTGATAATTGATGAAAATATATATTAAAATTCCTTTTGTACGTTAAAAATCGGTCAAGTGCAAGTCGAATTCGATCACGACCGTACCATCGTACATGTACTTTTTATTATTATGACTTTTACTTTATGTATATAGTAAATTAACTTCGATAATAATCTATTACGAACGTTAAATATAAAAAAGGGAAATTTATTTTTTCATTCTTCGTCATAAATCGGATAAATCATAAAAATAATTAAAAATCTGTTTATGCTTGTGCCAATGAAGTCCTTTCAAACGATACCCAACATGATACGGTTAACTCAATTCAAAATTTGGACCGCCGCGCCGCGACGTTCCTTTTATGATTTAATTATAAATGTATAGATTTCAGATTTTTCCCTATACTTGTAGTATAAGACGGTATTACGGTATTACTTGCCAAATTTGATAGTTCTAGGTCAACGGAAAATACCCTATAAATTTTGATTCCCTTGAGAGTGTCAAAATATACGTTTTTTGCGGCATAAACGGCCGTATCTTTTTTTTAATTTAACTTAGACGTTTGATTTTTTCACAGCTTCAAGACACTGTACACCTGAGTATACAGTTTTAATTTGAACTCGATACCTCCACATGTTCCCGAGATAAAGGTCCTGACAGACAGATATACGGCCGGACGGACGGACAAGAGTGATCCTATAAGGGTTCCGTTTTTTTTTCTTTTGAGGTACGGAAGCCTAAAAAATTTGCTGTATTGAAGGATCTTCTAAGATAGGCATTAGGTGCCTAATGTAATCAAAAACCCTGTTCATTTATTCCTTTGTCTTTACTATCTGGAAATCGTTGTATATTTTTGAATATTTTTATTTATATAAATGAAAGATATTTATTGTTCAATCACATCACTTAGAGAACGGCTGAAGCGATTGAGATTATTCTTTTAAACGTTCGTATTAATCCGAAATTGATTTTGAAGGGGAAAATTGAAAAAAAAGTCTATAGGATTTTTGGATAACTCAAACATCACAAACGTATTTATTAAAATGTGGTCAAGACAATGTTTGTCAGCTGGTCATATTAGTCTATACTAATATTATGAAGCTGAAGAGTTTGTTTGTTTGTTTGTTTGGTTGAACGCGCTAATCTCAGGAACTACTAATCCGATTTGAAAAATTCTTTTTGAATTAGATAGCCCGTTAACTGTGGAAGGCTATAGGCGATATACCATCCCGGAAAAATGTACGGTTCCCGTGGGATAGATTTGTTCTTGTCTAGGGACGAACCCGAAGCGAGAGTGAGTCGCTAGTTTCTAATATAATTTCAGTGATAAAATTTTAGTAAAGGTAACAGCATTGACTTAAGAAAATATTACCCATAGAAATGTACGGAATATTAGGCCAAAGACAACAACTATCATACACTTATAAGAAGTTACATGGTAATAGAACGATTATTAATCAAACGAGCTTTAGAAAAATGTCTTACGATTAAATATATAGTATGTTTCCTTCGCCCTCGGCGGCTTTGGTTGGTAATTTGACGATCTCAACACTACAGCTATTCATCGTCGTAATTGGTTCATTGAATAAATAGTAACAGAAAGGCTTTGAAAATAGAGGTTTTACACATGCTAACAAAATTATTGTTACATAGTAGAAATATTTCATATAATCTATTATCTAATTAAACAGATAATTAATATTATTATTTACTTATTTATTTATAATTTATATATAATTACATCAACAGCTTATTGTTCAACAAACAGCACTTTATAAACAAGTATTTAAAAGTCAAGCTAAGCTAATGTTTAAGTAAACACTACCCTTCGTACTAGTTTAACTAATTGCATATGAAGTGAATTTTATAATCAGAATACAGAAAATATTTTATATTTATTTATATTTTGAACATTTTACGCGTTTCCTCAATTTCCTTTAGAAATACAGTTTGCATGTAGTCATCCATTTAATGTATATGTCACCGTAAAATTGTAAGTGCCGCTAGATTGTAAATCTATCTCACGAAATTGTAAACTGTCGGATCGACAGTTTACTATCTCGCTAGATAGATTCTAATATAGCGGTATTTACAATTTCACGGTAACATATGTATATAAGCTGAAATGAATAGAAAGGCAAATTTTAGGTTATTTTTAATGGAAAATGCTTAAATTGATACTATTTCTAATACACTTAATCTTAGTAATTTTAGAACATGTAAATGTAGCCGCTAGAATGATATTAGAAATCTATACAAAATTACTAGCAGCCTCTGGATATAACATGTAATGTTAATCGACATGTTACGTTGTTTTCAAATAAACATATGTTGGTACAAATTGAGATGTTGTGGAATGTCTATCTCATGAAACTGGCTTGTTTTCTTCGATGAAATGAGAAATTTTTGACTGATTGTGAGTCATAAAGTGTACTGTACACTAGTTGAGTTACTTAATATAAAATACACTATTTATGTCTCTTGAACTTAATTATGTAACAAATTCTTTTTATAAGATTTTATTTAAATTCTAAATGTAGGCAGATGAAGTCGGTGGCGGAGATTGTATAAAAAATGAAAAGCTAACTAGATCTTGATCAGCTGATATAATGTAAAAAGAATTGAGAAGAATTTTACAATATTATAATTAAAAATTAAACTGAAATTGGTTTATTATAATGTAGTTTAAAAACAATAAAAAATATAAAAAAAATATAGGTGCTTATTTTAATATCTCTTTTATCACTAATGAGAGTATGAAAATCACTTCAAACATATTAAGAATACTTTTACATTTCATTTTCTTAATTCAATGATTATTCAACCGTAAGTAAGCACGTTTACAAATATACAATTTTAATTTCTCTTTAAACTTACAATTTCATATAAAAAGAACATTAAACTCTAATTATAGCACGGTGAAGATGAAACAAATTACTAAAATACTTATTTATATGAATTAAATGTGGATAATCATAGACATGCGTGCATACCTATACAAGTAGATACAGTGTACATTCATCATCGTAATGTTAGTATGTAATTAATGACTAAAGTAGGGATAAATTTAAAAATTAAACTAAAAAAACTGAGAGTCTGAAATGGGGACAGCGTTCATAAATGTTTAATAATGTAGATAAATAATTTGAAGTATCTAGATATAATTAGTTCTAGCGTTACGCGTAACATAGTGTATACAAAAGTATTTTTTTGGTTTTCCTTCAATTACGCGGCAATGAAACATCGAAGGTGAATATGGTTAGAGAGACACATAGGCTGTTTCTTGTCTAGTGGTTCTCATTGAATTAAAGATTGTTGCAAAAAGTTATAAGTTTATATATTTACAAAATACTATTAGGCATTCAATCCTTATATTAATATACTAACGACTCACCCTCGCTCCACTCCGGTTCGTTCCTACTTACGTTTTGACGTTTAGCATAGATTTCTCAGAGATAAGACATTTTCCGCAGTAAAAAGTATCTTATATGTTGACCCGGATAACCAGCTATCATCTCAAAATCCCTCCAGTGGTTTTCCGTGATGCGCTAACAGACAGACAGACAGACAGACAGACAAAAATTCTAAAAACCATAGATTTTTAGATAGATAGAACAATTTTGGCGATAAAAATGTTTCTATATACATTAGGTATACATATTATAAGAACATTGTATATATAGGGATTTAAGCGATATTATTTATTTATTTATTTAACAAATACAATATTTTAAAAAATCGCTATTGCAAAATGTTAAAAAGGCAATTTTGATATTATTGCAAATTTATTGTTGAAGTTTATTTTCAAAGAGTAACTGAAACCAGAAAAAAAAAGTTAAAAGGTTTAAATGATTAATGAAATTTAAAGTTTTCAAAATATTCTCAACCGATAAGATTCTTTCTTGACTGATTGTACTTTTTTATAAAATGATTTTTTTATTTAACAATGTGGTGACTTCGGCTTTTTAGTAAATGTAATTTTCTACGAATCTTTAAGAAGCCCCATATTTTAAAAGATTCAAAATATTAAGCATATTGCCAGATTAACAAATGACAATTATTTTTACAAATGATTACTCCTCTTATATCTTGTATCACTAATTTAAATTAAATAGTGTCTCAAATTTTGTTGTCCCGGGATATATATCGTTACATTATCACGGTGGCTTAGTATATTATGAAAACTTTTTATCTACTTGAGAAAGCCTCAGCAAAATAGATACATGTGTTTAGAAAAATAATTGTATATCGAAGTGGCTTTGTTATCTATTTCTCATTTATCACATCAATTTGATTTAATTTACAATTACATATTTATTTGCAAGTTATGTTCATTATTATGTATGTTCATTGTTCTCCTATTATCTAAAAACGATTTTTTTTTATGAGATTCAGTGACAAACGAGCAGACAGACCACCTGATGGAAAGTAGTACCTGTCGCCCATAACATCTACGGTTCATGCACTTAGGTTTTAAGTAACAAAAATGCAGAACCACAGGTGCGTTGTCACTGTGAGGGCTAAGATGATATGCCTCTTGAGAATTCTTGAAGATTAAAGTAAGAAGAAAGTTTCACATAAGAAATTTTTTAATGAAAGTTACTTAGTAGTTAAAATAATAAAAACGTTTTAAAGAGGCACCTGTACGTTAACATGCTCTCTTTTACATATTCAACGGGTCTATGGGATTCTGTGAAGAACCTGTTTGATGGCGGGTGGTCTTAACATGTGTTTACAAAAATAGCTATCTAAAATAGATACGACGAAAATTTGATTTTATTCTGAGCTATTTACAAAATAAATTGCCTTTTTTGAGTTTTAATAAACTAAATATTAGATCCTTACCTGCAACTTTCGTACATTTTTATAAACGTCATTATGTATTCTCACATATTTTTTTAACTTCTTGTTCGTCTTATTTTTTCTTTTTTTTGGGTAGAAAAAAATAGTTAAAACTGACTTCTTTATTCCTCCATTATTATTTTTTAACGCGGCATTTTTCGTACTGGATTTTTTTTTTATAATAATTAAATTGAACAACGACTTACCCTCGCTTCACTCGGGTGCGTCTTTGTGTGCGTCCCTGAGTGCTTAACTACTAGCTGATAAAGCAAATCAACAGCCAGTTATTTCGATTAAAGTTATTCTGATTTCTGACAGTAAATACATTTTTATCGAAATAAAAAATTGAAATAAAAAGAATTTTCGAAATAAAATCAGTACTTTTAGAAATTACCTATCATGAGAAAATTAAATCAACACCCTGAATTTATATATTTTTAAACTATCTCTTACGTAGTCTAGATGTAATAAACCTGGACAGAACTTTGAAGATATTAGTTATTCATTCTTCCATTTCTATTAAAATTTTTGAAAATTTACGCCCTTTTTTGTGTAATTTCATGTTAAAATACTTAAGGTAGTTAGTTAGGTAGTTTATAATCGCTGTTTTGACACTTTGTCAGACACACAGATGTACATAAAAATATTATGTTAAAACCATAAAGAATTAAATTATAATATGGAATAAAATATGTTTTTTGTGCCAAGAAAATTTGAAATTAAAAAAAGTTTTAACTAATATGTATTCAACGAATTGTAGCTTAATATTGGATTTTTTTGCTATGTACTTATAGGTATATAAAATATTTATACATAGGTATAATAAAATTATGAGTTGAATCTGAACATTATTTTTTTTTGGAAAATCTTATTGAAATAGTCATTATTATCGATACAGAGGCCGAATCCGTAGGTTTTTGATTTTTTGTCTTTCTGTCTGTCTGCATCGCGAGAAAACTACTGGACAGATTTTGATGACATTTGGGATGATAGGTGGTTACTGGAAAATATTTCATCTCTGACAAATCTATACTAACGTTAAATATATGTTTGTATAGGTATAGAAAAATATTTTTTTTATGCAAAGGCGATATTACTAATATTCGTTTAATAGAATAGAATATCATACACAGCTACACGAGCATACATTGCAATTGTATACTATTTTCACCTTTACTTTCTCGTAATAAGATATTAGTAATTGACACTTAATAACGTTTGAATCTCAGGTATCAATCCGCGTAATTATTATTTGATTACTTCTGCTGATCTTATTTTAATCATCTTTCATTAACTTTTTACCTTGTTAAGATTATGCTAGGATAAAAAGTCACTTTGTGGAATACAAAACTACGAGAAAATAAAAGTATGAAAATAGTAGCATGGGACTGGCATGTCTTAAAAGGATAAAAGACCCCAAATATATATATATATAACTAAAATTGGAGTGTCTGTAATATTAAAATAACAGCTTTTTACTGAAAGCAAATGGATGTATACACGGTACGTATACCAAAACAACATTTTTTACAGTTTTTGTCTGTCTGTCTGTCTGTCGGTCCGTCTGTCTGTCGGTTTGTTCCGGCTGATCTCTGAAACGGCAGATAGCTGCTGTTATAAGGAGTAACTTAGGCTATACATATTAGAAAAAAATCAGGGTTCCACAAAAAAAAATTAAAACTCATGAAATTGTGAACAAAATTTGCGTACGACGTACGCCATAACGTAGGTACGTAACGTAAATCGCTATATAATTTAAATCAATATCTTAGAAGTATTTATTAACATTAAGCAACTATTTATGTATAAACATAGCTAACCGTAAAAACGTACGAACGCAAGCGAAGCGAGCGTGAGTCGCTAGTTTAAAATAAAAGAAATCAGGAAAGTTCTGCGAATAGCGCTCCAACTACCTCAACACACAAAATAAAGCTAATCCGTCACTCCGTTTCGACTTTAAAGAAGGACGAACAAACAAACACACTTAATAGACGGTTAATGTTTAGCCAAATTCAATCTTACAGTTTGCTATAATACAATAACTACAATTACAGATATCATACTTTAACTAAGATAAAATAATATAACCAATTATATCTCCATATAACAGTTAAATACATAAATGAACTTAGCAATATCATTATTCATTATATTATAATTTTTAAAATATTGTTTAGAACAAAATCAAAAAAATTTAAGCTAAAATATTGTTCTGATACATAATTTAAATTATCTTACTATATTTACATATGTATGTGACATATGTATAAATATAGTATGTGTACATATATACTAATGTACATATTTACTTATAGGTAATTAGGTAATAACTTAATTTTTTTAAATTAGTCTATGTCTATTTTATCCCTTACGGTATCATTTGTAGAAAGAAGTACTTTGTTATAAACACCTTAATTGCTCTGCTTAAGTGTTGAATTACCGAGATCGAGGTATATGGGCTCATTAATAGCAAACGTAGGGAGCATGTAAAAGCAAGTTTTCAAGTTTGATACCTGTTCGTCGTACACCCGACCTACTAAACCTGTTGCCATGAGTCATAGGGCGACAACACTTGTACACAATTTTAATAATTTATAAAACTCGCACCTTGTTTGGTAGCGTGCTTTTTTTCTTGTCATTAATATATGTATTTTTTTAAATTAACATATTGAATTGTAATTTCAAAGGAATACACTACTGTAGTAAAAAGTCGTGTAGGTTAGTCAGGACGACTTCTTTTTAATATTATTTTTAAAATATAGCGGAAATAATAGAATTGCCAAAAATATTACTTACATCAAAAATTAAATATTCTCAATGTTTTTAATTGAGTAAACATTTTAAACTATTTTTAGTAAACAATTTTTATAATAGGTTAATTTACCAATAACATGTTACCTAATCAATTAGCTCTTTTACTCACAGTGTAGTATTATCCGAACAAGTGCTCAGCGCTGGATAATCGAATTCGGAGCATTGATTAAACCTTTCGTGCATTCGTTCAGCTTGTTAGACATAAATTGGATGAAATTGCGAAATCTCGTGGTGTTTTGGTACTTTTTGAATGTGTCAAGGAATAGTATCTACCTATTATGTAAAAAGTATATATTTTGTTTAAAGGGTAAAACAGAATATGATTAACTCATTGATTATTATTGGGAGGAAAATATGTGTTTCATCTCGGGCTTCTATTTCATAAATATTTTACTATTTAACGTATATCACTATTTACCATATAATTTTATTAATTTTAACAAGATTACAACATTTATGAACTATGTAAATAATCTTAATTTTTTTTTTAACCTGGCACATTCTCTATTTGGGGTCGGCCCTCCTGTTACTTGATCGCCACTTGTTGTGATCTTGGGTCATTGCTAGCGTTAGGCCTAGCATCATGATATCTTAAGAGATGGTTCTAATCCAGGTAGTTGGCTGATGACCTCTGCTTTTTTTGCCATATCATTGACCAAATAATCTTACAATGTATAACGAAATAAATCTAATTGGAATACTTTTAGAATAATATGATTCGCCTTTTTTGTAACATGGTCACCCTACCAATCAAGTGGCGGTTTGCCTTGCCCGGACGTTTCTGCGTGCGCGCAACTCTACAGTCAACACCGGACACTCCCGCGCGTGATAATCCGACTGAATCGATCTGTCGTACGATGCTCTTAATTTCTAGACTCTCTCCGTTCAAGGCTGTATGCTTTATAATTACTATTAAATGGGGTGAACAAAAATATTGTATTCTGTTAATTTAAAAAGTTTATAATTTATAGTTATTAATTGATATTGGTGTACTTTTGTATAATTAACGGTGTAGATCTTAATGGCGTCACCAAGAGAATAAAAAGTTAGATGTATTGTTTAGGCTTATTCTATCGGCCTCGTTGTCTTTAACTCAAATTACTAAAAACTAAAAGACGCCCAACGTATATTACTTCTCTTTAAAGATATATTATTTATATTTTTATAACCGTTAATACTTAAAAATAAATTGATAAAAAATAATAGATATAAGCGTCCATTTGAATGTGATTATGGTACAAAGTTGTGGTATATTCAGTTAATTTTATGTAGGTATATTAAATAATAAATATATTAATAAAAATTCAACCCATTAAATTCAAATAGCTGGGCACGGGCCTCAATGTAGTAGGCAACTCACACGTCTTTCGTAAAGTGGTTGGGTTAGGTTTCCTCACAATATTTTCCTGAAGGGTATTAGCATGTAATAATTATGTTGAAAATGAGAATTGATTCATAATACTATATTTCTTCTTGAATCGTGTTGCATTTATTAAACGCTGATTTACTCAACTCGGGCGCACTACCGAAAATAACTAAGTATACAATTTGCAAGTTGGTTCTGACATAAATTAGTAATATGAACTGTTTACTGGGAAAAGTTTTACAATTTACATTGATTCAGTCTCAGTTGCGCTGGTCTGAAAGGCGGTAGTGGAGCTAAGCGAGAGGCGTGAATTGCGATTTGCGAATAGCAAATGCGTACAAATTCCAAAATCCTAAAAATTATTTAGAATTTTTTTCCTAAAATGTGTGCAAGGTGGAGCTCTCGTATCTTATTATATAATGAAAATAAAATAATCTTGAATGACCGATAAATAATAGAATAATTTAAAAGATAAAAAGGTATGTAACTACGAAACAAAATCATAAATGAGAATTAAGGGGAAGTAAAATTCTATTTTTAAACTTAAGTAATCAAAAGGAAATGGTTCATACAATGTAGGTAGATAAACGTATATTTTTTTGTTGGATTTTTTATTTATAAAGAAAGAAAAGCGCTAGCGTTAGCCAAAACAAATAGGATCACCCCCAATTTGCATTATCCAAACACATAATACATATATACAACAACTTTACTTTAACTGCCTCGGTGGTGTAGTGGCTAGCATGTACGGCTGCACATCCTGAGGTCCTGGGTTCGAGTCCCGGGTCGGGCCAAGTTTAGTTATTGAGTCTTTCTGTATAGTAAGCCTCAGTAACAGCCCGGAGTTGGGAAGTTGGCGGTGTTTCACCCCCGTGCCTCGGAGAGCACGTAAAGCCGTCGGTCCTGCGCCTTAACTCTCACCGGTCGTGTCGAGTAGTCGTCCCACTGGAGTATGAGAGTGACAGGAATAGAGAGTGCACTTGTGTCTGCGCGTACACTTGTGCACTATAATATCTCCTGCGCAGTTGGCTAGTCTCAATGAGATTGGCCGCCGTGGCCGGAATCGGTCAGGAGAACATCATCATATACAACAACATAACTTTCAGCAGCATTTATTTTACCATGGATTTATGTGCTAAAAACCCTTTTTTAATATATAATTAATTAATTTTCAAGTACAGCAGGAAAATTTAATATACGAATCCCTCGTATTATGTCTGTACGAAGAAAGTTTCTATTAAAATTAATAATACATATTACAATAATCAGTGGATGTTTTTTCAACTTTCAATCTACATACGCTATGAAAGTAATATGGACTTAATGCATAATACACGTTACTTATAGAGAGTAAATATAATATTATCATTTTATGCAAAATTTCTATCAAGATAATCAATACTTTGTGTTAGGTCACTGATGAGAAATAAGTACACGTCCAGCATATATCTGAGCGGACGATAGCGAATATTATAATGATCTTGGAGCAATAATTTTCTAAGGACTGAATCAATAGTGACATGGCTACTACTGCGATGAATAACGGAGGGAAATTTATTTGACCCAAATGGGGATCGAAAGCGTTATATATGGTCGTTACAGTGACCTAGGAAATGTGTCGATAAAAAGCTTGTATAACGTACTGTTTTCTTTAAATGAGATCATGAAGTCGAGATTAAAGCTTTTATTAGGGAAAAAGCGAATATATTATGTTATATGCTTTTTCAACTTTTGTACGATTAATAAATTTCGGACTACTATTATGAATGCGAAAGTTTTTATATATGTGTGTATGTTTGTCAGTCCTGCATGCTGAAACAACTAGACTGATATAGATGAAATTTAGAACACAAATATACTATGATCTGGACTAACAGATAGGCTACTGTAAAGCACCTTTTTTAATGTTGGTAAATGCATTCACGCATGTCACCTGTAGACATACAGGTGACTATGTGGGACTCACCGGCTAGAAAAGCCAGTACTACCCACTAAAACCCAACAAAACCTCTCCCGTCTTAATAGGGCATCGCAGGATCGCTTACGCACTCAACCACGACGTCCCGATGGCAGGTCTGCCGAAGCAGACCAAAACCATGGGTTGCTTCAACGGTCCTGCTATCAGAGAAGTACCAGGAGCAACCCGCATGGCACACCGCCCACCGAGGCGGGTCTCCAAGAGCGTTTCGGCTTCGCGCCCGGCTGAATTACTGAACCCTACTGAGCCCTACTCGGGGGGTACTGTAAGGCACCTGGGGAGGCCCCGAACGAAGCAAGGGTGAGTCACTAGGATACAAAGAGTTAAATTCTATTTACTGTATAAAAGCTTCTGCTTTACAAAATCATTGGTAAGTGGCTACTTTTCTTAATTTGTATTATTTACTCTGTCATTTGTAAAGCAGATAAATTAACTATTGACTTATAAATCAAAATATATCAAACCCATAGATATTAAAACTAATGCATATTTTCTAACTTCTCATGGAAAATTGAACCTCGTCACTAGTCTGTTCCTCCATTGTTTTAGGAATGTTAATGAGTAATGCTCTCGCCCACAGCCAGATATCTGTATAGTGCTGTTGGTTGACAAAGGTCAGGCTCCGGTCACGAGTTGAACCCGCGACCGATACTCATGGGAACATGCAAGACGTTACTAATGGTTGTTATGAGTTTAATTTAAATGTATCACTTTAATGTACATATATTTATGTTTATAATCTTTTAATAAAAACATAACTTAATTTACAAACATAATAAAAAACCCGACTTCAACAAAAGCGAACTAAAAATATAAGAACAAGTTAACAAAGGAACATGGTATTATGCAGTCGGAGACATACACACGTAACAAGACTGGCAGGTAGTATAAACCCTGTATATACATACATATGTAGATACGTATGTGTATTGTGCCAACAACAAATAAACAGACTCCCTATATACTTCGCATATTATCATTACCAAAAAAAAACCATAATTAAACAATACCGTACAGCAAGATAACAAGTGACAATAGTAAGGGATGCAAGGTTGCAGACCAATGGCGCCTCGCCCTCTTGATACCTTATAATGTACTAGATTGTACCTGAATTATGATGTCTCGGTACTCAGATACTAAGCGAAAGTACCGACCATTGTTTTTGTGTAGCCGTAAATTCGTATCTAAATGGAGCATCGTGTGTTATTCGTTGTCTATGACTTATGTCGTGCTGAAGAAAATGAAGGTAGAATTCTAATTTACATATCGCCAATTTTGCTTCTATTTCTGTTTTGTGTCACATTTCCTGACTGTGGAATGTTGGGTATTGTTTGTATGATGTTATTTATGTTAAAAAAATATTTTGTAAATTTATAACATGTACATTTATAATCTATACAGATAAATAAAATTTAAGTAGATATTGTCTGTATGTTTGTTCCGGAGAATCTTCGAAACGGCTGGACATTAACAATATTTTATTTTTTTATAAAATAAACACTGACTATGACCAAAATACGTCCAGTATTATTTTTAAATAAAAAAAATGACGAATGATTGATCGCATTAATTATATCTTCGTTGAAAGGAAACGAGGTCACTCATCTAATTATTATTGCAGAATAGCTTCAGCTTTTAACGTACATCTTCTATTGCTTTCAGGGTTATTTTGCAACGTAATGTTTGTACATTAAACTTTTAAAAATTAAAGTAAATAAAGTTACATTTATGTAATATGTTTTTTTTTATAATTAATGTATTTACTTATTTATTATTGACTAGAGCACAACTTATATTACATTAATTTTACTCACGTTAAGAAAATATATAACCTAGGTCATAGACTGACCAGACTAATATTAATAAATAAATAAATATATAAATATGATGGGACATTAACACGCAGCACCATCTAGATCCATGGTAAGTTACTAGGCCTGTGTTATGGATACCAGCTAGTTGATACACTACACATATATAATTTTAAATACATACATATTATAAATATAAACAACCATGACTGGAGTATAAACATTTGTGCTCATCACGCAAATGAATGTCCCGAGCGGGATTCGAACCCGCGACCGCTGGCGCAGCAAGTAGGGTCACTGCAAACTGAGCCAAGCGTGACATCAGTAAATATAATGTAAAAATAACTCTGTGTGTCCGTTACCTTTTTATGTGCAAACGGCTTAAAAGATTTGCATAAATTTGGCAAAAATATAAATTGTATCATTAGCTAGAACGCTTTTCAGGCATAGACAAGGACGTTTCATCCATGTCATGCTTAATATGCGAGGGAAACCGTGAGTAAAAGTAGTAAAAAATGGAAACCCTGCTAATATATTAGATTATGCCACTCGATATCATTATATAAATAGGTTTTAAAGTAATAAAACCCTCTAGAATAAAATAAAACCTTCTGAAATATAGCATAATATAATATAATTAAAGAAATAAATGTAAATACATTCACTAGTACCAAAATTATTGCGTCGAAGAATAATTAATTTCTGGTGCAGTCATTGATTTCGCATTAGCTTTCAATTAGTAAGCACTAAATGTACATAAGTATATAAAAGCTAAGACTGACGAATAGGCAACCTCATATCGTTAAAATTACCTAATAGGCCTGACTCTGTTACATATGTAAATTTCATTCCAATTCACCTTTGAATGTTGCTCTAGTTTGACTTTCGATTACATTTAATTGTAGACAGTGCATAAACTATGTATTGCTGTAATCTAGATATGGCTTTCATATAAACTTTTATGGTAAACTAATTTTAATGTACATGTTATGGTATATTTTAATTTATTAAAGTTAATTAATAAACTTTTAATGGCTAAATAATACTTTGTTTATGGCTAGTAATGTATGGAATATTACTTGACGTCCTATGTTAGTAACGTTACCAGTCAAAAATCTATGTACATATTATATAATATGTACATGATATACGCATGTAAATGCTTACATGTAAATTACTTATGTCTATACCGGATGTGTTCAAACAATAAATCTAATATTACCTACGTCTCCTTTAGTATACGATGGCACTATGTCAGAAACCTTCACATGCGTGCGACAACACATCACCCAGGATTCATTGTAATTGGATGAATGGTTTTGTAATACATACGTTACACATGACATGTATGATTTTATAGTATAAAGTCACTACAGCGGTTATGTAGAGCATTATGAAAATACAAAATATGAAAGATGATGTAGACAAGATTAACACTGATTTCAATCATTTCTCCATCTTCTGCTAATACTAAACTATTGCAAATTATGGTGTTAGTCATATGGTGATTTCATTTGCCATAACCTAAAGATACATAATACAAATAAATAAATGCGGTTACATAGCCTTAAACTTAATAACATGATTATTGATTAATACATAATATGATTAAGCAGAATTACACATACATATGTAGGTTCTAACACTTAATAAGTACATAATAATCGTTACGCATTTACACTTTTACGATTTACCACGCACACACACTCATACTGGTGAATCTTTTGGAGCAGCAGACTAACGTTGCTGTCGCCGCAGCATGCTCATTGGCCTTCGTAAGTCATAAGCATCGATCCCTCGCTGGATCCATTCGCCATGGAAATGCCATGGCGAATACACTCCCGTTCCGAATCCTATAAAATATCTATCTATACATATAATAAAACTGTAGAGGTCGAATGTCTGTATATAAAAAAAGATGCTACAAACCGAGTGAGGAGGATGTAATAAGAAAATATAATAAATACAGATTTACTTTTTATTTGAAAACTAAAAGATGTTCATGTTGGTTGAACCAAATATCCAGAGACATTCCGAGAGCTTATTAGTTTTATGTAGTTGCCCATAAATGGAAACGACACCTTAAAATGCTCACCGAAATTAAAGGTCTTCCCAGCAGATTACTCTCGTACTCGTATTTTAGCAGTCCAGACTACGTGTATCTTGCTAACATAACTAGAGGTATAAACGTATATAGAATTTTCTCTTTGTGGTTGAATATTATAGTTTTTGCTGAAGTAGTGTTAATATTCGAAAAATAGGTAATTTCCAAATTTTAAAACATTTGATTTCTGGCAAATCTAGAGTGAAACTGATTTGTAACTTCCTTTTAAATTCAGGTCAAGATTTTATATTATTTATATTATAAAAAGAGATAAAAAGTCCCTTGGTGTATGTAAATATATATTTGATATTCCATACATTAGAATTTAGATAACCTGCATCGCATTTTACTAATTAATTATAATTTTTTTGTGACTGTATTTTAGACGGAGTTTAAAGAAGGAAGACATAAAGATACTTTTAGTTAAAAAATTATAACTATCATTGAAATTTACGAAAACTGAGCTCTATTTGGTTTTCTTTTAGATATATTATCTTATATCCGAAAAAAATTTGAACCTAGTTCAGATTTTTTTTTCGAAATTACAATTTATATTAATCATTAACATTAAAAAAATATATTAAATCTTTATTAGTAAATATTAAATCCTCAGTAAATATATTTATATAATCTAAATTATATAATCAAAATAAACTCTGAGTGGATACTCGTGGTCGATTCGCGATTGACCATCTTTGTTAATTTCAACTTTAACGTTTATCGTACCTCCGTGTTCGTCCAACAATTATATTACCACTGCACCAGACACTCATAAAATAGATATTAGTGAGTCTAAATAATGAATCTGCAAATTATTTGTATTGAAGTCTTAAATTTAATGACTACTGTAATAACTAAGCTATTCATAGATCGTAAATTATAAATAATAATGATAGTATATTTTATATAATACTAAGTAATTATTATTCTATATAAGTATATGTATAATTTACCATAATATATTCTTATGTGTTATATACATATTTTTAAATAAATTTACGATTTAAAGGAGATATTAAATTAAATATTTCACTCTCAGATATAGAGTTTTAGTTTTCGACCTTGATTTATTTAACTATTCAAAAATGCTAGTACGTCCAGTATTCGAAATTCGACAATGATCATTATTAAAAATTTGAGGAAAACATAATTTATTTATTTATTTATTACATAGGTAGCTAACAGAGCATACATTCTTACAATTTTACATTTTAATAAATAAAATAAGATCTAGACTAAATGATGCCCTAATTATAAGCAACACTACATTCTAATAAGACAACAACATAATAACTTAGTAATAATAGTTTACATTAGTAAGCAACAAAAAAATTAAATAAAAGTTAACAGTAAGTATATTTACTCAAACAAAAACATAAAAATGAGTGTTTTTATTAATTATTACAATAATTATTCATTGATAGAAAAATGTGGAAGCTTAAGTTTTATGGTTTTCTTAAATTTTAAGAAAACCATAATATATGAATTTACATTTGTCCAGCATATTATTAATAATACTAATGCTCGTCAATAACTACTAAACAAAAACGGTACTGAACTGTTTTGTCCTTGCCTATTTATTAACATTTATTATGTAGATTAATTTGAACATATAAGGAGAGGAAATATGTGCTACTATTTTGAAGATATAAGGATATATTTTAATTTATTTTTTTTGAGATTTTACATTATTTAAGTTACGTTATTATTATTTTTAATTTAATTTAATTTGAGAAGGCAGTGGTAGCCCAGTGATAACGCGCTCGCTTGGGAAAGCGAGTAAAGCGGGTTCAAATCTCGGGTCTCGCACCTCTGGTATATTCGTGTGCGAATCATTTTTAACATGATTACTATTTGCTTTACGGTGAAGGAAAACATCGTGAGGAAACCTGCATGTCTAAGAAAACCTAGCAAGTTTTCGGAAGACATGAAATCCACCAATCCGCACTTGGCCAGAGTGGTGGACTATGACCTGATTCCCCTCGTATTGAAGGAAGGCCTGTGCCCAGCAGTGGGACAATAAGAGGGCTGAATACAATACAAAAAAATATTTAACTTGTCCTGTTTTTCGATTTTAAGTTATTGCAGTGGCTTTGGTAAGGCTCTACTATGCCGCAATGACGTAGAATATATTAGCATAGTGCATAGTCCTTTGGCGCATGTACGAAAGATTGGATTGCAGTTTTCAAATGTATGGATTATTTTTGTATTTTGTTACCTAAAAATCATTGTTTTTGAAAGTAGTTTAAAAATTAAACCGTTTATGTGTAGGTTGTAGTCTTATATCTAGGTCTATACATCTATTAAATAAAACATGTTTTAAGTTTTTTATATAAGTTATTTATTAATTACGTTTTAGTCAGTTACGTATGTACGTACATATACAATTTGAATTTTATATTTTATAGTAACTTAATTACGAATTATAGTATAAGATCTAGATATATTCTATGCTTGCAATAAGAATTTACGTCGTTTATTATGAAAAGAAACTGATCCGTTGATTTTAAAAATCGATTATTATACTGCTTAGAATAATTAATATTATTTAATTAAAAAATGATTAATAGCTAAATCTTAACGACCTAATTCACATTCTCATTCTAAACTAAACACACAGACTCATCTTCTATAATTTTAATATACAATACAAATTAAATGGGGAATTTAACCACTCAGTCACGAGTCTCTTATATCAAATGGGAAATTATGAAATGGCATAATAATTCATTTTAAGCATAGAATTGTTGCCATGTTAGTTTTGTTCAACAAAGGCTAGCGTTAATAAAAATGTACCTCAGATCCACAGTATCCGCGTGATAAACATTCTGAGCACAGGACATTTAATGTCATTATTTATGTCGGTATTATGTTTCCATAAATTAGTGGGGTACTATTGGTTTTAGAATGCTACGCCAATCGAGATGGCTTCGAGTCGAAGTTGAAAGTGTTTATTATTTTACTAATGAATTTTACTTCGGAATTTTCTTAATATGTAATTGTATATCGATTAGGTTGTATAAGAGGTAGGTACTGAGATGTATTCAACTGTTATTTGAGATAGTTTAAAGAGATCTAGAGACATAGCCTAAGTGTAAATAGATGTATGATGTGAATGTAGTTAAATACATTTCAGTTACTTACTGACTTTCAATCATAATAGTTCAAGCTAATAATTTTAAATTGTCTCAAATATTACTATAAACTATTAATATAAACAAAGATAAACAAACAAACAATCATTTTTGAGTTATACTTCTTTTGGGACGTTTGGAAAAAAATATGAGAGTAAAAATTTTACGATGCGCGCGCACACTGACAGCTAAAAAGTGACATAATGAAGTTAGCTGGTAAGCGTTTGTTGCCATGGTAACCGTTGCTATTGTCTGACAAATGATATATAATATTATATTCTTTCCTTAAATGATATTCTATAAATATACGATTGTAATACGCTCAATATTTTAAATTTTAAATAATTTAATTACTTTATTAATTAATCATTCCTTTTACAAACAGAGAGTTGTGACATACGGGATGAAATCTTTAGCAATTTTTGTTCTGTTACGCCAAAGAAGTATAATTTCTTACGTGCGTACATAACACACACACGTGTTTTTTTTATATATTCGGTAGAATCCAAATAATATTCACGTTTATTTTACGTGTCGTAATTATTATTAAGTTTGTTTTTTTTTTTATCATTAATTTATAAAAGATCTCCAAGGTTATATCCAACTAATTAATTTTACATTAACCTTTATGGGGACAAAGTTAGTGGCGTGGCGTAATAAACAAAAACGTGAGCAAATGAAACGAGATAACTTCGAATTGATATTTATTAATCTATTCATCCCATTAATATGGTAATTTACCAATAAATGTTTGCGTGCAAAAACCATTGAGCGTATTTTAATGAATCTTTACAGCTTTGCGCTCTAAAAACATCATTTGCAATGTATAGTAATTTAGAGAACACTAGGGTTTACCCGTGGTTATACTTGTGTTTTGGTTATTATAATTTATTTCGGTTTCTCTGCCTACTCTGTCTACCTCTTAGGTAGGGGCTAGGTACAAGTAGGATCATCATTATTTAAGTTTTAAAGGTAATATTAAATTTTAATAATTGGCAGTTAAACTTTCGCAGATCATTTAATTACTTAGTATATATATATACTCGTAAAAAGCATTAGTGAACTAAGTTATATAATTTGCAACAACGTAGGTACTTATTTAATTAAATATTAATATTTTGAATTAACTATTTATATTGAAATGAAAATTAAATATTAAATTTTAGTATGTTATAAATTTTATAGTGCAGTATTAAAGTTTCTTACTACAATTCACACTTGGATAATTTTATTACTAGTTTTTACGTTTTAGATTTTGCACTATATATCATGACTCTAATTGATGGTTCGTTTCTTTTTATTTTTACTTTTTATTATTTTTAGACGGATACACCTCATCCGTAATAGCTAGTAGATTTATCATCTATGGTAATTGAGCCCTGTCTCTCTAGTCCCTACACCCATTGGGCAGGGATACTTAAAAATTATAGAAAAAAAGAGGAATTAAACAGGCTCTTGGACTGTATTAAATGAGGCTCATAATTACTAAAAGAATCCAAAAATCCGAAGCCATTGAAGAGTCCGATCGATCAGTTCCATCATAGAGATATTCACCGATTTTTCTACTTCAACGTTAAATCCCCTTTGAATAACAGATCATTTCATATGATATCCTTTTTATTGTATTGTAGATACGAATTTTACACACCTACTTACTTAATGGCAAATAGCAAGTGAAAATGTGTCAAAAGTTAAAAAAAAATTAATATGACACTGTTATAGTTATAATATTATATTCTTACATTTAAAATTGTTATACAATAGTACGATGCTTTGAACCTGTTTTGTGTCTGAGATATTTAGTTTATTTGTGTCATTTGCATGTTTAAAATGCCATAAAAGTAAAAGATAGAACTAATTTTTGATGGTATGCCATTGTATCCGTGGTAGTCTCGTAAGGTGCGGGTTATCAGCGGCTAAATGTTAATCGTGCGAACTGAGAGAAGGGCCGTGCGAATACTAGAACATTTCGTCACACAAATTTTCCGTACAATCTGTTTAACAGATATTGTAATAGCTTATCCTAAATATAAAAGCATTTTTTTTTTAAACTTATATTTTGATGTTAGTCGTTTTGTCATATTACTAATTTTTTTATGGAAACTCTACAACAGTTTAATTCCTTGAAATCTTGTTCCATTTTCTAGTTAAATTAGTTCGTAGGATTTGTTTTTTAACAGTTATTTCATCCATCACTAGTTATTGGAGTTGCATAGTTCGCTTTGCGGAAATTCATCGCGTGCACAAAGGAAATTGCTTTTTGAAAATAAATCAAAAAGTACCTATGGTGAAAAGGATTACGAAGTACAAAGCTGCTTATATTCACAGCAATAATACTATTACAGTAAATGTAACTGAAAAATGAGCTGAAATATGTTTCTAAAACAAAACAGGAACACGGCGAAATAACTATAAAAGTTCAGCGGCCCCATAAAACGACTTGAAAGCCTTCCTTTGGGAGTTGCCAGACGGCGCGAACAAAAAACCAATTTCATAAAACTATGCACCCAACTGCATACGGGGTCCACAACAATAAATGAGCAAAGCCAGAACCTGATGCTTAGTGCTAATATTCCAGCCCATTGACGCTGTGTCGCGCCATAAAGCTCTTTTAACTACACAGCTTTTTCCATACACTATGCGAGCTTTCAAATGTGTAGGAAACTGCAATGGATACGAAAGATTTATTTATACCGCGTTCCAATAGTGTAGTAGTAGTGGAATCTGCAAGTTCGTCACTCACACAGAAGTGTATGTGACGTCGGGAGGCTTCGACTGCACACTTGTTAAAATTAACAGCGCGTCAGTCTGCACCGAGCCGCCGTTCGTGTAGCGCGTGTCTCTCGGCTCCGCGACGCCGATACTCCGATCGCGAAAAAAGTTTAACACACGAAACTTTCTTAAGACTTTCCTTTCAACTCGAACACTGTTGAAGTGGAACTGTCTGCTTTTGATCCAAGTTGAGAGTGACCTTAGCTAAAACCGGAATTCGGTATCCCAAACGGGTTTGGCCTCCGGTCCCGGACAGGACATTCGTGTAGTGATAACTTGATTTTCAGTGCTCAGTGTTCAGTGTGACTGGATTTTTCATTGCCGTTGTGAGATCGTTAAAGGAGCTGGTCTCTGCCTCTTAAGGTCGGCTTTAGTTAACAGTGCTGTCAAACTTTTCAGTAAGTATAAACTTTGTGTTGTGCAAAAAACTACTCAAAACACGTTTTATTTTAATATGTAATTGTAAAACTGATAAGCATTAAAATGTATTATTGTGCCGATAACGTGACAAAAATCATCAGTATCTCCGCTTTTTATACGACTTTTAAAGGTTTCAATCATTAAAAATAGATCAATATCCGTTTTAATATTGAATTTGTAATATAAGACATATTAATTAAAAGATTCAAAAAGGCGTTGTGTTCGTATCTTTGCAACTAACTATTAGAGAGGAAAAGTGTCATTGGCTAGGTTTCCGTAAAAACGGGCGGACGCAGATGGTATTTTTATTTAACACCTTTATCAATATATACATTATATGCAGTTTCATGATGGCCGCATTACATATCCGGGCTCAGACAAGTTAGGTTATGATTGCTATTATAAAATTGCTAAAGCATAATTAAGGTTACCATATATTATGAAGTTTACGTAAAAGTATTACAAGATAAGTGTGAAAACTTTATACATATATTCGATACCTAGCCGCATGAAGCTAATATGCATATTATGATCTCAATTACGTCGCGTATTAACGTTCTCCGCAACGTCTTCCAAAAGTAATGGACAGATAAAACGTACCCAATTTGCATACTTAGATGGCCTCGACCGACGACCGTGCTGTATTTCAATCGAAAGTGTTCATGTGTTTCGTGCGAATCTATTTCCAACAGATGTGCAAAAAGCCATTCAAAAAAGACTATTGAACGTTTTGTACTAGAAAAAAAGTTTGCGCCGCTAACTCTATTATTTTTTACTGCGAAGCACAATTCGCTCTCGACACCAAGCGTAAGTAATGTGGTTTAAGTTTTTTTTCGCTTAGAGAAAATATTCTGAACACTCACTGTTCGTCGTGAACTTTGGTTCGTCCAGTGGACCTCGAAGTTTTTGTTAACTTTTCGCTTGGCCTCGATCGTCGTCGTATCACTATTTAATATCAGATTTGAGATTTCATTTAATATCTTTTTTTAGATATTGATGCTTTTCATGAACAAGGTTACAGTTATTTTTTAAATAAATAGAATAATAAATAGCAAAATACATAATGAATAGCGACAATATATTTATAGCAATAATAGCGTCCCTAGATTTTTAGTTTCATAAGAACAATGTACCATGGGAACTACTAAGCATATAACTACTTTAAAAAAAAAACCGACTTCTAGGCACTGAAAAGTAAAAAAATAACTAAACGGGGGTTTTCATTTAGAATAGATACTTAATCAGATTTTTATTATTTCAGTGCCTGGAAGTCGTTTTTTTTTTTAAGTTTTTATTTTTCCATTTTTAGTGTAGACGTATCATCAATACAAATTAATCAAGCCCAAACACCAGGTAATTGCTGTAAATCGTTAAGGAGTTCCCTCGACTATCTTTCGGGTCCATCATCAGATCAACTCCAGACTTTCATTAAATAGTAGTGCTTTAAAATACCTAATGAAAATGTTATCAAACGCACTAGTCGCCGCTACAATTTTCGAAAGTTCCCCTCGATTTCTCTGGGATCCCATCATCAGATCCTGGTTTCCTTATCATGGGACTGCTCTTGGGATATCTCCTTTGCAGCAAAAAAAGAATTATCAACATCGGTTCATAAACGACGAAAAAATCCACGAACAAACATAAAAAAATAAATAAAAAAAAAATATATACGGTCGAATTGAGAATCTCCTCCTTTTTTTGGAAGTCGGTTAAAAATGCGATGTCAATTTTGCTATGCCCAAAAATGATTTCTTTACAAATATACGATATATGTATTTATCACAAGTAAAACCAATTTATAAGTATTTAAAAATATACAGTGATGTGTTTAGAAACATGCTACAATTCAATTCTAGATTATGTGAGTTGATAAGATAATATAAACTGATATACTACCATTTTACTGGTTAGTAGTGAAAAATTTAAAATTTAAAAATATAAATTGACTTAAAAGTAGTAGGTATTCATCTTGTTTTAAAATAGCGAAAGTATACAAAAAAAAAACCAGTAACATGAAAACATTCGTATAAGCTAATTATATTTATCTTAAACATGTATCTAATATTATTACGTACCACGTCAAAAGTTATATATTTTGCACAACGATTGCAAATATTGGTTTTGACAGTGTATTGACTAAATCCTGTGCGCGTTAGGCTTGCTCAATTAATGCTAAAAGTGACATGGTGTTCTTAGAGAGGTGGGCGATTACGTATGATTAATATATTCGATTGTATTGCTAATTAAACGATTATAATCGATTACATTGTTTTAATTACTTTTAGTAATAGTTACATAGTTTAAATTTTTACCAATTATCTTTATTAATTACTAGCAACTCACCCTTGTTTCGCTCGGGTTCGTCCCTAGGTACGTTTTAACGGTTAGTATGGAATAGATAGTCGAGCGCTTGCTCTGTGACAAAACAAAAATCCCACGGGAATCTTACATTTTTCCAGGGTGAAAAGTAACCTATGTGTTATCCAGACTAATCTATCTCTATGCTAAATTTCATCTAGATCTGTTCAACCGTTCTAGCGTGATTGAGTAACAAACATACACCCACTCAAACTTTCGCATTTATAATAGTAGTCAGATAAAACATTTTTTCCTCTTTTTTCATCAATCTCTCAAAAATCATGACTAGATTTAAAGAAAAGTAACAAATTAATTTTATATTAAGTAGATAATTAATAATTTATTATTAAGTGAGTGAGACTCGAATATATAAGTTTAGTGAAAATAAAGGAAATAACAATACACATAAAAATTTAAAGTACATGCAATAAAATAGGTATAGATACATAAGTATTGTATGGCTGAAAAAGTACCAAGATGCAAACATAGGTTTGAATTAGAGGGAAATTCCCTTTCTTGTATCTAGTTCATGGTGAATTCATACATGCTGGAATATTTTGCACGCTCAAAGAAAAGGCTTCGTCGGAAAAAGAAAAGTTTTATATACGGCTATATTTTAAGAGCTGGATTGAAGCTTGCACTAAAACTATTTCAATTTACTTTGAACGCAACTCACAACATCACAAACAAACTTATTACGATTAAGTATAGGTTTATATTTAAATTATTATATATTATAAACTAAATAACTAAAATATTCAAAATACTCATATATACGTATTTTGTTCTTACTTGTTAGCCTACTCTAACCAAATAGTATAAGGCGATAATTTTAAATAACGAAACAATAAGGCCGTTCAAATAGTGTCCAAAATTAGGTCAAACATTTTGAAAAACAGTACAATGCTCTCAACAGAACCTAATTGTAAAGGTCATGAGCAACAACAATGAACGCACATACAACACCGTTAAGATAAAGTAAACAGCTTTTGTAATGGTTATTGATCTATTTAGACAAAAAAAATGGATACTAGCGTTTTTTCACGGCCCTGCTTGCTTCTTTTATTTTGTAGAATCACTTCGCTCTCGTAAGTTTTAGTGGATAAGATTTGCTACATGGTCCTATTTTGACGACACTTTTTGAACAGTTTGTGTGGAACTGTGCATCTAGGGTTTTATATATCTACATATGTCTACCTCATAAAATGTTTAAATTCTGCCTAAATAAGATATAATATAATAAATATAATTAATAAATGGAGACTTACTGGCAAATTTTTCAAAATTGTTTGTACATATGTACTTATATGGAAGTCTGCAAATTTTTAAGTTAGGAAAATGGAAATTAATGATTTAACTCCTGTTTACACTTCCAATGGCAAACTTACTACTCGTTTATTAATATAGGAGAAAATATAATTAAATGACATATAAAAAAAATGTATATAGAGCAAATTTAATGCATTACAATTTCATATATTTTGCTTCAACTACATTAAATAAATCAGTATTGTACATGTGTAAATGCTAACAAGTGATTTGTGATGCAATTGTCAGATCATTAAAGCTTAGCATAATATTATGAGCTGTACACGATCAGATCAAATATTGTGCGACCTTGTGCCTATTATTTACCTGCACTCATTGAGAAACTTGACAAGTTACTTCGTCATCGCCTTGGTACATGTAAGTTTAAGTGCGAAAACCGTTTTGTCTTTTAATTGCCATGTCTTTCAGCTTGACCGCAAAGATGAATTTGAAGCACAAGATATTAAATTAAAAAAGTTAATATCTTCAGTTACAAAATAACAGACAGACTCAATATGTTTCCCCCCTTTTTATGGTCAAGGCATTATTATATTTATTTTGGTTTCTTTGTCCGGACTGATCTCTGAAATAACACTCTCGTCCCAGATAAAATATTTTTAATATAAGGAATGATAATGTGTATTGAAAATTAATGTATTCTGTTACCTAGAAATCATGCATAGTCATAAAATATTTATTACTTCGTAATAAATATACTGTTTTTTTTTATTATAAAAAAATATAAAATAAATAATAATATTTATTCTTACACAACTAGGAACTTGTTTCGGCGTTGCCTGGCTGCTACTCTATGCCTCCATGTGTCACAGTATGATGGAATTTTGAAAATGTCTAAATACATTTTATATTAATTTTCCTATTAGTTTAATAATTTTCCCAAAGGCAGGCCCCAGGTAGTAAAACTTTTGTCAAAACCGATCAGCAGTACGGAAGATGTATTTACTGCGACCCCAAGTAATTGGGAAATGAGCAGGGAGATGATGATTAATTTTAATATATTCTCCATAACAACTTTTAAATCGCATTGCGTCAATTTAATGGTCGATCTTAGAAAAAAAAAACTATCGTAGTTTCGTAGAATTAGTGCTAACGTCGAAAAATATTCATTTTCTAGTGTAGAGAAAAATAATACTTAAAATAATTTGTTTACGTATTTTTCTCAGGCAATACTAAATTATAGGTGGCGCAGTATTCAGGCTTTTAAAGACGTTCAAAATTTTACATCATAAGTATGACTAATCCACGCCTCACAGTGGCCGTGAATATTTCGATGATTGCTCGAATCAACACATGTTGCATAATGAAATGTCAAGTATTTAGCACTTATTGAGAAAAACTTAAAAATACACACTCAAGTTTGGAATATGTTGAAATTAGTTTAGCATATTTATAAATGTGATTCTTGTTATATTGTCACAATATATTAATATACATATGTATTATGGTTTTTAATTTTAAGTATTTTACACGTTTGATATCATTTTAATAGTATGTATTTATTTCATTTATATGTATTTAGTTATGTCCAATATTGTATTTAAAAAGCACTAACAAGATTTCGAAAAATGATTAATTGTTATTTGAAACAGAAATCGATCTAATATCTAAAAATGACTATTAAAATATCTCTGTTATAAAAAACAAATGCTAATTTATACAATGTTATAAGAAAAAACAAAAGTATCTTTTCTCCAGTAAGAGTTGGAAGGCACGTTCGATATCACAGATGTTTTCTTTTATTAATTGTTTATAAACATTTATATGAAACTTTACTAACGCTATCTCAATCATATTTACGATTCTTAACACTTTCACCGATTAAGAAATTTATAGTCCGATTGAGACGCCATCAATCAGATCATAAAGACTATGTATGAATTGTACCTATCAGCCAACATGGATAAATGACCCGCTAACAAGACGTATAGGTATGTATGCAAAAGAAAGGGCTTACCCACGCGTGATCATTTTAGTGATCAATGGGTTATGATATTGATCATTTTATATAAAAATAATAATTTCATTTTTGTAACGGTGTTTCTTTTTTGTAACGGTGGCTTTATATTTTACTGTTGCCTTAAGTAAGTCATTGCAATTGTTAGTTGGCGACAAAATGAGCTTATTTTTGAAATGCATTTTAATGTATGGCAGAGCTTAACGTTACGTTAAAAATAAATATTTATTAATACTAGCGATTTACCCTCATTTTCACCCCCTTAAGGGATGATTTCCGGAATAAAAAATATTCTGTGTCTTTCCCAGGGTCTCAAACTATCTTCTTACCAAATTTTATAAATAAAAAAAATAAAAATAAAATATAGAAATACAAATCTTTCCTCTTTATAATAGTAGTGTCGAAGTGTAGATGTAGATTTATACACACAATATTCATTTTATTGGTAGTAATATCAAGTTCGTATTTAATAAAAGCTATATAATAACAAACTAGGCGACAAACCTTCGAAGATAGCGTTTGTTTTTAAATTCTAATCGTATAGGCTAATTTCAAACCGGTTGAACTCAGAAAACCTGCCCGCTAAGATTTAATTATAATATAAATTAAGTTTTTAAAATAATCTTTAATTATTATCTTTAACTACAAGCGTAGCAAAGTATTTTGTATAGTATACGATTTTACAAACTATAATAAGTATACTTTACTAATTATTGACATACCTGAATCATTCAAGTGTATCTAAAAACACTAAAGGGCATATGGTTGAATTTATATTAATGCGGTACGAATTACGACTACCATGAAGTTTTTTGTACTACTTCCATTTTTCGCAGTACTTGCTTGTAACATTATTGGTGAAACCGGTTGTTATCATTTGGGAAGGTAAAATTAAGAGTACGTACTTCGCAGTTTCACTTAGTTTTTATTTTACAACTAGCAGAACCCGCGGCTTCGCTGGCGATCAATCAAGCTACGAAAAATACGAAATTTTAGGCAAATATATGCAAGGGTTGAAAAAATTTATACAAACTTTTAATCCCTATTTTACCCCCTTTGGGGTTGAATTTTGAAAAATCCTTCCTTTGTGGATGCCTACGTCATAAGAGGAATAAGTGCGCGAAATTTTAAGTTTCTAGCCTTAAGGGTTAGGCCTGTGCGTTTATTTAAAACTTTCATCCCCTATTTTACCCTCTTAAAAATATTTTAGATAAGTTATTCTAATATACAACAAAATCGATAAACGGATACCTCAACATAAGACAATTTAGCTAGATATTTAATAATATTTATCAACATATGCCCGCGGTTCTGCTCGTGTAATTTATTTTAAAATAATTGCATTGCTATTAAGCATCAGTGTGATGTTAGACATCTTGTACTTTAAGTAATATTTCAAATCGGACTGTTATTTTCAGAGATCAGTCCGTCCTAGACATGAAAAAAACAGCCTTTTATTTTATATACCAAAGATACTTAAGGACATGCTATTTATTTTTATTTAATTTTCATTGTTACACCAATAAATAACGTAAATAGAGGTTAACATTAGGATAGGTAATAATTTATATTGTCAATACCTGCCAATTAATTTTAGTAAACTCAATCTTGACACTTCAAATTGGCAAAACTAAGATACTCAAGGCTGTTAGAACTACTTTGGTTTAGCCTAATAATAATCTTTTAGTAATACAATCACTCGGCCTTTAGGGTTAAAATCAATAAGCGATTCGTACCTGCAATCGAGCTCAGGGTGAAATGGCTATTTACGACCTTAATTTTCTTTTAATCATGGGCCGTGGTGCCGCTGATTGTGAATACTCCTCCATTGTCTTATTAATTTTGAATCCAATTACATTCTAGGTTTTGGTTACTAACTCAATTAACACCTTTCCGTTCGATTTACGAAATAAGGTCGTGGGTAAATTTTTTGTAAACTAAACGCTTGTATCGAAATATGTAGGAAGCAGGAACTGTTTAATACGTGACATTAACAACGTAGGCTTTTAGTGGTAGGTGGCTATATTAACTTCATTGCTGTTATGTTACTAAGATAAATAAATAATATAAATATAAATATGTTAGGACATTAACACACAGCACCATCAAGTTCCATGGTAAGCTACGAGACTTGTGTTTTGGATACCAGATAGTTGATACATTACATATAACTTTAAATACATACGTATTATAGATACAAACAACCATGACTAGAGTACAAACATTCGTGCTCATGATATAAATGAATTCCTCCAGCGGGACTCGAAGCCGCGGCCGCTGGTACAGCAAGTAGGGTCACTACAAACTGAGCCAAACGTGTCACGTCACTAAGTTACAAATTTTAAATTAAAATACAATACGATTAATAGTTCAAATAATATTTTTCATCGTTTTGTACAACATTTTTTGAATATAGATATTTTTGAGAAAGATTTATTTTTATTAATAAAAATCGTGAGGAATTATATAATATAGTATATGTATTAAGTTAATACTTGATTACATCAGAGCAAACTTTGTTTCTATCTTTAAGCGTATACACACAAAAGGATTGCCAAAGACTTGCTTTGGCACGCGGCTCCACTCGCGTAGTTTATTTATGGAAATTACTTCGCTTTTATAAAATGCAAAGTTAAATAACCTATACCTTCATCAATTCATGCTAATATATAAAGGTGAAGAGTATTTTAATCTGTCTGCACGTGCTAATCTCTGAAATTGCGGGTCCAACTTGAAAACAGACCAGGCCGACTATGTAACTTTGGCAAAAAGGATCTCTATAACGTTAAAAATTTAATGAATTAATTATGGTCGATTTTCGGGGATGTTAATGAATCACTACTTTATTGAAATGAAGTTAAGTCCAAATTTGTGCCATAGACAATCTATGTATAGTAGTAGTAGGATAGTAGCACAAAAATAAAAAGAAAAACATAAATAAGAAAGGAAGTATCTAATATTTATAAGTAGAGTAACTGTAACGTTGTTTATAATAAGTGGGACAATTCTTTGCAATTTACATGTTGTATTAAGTTTTGTGAAAGAGCATGCGATACCGTTAAACATGTACGTAGTAAGTACCCTGGCTGAGAAAGCGGCTAATTACTGATTACGTCAGTTAATTTCAGAAATTGACCCAATAATGTTGAAAATATATAAGCAAGGTCACTTAAAATCTAACCAATACAATACTTATTGTTTTCACTTAGCTTAGAGTGGGCAACAATAGATTGAATTGATGTTAAATAAAACTCCGACTCAATATTATATATAGACAATTATTTATTGTAATAGAGAATTATTATTTTAGTTTTCTTAAAATGTATTGATTATTTGATTAAAGTATTGTTAATATTTAATGTGTAAAATAATTAAAATTTCTTTTACTGTAATTGGATTAATTAGTATTTAATGGTAGGCAGTAAAACCATATTGGCCATTTTTGTGTTTTAAGAGTTTATAAAAATAAAAATTGTGTAACATAAATATGTGAAATATTAAATAATTATAATAATTACAGTATTCGCGGCGAAGGAAAACGTCGTAAAGAACCTGTTTGTTAGACGATTCTGAGATATTTGTTCTCTACAATCTTAGTCGTAAAAGACGCGAGTAGTTTTTATTTTATGTTTATAAACTGGACTGTGTAGTGTTGTTAGTATATTATATATTTTCTAGCTTTATTGCATAAACCGTTCTTACATATGACTAATAAATAAGTTGTCGGCTAAGATTTTTTTTCTGTCGCTCCATCAGTTCTTTGAACTTAGAACTCTTGATTAATATTTGAATTCACTCATAGTCGTGCGTTTGCTTTTGCTATTTTAAAATACAATCAACAACTCTATTTTCAGAAATTTCATACTTGTGATATAAATATGTAATTAATACTACATAATTGAGTTTCAATTACTTACTTTTTCTTTATACATTTCAATCACAAATATATAATGAATGTAATTTTTGTAAAAATGGTTAAATTTGTCTCGGGTAAATGCGCTGCTCGGTTTTAGAATTACTTAAGTCATCAATAACGTAACCGTTAAAAGAGAAAACAAATCTGTTTCACTTTCATTTCTCACTTGACGCGTTTTCAATATCAAGGTCGTTAAGTCTATGATAGACGTATCAGAAGTAAGAACGAAAATGTGTTTAACAGAAACGCAATCTATTCTCTGAAATACATTTTTGATTTATAACCGTAACATTCTTCTTATAATAATACTAGCAGAAACCGCGGCTTCGCCCGCTTTCAATCTACAAAAAAACTCTTTGGCTTTATATTACCTGTACAATGACTCAACCTCGCTTCGATCGGGTTTGTCGCTTTGTATTTATATAATATATAATTATGTATAGTTTTACAAATATGTATGGAAGTCTGCCCGATTTGTTTACATTTATGATCACTGCTCTGCTTCCTTGGGTAGTAGCATGATGATATATAGCACATACCCTTCTTCAATATATGGAAAAATCCTAAAATCCGATTTGAAAGATTCCTATCTAATGCAAAAAGAATTTTTCAAATCGGATTAGCAGTTCCTGAGATTAGCGCGTTCAAACAAGCAAACAAACTTTATCTCTTTATAATATTAGTATTGGTTTGAAATATCTTTTTATACGGTAAGCTTTTGGTCAAATCGAATTGCTAGTCAAGGGTCTTTTCACAAGCTTTTATTAACTTGTGAGGATCTGTGGAGATAAACAAGAAACAAAATGTTAAAAAATAATATTTTTTTATAAAATAGGTAAATCTCGCGAGGAGTTTTTATATCATATAAATTGTGTAATGTAATAAATCGATGAGTTTGATTTCATAAAAAATATTTTCTTATTCTTAGAGCATTTTTTACTTTCATTTTCTAACTATTAAAAACTTTTTGAAGGGTTCTAAAACCATTCTAGAATCTTCTAGTGTTAACTTCTGTTCAAAATAGTTATGTTCATCAAGAACACCCTTTTTTATTTAATTAATATTTATATAAGTATTAAATAAAAGTTTATTAGCATACGTTATTATATATGTATAATGTATATCTTATATATTTAAACGAGCAATTCTTGTATATTTATATCTTTATTTATTTATTTATACCGGCGATCTAGGAAACGGCTCTAACGATTTTGCTGAAATTTGGTATATGGGGGCTTTCGGGGGCGAAAAATTGATCTAGATTAGTCACATGTCTGGGAAAACGCGTGTTTTCGAGTTTTCATGCGTTTTTCTTATGCATTATTCTACACAAAATTTAATCGCGACATCTATACAACTGTCTCAGTAACACTTAGTCACTCAATGTAAAATTATTTTTAAACCAAATTAAAAAGAAAATTATTCTTATCGCGATATCTATACAACTGTCTCAGTAACACTTAGTCACTTAATGTAAAATATACAATCTTTCAAGAACTCCGAGCGAAGCTCGGTCGCCCAGGTACTGTATATAAAGAAAGGATGCGTAAATTTGAAAAATTTGATTGACCTATATTCTTTCGTTTTTGCGCCTAAGATGCGTCTATATACATATACCCTATCTGTTTTTTAGAATAGGTTGCTAATATAATTATACTGTAACAAGATGCGCTAACGCTAACATATTAATAATAATACTTTTTCGCTCGAGGCCATTTATATAAAAAGTCAATATTAATTATGAAATCAATGGTGACGTCTGTATAATATTCAGGAGCTTATTGAAATGCAAATCTAATTAAATCTAGCATCCAGTCAAATGGCTAGATTACGTCGCTCTGAAAGCAATAACGACGCATTGTATTGAAACACACCATTAGTTCCGCTCGGCTTTGCCTCCGCCAACTTTACGAACCTTTTCAAATAAATAGCTTTCCCCGACAAAATCCATTTGGAAACAATGCATTGCGCATTTACTTTTATATCTAATTTATCAAATATCTTATTACTATTGCAATGTATTCTAGAATTGTGGTATGCGAGAATGGTGCGTCCATCAAATGTATGGGTTTGATACAACTGTATAAACTGATGCAGCGTGCCATTACATTCTAAGCTGTTATTACGAATCTGCGCTGTTTGTATCCATAATTGAATAGTAGGCGATACAGACGGCAAGAATTGATTAGATAATTTTATTTTTACCGAGCTTCTGGTTACCCCGTGTGTGGTCCACGTAGAAAAAATAATATTTATTTTATTATTAATAACTAGCGACTTACCCTCGCTCCACTTGGGTTGGTCTCTAGTTACCTTTTAACATTTGGTATAGATTCATCAGTGATGAGATATTTTCCTGCAGTAAAAAGTATCCTATATATTGACCCGGACAACCAGCTATCATCATACCAAATCTGTTCAGAGATTTTCCCATGATGTGTTTCCAGAAATATAAGCAAAAAATCTAAAAACTGTATATTCGGCCTCTATATCGATAATAATGACTATTTTAATAAGATTTTCCAAAAAAAATATTTGAATGTACAGATTCGACTCAGTTAGAATTTTATTGTATGTACAGATAAAAAAAGACCTGTCATATGTCATTGTAATGGAACGTATAACTAAGCTATAAAACGATTTCGTAAGGTTTTGATATAATTTATTAGAGTAATTTGAATATTATGTATCACGGTTTGTTTATTATTTTCAATTATACGTAGTCTACTGTAGTTCATTTGCTTTCTTGTTCACCGATCTGGGTTTATCTGTTTATGGAGAGAGATTTTGCTTAATGCGGTAGGTACGAGATTAATATTAGTAATGGTTGTTATTCTCAATTCATTGCCCAGTAAGTGGTGTAAATAAATTAAGTAACTGCAAGCTCTCTCGTCCGTCGAATTTATTACCTTGATTCATATATGCTAAACTAGGGATTAGCTTTGCAATTTATTTTAGTATTCTACAAATTGTCTGAAACATTTATGTGGTAATGGAATATCAGCTATTAAAAATTCTATTAAATAAAATTAAATATTGACGTTAGTCTTATTATTTGCTGGGTAAAACTAATTGCTATATACTGGTTGAACAAGCCTAGAGTACGTAAGACTCCTAACATATGTAAATATGAAAGACTCTTAAGTCGTCTAATCTACATACATTATATAAAAGGCAAAAGTGATTGACTGATGTATCAATGCATAGGCTAAACACTTAGGGCTAGAACCTTAAAATTTCGCACTAAGGAAGGATTTTTCAAAATTCCACCCCCCCTGGGGGTAAAAAGGGCATAAAAGTTTGTATGAAACTTTTTATTGCTTGGATGTATTTGCATGAAATTTCGTATTTTTCGTAGTTTGATCGCAAGCAAAGTCGCGGGTGCTGCTAGTACTATTATTCAATAATAGACATCATCAAATACGCCATCCGTTTAGAAACCGATAGCATAGATCTCACAAATATTTTTCAACTATATATAATATACATAGTATAAAGCAAAGTCGCTGTCTATCTGTCTCTGTGCTTTCTTCTTCTAAACTACGCAACGAATTGTAATAAAGTTTTCACTAATAGAAAGAACGGTAAACGAGGAAGGTTTGTGTAGGTATATCATTTGTAAATATTTTGTACAAAATAGCTGAACTATGAGGGTTTTTTGTCAAAAAACTGTTTTCGTTGGTTTACATGGCTAATGATGGATAAACTATTAGAGATAGGTTCCTATAACAAAGGAATATATATCAAAACAATGTTCTAGAAAATTGGAAAATTCTGCGACTACAGATAAGACAACAGTAGCTAGTGTCTATCTCATAAGGTAAATACAAATTTGCAATAGTTATTTTGTTCTATAGCACCCGAGCGAAACGAGGGTAAGTCGCGAGTTAACAGATAAATGACGTATTTATTAGTAAAAAAGTTAAATTCGTTATACTAAACTATTTATAGCTAACTCAAAACATAACATTTTATATTCACAGTGAAATGTACCAACCAATTGATATTACGTAAATAGATAGTTAACATTGCAATAAAAAAGTAATCTAACAAAACATAAAGCTTTGTTAATGTTTTTAAAAACATGTTTTTGCTATAAATCTTGTAATAAATTTGTTTCAATTAAAAACGACGCAATTCATTATTGCAGACTATAAATTATATAAATATGTCGGAAATGGTATATTAATTATTCTAACTAAGAATTAAATCTTTAGTACATTAAAATGAAGTTTTATTCTGTAATAATTTTAACTGCCTACCAAAATAGTGCAAAGGTCCAGGCCCTTTAAATGTTACAGACAGAAAGAAAAACAGACAATGTTGTTTTGGTAATAAGGTCCAATCTCGAAGTGTCATATACCGAGCCCTAAAATGTATCTATAGGCACCATGCCTTATGCAATTATAGTCAATTGCAGTGTTGAATTTTTAATCCGTACTAAGTTGGCATTATCTGCGGTTACTTCGCTCCCTTAAGATTATGAGGCTTAAGACTACTTTTACCCTTTATTACCTTTGCAACTGACAGCTGTCAACCCAATATCTGCGGTCTGTCAATCTAATGGCAAAGCTTGGCAAAATGGGGGAAGGATGAAATAAACAACATCAGTATCGGATTTCATACTTCTAATGTTTTTGAAGCATTATACATATATTTGTGGCGTTAAATTTTTCTTACTGATATTTTATACGAATGCATTTTTAATAGATGTATATCAAAATGTAAGGGAATAATTTGTGTACTATTTCTAATATGTAAAAAAGAGATTGATAAACTCACCATAATAGTCATTTCACTCATTACTCTGTACTGCTCTTCGCGCCTTGTTTGCCCTTACATAATAAATAATTTTAATTTAACTTGACATACAAAATTAGAAAAAAATGTATTCTTCTATCTTTATGGGAAAATCGTTAATACCTTCTCATAAATAATTTTTAAACTAAATGTGTATTCAACCGGAAACAATTAATTATTTTTTTATAATTAATATATATTTTTTACTAGCGACTCATCCTCGCTTCGCTTCGGGTGCGTCCCTAGACAAAAACAAATCTATCCCACGGGAACTGTACATTTTTCCGAGATAATATATAGCTTATAGCCTTTCTCAGTTAACGGACTATCTAATGCAAAAAGAATTTGTCAAATCGGATTAGCAGTTCCTGAGATTAGCGCATTCAACCAATCAAACAAACTCTTCAGCTTTATAATATTAGTATAGATTAATATACGTTTTTTTCCCACCATTGGGCAAACATTGTGGGCAGTTTTATATCATGTATTACATCCGGTTGCTTTTCTTACATTAGCAAAGTTAGCCGTGACACTTTCATTTACTTGAGCGATGACCACGACTAATCGGCCAAGTTATTAGCTATTACTGTATGAAAATAAAAAGGTTCCGTATAAAATTAAATTTACTCGATGCTATATATTTTGTAAAGAAATCAATTTTATTTCTTTTAGATCCGTTACTTTAAATCAATATACGAAAGCTCCACTAAATGGTAAAAAAGTTAATTGATCTACATTATTAGATATATACATTACTAGCGACTCATCCTCGCTTCTCTCGGGTTCGTCCCTGGGTTGATTCACCATACAAACTTTTTATCCCCTTTTTCACCCCCTAAAGTAATGATTTCTGGGATAAAAACTATCCTATATTATTCCCAGGGTCTCAAACTATCTTCTTATCAAATTTCATTTATATCGGTCCAGTAGTTTCGCGAGCCTATCCAGTACAAACAAACAAATAAAAACTTAAATCTTTCCCCTTTATAATATAGATAATAGGTAAATGAATAAAATACAATCAATATATAAATAAAAAAAAGCTTTAGAGGGATTTATTTAAGTCATAAGAGATTAAAAAACTAGCAAAAATCATGCATTTTTATATGTCAATATTATGAGTAATTTGCAGCTTTTGTGCAACTAATCACTCTTTTTGGTTTCTTGGTTTGTCTTACATATATAATTTCGATCTCTTACCTTATAATTTTAAAGACACTACTAACACATGATTACGCAGTGTACTGTTCAGTGGACTGTTCATTTAAATTAAATATTTAAATAAATATGGTAAGCTACGAAGCTTGTGTTGTAGATACCAGATCGTTGATACACTATACATATATAACTTTAAATACATACATATTATAAATATAAACACCCATGACTGGAGTACAAACATTTGTGCTCATTACATAAATGAATACCCCCAGCGAGACTCGAACCTGCGACCGCTGGCACAGCAAGTGTCTATCACTACAAACTAAGCCAAACGTTTTTAATTTCTACTGACTCCTAAAAATTTTAAAATATGAAATGAATTCATTACATAACTTCTTTGTAATATAACAAAAAACATTAGTCTCGCTTTGTAATAGTATCAATAAACAAAATGTTTGCCCTGTAATTGATTGTTACAATAAAATGTATGACATCTTTAATATTTCATAGAGGCCAGTTGTTAAAACTTTTATTTTGCCTAATGATGATCGATATACATTATTTTTAGAAGTACCCTACATTCTCAAATGACCTTGCATAATGATATAATACAAAAAAACATGTACTTTCTTCTTATAGTGGAGAAACACAGAAAATAACTTCATATAACCCTCACTTGTGCAATTTCATTAAACCTGCGCGTTAAAATCTGTATGTTTAAATAAATATTTGAGTCAAACATATAGAACCTTCCTTACAAATATTAATAAGAACACAAAACTATGTATATGAAAAAAGTACGTTTACCTATATTGTTTTACTACTTTTTATCCTACCTGGATAAAAAGTAGTAAAATTAAATATTATTCACAGGATATTAGAATATTAGTAATGCTAACTATTACTTCAATAAAAGATGTCTATATTTTATACGTCTAAGTGAAAACGTAAAATTGTCTAATTCAATAATAATAAATAGGTTTTCTAAAGTAGGTATAAAAGGTGATTAGACAGATTCATTGTATATCACGTAGGTGTGGTTCTCAGAAGTAAAACCTACGAGTATGACTACTAAGAAAAAATCATCTTGCAAGTCAATTTACTAAGTATTGATAACAAGGCGCAATGTTAATCCAAGTATGCAGATTCTTCATGTCGATTTAGGTATAAGATATCTTTTTGAAATAAAAGTTATATTCGATTTTTTTTAATATAAAAAAGAAAGTTATATATTTTATTGGTTTAGAAAATATTAGTGTTCACCCACTCGTTGAAATTCAACCTTAACTATCTTATTGATAGTAGTAATACTAAAGATCGTCAATAGCTAATAAAGAAAAAAAAGAAAAAAAAATTGGTTGACAAACAGATGTTTCGCATTTATAAAAGTATAGTCCTAGTCATTTTAATATTATACATATAAACACTCCTTTGCATCTTTATGCCTTTTCACGGCTAATAGAGTAGGCCAAAGTCCAAACGTATCTTGCATTATAGTGATATGGATCAAAAATTTATCGTTTGTACTTGGCCTAATAACATTTAAAGATAAATAAATTAATATTACACTACGTAATAGATATCGATATCTTTTTCTATATCTATTTGATACGCTGTATTTTGATGATACCTTCATTATTGCGTCGTATTATAGCTTGAATTATTGGAGAATTTTTAGAAAATATACTACTATAAATATAGTATCTAAATACAGTTATATGAATAAATAATAATATATCGTTGCAAATGTAGTGTGTAACGTCATTACATCAAAAATAATAATTTAAAGGCACGTCTGAAGCAGGCTTTATACATCTTATGATAGTTGTCAACACATGACAACAGAGAAGAACAGTTAATTATAAATTGCCATGTGTAAAAGAGGAACAAAACATTTTCCAAAAAGGAATCGAAATTACTAGGAAAGTTTCGAATTTTCGGATACTAGAATGTTCTTTGTTTATGCATATAAAAATGCCGGCAGTGTATCGATCAGCTGAATTTCGGAACTAATTGAAGACTGAGAAAACATAATGAAAAGTGGAGAAGTGGAGTAAAATCATAGTGAAAGTGTGACTAGTGGCGAAAAATTGTGTTCAGAGACGGAATTTAGGCAGAACTGTGCATGGTATATGAACAGTTCGCGCATGCGCGTGTTAGTGAATCTTCATAAGTCACACTTGCTAACTAAGAGCAATATAATATTAATAATTAAAAAGTTAAAAAAATATGTAAATTTTAGAAATTATAAAACAATTCAATAATATAAAGTTATTAATATAAATTATGTGACAGTATTGCCTTGAATGATTGCAAAAAATGTACGCAGTTGACACTAACGACCGTCCTTGAGAAGGTCGCAGATTAGTCAGTAATCATTAAAAACTACTTACACTTTGTGCAAGTAGAGTTCAAAAGAAACAAGCTAAGGGACAAGTTGCATAAGCTCTTACATACGTATTTATTTTACAATGTTTTTTTGAGAATTGTTATTTATCTTTATTTGAATTACTATTATTTTAGTTTTTATTTATTAAAGTTATATTTCTTTTGGCACGTTTGGAAAAAATTATGAGAGTAAAATTTTTACGAACCGCGCGCACACTGACAGCCACCAAGCGACATGATGAAGTTAGCTGATAACTGTCTCTCCGGTTCCCGTGAAAACTCATAACTATATTCAAAGTACTTTCTCAAATATTCATAGGTCTATTACACGTGTTTTACATAAGTGGAGATAAAAAAAATATATTTATTTTTATTAGTTTGACATTTCTTTTACTAACATTTGACATACGGGATGAAATCTTTAGTTATTTTGTTAGTGTTCTGTTACGCCAAACGAGTATAACTTCTTACTTGCGTACATAAGTATACACACACGTTTATTCATATATGTAGTTTATAAATGGCTGCATCTCAAAACATATAGTTTTTGTAAAACCATTTTCTAACGTATTGACCAAATTTATCCATTTCAAATAACTAGAATCTTATTAATCTCAAAAGGTTGTATGTATATTTATTACTCCTTCATGTCGAATCGTCTCGGTCAATTTAGATAAAATTTAGTACACAGAATATGATCTAGAGTAACACATAAGCATTAAATATCTAGCATGATCATAGATTCATTTTGAAAACTTAACTAGACTGTGGTAAGCCTACGCATTGCTAATGGCTAAGTCTTTTGCAAGGAACAAACCGGTAACCCTTCTGCTTACAATATGCTATAACAAATATTAAAATATATTATACATCACATAGATAAATCGTAAAGGCGCATAGTTTCATGCAAACCCAAACAGCCAGAGGTGCAGTAAGCTTTAATAAAGGGCTGTCCAAACTGTCAACTGTAAAAACGAAATGCATGCAATACCGCTACATGCACAATGTCTAACGAGAAGGGCTTCGCGGCTTTCTGCGATATGCAAAGTATAAGGGAAACGCTAATCTAGCATGTGGCCCAAGTTATAGTTATTCAAAGTTATTTCCACAGACTATATCTTGTTATCTACATAAATATACATACATAGTATAAAGCAAAGTCGCTGTCTGTCTGTTTTTCCGCTTACTTCTTCTAAACCACGCAACAGATTTTGATATGGTTTTCACTAATAGAAAGAGCGATATATGATCAAGGTTTACGTGTATAATTTGTAAATATTTTGTACAAAATTACTAGTTTAGATCGTGTTTTTCAAAAAAACTGTTTTCATACGATTACATGGCTAACGCTGGCTAAACCTTTAGAGATACATTTAAACGATGTACTGGAAAATTGTAGGCCTTAATAGGGACGCACCCGAGCGAAGCGAGGGTAAGTCGCTAGTTGTTACATATTATAATTATACGTTATTAGTGTAAACGTAACAAAGTATACAACAATTAGTTTATTTATAATTATATGTTGTTTTTTATTTTAAGTTATTAAAGATTCATATTAAGCAATGGGATTGTGTTTGTTATATGACTTTATTAACGTATAAGGCCTTAAATCGCTATATTAAAACTTACTCGAAGTAAATGATCGTATTGATTTTAAAATTAATTCTAAAATCAGAATGTAATGAAGTGCAATAAATGAAGTGTCTAATATACTGTTAAATTACGCTCTAAATTAGCTCATTTTCTCACATCTTAAGAGTTCCTGGAAGACATTTCTTAAAGAGATAAGTTATACTATGTCTACATTCTATTACTTTATTTTATATAACAAATATTTGATGGTATATAAATAAATAAATGTTATTTTTTATTATAAACCTACCATGTATCATTTTGTTTTCGTTATTGTACCACACACCACTCCACTATGCTCTAGGCTTTGTTGATGTACTGTCCTCTTACTTTCACCACAGTATCACTCAAATCTCCTATCTCATTAGAATAACGCTCCCAGCTATAAGTTTTAATCTCTGCCATCTGTATTACACGAAATATTTATATTAATTAGTCAATAAATGTAGTCAAGGGCTTTCTACAGTCGTGATCGACTTACGCGCTTTAAAACCTAGTCTAAACTAGACCTGCTAGTATTTGAGTTGAGTGAGAAAAGTGAATGTATATGGATAGTCGAGTTTTTGTTCATTTTTAGTTGTTTACCATTTAAAAAGTCACTTTTATTTCAGAGAAAAAACACTGTCGAGTTTATTATATAGTTTTAAAATAAATCAAATAATATTTTTTTTTCGGATAAAATTATGTTTTAATACGATGAAGCTTTAAGGTAATAAGAAAATTTTATTGTTTGGTAAATATTATACTTTAGATGGATATTATGTTTTTAAGTGTTTTATGTGAAAAATTACTGATAATATTTAGTTATCCAAATATATTTATTATAATAATAAGTAAATTTTGATAAATATGTAGTTAATTATTATTTAAAAAGAAAATAAAAAAAAAATGGATAACAGTAAAAGAAATCTCTACATGATCTAAAGTCTGGTCTAGGCTTTATATCGAATCAGTGCAAACTTGCACCACTCGTTTATAGCATTGGTTAGAAATTGAGTTAGTAGTCTTTATGTAAATATGTCCGGTGGGTTATTTAAATATCTTTGTCGAACGCCGCTTATTCTCGTACGTAATATTTTAAATTAATATAGAAGGTTATTATAATACATAGTTTAGTCTGTTTGATTTTCTTGTATAATGTACTTGATTGTAAAGGATTGCTGGGATGTTATATAATGGTTTTATTATCTACATGTAAAGCAGTTCCGTGACTGACTTTCTCATATACAACGCAGTCTTAATATGAAAGGATCTAGATTAATAACAATACTATTTTACTAAAGATTTCTCTAAAAAAGTTTCGAGGACACTAACATTTCTTCATTACTACTTAAATTAAACTAATATAATATGTTGATATCGGAGGAAATTGCTCAAAAGTACATCTTGTGTCGAATTTGGTAATACATATATGTATGTAAATCATGAATATAGTAAATTACATTACTAAAATGGGAGACGATATCTGTTTTAGTATGTAGTTACTCAATATCCTAAGATTTAATGTAAAAAGGATGTAATGTAACTCAAGATGTAAGAAATTTTAGCCTTAGTTATTAATAACTACATAACCTTGAAAACTGGTCACGTTACGAAAGTCATTTAGGCATAACTGCCATATTTGGTCAAGATTCTGCCATAAAAACTATAAAACATCGCGTTCAAAATTACGTCAACTTATGACATTTTAAAAATACCTTGAGGCTTATTTACGGAACTCAAACTTAATAAACCATCTAAATTGTAAGAATATTTGCTTACAGCAAATATACTATACAGACTTGGTTACGCACAACGGAATCATGACTAAATTAAATTTAATAATTTCATTTTTCGTGCTCTGCAATTATGTATATTTAAGAGTTAAAGTACTAAAGTGGCAGTCGTAGACCAGTGGCAACGCGTTTGCTTGGGAACTCGAGTGAAGCGTGTTTAAATCCCAGGTTTCGCACCTCATATTTTCAAGTGCGAATCATTTCCAACAGGATTAACATTTGTCTTACGGTGAAGCGAAACTATCGTAAGGAAACCTGCATGTCTTAGAGAAGTCCTCAACTAAAAAAGAAAAGATATTGCACTTGGTTTGCGTGGTGAACTATGGCTTGATTGTAAAGAAGCCCGCGTCCAGCAAAAGGCTGAATACTTATTTATACAGTACTTAAAAAAGTAATAAAAAATAAAGCAGAACTTAATTAGTATTTGAAAAAGTCTAAATAAAGATAAAATTATTTTAATATTATTGTAAATTGTTTTTTAAAACTAAAATAAAACTTTTTTGCTTAATATATTATACTATGCGCATATATTACTTCCATTCTATACAGCTTGCTTTTAATTGCCTCGGTGGTCTAGTGGCTAGAATGTACGGCTACACATGCGGAGGTCCTGGGTTCGAGTCCTGGGTCGGGCCAAGTCTAGTTATTGAGTTTTTCTGTTTAGTAAGTCTCAGTAACAGCTCGGAGTTGGGAAGTTGGAGGTGTTTTACCCCCGTGCTTCGGAGAGCACGTAAAGCCTTCGTTCCTGCGCCTTAACTCTCGCTGGTCGTGTCGAGAAGTCGTGCCACCGGAGTGTCGAGAGTGCACTTGTGTCTGCGCGCACACTTATGCACTATAATATCTCCTGCGCAGATGGCTAGTCTCAATGAGATTGGTCGCCGTGGCTGAAATAGGTGGGGGAGGATATTCCCGGGGGAGAGCTGACTCCTACCGGGCGTGTCCCCCAGGTGGCGGATTGGGGAACGCCACCCGCTTAGAGGGGCGGGTGGTACCGGAGAAATCCGGCGCGGACCAACAGCAGGGGGAGGGGTGCCTCTGGCCGTGGGCCGTCGAACGCGGTTGAGGCACCCCGGACGGTGCCGCTCTCCGTTGAGGCTTCGGCTTCCGGAGTTGCGGCCACCGGTGTGGGGGGGGGGCCACTTAGGTGGGCAGGACGGGTGTCCATTTTGGTGGACCAGTTGAGGCCTCTCGTTAGTGGCTGCATCTGACGGCATTGCGGCCACTGACGGGGGGATGGTGGTGGGTGCCCTGACCGTGGGCCGTCGAACGCGGTTGGGGTGCCATGAGGATGGGGCCGCTTGTGCGGCCATTGGTGATGTGGACCCACTTCGGTGGGTGGCTTGGGTATCCACATTTTGTGGAGGGTTTGGGGCCTCTCTCTCGTCGTGGCTGCATCTGACGGCGTTGCGGCCACTGGTTGTGGGGTCGCTTTGGTGACCCCGCGATCGGATGAGAGGGGGGTGGACGTGGTGGGGCTGCAGGGGAAGAGGCGTGTTGGTGTTTCGTTGCCGCTCTCCCTGTCCTCTGCAGCCGAGGTAGTGTAGCCCACTTCGGTGGGCGGTGAGGTTTAGTGGGGCTGCTCCGGGTACTTCTCTGTTTTGCAGAGTGGACTTTGGAGCAGCCTCACTGGTTTGTTGGCCGATAGGCCTGCCGCCGGGGCGTCGCGGAAGTTGTGCGTAAGCGTTCCCGCGGCGTTCCACTAAGGCGGAGGGGAGGGGAAAGTTATTTAGTTATTAACCACCTGGGGGTACAGGTGGTATGCGTAAATGCATTCCCCAACTATAAAAAAAAAAAAAAAAAAAAAAAAAAAAAAAAAAAAAAAAAAAAAAAAAAAAAAAAAGGTGGGGGAGGATATTATTATTATTATTACATACAGCTTGCATAAAATAACTATTGTAGATTTAAAGACATATTGGAAGTTTTAAAGTAAATACAATAAAATTGGTGTTACCGGTTATTTGATTGGTGATAATATATTGTATACCTATTTACATATCGTGTTTAAATCGTCCTGTAGTATATACAAGTAAATACATCTATGGTGATAGTACTAGTCGTCGAGCATTAAGAATTGTAACGTCTTTCTTATTATATATATATATATATATATATATATATATATATATATATATATATATATATATATATATATATGCGTATGTATCTTTCCTATGGACTCCAAAACGGCTGCCGCGATTTTAATGAATTTTTTAGGCAATCTTCAGATTAGCTAAAAGCAATCAGAAGTTAGAACGCGGGCGAAGCCGCGGGCCCGGTAATTTATTATAAAGATACAAATAATAAAAAGCAATTACGTCGCTGATCAGTTTAGATCAGATCAGTCAGTTATGATTCAGCTTTTCAAAATAACCACACACTGTATAAGGAAATCTATTATTGGCATTAGCTTTATTTTTGTACTCCACCTTCAAGTAAAAAATTACGTAAACAAACACTCATTGAACTTAATAGTGTGTTTATTTTATTTGTACGAATGCTATAATTGTTTCCATATTTGCTTCTTAGGACTGACAAGGTTAGTAGTGACGTTACCTTTGACAATATTAACCTATCACAGTAACGTATAAGTACCTATATCTTAATAAAATGTTATGTCACATTATCAGATGAATTATTATGAGACTCTGTTATGAAGATAGAATACAAATTGTTTGTAGCGCTATGCAGTCTACAAATGTTTCATTGTAATGCTGAATTTTTCTATTTAATCTCAGGCCTAAATAAATTCTGTGCCCATTATTTTTTTTATATAATGTCAACTTTGCTGTGACAAAGACTGTCATTCTAAGTTGTCTCTATGAAGAAAAAAAATACTATGATTTCTTGCCTCATTTATGCCAGAAATCTGGTCGAGTCAACAAACTTTCGCATTTTTAATCTAATTAAGGATTAATTTAGCTCCTATCTACTGTTTTGGACACGTGTATTTTCAATTTATCACATGTAAATTAAAATTAGCCGATATTGTAGAGATATGAGTTTCTATGCGCTGGTGTGAAATATTTTTTAAAGTTCCGCTTGATTGTCAGCCTTGAAACTATGTAAGTATAGTGAGAAAAGTTACGTACTTTAATATGGATTTATTTCTGTTATTGAGTATTTTTAACCGACTTCCAAAAAAAGGAGGAGGTTCTCAATTCGACCGTATATATTTTTTTGTATACACATATTTTGAGTATAGGATAATATATATACATACATATTATTGATTTTATTAGTGTTCTTTACCAACATATAAAACGCAATTTGTAATCTTAATAATAGTAACGCTATTAGTTTATTCAGCTACCGTTTGCCCCTGGCTCCCCTCTTGTGGTAGGTACATTTATAAGTATAAAAAGTAGACTACACGTTAGGTCAGTATACACTATATACATACACGTAACTTTGTTTTGAGTTTCACTTACTGTTAAGCCATTATAGTGCTAAGAAGTAACAAACATACTCAAGAACATGGTGTTTCAAGAACATTGAATTAAATAAAGTATAAAAAAAGAACTAGTAAAGAATACTTAATAGCAAAAATGTACGTAATAATAATTAAAAACATATTCTCTTTATTTCACCTCGAAATTTATACAGCATCATACTTTTTTGATCTCTAACCTTAAGAATTCCAAAATCGTACACATATCTCATTGAGATGAACAATGGTCAGTAATTGGCATATATTCACATTTATCTAGAACCTTATATGGAAAAGTCAAACATGCTTCATTTGACCCTAGCATCGAACCCGGTACCTTACGCCACCAATTAGACCTCTTTTAATGTTTAATATGGACATTAGCCAATTAAATATTTGATTATTCAATGTAGCATAAAAATCTTCGTATGTATAATTTCACTTTTTTAGATGTTATTTAAGAGTTTTTATATTGTAATGATTTACTTATTGGATATTCAATTATCCTGTGGGAAAAAGATCTAATAGAGCTCAAATAAAGACTATGGTACAGATAAATTATAACGTCTTAGTAAGACTATTACAATTATTTATTCTTTTATTATCTAATACATCTATACAGATAAATAAAATTGAAGTGTCTGTCTGTGAAAATCAAAATAACAGCTTTTTACTAAATGAATATAGAATTATACACGGTATTTATAAAAAAAAACACAACTTTTAAATTTTTTGTCTGCCTGGTTTGTCTGTTTGTTCCGGCTAATCTATGAAACAGCTGGACTGATTTAAACGGAACTTCCACTGGCAGATAGCTGATGTTATAAGGAGTAACTTAGGTTACTTTGTTTAAAAAAAAATTAGGGTACTGCTCATAAAAATTAAAAAGTACCTAGTGAAGCACCCGAGCGAAGGGAGGGTAAGTCACTAGTATATTAAATAATATTGTAGTAATTTTATTCATCTCTCGTATAAATTTCTACATGTATAGTAGAAAATGTTGATAGTGCTATAATTATTCTATATATAATATTATCTTGTAGGTATTATGTGCCCTAAAATGAAATGTAAATTCAGTGCTTGTTTGTAACCAAAACGTGTTTTATCTTGATTAGCGTGTACGAAACTTGGTACACGCGCAGTCTGGGTCATGGAGGAGGATATGGAGTTATTTTCCCAAAGAACTTCATCTCATATTCCATACAAGTCTACATACAAATATGAATACTTAACATTTTATTGTAGTAAGCAACGACGGAGGCAACTTAGAAAGACGTCCATTGAAATATATTTTTTATTGTTAATAATATAATAATTTATATATATTTTTATATATTGTATATTTTTATAGTAAATAGTATGAGATAGCTAATAGATATTTTATATTTATCAAGAGAGTTTAAAATATATTTACTTATAAGTTTTTATTGGCAGTAAGAAATATTTTACATTAGAATTACAAATAATATGAACAATTAAGAAGGACTTTTAAAGGTTACCGTCATTTTATATCGTATCGTTATTAAATATAATTCAATAAAATAGAACTTAATGCTGAAAATAAAATAGTGTACCTATTGAAAATAAGATAGTAAATAATTTTCCAATTTCATCCATTTTCCCAGAAAGCTTTTCAATCTCGTTCCCGTAAAAACTTTATCGAGACTATTACCAACATTTAGATAGCTAAATCAATACAGCCATTCTCATGATCTATTTACCATTGAACACAATCATTTTATTTATACAAAGGCAAGATTACAGTTCTTACGGCGCCATGATTTGAAGGCGGATTTGTGTAGATCTCGACGAAATAAGACGAAAAGTAAGAATAAAATTTTTCATATCAATCATTCATAATGTACTTAGGGAAATTATAATATACCTACCTAAAAATGTCCCGTGAACTTGTAAGAAAAGGAGACGATTGATACTCCGAGTAGTTATAATTTTAGTAGTGAAATTATAATTAACTAGTGAAATTATAATTAGTTGGATCTTTTCCTTCATTCTTTTAGATATTCGAGTATCGATATCTCGGAAACTAATCGAGATATCGAAAAATTTTATTCTTATTTTTCGGTATATTTTTCAAAAATATATCGAATTTCGTTAAAAAAATTAAAAAAAAATTATACTTTTCGTCTTATTTCGTCGAGATCTGTACAAATCCACCTTCATATTGTGGCGCCGTAAGAACCGTAGAATCCCCAATATAGAAACGTACATGCATATAAAATAACTAAATAAGCCGTTTGTTCCTAAATAAAAACAGTATCGGGATGAACTAAAACGAATCAGCCCATCCACCGACCTTGACAGCAAACACCCATTTCTCATTTACGTTGAACACCCCGATCAGTAGTGGGATTACAAAACGACCGCTTACATCATAAGGAGGGTGATACGACACGATTGTCGGGTCTCCCTTTTATTATTATAACAGGAGTTTTTTATAAATGAGAAAAATTCTATCTTTGTTACTCCTTCACGGTGGAATGGCAGGATGAATTTGGATAAAATTTTGTACACAAATAGACTTTGACATGGGAACACTTTTAACACACTATGAACTTACACACACTTTTAACGTACTATGAATTACATATACTTGAAAACCTAATGACGCACCCGTGCGAAGCAAAAGTAAAGCGCTAGTAAGATAATATTTTTGTGTCATTTTAAACATCATTAAACTACTGGTCTTAAAATGTTTAATAGGAATGTATTTGCTCTATAGAATATATATATGCCGTAGAACTAGTTATAAAAACAAAAAAAACTTGTCGATGAGTTTTACAATTATAAAGTGTGTGTACTTATGTACGCACGTAAGAAGTTATACTTCTTTGGCGTAACAAAACAAAAATAGCTAAACATTTCATCCCGTATGTCACAACTCTTTGTTTGTAAAAATAATGCAGCTAACTTCATTATGTCGCTTTTTGACTGTCGGTGTGCGCGCGCATCGTAAAATTTTACTCTCATATTTTTTTCCAAACGTGTCAAAAGAAGTATAAATTCAAAAAAACGTCTGTTTCCTTCCATATGAAATTGTATTTCATTTTATTGATGAAATATTTTCGATTATATTTTTAGCATTATGTATCATTTGTTTTTTGGTAGATTTATCAGATTATTCGATAAGGCGAAATCAACAGATAAAGATTTAAATTCAAAGTCGCTACGCATGAAAATGTTATCTGACATGTGATGGGGTGTCAATGTTAATAAGGTAGTATCAACTTGATGTATCGGAAAAAGGAAGACAATGGAAACCAATGTCATATCACAGTGTGTTAGTCAAATTATATCAGAAGTCGTAACACTTGCGCAATCCATCAAGATGTAAAAACCTGTTATGAATAATTCAGACGTACCTAATATGTTTGTTGATAAATATTTATAATATTAAATATTCAATCCGTTAAATATTCGCTACCGCTCAATACATAGCTTAGTATTTCAATCGATTTTACAAATGTCAAATATTATCTTTTATATCGTTAGAGAAACAAAATGGTAAAGAATTTAAATATTTACGACTAGCGACTCACCCTCGCTTCGTTTGGGTTCGTCCCTATGTATATGTATCTATACTAATATTATAAAGCTGAAGAGTTTGTTTGTTTGGTTTTTGTTTGGTTGAACGCGATAATCTCAGAAACTACTAATCCGATTTGAAAAATTCTTTTTTTGCATTAGATAGCCCGTTAACTGAGGAAGGCTATAGGCTATATATCATTCCGAAAAAATGTACGGTTCCCGTGGGATAGGTTTGTTTTTGTCTAGGGACGAACCCGAAGCGAAGCGAGGTTGAGTCGCTAGTATTGTATATAGTACAATAATGTATAGAAGTCTGCCCGATTTGTTGACATTTACGATTCCTGCTCCGCTCCCTTGGGTATTATGCGCGTGATGATATACAGCCTATCAAAACCTTCCTCAATAAACGGGCTATCTAATGCAAAAAGATTTTTTTAAATCGGATTAGTAATTTCTAAGATTAGCGCGTTCAAATAAACAAACGAACTCTGTATCCTTATAATATTAATGAATAATTAATTAATGAAGTATAGATTATAGACAAAAAAGAGTTATTTCAAACTTCTTGATCTTTACAACATTGTATTTGTAATGTTTTAACGAAGGCGAATAAAGAAAGAATTTGTTATAAAAAAATCGAACGCTTATAATTGTTTACATGCCTGTATTTGCAACACATTAAATACATAATATATTACTATTTTACAATAGATGTTGTTTTACAAAGCGAGTTATCTTTTATGTTCTGACAATATTAGATATCAGAGTTTAAGATTTATTTATATTTAAGTGGAACTTTAAGTACTTTGTACTAATTAATGGTTGCAAGTTATAAATAAACTTCATAGCTTGCTATTCCCAATAAGGAAATCCATAAAAGTCAAGCCATGTCATATTATATAGGGTATATATAGTATCTCCTTACATGTACGTACATATGTTTTAGGTCAAAATTAATACCTCTATGACTCAGATTTACAGTTTACTTGACTTTAATATAGTTTATACACTGTCACTTGTAAGGGTAAAGTAGCTGTTTTTGCTCAGAATTAGATCGATACTTTTGTAGTGAAACTTTATCCAAATTTATAAAGATTTCTTCGGATTAATATTAAGAATCCGAAAGTTAGTATGTGTGTTTGTTTATTAAGCTTATTTATTAGTATTTATTAAGACATAAATACTAATAATAGAGAAACAACAAAAATATTCCAGACAAAACCGCACGTGAGTAGCAGTTCCCATAAGCTTCAAATTTAGATGTCTGCTCGTTTTAAATTCAATACAGATACTGGTAGTTTAAAGAGCAGTCGGCTCCCTTAATACTAGGGCTTTAACGGGCCAATATCGCACCGTCCGTGCAGTATAAAGACGCTGCCATTGTTAGGGTTGCTGATTAAATTATTATTTTTATTTCCACTACTGTGATAACGTTTTGAATATTATTTTTCGAGTTGAATAGGGTGTATGAATTTTATAAATAACTATATAGATAAAATTCTATGTACCTACATATATATAATATAAATAGATAACATTATATACTAAATATGTCATACAACAGTGATGAAATATTTTTTATATTTTTCTAAAATTATGACATTTCCTCTCATTTTAAATATTTCATATTTAAATCTTATATTAAGCAAACTTAAACCGCTGAACAGGTTTCGATTAAATTTGGCAAGAACATAGAATTGCGACTTGGGATTGGACCATAGGCTACCTTTGAACGCACCTTTATCACACAAGCGAAGCCGCGGCCATTACTAGTTTGACATGAAAAAAAGTTATTTAGAACATTTTTTTTTTCAAACATTGAATTTAAATAAAATAAAACTATAAATCAGAAAACGAATTTTCCCTGAAAACATTGAATAAAAAGGAAAGCCCGTCTAAATCTAATCAACGAATTCAAATTTAAAATTCTTTTCCCGTAGCAACCCTAATGCGGGTGGTGTGTGCGTTGCAGACGCGTTCGGATGCGATCGATACCCCCGTCTGCTCTGCACTGCGGGCTGACCTTGTACCAGCTCATATGCAACAATTTCTAACTTCCGAAACAAACCTAATACTATTGAATATTACAATTAGTATTAATAATTATATTGTGATTTTTGGATGGTTCTTCGTTTTTATTATGATAATTTTCGTCTGAATAGTTTTATTATACATAGTTATATTTATGTCTTACATTAGGTCATATTAGAACAATCATCTATTATTATAATATATAGAACAGTTTTTATAAGAATACAATATTTGTAATTAAAAATATTGATACGAGTATGTTAGAAGGTAGTAAATCAGCTGATGCTGCTAGATCAAATCTCAATCAGTGCTTATTTTCACTAACACCTATCTCTCTAGAATATTGAGCGGGAGATAGGACATAGGACTCTATTGATGATTACTTTTTTAAACATTTCTATTAGTTGAATTAATCATTGAATAATTTGTATAAGTCTGCCCGATTTGTTGATATTTATGATTACTGTTCCGTTCTCTTTGGTAGTAGCTTGATGATATATAGTATGTAGCATTTCTCAATAAACGGGCTATCTAATGCAATTTCAATTAATTCAACTAATGTAATTTCTGAGATTAACGCGTTCAAGCAAACAAACAAACTCTGCCTCTTTATAATATTAGTATAGATTCTTTTACCGCTAGCGTAACTAGTCAGATGAAGAAACCTCCAAAGCATATACATATTAATGTATATTATATAACTAACTTTACAACTAAATATAACCTATCATTAACAATTATAATTTTTGTGTACATAAAGTTCAGTAAAAAATGTGCTAAAAACGAGACACATAAAAAACAGCATATCGTTCCATTTTTCTGTTATGAAAACTTTTAACTGGGACGTAGTATTGTTTTGCAGTGGATGACGAAAATTTTAATAACCTATTAACAAAATGGCATAAGCTTCAGTATTATAGTTTTATGCATTATTTTAAAAAGTTTTTATATTTTAAATATAATTAACATTATTAAACTGCATTTTGTAGTGTAATTTGTGATTTTTATTTGTAATTAAGTGCAATTGAATTTGCGCCGGCATTGCCGAAATACTACGAGTATGATATAACACAATAATGTTGGCTCGTGCCCAAAGTAGAGCAGGTAACCTAGATGACGCGTTGTTTTTATTTGGATAGTATCATATACTTAATCTCTACTTTATTTATACACATTTTAGTAATAATTTCTCCTTTTTTTCCTATTTAACCATTCAAGAATAGTAAGTGGGCTAACAACCACATAACATCTTCAATAAGCATATTTATGTATTTAAATTGCCATATGGTTAGTCTTATGACGTTCTTTTATGTTAAAACACTTGGATACTTTTGGCAGCTCGTACTGTTTTATAACAGTTAGATGATAGTAAGGCTCGGAGTTTTTGGCAGTCACAAAATTCGGGTCATTGTAGCGGAGGCTCGGAAGGTACGATTTTATTTATGTGTCTGGTAAAAATATGTATAGTGTTGTACTTTTACTGAAACAACAGCTGTTTAAATAAATAATGAAAGTGTCTATTTTAATAAGAAGTTAGGTAGGTGTAGGTACGTATTAATCGAATAGAAGTATATAAGTATAAAGTATTTTTAAACCGACTTCCAAAAAAAGGAGGAGGTTCTCAATTCGACCGTATATATATATATATATATATATATATATATATATATATATATATATTATGTTTGTTCGGGCATTTTTTCGATTTATGAACCGATTTTGATAATTCTTTTTTTGTTGGAAAGGAGATATCTCAAGAGTGGTACCATGATAAGGAAACCAGGGTCTGATGATGGGATCCCAGAGAAATCGAGGGGAACTTTCGAAAATTGTAGCGGCAATTAGTGCGTTTGTTAACATTTTCATTAGGTATTTTAAAGCACTACTATTTAATGAAGGTCTGGAGTCGATCTGATGATGGACCCGAAAGATAGTCGAGGGAACTCCTCAACGATTTACAGCAACTACCTGGTGTTTGGGCTTGATTAATTTGTATTGATGATACGTCTATACTAAAAATGGAAAAATAAAAACTTAAAAAAAAAAACCCGACTTCCAGGTACTGAAAAATAAAAAATAAGTAAACGGGGGTTTTCATTTAGAATAGATACTTAATCAGATTTTTTCGAAGTCGGTGTGCTTTGATTTTTCTTAATAAGCCCGTGATTGTGGAAAAATATTATATAAATATTTATTAAAAAAGGCCATAAAACTAAGTACTTCTTCTGCTAAATATGTACCTATATCCTAGTTACCATTACAACCACACGCTCTTTACATACACTCAAATATTGATAAATTACTACCGGAAACCGGACTTTAAACAAAACTCAAATACAGTTAATTTTAAAATCTATATAACCGTTGAAAATCTACATGCATGCGAAGGATGCCATTTGCTACAATACACCGTTAGTTTTGGCGTGCCGTGAAACACTTAAAATTCCGATACAAACATAAATTTTGTTGCGATTTTCGAGTTAAAGATTATCACAGAAGATTACCGTACTTTTATTACTTCTTTAAACAGTCACGGGGCGAGCAGTTCCGCAGACCATATAGGTCAAGTACTACATACAGATATGCAAAAAAGATAAACATTACTTAGACTAGTTCAGAACGGAGGTCACGTACAGGAAGCTGCAAAGCATTGGACTAAATAATGAATAGTATTTATAATACTATAGCCTTTATTTGTATTGTTATAAGAATGGCCACGTATGTGCCATTATGTGACATTGTTGACATCCTTCGAGGTGAACAGAAATTAGTTGTACCTAAAGACGGAAGACATTATGAAATCGGAAAAGGAGGACGAAAAATGACAGTGTTTATGGTATTAAACGGCGTACTTATGCAAGGTCATAGGGCTAGAAGTATTTGCCGGTTATTATGTATAATCATGGAAATAGGTGGTAAAGGCTGTCATATTTCTTATGGTTTACATTATAAATGATTATATAGCTCTACATTTTGATATTTTCTTGAGTTGAATGAAACTCTTGTGGGAATTTTTAAAGTAAAAAATAGAACAACGATAAAATATTTTAATGATGTCTTCCAGTTTTCCTCCTGAGTTATTATAGTGCACAAGTGTACGCGCGAACGCAAGTGCACTCTCTATTCCTGTCACTCTCATAATCCTGTGGGACGACAACTCGACGTAACCGTTGAGAGATGATCAGGCATAGGACCGACGGCTTTATGTCCTCCCCGAAGCACGGTGATGAAACACCGCCAACTTCCCAATTTTTTTGATAAAACTCGATGATTTAATTTAGCCCGACCTAGGATTCGAACTCTTTAGACCTGCATTAGATTAGATTAGTTACATGCTGTCCACTACACTACTGAGGCAGAAAAAATATTTACATAGGTATATCTATAATAATACCTATGTTATAAATTTAATCTTTTTATAAAGATAAAATGCTGTTTGTTGTCCGAATAAGAAAAAAATGGAAGTTGGCCGAAAAATTGGAATAATACTAGCTTTATTTCTTATGAATTTTATATGAACATGTGTATCGGATCAGTTAGTTTAGCATAATTATTGTATCATAATTCATAAGTATTAACATACTTATTGCCTAAATAAAGCAGATAAATACAGAGAACTGTTTTTATTTTAGTTTTTGTGTTCTACTGCTATTATCACTGTAAGTAGCTCTATTATAAAATTAAATAAATTATATAGTAGCAAATTACTAATTATTTTATTATGTATTAAACAAATTAACTTAAACCTATATTATGTTAATTACACGTCTATATTTACAATTTATTTTTGCTTTAATGACAATTTCTAAAAAAAAACAATTAAGTATGGAATGCAATTGAATTATTTATTTACTAAGGACTCATGTCAGTAAACATGTACATAAGTAGTTACTACCTAGGTTTATACTGCTACCTAAATATATACCTACCTAGATATACCTAGTCTTAGGTAGTATATAAAGATCTCTTTCATGGATAAGTCCACCTTTGCTAAGTTTTTTGTTAATTAATTTGTGTATTTTATTTTAAAATGCAATAAAGAATATGTACACTGCAAATAAGTCACGTAGTCATTTTCTTAAATAGGCGGGCATAGAAAAACTAAGCAGTGACATGTAAAACAATGGTCGGTCGCGCGTCGCTTACGTCCTTGACAGTCGTTTGTCGCGTGACCGATTCATGCGACTAATTGTACGCACGTCTGCACTTCGGAGATGTGGTAAAATACTTCGTAGCCTTCTTAGCCTTTAAGTTACGATATTATGAAAATTGCACAATAATGTTGTCTTTTTTCCTCTTGTTTTTCTTTTTATATTTTTTTATTTAAAATATCATATATTTTCTATGCTATATCTTGCTCCAGACGTTTGCAAATTCTTAATTAACATAGTATAAATTGAATGAAATAACAGCTCTATACCTAATAAGATTTAGCATGTTTTTTTTATTTGAACATTCATACAACACACAATACTTATTAAATATTAAAATATTGCATTTAATTGATCGTTCTTTTATTATGTGTGTTAAACCAAACAATATTACGATTAATAAAGGATTATAAGTTTTTAATAAGAAACTCATTATGATTATCACCAATTTATACTATCACCTTTCCGCTCCATATAACTTTATATAACACCGTATTCTTTTTCACAATCGGATTCGAAGTATTATGCGTAATTTGTTTTGTAAGTGTATTCCCACGGCATGCATACATTCACTTTGGAAGATGTTGATGTGCCTACTGTAAAATGTTATAAAACACTCGAAATCGAATAGGTAACGGTCCGCCCTGATACAACTCTTGAGTTTAGTTAGCTTGAATAGATTTACCGTAAAAGAAATGAAATTAAGTACTTACACATCATGTATTTGTTGAAATGTTATCATAATATATTATGTTACTAGCGACACGCCCTCGCCCCGCTCGGGTTCGCCCCTACTTACGTTTTGACGTTTAGTATATATTTCTCAGAAATGAGATATTTTCCCGCGGTAAAAAGTATCCTATATGATGACCCGGATAACCAGCTATGACCATACCAAATTTCATTAAAATCTATTCAGTGGTTTTTCTGTGATGCGGTAGCAGACAGACAGACAGATAAAAATTCTAAAAACATGATGCCTATTTCAATAAGATTTTCCAAAAAATATTTAATGTACAGATTCGGCTTAGTTACAATTTTATTATATGTATAGATATAATATCACGTGAGAACTTATTTTAATACGATAAAATATAAAAATAATGCTTTTAATCCACCTTCGAATCCATGCCTTGGAATGAAATTTGAAATAAAATCTTACTCTTAACATGTGTGTTGCTCGTATCACTGTGAAAACAATGATTTAAATATCCTTACAATAAAGAAGTACACTGTTGCCGAAAAATAAAATTTATTTAAATCTTTCTTTTATTAATAAACATAACCCTTTACACACAATGTATTATGTATCTTTCTGTCTGTCTGTAGTCAGATTATAAATGGTAATACGCTGTTTCAATGGTTAGTAGAGAAAAAAAAATAAAACCAAAAAAATACTATCTTACACAGATAGCCATTTAGGTTAGAAAAATAAGCATCAACTTAATATTTTGTTGGAAAAAGTTAGTAATCCCTAAGACCGCCATAAAAATATAAATAACAAACTATAAAATGCAAAATTGTATATGAGATAATTGTTTGAGCAAGCATGGCTGGTACTTGCGTGAAAATGGGTATTTTCGTCAACGTGTTTAGCGTACATATAAAAATTACTTAAGTTCGAGTAACCGTGACGATTGTGTAAATTACAAACCCAGAAACGGTACTCAGCCTCCTTATAAATGTCAACTTTATTCAAAACCACTATGGTCGAGTTTGTTGTGATATTTCACTTGCCAATGTATATGTGTTAAGTAGTCCTTTTTATGGCAAACTTTTATTGCCATATTCACAGTTTTAATATTTCAAATTATAGAATAGGCTTCTACGAATAGGCGTACATTTACTTAATAGTTCATTAAAATACCGTTATTATAATATATTAAAATTTATGACAAAAATAATTATTATCAATAAAATAATATTATAATACATACTACGAGTATTATAGCATTATTACGTACATAATTTCATGCTTCATCCCAGAGTGGTAATACATGGCCATAACAGTGTGTCAAGAACTAGGGTCTCTACATTAATGTTTAGTGACTTCTTTACAGTACTTGGAGTACAGTAGTTGAAGAGCTACTATACCTACTTCGCCATACAACCTTCAACAGTTATATCTTTTTGTCTATTCTTTCGACATTCATTTTTCTACACGCATACTATGCTATAATCTATATACATACATACATACATACACATTTTTAATAGGCAAAGACATTTCCGTACATTTTTCTCCTCTGTTTGTTAATCGATTTTCTTTTTTTTTACTTAATAGCTATTGACGAGCTCATGTTATGAATAAAATAATTTTCGAAACATTTAGTTTTTTAAAATTCTTTTTATTTTAATAAAAAAGTTTTTGTGAACTCTATTCATATATGTACAAGTAGGTATATTAAATATTTCTGATCGAATATCGAACACTAGGCAAACAATTGTATCTATAAATCGTAAGTTTAACATAACATTGTGAGTATTAATTTTTACTCACTATATTGTGAAAAAAACATAGACAAATCACCCGACTCGACTTTCTTATTCATTCTCGACTTATAAGGCAATAATTATCTCACGATTTAACTATACAACGAGTGAATTTGAAACATATATTTAAATGAAGTAATAAACTAGAATTGCAACATCGAATAGATTGGAATATTTGAAGAAATATAACAGGTATGCCTACGAGATAGATCAGATGTCGCCTGACATAGTTGTGTCAATACTCGCCCACCTCTCGAGTGTTTTGGAATTAGTTCAATGGAGGCAATTCCAAATGATTTAGAGTATAGCAGGTACTAAACAACATTTATAGCATAGTTATAACGCAAATCTTCAATGGTTTTCATTGTTATCTTTAATATAGAGCGTAGGTTAATTTGCTTGTTGCTCAGTACAGCTGGTTGGCAAAATTTTAGTATTATCTGGTGAAATATTTATTTAAAAATTCAATAATAAAAATAAAATAAAATATCAACATAAAATAAGTAAAAAAATATGTTTTTACAAAATATTTTTTTTTATTTCTTTATACATGATATATTTTATATACTACAGAATATATAATGTAATTACTTAGTTCTTTACTTCAGAACATTGCGTGCTTAGTATCCGCTCCAAATACTGAGCTTTACTTTGAATATGAATTGCAGTCGACTAATTATAAGTAGTATTGTTTACTAATTACCAACAACTTCTGTAAATAGTGTCTGTCAATCATAATGTCTAAGGTCTCCCGTACTGCTGTGAATGTGTACAATTTATTATATATAGGATACCTTACGTTTAATATAAAATGATGTTACATTTATGTAACATTTTCCTAAAAAATAAAATTGTTAGCCTACATTTCATAGTTAACAGTGATTCATAAGAAACTTGATACAGCCAATTACTCAGCTGACAGTTACAGCATTGTCTTTAATAAATGTTGTAATAATATTATTTTCTAGGAGAATCCAAGCCAAATCTAAAATTTCAAACAATTTTCTTAAATTTACTGTGACATTGTGTTATTGTAATGGCTATTATCTTGGCAAGAAGGTAATGTGACTAATTTGAGTTAAATGGTAAGACAGTATCTTTGAATTGCCAAATAAGATTTGTTTATGTTCGTTCAAGTATGGACGATGGCGTTATTACTCTATCTTTATAATATATTTTATATAACAAATTATTATTTACTTTACCGTTTTTTCATTTGCAATATCTATATATAAATAAAAATGAATGTTGATAAGCGCATAACTCAAGAATGACTGGACTAATTCGGCTAATTTATTTTTTTGTAAGTTTTTGTATGTTCACGGAAGGTTTTAAAACTTAAAAAAAAGAATGAAAAAATATCCATGTTACTATATCCAAGCTAGGGACGAACCCGAGCGAAGCGAGGGTGAGTCGCTAGTATATTATAATGCCTTGGCTTCAAGGAAACAAATAACTAAGTTATTGGTTATATTGTAAAACCACTTTTATTTACCTAACCGAAATTTTTATGTTAATTAAGATTTTTTTTTTAATTATTTGACTAAGTTAATCAGATACAATATTTTTTGTTTATTCATCCCCTTGTTTGGTCACACTCTATAAAGATTTCCAGAAATTCGGTCGGCTCAATGTATTTTAGTGAAAATCAAAAATAGGTTTTATTGTGTTCTGGGTTATTGTATAGCAATATATTTCAAAATGAGTTGAGCTCTAGACGTTAACTAGTAAAACTTAATGAAAGTAGTAAAAAGACACTTTGTTTCGATATTACGGATATTCAAACGATCTGCACAAGCATATACGGATAATGTTATCATAATAATGTATTTTGCATTCTGTAGAGACTGGTGCATATAACTGTTTTACTGACATAGACAAATATGTACGCAGTTCAATGACTGTGTATATTTGGCTAGTGAAATAAATTTTATTGACTTACGTTTGACCTAATTAAAAATAAGACACTCACTAATAATAACGAAATCAAAAAGTGATCAAGTAATAATAGTGAAAATTACTAAAAAGTATTTATAAAATATTTAGTAAAAAAAAATATGTAAAAAATGACTATAAATACAAACGTTAAACGTTGTCATAAGTACGAAAAATACTGTCTCACTGTCACAATAACAACTTTAAATTGGCACATTCAAAAGCTTTTAACAAGAAAATTAAATTGAAGATACGTTTTTAACATAGCAAGAAAGCCAAAGAAAGATATTGCAAGTGTTAGGAATATAATCATAATGCACCTGTTATATTCCATACTTAGTGTACAGTTATGACAGTGTATGACAGTAGGCTACGGGCTAATCCCTGAGCCCGCGTAGCCGACGCTTCCGGCGCTTAATGTCAAGTTCAAAGGATTTATGTATCGTTGTTCGCTTTGTTGCGCTTTTAATGGCATATTTTAATTAAACTCTTAGAAAAATTTATATTTATTTTAAACATAAGCGTCCATATTATTCTATATATGTGTGTTAATATGTACAATATTTTATGTATCCTTAAGATCTTATCAATTATTTAAGTTTTTGCCCCCTTGTTGGTTTCCTTAATTTTAATTTTCTTACAGTATTTTTTGTGCAATTCTTCTTGAATATTTATCATTTAATTAAACAAAATAAGAAAATGTAAAGTATAACGTGCGCGTTGCCCTGCTTTATAAATAATAAATTTTTATGGTAAATATAAGAAATTCAAAAGCGGATAAACACTCCATCGACTAATTTATCACTAAAAAGTAAAATACACAATATTATATAATAAATTGAATCAATAGTTTCCTATTTTATATATATATATATATATATATATATATATATATATATATATATATATATATATATAAGTAATAAATTCCAGATGTTTAGAAATTAGTTGAAGGCTAAAAATTATAAAGTGTAAATTTTAAACCCTATTGTTCTGTACATTTTATATGACAGTAAGCTAGATTACTTGCCGACGCACGTGTTGATAAATCTTAGGCCTTTTATAATCAGGCTTTCCCGCCTGATTACTTTCTTCGAACATCTTTATGGTATGAACGATGCAAAAAGTGATGAAAGTTTCATCGTGTCTAGAAACTAGGTAACCAAGTACATTAAGCTTATTGTATATTTATAATGTACAAACGAAAATAAGAAAACTCTATCCAACAATTTTCTTTGTTGATTAAATTCATATAATACAAGTGTAATTTAAGATAGATCTATGACAAATATAATTAATATAAAAAGGCAGACGGTGTAGAAATCAATTTTATTAGGAAAGCTATTCAAATAACATTTTTGGTAATTATTTTTAAGATATCTTAAAATTAGCGAAAAGTATAGACAATATTAAATAATAATATCTTTAAATTATCTTTGTTCATGTTTTTGTTAGCTATCATTTACCATATCATTTATGTGCTAATTTTCTCAACATTAGAATTTGTAAATTATTTTAGCAAAAGGAAGAAAATTGTACTTCTTAGGAAATTAGATCACTATTAATTATATCCAATAAGCCACCGCTTCCTGAACGTCGACAATTTTCTAACACCTAATAAACGATCGTTTCCTGAACGAAACGAGGGGACGATACAATCGGTGATGTAAAAACACTATTCGCAATGGTTACACAACCAGAATCGGTGATGCCGTTATAATGACCGACGAAAGACAGCTCTGGTGTGCCACGGCCTTAATTTTCAAAATGGAGTACAGCAATTTATGAACTAGACACGCGATGCCGAAAATTCGAGTAACTTACAATACAAACATCGTCTTTAGTTAGTAAGTATATCTGCTTAGCTATAGTTACTTTTTTTAAACACCATCATTCTGCGTTCTGCAATCGTTGTCGCTAAAGAAAACCAAAAACTTATGGAAATTACATACAAAGTGTTGTCATGTTTTACACTAATATTATAAAGAGGTAAGCTTTGTTTTGTATGTTAGGAGTGTTCTCTTAAATTAAGGATCTCTGACAATCTTTCACAAATAGGAAGCTACATTACCTAATATAGGCTAATTTGGATTTCGATAAAAATGGGATTACTATAAAAAATTAGATAACTCTAATTGTAATCTAAAGAAAAGTGGCAATTGAGTTGTTTTATGGGCGTATGCTTCCAAAATATTTGAATAAAAGTGATAAAATGTATGTCAAAAAGTCCTGTAGGGGTATGAGCGAAGCGATGATAAATCCCTAGTTTATAATATTTTTAGGTTTCTGTTAGTGATGTGGATTGTAGAATACTTTCTACCTGAAAAATATCTCATTTATTAAAAAAACAACGTCAACTATCATTACTTCTTATTGTTTAACATCTTACCGACAGTAAAGTTAAATGAAAAATAGTGTTTTCGCTACGTCGTACGTCTAGTGAAAAATGAATTGGATTGATCTATCGTCTTTTCCTCGCCACATTTAGAAGTCGTTTATCATTTTTGCTATAAATATTTTTATAGAAACAAATTTAATATGCCATACTTAAGATTTAAGTTTTAACTTACATTTTAAATAAAACTATATTTTCGGATTTTTTCGCGGATTTAATTTGATTTTTGGTTCAAAAATTAAAATAAAAAATAAATAAATGTTAAATATTCGCGTAAATCTAAAAAAAAGTATTATTTTATACATTTATTACTTATTAAGTCAAACGTATATATATAGTACATATATGCATATAATATACATATATATGTATTTTAACCAAGATATCTATAATTATTCTATCCGATTTAGTATTATTAAATAAGTTAAATTAATAGTTTTATAAGTAACGCTGAGTAAATATATTTGCAGTTTTCAAGAAGCCATCCTGATTTGGCTTATCCTTATCCGAGGTCAGATCGTTTAACCCTTCATAACAATGTGACAGAATTCCAATTGTTTTCAAGCATATCTATTTAAGAGTAGAAGGAAGCGAGCGCTAACCATTTAAGACAAATCCGACATTCCAAGCAAGTAATAAATAAATTTGCGATTGTTTATTTTATAATTGGATCGTATCGGCCGCTCTATTCCGTGTTCAAGCAAAACCTTGGATTAGTATTCATTTAATTCATATGATTTCAGGAATGCTGAATATGGAATTCTATTGTAAGGAACTCGTTTTTGTTAATATTACTAAATATTATGGTTGTTATCTATTTTGTTCCTTTATAGATAAGCTATTTTGATAACAAACGAGTTACAATTTACCTAAAGGATATCAAATGAATTTCACAACTTAATATAATTCATCTAAACCTTAATTCTTTACCATCTAACTTGGCACTGTTTCTTGAGGATTGGGCATCGCCTCTATGCCCAATATCTAGTATCTTCAAGAATTTCACTTATTTTGTCATCGTCTCCCTTTGTATTCTTAATTTATATATTAATAATTTCTAATAAAATTCCACTAGCAATATAATAAACAATATTTTATTCATGAACTACAATTATTATTTGTAATGCAAACATTTCTTGGTAGGAATGTTGCGGAATACATTTAGTTGCTGACGGTTACGACTCATTACTTATCCCTATAATGGAATAATCCAGTTTTGCTTTGAAGGTGCATTAACAAAATATTTAATTTGAATAATTTGATAATAAACCAGCGTTTTGCTTCAAGCAAAATCTCTTCCCGGCGCGGTGAAGTAGGTAAATCAGCAAAATGTTATATTATGTAACATGTTTCAGACCGCATTGTACTGACGCTGTTAATTTGTACTATCCACAATATAAGCGTTTATCTTTTAACTTGTATTTTATATAATTTATTCGATATTAAATCTTAATTTAATCAGCGTAAAATTAATTTTCATTTGTATTAAACGATCAAAGCGATGCAAAGTGCGGTAAAATTTCCGATTGTGGAAATGCATCGTCTATGAACTGGTACTGAGACACTGAAATTATGTCGCTTTATATAATTATACGGCTTCCGCTATGATGTCTAATGTTTAATTTGAACGCCGCATTCGGTATTATAAGAATAAATTAGTGTACTAAATTATTTCCTTGTTGGTAATACTGTAGTTAATGAGTAATCTGTCTTCAATTTTTGTAGAAACTTTATTATTAAATCATTAAACTTATTGCAATCGGGTGTTTACCTTTCAAATTTTAAATTTTCTATCACTATTTCTGGTAAACGAAGAGTATTTATATACATATGTGTATTCAGCCCTTTTAAACGTCCCACTGCTAGGCACGGGCCTCCCTTTAATACGAGGGGATCAGGCCATAGTCCACCACGCTGACCAAGTACGAGTTGGCGGACTTCACATGTCTTTCGAAAATTTGCTAGGTTCTCTCAGAAATGCAGGTTTATTCACGATGTTTTCCTTCACCGTAAAGCAAGTGGCAACCATGTTAGAAGTGATTCGCACATGAAAATATCAGAGGTGCGAGATCCGGGATTTAAGCCCGCTTCACTCGGTTTCCCAAGCAAGCGCGTTACCACTGGGCTACCACTGCCTTTATGTATTTATATAATTTTTTCTAAATGTTTTTTGTTAAGGTTATACCTACTTTTATATCTCATCAATATCAATACTTATATTATAATTCAGATAGAACTTTTACAGTTTCACTGTTGGGCATGGACATGTGAGATTGGCAGACGTCCCATGTCTTTCAAAAACTATACAGGTTCTCTTAAACATGTGGTTTGCGTCACGTTTTTCTTCATATTAGTTAAAAATGATTCGCACATGAGATGGTCAGAGTTGCGAGAGGGATTTGAACCAGCTTCACTTGGTTTTTCAAGCGAGCGCGTTAAAAAGGGGTTATCACAATTTATTCTATTTGGTATTTTTACAATTTACTTATTGCTTTGGTAATTAATTTATTAGGATGTAGTATTTATAAATGTGGAGTTACTGTCACACGAATTAATTTTCTAAATTTGCTTCACTTTTACTATTTTTACAAATTTTTGATAAAAATGACTTCAGAAATTTTAGGTAGTCACAATATTTAATCCCAAAGTAAAAAAAGCATAGTCCTTTTGCCTTTGCAACGTAAGTGGTAGTAGTGCTGTTATAACATCATTACATGTAAAGTTACATTAAATATTTGTCATAGAAGCCCAATCTAAATTTGCTGTTCATTTTAAGTAATTTTCAGATTCCTTAAGCATATTTTATTCGATATCACGTTGACAAGTTATTAAGTGAGTTGTTGACGGAAATTAATCCAATTACCGCGTATTACTTAACTTTGAAATATATACTCTAGAGTCAATCACTAAATATGTGATATCAATTCCTAACAAGATCTTCATTTTTTTTGTAACAAGGTTACGACATTATAAAACTTCTATATGCATTTGTATAAGAAATTTAAACGATATATTATTATTTAAAACTAACGACTTACCCTCACTTCGCTCAGGGACGTCCCTAGATACGTTTTAATTTTTTTTGAGCGAAACCCTAATTCTTTTTCTAAAATAAAAGTAGCCTAAGTTACTCCTTATAATACCAGTTATCTGCCAGTGAAAGTCCCGTTAAAATTGGTCCAGCCGTTTCGGAGATTAGCCAGAGCAAACAGACAGACAGTAAAAAATTTTAAAAATTGTGTTTTTCTTATAAGTACCATATATATTTCCATATGCATTTAGTATAAAGTTGTTTTCACACTTCAATTTTATTTATCTGTATAGATGAAAATTAATAATATGTATAACCGTAGGAAAGTTTATTATTTTCATTATAATATAATTATAATTTCTTAAAAAAGTGTAAGTTCTTGTAAAATAAAGATACATTCGTTTATAGTTTTAGCAAAACTTTGAAAAGATAATACAATTTTATGCAAATTTATGCTTAAAAGTACGTGGTACGGCTAATAACGCTTATATCGCCTTGCTCTCAAACTGTCATGTCAAGGGCTTTACATAATCTGTTGAAAGAATACATGTGTTTAACATTTCATGGTATATTTCTTCAGGTGAGACAAGGAAGGCTATTGTGAAGAAACACATTTTTCCAAGGTTCTTTTACTAAAGGTATATATATGTATATATATGAACTTTACGTAATTTATGGTATAATTTTATACTAACAAGAAAACAAATAAATAAGGAGTATAAAAAAAACATTCACACCGTCGTATCTTTCTTCTTGCTTGCGGAACTTGTGGTAGTCAGTTAAACTCAATAAAGTTGACCCATTTCTTTATAAAATACGAAATTGGAGAGAAAAAAACTAACAAAGTGAATCACTTAAGTTAAATAGCCATATTTCAACTTAAACGCCTGAGAATGTAGTTTGCACTGTCGCAAGTGTTACACAATTCGCTAAGATGTGATATAAATTGTGGCCATACACTTTATTGATTCAGGTGTCCCTATAATCCAATGACAAATGAAATAATTCCTGCGTCCACCTCCGTGCTTACGTAAGCTTGGTCACGCTACATGTCTGGTGCGGATAAATAGAGTTTATTGTCGAAATCGTTTTCGTCATTGTGCTTTATCGTTATTAATTATATAATTAAAAATCATATCGGATTGTCCGTTTGAGTGTTGTATGTAGTTTAGCTTGTTTTTCGTAATGCGAAGTTTTGTTTACTAACGATTTACCGTAGTTTCTATGAGTATTTTTCTTCTTTTAGGTACATGTTACAATTTTTTACATGATATCCTTACAAGTTCAAAGTTGCACATCAAATTTATCTAGAAAAAAATATACGATTTATTCTCTATTTAGGAAATCATTAGTAGCTTATTCAATTAATTCAACAGTTGTTTATGTTGGTCCGGAAGCGCATCAATGGAGGATGGCGGGATACGCAATAAAAGTATCAAGAGATATTAAATAATTTATGATTATGTGTTATTCAGTATCACTGTTTTTTATTAGTATGTACGTACATTGTATTGCAATGTATAAAAAAAATAAATAAATAAAGTAATAAAAAGGCTTGTATTTTTTTTATTATGATACTAGCGACTTAACCTCGCTTCGCCTGGGTTCGTCCCTAGATACATTATAAGACTTAGTCTGGAATAGATAGATTATATAATATTATGATATATAACCTATAGCCTTCCTCAAAAACGGGCTATCTTATGCAAAAAGAATTTTACAAATCAGATTAGTAGTTCCTGAGATTAGCGCGTTCAACCAAACAAACAAACAAACTCTTCAGCTTTATAATATTATTAGTATAGATAGATTACTTATTAACGTTATTATTTATTATGTATAGAGTATACTTTTTATTTCACATAAAAACTACAATATGTAATATGCAAAAATAGTTTATGCAAAAGTAAGTGTATTACTTTCATCTAGTTTATCTTTTAAAGTAAACTTAGAATTGACCAGTAATGCTGAGTTGTACATTAAGCCTTATTACAACATGGTATAAATTATCAGATTATTATATTGAAGTGTAATCGAAATCTAAACGTATTTTCATATAAATAGGCCAATTATATAGTCGTTACTATGGAGAGTTTGTGTATTTTATTACTAACTAGCTATTTCCCGCTGATTATTTCTAAATTATTCATTTTGATTCCTAATGATGTTATTCAACTGATTTTAGTATAAATAACGTGTAATATATTCATACAGATTAGAGATCAGTATGGTTATATTCACCATGCTATATAAACTTTATAGAAAAATATTCAAAGTTAAATATGTAATTATTAAACGTTAAACCATCATTTGTATTTTCAATTAAGAAGTTAACGATTTTTTTATACTAGGATATCATGACGAAACATTTCACAGTATTTTTATTGTGTTAGATGTTATAAAATGATATGTATTTATTTTTCTCTAAACTATTTCACAAGTCTAAACGCAGCTTCCCTTGCTTGTAACGATTTTGAAAAAAACTATATATATGTGCTAAGTTTTATCAAAATTTGTTCATATGGGTACATCACACGCGACGAATAATCCATTATCTAAATAGCTTTGCTTTTCACATTAAAACATTAATAGGTTAATTAATTTTATATTTATCTTCATTGTTCTAGAGCATGCCACCGCCCGCCTAAGGCATGAGTGGGCGAGGTGCGGGGGGGCAGCGCTGCCAGCTCATTTTGCAGCGTTGCCTCGCGATCCATCTCACCAAGCCAGGCAACGCGCCAGATGACTTCTGGATGTACGACTCTGGTTATCTCCTGTTCCAGGTAATACAAAATTCTACTCATATCCATAAAGTCATTTAGTACGAAGTACACAATTGATTTTTATATTTATTTAAGTGTAGCAGTGATTGTGATACGTTTTAATTTTTTTGAGCGAAACTGTAATATTTTTCTAAAATAAAAGTAGCCTCAGTTAAACATCAGCTATCTGCCAGTGAAAGTCCTGTCAAAATCAGTTAAGTCATTTCGGAGATTGCCGGAACAAATAGACAGACAAAAATGTAAAAATTGTATTTTTCTTATAAGTACCGTATATAATTTCATACGCAATTAATAAAACGTCTTTTGACAACACAAAACAGACACGTAAATTTTATTTATTTGTATGATAAGTAATCTGTATATGTTTGATAAGTTTCTCGTAAGTAAATAAGCACAGTGAGTTAATTTCTTTCTTTAATACGAAGGATTTTTTACGAATATTTTGAACTATAGTATAAAATAAAGTTCTCTTCAAATTACGAATACGTGTGAAAGAAAGGGAAACGAAATTTTATAGCCGCTTAAAGTCATAAAAAGTACTCATTAGCGGCTCATTTCTATAATATTTTATTGAACTTTCATTTTCCAATGTGTGAGGAACTACGTTACTATTAATGTTTATCTGAGGTCCGAGGTATAGCTTCGGATTTACAACTCGATAGAAGGGTACAGTTTGGGTTATCTTGCCTTTAAATTTAAATTAAAATATTATAATAAAAGATAAAATGTTAAAATAAAAATGTAACAATTAAATTAAGGAAATGTGGTATTTAGGATTCTTGCAAAATATTTAAAGATTTTATAGTATATATTTAGTTTTTCTTTATTTTATAAATATATTTTTCTAATTAGTTAAAAAAGAAAAAATTTAAACGTAATTTGACTTCTGGATTTTTTAAAATAAATTTTAATGCGTCACTGTAGTAATAAATAAAAAAAATGATCAAGATTGATATTTTATAAAAAGAAACTACAATACAGAAAAAAAGCGCTGAAATAGCTTTGTTCTAAAAGGAATTCTTATTTGAAATGCAAATGTACCTACTAAGGCTACAATCCTTTATCTATTTACGATGATAGCTCAATCGCTAACAGCTGTGTGGGGTTCGCTACTCATAGCTAGCAGCTGCATTCTTAGTGATTCTGATTAGAGCTACGTTTGTTGCTCATCGTAGTGCAGATTGTGACGCCACAGATGCCAAGTCTAGACATTTCATGAAGTTTCACGCTAAATGAGAGTATTTAGCGTGAAACTTTATTAATATTTGATTTATACATTATTTTGGTTTTATTTTAAATATCAACACTACGAATATATATTGAATCAACAGTTGAAAAAGAATCAGTTTTAATTTTGTAATGTTGTTTATTACTGTATATTATGTAGTGTTTGTACATCTTAATGCCTTTTTTTTAATGTTGGGAAATGCATTTACGCATACCACCTGTAGACATACAGGTTATGTAGGACTCACCGGCTAGAAAAGTTAGTACTACCCATACGTTACGTTATGTACATACATATGTATATCTATATCATTCATTAGTTTTAGTATAGATAAAATTTATATATTTATTTCGTATATAAAAGCGAAATAGTCTTTCTGAAAGCATTTTTTTCTACGTAGATAGTTAAATTCAATTAATGAATAAGTATTTGTATTACTTGTGTATTCGGCCATTTTTAACGTCCCACTGCTGGGCACATTTTCACACATCTTTACTTAATTTAAGTTAATGTCTAAGTATCTTAAGTATCTTATTTAACATTAAAATCAGTTGTTCGAACGTAATATTAAAATGTTTATTGTTGGTAATATTTGCACTACTACTTCAATTTTTTCACTTAACAAAATACTGGAATACCAAAAATATATAACACTTGACCTCAGGGTATTTTGTAAGAATTGGATTTGTTCCAAAATAGAGCCTTGCATCGTAACTTAATATTTCAAGCGGACCACTATGGCTGTAGTATTTATATGCAAGTGCATCGGACTTGCATTAAGAATTGCGCCATTCATTCAAATTGAGCGGTCTAAATAGCTAATTTAGTTGATAGTATGGAACAAGTGTTTAGAAGTGCTAGTATAGTTCAAAATTATGAATATATTTTGAATAGCTTTCATTGAGCTTTAATTTTTAAGAGCTTTTGTAGAGTTTAAATTAATGTGTTTAGATATTATAGAGCAAATCCTGCAATTTTTTATATGCAATATAATAAAAGTAATTTTGAAAGCAATATTGAATAGATTGAAAAAAAAGTTATTTTGTACCTATTATTGATATTAAATCGTACATCTATACTAATATTATAAAGAGATAAAGTTTATGAGTTTGTGATGTTGTAGGGGGTAATCTCTAGATCTACTGAACCTCTTTAGATGAAATTTGGTAAGAAGATAGTTTAAGCCCTTGGGAAGGACATAGAATACTTTTTATCCCGGAAATCATCTCTTAAGGGTGTGAAAATGGGGATAAAAATTCGTATTGGGAAGCAAGCTAGAGCGAAGCGAGGGTGAGTCTCTAGTATAATATAATTTTATTTTGTGTCCAAACAAATATCTTACATATTTATTTGTTACTTTTCCAAAAGTACTCGCAACTAAGTGCTACCGCTTTCCGTTCTCCACTTAAATGAAATTGTACTTGCAACTATGTGCTTGAAATCAGAAACGATCTGGTCAATTGCAGTAAAGTTCGTACAGCAATGTGAACTAACCGAGAAATTAATAGGACAGAGTTGAATATGTAATGTGAGCACTTTATTTTGATATATTAAAGCGCGTGATTCGTGTAATTGAGACCACTCCAGTTAATGTGTAAAGTCTATGTTTTTCCAATTACATAACATACATATACAATATATGTACATATAACTAACTAGCAGAATCCGCGGCTTCGCTGCCGTATAGGATTTTTGAAGTCCTATTTGACCCTGTTGGGGGATGATTTTTGAAAAACTATTATTTGTACTAGTTTTCGAGTCAATCGACCCAGAGAATAAAAAATTTCTTCTTTCTCTTAGGGATGGAAATTAAAAAAAAACCTTTCTTTATGGATACCTACACTTTTTAGGCTGTGCGTTGATATATCAGTAAGTCAGGACTTTGAATTTTATATATGTATATAGATTCTTTTTAATATTGGGGTAGTTTGATTTCAATTTTTTTTTATTTGATTAACATGAACTCATTCTACGTCTTCTCATCTAGACTAGAGGAAGATACGAGTATGTATTAAACTGTAATTTACTCGTAAGTATTTTGTGTAATACAAAAGGTAATTTATTTATTTAAAGTGATTATAATAAATTTAAAATCACCCAAGTTTTTACAGGAATAGAATCTATCTAACTTTGGATGACCGATAAAACAATCTGAGATGTCGCTAGACGATCGTAGCAATTGTAATTTATCTGTATTAAACTGCAGAAGCTCAACAAAGTTGAACCAGTACGTTACGTGAGATCACGAACGCAACGCTGTCTCGCCGATAGTGTTGCTAGCGGATTTATTAATTATTTGTAAAGGTACTTTAATTAAAAAGAAAGCATTTTATTTTAAAATTATCTTATCTTATATTAAGGATAAAAGTATGTTCAGAAAGACAATGAAAAAAAGGCATAAGACAACTACAAAATGAATGCAGGGTATCCATGATTGGGATTGTTGGCGCTATACGGCATATAGTTTGGACTGACAATAAATTGATGGCATTAGGCTAAAAAAATGCTTAGTTTTTAATCATAACATTATTTATTAATCATTAAGTTTTTGTGGTTATTTCTTAATAATAAATATAAGTAAATGTACAACAAACTAAAGGAATATTTAAATAGCTCGCTAATTCTACACTGTACTTTAATTTACTACTAAGCGCAGGTCATTCGGTCTTTAAAAAATCTTTACGTACTGCTGCTGTACGTCATTTTTTCATTAAAAGAAAATAATTTCAATTGAGTATTTCTTGAAATTATAAAATGATTTATGTGCTACAGATTACTAGAATCAGTGCACTTAGGAAAAGTTTAAAATATTTAGTGTTAGAATTGTCGATGACTTTATAATAAGACATTACTCACATATATTTGATATATAGTTGAAAAATTGAAATATGTTTTTAGAACAAGTATAGATTAGAAATTAAATATTTTCTATGATATCTTCTAAACATCTGCGTCAGTGACTATCGAAATTAATATGTGCATAACAAAGGTTTTTTTATACTTAAACAAAATATAAAAAAATAAACAAAAAAAAATTCGCAAACAGCTCACGCTAAGACAGAGATTCCGTATAACTAAAAGATAAAGGTATTAAAATAAATTAAAAGTGTTATGTAGAAAGAATATAAAAGTAATGAAATAACACTGAATGGATCGTTATTTTCAATTTGGTTCAAACAATGGATCTCTCGGTCGCTTTTGTTTGTTCAGAGATTTCATCTGCTGTGTAGGGACACAAGATTATGAGATACTACTTCTAGGACATATGACAGTGGTGTCATAAGTATTCAATAGCCAAAAGAAAAATAGAATAATTATTATTACGTTGCCAAAAATATAATTAAAATTTAGTAATTCATTTTTATAGTGTCTCTACAAAAAAAAAAAAACACATCTCTCCCACAGGATCCGTGCATTTTTCCGGGATAAAAGCAACCTATGTGCTATTTTAGATTATCTATCTTTGAGCTAAATTTCATCCACATTCGTTCAGCTGTTCTAGAGTGATTGAGTAACAAACATCCATCCTGACATTGGGGTATGTCTTTTATTTTTTTTTATATATTCGCGTTTGTATTGTTATTTTCCTTATACATAAATACCGTGTTAATTTAAATGTTGATTTAACTAAACAATTATATTTTTTGAAGCTGCAATTAAAGTCATTCCAAGAAATTAAGTCTCCGCCAAAACCCTTATGAATGTTTAGATGATTGATAAAATATAAAAACCAGAATATCCTGGGTATTTAATAAATTCTCAGATTTCCCATATAACTGGTCACCCTTGTCGACGCGTCGTAATTTCCTCTGCAGACGAATCCGGGACACTTGTGAACGAAAATAGTATTATTGGAGAGGATCAAGTTTCTATTATGATAAGAGATTGTGCTTCAATGCCTTTATATAAAGCTTCTCTTGGAAACTATTTTAGAACAATTTTATCGGTCTGCGGAAAAGTATTTAAATAAACGGGTTTTCTTGCGGTTTTATTTTATGTCCATGTTTATTGCTGTGACTAAGAATGAGTTATTTACTTTGGCGCCTATAAGGTGGTCTATCCGTTTCATAAACACTCATAAGTGGTAAAGTTAATTTTAGATTTATGATTGCTATGGGTTTATCTATGTTGCAACACATAGCTTTCGTGATTGTACGACTGAACAACTTAAAATATTAAAATTTAAAACAAAAAAACTCGTTTGTGTACTTATGTACGCACGTAACAATTGATACTTCTTTGGCGTAACAGAACAAAAATAGCTAAAGATTTCATTCCGTATGTCAAAACTCTCCGTTTGTAAAAGGAATACAGCTTATACAGCTAACTTCATCGTGTCGCTTTTTGGCTTTCGATGTGGCGCGCATCGTAAAAATTTGACTCTCATATTTTTTTCCAAACGTGCCAAAAGAAGTATAACTTCAAAACAATTTTTTTTAAAATCATGTCTTAAAATTTAAAAACAGATTTCGACTTTTTTTATTGGTCCAGAGATACTCGTATGAAAGTAACATTATAAAAGGTAACTTAATAGCCACAATAGCATTAATATCTTATTATTTATTTACTTTCTAAATAAAAAATCATTCAAGTACTATGATACCTTATATAAACTTACGTCAAACGAACACCGTTTTTATGGTTATTCCGCACTCGATGGAATCAACTGCCAACTTAAGCAGAATTTGTAAATATCGAGATCTTCGACCTTCGATCGATCTTGATTCTATGAATATTTATGACTGACAAATTTACTTCTTTAATCGATACCTTAGCTATTTTTAATGTTAATTGAATAAACAATCTAGCTAAGGTTCCGTAGTGTCCGGTCGTTACTCTATTTTTATATTATTAATAACCTTTTGAACCATTATAATAAGCTTGGTAAAGTTACTAAAGATTAGGTTTTTGTAATAATAAAGGTGTTATGTAAAAGGTGTAGGTGCATATTATGTTGCTCTAAGCATTTTAATAAAAATTAGAAGTAAAAACGTGAAAGAAGAATTTACAAGAAAGATGTTATAATCATTACTTTCTTAGATTTACGCGAATATTTTACATTTTAAATTAAATAAAATTTAAATTAAATAAATTATATGAAAACGCACGCAAGCACGCGTGAACGCACTAAGGGCTTCTACTGATATTCAATACAAGGTTATATTTCTTTGGTACTCTCTGACGGATATTGTAGTGCCAGGTAAATTCGGCCACGCTGTTGCTATAAGAGGTAAACATAACATTGTTTGAGATTGTCATGTTATGCTAAGATGTCTACGCCTCTGTAAGTGGACCATTGTGCCGACCACTTCCTCGTTGGTCTTTATTGCGTTAGCGCTCTACATTAACTTGGAAAAATATTGTATTGAAACATAATTATTATTTGTATAACAATAGGTATGAAGATTATATTGTTATATAGAAGCTTTTTGTTGTAGTTAAGCTTTATTTATTCATTAGTATTCAATTGTTGAGCTTTTAAGTTCACATCAGTATGGAATCCATCGAATCATACATCGAATTATGAATGTACAGACTTACATGAAATTTTACTATTGATTAGCCTTATACATACATAAGGTAAAACAGACTTGAAAATGATATTCAGACGTTCCCATTTTTTCTTAAATTCAAGAACTATAAAGTATTTGCTTAATGATGTTTGGTTAATAAATGTATCTGTAGTTAATTGTATCATTTTATCCAAAATCGAACTAGCGACCGCCAGCTATTAAGCCAAAGGCAAAGAAATTTGACAGTTAAAATGATCAATATGCAGTTCTTTGATCCATTTAAATTGCATTAGTAAAAGGGTCAACACAAACCGTCGCCTACTCTAGTGGTTTATTTTTGAAACAACTACAAAGTAGTGTTTTTGTGCCACTCCGGTTTTGCCGAAATGTTTACTTTCCGTTCTACAATATTTTCTTTGTTCTTTAACCAACTGTCTCATAAAAAGGTGTATTGAAATTTGGAAATTTTTCAAGCTGTATCCTAAATTATTAGTCACTGGACACATCGTTTCTCATTTGTATTGGTTATTGTTAAAAGCACTATGTTTCTAATTTTTAATAAATTTACCTGTTTTGTTATTATTGAATTAATTTAATAAAAAGCACAGATAATAATAAATTGCACATTACTTGAATGCGATAGTATAATTTTCTTTTACGCTTCATCGAGTATATTACGAAATATGGCGAAAAATCAACGCAATGACTCTATTATCTAAAATTAATTGAAAGTTTTGCTATCGTAAATCTTTTCACACGTGATCATTTTAAAACCTTTCGTTTTTATGTAAACTTTTATTGAATACAAAAGCTTATAAATCGTGATCGTAATCTACGTTCGAATGAAATCCAACTTATTGTAGTGTAGAGTTTAATTTGTCATAGTTTAAAGTAACTCAAGCGTAACTTGCGTGAGCCTTAGAATAAAAAGTACTGTGGAAATGGGACAGATTCATTTTTATTATTTAAATCATTGTTGAAAGGTGTTTACAAGTTATATTGACTATTAATTTAATGTTATTACTTACTAAATTATTATTAAACTAGCGACTCATGCTCGGTTGATTCCCCATACAAAATTTCATCCCTATATTCACTCCCTCAAGGGATGATTTCCAGTATAAAAACTATCCTATATCCTTCCTAGGGTTTCAAACTATCTTCTTACCAAATTTCATCTTAATCGGTTCAGTAGTATTGGAGCCTATTCGGTGCAAACAAACAAACAAACAATTGATTCCTTCCTCTTTATAATATAAGTACCTATAGACATGTTTTCACTATAAACTGTTTTCTAGTTATAGGCAGCTTATTGTTAGTTCTACACTAAGCATTGGCTTTAAAATCTTATGACTTTAGTGTAACTAAGTTTTTAACTTGAAATTAAAACTGAGAAATGAAGTGATCTTAAATACTTATCTAGATAATGAAACCTAAAAAGGGTTCTTGCATATTAATGTAACGATATGTTTATATTACAGTAAATATGGTTAAAATCAGTTATACTAATATCTTTGAAAGTATTTCTAGTTTTATTACGAGCTTGTTCTGTGATTTCAACGTGTACGCAATATAAAAGCAGCGCCACAATTTGTGCATTTTTATTTTCTTTAAGCTCCCTTGGATAGACCGTGAGAAACTACATACATGAAATGAAAGACATGGTTTTTATGGTTATCTATATGTAATGGATATTGTATATGTATAAATATTTCAATTTGAACGGTAATTTAATTGATTCAATCTATCTCGACTATTAATCATTAGATATATGTAGAAAGTGTTAAATATTAGATATGTACATGATATTACGTATATTTTTTTATTTTTAATATTTTTATCTATCTTTAACTGCACATAATATTCACCTTTTTTCACTTTTTGGTTTAGATCTGTTAATATAATTATATTTATTTCAATGTTGTGTACCAATATTATTGGACAGCAATTTAAAATGATATTTTAGCTTTTAATACGTAGTTGTAATGTTTGAATTTGTTTTCTGTTTCCGTACTTAAATAAATATAATATATTAAAATAAATGTGTATAAATAAAATAAATTCAAACAAACACATATAACTTCTAACTTTATATATCGGAGTAGATATATAATGTTTAACGTAAAACTTGAAGTCAATATATGTTTATTAAGATTAAAATATTGCAAGAGATAACTATATACTACTAATATTAGCACTTTATACTTTACATGTACGTTTTGATAGCCAGTCGATGATTATCCCATAAAGTTCTTTCATATGGTCTTAAATAACTGATTAACTGATTATTCAGAAACTTAAACATATAGGTAGTCTTGCCTTAAAGATATCTAAGATAAGAAGAATATTATACCCAAAAACATATAAAAAAGTATGACAAAATTGTAACTGAGCCTGTGCATTGAATATTTTTTGGAAAGTATTACTACAGAGGCCGAATCTACAGTTTTTAAAATTTTTATCTATGTATTACCAAATCACGAGATAACCACTGGACGGATTTTAATGAAATTTAGGATGGTAAGAACTGTTTAGCCGAGTCAATATATACTAATATACTAATAAATTGACGACACGTTTGGCTCAGTTTGTATTGTATTATATTGTATCTTACTTACTGTGCCAGCAGTCGCGGGTTCGAACCCGCTGGGGGCAATAATTCGTGTGATGAGCACGAATGCGTGTACTCCAGTCATGGGTGTTTATATTTTTAATACGGTGGTAGCTTCATCACGGACTGACTACACTGACATTTAATTTAAAATTTAAAATGTAAAATTGACGATTCAAAAGTGCTTGTAAAAGTCTATTTGAATAAAGTATATTTTGATTTGATTTGAATTGATTTTAATATGTAAGTATTTAAAGTTATACATGTGTAGTGTATCAACTTTCTGGTATTTATAACACAAGCCTCATAGCTTACCATGAAACTACTAGATGATGCTGTGTGTTAATGTCCCACAAAAATTTAATAATATACACTTTATACTAGGGAAAAGGTCTCTGTAAGTTTATGTGTTGATTAGTTATGTTATAAAAAACATAGCAAACTTTCCCATCAATAATATTATTTATTATGATATCTATTCGTATTCTATCGGTTACATTACGTTATTATAAGTTATATCACATGTGATCATTACTATGATGCCTACAGCAAAATAAAGTTTGAGGGCTTTGGTTCAACCGTGCAAATCGTGTTAAGATTTATTAGTTTCTTCTTCGTTACGTTATGTCTATCTTAATTGATAACCCTTTTATGCGCCCACTTTCTTCGAGTACCACGTTTTTAATATTCATATTATTATTATACACAGTATATGTTATTATAATTATTTTTGAGATATTAGTACAGCTAATGAGAAATTCTCTTTATCGGTTCAAAAAAATAAAAAGTTAGCTAGCTAGTTAGTTAGCTACTTTAGTTTTAGTTTTTTTATATATTTTTACAGTGTCTTAAAAGATTTTCTCATAATGTACCAAAACATAAAAATCAAAATTGCACAAGAGCTCATAATATGTACATACTATATATATATATATATATATATATATATATATATATATATATATATATTAATTTTTACTTTCCTGGCACAGGTATATATTATTTACTTACAAGTAAATAAAAATAATTTATTTAATAAAAAAAGTTTATTAATAATTTTTTTTTATACCTTTATTTATTGTTATACCTTGTAATGTAAGTATTAACTATCCTGCATTTATTTCATAATAAGCTTATATCTTAACTACTAGCACAGTCTATAAAATATTTTTTTGTACACTGTGCTACTAGTATATGAGTAGATTATATGTTACTTATAATTATTATTTTATATATGTGAAGCAACTTCTAACCGCAGTCGTAAATATTGCGCCCTGATGCCAATAGCTCGAAGATATTTAACTTGACATTTAACGATTTAGTTATATAAACTTGCACTTGCTTGATATGATGAGCAGGCATTCCAATTTTGCTCATTTAAAGCAGTTTACTTACATGGATTACCCATAAAAGACTTTATTAATATACACCAAAAAGTATGCTGTACAAACGTAATGTACTAGACATTAGCGACTTACCCTCGCTTCACAGTATGATCTAGATCTTCAATGGCCCATGGCCAGGTCTCTGGGCCATTTATTTGTGTACTAAACATCGTACGTAGACGTACGTAGATGTGTTAGCGTGAATGAGTAACAACATGCTACGACCCTTACAGTATAATTATACATAAATAAACTACGCAAGCAGAGCCACGGGTAAAAGCAAGTGAAATATAAAGCTATTTTCACTATAAATGTATGCGTATAATATAGAGAACTCACGCGTCAATTACACAGCTCGTTATCGTTTTAACTTAATTTTATTCTATTGATACGATAATAGAAATCGTAATATACGTTACGTAAATAAGCCCTTTCTATTGGAGAATAGGTTAAAACCAGTAGTTGTTTATGTCTTAACTTTCCTTAAAGTGATCGTGATTTGTGATTGAGCGAAAAATATATAAACGGATGAAGAAAAAATGGATAGAAAAGAAGTCATAGATAGAAGGTACTATGTAAATTTTGAAACGAATAAATAAACATTATTTTAAATTAAAATTGTTAACGATTTTTAAAGTTATATATTCAAGTTATACTTTTCTATAATTTTTACACAGTATAAAATAAAGTCGCTTCCGCTGTCTGTTCGCTTACATCTTTTAAACTACTCAACGGATTTTAATGCAGATTTCAGCGATAGATAGAGTAATTCAAGAGGAAGATTTATATGTATAATACATGCATATTATAGTACAGAAAAGCCGAGAAATTCAAAGATTTGTATTTTATACTAACCGTTAAAACGTACCTAGAAACAAACCCGACCGAAGCGAAAAAATGTAATATTTAACTAATAAAGCTTTTGAAGGGGTAAGATTTTGCTACTTTCTTCTACATAAAACTGCGTGTTTATGTACAATGTAGTGTTAAGTGTAATTATAGCATATCGTCTATATCCTACTTCATTTCTTAATAATATATTTTTTAGGTATATTAACCTAACTATTAATGCTTGTTCAGAGAGAATTACATACACAGTATGTAGATGTTATGCTATGTCAAAATCGCACTAATACTCGTATTATAAATGCGTATGTTTATATACATATGTTGTATGTTTATTCCTCTTTAAGGGCTTGACGGATTTGGATGAAATTTAACACACAGGATGACCTCGAGTAACAAATACGCCATTGTTAGGCACTAAGGAACGCGAAGCCAGCGTATCTCACTAGTATGAAACAAGTGTTACATTTTTATAAATGTCAAAAAATAGATATCTATATGCACTTTGAATTTATATGTGCTGAATACTATAATATAATAATTTATGAAAATCGATTGAAAACTTAAAATATAATATTTTGTTTATTTATGTGTCAAAAGAAAGTAAATGCTACATACAAAAGATTTTCTTCAAAATATGGACAGCCAATCAATATAAGTTTCAATTTATTATTGTCTTTGTGCATTCAATATGTGTCTATGTATGAGAGGTGTTAAGATATAACAGTTAGAACCACATTGAGACAAAACGTTATGTCATAGCTATTATTGTAAGACCCTAAAAGAATTTAACAAGCGAAAGTTTTGTCAAGGTGTCTGTAAGCAAGTTACTTTTACTTATTAATTTATTTTTATTTTAACTAGTTACTGGCCACGGCTTCGCTCATGTTAAAATTATTTTTCAGTATAAAAATACACTAGATAACCATTGTCAATAGTCCGACATGAACACACATACAAACATTCACATTCATAGTATGAATCTGAACTCACAGAGTGATCGATATTTAAATCTGATTTGACAATAAGGTCTCCATTATAAATTAACTTTGTCTTAAAATGGGAAAAATAGATTGCTTTTCTTAATTAAAATGTTGCCAACCAATGTCTCGTGTCTTCTCCTCACCAACGGCGAATAAACGAACTAGGTAATACTACTCTGTGCTTTACTGTCTTGATTAAAACACGTAATAAAGAATTGATTACATACATTATATACGTTTATGTTTAAAAATATTTTTGAAGTTATACTTCTTTTGGCACGTTTGTAAAAAATATGAGAGTAAAATTTTTACGATGCGCGCGCACACTGATAGCCAAAAAGCGACATGATGAAGTTAGCTGATAACTGTCTATTCGGTTTCCGTGAGAACTCATATCTATATTCAAAGTAGTTCCTCAAATATTCATAAATCTATAACACGTGTTTTATATCAGTGGAGATAAAAAAATAATATAGATTTTTATTAATTTATCATTCCTTTTACAAACACAAACTTGTGATATACGGGATGAAATCTTTAGCTATTTTTGTTCTGTTACGCCAAAGAAGCATAACTTCTTACGTGCATACATAAGTAAACACACACGTTTTTTATATATACAATAATTTTACATACAATATCTGATTATTACCATTGAATTAATATGGATATTCCCGTTTTAGACCACAATGAAATCCAACTAACAAGCTCACGTGGGAACGTTTCTTAGCTTTGGTCAGTTAAATTATCCATTATGTGTAACTTACAGTGTAACATGAGCGTCGCTTGCGGTTGTATAGGGAAATTATTTAATAGAATATTTCCGTATATGTCGTAATGTCTCGAGGATATCATATACATATGTACATAAATTAAGGTTTTTCTTTGTAATGTAATAACACTATAATTATAAGCTTATAATTTATTCGATTTCTCTCTTTACATTAAACTTGTAATTTTTGAAGTGTAACTTCTTTAGAAACGTTGTGATTTTAAACTCGATGAAACGGAAATGCGACACTAAAAAGAGACAAACACATATATATATATATATATATATATATATATATATATATATATATATATATATATATATATATATATATATATATATATATATATATATATAATCAAGCCGGCGAGAGAATGAGATAGAATACATTTTTATGTTGCCATCGTAACCGCTGTTATTGATTTATAACAAATGATTGATAAAATATATATAATATTAAGTTTCACTTCTACCATGCGTGATTTGCACACACACGCACTTGTTTTTATATTTTCATCGGAAACGAAAAATAGAGTTGACCATGAGGTTGATTATTTTCACAATGGATCTTCAATGTAATAATTTCACACAGAAATCTATTCCCCATCTCTGGTGCGATGGACATGGCCGGTTGTTCTAGCTACAGCAAAAAAATTGTCTTTCAGACTCTCGTTCACGTATCATCCATAAATATGAGGATAGGGGAAGAGAGTGCCGAGTCACTAAGTTCCCTACAAATTAAAGCATAGGGGAAACGCTAATGTTCCAAATTTTAAGCATAGCAAGGCAGTTTCATGGTGCCAATAAAAATTCAAATGAACTTTTCTTAGTACTTGAAATATTATTATTTAGTGTAGTTTCAAAAGCTTTGTTGAAAATTATAAAATGCCTATACATTAAAAATGGAATGTTACATTACCATCATCCTAGTAAATACTTGTAGAAAATGTATTTATAATAGTACACATAATTATACAGTATTACTTTATACAGACACCTAGTTTTTTAATAATGCTAAATCGCCATATTGATACAAAAGTTTGTGACTGAATTTATTTGCTAAAGACAATATAAATTTTAACATTTTTAATTTAACTACTTTAACTACTCTCCATTATACGTCAAATTGACGTAACATTCTTGAGTTAAGCCAAGGGGCAGCAGTCTGCAGAGCCTACAAAATTGTGTTCTGCATTATGAATTCTCTTGCCTTGACTCTAATTTGGTTTTTCAGCTTTTGTGTAAACAATTAATAACAATTGTAAACTCTTGACTTTATTAAGGCAGGTAGGTTGGGCTAAATCGACATGGATTGGTAAATATGTAGATAATAAAATCATTATGAGATTAGACAATCAATTTATCAGCAAGCATTTGGGGAATAAAATTGGTATTTTCGTTCGTGAAGTTAAATTAAGCGAAGAAAGTCCCCGGAGTTACATGTCTTCCCTTACAATCTAACTTTTGTAGACTTTCGACGCCAATTTCACGTGTAATTTCATTTACAAAAGAAAACAGACGAGTTTTCTAAAAGTTATTCGTTGAAAATATCAGGTTTTTACCTGAGTTATGAATATAAAACTATTGCCCTGATTCTGAAAATTCTTCCACTAGGAAGCTACGTTAAGAGTATTGCACTAAAATTGTGTTTAGTGTTAGAAATTAGTTTTTTTTTACAATGCCACTAGACCTCGCTATGTTTGGTATATTAATACTTTCTAAGATTTACGCGAATATTTGTCATTTTAAATAAAAACTTTTCGGAATATTTCAGCATTAAACCTTAGTCTCTCCCTTGACCATGATTGCTGTAAACTTTACAATGTAAAGCATTCGAAACATCGAGATCCAAAAATCAAAATAAATCCACGAAATAATCCGAAAAGATAGTTTTGTTATATTACTTATATACTCATACATGTGAATTATGTACAGCATTAAATTTTTAAAAATATTACAATATTCTTTAGAATAACAATAAATCTACTTTACCTACTACATTAGAGGTCACAGAAGCAATTTGTTTAATTCAAAATGAAGTCCAAGCTGGTAACGATTATGACGCATTGTTCTATCAGGAACTAAGCGAGATCGTTGAATTCTCTGATTATATTCTAAGCTTTAGTCCTTTATAACAAATCAGAAATAAACGTGAAATATAATAGTATGTAATAAAAATGATCTACAAATACAATGACATACACACACACACACACACACATATATATATATATATATATATATATATATATACATATATATATATATGTATTATCTATAAATATTGTTTATACCGAATAAGCTCTGAAACTACTGAACCGATTTAGATGACATTTGGTAAGAAGATAGTTTGAGACCCTGGGAAGGACATAACATAGTTTTTATCTCGAGAATCATCCCTTAAGGGGGTAAAAATTGGGATGAAAGTTTGTATGGGGAAGCAACCTAGGGACGAGCACAAGTAAAGCAACGGTGAGTCGCTAGTAGGTTATAAAATATAAATGTGTTTGAAAATAAACAAACTATAACAGGACATATATTAATATGACGTGTTTCCTTTTCTTACTTTTTAAGTACTTAGCGGCTTACTATGTCCCGAGATGCCATTTGTAGGTAACCGACTTCAAATAAAGTTATTACAATTTCTAACACTAAACACGATTTTGTCGCAATAGTTAACGTAGCTTCCTAATGAAAGAATTTTCAGAATCGGGACCATAGTTTTAGAGATAACCCATATTTACAAACTAACGGACTTTATCAACCTTTTTATCACATTGGTATAGTTATTATTGTGATATATTACCATTAATTATTATTAATATCATTTCCTGTATGTAAACATTTGTCGTTTTCGTTCCCTTTATATTTCAAGGTCGTCATACGAAACATTTCCGACTTGTTATTCAAAGATAATTTGTACAAATCGAGAAATGATTAATTTTGTACTAATACTGCTACAATTGAATATATTATACATATTACTTAGGGAAAACTTTATTTTTTTAGATAATATCAAATTAGTTTACGATCTTTATGATACCAATAAAAAAACTAAGAACCATAACGATAATAAACGATAAACCATACGGTTCTCTCTCTTTCGTCTCAAATCTCAAAGCTACAGAAAATTTAATTAGATCCGCCTAAATTATTTTTATTTCATGTCTTATTAATTTAATTTATTCTTACAGTTAGATGTACATAAAAATAAATACTGACAAAACCCGCATCAGTTCCAAATTAACATATTGTTCACGTAGAAAAATTGCTGCAAAGCAAAAATAACGGCAAATGTAATTTTAAAATCGCAAAAAATACTCCATTGTCTTAATACCGTTATGTATGAGTATGTATAGTCGTATATCTTAGACTCTGTAACATGTTACTCGTATTACGTGTACGTAATGGTTGTTTAGACGAACGTTATTATAGAAAAGGTCAATTTTAATAATGCCTTTTTCATTCAAAGTTCAAAGATGAGCAATTATGGAGAAAATTATATTATGTCGCTTTCATTTGTTCAATATTTGATGTACGAAGTGATGATTGAGTGTAAATATAATTTAAAATAATTTAAAATTTATGGAAATCTAAAATTAATTATTATTATTATTATTATTATGTTGTACGTGTTGTTGTTATTCAACAGAAATTTTCGCATTTTGTTTTGAAATCCATCACTCACTATCTTTTTTACTTTTTAGGTATATCTCTTTGATTTACGAACTTATCTTTTTATTTCCCATTTAATATACCAATTTGTAAGATTTAGTGATACGGCGAATTCATTTAAACACAACCAAGTAGTAACTCAAGTCGTAAAAACCTAACAGCACGATTGTTATTTTTTTCCTCAACAGTAAAGTGCATTCTCTTAGTGTTAAGTAATCTTATTGAAGTTATTAAATTTAATCTCGATCCTTTGAACCTTGGCACGATCGAGTTATCTTTGGACAGTCGAAATTGCATTTCCTTATACATATCAATTTAGAATCAAAAATGAAACGCACTCGATTTCGAAGTCCATGTTTAGGATATTGTGAATAAGGATAGTTGCTTATATAGAGATGATGTAAGCACCTCTATACAATCTTAGTGCAACTTTAACTTTTATGTAATATTATAAGACTGACAATATGCTGCATCTTCGCAGACATTCATTTTACCAATATTAAGTAATCTGTTAGTTTTGCTATTAAAATATTTTATACTCTGTCTTAATTTTATACATCCTCATGAGTCAAACAGGATACTGTTTTATGGGTAGATAAATATATTTTACGTGTGTATTAGCATAATCCCTCGAAAGGACAGATACTAAATTATTATTATGAGTGAAATTCTCCAAATACGTACAGAAGACTATATGTATGTACATTATCTATATATAAAAAAATTATATCTATAAAATTATGTGATAATTTAAGCTAATTTAACATACAAATGCGACACAAATAACAATTTGCCAAAATTAAGCGTAATAAAACACGTTCGTACATCAATAACGTGTATCATTTTACCACATTGCGTTCAAATTTCCGACATCACTTCAAACAATTACCAACCTTACACTTTCCTCTCACAATATAATTTCTCTAAATTGTATTAAAACAATAAGTTACGACCTATTAAGCGGTTGTAAGCATTCGGTTCTAACACTTATTTAAATTAGTATAGAGCTCTTCGCTGGTGAGATTTGGATGTTTTCGATTCTGGTAATAATTTCTCGGTGGAAGTCTGCACGCAAATTCCGAAAGGCTGATTGATGAGCACATTTGCTTGCAAATATTATATAGAAAATAAAAAAAAAGTTTTTTATAAAAACATTTTCATGTCAGATAAGTTTGAAGTGCAACATACGTTTCGTTATTATACACACGCTAGCTGTTGTGTACATTAGCTACTACTTCAGCTATTAGTTTAAGCTCTCCAGGATAATTTCTAAGAAATCCGTGCGAATTTCCGTGAATTCAATTGTTATTGTACACGCCGGCGTGTATGCGGTCCTCGAGGGGCTAATTACTTATCAGCCCTGCTTTACTAAAAAGCTTTCCTTGATGAAATTTTCGATTTTAAAATGTACCAAGGATATCGATTTGCTTTCTAATAAAACATTTGAAGTTCAATAACACAGTTAGTAACACGATATAGCAAAAAAGTGGATGTACACAAATGAACCTGAAATTATAAACTTGAGAAGTGTTGATTGGCACGGGAATGACGTGATCGATCAATGAACTATTTTTTGTGAACCAAATTATTCATCAAAATAAACTGAATAATAAAAGTCTTCGTCATTCAATAACGAAAATTACTTTATTAATGTATACTAAGTTTATAAAGAGAAAAAATACATTTGTATAATAATTATTCAATTCAATTTTCTTGTTAATTGCTTCAAAGCCTGACAGTTGAGCACAAATGTGTAATAATATTATTTTTTCAAATATCACTTAGGATACTTGTCACTATAATTTATTATATACCATATATTTAAACATTTTTGAAAACTAGAACAACGATTATGCCGTTATAGCGGCGTTATAGCGACTCGTTTTTGTAATTCTCTGAATGCTACCTATTTAGCTACTTATAATAATTAGCTACTTATGTTAATAAACTACAGTATAGATATTTAATATTTTTAATGAGGTTTTAGCTATTCTTGTTTTATAAACAGACAAACGTTGTTCTTTATATATGTATTGTATTCAGCCCTTTTTTTAACGTCCCACTGCTGGGCACGGGCCTCCCTTTAATACGAGGGGAATCAGGCCATAGTCCACCACGCTGGCCAAGTGCGGATTGGCGGACTTCACACGTCTTTCGAAAACTTGCTAGGTTCTCTCAGACATGCAGGTTTCCTCGCGATGTTTTCCTTCACCGTAAGGCAAGTGGTAATCAAGTTAGAAAATGATTCGCACATGAAAATATCAGAGGTGCGAGACCCGAGATTTGAACCCGCTTCACTCGGTTTCCCAAGCGAACGCGTTACCACTGGGCTACCACTGCCTTATATATGTAGAAGTCGGATTAATAAGAGAATGGACAATACTGAATATTCGCACGCGGTTACTCACTTCATGTGAGTTTTCAACAATAACGGTTGTTCTATTGTTGTTTTTTCACGTTTAAGGATTAAGTAATCAACGGATTACTAAACGGTAAAACAAGTGCTTATTTTACCGCTGAAGGTGTAAATAGTTACTTTTATGTTAATTTTAGTTTGGTTTAGATATTCGTGACAATTTTACATTTCAAAAACTATGTACAATGTTTACCTTCTAGATGAATTCTACCTATTATTATATACATATTTTCCTGCTTTATACTGAGAAAGGGGAAAGATTAGGAACCTGCAGAAAAAACTGAAGTCATTCTTAAAAGTATATTCATAAAAATATAAAAATACCATATCTAATATTTAATATCTTCTTTTACAGGTAATTTAAATGTTCACAACTACATTGATAGCGAGAGTTTTTATATTTGCATAAAATTTGTAATTATTATTTGTATAAACTGTATTGAAATTTAACCTAGTAACCTAAAACATAAGTAGATTTAAAGAAAAAATATATAATAATATCCCTTTAATGTCAATTACAGCCATTTAACTACATTTAGAGATTTTGTACTTTAGATTATATAAAGGCTAGGTGATAACCTATGACCGAATTTCTCGGCTCAAGAGAGTTTTCTATACTTATAGAAAGAGTTTAACATAAGTAATACATACATAGATACTATGGATAGATTTTACATTCTTCCTCGCTTGGGAAACCAAGAGAATCGGGTTCAAAACCCGGTTCGCGCACTTCTGATAATTTCATGTGTTAATCATTTTTACATATGATTACCACTTGTCTTGTGAAGAAAAAAACTTTGTGATGAAAGCTCCATGTCTGATAGATAGCATGGTAGATTATGCCTGATCTTCCTCGCAATAAAGGAAGGTGCCTCCAGTGGGACTTTAAAAAGGCCTTAATACATAGAGACTTTAATGCAGTATGTTTTTTTTGTTTGAGACTTTTCTCTACCTAAAGGCATATTATTCAGGCCAATACTTGTTGTAAGAATTGCTTGTAATTTATAGAAAGAAATTAATTGTGTGTCATAAAATGATATTTTTTGCTCATGCTGTAATGTTACAATAGACTGTTTATATTAAATATAATACAAAGAGCTTATTAATAGCTTTCATTATTTCCTATTAATGTTTATGCAAAAACGGAAAGGTAAATAAATGATCTAACTTATATTTTTGTATATTAAATTACAATCACTATAGCATATAATATATTAGTGCCAATTGCAAAAAATATAATTTCATGATTAATTTATTCTATTGTAGTATTTTAATTTCCATTGTTCAGTTTTGTATTTGTTACAAAATAAGTCTTTGTGAATAAATTAATTGTATTAAAGAAAGTCTATTACAGGCTCGCAAAATTGCGGTAGAATGAGGAATATAACATTGACTTACTTTTCTGTTGAAGTTTCACTCATGTCTTGAATCATAATGACTTTTAAGAAACTTTTGTTATATATTGTTTAAAATAAGTTTTCTATGATGAAAAATATATTACGCCACTTGTTCATTATAAATAACATAGTTTATTTTTATCTTATGACTAGTAGAACCCGCGGCTTCGCTCGCGCTCAAATTACAAAAAAAAATTTTTGGCTTTATGCAAAAGGCATTTTTGAAATGGGCTCAGTAGTTTCTGAGCTTAAAGCACTTAAACATATTATAAACATCAGTTTTACAATAATGTATGGAAATATATCCAATTTGTTGACATTAATGATTTCTGCTCCGCTCCCTTGGGTAGTGGCATAATGATATTATAGCTTATAAGGCTAAATTGTTTTTATTACTAATAAATATGGATGTAATATCTTAAATTAAACTTATTACAACCTTCCTCAAAAAACGGGCTATCTAATGCAAAAAGATTTTTTCAAATCGGATTGTTAGTTCCTGAAATTAGCGCGTTCAAACAAACAAACTAACGCCATTATCAAGTCTCTTGATATTTTATACGACGATGTCGAGACAAGGACGTGAAAGACGGGATATGGAAACCGAAGAGTTCTATGAAGCGAGGTCTCATCCGCCACACATGCTTCAGATGACGGCTGAATTAGTGGCAAATTTTAGTGGTGAAGACGAGGCCTACTCCATTGAAAAATGGATCGATGAGGTGGAGTCAAATGCGGAAATTTTCGAGTGGTCTCCGCTACAAAAACTTTTTATCGCACGAAGATCGCTTACTGGGACGGCGGCACTCTGGTTGAAGACTGAGCAACCATATAAAAGTTGGGACGAACTTAAAGCCGCATTAATCGAAGAATTTCCAGACGATTTAGATGCCAAAGCGATACATGAAATGATGAGTGCGAGAAAGAAACACCAGGATGAAAGTTGCATAAACTATATGTTCATAATGAAGGAGGGAAAATGGAAGATAAAGTATGTATTAAATATATTATTGATGGAATCATAGATAAAGAAATTAATAAAATGATATTGTATGGAGTAAGTAATTACAAAGAATTAAAAGAGAAGTTGAAAATATACGAAACAGTCATTAGTAAAATGAAAGAAGCGGGAAAAATTAAGAAATCTACAAATGTCCGACGGTTTCGATGTTATAGTTGTGGTGAAATGGGTCATGTATCTTTACAGTGCCCGCATAAAAACAAGGGGCTTAAATGCTTTAAATGCAATGCGTTCGGTCACATTAGTTTTACATGTAATAGAAATGAATATGGATCGGCGCTCAACGTATACAATCGCACACCTTCGGGTAACTCTGACAACAGAATGACAAAACATGTTATGTTCGCAGCTTCTCAAGGAGACGCATTTACAGTTTCAGAATGTTCCCCTAGTACATTAAACGAAAAATTTGACAATAGAAATGACATTTTATCACAAACCTACACCGTTAGTAATTTAAAAGAGAAAAATTCAAATAAATACGAGAATGACATATCTGGCATAACTGAGGTAATACCAGTCAAAATTAATAAACAAATAACTCCACAGAAGCCTATGATGGTTAGCATCAACGAGAGAACTTCTAATAAGCGCAGGAAAACAAGTAAAAACATCTTCGCACACAATATCGGCGATCTGGTTGCTCTCAAAAGAACACAGCTCATGAATGGGTTTAACTCCAAACCTTATGTAAAAAACATAGACGATAACATTGATGGGCCTAAGGTAATTTCAACCACGACTAGTAAAAGAAAAAAGTGGTCTGTTCAAAGCAGGTGACAGACATCGTGTAAGAGTTACTGTGAATTTGTTTATGTTGTTTTTATTTTTACTACTAGGTATTTTGTTAATTTTATGTTTCTACTTTTTAAATTTTACACTTACATACCCTGGAGGATAAATTATATGCGTTGTAAGAATAGTTTGTAAGTTTATTAGTGTTTTCTTTATTTATCTATACTGTTTCTATTATAATGTTAGATTTCTAGAAGTAATCACACTATTGGATAAAAGTAGTAGTTTAGGGTAGTAATTTAATGATATGTCTGAGGGCAGACATTGTTGCAGGATGGCCGAGTGTGGGATTTGCAAGATGAGTATGCGTGAAATGATATTTTAAGAATAAAAGGAGAGGTATGTTAAAGTTTTAAGATTGGAATGAAATGAAAAAGATGAATAAAAGAAAAGAAGGATGTTGTGTCATTATGGCGACACGACGTTACGCGTGAACATTGTTTTATATTTTAAAAAGAATAAATAGTTATTAGTGATTTAATAACGCTTTTATTAGTATCCCCGGATCCTACATGTATTTGTTACTCCTTCAATGAAATTTCTTTAGAACTAATGCTTTCACGCATTTGCTTACTTAACCCTTATTTCAATAGATTTTTCTTTATTTTCATTCACCCATTTCATTATCAAGACTCATCAAGTGTAGTATAAGCATTTACAGACAAACAAATAGTTTTAATAATAATTTAAACGTGCTTTAATCACTAAATGTTAATAGAAGGTCGAATATTTTTATATGCTCATAAAAGGAAACTTGAATCAGCTGTACAGTTAGCATTATAGTTCAAAGAATCATAGGCGATAACGGGGATTTCTATAATTGGGTTTATTAGTTCCACTGTATATTTATTGACATTTAATTGGAAGAAAAACATTATTAAATATGGAAATGTAAAGATTTAAAACTTGTTTGAAGTAAACAGATCATCCTCTTATTTCGCTTAAAAAATTAAAAAGAAGCACTAATTTAGTACTTACTTTTTTTTTAAGTAAAACCTTCTATAGGTAGGTTTGGATGGGGAGTAAATTCATGTAAGTCGTCATCGACATCACGTGACGTGTTAACGTTAACACTCAGAGTGCCGATAGATGTCAAAACCGGATAAATGTAGACAGTTTTAATTTACAAATTTTAATTTAAAATCAAACAATTAATTTAAATATCGAAAAATAACAACTACTTATTTGTTTATAGTTTTAAGTTTTCACTTCTGTCGGCAGTCCTCATGATTTCTTTTTTTTAATAAAAGCATATGTGATGAATAAAAACAAACGATAATGATATATCTACCTATAAGTAAAAACTTACAAGGGAAGTGAAACCATGCAGTAACAGCTTCTTTTATGTATGTACTCGTATATTTCGATTAATCATTTATTTCGTAAGAAAAATATTATAATTTGAAAATTATGTAATATGTATACCGAAACTATACGCAAAAAATAGTAGTAGGTACTAGATTTATAAATTACAAAACATACATTTTTGATAATTGCTAACAGATATTTTTTTGAAGAGAGAAACCTAAAAATATAGTGCTAAGAGTATAAGACCGACCCAGTTACAAAAAATATGTAATATTTATTAGTTCATGTTTATATTTATTTATGTTTATGTTCATATTCATAATTTAATATTATAAGTATCACTTTAAACAACAGTTACAATTCAAATACATAATATAATCCTATAAACCAACGAGGTCGCTCGATATTAAACAAAAAAAAAGGAAAAATACACCGCATATGTTTACCAATAAGAATTACCAATTAATATGTCGTTGAAATAATCATTAATCGCAGGTGCGGTCAACGACCTTTCGCCCGAGCTATCTGATGAAGGACAAACTACTTACTCTACCTCTCTATATATGGTTTGCAAAACATCTTCACGGTAGTAAAAAATGTATATGTTGGACGGAATTTTGATACAATTTATTATTATACTAATAGCGATTTCGGTCCTAAAATTAAACTAATATTATAAACTGGCAGAACCCGTAGCTTTGCTCGCGCTAAAAGTACAAATAAAAGAATCTTTGGCTTTATTCTACTAAAAATCATGTGTAAGTCTGCCCGATTTGTTGACATTTATGATTACTGCTCAGCTCTCTTGGGTAGTAGCATGATGATATATAGCACATAGCCTTCCTCAATAAACGGGCTATCTAATGCAAAACGAATTTTTCGAATCGGATTAGTAGTTCCTAGAAAACAAACTCTGTTTCTTTATAATATTAGTTTTGATGTGAAAGATTGTTTGCTTGTTTGGGTCTCTATGTTTGCTATTCCTTGACGCTAAAATTGCTGAACACATTTAGATGAAATTTAACATACAGACTATGATTTGGAGTTGCACAAAGGCTACCGTTAGTTATAAAATTTGCGAAAAGTTGGCGCTGCCTGTACATATCCATACTAATATTATAAATGTGAAAGTTTGTGAGTATGTATGTATGGATGTTTGTTACTCTTTCACGCCAGAGCAGCTAAACGGATCTGAATAAAATTTGGCACAGAGATAGAAAGTCTGAAATAACACATGGGCTACTTTTTATCCCGAGAAAATGAACGGTTCCCGTGGGATAGGTTTGTTACTATGTCACGCCAGAAGGGCTTGACGGATCTGGATGAAATTTGGCACAGAGATAGATTATATCTGGAGTAGCACATAGGTTATTTGTAACTCGGAAAAATTACGGTTCCTGTGGGATAGATTTGTTTTTGCTTTTCTAGAGGTGAACCCGAGCAAAGCGAGGGTGAGCCGCTAGTAATGTAATAAATACAAAAGTAAACTAGGAACACACCCGAGCTAAGCGAGTTTTATATTAAAATTAAACATAAAGTCAGTGATCAGTTGCTTGTTTTAATGAGTTCATTCTTGCCTTCGGATAAAATTTTATAAGTTTTGGCCTTTACACTATATATGTATAATTATAATCAATATATACAGTAGTATGTATAATGAAAGTTAACTTCGTAAAATTGTAATGTACATACATTTCCGCTTTACGTGTGTAAAAGGTTCTTAAAGCATTCATTTATTTTTTAATATTATTACTCTTAATAGATTTCATTTGAGCATAACTTCTAAAAAGAATCACAAGATTTCAGAGTTAACGCCCTTGGAAATTTTAATGGCTAATATAAATTTTAATTATAAAATACATAATGAGATTAATAAAGTTACACTTTAAACAATATAATTAAACAAGCTGGCCCACTTTCATAAAATTATTAAATAGGCATCGATAGTTCAATCGTTGTAATCCAAGGTTGGCTCGCAGTCTGATATTGCAATTTGATTCTGAGATAGGGACATCTCAGATCTATATTAATGATTGTATGTCTTGAAAAAATAGTAAATAAATATATACCTGCATATGTTAGTATTATTGTAAATGCAACATTCATATGTCATTAATAATGCAAACATCTATATTGGTTTGTTCTTTACCGAAGTAATGCGATTTTTAACATTGAGATATTTTATTGACCGGAACGACGTATGCTATCAATAAACTAAGACTCTCCTACGGGAAAAATGCTTTTTAGTGGAGTCATGCTTTTTTAAGTACTATCGAACAACTTTTATAAATAAGGCAGTTTGTATGTATGTCGTTGAAAAGGCTGGATGAATTTTGATGGAATTTAGTGAAAAGATAGATACAGCCCTAGGGATCTAGGGATACTCGCGAGCGATTGTAAGCCGCTAGTAACAAGTATTTGCAATTTTTTCAACCGGATAAGCATCTTTAAATATTTATCGCTTAAAGCCGGTAGAGTCACTTGACTTAACGTTTTCTCGTAACCATTTCCTTCAGGATATTATTAGTTTGATATTCCATATCATTAAATCTAATACGTCATAATGTACCGAGGACAGGCCCGTGATAGAAAGCGCAGGGCGAGTCACGACACGCCGCGGGAAAATCGCGCAACAAATTGCTGAAGATAATTGCATACAGTCGCTGGTCTGGCGAACTGTGACATCATTAAGTGCCTTTGTTATTTTAAAATAGATGCTTAATCATAAATTTATGCCAAAGATTTCTATCATAGAACTTGTACTTTAATTTAAATTAACTAGAATAGTATATGTACAAAATGTCTTTAAAAGTCGTATTTCACCAGTTAGGGGTGGATTTTTTTTTACATGACTCTAACGTAACAAAGGCCTGGCACACCTCTCACCCGTCAATAGACTTTAATTATATTTTCTTTTTCTATTATTTTTATAGTAGCGACTTCCTCTGCCTCCGCAGTCCACTTCCGGGCCCAGGTGCCTTGTTGTAGCCTATATGTTACATCCAAATCCATTCAACCATTTTGACGACAAGGAGTAAAAAACTTACATATTACATCATCTTACGAATTTATAATAGTTGTACGATTACAGCATAATGTACTTATTTATTATTAACACTTGTACTCACATGTAATGTGCTATAAATGTGAAAGCTAATCATGATGCTTGATACGTTTTATATTCGAGATCATCATATATGTTAAATAGATTTAAAACAGATGAATAAATAAATTACGTTTTTAGTTAATATTTTTTTTTAATGGTAATCAGTGATAAACGAGCAGACAGCCCACCTGATGGAAAGCGGTACCTGTCGCCCATAACACCTACGGTTCATACACTTAGGTTTTACGTAACAAAACTGCAGTACCGCCGGTACGTTATCACTGTGAGGACTAAGATGATATGCCTCTTGCCTGCAATTGCGCTGGCTACCTTATCCTTCAAACCGGAACACAACAATGCAATCATTGTTGCTTGGCGGCAGAAATAGATAAGGGGGTGGTACCCATCCAGTCGGACTCCTCAGGCTTGACAGAGTCCTACCACCGGTAAATTTATTATGTTTATAGATTACGAAGAAAATAAATTACAATTTACACAGCCACATTTATATCATAAATAATAATAATTGACTTTATATCATAAATAGCATTAGTTTTAGTGTTTGTTTGTTTTGATTGTACTAGTAGAAGAAAAAGCATTTAAAGAGCATTCAGAAACACTTACTGCCTTATAAAAAATAATGAACACATGTATTAGGAGATTTCCCTATCTTCGCGAGCCTCCTTTTACCATGTACCTAAACCCTTCAAAAACCTTTGCCATATTCACTTTTTTATGTCCAGTCAAAAAATGTAAAAAGACATAAATATTGGAATGAAATGTAATAAATAAGCTATAAACTTGTATTATATACCTTTGTATTGTCATTTTATGTATATGTTTCATTTATTAAGAGTCACGAAATTAAGTAATTCCAGGCTCGTTTCCTTAGCTCAATATGAGATTAGAGGTGTTTACAAAAATTGTAAACCATAAAGTTCTCTATAAATTTGATTCTATACAATATTTAAAGCGATTTACGATTTTTGACATAAAGCGCGGAAAATGGAAAGCGCTTAATAGTCGTATACATTAAGTCTTAAGTCTAGAGGTTCTGTTTAGACGTTGATAAGTCAATAAAGACATGCAACTTTGAATATATAAGAGTAAATTGCTAAGTACATTAAGTATATATGTAGTGGATTGAGAACCAATCTATTGTTTTCTGCTGATGGCTTTCTAGGAATTGTATAATGATAAGATCGTTCACTTAGCTGATGTATGGGGTCTCGTCACGAACTAAGAAAAATAAGTTCAAATAAATGAAAACAGATGATGTTACAAGTAACAACTTTTTATTGAAGATGTGTTAAATTAACAAAAGATTAAAAATAAATCTCAAAAATATATATTATAAAATTTTTGTAAGTGAGATTGAGTGATGAGTTTGTAGTGTGTATTTGCAGAGGACGCTATTACTTTTTTTTTATTTGTTATCACGTTTTAAAAGTATAAAGTCATTTAATAATTACACTTAATAATTTGTTTGAATAAATATAGAATGAATTTTGAAATATTTTACATATTTTAGTTTACATATAATATGTATGTATAAAATAACATGGTTTCACAGTTTGCGGACGAACGACATTTATTGTCTATAATTTATTCAAGCAAAGCACATTCCACATGTACTAATGTACCAGGATAAATGGTCTGTTATTTTCCAATCCATCACTTCCAGGAAAAAAATCACGTAGATCTGTTACTTCGTGACAGAAGGACAGACTAACAAACATTCGTTCACATGTACAATCTTAGTACTAATATATGTATTGATTAAAATTATTTAATAAAAAATAGTCAATATAGCATTTAAGCTATCTGCATTGTGAATTTCACTCATTTCCGTCGAACCAAGACACCATAAAGAAGTAATATAACAAACCATACACTTCCTACAATTACAAACTTTCGTATTTATAACATTAGTGTGAAATAATAAGGAATTAATAACTTACAGCTCAACGTGTGAATCATCATTACACCTCGAGGCATTGAAAGTTTGTTTTGAAACCATTTGCTTTAAACTATTATATTACGTCAATACAATTTAAAGCATTCAGATTCAGCTCAGAGGAAATTACTTTGATATTCAATTTTTATTAGGTTACGTTAAACAACTTTTCTGTGTCATTTAAAATTCAACTACTACACTATTGTAAGTGTGAAAGTTTGAATGTATGTGCGTATGTTTGTTACCTTTTTACGATGTTAAGTACAGATTATAACCTAAAGTCATACATAGGCTTTTGTTTGTTTAAAATTTTCAAACATTGATGCTACTACCACTATAATATTATATATAGGCACCTCGATCGAAGTTCGACCGCCAGAAAAGATAAAAAAGGTTTTTTTTTTCAGAAAAACAGCTAAAGATATATATATACATAAAATTAAAAGACAAAACCTTATCTAAATACAAAATTTGATCCAAATCGTTAGAGCCGTTTCCGAGATACACGAAATAAATTTATATGTAACATACATATAAATACAACAAGGATGAGCAAGTGTGAACCGCTGGTACATTAATATAGTTTTTCCGATCACATGTTGATACAAAAGATAAAAAGAAAAATATTAATTCATAAACTTTGGAAAATTTTAGTCATGTGTTGTGAACAGCCCCATAAAGAATATTTATCAGTATGTGTAATCTATTCACATGTTGGGGATGTAATGCGAGTCATCCTCAATAAACATTAGGTCTGCTTGATTTACTGAACCCAATAAAGCTCGGCCTTTTTGTTGGACTGGCTCCAACTGCATATGAGTGTGGACTTATTTTGTCTTCGATTCGAGATATCTACATGTATATTAGAAACCCTGTTAAAGCGTTGAAGTTTTTTTACTTATTCAAGGGTATGCACAATGTAACATACAGACAGTGTCATTTTGACATTTATAAATATTATAAGCATGTGAGTACGGATATATAATGAATATGATGACTAAAAATATTATAATTAATTATATAATTTTAATATATTGTAAATTCTGATTTTAGAATATAGCACTACGCCTAACTTACTGTCTCTAAAGGCACAGGTTCGATTTCGCGTAGAGCAATTGTTTGTTTAATTTAAATGTAGTTAGTGGTTGCACCTAATAATATTTTGTTTACTTACAACAGTGCTTTTTTTCATAATAATAGAAAACAAAAAGCTTCAAAATTGTTTAAATTATACCAACTTTACAGAATAAAATCCAATTAATGTAAACTTAGTTCACTAACTTTTACTATTCAATAAGCGCTACTGCGGTGTTTTACATGAGCGTATACGAAAGTCTGCCCAAGTCTCATTAGATATTTAAGAAAAATAAAAAAGTTTAGAATATTAGTTTTTTAACAATTAGCCTTTTTTCCCGTCTGGCAATCTAATTCTATTATGAAGCAGCTTCATTAATTATTCTTCCAATGTTAAAAGTTTTTATCTATCTCATCATCATACTTAGGTAACTGCGACTCATTATAACTACGAAAGTGTTGGTTTTTCCATCTTTAACGCGGCAACAGGTAGATTTGATTTTTTGCATAGGAATGGTTATTCAGACACATGAAAAGGTTCCTGTAAGATGTACCAGGATTTAAAACTCTACACTCAATTATATAGTCATTATATCAAATCATACCATACTTTATTCAAATAGACATTTACAAGCACTTTTAAAAAAGTCAGTTCTTTCATTTAATTGTTAAGAAGAGCAGGCAATAATAAAGAGTTGCTCTTTTTTTAATAATAATATTAGTTTATGAAACTGTAATACAATTATTTTGAATATATTACGTACTAGCGACTCATCCTCGCTTCACTCGGATTCGTCCCTAGATTGATTCCCCATACAAACTTCCATCCCCATTTTCACCCCATTAAGGGATGATTTATGGGACAAAAAGTAGTCCTTCCCAAGGTCCCAAACTATCTTCTTACAAAATTTCATCTAAATCGGTTCAGTAGATTCAGAGATTACCCCCCACAACGTCACAAACTCATAAACTTTACCTCTTTATAATATTAGTATAAATACATCAACTAGAATTAGATTTACATTTGTATTTGTAAAGTATTCTGTGACGGAATAATCATTGGCTATGCTCATTAGTGCATTTTTTATTTAAATTAAGTAAACAAAATAAAAACTCTATAATTTACACACGCTTTATTTGCACTATAATCATTATTTTTTACTAGCAAAGCCTTTAAAAACTTTTTTTAAGATTTCATAAAAGAAGACCGAGATGTTTGTTTTAAACTTTTATAACTTATAACTACTTTTATTATCTTAGTCTCATTAAGACGTAGTCTAGATAAAGATCCCAGACAGAAGTAATTTGCCTATAAACTAACTTTGTCTACTTGTGCCAGACTCCCTAACGCATTCAATGTTGTAAATATTGTTTATACTGGATTTTCGCTATCGTGTTATTTATGAAAAAGTATTATTATTAGTGGACGACACGTTTTGCTCAATTTGTAGTGATCCTCCCTGCTGAGCGGTCGCGGGTTCGAGTCCTGCTGGGGGCATTAATTTGTGTGATGAGCACGAATGTGTGTACTCCAGTCATGGGTGTTTATATTTATGATATGTATGTATTTAAAGTTAGGTATATATGTGTAGTGTATCAACTATCTGGTATCTATAACACAGGTCTCGTAGCTTACCATGGAACTATATGGTGCTGTGTGTTAATGTTCTAACATATTTATTTAATATGTAATTACTAATAGATTACTTAGTGGTGATGGTAACGTAAGTGGTTATGACTGTGAAAATTAATATATTTTAAAAAAACTTGTATAAAACATCTATAAAATTTTATTAAAATTAAGTTTTATTAAATTTAACATACAGTACTAAACGTTACGTTGACTTAAAATTAGTTTGAAAGCATTTGCAAAGTAAATCTATATTGGACTTTGAGCATTAACATCGGTTCACAATAGGCGGAGATTTTGTGTAACACAGGCACCAAAAACATACAGGCGAATTAAGAGCCCCTTACCTTTTTAAGTTGGTTAAAAATATGATAAAACAATATTTCTATAGTTCGTAAATATTGTTTAGTCATAAGATAAATCAATTTATATAATAAAAAATACACAAGTTATTTCCATTCGAATTTTCAATGTAATATATTAAAAATTTAAAGTAAAATAATGTGTCTATATATTGACTTTTTTCATTTATCTTTGATTTAAACAATATTTACCACTTATAAGTGATATTATAAAGTATAAAACCTTAAAAAAAAACTTCTTCCAGTCACTAAAAAGTTAAAAATTGCTGAACGGGGGTTTTCATTTATACTATAGATACATACCTAATCAGATATTTTCAAAGTCGGTGCCAACCGACAATGTTTTAAGATATGAATATCCGATAGGTAAATATGAATTCTAATTATAGTTTAAAATATTATACATCAATTCGTGATGGAATATTATACATCAATAGAATATAGGTGTAGAAATAGATTTGTTTTGCTTTGCATCGGCCTTTTCCTCCTTTTTCAAAGTCGGTTAAGAAACTTTTCATTATCAATTTATTACATTTTGATGATAATGAGTAAATCTATTAAAATTTGCACCCATTATGTAAGAAAAAGACTTTACCCTAAAATCTCGTCCCTTTTCAATTATTATAAAATTTGACGAGTCAACCATTTAGAGGGGCCCAGGACGATCTAACCTCTATTTTTAGAGACGTGAATTGGAAAATTTGAAGTAATTTGAGGAGAAAGCACTGTACGTAAATTATTTATAGGTATCATAGTTTTTTTATATTACAGTTTCTTTAGTCTATTCTTCTCAGGTATGAGGCTTCTTCTTTCCGAACTGGTAGAAGACTCATCATGTTAAGTAAAAAATTGTAATAATTAAATATTTTGAATTTGAATAGAAACAACCAGTTTTAGCTTGTTTAACAAGTGTTGCTTTGAAAACGTAGTATATTTACATTTCTACGTGAATGGAAATATCTAAATAAATTAAGACCGCCATTAATAGTCTAAAATGATATCTCGTACAGTTAACAGAATTTCCTTCAGTAAAGTTAGAAAGATTTTAAATTATATGATAATGCTATGTATGCATGAATGAATAAAAAAGTAGAAAGATGGATTTTTTTTTATTATAAAAAAAAAGTAATAATAATAAAATGCCACGTTTTCGCTTGGCACACCGATTTTGATGATACTTTCTTTTTAAAATACCTTTATACGTATGTCCACTATCAAGTAAAATTACTATACCAGTAAATGTGAAATGATTACCTACTTATATAACTATTATGTTAAAAAAAAACATTTGATTTACTTAAAACATCTTTATATTTGATTTACTTAAAACCTCTTTATTAATGCTACTGTTTAAACATTTCTAATTAGTGCTTAATTTTGAGTCAATTTAAATTTTAAGCAAACTATGCTTGTGTTACCAGTAATAATAATTTTATTTTATAATAAATAACTTATACTACATAAATATTTATTAACTAATTGCAATATTTTAGACTGTAGAGTGCAAAAAAAAGTAACTGAGCGTGCCGTCTTACACAATTGTTTAACAGAAGGGTGTTGGTACTCGTGTTGAGTGACAGCGTTAATTACTGTTCGGGCCTCCATTTCTAAATGTCGCTCATTTGCTTATTTGCTTTGGGGTTACTTGTTATTAAATAAATTCACGTATTAAAGATAATTTACTATTAACTCCTTTAACTTTAACTTTCGTCTTGGTTTTATGTTTATAGTACTTTCGGCGTTTAATGACTTATATTCAATTCTGTTGTTAATGGTTTCAAAGCGGTCATAACTTATGATTACACTGTGAAGTTGTTTATGACTTGCGGCGTTGTCAGGTAGAACAAACTACTAAGCGCTTCAATACTTCCGTTTTCACAATTTTTATACACAGACGGTGGATGGTCCTCAGATTTTTTGACCTATTATCATATCTTATATCTTTAAGTATCCTCTTCATATTTAAACCTTTTACCTCAATAGCCTTCTATACTACTGCTTTGTACTTAATTTTTTGATATTCTTTCAGTATTCTGCATGCTCAAATCTCCTGAGCATGATTTTTTTTTAACTTAATATTATACTTTAATTTAAATCTGCCTTATAAGCTTGTGTCAAGACCACCTCAGAGATAGCTTCGATATTGAATTTATAGTGGTTTTCTATTAAATCTGCCATCTCCACGATTCCCAGCCGTATAAATAAAGTTGATACTACAGTATAGTGTACTTGGCAGTACGCGAATTTACTTACCGCCTGTCATTTCATCACTACAGCAAAGCGCTGTTGTTTTTCTTACCGGCGATACATCTTTCAACATACACTTCACATCTTCCATTCCTGTTACACATATTTACCAGATGTATTTTTCATATGGGATAACGTGTTGTTGTGTTAATCATAGTGTTTTCGTTAATTCTATTCCTACACTATAAACTGTTCTTGTTGCTTTTATTGTTACTTTTTTGATTTAATCAATACAATTTAATATTAATAAATACATAAATACGGTTAATAAGAACTCAAAGATTCATCTTATATCCTACGTAGTTACATTGTTTATTTATTTACTGATATAACTTGTCCTCAAGCGCCTTCTAAAACCAGCTACTCGTAAGAAATCTTGCGGGTTTGGACTTTTTCTAACATTAACCTGTAATAATGCGAAAAGAAAAGTTTTTGCTGGCTATTGATTGGTAGGTCTTATTTTTATTTGATTGTTTGAGAACGACTTAAATAAATCATCGTTTCGCCTCATGTAATAACACTTTATTTAATTCCTTCTATCTTAGATATATTAATTCGGATTTTGATTAGAAAATAGACTAAATAATATAGTTATAAAATGTCGAAAACATGATGTAACTCGTGTATTCTTTGTAACATAGTATGTTTATTGAAAAAATGAAACTAAATATATGTTTTTAACCAATTTAAAAAAAGAAGATACCTATATAAGTAAGTTGGGTGTGTAAGAATGTCCATTTTTTGTTACTTAATTGACATCTTCGCTTCAAGCTTCGAATTATGTTTCGATTTTAATCATAATTTCATAGGTTACACTTACGATAATATAAGTTTAAAAAAAAGTTTATAAGAAGTGATTCTGATGCCGGTATAATTATTTAGGTGTTTTTCTGTATCAAGATATCATTGAACACTCTATATTCTCTCGTTTTATATTCATAATACTAAAACGTTTAGTATTTATTAAAATTACTCCTTGTTATAAGTGAAATACTTTGTTATGAAAAGTGACGTAATTTGTTATGGCAACAGAATTTATGTAACAAAATTCATAAACGACGACAAAATGCAATTCATAGTGAAAACGTGGCATTGATAAATATTTTTCTATGGCAGTTTTCTTTTATATTTAAAAAAAATATGTAAGAAATAAACTATGTAATTATTAGTTTGGTGTTGTACGTTTGTATTTTATTTTCTCATAATGCTACGTTTCATCAGAAATTGCACTATTTGTATATATTTTTAAGTAAATATATATTTATTTTATTTAAAAAAAATATCACTATTACTTAGTCTCTCCCGTGACCATGATTGCTGTAAAGCACTCGAAACGTCGGAAACCAAAAATCAAAATAAATCCGCGAAATAATCCGAATAGACAGTTTTATTTAAAATTTCAAATATTCGCCTAAATCTAAGAAAATATTATTATGAAAAATGTTCTATTTATATTATTTACATTAAAATACCCAGTAATCATTTTTAATATACTTAGAGACTGTGTTCATACAAATTCGCGCTTTCTACCGATTCAATACAAACTGTCGTCTTAATATTACAAGTTTACATAGCTACTGGTTGTTAGGAAAAGTAGTTTGCTTAAAGATACCTGTTGGGCTACAAAGAAAGTAAATCTGGGCACATTTGCATAGACCAATAATGAACAGTACGTGCTCACATTGTCGTCAATTTGTCATACATTCAAGACAAGCAAGTTGCTTGACTGTAAATAATATACTGATTTGAACTCTACTAAAAATTGTCCCTCTAAACATCTTGTTGCTAGGACTGATATTCGATTCAATTACGAAATTAATATAATACTTTTTATTGTTTCCAATCAAAAAAAAAACTAATCAGGGGCTTAATAAAATAGCATCTCGTAGTGAATGTATGCATTTAAGCTCTACGATAGATACCTATAGTTACAAAAACAAAATATAAGTAATTTTCTTAGAACCCAATTAAGTTCCTGATTAAAAATAGATACGTGCTTTCTCTGCTTAAATTTGTTTTTATTTAAGTCATTATTAGTTGTTTTATTGGCAGGAGTACAGTGAAAGTGCATCGGTATTAGCGCAGGTGCCAGCCAGAAACCACTTGACGGCTGTCAGTTTTTATGAGCCACTATGTTACAGGTTTAAAACTAGAGCTGTTTTTTATCACACATACGAATAGGTTAACTGCAGTGGTAATGTTCTTGCCATAATGTGCATAATACTAAGTAAAATACATAAAAATCGGATTTAAAATTGGAGACGTTCTACATTTACTCAAAACTTATATAATATATACCTTACAAATTACATTGATCGATATAAGTACATATCGATTATCGACGTTAGATGTCGATGAAAACATAAAAGTGATGTTTTTTTTTTAAAAACACAATAGTAAAAAGTATACTTTAAATGATTATAATACTACGAGCGACTTACCCCCGCTTTGCACTAGTGTTACAAAACATATTTCTAAACACATCTTTTATTAAATAGAATCGTATTAATAGTGCTGTAGGCATCAATCGGCTATTTAATTAGTTATTTATATTTACTTAATTGCTATGTTTAATTAATACTAAATTATATTTCAAATATCTTAAAACAGATAAGCGTTTTGTTTCCGAACGGGTTTTGTATTATCTTTCCAATTCACTCGTGTGTTTTATTATTTTGTATAAATAATTACTATTTATTACAGTTATAAATTATATGCATAATTACATATCCAATATTTAATTAATGTTAAACTTATATTCAATATTTAATAATATAACAGAATGTATTATTTCTAATAAGTTGCTTTTTGATCATTCTGGCGTGAGTGCGGGTACTTGTATTTAAAGCCGTGTAATGGTGAAATGGGGGTTGAGTTGAATTCGGGCGGTGATAATAACGTTTTGCTAAAACGATCCACAAGTGCCATCTGTTGGCCATCTTCGTCTTGCTGTCTCGCTTCGCGTTTCACTAGCGCGTCCCTAAGTACCGTACCGTAGTAGTCTATGTGTTACTCTGAATTATTGTCTTCTGTGTATTAAATTTTATCCCAATTCAAACAGTTTCAACGTGAAGATCAAACATAAATAAACACAACAAGTTTTGCAATAATAATAATCGTAGTTCGACAATACCTATAGATTAAGTAGTCAGTAAAGAAATATTTGAATTTTTACTTAAAAACTAAAACAGTGGAGCGAAAAAGGGATTTTTAGGGGAAAGACGTACTTTAACTCGAAGGGCACATGCATTAGTCTCGGTGTGTGTTTGACGTATGGGGTGTGCCTTCGGGACGTGACCAATGTAACTTGGAACCCATATTCTTATGTCTGCTTTCGATAGTTCTGATATTTATCATAGTGAGTTACTGTATTGCCTGTAAATCTCTTGTACTTTTTGTTGAAGACGACGTTGATATCTATGTTTAATTTCATAGTATTTATGTTTTTTTGTCCTTTATTTTAATGGTGGCGAAACAAAAACAAGCAATTTTTAATACTTATTTTAAGAGGTGGTAATTATCTATATCGTTATTCTCGTGTAGAAGAAGGTATCTAAAGCTTGCGTGTTTCTGTACCAATGTATGATATTAATTACGCTTATGTTAAAAATAAGCTGGCTTTTAATGAGACTCATAAGGAATGATAGAGAAAAGGTAGGTAGTTGATTCCATGGACATAATATACAAATGCTTTATAAAAGATTTGCGTTTAAATCGAGGAAGGAAAGCTTTTTATTTATAAAAATTTAAACCAGAGCGAACTTATTTAACAAATAGTATATACTTATACATTCATTATTCATCCAGTAATTTTAGTATGCTTTTATTGGTCTTTTACGTTTATAACGAAGTATATTAAGAATAAGACTAGTTATTTGTTAACTGTAGCCGCTTAAACGTTATTAGACGCTGTTCAAACAAGGAGAGCTCATTATAAGCTGGTGTCGGGGAAATGTTTACCAGACACTTTGAAACTGCGATGGCACAGTATGGACATGACTGTGATTATATATCACAGTTAAATTATTATTTTTACACTAAGGTGCTTTTATTAAATATTTATTATATTAGTTTATTATTTAAAATATTTTTTATATTCAACTTTGTATATTTATTTTAACTTATTTCATTTTAAATTTAATAAAATATTCACTATAATCTATACTAATATTGTAAAGAGGTAAAGTTTGTGAGTTTGTGAGGTTGTAGTGGGTAATCTCTAGATCTACTGGACTGATTTAGATGAAATCTGCTAAGAAGATAGTTTGAGACCTTGGGAAGGACATAGGATACTTTTTATTCCGGAAATCATCCATTAAAGGGGTGAAAATGGGCGTGAAAATTTGTATCGGGAAACAACCTAGAAACAACCAACAACCTATTTTTATTTATTACTACAAAAAATGTAGTATACATTAATACAAAATAATATATATATATATATAAATACAAAATATATATATATATATAAATACAAAAAATGTAGTATACATTTTTTGTAGTAATAAATAAAAAGATTCCATTAACAATTTCGGCAAGTATCAGTAGACACTTAAGGGACCTGAATTAGAAATGACACCGTATTAGAAAAGAATTTCCGTAATATAAATATACGTTGCGTGAAAATAGATGCGTTGAGTAATTTTTCTTGTTAAGAAGATTTATGTTTGTTGGCCCGGAATGGGCGTTGGAATGTTTGTTTAAGCTTTTTTACGCTTATTAACTCTCAGCTTCCGACTTACATATATACATATGTAGTTGTGTGCCACGCTTAAGTTTAAGACAAATAAGGAAATTTAAAATTTATCAATATAAATCATCATAATCATCATATTTAAATTAACATTTAAAAATAGTAGATATAAGAAAGCTTAGTTTTACTACCTTTAACTGTAATAACAGAGGCTATAAACACATTTATTGCACTGGTTAAATGTTAGTGTTTTGCACACTTTTTTTCTGTGTCTAGTTTAAGATTTTTATATTGCTATCACATTTCGATCTATATCCTATATACTACGAGGTAATTAACATTTTTTATGATTAAAGAAAATGTTTCATTCCCACTAATTTAACTGAAAATTAAATATTATTAAGCAGCTTTATAAATTACAGTGCAAACTAGTTTTATTTATTTTTACTTTGATATAATTATTATTAATTTTGAGCAATATGAAGATTATCCATAGTATCCGAAAACTACTTCAAACTCGGGTCAGTAGGGTCTGATTATTTTGTTAACTTCTCATGCAGAGAGCTCTCAGTTAATACTTGGTTATTGGCCCTTTCTAATCAATATCTTTAGACACTGTTGGCTTCATTTCCTAAGATGCATACATTGTTGTTAATGCACTATGTGAAATTAAATTCAGTTCATTCAAACGTATATACATATATGTATTTTTATACTCTATAGTACTTAATATAAAGCTCAAGTTTGTTTTTGTTTGTTTAAAATCGCCTTAAAACAGTCCGTATTGAAAAAAATATGTAACCATCATTTGGCCTTTTTTATCTCTTCACATGTCTAAGCTCTGACTGTTACGTTTAAGCGTAATTTAAATTAAAATCTATACTAATAATATAAAGAGGAAAGATTTTTTTGTTTGTTTGTTTGCTTGTATCGAATAAGCTCCGAAACTACTGGAGTGATTTAGGTGAAATTTGGTAAGAAGATAGTTTGAGACCCTGGGAAGAACATAAGATAGTTTTTACCCCTGAAATCATTCCTTAAAGGGGTGAAAATGGGGATGAATGGGGATGAAAGTTTGTATTGGGAATCAACCTAGGGACGAACCCGAGCGAAGCGGAGGTGAGTCGCTAGTAATAGATGAACGATTAATTCAATTTTAGTACGATGGTATAGATCAATGTTGTTTGTATAAAGAAGTACTTTCTAAATAATCAGGGAAACCAAATAAGGCATGGAAATATGGTGACAGTTGACAGAGCCGATAGTGATTTTCAATCATTTTTAATGTGGTATTTTATTCTGTTTCCTATAATTTTATGGAGTAAACGTAACTTTAGTAGAAACGGTTTATACTGTAGTTACTTAAGTGACATACATTATTCATTAATTATATATGAATATATACGTACCAATGTATGTAAAAAAATCATAAACAAAAATACATACATTTTATTATCAACTTTATATTATACTAACGACTCACCCTCGCTTCGCTTCGGGTTCGTTCTGGGAAAAAAAAACAAATCTCTTCTACGGGAACCGTACATTTTTCCGGGATGATATCTAGCCTATAGCCTTCCTCAATAAACAGGCTATCTAATGCATAAAGAATTTTTCAAATCGGATTAGTAGTTCCTGAGATTAGCGCGTTCAACCAAACAAACAAACAAACAAACAAACTCTTCAGCTTTATAATATTAGTATAGATAGATTATAAAAGATCTTAGCCACGTTTACGACATTTTAATACGAAAATGTATAAGAAACCATTTAATATTTATATGCTAGTGATAGATAAAAGTTTACCATTACTCACCAATAACTATTGCAGTACATTCGCCAAAGGCCATGAAAGTACCCAATCAATAATTCATTTCGTGAATATTGCCACCTTTAAACTTTAATATTGAATGTCACAAGTTTTTGCACTCTAATACATTTTATGAAATCATTTGCTCTAACATGTATGTATATATTTTATTGACATAGTTTTTGACGCTCTTTGATGACGTTATAAATATACAATAAATAGTTTTAATAAATACTTTAACGGCTATTCTACATGTTATCTAAACCAATTTTATATAATATACCTTTAGGTAGATGTATGAACCTTCTATTCTCAACTTGGTTGTATTTTTTATGTTTGTTACCTCAGAACTCTGTCATTTATTGACTTATTTAAAAATTCTTTTTTTGTTTGAAAGTGTATACTTCCCGTTTGGTTCCATTTAAATTTGAAGAAAAAATACCAAAAATGAAAAATAGTCAATGAAAATTTAGTATACTTCTACTTGTCATATTGACTTTGTGTTTGTATTTCCGATAGTGCAGTGATTCGGTATTGTCGAGCTGATCTGTTGGTAAGCCCAGAAGGTAGATAGTAGAATTTTTATGCGGCTACTAGTAGATACTTTGAGTTTAAGATTATTTAATTATATATAACTAACGACTTACCCTCGTTTTGATTCAGGTTCGTCCCTAGACAAAAACAAATCTATCCTACGGGAACCGTACATTTTTTGGGGATGATATATGTATAGCCTATGGCCTTCCTCAATAAACGGGCTATCTAATGCAAAAAGGATTTTTCAAATCGGATTAGTAGTTCTTGAGATTAGTGTGTTCAAACAAACAAAAAGACAAACAAATAAACAAACTCTGCCTCTTTATGATATTAGTAAAGATTGGATTTTAGAACCTGATTTTTTAGTGTTATTAATAAAAGCTAATTTTTGTTTGTTAATCTTCATATAAAATCGACATAAAATTAACTTAAATGGCTTAAGGCACCGACTTGAAAATATCTGATGAAAACTCCCGTTCAGTTAGTTTTTACTTTTCAGTGTGTGGAAATCGGTTTTTATTTATTTTTAAAGTTTTGTTTTTAAATATGTTATATATTTTATTTAGAGATTATTTAATAGAAGAACTCAAAAGTATAAGTTAAGATACATATATACAATGAAATAAAAAAAAAAATTGGCATTATACTTGATTCATATATAGACGTCATAAAACATGTTCTTTCCAAATTATTTTCAAATCTTAGTTGATTTTAACACAGTTGTGTTATTTACATAATAATCGTAAATATAGATCAATTAGAATATAGAGTAATGAAAATCTAACTTTGTCTTTCTGAAACTAGGCCTGTCACACATCTGCGAACTGTTTTAGTTTTTTTTCCTCTTTATTATCATTTTAAATTATATTTTTTAAATTAAATATAACATTAAAAATCACTGAGATTTATGTAATGAAACATTATTCGGTACTAAATATATTACATATTAGAGTATTACATAATATGTATTCCTTTTTATGTACAGAAAAAAAATAATTTTGCAATTTTGTCAAAATTTTGTTAAGTAAATCAAGGGGCAAATTATTTATAAGCCGTGGTGTCGTCTTTCCCCAAATGTGTTGTTTGCCCGCTATGTACATAAGCGATTCCGCACCACGGCTCGAGTATACGTAGTATGTTCTATTGTTTTCTTTAATTTATAGTTGATTTTTTTTTTTATAATATACCACATATTTTAATTCATCAAGAATGGGTAACACTAAACAATATTTAAACAGGTCAATCTCGTCATTATTAAAGGATAATTTAACTTTTTGTGACACAATGTTTTTTAATATTTTCAATTGCAATTTGTAAATTTGGTTGAAATAGTTGTTATAAGTTCGACCATAACTTCAGATATACGAGTACTTACTTAACATTCCTTCTTCGAAGTCATTTCAAGTATTCTTCAGGGCAGTTACGTCTAATATAAATACTGTAAATTGCTAAAATCAAATCAATTGTATAAAATACATAAATAGATCTTCTCGTCATAAAACCGTTTGAAAAGTTGCTATCGTCTGAAAACTTTATATCAATCTCTCGCTTCTTCTATGATCATCATTTAAAAGTTTATTTTTTACTAGCGACGAGACTGTTAAACTTTTAAAACTAATAAAACTTCTCAATGCGAAGATCGTTTTGAGGCAATATATTATGCGAGTAATTCAGAGTTCAGCGCCTTTCGACTGTTACTGTGACATATAGCGCTGTTGGAGAGAATTGGTAAATTTATTTCAACGACTCATTCGATTAAGCGGTGCGCTACACTACAAATGAAACGCCAGAATGAAACAATTTCACATTTCTCTCGCGCTACCAAATTGCTATACTCGACGTTGTTAGCCTTTTCAATGCTGTTAACAGAGCTACTAACTAGGTTTTTTACGAATACATTGCATTTGTACTAACAGTCCAATTTATATAAAAAAAGAAAGCTATTCGTTAATAAGCACATCACTTGAGAAAATGGCTAATTTTTTTTTAAATATATCTATCTAAATATAATATTGTAATACTCCGAATAAGGTTTTAGGTAAAAACTGAAAATGTTAAAATATACCCAAAATAGTTTTCAAGGTTTTAGTATTATGATACCACAACAGACTAATATCGTTCGAAAAATTCTTACAGAATAAAATAAATCTATATGTATATATATCTATATGTATATCTACATGTCTATATGTATAAATATAATATGTATATAACATATACAGTTCATGCCAAATCTAATAGCTTCTCTGATTAATACCATTAATGTGCGTGGGACGCAATTTTCAAGACTCGACGTCGAATTGTCAAAATTGTCTGTAACTGTGCGCAATTACTCTCGCAGCTAACATTCGGAACGCCATAAAGTTTAGTTCAAACTATAACACTACGGCCCATAAATTATATGCTCATGCAAGTAATTACATTTTAAATATAACTTAAATATATTTGTGGTTAAACGTACCCTTAAGATATTTATAACTTACTCTACTACTACCATAGACTATCTTGCTTCAGATTTTCATTTAAATCATACCAGCCGTTTTAGAGTAAAAAATTAACAATCATACAAACATACATACAACTTTCGCATTGATTATAGTAGTCTGATAAAGAGTAAAAACAATTAAATATCACCTTATAAATGATACATTTAAAATCGTTTAAGAAACCATTATCGATGATACAATAAGGCCATTTAGTGGTTGATGACCCAGTTGTCTCACTAGACTTACTGCCGATGCATGTTGCCAGGTGCTAACCTTTGTTACATGATTTCGAATTACTTCTTTTGTTGATACTAAATCGGAGAGTAACACAATACTAATATATGTATATCATCAAATTAAAAAAATATTATTAAATTCTGCCATAATATGTTTTTTTATACCTAAAATAGTTTTTATTTGGTGGATCTGTGAACATACTGTGAGTAAGTACTTCTAAGCCTAGGGGGAGATGTGTGCCCGGGTATTTCACATCTTAAAACTTGTAATGAATATGAATTTTTACTGAATTAGGTCTTAAATAACTTACTTATAAAACGAAGGAGTAAGCCGAGCTGAAGCTGAAATTCGATTTTCATAAATTGTATTTCATCAGTTTAGGCGTTTTTTATATATTTAAATTTACACGTAAATGTTGTCTGGGATAATAAACAAAATAGCAAATGCATTAAAAGTTAATAACACTGCAACATTACTCAATAGATTCAACGGAAATAAAACTTATTCTATTATCATAGAAATGCTACTTTGACCTAAAGTCCATACCGGATGCCGTTTTTCTCACATCATGTAACAGATCTGTATTGGTTTGAAACAACTGCATTCTAACAATATTTCCACTTGACCTGCCCATATTCGAGAGTAAAAGTTATTACTAGAAGTATTATGCTATTATTAGAATTTGAAATATAATACAGTTTATACACTGTGTTACACAGTATACATTTTTTACTAACTTTTTATTAACAATTGGCTTAGGATACATAAATATATTACAAAATCAGTTATTATTTATTATTTATTTATTTGATTATTATAGTACTACAGCATTTTACATAAGTGGACCCACAAAACTGTTTGCACAGTTTGTCTGTGGGATCAGAGTCTTACAATTATTATTAGACTTAGGTTATAATATTATGTAATATAAGGTTTAATTATGTTAAACTGACCATATAATGGTTTTTTAATAATTTGGCAAATTTATTTTTATTTGGTTCATGTCTGATATCAGCGGGCAAACTGTTCATAAGGTACGGTAGACGTTTATTCAGATTTCGATCGCCATAATAATTATGCACATATAGTTATTGAAGTTATACTTCTTTTGGCACGTTTGGATAAAAATATGAGAATGGAATTTTTACGATGCGCGCGCACACCGACAGCCAAAAAGCGACACGATGAAGTTAGCTGCATTCCTTTTAGAAACAGAGAGTTTTGACATACGGGATGAAATCCTTAGCTATTTTTGTTCTGTTACGCCAAACAAGTATAACTTCTTACGTGTGTGTTTTTTTTATCTTTAATTAACAAAAAAATTGAAGTTTTTTTGAAATAGACTTTATTTATATTTCTAAAGTGTACAGTGACTCTGTGTAATACATTTATTATTTTGAAGTACACTCGAAAACCGTAAATATAATACAGTAATTTACTATTCATTCGTTTACTATATTCCTTTATTAGAGGGTTTATAAAAGAGCATGAATCTTTCGTAGCGGTTTTATACAAATATTTTACGCGAGCTAAAATCGATCCCCTGTGCTTCGATGAGTCAGTAGAATCCGGCAGATGCTAAACTTAAAATCAACACGCTATCTTTATGTAAATACTAGCAGAATCCGCGGCTTCGCTCGCGCTAAAACTACAGAAAAACTCTAAAAAAGAAGGTTTCGTACAAACTGTCGTCACCTATTTTACCTCCTTATGGGATGAATTTCGAAAAATGCTAAAACACGTATTTATTTAATTATATTGAAGAGCATTAATAATAAATTTTAAGTAATTCTGATCATAAATATTTTTTGGTTTGTATTATAACGTATTTTCCCCTGGGAATGAAATAATCTCGATCGGTAAAAAGTAGCCTATGTCACTCTCCAGCCACGCCAATCCGTCACTCTGTTTCGACGTGAATGACGGACAAACAAACACACTTTCACATTTATTATATTAGTATGGATATTATTTAGTTTTCAGCTTTAATGAAAAGTAACTTTGAATCTCAATAAAGTTTTTAATTATAATCACATTTCCATTACTTTAATTTATTCCTATTCAACAGTATGTATGAGCACGGCCTTACGCTATAAAATAACAATTACATAAATGTCTAAACTGTTCTAAGGTAGAAATATTTTGACATGTACCGAGCCCATTCATACGTTCATTGATATATTCTCAATGAACTTTCTCCCCTTTTATGGTTTTTCGTGTTGCTTGCACCGGATACGTACTGAGTGTGAAGTTTACAAGGTATTTTTTAAATGGTTATAACTTATTCGAACATGTTAAATGCATATATATACCCATTTCATGTAACAATATAATAATTCATATTTAGACTCTAAAACACGTTATTTTGGCTATACTTAAAATATGATGGAACTTAGCTCTTGTCCTTGTCTCTATCCTATGATTTAAAAATAGTTAGGTACCATATTGGGATAATCAATTGAACCAAAACCATTTTAACGAGGTTGTCACTCATTGATAGTGAATACAGATGAAAATGACATAAGTTATCATACTAAATAAAGTGTAGTAGGTTTGTGTATTCAGTCCTTTTTAACGTCCCACTGCTGGGCACGGGCCTCCCTTCAATACGAGGGAATCAGGCCATAGTCCACCACGCTGGCCAAGTGCGGATTGGCGGACTTCACATGTCTTTCAAAAACTTGCTAGGTTTTCTCAGACATGCAGGTTTCCTCACGATGTTTTCCTTTATCGTAAGGCAAGTGGTGATCATGTAAGAAATGATTCGCACATGAAAATATCAGAGGTACCGCTTCACTCGGTTTCCCAAGTGAGCGCGTTACCACTGCCTGTAGTAGGTTTACTAGGAGGTAAATGTTGTGAGAGCTGAAGTCTTAAAGGTTTGCTGCTGACTTCAGTAATTCAGTAATAATACTAAGGCTAGAGTGGCGAGCTCAAAATCCCTTACTGTAAATGTTAATTTTCGTTATAGGTATATAAGTAGGTTTTTTAATAAATCAAATAATTTTGGAGGGAAACCAACTAAATATTTTCTGATCATTATATTATGCATTTTGAGTGTTAGAATTATTTCGCATAGTATACTGTGTGATATGCTACAATGCAAGCATTTGTATACAAAATACGCGTGTATTGTTCGAATTTTCACACGACGTGAAAGAATATTCCTTTTATTGAACATTCTCATACGCGTCCTTCAAGCTGTCGGCTTCTTTTGTGAGAATCGAGCTTTTTGTCTAAGCTTTACAGTTAGTACTTAGTTATTGCGCATAAAAAGCTCGACCAATAAATTTACTTCCTTTTAACAACATTTCTCGTAACCTACGATTATGAATTTATTTTAATGAATTTTCTCTCTTTGTTCTCTGTATATTATAAAATAAATAAAATTTATATATCTTACAAACACAAAGGGCTAGAGATAGATTGCTAATTTATTCTACTGTTAAAATCGTTTAAATTAATAAATTTTATGGAGCAATCAAAATGTAAACATCGAGATAAATAATGAAGTTAAGTGTCGCCTTAGGAGATACGTCTATAAATTTCTATTATTGTCAATGGTCAAAATTGAAGCTATAAAATCAGTACTACGCAATGACAAGTCTCATAAATCTCAATCACACTAACCGTGGGTATAGTAGCAGCGGTTATTTAAGCAGTCGTTTTATATCACGCGTCTCAATTGTTATCTATAACTAGTTCCACTAAAATAGTGCTTTAAGTCTTTATAATACCTTAATGTTTAAAAAAATTATACTTTTGTATATGAAATCATAAAATCTAGTCTCTTTTACTGACTTGCCATATATTTAACGATATGCAATTAGCATATTATAGTAAGTATATACCATCTTTTAAATTTTTGTTTACAATTTAGAGGCAAAAACACTGATTATAAATCAAGTTAATTGCCATTAAAGTTAAAACTATAACAGATTATAAAATACTACTATGCGACACCCCATTGGAAGACACTTGTCAAAAATGTGACTTGTACAAAATTATTGGACGGTGGGCCTTACGTTGTTACGTTGTTGTTATCCATACATGTAATAAAATTCTGAGTCTAATCTGTACATTAAATATTTTTCGGAAAATCTTTTTTAAATATTCATTATTATACAGAGGCCCAATTCTATAGTTTTTAGAATTTTTGTCTATCTGTCACTCTGTCTGTCTGTGACCGCATCATGGAAAAACCACTGGAGGGTTTTTGATGAAATTTAGTATGATGATAGCTGGTTATCCGGGTTAATATATAGGATACTTTTTACTACAAGAAAATATCTCATCTTTGAGCAATCTATACTAAACGTTAAAAAGTAAGTAAAGGACGAACCCGAGCGGAGCGAGGGTGAGTCGCTAGTATATCTAATATATATAATCGTATAAGAATCATGTAAAAATCTTAATATGCAGAAATAATAAATGTATAATAAAAATTAAAGCTATGTGCTAGTGTATACAAACTTATCTCGCGGAGAATCTCGCAGTTATGAAAGCTTTTTCAATAGAATCTTGATATTTATTTTTGCAGGAATAAGCTACGAAATCTTCATATGTATTTAAATCCTTAGTGCGCCCTTAAGGTAGCTACGAAGTATTCGGTTATAATTTTAATTCTTTATAGCCCATAACAGCGTCTTGGACTACAGTCAGGAAAGCTTTTTAATTTATGATTTTTTGGATTGTATAAATTGTATACTTAGTTTTTTTAGACCAATGAAATAAATGTTTTAATAATAAGAAGTATGAAACATAGTAAATATATAATCTGTATCTAAATAAATATTAAATAATAATGTTATAGCATTAAATACTTTTATGTTTTGAGTCTACTTTTTTGTCTGTTTGAACGAGCCAATGTCTGGAGCAAGCATGCGAATTTAAAAAAAATTTACAAAGCAATGAGAAACCTATAAAGAAGACTATCTAACAATATATCGACCCTGAATTCTAACACCCTTAATCTATACTAATATTATAAAGCTGAAGAGTTTGTTTGTTTGTTTGTTTGGTTGAACGCGCTAAACTCAGAAACTATTGATCCGATTTGAAAAATTCTTTTTGCATTTGATAGCCCGTTAACTGAGGAAGGCTATAGGCTATATATTATCCCGGAAAAGTGTACGGGTCCCGTGGGATAGATTTGTTTTTGTCTAGTTTTTGTCGCTAGTTCTACATAATATAAATAAACTACATGAACTAATATAAATAAAACAACGTCTTCGCAAGCAAAAGTTATTCTTTATATTTTTTCACAAAACATTCATTGACATTTGCTAATGTTAATAAGAAGACAATTCGCTTAATTAACCGTGTAACTCGGAAATGAATAGCCCCTATTATCTTGATCTTTAGAGTTTTCACTGCACAAGGAAACATTGTGCGCGTCATGCATCAGTCATCGCCGCGGTTCCCGTGAGATCCTGACTTGTTACTATTACTTACTGTATGAAATTATACAGGCATATTCGTTTAACTTATATGAGCAACATGACATGTATGGTACATGACATCTTCGATGATAACTATTCATTTTAAAATAAAACTTTCTTTTCGGATTATTTCGCGAATTTATTATGATTTTTGGTTCCCGACGTTTCGATTGCTTTACAGCAATCATGGTCACGGGAGAGACTAAGGTGTTAGATGTCTCAATGGCATTATACAGTTGTTACAGACAGCCTACCTACTATTTTACAACATGCCATTGAGACGCCTCTAAGGGTGACATACTTAATGAATTAGGTTGAAATTTTAAATTACTTAATAATAACTAAATTTTATTTAAATTACTTCGATCGTATGTCCATTAAAATGAAAGTTAAAATATGTTACATTAAAATAGTTTAAGGAACTATCTTGTGTAAAGCAAAGCTCTTTATTATTCATAAATTTACCTATTCCTTTAATTTATAGGAGATTATATTATTGTTATTATTATACTCGTTATAATATATAATTTATGGAATATCATGTTACGAATGTTTGTTATGATAGAAATTCAGACTCTTCAGTAAATTCCCGATTACGCAACATCTGGTAACTTACTGAGCTGTATCTTATATTAACTATTTCCCAAGTGGCATGGAATGTCCACCGAAGGTTAAATTACGCAAAATAGGCAGACTAATAATGTCCAACGTATATCTTGCTTGTCTTAGAACACTATCGTAAAATGTACTGCTTTTCCTGATTTTACAAAATACTAATGTTATGCAATTTATTAAGCATGGCTTTACTAACAAAATAATGAGACGAAGTTCGACAACACGTTTGGCTCAGTTTGTTGTGACCGTACTTGCTGTGCCAGCGGTAGCGGGTTCTAGTCCCGCTGGGGGCATTCATTTGTGTGATGTGCACGAATATCTGTGCTCCAGTCATGGGTGTTTATCTTCATCATATGTATGTATTTGAAGTTATATATGTGTAGTGTTTACTATCTGGTATTCATAACACAAGCCTCGTGGCTTACTAGAGAACTAGATGGTGCTGTGTGTTAATGTCCCAACATATTTATTTATGAAGTTACAGTGTGTGTAATAGAATTACCGTTTCTTAAGATGCATATTATTTAGTCTAAACATCACATTTAATTTTTGCTTGAATTTTATGATGCCATTAAGTTAACAGAGCACGTAATAATGCGGAAGCGAAATGTGAGTAAACAATACATAAATAATCTTAACACCATAAAAATTTAACTGAATTTTTACGTTTAAATTGTCATAATATGTAAATGTACAATGAATATACATACCTATCTGACAACTTTAATAGAAATATATTAAAAACAAAGTTGTCTTTGGACCAATCTATAATTATACTAATATTTTAAAGAAAAAGGATGTTTGTTTGCAATTGATGTACTCCGAAATTACTGAAACGTTTTTAATGATTCTTTAACCTTAGAAAACTATATTATCCAAAATAGAAAGTTTATCTAAAACGGTTTCAGTCTAAAATATTACCTAGATCACAAATACGTTATAAATGCGAAATTGTCTCTGCTTGGATGTTTCTTTTTTCATGCAGCAACAGAGCAACCGGTCAGCGTAATATATTTCTTATATACTTTTTATCTCAATACATCTAGAAGTTCCCATGGGACATTAATTTGTTATATATAATTATTGTTATTAGTGTTTCATACATTTTAAGGCTTTTGAACTTAATTTAGGAGCTTAGAAACTTATCCACTTCAGAATATTTAAATGAACTATGAAGTCGTTTTCACCTTATGATTATGTGAATGACCTTTGCTAGCACTAGAAAATTAAACCTTCTGCATGACATCATACAAAATTGGATATATTACACGATGACATCAAGTTAGTACCATACTTATGTTAGAGATGTGAAGTAATACATAGATTCAAGCAAATATAATCTTTTTGGCAATAATTTTAAATAATATATTACTGTGAAAAAGAGAGTAAGGCTAGAGCCTTACTTGATGTGCGCATGACTTGCTTTTAAAACTTGAAACATGTCCAATCGTTTTATTTCTTGTACTTATGATGTCATTTTTTGCTACAAAGCGCCATTCGAGTAAACACTTGACTAAAAACTTGCTAAATTTAATTTTACTTTAAACTTTTTAGGTATTGGAATATTTTGTACTGAAAAAACTTAAATGATATTTCTTCCTACACAAACGCTTTCGTAAACAAAGATTTTTCCAATATGGTTAATATTAGTACGTCTAGTATTAGTGCAATCATTAATACTCAATAGAATTCTTAAATAAATAAAAATGAAACACCGAAATGTATATACGCGCATTACGCATAACTTCCGATCGACTGCACCAAATTGGATAGTTCTATTTTTTGTGTTTGTTATTATCAGGGCAATTTGTGTATAAAACAAAATTAAAGGAAAGAAAAAAATTATAATTTTTTTTTTTTTAAATCTCATGATATGAAAAGTGAGTGAGTGAAATAGTTTTTATCCCCGAAATCATCCCTTAAGGGAGTGAGAATGGGGATGAAAGTTTGTATGGGGAAGCAAGATAGGGACGAACCCGAGCGAAGCGAAAGGTGAGTCGCTAGTAAATGATAAAAATATATTTATTTACAATGCATTCTATAGAAAAAACAGTTATTTATACTAATATTATAAAAAGGTAAAGTTTGTGAGTTTGTGAGATTGTAGGGGGTAATCTCTGGATCTACGAACGGATTAAGATGAAGTTTGGTAAGAAGATAGTTTGAGACCCTGGGAAGGACATAGGGTACTTCTTATCTCGGAAATCATCCCTCAAGGGGGTGAAAATGGGGATGAGATTTTGTATTGGGAAGCAAGTTAGGAACGAAGCCGAGCGAAGCGAGAGTGAGTCGCTAGTAGGTACAATATAAAATTTAATATGAAGTTTTTCTTCTTATTTCATCTATCTATTAATCCATAGTCATAAAAATAAATTTTTTGACTTGGCTTTAGCACTAAAACTTGACATAACAACTTGCAATATATATGTATGTACTTATAGTTTTAATTAAGAATCTGAAAGAGCATTGGTGAATATTTTATTATTTATTAAAAATAAACAAAACTATCCGTGTAATAGCTTGTAAAATCAATTCACACCTCAACGTATTCATGTGTAATATGAAGAAAGTACAGTTTTTTTCTTGTATGAAATTTAATATTTCAGCTCTTCTCACGCGATCTAGTCTGATCTGGTATACTTAACTTGTAAATTGTATAGTTGGAATTGCCATACATGCAACTTTTAATAAAGAACACACATTAATATAAAACATGTCATTTAATTTTCTCTTTACAAAGAGTACTCTAAAGTATATTTATATATTGTACAAGTTACTAATAAGAACTAATAGATGGGCTCGTATTATAGGTATCGTGATTACCGTTAATCAATCTAATTTATAATTAAGTGGTTTTTAGACGTGTCAGTTGAGCATAATTTCTTCAATTTTACCAATTACCAATGTTGCCAACAACAATGTGAAAATGTTACATTATTTGATTTTTTTAACGTACCCATTTAACTACCGCAGTAGTTACAATTAAATTATAATATAATAATGTTATGACCTTTTAAAGTTATATCATCAAATATATCCTGAACTTCTCATTTACATGAAGGCGCAATAATATATAAGGTATTATAATTGAGTTGTTCAGCTTAAAATGTAATTACTATTTGAGTGCAGGGCGAAGTGCATATTGCAATACACTAAATGCCAAACGGGTGCAGGTCAAGGAGAATCGCAAATATCGTGCAGCTTTGGAGAAATGAATATTCACTTTCTTAATAATTTAAATATTATAATATTTAGAATACATTAGATCCTCTCAGATAGATATAGTAAATTACCAAACTGAAGGAAATGTGAAAAATATAAGTGACACATAAAAAAATAACTAATTTTGCTCTTCGAAAGATTAAAAGATAACTAGTTAAGAATGCTGTAGATAAGTAAAATCATTGCAAGAAATAACAGACCCTTCATGTGTCCACACGCGGGCAGTTCACGCGTCGCTGAGTACACTTAACGTGAGCCATCGCATAATACAATATGCAAAATTGTCATGTGTATTACTTATGTTAAATCTTTAATGCATTTTTAAACTTTCTTTTAATTCCTATAAGATTTAATTGAAAATGAAAGCGGTTTTAAGCTATTCATTTATTAAGGAAATTAAAGAAAGACAAAATTTTTAATTATTATATATATTATATAATAAGTATAATGACTCCTATAAATGTTCAATCCATTTAGAAGGTAGGTTTGGTATCATAGATAGATATAGCGTATAGTACCCATTCGTTTTTGGTCGAGATTTAAGAATATTTTCTTAGCTATCGGAGCCTTCGCTACACGGGTGCGTACCTACTTATGTGTTTAAAAGTAGATTATTTGTTACTCTAGGTCTGTTAATATTTCATTCAAATCTGTACAGCCGTATTATTGTGAAGAAACTTTCGCATTTATAAAAGTATTGTAATATTCGTACATTCATAAGACGTTGATCTTGTTGCAGAGTTTCCTGGCAGCGAATGCGAAGTGCTGGTGGGCGGGGGCCCTCGCAGCGGCCACGGCAGAGCTCCGGTACGCTGGGTACGTGTCTCCCGGAGTGCTGCTAGTGGCGGGGGCTCCCCGCGCGCTAGAGACCGTCCGGGGGGCGTACTCCCGGTCTGTGCTCAAACCTCCACCGACGTATCTTATATGCGGCCTTGGTATGTATTCTTATTATATTCTTTATCACTTTTTAAAATGAAGTAAACCTCCTATAGGAATGAATAAAATATATTCCATCTTCATCAACATCCCATGGATGTCCTCCACATCCAATGTTAGCGGAGCAATACGTTATATACTCCAACAGATATAAAGTACTGCACGTAAATTACCCTTAATAAGTTTAATCCCTTCATAAAATAAGAAAACAAAAAGTATTGACGATAGGTATTGGCGTCTGAATACTGTCTATAAGTTGTAAAAGTTAATGTTTTTTATTTTGTTAAAAAAGTTAAGCTACAATTAGCAACTGTACAACGTAGCAGAGAGTACTTGAAGTAACAATCGTAGTATTTAACGTTATGTAGACTCATAAATTTTATATCAGGTTTACGTTTATATCAGACTTAAATATATAATAATAAATATTTTTTTTTTTAAATGTATTCTTTCTATAAACCATTATTTATTTTTGATGGACCGAAAAAGACAAAGAGGTACTCAATTTTATCTAAACTCTGGGACTATCTGATTTTTTTATTATCCCAAAGAAAAATAAGTGACGATTTTTTGTCGTGATACATTTGCAAGTTATAATTTAAAAACAGATATATAAAGGCTCGTTTAGAATATCATACACAGTGATTTTCTGTGACAAACGATAGGGTAGAGTTGTAATCTGCATCTCAAATACTTGCCGAAAATTTGAAGATACGGTATACCTACATGTTTTATAAACCTGTGTAATAGCGATGCAGGAAGTCTGTGGAAACGATTTAAAATCCCTTGATGCTTTCCTGACATTTGTTAAATATAAGAGAACCTAACCCTGAGTATTTCCTTATATGCGTGAATTTTGTACTTACAGTAAAGGTATGTGCATACATAGCGACTTTGACAATGTATATATATATATATATATATATATATATATATATATATATATATATATATATACATTGTCAAATATATATTAAAGCGATTTAGTCCTATTAATATAATATATAATTATGCGATTTGAACCTACGACATCTATTTCTGAAGCTATTAAAGAATAATTTGCTGTATGTCGATACTTATACATACAGATAGCTCATTGATTCATAACGAATAATGAGTCAATCATTACTATTTAAGATCTACAATCTATCTATACATTTAATAAATCTGTATCTGTACATTAAATATTTTTTTGAAAATCTTATTGAAATAGATATTATTATCGATACAGAGGCCGAATCTATAGTTTTTAGAATTTTTGTCTGTCTGTTACCGCATCACGAGAAAATCACTAGACAGATTTTGATGAAATTTGCTATGATGATAGCTGGTTATCCGGGTCAACATATAGAATACTATTTACTGCGGGAAAATATCTCATCTCTGAGGTAAATGTGAAAGCGTGACTAGGGAAACCCGAGCGGAGTGAGAGTGAGTCGCTAGTTAACTGTATATTCTTACAAAAAATGTTTTTATACTATAGATAATAAGCTATTTTCTATTTTGTATGGAGTGAATATATTATACCTATATTGTAGTAGACCGGTTAAGGTCAAGTGTTATATATCCACCATTCTCACGGCCTACAAAACAAAGCTACTCGTAAGTGCATCCTACGCGTCGGCCCACGGCCTTGCAAGGACATCCTATTGTAATTGTAATAACTGCTTTGTTTCAAATGCAAGGAACCGGTAACCGTTTTATGTTTTAAGCTCTGTCCTTAACTAGTTTTATAATGATTACAATTTATATTCAGAGTAGACCTTATAAATGTTAACATTAACTTAACTTTTTAAGTAAACTAGTGTACATCTAGTAATGGAAATTCACCCATAATTACTGTTAAAAAAAGGGAAAAACATACATATATGAATAAAAATTCATCGATATAAAAAAGTTACAATCTACTAACTGTTTCTAATTTTTTTATTGATAACACTAAAGCTTAATAGCTACTAAACAAAAAAAGAAACGGTTGACAACAATTTCTGAACTATTTTTTCTTTGCCTATTTATAAAGTATAGATCTATGATACAGACATAAAGATTTTAATGTTTGTTTTTATCAAATTCAAAAAAGTGTTTATTGTGTAGTAATGTCTTGGACAATTATGGACTGATTTTATAGTTTTTAATGAATTACCTATATCTCAAATATGGTTCGGAAACATTTTTATTTCTTAGGATGGAATTTTGGTTAAAACGCAAGTAACTAGTTAATGCTTGTGCCTACGCCCGCATTTCTATTTAGTACACACTCAATAAACTAACAATGAGAACGCGTAACGGGAAACTCAAGCTGTATTTTTGAATGTACTTGATCTAATATAAATGATAAGTTGAACTTAGCTACTAATTACCGGTGGTAGGACTCTGTCAAGCCTGAGGAGTCCGACTGGATGGGTACCACGCCCTTATCTATTTCTGCCGCCAAGCAACAATGATTGCATTGTTGTGTTCCGGTTTGAAGGATAAGGTAGCCAGCGCAATTACAGGCAAGAGGCATATCATCTTAGTCCTCACAGTGACAACGTACCGGCGGTTCTGTATTTTACCTAAAACCTAAGTGCATGAACTGTAGGTGTTATGGGCGACAGGTACTGCTTTCCATCAGGTGGTCTGTCTGCTCGTTTGTCACTGAATCCCATAAAAAAAAATAATAATAGGTGTATTTTTAACACGAATTGAATAAACAGTGTTCAAAGAGTAAATATTACTTGGTTTCTTCAATCTTTTATATCCCAGCAGTCCCTAAACACCTTTTTTTAAACATATTTGTATTGTATTAATGCTTAAGTAAAGCAAGATTGTCAAAATATTAAGTATGTATGCTTCTATATCCATGCATATCACTTGGACATAGAAGTATCTAGAGGTAGACCGAGAACGGTATGGATGTGTGAAAAAGGATATTGTGTGAAAGATGGAGATCACGGCTGATAGGGGAAAATTGAAAAAGGAGAGATGATGTGAAGACCTTACGTAGTGTTGGATAAGGACAAGAAGAAGACGTACCCACATAACTTCTCTGACTATCTCGTAAGCAAAATAATATATAGCTTGGAGTTACGTAGCTATGTATGTGTGTATAAAATATATTTTGTCCAACTCTTGAAAAATAAGACATGAACATTGAACATAAGTTACTTTACTTCTCCAAAAATAAAGTATTTTCAATTCACTTACTCTCTTGTATCATATGTTATTCGTCGCTCAGTACTTTATCGTATCTCTGGAGTTTGCCAACATTTTTGGCACAATAACAAATCTATTGGAATCCAACGTTGAACGATAAATAGATAAGTAAAAACTTTAACGCAATTTTAACTTAACCTGAATTTCAAGCCGTTATTGCAAATTGAAAACCGTAAATAACTAACACTAAAACGAGGAACTGCAAATACCTCAAAGTATTTGTTCGCAAATATATTGTTTCGAACTAAGTAAAGAAAATTAAAGTTGCATTTTCATTGTATTTTTCTACCTTATATTTATATATACGTGACTTATTAGGTTTAAATTATTTTATTAATAGTATATTGTAAAGGTATATGCATATTCGTACATTATAAATTCATTAACTAAAATTCATATTAGCATATTTAAAAGAAGACATTTTTCCTATACATACACCTTTTCTACATCTAAGATTTAAAAAAAACTCATTTGTAGAGTCACTTAAACAGTAAAAATTATCAAAGTCTACAAAACGTTAGTAAATAATAAAAGGGATTCAATTTTTGATAATTATATATATTTATTTTATATAAATTGATACATCAATTATTATAATTGAACAAATGAATAAATTAACAAATATTCATAATTATCTATACGGATAAATAAAATTGAAGTGTCTGTTTGTAATATTAAAATGAAAGCTTTATACTTAATGGATATGGAATTAAATGCGGTACTTAGAAGAAAAACATTTTTTTAAATTTTTGTCTGTCTGTTTGTTCCGGCTAATCTTCGAAACGGCTAGACTAATTTTAACGGAATTTTCACTGGTAGATAGCTGATATTATAAGGAGTAACTACTAAAGGGCTACTTTTTTTTAGAAAAAGAATTAGGATTTCGCTCAAAAAAATTTAAACGTACCTAGGGACGCCTCCGAGCGAAGCGAGGGTAAGTCGCTAGTTATATGAATAATAATAGCATAAATATTTTTTTAGGTGTACCTAAAGAGTAAAAAGTGCAATGAAAACGTATCTTTATTACAAGAAATGTAGTTTTAACAAACAGCTCGACGGAAACGACTCTTAACCGCAATGTCGCATTGTAGTAAACTACAAGTTTCCAAATAAATCTTTGCTTTAAAGTTCACGACCTAATGACAGTTCAACTTCAAGTATGTTGTATATAATTTGTCAAACTAAAGTGGAGTTTTTGTTGATCGTTATAGTAAGATTTTTTATAAATAGTAAACAAAATATCAAATTTAATGTTAGTATACTAGGTTTGGCTCTTGGATTTGCTTGTTCGTCTATGTGTCCATAATATGAGTTATTTCCAAATATTTCATTCAAATCCGTTAACCTGTTACAGTATAAAAAAATAACAAAGACATTCACTTCCTCATAAACGTTTTTTTATGATCTTATAGGATATGATATATGTATGTATAAAAAATTACCTATAGATTAGATGAAATTTTCATTTTCTTTAATTGAAATTTATATCAAATATTTAATTGTTTTTTTAAGATTACTAACGACTCACCCCCGCTCCGCTCGGGTTCGTCCCTACTAACATTTCAATGTTTAGTATAGATTTCTTAGAGATAAGATATTTACCCACAGTAAATAGTATGTTGACTCGGATAACCAACTACCATTATACCAAGTTTCATTAAAATCCAGTAATTTTTCCGTGATGCGCTTATAGATAAACAGACAAGTTCTAAAAACTATAGATTCGGCCTCTGTATTGATAATAATGTCTATTTTAATAAGATTTTCCAAAAAATATTTAATGTACAGATTCGGCTTAGTTATAATTTTATTATATGTATGTATATATACAATACGTCTTCTTTAATATATTACTTTCTTTAATATATTGATATCCTAAAAACATATAATTTATTTTAATAAATAATGTAATACACACTGGATGTACTAAAATGTTTGTCACATTAAACAATTTCTCTCCATGAACTACAGTCAAATCAGCTGTTTTCTACATGATCAATTTGTTCAATGTGGAGCGGAACTGCATAACTTTTATGTAAACTGGTTGTAAATATTTACGCATTTACTTTCTTCGATATTTAAGGGCCTTACGCTTCACATGGAACCCTTAAAAATTTTTGTAATTAAGATCTTCTATAGTGGTTAAAGAAATCGGTAACTTCAATGCAACGAAATGGAAAGCAATCGATATTGTGAATATTCGAATTCAATAACATAAATTAATTTTTATTCGAGAACTAAGAAGAAAACTCGATTATTTGGTTTTTAAATACTTTACCATTTCTATAGGATTTGTAAGGATACAAAGTGGAGCGGGTTCAACGAGATCCCGGGTTTCACTCGTCTAAAGTTTTTATAAGCGAATCTCATTTTAATGTGATTGATGATACTTGAGATGATAGTGAAGGAAAACGTTGTGAAATGATTATATACTAAACAGAATCTAAGTTATTTTCGAAAGAAGTGTTAAGTCCGCCAATCCACATTAAGCCAGCGTGGTGGACTATGGCCATATTCCCCCTATATCAGCAGGAAGACCATACCCAGCAGTAAGACGGTGTGCTGATATCGTCTGAATTTCTAACATAGATTTGACGACATGTTTGGCTCAGTTTGGAGTGACCCTTACTTTACTGCGCCAGCGGTCGCGGGTTCGAGTCCCGCTGGGGGCATTCGTTTGTGCGATAAGCACGAATGTTTATACTCCAGTCATGGGTGTTTATATTTATAATATGTATTTAAAGTTATATACATATGTGTAGTGTATCAACTATCTGGTATCCATAACACAAGCCTCGTAGCTTAACATGGAACTAGATGGTGCTGTGTGTTAATGTCCCAACATATATATATATATATATATATATATATATATATATATATATATATATATATATATATATATATATATGGTATATATATATATATATATATATATATATATATATATACCATATATATATATATATGTCCCAACATATATATAGATCGTTGTCTGCAACCAAGATCGACGTTTTATCTACAAATTTTTAGCCTATAAATCGCAAATCTGACACATGTGTGTGGGTATCAATGAAATGATAATCCAGGCATTATTTCTTACTTTAAAAGCCGACATGCTCTATTCATATTGTTACATCTTAGTTGGCCAACGAGCCCGCCCACAAGCGATTTATACCGTTTGATACTATATTGGATTCAATTTATCTGACGACAGATTAGAATGGCTAAAAACAGGTTTCAATCTATCCATCAGTATGCATAGTAGCTCAGCGGGACCTAAGGACTAACCATAGGTAGTTCAAGTGGAAAAATATTTATGATAATTTCGACTCTAGGTCATTCGAAATAGGGACTTGATATAAAGGCATATGAAGTAGCAAGTCGCGTGCGCGTTGAACTTAAATAATTTACATTTCATAACACTGTACCACCTTTCTTCGGTTTCTATTTTAGATTTATGAACGGATTTTCGCTTGAAGCCAGTAAATAGAATTGATGTGGTAAAATTTTCAAGTTAATCCCCGTTCGTTAAACAACGCAAGTGTTTACTTCAATAATACAAGATACTTTATATTGCCTTTAAGCAATAACTTTCAAGTATCTTTACGTGTAAATTATTTAAGATGCTGCCTACACTATACATTTAAGTGAATAATGCCGAAGAGGATGAACTTAGATTATTATAACAATATTAACAATTAGTTATTATTATTACTTCTTATACATAATTTATATGTATTACAGTGAAATTTATATATAAGTAATGTCATATTTGATCATAAGCTTATTATTATTATAAACAAAGAATGTCTCATGAATAAAACGCCAATTTTGATAAAATCTTAACGATATTGCCAAGTATTAGTTTCATAAACGTAAACAAAATATTATTCTTTACACATAGAAATATCCGTGTGAGATATGCAATGAGATAAATGTAATCCATTCTAGTGGTAGATAACTTGTGACATATCGAAAATTGATCGCTATTGTTTCAACTATGTCAATAATACAATCGTTTCAACTTATAGCCTTTAAACAACGCATGCTAAGCCTATGGATAAGGAAATATATTTATTCTGTTTTTTTTTTTGTGAAGTTATACTTCTTTCGGTACGTTTGGAAAAAAATATATGCCAAACAGCCAAAAAGCGACATGATGAAATTAGCTGCATTCCTTTTACAAACAGAAAGTGACATCGGAATGAAATCTTTAGCTATTTTTGTTCTGTTACGCCAATGAAGTATAACTTCTAACCTGCGTACATAAGTACACAAATACGTTTTTTTTAATATTGATTGTATTGTTTTTGTGTTTACTACAAAGTTGGTAAATTTGATCCCCCTTAAAACAAATAATTCTTAAAACACATATAAAAAAGGCATATGTCATCATATCATATTATTAAGCATAACACGTCCTCTTAAAAGTTATTACTCTGTTCTGGCTGCTCAGACATCGTCACTGTTGATTATCACTATTATTAAAAGCTAAAAATTTATAAGAAGGAGTGGATTTGTTTATAAAACTTAATATCCATTGTTAGTAATATTTTACTTCTGATCATTTGTGTATTTAGAAAAACACTTTCTATGTAAAGTTTGCGTATTCGATACGTTATAAATATTTATGAACGCCAAAAGCATAATTATCAAAGTTTTTATGAATATGTAGAGCTGCATTGGGAACTCGAACAGAGTATGCGTCTACTAAAAAATAGAAATTAGAGAGCTGCTATCCCGTAGAGATACAATAATAATGTTTTGTTATTACATATTTATTTACTTTATTAGAGATTTTTTAATTAAAAGTAGTATTAAAATAAAATAAAAAATATTCCTGAAACAAATTTTTTTTAGTATAACTTAAGGTCTATTTCTGTTTTTAATATGTTATGTTTGATAAATTGGTTTATTACCATTTTCGTAGAAGCTCTATATAAAAGCTCATAGATGTTCGACGTTATTCTGGAACTTAGTATTAGATTTATACTTAGTATTAGATTGTTATTCTAGGTAATTGTAATAAAATAAATTATTTTCTATATTTGGCTATCAAATCCATTTTAGATATCAAAGTGTTTCAGCATTATCTGCCTGCATTGTCAGTTACCTAACTGACAGACAGACTGTACAAACTTTCACAAATAGTAAGGAAATTAAATATATTTATTACCTATATCTGTTACAATTTCTAATCAACACTTGTTATAAAATATATGTATAATCTAATGTAAACAAACTATTTTATTACCTTAAGTCATTTTTTTAAATTTATAGTGCATGAACAAATTCGCGAAAAAGTCCGAAAAGATAGTTTTATTTAATATGTTAAATTTTCTCATAAATCTGAGGGATTATTTGTTACAAGCGGCTCACCCTCGCTTCGGTCGGGGTTGCCTCTAGAAAAACAAAAACATATATATCCCTCGGGGATCTTATATTTTTTTGGGATAAAAAGCCTGTGTGTTATTCCAAACTGTAATCTATCCCTGTGCCAAATTTCATCCATATCCGTTCAGCCGTTCTGGCGTGAAAGAGTAACAAACATCCATACTCACTTTACATTCATAACATTTTTACAGATTACTTGTTATTTTAATTATCTTATACTTTTTGCTTATAACTTCTATAACTAAGTGCTCAAGGTATAAATTTTCTAGTAACGAGTCTATTGTTTTAATCTACGGAGAAATAATATATATTTGTACATGCCTTTCAGATATTTGTTGCTATTTTTTACGTTTCCTTTGTATAATATCTACACATTTATATATGCATCTGCATCATATTATGTCATCCTCAAAGGAATGTTAGGTAACTTATATATAAAAAACAAGACCCGTGACAGCTACCTATAAGAAATTGTCGCGATTTACATTCAGCTTCCTCGTTGAAAAAACATACTGAGTTACTTTGACATCATATGTGAGAAATATAAGACTTTGATTATAGTCATGTCTATGGCTAAAAAAAGAAATTTATATTCTTATTAGGTATATAAAACTGAAGACTGTTTGTTTATTTATTGTAACGTATTAATTTCTAGAACTACCAGTTCGATTGGATAAAATATTTTTGCATATAACTATTTATTAATAAATGAATATTTGATATGCAATTATACATAAATAAACTAAGCAAGTCAGTGGTAGCCCAGTGGTAACGCGCACGCTTGGAAAACCGAGTGAAACGGGTTCAAATTCCGGGTCTCGGAACTCTGATATTTTCATGTGCGAATCATTTCTAACATGATTACCACTTGCCTTACGGTGAAGGAAAACATCATGAGGAAACCTGCATGTCTGAGAGAACCTAGCATGTTTTCGAAAGACATATGAAGTCCGCCAACCGCACTTGGCCAGCGTGGTGGACTATGGCCCCCCTCGTATTGAAGGGAGGCCCGTGCCCAGCAGTGGAATGTTAAAAAAGGGCTGAATACATACGAATACAAACTAAGCAAGCCGACCTAAAACTAGTATGTTTTATAAAAACCAGTGATGCTATGCTAAACTCGATCATAGTTACAATTACCGGGCTCAGATATATTTTTTTTTTAATTGACACTAAGGAAAGGACATGCAATAACAGCTTATATACCCCTCATCGATTATATACACATATATTACCTATATATGTGTATATAATCGATGAGGGGTATATATAATAAATCTTAATGTTATATAAAAATCGATTAGACGGTTTGTAGGTATAACATAACATAATTTCATAATCAAATCAGATCAATTTAAACTGTTAATCATGCACATCCTGTTCAAATCTGGCGCTACCTTTCCAAACTAGATAAAATATTTCGCTGTCAATCATAACTTCCTGGCCGTTTCGATGATAATGACGAGGCTGTATCACTATAAAGTGTTCTTAGATAATTGACACTTTTATTGCAGGTTTATTGGCAGAAGAAAATTACACTTTTCACTGAACTAATTGGATTATGTCATTTAAATGAGGTTTAACAAGCATAGTCCAGAATACGGAATTAGGACTTAATTTTAAACTAATTTCATATAAAACACTATAAATAAAGTAGTATTACCAATAATACTAAAATTGTTTTGCAATAATAAGTTATTGACCGAATTCCTATAATAATTTACATTTTATATATGTACCTACATCGATTGTTTATAGCTTTTGTTTCTAAAAACTACATATTTCCAGCAGGTCATAGTTGCACTTGTAACTTTAAAGTTTAGCTTTAACATTTAAAAACGCTAAATAACTAAAATTAATTGTTGAAATTACTTAGATGGAGCAATAAAAAGCTATTGACACCATGATTAAGTTATGGTGTCAATAGCTTAATAATAATAATAATATAGAAGGAAACAAAAGAAAAGCTAATTACTCAATTAGTCAACATCAAAATTAAGTGAAAACTGCAGGACTGAGTGATATAGAAAAGCATGGGAATCACACCAATAATAAAACACATCCGCGTTAAAGAGATCTGATCGAGATCCAAACAATGACGCGGATCGTTATCGACCATCGTGATAAACTGTCAATGGGAAATGTTAGCTTAAACTGTCTAAATTGATACAGTAAATGATATTTTGTACAATTCACTTCCATTGCTATTAAACCATAATAGGAATTTTCCTTTATCTAAAAAAATGTAAGGATGGCGATATTTTTTGCAAGGTTTTTTGAAATTATTGAAAAAACAATTGTGTGCTTTTTTTGCATAATCGTTGTAGTTTTTTCTCCAGTCTGGGTGTTCTTATAGCTTATGTACTTTTGAAGCTCATAATTAAAATCTTAGGGATACAAAGCTTAGAGTGCTTAAATTTTTTAAAATATCCTATTTGCTACATATTTACATATATACATAATTACCTAATGATGTACTGTATATGTGATGCTCAAAGCTATAAGATAGAGATAAGATAAGAGACTATCTGTACACTAAATTTCATCCAAATTCGTCCAGCTGTTTTAGCGAAAAGAACAAACATACATACATACAAACTTTCGCATTTACAGTAGTTTGATAAGTAATTTTAATAAGCGGACTTTGCGGCAAAATCAAGAACGCGAACTAAACCACGTATCATAAGTCAGAACAAATGTAAGCGTGAGAAGTAAGTATAAGTTATTGCGTACTGGTTATGTAGGAACAATTTACAGGGCTCTGACAGACATCCGTCCTATGACGGAAGTATAAATCAAATGACGATGCCGATGTTTTATATGCGAATGATAAATATTGCCGTATGTTTTTGATATATCCTACAAAGTCAATAAGTTAAAAGAGTAGGTTAATCGCGTATTGACGAACATTCGACACATATTCTACTTAAAGTTCAAAATAATAGAAAAGTTAGCGGTATCGGTTAGAAGCGTCTTATTTTGATACCTTTTTTAAAGTAACACAATATATGTACTAATATTTCTATACTCAATAAAAAATAAATCTATCTTTTCTGTATGAAAGAGAGGTAAAGCAACTAACACTTCACAATTAAAATAACACTATTACTAAAGATTCTTTATATTTCTGTTTATGGCAGATTTTTTTTTATTAAAATACCATGCAATATAATTTGTTTGACAGTAAACTAAATTATTTATTACTTAAGAAACTTAGTATAGAATTTTCTGCTAACGGCAAGTTCAAGTGCTGCACATTCTTCTAAAACCATTACGTATTATACATAATACATATACATAGACGTTATCATTTAAATTAATTCGCTAGAATGTGGCAATAAAGTCTAAAAAATATAAGCCTGTTATAGGTCCAGGGCTAAAACAATACAATTACAATTTAAGTATAGCAACGATACAAGTTTACAACTTGTTACGGTCTTATTTCAGTACGTGCAGTACTAATGGCAGGTATTTGTTGGCCCTGACGGTGATGTATGCTGACATCATGTGGGAAAATTATCAACTAGCGATTTATTACCGTGAAATAGTATTGTCAATGTAATGAAGTGTCATAGACGATTATGCAAATACCGATGATCGAGTGGTTCAACACATTGAAGGCTAAAGCTTGTAAATCCTAATCTTATTATTTAACTAGTTTTCGTTCCTGGCTTCGCTCACGTTTTTTGACTGTAAAACACTAACTCCAATCATCGACTCATAATGAATGTCTCGCCAATATTGTGTCACGTAATTACAGGGATTAATTACAGGGATATCTTTTCCCCCGAATAAAAATTACCCTTTTATATTTTGCTCAAAGCTTGATGCCAGTGAAAGAAATTTTTAATAAAACTATGTTTTCTAATTTTGACGTGTTTTTTTAATTGTTTTACTCCCGTTTTTTTTAAAGATTACGGGAAAGTCGTGAAAATTTATTTAATTTAAAATGTGAAATATTCGGGTAAATCTAACCAATTATTAAGTGATTCTTTTTTTTTATAAATCAGACACAATAAGTAAATAACCATGAATGTGGGGTTGGGGTAGCTATTTTAATGTCACAGACAGACATTTCGTTCCATATTTTATAAGTAGTGATATGAACGTATTTACTTACATTCAAATCGTGACAATCAATCTTTCTGTTAAAATATTCATGTTCACAATTGAAAGTAATTGTTTTGTATTTATTTATTATTACTAATGGTCAAAACTAGTGGTCAATCTAAGATAGTATGATAAGATGGTAAATAGAATTCTTTTATTTTTCATTCATATTAATTATAAAGTAACTGGGCGACCGAGCTTCGCTGGTAGTTTTTGGCCAAAAGTACATTTTTTTATTTTTTTTAACTAAAAATTTGAATAAATACAAAAAACAACAAAAGTAAAAACTTTGTATGCGACCGCGATTCGAACCCGCATACCTATGAATGTCGATCTTGCGCTTGGTCGCTTGAGTACGATGCTTATGCCCGAGCATGCGAAATAAGCGACTATATTTTGCGTGGAATAATGCTAATCTACTGAGCCGATTTAGACAAAATTTGGTAAAAGATAGTTTGAAACCCTGGGTATGACATAGGATAGTTTTTATTCCGAAAATCATCCCTTAAGGAGATGAAAACGGGGATGAAAAATCATAAAATGTACACTGATTAATAGTTGATTAGTTAATAGCATAAGTGAGATCTAGAGTACCTATCTAGAATATCCTGAATCTTATACCTACTATAATGTTTTTTACTAATTTGAACCCACACAAAGTGAGGCTAGCAAAACGTTATATTTTGGTAATGTATGTTTCATACTGTACCGTGAAACATGAGATCAAATATTAATATAAAAAAAGTTGCAAGTGAAGCCGCTTCATGTGAGTTAATACTTTCACTGTAGTCTGTAACGACCTTCATGGACCTTGCGCACCGAACTCGCGCCCCAAATGCGGATGCACTATCAATCTACTGAAATTATATAATCCTTTTAAACAATATAATTTGCTAATGAATTAATTATATAACATTGTGATGCACGATTTGTAATTATAATTAGTATTAATTGTTGAATGTAAGGAGAACATCGATTTTGGGTTTATTTGTGAGCTTTCCAGTTTTTTTGTATCATACATTTTCCTCCTTTGAGTCTGAAACAAAAAAGGAGTGAAAAATTAAAAGTTTCCAAATTACTGATCCTTAAAAATAAGTTTTATTTGAAATAAAATAACGTTTATTTATAAACGACTATATTTCAGAATTAGTAATTAGTGCTGAAAAAAAACTACCTCATACTTTTTTAGATTTTTGGACTCCTTACATATTTTTGGCGTTTAACACACGACGATATATATTTTATTATGCACAAGCATTGCTGTTTTGTCTGTTATGATTGATTTATCATAAGCATTACCCCAGTATCTTACCATAATATCCAATATTTTGGACACGTAAAATATGCTTAGAATGAATTTGCTGTTATATTTACATTGTAAATAACCACTTAACTACAGGTGTAGGTACATTTGTTATTCTTTTATGAACATCTACGTCAAAATGAGTAAATAAATGACTTAAGTTTGTCGCGTTTCATTTTAAGTTTTTAGAGTAAGCAATACTTCTCTCCATATTATTCTCACTAATTTTTTCCTTTCCACCTTTCTCGCTTTGCATATTTAATAAATTATTAAAGTGGAGGATATGTTATAATGAAATATAATAAAACTTGCATTAAATACAATTCATCTAAGACTAGCTGACTAGCTTTCCTGTCTCTATTGCATCAAAATGTATGAACCTCGAGGTCTCACAAAAATTATATAGAGAAAAGCATTTTCAGTTTTCCCAATTTTCCATGCAATTTTTTTTAATTTTTTCCCCTTAACCTGTTTTAAACCATTACAAACAATAAAGAAAATTAAAAGAGCCAAATCAGTTTAGATGTTGTCAAGTGATGCGCTTGCGAGATCATTTTTACTATATAGATTAATAACGTAATTTGTATCTTATTTGTGGTTCCATATATTATAATAATTTATCTTCTAGAGCTAGATTTTCTTATTTTACCATATCTAAAACATATGGCCTATTAAAGCAACTTGTTTTACTTAATAGTTTTTCATTGCATCATGGATAGGATGTCTATTTGTAGATGTAAACATGTCTTTATCTATAAACAATGAAATTATATGCACCTAATATACAAAAGCTTACATTTAATATCGTTAGACGTTTTCTCAGGACCATGGTTATTTCATACAAGTGTATCGTGACAGCACATGACCTTTAGCCTTTCATATAATTTTATGTAAAATAAACCAGAACGTGTACATAAATCCGGAATAGCACGAGGTGTGGCTCTGTAGAAAAGGTCAAATTATATATTAGACATATAAAACACTCATGACTCATATAAAATATTAAGAATAAAATAAATATGTTTTGTTTTTATAGAAACGACGGCATGATATTTATCTTAACGGCACTGCTTACTAAAACCGTAAGCTATATCTTCATATCCATAGAGTAAAGCTCCGACTAAAAGTTTAGAATGGAGATTATTTTTGCCTGTTCCAGGGTTAGAAAAGCTTATACTTCACATTCTGTATTTCAGTCCTTAATTATTTAAAAAAAAATGTAAACGGATCTCAAAATCACTAGAAAGTAATTGTAAAGATATAGAGTGCGAATGGGTCAAAAAGTATTATTTAAGTACATAGCTACACGAAAGAAAGTTTTTATATTCAATTTATTTGTTTAAAATTTATTCAATTAAAGATGTCTACTATTTGAAGCAGTTTTTAAAAATAAGGTTGACAATAAACTTTGAAATTAATACGGCAGTAAATGTGTAAATTTATTTTATAATTGTATTGAATATTAGTTTTTAAATTAGTACTGACTTGAAATATAAAAGTGGATTATGCCCTCGTATTTTAGTAATAATTATCGTAATGTGTGAATATATTCACATTTAAGTATAAGTATAATATAATATTTCACTTTTTAATTTGATTAAAACAGGACAATGTGTTTATATATCTTTTGATTGTTTATGGAATTAAGCAGATAATTTCTGAACTGAATTTCATTTCGATTTCTTGTTCACAGCAATAAGTACTTTCTTTTTTGTAATGTTCTATATTTAAGTAATGACACTACGTGTTGTGTAGCTTGGAAAGAAATGGAGGTTTTATTTGCAAAATTCAATGTCTATTGCCAATTCGTCTAATACTCTAAATTGTTGATAGTCGATCGAATGTAAAACTGGGCTAATTACAAATCACTGTTTGTATCTTATACATGTAAAAATCTTTTGAACTCAATTATAGCTAGCTCTAGTTATAGAAATTTATGACTTACATTTTTCTGTACATCGGTTCTCATATTTATGTCCAATACGACCGTTGTTAAGTTGATTATCTATACATATAATAAAATTCTAACTGAATCGAATCTATATATTAAATATTTTTTGGATTTTTATCGATACAGAATCTGTAGTTTTTAGAATTTTTGTCTGTCTGTCTGCTTGTGACCGCATCACAAAAAAACCATCAAACAGTTTTGATGATATTTGGTATGAAGATAGCTGGTTATCTGGGTCATCATATAGAATACTTTTTACTGAGAGAAAATATTTCATATCTGAGAAATCTATACTAAACCTTAAATCGTAAGTAGGGACGAATGAGTCGTTAGTTATCTATATTTTGCTTCAAATAACATTATTATTTTGTATAACTCATGAAGAGTCCATTATCTTTATTAAAATCTTTAATACTTTTATTCGGTTAAAGCTACAAGAGGCTATTAAAAGTAAAAAAATCACACGTAATATATTTTAAATACTTTCACTGTATCGTGATTGTTTTGTAAGTTGATATAATATTACAGTTGCCTAAAGCGTATCTAATTTGATTATGATTGTCTGATTGCATTTTTCTCGTAGTACTATTTACACTTCTACACTAATAATAAAGAGGTAAAGTCAGTGAGTTCAGAAATTTAGATGTAGGGGGTAATCTCTGAAACTATTGATTCGATTTTGAACATTCTTTTTGTTTGACTAATAGGGAGCTACAATATATTATTTTATATCGACTTAACTGAAATCGGAAAAAATAAAGCAATAAAATGTACACATCCTAGCGAAGCGACTACTATATTATGTATATACATATTTCGTTAGCAGATACATTTAGTATTTTATACATTAATCTATACTAATATTATAAAATTGAAGAGTTTGTTTGTTTGGTTGAACGTGCTATTCTCAGAAACTACTAATCCGATTTGAAAAATTCTTTTTGCGTTATTTAAACTAACTTTAATTAAAACTATAAACTTTATATGTTGGTATCAAAATATATTTTTTAAGTCCGTTTACTGAGGAAGGCTATAGGTTATATATCATCTTAGTAAAATTGACGGTTCCCGTACGATAGATTTGTTTTTGTCTAGGGACGAATTCGAAGCGAAGCGAGGCTAAGTCGCTAGAATAAGATATTTGATTTATCATGGTGTAACAGATAGTGTTGATGATCACTTAAGTATACAACATATTATATGCATCTACATATCTACATGCACCAAATATGAATTGTAAACTAATTAATAATTACATGTGTTACAAAAATAATTTTCTTAATTACATTAAAAAAAGAACCAATTTATACATAATTGTAATTTCATATCAAAAATTACATGAATATATTAATCAAAATATCATACTAATATTATAAATGTGAAAGTTTGTGAGGATGGATGGATGTTTGTTACTCTTTCGCGCCAGAGCGGCTGAACGGATCTGGACGAAAGGCACAGTGATATTCTGGAATAGCACATAGGTTAATTTTTATCCCGGAAAAATTTACGGTGCCTGTGAGATAGATTTGTTTTTGTTTTTCACTGGGGACGAAGTCGAAATGAAGAGAGAGAAGTGAGTCGCTAGTATGAACAAAAAAAGTTCCTAATGCAAAATCTGGTTGCTATTTCATAACTCGTGTTACCAAAACCCCTACCGTATAGTTTTAACAGTAAGTGACAGATCTATCAAACATGAGAGGATAGATCATTATGTAGTTATTATTGCTTAAAAGCCTCCACACTAATGTTACTGACAAGGCTTATATTAGCAACCATTCGCACTATCACTCAGAAATTACCAATCACCTGTTGTCATTTCTATTGCCAACTAATCAATCATCCGGTACTAAAAATGAAACAAAAGTATATTTTAATACCAACATATAAAGTTCATAATATTAATTAAAGTTAGTTTAAATAATTACACATCCGCCACAGTAGATGCGCCCGCGCCACTTTTATTATACCGTGATACCATCAAATCGTGACTCCTGGTCACAAAAGGCTCTTTGATCTTTGACGCTAGCGCCAATTCCGAATTATGTATCGTGTATCGAAGTCATTAGCAAAAATAAAAATAAGTAATAAATTGTATCTTCAAGATACAGGTTATTGTACTCGGGAGGTTATTTTTTAAACATCTCGTCTTCGAGTAGTCTTGCAATAAGAATAATACATTGTCTTGGAGACAAGTTCGTTTTCGTTCCATTCACGTTCATGGTTGTATGAGATAAAAATATATTTACAAAGACGCTGAATAAAACATAAGTAAATAAAAACATGACTTATAAGTATTTTAAATATTTATAACTTCAAATAACTTACACAAAAAATATTTCTTTTTAAATATTAAGCTATTTTAAAACTGATTAAGCGGATATTACCAATGTAATTGATAGCTTCATCCGGTGTAACCATAACGATTTCGGATATATCATTTCAGACAGATAATTTTCTATTTAGTTAAGTAGAATCGACGGTTTGTTAATTTGTTTCCCAATCTAGATCTAATATCACAATGATAAAAGGAGTATCGCACTGAATATAGCGAAAGTGTTATTAATGAACACCTTAGGCTATATGCTATACACTGGCTTCCAAACTTTAGATTGACGCTCATTTGACACGTCTTGTAAAAATGTTTAAGCTACATTGCAAAATGTACCTTATTATTAAGACTATTGAGTAGAAATATCAATAATTTGAACAAATCGGAAGTAGTCCAAGATATGCGCTAGAGTTCACTATCGTTTGATATAGAGACAATTGTGCGTACACAAGCGACTCTAGATCGATGTTGATTATTTCGTACTGACAAGCAAATTAGTCGATTCTTTTGTCTCGTTTAGACGTATTAACTGTGATAGGTGATTGAAAGTATCCAGATAAGGAAACCAGACGTAGTGTTTAATTAAACAGTTCATTTGATCTTATATGAATGGAATTACACAGCGATATGACCAGATTGTTATTCAATGTTAGTTAGCTAGTGAAACTTTCTTTAATCGACAACACATTGTTGAAAAAATTGTTTTGGTGGACGATTAAAACTTTCACATTAGAAAACAAAATTTATTTTTATTAAAATCGCGGCACCGAAAACGTGAAACGGTCAGAAGAAATAAGAAAAATCATTAAAATAATAATGAAATAAACGATAAGTACCTACGAATGAGTTTCTCAAGAAAGCTATTATACTCAATTTTGGGTAAAACATTAAAACTCGAATGCATTAGCCTGATTTCCAACAATAACCGTAAACAATAACTAGCAATTCCCATAAAAGTACGAGACCATCACGACAGTGCACATGACCCCGGGCTCGAGCCTTACAGCAAGCCCACCGTAAGTTTCCCGACGAGAAAGCGAATGTATGTAATTGTACAAAAATCACTTACACCTATAATAATCAGATTCCTCGAAACTGACAATTACATATCTGTTTCTTTGCAATTGCTCAACTTATCCATTATTATATTTTATTTATTTTTTATTTAAAGAACAACTTGTCCCGCGGTTTCGTTTGTGAACTCTATTTACGTATGATTTCTTCGCTCCCAAATGTTTACAACTTTTCTCAATAAATAGGACAAACTGCAAAAACATTTTTTTAATCAGACTTAGTTTTAGTGATTATTGCTTTCAAACAAACTATTAAGCTTTATTATATTAAAACATTTAATCGATCAATTAATATTATGCTATTTTTATTAAAATGCAAACCAAGCCGCAGATAAAACTTAGTGAAGTATTAAAATACACTAAAAATAAAAAAGGGTAAAATAAATTAGTATTTACAATCACCTATATTCTATTCTATTACCTTCACTTGTAAAAAATCGGTTTGTTATTTACTGATCTTGATGTAAGCAAAAATAATAAAAAATATCAATTTCAATAATTGAAAATTCTCTTAAATGTATTTACATTAGTTTATATTAATAACGTTTAAGAATTTAATGCAAGTGAGAGGACGGAACTCATAAGATCAGAGCGTGACATTGATTTAGCATATCTAAGGTCTAAAGCTTGCAAACTATGCACCACAGTAGTTTATTGGAGTTACATATAAAATTTATTATTCATTAAAATCCCCCGTTGCCGGAAAGATATCTTATTAGCAACTGCCAATTGCAGATTGAGTGACTTCATAACTTCATCGATCGCTTTTCCTATATTGCCTAGGCTTTTCCTGTGACATAAATGTTGAGTATTCAAATTGGATAAATTAGTTCCCATAGATTTTCACCAGTCAATAATTGTCACGACCGGATAGTGATATCATGATATGACAGAACGCACATATCGAAACACGTACGGTGAGTAAATAACAAATGTTTATTTACTATTATATTCATAATTTCCTTCTAATTTCAACCTTATTCTCAAGAACTTAAGTTCACCAACAATTAATCAATACGAAACTAGCAAAAGTATCATTAGAACAGAGAACAGTAGTTGACGAGCTTTGAATTGATCTCGATGGTTATCGATCTGACGTAGAGACAGTCGTAATCGATATTTACGAAAGTGAATGTGAAATTCGATTGACTAAAGAAAGCAAAGGTTAACCATTATAACGATAAAGATACACGTGAGGTTCAACCTGCTATTAAATTGCTTGAGACATTTGCATAAAATTACCATAGAAAAAGTACACTGTTGTAAAGGAAGCCAGCCAACGTATCATTGCTAAAAGCTTTTTCTCTTGAAATACTTTATTTTTAACGTGTCGTTCATTGATATATATTTCATGAGTGGCACAGCAGTTACCAGGTATGAACAGGTTTTCTTGAGGTTGACATCCGGACACCGTTAGCCGCTGTATCGTTGACCCGTGCCTTTCTTTATCTGGTCACATACGTAGCACAATTAACAGTTAACAATCGTATCTAATTTTGTATCTTTTGTATAAAATCGCTCTCAAACTTTCTCTGAAGTTTCTGATGGAAATAACTTTGTTGCTAATTTCTGGCCTTAAACAAAAGCACTTTTAATTATATATTACTACTGAAATAATATTTTTTAAATTCCGGTTTCATAAAATGTATCAAAAAATATAAAAAATCTATATAATAAATTTATTTGTTAGCATCACCTTAATCAATGTGCAAAATGTAATTTATATATTGTACCATTCTAACGATGCAAGAAAACATTGTAAGGAAACCGGTGCATTTGATAGAACCTAGCAAGTTTTCGAAAGACATGTGAATTCCGCCAACTTGGCTTGGCTAGCGTGGTGGACTATCGCCTGATCCTCTTCGTATTGAAGGAAGGCCCGCACCCAGTGGGACGTTAAAAAGGGCTGAATACACACCAAGTTTGTTACAGGACCTATGTATGTACTAGATAGGTACTCACCTGAATGTGACATCTAAGCTTTTTTTAATATACATACATATATGGCATATATTCTATTCATAAATATCATTAAGATATATTTTCCTTCCCCATAAGATATAGTTACTATTGTTGACAACAAATATTGAACTAATTTCAACATACATAACAATCTCTCAAGTATATCAGTTATATTATATGCTTGCATATAAAATTACTAAATTGGCTTTACAGCTACGATTTCTTCACTATGAGAACTGCCAAGATGAGCACTCAACCTGTCATTCCTTTGTTACTTATTGTTTTATTTAGGTCTCATACAGTTCAGTAAGCAGAGAATCAGCCAGCGTGGCCTTGTATTGTGTTACAACCGCAAATGATATCATAAATATGCTCTTACTCCTCAATCGATGTAAGATATATGAGATATGGGTCAGTGGGGTCAAGGTTTATGTTACAACTTCATTCACTGTTTTGGTGAACGGATTTATTGACAAGCTTTTGCTGGCCCATTCGGTACCTTTAAATGAAAATTTCAGTTTCATTCCTTACATGAAACTTAACACGATTTCATGAAACTCAACATTTACGTCTTGCTTAATATCTCTATTCATAAAAAAATATTTTAGCTTAAGTTTTATTAATTTAATAATTAGCTAACTCAAAATTCGTAAAAAGTCGCTTATTTATCGTAAACTAGCGATTCATCCTCGCTTCGCTCGGGTTCGTCTGTAGGATCATTTTAACAGTTAGTATAGAATAGATAGACTATATATTAGTAAATATATCTCTGTATAAACATAGATATGATGAGATTTATATCCTTTACTTGAGAAATGATTGATTCCCCATATAAACTTCATTCCCCTTCTTACTCTCTTAAGGGATGGTTCCCGGGATAAAAATTATCCTATTTCCTCTCCAGGGTCTCAAAATATCTTCATACCAAATTTCATCTAAATCAGTTTAGCGGATTATAGTTTATCCATTACAAACAAACATACAAACATAAAAAAACAACATTTGTTTCTCCTTATAATAGTATAGTATAGATAAACTTAATTACTATTGTTTTTCTGGTACCATGATTTCTCTAAGTTATTTTTTGGAAACTGTTTTAGATCAAAGATTACTTTACAAGAACACCTTAATTAACTTGAAATTGTGAGATATAAACCTTGGCATTGACTTTCATCAACCTGATTCTAAAAAAACCTGTTAGATTCTCTTCATTTACCCATAATTTGCTTTTTAATCTCGCTATTTCCGGTTTATATTAAAATAATTATGTATATTAGTGGGTAATTATTAATGATAATTAGTATGTGACATAAGCTGAGCATGTATCATGTGTTAAGTGGTGGTCCAACTTCTAATTATAATTTACGTCTTAAGTAACGTGGTTAAGTTGGAAGCTTACTTATCTTATCTAAGCAATGAATTAATACTTGTTTTCAATTATAACGTAAATAGTTTTGACAAAACAAATTTATTCTCAAATGTTTATCTCGTACGCGTTCATTAGAAATCTTACCAAAGCACAAAGTTTAAGATTTTTAAGTTATGTTACTTAGTATTGCGAAATCTTATGTGCTAAAATCGCCACTACTAATAAACCCACGCTGTATTTCTATATGGAGATAGAAATTATCATTATCTTTTGTAATATGTACTCAATAAGCATTTTTAAGGATTCATGCGAAATCTGTACACGCTGCAACACCTACGTATATGAAAACAATAATGTACTAATATTAAAATTCCCAAACATTAAACTCTGTGATACATACTCTAAAGGCATCATTAAAAATGTAACCTACATTAAAAACAAAGGAGTAATTACATTCGCAAACCTATTTTTTAATTATTTTTGTGAAAGTTTAACCAAGAAAATAAAAGAAATGAAACAAGTCAATTAAATTACATAGTCGTATATTATATACATCTCCTCCTAATTAAACTTTAAACATCAACATTATAATACACTTAATCAACAATATAAAAAAAAACGACTCAAATCAGGTGATAGATGCTGGTGATGGTATATAGAAAGTAAGAGCTATAAAAAATAGGAAGTTTCTATTAGGGTAAAAGAAATGATAGCGAATACAGCTAACAATAGAATCGACCATCTCGCTCCAATTCCCAGTGAAGATATTTTCTAATCCCAAATCATAATGTGTATCATATTCACACACTCGAGTAAACGCTCGTCAGCAATTATATTTTTTTGCAATATAATTATTAGCAAAAATTATAGAGTGCATGGGTGATAGGCTCTTATGCTGCAAAAACTTTATTATTAGTCAGTCGACCTTACTTTTCTTAAGCTTTAACTGTATAGTTAAGCTCTGTGTGGTTATCCTACGTGAAGTACGCTGCGCATGGTACTTTTTATCATTCTTTCATCCAAAAGCTCTCCTTTATAAAAATTAGCAGAACTTATTAAACAGTTGCCGCGTGAAGAAGGTATAGGTCAACAAAGAAACTTTGTAATTATAATAATGTTGTGGATGTTTATATCTTTGCTTTTTAACTTCACACGGTGAACAAGATGACTCTCGATTATCAATTTTAATATAAAGGAACCTAGTGTGACAATTTTCAAAGTAAAACCTTACCTTACCATACGAGGGTTCACTATTTGTATGGCCAATGCAATCAATTCAGTGCTTTAACAATTACATATATATGAGGTTTCCTTTTAGATTTATTTAGGGTTAATTTTCTAATCATTAGATAAAAGTCACCTCTGTACCTAATTATAACCTGACTAAATAGAAAATACATTCATAAACAATTTCATTAATGCAACTTTTATTTTTTTGTTCATATTACATTTTATGCTTTGAGTAATTAATACAGGATAATTAGTGACAAGCCATTGATTATTTCTAATCGACTATACTTAAAGTAAATAGTTATTATTTCTCATACAAGGCTCTCTCTATTTAGTCCACAATTTTATCTTAAACACCATACAAATAATGATCTCAAAGTAGTCTATCAATCACTGCATCGAGATAAATAATAGCGTTTAACTTGACACGCGGAAAGAAACGCATTAACTCAATGTGTATTAACTCATACAGGAAACAAATAGAGATTTTGATAGCTTGATTACAAAATTAACTTTCTACTATGTCGAATTGATTAAATTTTATCAATCGGCACTATTGAACTAAAATATTTGACAATTATAAAATATTTCATAATCTTAACTTAATACATTTAATAAATGCGAAGTTGTATGTGTTGATTTCTTCTTTTTCTAGATTTCAGGCTAAAAATCTATACTAATATTACGAAGAGGCAACGTTTGTTTGTTTGTTTGTTTGAATGCGCTAATCTTAAGAACTACTAATCCGATTTGAAAAATTCTTTTTGTATTAAGAGGTTTATTGAGGAAGGCTATATAACATCATGCTACTACCACCAAATGTGAATATAAGGGGCAGCACCATAAAGGAATCTTCTCTGGAAGGAATATTCTAATACCTACATTTGTGTAGTACATGAATAATTGTTTGAGAGTGAAATAGACGAATCTGATTTCATACTCTAATGCTTTCGTTATTCTTTGCGATATATTCCGCCGTGGCAGAACAGTGCGAACGTTGACCTTGTTGATCGAAACGAAAGTAATCCCATTGTAGTTTCCGCGACCTGGGGTCAAAGATCTGTCGCCGGCCATCTGTAAGGTCTCCTCACGTTGACTCACGAATTGGCATCACGATATAATTTCACGAAGCCAGCATCACGGCGCGATCTCAAAACGCCGTGAATAATTTTGGAATTGACAGTAAAGGTTATCGAGATTCAAGGACCAGATCATCTTACATGTTAAGTAATTGATATTGCTCTAGTTTGTGCTCAATTGTCTTTTAGAAAGAACTTACTCGGAATTACATATTGCAGTGTTATAACTTATAAGGTTAATTTAGACATGTCACACGTTATTTATCACCTAATTTATTACAGTTACTTTAATGTCTAGTTCTCCAGTTCTGTGAACGCAGTAGAACTAGAAATTCTATGAGCGACTAAAGGCGACGCAAAGTGGAACACACCCACGACTGCAATTAACTACTATATTGGTATCTAAAAGTAAAAGTCACTCATGAACTTCCGTGCATTAAAAGATTCTTAAGTAAAAAGTTAATAATACAAGCTTTTTTTATATTTTTAGTATCATTATATTACTACCAGTAATTGATTTGTTTCTCACTCGTAAGTTTCGGTTTTATACATAAAAAAACAATATCCGCTATCAATAAAATTTACTGTTTTATAAATTTCTACGACAATTTGATTGAGAATTAATTTTTGGTAATATTTAGTTATATTCAATACATCAAATTTAGTTTATTTATAAAGATACAAACATATTTTTCAGATTATCTGCCATTGTGGTGGTACCAAGTGCTACTTTCACTACATATCTTATTTGCTTTTTCATTGTTATCTTTTTCTTAAAACTTAGTCGGTAGATTCTACGAAACTTTTACCCGACTTTCTTGAAACATAATAAACACTTGGTTTTCAATTCATTCAAGTTTTCCTCCTAGTATAAAAAAACATCTTTATTTATATCACACTACTATTATTATATTATACCTACTTGTATATGCGAAAGTTATTTTGTGTGTATGTGTGTGTATTTTTGAAGTAAAACTTCTTTAGGCACGCTTGACTTGGGGGATAAGCTGGTGAATGCGTTACGAAAAAATGTACGTACGTTTGTTGCCATGGTAAATTATATATAATATTATATTCTTTCCTTAAATGATATTCTATAAATATATGATTGTAATATACCTGATATGCGTTATATTTAGTATCTCACCTAATTATATAAAACATAAATTGAATTTCATAAAGTGTATCGATAACCTGCAGAAGCTGTACTTGTTGCGCGTGAACACATTCATACACGCACTCTTTATTTTTTTTATCTATACACTAAAACGCTAGGCAGATTTAAATATAGTACACAGATAAATTACAACTGAGAGTAACTGACCTAAGCGAAACTAGGTACTAAATATGAATATAAGTTATATTTCATAATTTTTTTAATACTGGAAAAAGGGTTTGCTACTGGCTATTTATTTCTGAAGTCATCACTACTGATCGCAAATGACTGTGTGATAAGTTTCTTAATGATATACATTTACCTACCTGTGATTATACAAACAATGCTTCATAGTAAAAATCATGATTAAGTAAAGATTGGAATTAATCTCATCCTGTTATTATGTTGCTTTGATAGAAGCGAGATTGGCTGTAATTACCTTTGGAAATTAACCATCACATTATTTTGTCATAACCTTAATTGATGTTAAATAAAATCTAATTATAAGAATGAAATTTGACTTATCTTACTATTTCTCAGAAATTCATGTAACATAAGTAACATGTTAATATCGACTTGATTTATAAATGTACGTTGAAAAGGATGCATAATAAGTAAAAGGAGTAAGTGCTTTATATCTACTCCATAAATATCAAATAAAATAATTCGTAAATCTTATTTTCTTAAGTTACAATAAAGACCTAAGAGCTGGCTAATTATAATTTGGTCTAAAAATGAAGGCAGGCTTTCTGAGAGGACAGGCTTTTGCGTGCTCTCCCACTTTAAGTGGTACAACTAGATTTTTCTTATATGTTTATAAATATTATCTTGGAATTTCATATCATCTATACAATCTATTAGGATAATAGTCCACCAGACCTACAACTTGAAATCAAAAAACGCTCAATCAAAATTAACACTATAATGCGTTGAGTACTTTCTAACAACACAATTATAACAAGTTTCATAGATCAATATCCCATAGATGTTACAGTAACAAATATTTTGTAATTGCTATTCATTGTAATAGGTTAAACTTCTAATCAATCCAATATTCACACACCATTCTATATGTGATTGATTTGTATCTAAAACAAAGTTCAACAATATTAAAGTTACATAAAGCGACCTACAGTTTCACCTTAAACAATATGCAATTAGACAAAGGTCACACCGCCTAATGAGATGTGAATCAATTTCTCTACCTGCGGCGAAAACGTTAACACTTTCTGTTGTGCTTTTAAGTAAATACCGTTTAGTGCTAGAATTATAGCGCCCATGGGCAAGATTGCGTATCTAAGGCAAACACGAGAAAACATAGCCAGTTTTATTACGAGTCTATGCTAATGTTGCAAATAAGGAGTATACTGTTACTACAAAAATTGAAGCATTAATTTTTAAAGAATTGACAATTTTGCAATATTTTTGCGCTATGCTGTTATTTATGCTTAAAAACTTAATTAAAATGGATGTTTTTATAGCCGCCTACAAAAAACTCGGTAGTTTTTAATTGAACCATGAGTTTACTGATATCATTATTATGGATTATTTATGAAAATAGTTGTCATGGAAACCGACCAACACAATTTGGAACTACATTTTTTACATACCAAAAGAAGAATGTGTTTTTAAAATATAAGAGTAGTTACTTGGTCGTAGCTTTCTTCAGGTTTTCACGCGCTTAAAAGTGTTGCTTGAAATTGTCTCAAGGATGTGCTGGAAATTTGTTTGTAGTACCTACATATGAAAATCTTAGTTCGTATTTTTTTACTTTTTGAAGTTTTGTTGTAGTAGAACTATCATTACGCGTTTTTTTTTTATATTTGCGTGAAAATTTTGTCATTTTATGCAAACAAATAATTGGTTCCTTTTAATTAAGTCGGCTGAATAATGTAATTTAAATTAAATAATTTCTAGAATGTGTACAATAGTTCCACAGATTAGTAAAATTAATAAATGTAGCAGTAGCAGTTTTATTTTAGTAATGTTTTATCTGTTGATATTAAAGACGTTCTGTTGATAAAACGCCTGTCATCTATACAGGTACTTTAAAATAAGGTTCTGTTTGCTTGGATGCAGGAAACGTCAGTGGGGTAATGATGATGACCGATGTAATGTTTATAGCCGTATCGTATGAGGAAATGCAGAAAATGAAGTCACTTAGTACTTACCTGCATTTGTTTCCTCGATGACACACCTACGTGTTAATTGGCTAGACTTATATGGGCATACGAAATAAATTTTCAATAAATAATTTTATACATTGTTGTATCCTAGAACGAGAATAATAAAATAAATGTAGTAAATCAATGCTTTATTTAACCTTTTGTAGTGTTTCATGCTGTTTACCGCCGCGCTTTAGTTGAAAACACTAAATCGATAATCGATGGTCCGTTTTATTGTAAGCTCAGTTGTATAAATGCCAATGCATTTTACGTGGTTTAATTTTAATTTTTGTTTTCCGACAACTATTATTATAGATAGTGTGACACACAAAAAGTCCACAAAATTCCACAAAAAAACATTTAAACAGAGATAGATGGCATTAAAGTACCATATTCTTCTCCATTCTATGTGACATTGGCAAATGCATTTTACGTGGTTTAATTTTAATTTTTGTTTTCCGACAACTATTATTATAGATAGTGTGACACACAAAAAGTCCACAAAATTCCACAAAAAAAAATTTAAACAGAGATAGATGGCATTAAAGTACCATATTCTTCTCCATTCTATGTGACATTGGCAAAGAAATATGTACTGGTATGCTTTGAAGTCCTTAAAAAGAAAATTGGATTGAAAGTACCATACAGTTTCAAAAAATGTGTAAAAGTTTTAAAGGACAAGGAGACGAAGACTTCGTAACTAACAGAGGCGTTAAACGGCGCTTCACTGTAATGCTATGCGCTAATGATTTACATGACAGCTAAATGATATATGCCGATTTGAACCCACGATTGTCTTTGGTTATAAATTATTCATTGAAGTGATACCTAATTAAATTTGATGTGCATATTTTTATGCCTATTAAATTTCAAGCAACATATTTGATCGATGTTCGTTTAGTGCATTTTATTTTTTTAAATATTGATTTCAATACTAATGAGTATGGAATGATTAGATTTGACGGCACGTTTGGCTCAGTTTGTAGTGACCCTACTTTCTGTGCCAGCGGTCGCGAGTTCGAGTCCCGCTGGGGACATTCATTTGTGTGATGAGTACGAAAGTTTTTACTCCAGTCATGGGTGTTTATATTTATAATATGTATGTATTTAAAGTTATATATGTGTAGAGTAACTATCTGGTATCCATAACACAGGTATCGTAGCTTACCTTGGAACTAGATGGTGCTGTGTGTTAATGTCCCAATATATTTATTTATTTATTATTAGATTAGTTTGTTTTAGTGAAATACTCGTAGTATTATAATAAGCATTTAATATGTTGTGTTTATGGGTGTTATTATTGTTAAATTCTTGTGCATGTATGTTTGATAATTTTCCCGTCTTACATTCAGTATTTTTAATGAGATTTTTTTACTGTATTACATGGGCGATAAAGAAAAGTAAACAGAATTCACCATTTTCAATAAAAAATCTACAACTTCTCACTCTAGCGTATTTATAACTTTTATTAAAAGAAACTAAAGTTAGTTTGTTATTTATTTTATTATTTTCTTACTTAACTGGTAACGAAGTGCTCACAAATTAATTAATGTGACACACCATTATACTAGACTACCTAGCACTTAGCACCGTCTAGACCAAATATGTGTATCTTTCATAAAACAAAAGGTACTCAAAATAGCTTAACGTCAAAGCGTCACTTAATTCTGAATTTTAAAATATGTGGCTTCCTTCGTTGACAACATTGTTTAGATTATTTCACAATAACGCTATTTTGCATACTAGTGAGTAGTGATCGCCGCGTCTCTGAAAATCAACCACAGTTCATTAAGTTATGTATTATTTATTCTCTTGCGTATATTACAATATTATTCTACTCACAATTTGACCACAGATTTTAACAATAAACAAAAGAGTATATATGCGTGTGGGTCAAATACATAGTAGTGTGTGTAATGTTTTTTTTTATTGATTTAATGTATTTTTTATGTATAATTTTTTTTTTAATATTTCCATTCTGCACTACTTCTCTATATAAACTATAAGTGTGGGAAATTACATACTCCACCGTTCGCGCAATTTTCGTAAAAAGGGGTACAAAGTTTTTGCTTCATGTATTAATATATAGATTTAAGAGTATGATAAAGTAAAGGCTTTCAATTAACATCAGTTATTCATTTACACTCTGCTAGATTTATTTTAATTATATTTCTTGACGACTCGACCGAAGTACTTAATTCGTAATGAAAGACGTAAAAATCACAGAAAAGGATGTATGTAGTATATTACCTTGCACTTAGATTCATTGTTTCTTGTATATTAATATTATAAAACGGCTGAGTTTGTTTGTTTGTTTGTTTGAATGCGTTAATTTCAGGAACTACTAATCCGATTTGAAAAATTCTTTTTGCATTAGATAGCCCGTTTATTGAGGAAAACTATAAGCGATCATAATAATTTATGGTATAACTATTCCATACTAACCGTTAAAACGTACCCCCGAGCGAAACGAGGGTGAGTCGCTATTCATATTATAAAGATTAAGCAAAATGAGGTTGAGTTGCTAGTTACAGTAAACGTTACGTTCAAAATTATAAGTGTGGGTGGGATTCCAAATGCAAATAAGTGCTAAGTAACAGGCATCAACGTAGGGTTTGCAAAACTTCTACTTCAACTGGTAAAGTAATCCTTGGAAAAAATGTCAATTTCTGGACACGAAAAAATAGTTTATATAACATTTCATAACTGAAGGATACAATATGAAGCTGTCAAAAATATTTGCATGAGCTCAGTCACATAACGAGTTATTTTAAATCATAAAACAATAATTTTACCATTGTCGTTACTAAGTTATTAAGCAATTAAAATTACATATATGAGGAAAATTATTTACATTTAAGATATTGGTATATAATTATGAAAGAGAAGTACGTATATTTAAAATGTATATAATTTTCTTCATATTACATTAAAGTGGCCAAACAACCCTTGTTTAAAAAACTTGGTTATTTATATTAATTATTAACAATATTTTGTTTTCTTCTTTTAATACTAAAATGATTTAAGTTAGAAAGAGACAAACTCATGTTAATCACTCATAAATTAAGATATGTTTAATATTTAATGTATGGATTTAATTTAACTGACATTATGACAAGCGTTATATATAACTTTTTTTCTCTTATAATTCGCTCGGGTTCGTCCCTAGGATGATTCCCAAAACAAAATTAATTAGTTAATTTGGTTTTAATTTTTTTTGTGGGACCCTATTTTTTTTCTAAAATAAAAGTAGCCTAAGTTACTCCTTATTACATCAGCTGTCTGCCAGTGAAAGTCCCGTCAAAATCGGTCCAACCAGACAAAAATTGTAAAAAATGTTGTTTTGGTACATGTACCGTGTATACATCCATATGCATTTAGTAAAAAGCGGTTATTTTAATATTACAAACAGACAGACAGATTAAAGTATTTTTAAATAGTATTTTCATTGTTTAACAAACAAAGCTCCTTACTGAAAGTTTTATATGAAACGTGTATATAGTGAAAACTATCGCGTGCACGTCAATTACTAAATAGATTACGTCGAAATCCTTGTGTGGAAGAAAACTGAATTATATAGCAAAATCGTTTGATATTATACAAAAAAATTAAGAAATTGATAAAGATTAGTGGAGAAATAAAAGGAATATGTTTTTTAAATCATGCAGACATCAGTACCTACTGATTTCTGACAAATACCTACCTGTCAGAAAAATATCATAACTTACATGTTGGCGATTTTCAGAATCAGATTCTATATAAATAACATACCTATGTATATTTTTTGTGCTAATTTTAATTCATTCATTCACGAGTTACAATTTTAGCCAGTGGAAAATATTGTATGTCAGAATCCACTACAATGTAATGTCTAATACTTTCTTCCTTTTGGCAAATTTTTCGAATTTAAGTAGCCTGCACCGTCACCTTTGTTTTCATTCTTAAAATTATAATTTATTACTCACTGTTAAGAGGCCTATTACATTATGACCGTGATTTTTCAATTTAGTGCCCATGGTAAAGTATAGTATAATCGGGCTTGTTTCCGCAACTCGACGTCTTTGCGCCTATTTTGCATGTGTGGGGAATAATTTACTCGTGATACTCTTGCCAACCCAGTTCCTCCAGGAATCTCAGCAATCTCAGCAATCTCTTCGTCTTGCTGAATACCTCTGGGAGTGTACTAAGGGTGCCAAGATGTTGTGTCCGGTATGCCGCTACACCTGGACAGTACAAGATAACATGTGCAGCCGTTTCGTCTGCCCTCATGCAGGCCCTGCAAAGTTGGCTATCAGTTATACATTATTTAGTTATACATTTAGTGCCCATCTTTGGCGTTCTTATTCAGAGAAACTGAAACTCTTTCGACAATTTTGACTTATTTGATGGTGGAAAATAGTTATTAATATAGCTCATAGCTCATATAGATTAATTGAAATAAAATCAAAATTCCGAAGCAAGTTTTTAATAAAATGCGCGACGGCACTTTTTCAATCTCAGGGATACTATACTAAGCAAGCGGAATGAAAAATATATAATAATATCTCGTATATAATGGTTGAGTTTATAGTGAGCGGCCTCTGAATTTGAAAATATGTATTGGATTTCTAGCTGTAAATGTATCATTACAACATTAATATTATTAAGTAAAATTTATGCCAGATTATACGTGAGTTCAAAAATACTTAATTACATTTTGTTTTAATAATTTATTATAAAACTTTACATAGAAGTAATTACTGCACAAAATGCTGCGGCATGAAACAGCGATGCATCGGCCCCTCGAACTCAATACCAGTACATTTTGTGATAGGCCTCTTAAAGTTGATGCATTAACCTTGTTTCTTGGTTTTTGACTTTTATGATAAAAAATAAAAAAGCCTTTTCTATACTGCCTCATTTTATGATTATACACTTAATTTGATGTTTGAATCACATTATTATTTTGCAAAGTTTATGTGAAATGTGGAATGTCATTGTATTTCATAAGAAGTAATAAAATATATTTTATTAATATATAAAATCAACTTTATTGTTACAAAAAGACTTAAAAGGATTGACACGACAGATTCTTGATGTTTATAAAGTTACGAAAAGTGAGTAATGACTAATGAGTCTTTTTGCCTTGCACATGTCGACTATATGAGTAAATATATCGATTTTTCAAAATTCCAATTATAAGATATATTGCAAATTTCATTTTCCTCTGGCACCTCACCACTGACAATATAAAAATAATGTTGGTAAGAACATGTGAAGGTCGACAAGTAATTAATACGACGTTATTTACGTTTAATATTTGCCTTACTGACGATACGTGATCACAGTAAATTAAATTTGAAATGATAAGTGAACCTCGCTTGATTCATTTATTTACAATATATCGTAATCAGCCGTAATAATCATTTATACTACCGATCAAGTTATTAAACTCGGTAATAATGATTAACGTTAGTTGGTAGGCGTGTCATTTATTTTATAAATTTAATCGTTAAAATGACCCGCTTGTTGGACCTTGGCTTTAATCATGAATCTGGTACATCTGTAATCAATTTATTCAGTTACTCGGCTTAAACTATAGTTAAACTGCTCGTGCAGAATTACATTGTTAACGAATTTGTTATAGTAACGGGTGGTTTATAGTTAAAATAACATAATGGAGGAAAAAATGTTCTTTTTTTTCAATTAGTAATGATAATAACTGTCAATGCCTATTACTTCGATTTCATTTAGCTTTCCATCCAAATTATAAGATAATTAATTTATGTAGACACTGTCTGCATTTAACTATAATTTTTCAGATTTCAAGAATCTTATTCCTCCCGTAGCTGTTGCATTCTAAACGTCGGGAACAAAAAATTAAAATGAAACCGTAATAAAATTTATTTTTTTTTCTATTTAAAACCGTTAATTTTTTTTTTTTTTTATATTACAACTTGTGACAAGATTGACCTTAACTGGCTTTATGTGAACTACATGATTAAATGTTGTGCATGAATAAGTCTTGTTAGAAGTTATTTGTAATATTAATACGTGGAATAGATATGAATATTTTCCTGTCATTTCATAATCGCCTTTAGATAACAGATAATTATTATTAATTTCTAACATGCCAAATATATCAACATATGCAAAGAACAAAATTGTAACTCAGTATCGAGATAATTTAAAAATTGTATTTAATTTCTTCGTATATTTTATGTCAAAATGACAAAAAAATCCAATGTCGAGTTACAATATTGTTCCTTGCATGTAACGATATTTTATAGTTGTAGCTTACATATCAAAACAAAAACCATTTATTTTACAGCACGTAATCTTGCCTAATGTTGATTCTCATCATTTGTAAGTTACATTTAAGGACGATGATACAACTAGTGTTTCAACGTAAAAGTACATACACACATAAAAAGCTTATTAGGTTTATTTTTTCGTAACGAGCATGATCGTTAAAGGGTATTTACGATCTTTAGTGGACTCCCACGTTGCCTTCTTTATTACAAAATCGAAGTTCACATACATTTCAGTGAACCTTGATTTTAAGACGAATTTTACTAAGCAATTTCATGCACAATTTTTTATTTGGTCACCAAATAGTGATTAATAGTTGAATCTATACTAATATCCTGTCTAGAGTCGCGGGTACACCGGTGTGCCAGTTAGCAATTGATTTCTTAGAAATTAACCAGGGGGTGATATTATAAAGAGACAGAGTTTGTTTGTTTGTTTGAACGGGCTAATCTCAGGTACTACTTATCCGATTTGAAAAAATATGTTTGCATTAGATAGCTCATTTATAGAGGAAGGCTATAGGTTGTATATGATCATGTTATTACCCAAGGGAGCGAAGTAGTAATATAATATATAGTCCATCTATTACATACTAACATTTAAAACGTATCCAAGCGAAGCGAGAGTGAGCCGTTAGTATATAATGGAGCTTTGGTTTTTTATAGTTTTTTTGTACTACTTATGTAGATACCACGTACTTACTTAGATTCTAGAATACAGGTATGCTCTATTAGTTCCCTTTTAAGTATTATTTAAATATGAAACCGATAAATTATAACATATAAAATAATTAAAACACACGCAGTAAAAGCCACAAGAAATAGCTAATACTGTGTACAATAAAATATATTCAAAGTTAAGATTTTCTAAGGATAATTGTATGAAATTGCTTTTATGCAACCTTCAGTGATCCCACACATTCCATGCCCATAAATGAATACATATCCACCGCAGATCGGTACCTTTACACCCACACTATAGTTAGCTTTTAGTAAACTGTAGGCAATGAGTACGTTAGGATTTTCCGTCATCTTAGAAACAGAGGTTTAAATATTATTTTAACAATTCCCATGTTTCTTACTTCAACAACGATAAGTTTCCATACAAGCTTACCTAATAACCTCTTTAACATCGTAATACATTAAATTAAAAAAAATATATATTAATACATACAGTCGTTATATAAGGAACGTCATAGTGTTTTCTTTCGTTGTATAGTAAGGAACTCTTGCGTAAAATTTTATGCTTCTAGACACAGCATTATGGCAGGATGTACGCTGCCTGTACCTACGTATGAAGTGAGTGAGTGAATGAATGAATTTAAAGTTTTTATTAGGCAGATCTCAATTTTTTCGCGAACTTACTATAAGAAAAAATATAACTTATTAATACAAGAAAATATTTTTTCATGTGTATGTATGTATGTTTAAAAATATTGTTTTTATCATAGAAAGTTTAATGATACATTCAGATAAATTTCCCAATATGGCTAAAACAAAACAAGGCTCCATTAATTAACAGGATTTCAAGAAAGTTGGTATTTAATATTCCCATTCTTTTTAAATTAAGCATCCATTAAAACTAATTTTCATTGTTTAAAGACGAAATCGAATTTGGCATCCCACTACTTAACTTTCCTGGCACGTCGTGTATACTTGCCGCATCTAGTGCTCGTTCGTATAAGCTAGATTTAGGTTACCTGAGTGGCTCTGTCATGCTCGTTAGATTCAAGAACTCTTCAAGGATATAAGTGGCGTAAGAAATTTCCTATTAGGGTTAATATTGACTGAACTTTTAAGTTTACAGTTAACTTTCTAGTATTAGAATGTGACATAATTGCCTTGTTTATATTCAATTAGTTTTGCTTGAAATGGCTACTAGTATTATGGTATTTATTTATAATTTATATTTACCTAACGGAAATAATAAAAGATATTGATCTAAATGAAATTTTAACAAATGTTTTTAAAATAAAAAATTTTAGAACTTTAAAAATATCAACACGTGTATAATGGTAAAAACAAATATTAAACCCTTATGATACTGTTATATTTTTAAAACCATTATTTTTTTATTTAACGACGCATATCACGCTCTCAGATACGAATAGGTATATTAAAACACATTTACATCATTTGTAATAAACTTGTAATAAAATAGGCTGTGCAATACAATAGTAAAAATATTAACTTTAAAAACATAGCTATCATGAAATATTACATCTGCTCTCATTTAGAAAAGATTTTATATGTCCTAAAAATATAAATGAAATAAGCAAACTTGAATATCTATATGTACATAATATATTGTATAGTATAATATTTGTGTTTTAGACATAGTTTACATAGGAAATACTATTGAGATTATATAGGTACGGCTAATGCGGATGAACCCGAGTGCAGAAACTATCTAAATTAATAAGGAAATACCACTAATATGCCGTCGCTGAGTGCATAGCTCGCGATACGCACAATTTACTTGCGCATACGCATGTTTAGCGAAAATGAATAAGCACTTGTAAATTATCCTTGTGAATGCTCGCCGCCTAATTTATTGGAGAAACCACGTCGTTGTTAGTAACAAAGATCAATATAAATTCATATTTTATGATCTATGAAAGTTAATAATAAGAATATTAAACTAATAACATACATTTACACTTTCTATTTCATCCCTTATGTATATTGCACCAAAATTAATAATTTAGGTAATCTTAAAAATATCGACTTTATAAGTTTTCATTTGTTATTTTTAATGAATTGTTCATTTATTTAATGTTTCATAGACAACTCTGTCAAATGTATGCGGAAGAAATATCTCTGCTAAAGGTGTTAAAAAATTGATGATGTACTTTAATTTTATTGCCTTACTAACGACGCCGTATAACATTTATAATTTATTTAATTATACTATGTGTTAAAAGACACAAGATTCACGGTGAAAAGACAAATAACTGTTTTTTATCAAATTCTGAAATTGCACTTTCTGCATTGGGGATGAAATTTTTCTCGAAATTTATATAGAATATAGATAACTAAAAGGATTCCATATCTGAAGTTACTTACAAAATCATTAAAAAAATGAATATGAACACCGAATTTAATTGGGGAAAATATTGTGTAACATACATACCTACGTCCTACATAGGTATATTCCAAAAACAAACAATCGAACTGAACACTTCCTTTTTGAAATTTTTCATGAAACAATACAACGTTAGAACATTTTTATAACATTCGTAGTTGAGATGGAATATATTAAAATTATATCAATTAATAGCTTTATTTATAACGAAATAAAAAAATTGTATATGTTTATTTATTTTATATATTTATTGTATATATGTATTTTATTATGTACTTCTTTATTTACACAAAATCGCTATCGCTTATAGCTGACACCACTTTGGCACGGGTCCAAAGCATGGCAAGTCCGCAGTGGCTGCATTGTGAGCGCAATTTATGGACGTCCGCACTAACTCCCCCTGAAATTAAAAGCTCTATAGAAATGACATCGAGTTAGATACGCTACTTTTATTTAACTTTTATATACAAAATAGCAACACCAATATGTAATTCCATTTTTCAGGATAAGTTCAGTAAATAAAAAATGAAGAATTATCGCAAATATGTTACATAAGTATAAATTTTGTAGATAAAGAATTTATATATATATATATATATATATATATATATTATTTCAAGACAACTTAATGGTACTGATACCATTTCTCTACACCTACATTTCTGCGTGCTTCCCGGTCACAGGATATGCGCATTACATGAATAGCTTAATAAAGCATCAATGTTTAGAGATGCAATTGGATTATATTACAATTTACAGGCTGTCATAGTTAACTAGTTTGTAGGGTTATGTGGCTTATGTTTGTAAACACTTTCTAAACTAGTGTTAAATATAAGTCTTTAAACTTTTATGGTCACCGACAATATTATTATTATGTAAAACGGGATGTTTAGTATTAAGGTACTTTTGAGAGTTCGCGATATTTTGGCACTGTTACAAACGCCATGGTCACGGGTATACGTGAAATATCAGGCACTCTCAAAAGTAAGTGATAAACATGGTAAATATCGTGTTTTGCTTTATAATAATAGTGTTCAATAATTTATAGTCAAAAGCTTAAATCGGTAAGCTTTGACTTTAAGCTTAAATAAATTAGGACATTAATACATAGCACCATTTAGTTCCATGGAAAGCTACGAGGCTTGTGTTATGGATACCAGATAGTTAATGCGCTACATATATGTAACTATGTAATATGTAACATCGTGCTCATCACACAAATGAATGCCCTCAGCGGGACTCGTACCGGCGACCGCTGGCACAGCAAATAGGGTCACTACAAACTGAGCCAAACGTGTCGTCAATACAAAAAAAGTTGATAAACGAACTAAGAGTCTAAAACCTAAAAGCTGTTTAACTGTTGATCGATGGAACGGGATATAAAATAACTATTTTCAAAATAAAGGCGTTATTATCAAACTTATTTGTTTGCATTTAACAGACATTATTTAAGGTTTTACTGAGAATTTCTTTTATCATTAGTTACTTTAGGTGGTTCATATAACATCAACAAAGCATTTAATAATAACTAGTTCTGAACTTTACACATTCAGTTGCATTCAATCGATTATTACCGATTCAACAAAGACTAAAACTTGAAATGGGTTTCAAGCATTGCAATATTTCAATTAGATTTCCTTTCAAACCCCTAAACTTTGGTGCTAGAATGTTTAAACAGGAAAATCAATAGCTAACCGTTCACCTATAACTCAATATGTAAGCGAATTCCGGGGATATGCTAAATAAACTTTTCATTTAAAATTCCCAAATATGCACCTAATAATGTAATTTTGCCCTCAAAATCAATTTAACTCCTTTATTTACTATAATGTAATCTTATATAGGGATTCAGTATTTTTAAAATTTCTTATAGGTACTGTTATATAATGTAATTTCATGTTGGGTTCTAGACCTGTATATAAAGACTGTAGAAGTACATTTTATAGGATTGATATATTAGTCTTCTAAGTTCTACGATGGCTTCATTCGTTTATTGCGTCAATAAAAGTAATCTATGTGTGAAAATGTTCTGGATTTTATCCAAATTCGTACATTACAATGTAAAGAATATTTCTGTTGTATAGAGTAATTTTAATTAAATAAGACAAAAGACAAATAGTCTTTTAAACGTTTAGTAAACTAAATTATCTTATCTTTTAAACTTTAGTGAGTATAAAATAACTGTTCCATCACAGAAATAACAAACACCTACATTCTTTCGCATTTATAATGTTAATGTGATTAATATGGAAATTCTTTGTTTTAGGTGACATTGAGGATTGCATCGTGACGCCGGCGTACCAGGGACAGTTCACGCCACTACCGGAGGCGCTATGCGATTGTATTATGGATCTTACGTCCCAGGTAATTTAGAGTATTTCACTTATTTGCATATTTTGCCGAAAAAATATGATCATACCGTTGCTTTGTTTATAAATAATAAAAAAATCAGTATCTGGGCGACTGAGCTTCGTTCGGCGTTTTTCGCATAAGATGTAAAAATTACGATTTTTCAGTAAAAACCTATATAGATATACGTAAAAAGGTAAACCTTATTTAAATATAATATAGGTACATTATATCATTCAAATCGTTAAAGCCCATTCCGAGATACACGAAATAAATGTATATATATATATATATATATATATATATATATATATATATATATATATATATATATACATATATATGTACATGAATTGCTCATTTAATATTATAAAGTTATAAATGACAATGTTAATGACGTAATAAGCTGTTTACTAAGCGGTAATCTTAACATCAAGCGAGATTTGAGTCAAATTTTAATATTTATTAGACTTATGTATTATAACCTTAGGGCAACCTTATTAAATTATACGTTCCAAATTATTCAAATGATGCAAGCTGTTTGCAATTTGCATACATAACATCGAGATATATTCAGTTATAACAGGATTTTATATATATATATATATATATATATATATATACATATATATGTACATGAATTGCTCATTTAATATTATAAAGTTATAAATGACAATGTTAATGACGTAATAAGCTGTTTACTAAGCGGTAATCTTAACATCAAGCGAGATTTGAGTCAAATTTTAATATTTATTAGACTTATGTATTATAACCTTAGGGCAACCTTATTAAATTATACGTTCCAAATTATTCAAATGATGCAAGCTGTTTGCAATTTGCATACATAACATCGAGATATATTCAGTTATAACAGGATTTCTGCATTCGAATTCCGCTGAGCACCTAATACCAGAATGATGAGGTGGCCGTGAAATGTGGAAAATAAAAATACCAGTCCGGTTTCGTGTGCCAACCTGCCCCGCCGCATATTTTAAGCTTTGGCCCAAGTTTAAGCACCTAATGTTATGACAATATTGCGACCCATATGAGGCTGCTACGTATCATCTAATTCGCAAGAAAATCATCAAATTTTCGCGAAAAGTTAAGATGGAAAATTATAAGATTATATAATATAATAAATATTGGGGAGAGTGCTTAAGTTGCTCGCAGCAAGTAGGTAGTGTTTTAATGTTTGCTATTATATACGTATTGTTGCTATTACTTATATAGGAGTACTTTTGAAATAAAATTTGATAATTTATAGTATTGTAAAATTCAATAAAAACACAGTGGTAATGCGCTTAATTGAAAAGTAATAGAAGCAAGCTCAAGTCACCCGGTTCCATACGTCTGATATTTTCATGAAGGAATTATTTTGAACAAAATCTAACTAAGTTTTTAGAAGACATGAAAATTCCACCAATATTCACTTGGCCAGTGGTGGACCGTGGTCCGATCCCCCTCGCTTTGAAGGGAAGCTTGTGAACAGCAGTAGATCATTAAAGCTGAAATCGCTGTGTTATTATATTTAATTATTATAATGAATATTTTGAAATTATATCATAAGCTTTTAGAGAATGATACGCTTGATATTTAATATTAATAGGCTTATTGACGATGCACGAATTCTTATGTGTAAGTTGCAAAACTAAAAGTGTCAAAGTCAAAGTATGATAGAGCTGTTATTATTACGATTAAATAACAAATTCTGTAAAACGCAGTAACGACTAACATGTAGTTTTAAAAAATAATCACTAGAGAAATGTACTTATAAAAAATCTGACACACGACACATTTAACGTATTTTTTTTTTAATAAAAACAAATCTTATGACTTATACCAATCATTTGCAATCGTAGTCTTTTTCACAAAGCATCCCTAAATAACGATGCTGTGAGGTCAGCTTTTGTGCTTGCCGCGTTATATGGCTATTCGCTATTATAAAACTTTATATTCTCATACGCCTTAGTATGCTGAATACTAATCACTAGGGGAGCTCAAGGCGTGGCTAGAATGCGATTATTAATATAGGAAAAATATTACAACCGATACGTTTAAAAGTAAAAGCTTAGGTAATAGATAAATTCTACTTCTTAGTTCATACAGTCTTGACAGACTGGTCGTGGTCATCATTTAGCTCTTGGAATATACGCCTCCATTCCTCTAGTATTTGCTAGTATTTGCCTTTCTCGCACATTCATGCATTGGGACGTCTACTGCAGCTCTGACTTGGTCTGTCCACCTCATTGCCGATTTAACACGCGCTCTAATGCTCTACCCTTCCTTGCACCAGCGTTCGATGGCTACATTATTGCGTCTAGACACGTGACCAAAGTAGGTTAAGGAGAGACGCTGTTTGATGCAAAGTTCTTCGAGGATTGAGATATTAGTCCTGAATGTGGTCCAGGGTATTCTCAGCATTCTTCTCCAGCACCACGTCTCGGGCGCATCTATCGTCTTTTTTTCGCTCTATCGTAGGGTCCATGTTTCCTATGCATAAAGGAATATGGAGAATATAAGTATTTTAGATAAATAAAATAGATAAATCTATGCATATAATAAAATTCTGAGTTAAATCTGTACATTAAATATTTTTTGGAAAATCTTATTGAAATTGTCATTACTATCGGTACAAAAGCCGAATCTATAGTTTTTTAGAATTTTTGACTGTCTGTCTGTGACCGCATCACAAGAAAACCATTGGACAGATTTTGATGAAATTTGGTATGACGATAGCCGAATCAACACAGAGGATACTTTTTATTGCGAGAAAATATCTCATCTCTGAGAAATCTATACTAAACGTTAAAACTACTAACGCTAGTTATGAATAAAATTGAAGCTGTGTAAATTATTTTTTATTCGGAACGAAATTTTTCGAAGGTCTTTTATTTTCATTTCAATTCAATAAATTTAATTTAAAAAAGCTTTTTTTTAATATTTGGGTTTAGAAGTACGCATATTTTATTTATGTTTTAGGCATAAGGTCCAAAAGCTTTCTTACAACTCTATAAATATTTCAAACGTAATGTTAGATAGCCTAAAACTAAGTAGTAAAATGATATACAATGCGAAAAATTCTTTTAAATCAAACTGGAAGCTCCAGAAAAAAAAACAAAATAAAAATATTTGTATTCTATATTTATTTTGTACGTCAAAATCTTTAAAATTGCTAGGTATTTATATTTCATAAGATCTCTTAAAAGCTGTCTTTTTTTACAGTACACATTCCATATTTACCTTATAAGGTATATTATAATATGTGTTTTTGCAATAAAAAACATTTTACAAATAAGGCCCTAATGAATACTTATAAAAGTTAAGATTAAAGTTAAAATTAAAATTGGATCTTTAAATAATAATTAAAACAATCGCGATTAAAGTGCAATAAACAATTTATTTATCAATTATGTCGATGCATAACTCTGAATTTGTCAAACCCTTTCACAAACGAATGCCGTCATTGTCACAATGCGCCAGCGGTATTCAAACTTAGTGACTGACTAAAATTGCATCAACAATATAACAAGCCTAGTTACTAAATTAACAAGCCTACTAAACTGAAAAAGATTACCGCTTTTTACCTATATGTAAATAGGCAAAGAAAAACCTTTCAGTACTTTTTTCTCCTCTGTTTGTCTACTTTTTTTTTTGCTTAGTTGCTATTGGTGAGCTTTAGTGTTATCAATAAAAAAATTGGAAACAGTTTTTTTTACATAGATAGATAAATTCTATTATTATGTGTTTTTCTCAAATTTTTCAATAATATTATGCTTGAATTTCGACCACTCATTTATAATTAAGCTTAGAATTTGGTTACTTAGACTTATTATAAGTATTTATTTAATTTTATTTTAGTACCTTCAATAAATATTTATTTTTTAGAGCAATTATTTTTGATTTTGTTTTACGATCACATTTGCACTGTCGGCATAGAGAGCAGTGTCCTTAAAGAACCCTAAGAGTTAGTACCTATAATATAGTGAAATCTATGTTAGAAGAGTACAAAATGATTTTATACTAATGTTCTATTATTCTAATGTATTAAAGACTTCGTAGAGTATAATAATCACTCGTAATCAGTAGCAAGATTTAGTTTAATCTGTTTCAAAATAATGTACAATGACTCGTACTGCGGCTTACTAGTTGACAACATCTGCTATAGAATGTCGCTTAACGTCCACAGGTCTCACTCTAAATACCAAATGTGGGCAGGAATTTTAAGCCTAATGAGGCATTTTCATTATGCAATATATATTCTGATTGTGTTGAGATAATTAATATTTTTGCATAAATATGCAATTAAGCAGTTTGTTGTAAATTATTAATTGCTTGTACTAGCTTTATATATGTGTAATAAAACATGCCTGTATTTAAATATAACATTGCCGATGTTTATATATTTCATTTGAATAATTTGAAGAAAGGACTTCTATAATCGAACTGTTATTGCAAATCGAAAGTATGTATGTTGAGTGTGTGTTAGCTTGTTACTCCCTTACGTTGAGACAGATAGGTGGACTTGGATGAAATTAGATATACAGACAGACTATTACCTAAATAACAGACTATTTAGGTAATAGCCTGTCTGAGTAACATATAGGTTACTGTTGGGGTCCTAGGGAGGAGGAGAAGGTAAGTCGCTAAAAACCAAAAAAAACTCTTATAATTATGTCATACTTAGACCCAGTCTTGGCTCGGTAACGTCTCTATGTAATATTTCTGACAAAAAATTATTGTATACAAAAAATATAGCCTTTTTTACTTTTAGATAATTTAGATATTGGTTGTTACATAGTGTAACGGTTACATACAAACAAATTAATCTAATGTATTATATTAGTATAGATTTAAAGTATCATATTTTTAGTATGGCCGCTTTAATTAAGTCGCAGCGTACCGCTAATAAGAAAGCATAGCAAGGGCGTGTTACTAGTATTCAATAAATTAACGTGTACAAGTATGGAACAGCCAAGTAAATCACAACCGGTTTTGCTTAACTAAGGCAAGCTATTTAAACGTCGTTTCTCATTTCATTATATACGCGACCGATATGTATCCACGCACCTTTCTCAGCTATGTATAGTTTATCGTTACAATTTATCTTAACCTTTAGATCAGAGATGTCGCAATGGAGGCCCGAAAGCACTACACTATCAACAATTAGCTTTACTGAAAGCTTAAATTAAATATTATTTTTTGAATATTTTTACTAATGAAACTACTAATATGTATGTACATTGTACACTACTATATGTGTGTGTAGGTTTGTTACTCCTGCTTGAATGAATTTGGATGAAATTTAGTACACACATATACCTACTATGTATAAGCTGGAGTAAAACACGATACTGTTAGTCACCGGGTGTAAGGACGCATCGGACGTATTATTACCTATAGATAATTATTATAAGAAACAACAAGTCGAACTCATTTTTAGCTTCGAAAGAGTTTGTTTAATAATTTATACAACTCTAAGTCCACCGTGAATACATATAAAACATTATTACGACTGATTTGTCTGTCAGTCAGTAAGAAATAGTAAGTTTGAATACATTTTAAATAGAATTAATATGCAAACTATATCTTTTGATTTTTATTTCTAGTTCAATAACTGTAAAATATTCAATAAAGTTCAAAATTCTTAATAATACTAGGTTACCTTAATACTCCTTCCTATAAACAGTTTAATTTAAAGTATAAAAGTTTGAGAGCCCCTGGTTTATCACTATCAGCCTTAATCGCGTTAATTAACGCATGTGTTAGTATTACTATCGGATAGTATCGGCTTAGGTTAAGTATTTGTCCATTTTATCTTCATCTGATATAGATAGAAATGCCTTACTTTCTTAAAATAAGCCTTAGACCAACTTCAAAATTAGGAAGTTAAGTACTTTAAGGTGCATGCGATATAAATAAATCGCATAATATTTTCGCAAACAAACTTACACAATATTATTTTATTAATATTGTTAAGTTTCTTTAAGAAAAACATAAAAAGTTATTTTAGTCTTGAGTTCTTATGTCAGTCCTTTTCGAGACAGAGACTTCTCTTTCCGAACGGATGAAGACTTCTGAAGAATAGACTCAGTTATAAATTGCAATTATTTAATTTAATTCATATTCCATACTATCCATACTTATTATAAACGTGAAAGTAACTCTGGGTAAAAAGTAAACCTTTTCACGCTTAAACCGCTGAACAGACTTCGATAAAATTTGACAACCATAAAAACTGCTTCCTGGGGACAACAGGCTCCTTTTAATACCCTCCCCCCGTACTAAATAAAATGTTTTAATTTAATTCCGAATCTATATCCAGTAAAAGTAAATAAATACTTTCTTAGAATTACGCGAATACATTTTTAATAAAACAATCTTTTCTAATTGTTTCGCGGTTTTATTTTTGAATTTTGTTTCCTGACATTTCGTACTTTTAAATATGTGACATAGATTCCAATTTATAGTACTGTAACTTTAGATATCTTAAGTGGTAATGTTTAATCATAGTAGGTACTCATAAAGCAAATAAAACTGTTGTCTAAAAATCTAAGTTTTTCGCTGATAAATCGCTGTTAATTATGGTATTAAGGATGTAAACTAGTTTTATTTACCTTGTATACACTTAGTATATTATTCAAATCCACTTCCTATTTAATAAATATTTAAGTAGATATGTTAGGAATAGTGCTTAAAGTTAATTAATGACTTTTAAAAACTAAGGATAACAACTTTTTACTAACTTAAATAACTTTTAATGATAATATGTCTAAAGCTTATTTAGGATAGTGGTAAAGTAGAAGCCCCCAACATCGAAGTCTGTTATATATACCTACTTCTAGCGACTCACCCTCGATCCGCTCGGGTTCGTCTCTAGTACGTTTTAACGTTTGGTATAGATTTCTCAGAGATTTTCCTGTAGTAAAAAGTATCCTATATGTTGACCCGGATAACCAGCTATCATCATACCAGATTTCATTAAAAGTTGTCCAGTGGTTTTCTCGTGATGCGTTTCCAGACAGATAGAAAGATAAAAATTCTAAAAACTATAGATTCGAATTTTATATAGACAATAATGATTATTTCAATAAGATTTTCTAAAAAAAGTTTCCAGTTTGAATTTTATTATATGTATAGATTAACGATAAACATTTAAAACCTGTGCGAAAAAAATATTTTTTTTTGTTCGTTTTTATAAATTTAAAATTAAAGATATAAATTTGGTATAAATTAAATTTTAAGGCCAATAGGCCTACTTGTCAATAAAATAATGTTATGCACAAACATACATATGTATGTCCCAATTGAGCATTAATATCTGTCACATTCTTCTTAAAAGGTCACTTACACAATTGGATTAAGAGATCAGTTTCAAGTATGTAAATTTATACTATCCATAACACGAGATGTATGACGTTGATAAAATACTGTGCTAGTTATAGTATAGTCCTTAGATCATTCAATCGTTACTTTTCCTTATTCAACTTCAAATTTTAGGTGAGGGTTTCCAGATTTAGTAATATCTATATACATAGTATGTTTTACGTAAAAACAAGAAATATTTTAGTTTCCATTATTTATATTTATTTATTTTTCTATTGATGGTTAAATTCTTGTGAATTTAAAATTACCCTCTCATTCTAGTGAATTGCATTACGCTACAATGTTTTCCTTCATCTGATTTTGATTCACACAAAAAATATCAAAGGTGCGAGACCCGGGATTCGGGGCCGGGCTACCACTACCTCCTTACTTATTATTATTTTTCTTTCGCCGTAAGACAATTATGTTAAAATTTTTGGCAAAATAACAGAGGTGCGAAACCCGGGATTTGAACCCACTAGGTTTCCTAAGCGAACGCGTTCCCAATGGGGTACCACACTTTGAACATTGCTATACTAAGTATATATGTAATTGACTGAGGTATTTTTTTTAGGTTTTATTTTTATTTCTTAACTTAGCAACAATCAATTTATAATTCCATGAAAATTTTTGGTTCGCAGAATTGATGCAAGATAAATACTTTATGTTTTCCTTATATGTACCTTTCTCATGAATGATATCTCGAAATATTATTTTTGGTTAAAATGTTAGTAATTATGTAATTTTATGATCAGCTGTTTCTGAGAAAAGAGTAACGGGGACTATGTCATGTTTCTTTGCCATAGCTACTTACTTTATATACTCGTATATACAAGATTTTAACTTTTCCTCTACGTAATTTTAAAGCTAATCAACAAAAATTAAAATAGTAAACAAAAAGACTAATAGTATCCCATTGCTTCAAATATTTTATAATAAGAGCTGCATTCAATTTGAAATGCCTCAACAATGATTCCGGATTTATGCTAAATTCTTTTGAAGTAAAAAGCTTAATTAAGAGAGATAATGAGGGTAAGAAGTAGAGGCAAGGCAAATTGCCTCAATTATGAAAGAAGCGAATGGAAAAAATAAATATTTGCGCAGACTATTACTTTATTTTCTTTGAAAAATATTTGAAATGGGAAAATAGCTGGATTAAAAGTTTGTGTGTAAACGTTATATAAAAAAGTGCCTAAGTCGTTTTCGTATTTGTTCTTAATAATATTTTATAAATTGGTACCGGTTCTTTATAATATTTTTTGCACACATTTTTTATAGTTTAAAGCCAAAAGAAGTTATTATGTTTAAATATTTTGATTACGAACCATTGAACAGTGAACAAGTCACTTTAATTTTTATAAATTATATATAGATGAACAGAAATAAATTACATTTTTATGTTATTAATAAAGCGGTAGTATCTCTTGAAAGAAATAACAATAAATGTGTTATGGATACAACAAATACTTAAAAAAATCTTATAGGGAGGTAGCTGGTTCAAATATTTACAAAGCATGTTATAATATGTACAAAATTTCAGTCAAAATAAGCTTTTTGTTTCATTCATATTCATAAGAGATTAATATTAAGACTATATGTATTTAATGTTCTCTACATAATGCAAAATAAACTTAGTAAGCCAAAAGCAAATAATATTTTTCTCTTTAAATTATATTATGTACGTCTAAATTATATGACACTAACACACAGCGCCATCTAGTTCCATGGTAAGCTACGAAGCTTGTGTGGTGGATACTACACATATATAACTTTAAATACATACATATTATAAATATAAACACCACTAAGACACATGACTGGAGTACAAATATTCATGCTCATCACACAAATGAATGCCCTCAGCGAGACTCGAACCCGCAACCGCTGGTACAGCAAGTATGGTAAACTAAGCCAAACGTGTCGTCAACTTAAATTGTATAAAATTATATTCTTTCCTTTTATTGCAGGGGCAGTCAGCAACACTGGAAAGCATAAGAACATCGCTGTCTGCAAAGTTTCCATCGATGCAGACACCCTCGCAAGAAGTCGTGTACGACACGCTAGCGCAACTTATGCAAGAACGAAAAATCTACCAAACGTCGCGAGGATTTTTTATTGTAACACCTGAGTGAGTTATAACTTTCTTACTTTAATCAAGTAAGTAACTTTGTATCGGTTGTATCAACATATAATTCAGATAATGTTCATAATAAAATGTAGCCTTTAAGGCGTAGAGAGAAATCTTTGTGAACGACTTTCTTCATTGACTGAGTTAAATTGAAGGCAAAATATTTTATATTTAAACGCTGAGAACAACTTATTTTGTATTGCTTTGATTTTCATAGGCATCTTATAAATTAAATTTAAAAAAAAAACATGAATATACACTAATATTATAAAGAAGTATTTGTAAAATTACGATGTAGAATTAACCTGAGAGTGGATATAGTTTTATTACGTTAAAATAACAGGTTTTCTGTTCAAATAAAGAGACTAAAAGAAATGATAGTAAAAATATATATAGATACATAAATATAAACAATATTATTAAATTGCACAAAACGACAGAATACATGTAACATTGCTTAACCTTAAATGAATCTTTAGGTATGCTTACACGCAAGCACCTGTAAAGAAATTATGGCTGCGTTTATTTATATGTAAAATTGTGTTTACTTTAAACGTTTATAAGTATACATCTATACTTATAATAAAAGTGTAACTGATCGCTGTCTGTACATGGAAGGTATTTGAGAAAAAAAATTATTGGCTATTTTTATTAACGCAATACACACCAATACAATGATTTTAAGAATTTTTTATATGTTTGTCTGTGCGTTTGTGCGCGCTAATCTCGGAAACGGCTTAACCGATTTGGGTGCGGTTTTCACTAACGTATCTTAGGTTCACTTAACATTTAGTTTGTTTTATTTCAATCAGTTCATAAATGAAAATGTTATGTCAATTTAAAGAATTACCTAGGGACAAATCCGAGCGACGCCAGGGTGAGTCGCTAGTAATTATAATAAAAACATAATAAATATTTTTAAGTATCATTATCATTCACAAGGACTTTTCTTTACAACATACTAAAAGTTACTTTCTGTTTAAGCTCACAAATATCATTATGAGTTGTGAAATAATACATATTTGTGTCAAAATATTTCATCAATAATATTAATTAATGGTTTTCATGCACTAGCTGTTAAAGGGTCACATTGCAGTACAGCGTGTATGATTGCTTTGGACACACGTCTGATATTTTGTAATAATAATTATTGTAATAATATTTTAGAATTATTTATCTTATTATATTAACCTGCCAACCTGTTTAATTTTTAAAGTCTATTTAATTTCGGTCAATCTTATTTCGGCTTATTTTATTTAGTTTGACTAGTCACCAGACGACAGGGGGTCCTTGCTAGGAAATTGTCAAGGGTCCATAACTATTTCATTTTATTGAATGTGTGCAAAAACAAAAGAAATTTTGTTAATTATAACCATTTGTTATACGGTCGGTATTCAAAATGTACAAAATATACCGTTTACAAATGTAAACGGTATATTTTGTACATTTTGAATTTACTTGAAATTTTTAAACTGTTTTTTGTTTCTTTTAGATGTGACCCCATACAGTGTCTAATTCAAATCCACCAAATTCAGCAAATAGTCTCATTATTTTAATTGGTGGATTCACTGGCTCAACTAAATTAAAAGTCTTGGAAAGCCGATTGAGATTTATTTTGGTCAGAATTGTAAAAGACGTCGATCAGCCACCATATAAAGAAAACCCCCAAATATAAAATTCAACTCAAGTTTTAGTTAACAAATACCGCTGTTCTCATTCTGAGAATATAGTTTGTATGTGTGACGTACATTTTTATTATATAGTGAATTCGAATGTGATGTATAATTTCACACCACACTTTGATTTGATGTAACTCTTGATAAGCCTTGTCGGCGTTTTACATGATTCTTGTAAATATTTCTTTGAATGCAAAGGGAATAGCTTATTCATCGTTATCGCATATCGTAGATATTCAAACTATACGAAACATTCTTAGCAGTGTAGAGCTTTTGGACCTTTTATGACTTTAAGTCACCTTTGCTTCGCTTAAGCGACATAACAGTTAAGAACCGATTACGGATTTCGAATCTCGAATTCCGAATTTTCGTGGAAGCCATATTATGTACAGATGTTTATTATATTATTTCCCCTGCCTTACTCAAACACATAACATTGATATGGTGTCATTTGAAAAAAGAAAAAAAGCAATCTAATACATTATTGCGTCTATAATATTTTAAATAAGGGTGTATCATATAAATCTATATAAAGACAAGAAATAGTACCTCTATATTTTACAAATTCGAATAAAACAAATAATATTTCAAAAGCTTCTTATGTGAATTTCATATAAGGTTTGAAAACATTATTTTCTCAAGAAACGCTGCTGTAAATAACGATGATTCATCACACCGTATAAAGATTTAGTTTGTACAAATCTGAATGCACTCTGCATACAAATTGATTGCGAATTTGACATTGTTACTTCTTAAAAAACACACTTACACGTTACACTAACTATACAGAGCAATAATAATTGTAATATACAGAATTCTTAAATAGCATATTAAATGGACTAAAATATTATAAACAATGTTTAAAATTAGTTAAGGTTTCTACTATAATATATATGTACATAGCCTACTTAATAAAATACGTTGATTTCATCAAATATGTATGATTAAGAATGAAATATACAGCTTAACTGAGTGGTTTTGGTCTAAATATAGATGGTATCAACTATCAAGTCACTTTACACTTTGAATAAGCCAAGTGCTAGCTATTAAATGGTACGATATCAAGATCCTATGATAATCGTCAACATCGTTGTTAACACGACGGAACTCGCGTTAATTGGCCCGTGGGCGTTCATGCAAATGTGAATGCGATACATAAACTGTAATTGTTAATTGCGATACATTTTATAACGTAATTAGTAAATTTTCATAAAAACAGTGGTTTTAATATATAAAAAACTTTGATAATACTATCCATACCTACTTAATATTATAAATGTGAAAATGTGTTTATATGTTTGTTTGTTTGCCCTTCTTTCACGGCGAAACAGAGTGACAGATTGACGCGATTTTCTGTGTGGAGATAGTTGATAGGCTGGAGAGTGACATAGGCTACTTTTTACCACAGTGGATTATCTCGTTCCTATGGGAAAACACGTAATAATTCATCCCATGGCAACTCATCATATTAATAATAATATAAATAATAGGTATATAGTCTATCTATTCCATACTAACCGTTAAACCGTATCTAGGAACAAACCCGAGCGAAACGGGGATGAGTCGCTAGTAATATATAAATTCATATCCGTAGTATCGAGAGCTATGTACAATGTACATACATATATAATTTTGGAGAACGCCGTATTTAAACGGATGTATGAACAGATCGTTTAGGTAATTTTAGTAAACTAATACATGATCCACTGAAATTTGTAAGGTTCTATAAGGGGTAATGTGTAAAAACTGTTATATTTTTTCATAATGAAAAAATAACTCCTGAAATAGATTTTATATGTATATATGTATGTAGACATTTTACCGGTGGTAGGACTCTGTCAAGCCTGAGGAGTCCGACTGGATGGGTACCACCCCCTTATCTATTTCTGCCGCCAAGCAACAATGATTGCATTGTTGTGTTCCGGTTTGAAGGATAAGGTAGCCAGCGCAATTACAGGCAAGAGGCATATCATCTTAGTCCTCACAGTGACAACGCACCTGCGGCTCTGTATTTTTGTTACCTAAAACCTAAGTGCATGAACTGTAGGTGTTATGGGCGACAGGTACTGCTTTCCATCATGTGGTCTGTCTGCTCGTTTGCCACTGAATCTTATAAAAAAAAAAAATTGCAAGATTTTTTAATCGTTTGTAATTTTTTTGTTCAGTTACCTTACTAGGTATATAAGCCGAATGAAATATGACATGTGAAATAGATTTATCAAAGAGTAAGGTCGAATCAATTCATAACCATTATTTCGTTACATTATTTATACTCTGTTCATATATTGTTAGTGAAGATTGTACAGATAAGACCAGGTTTGCAAAGCTTGGTCAATGTGGCTTTTGTAAGAATTACAGTGTGTTTAAGACATCAGTTTCGTAATAAGAAATGATAAATCTTTACGTATTATCGATTTAATTTTATCTCATAAGTTATGTAAGTTGTATTATTAAAACATGGACATAGTACGATAAATTGAAGTAATGACACAAGAGATATTTTAATTCGAATAAATAAATCAACGTTTTCATTGGACATAGGTATATCTGTTATATTATTTTATTATTTATATATTATTAAACATTATGCTCAAAATATTTGGGTATAAAAACAAGACATTACGACGGTGTATACTAAACCTTAAAGAGATAAGGTAATAAAAACTTCAAGTAGTATAAATGACAGTTGATTTTAAACAAAACGGTACTCTATGAATAGCATAATGATCAGAATAAATACGTGTAAATAAGAAATTTATTACTTTGTAGTAAGTCTTAAACTCAGTCAGGCCACTGTAGAGGTCATAAGTATGCCGTGAACTTGGGAGCGCAAAAAACATGTCTACCGGTGCATTAAAATGTTATAAGCGATATTTTTACGGTCTAGCTAATGCCATCTTACCATTACAACTGCCTCGGTGGTGTAGTGGTTAGCATGTATGGCCGTAGCAGGAGGTCCTGTGTTCGAGTTCCGGGTCGGGCCAAATTCAGTTATTGAGTATTTCTTTCAAGAAATTCTTAGTAACATCCAGGAATGGGGAAGTCGGCGGTGTTTCATTACCGTGCCTCGGAGAGCACGTAAAGCCGTCGGCCCTGCGCCTAAACTCTCACTGGTCATATCGAGTAGTCGTCCCACGTGAGTATAAGAGTGACAAGAATAGAGAGAGCACTTGTCTTTGCGCGAACTCTTGTGCGCTATATGTAATATCTCCTGCGCAAACGGCTAATCTCAACAAGATTAGCCACCGTGGCTGAAATCGGTTGGGAGGGGGACCATAGTATAAATTTTTGTCTTTTAAAAAATAAAAATAAATGTTTTTAATTCACAGTTTTAGGATTAAAACGTCTTTACACTTATTTTATAAAAGTTTATCTATAAAATTAAATCGTTTTACAGGTAGAATGAAATTTCTAATATTAAATATAAATAAAAATATTGTTTTATTTAAAATATATTTTGTTTTTCTCCTTAATTCAATAGACGTCGCCGTTCTCGGTCGCGATCGTCCTCTCGACACCACTCTACCGAAGATGAATGTAGCTCGCCCCGAACCATCCTCATGTCAGATCAAGAAGCTCTTCACCAACTCTATGGCGAGATAACTACTGTAAGAGATGGCGCCATCACGCATCAATGTGTGCAGACCAACTTAGCTGATGTAATTTGTGGAGGTAAGTGATAAAATCTCATTGAAAATAAAGCTATACAACATTTTTAATTCTTATTCTTATTTATTATTATTATTTGTATAGATATAACATTTAATATTAATTAAAAACTAGAACTATGAAGAAAAATGTCAATACGTAAAACCGTATTTTCTTCTTACTACTTTAAACAACTCTTCTTGAAACTCAATATTCGGGTCAAAATATATAAGAAATATTCTTAGGTAGGTCAAGACTTAACGACTACTAAGTCCGTGAAATTGCAACTGGCAGATTCACAAATCCGCAAATCTCATAACTGCAAGAAATAGTTCCCTGAAAAGCTTTCAGTGCTCAAGTAGATAAGGGCTAAATTCCTGTAAACCCGCTGAAACAACAGAATATAGGACGGCCTGCAGTGCCCTGATTCACTGTCGCAATGCTTTTTGCGCTTCTACAATTCGCATTCACAATCTATACTGCGAGGATATTCTAGATTGATTACTAAATAGAACTAGACCTAAAAAATGTAAAAAAGTTATTTCAATAACTAATTTTGTATTTTAAATTATTCATTAAACATATCTAAACCAATATTAAAAAGAGGCAGAGTTTGTTTGTTTGAACACGCTAATCTCAGGAACTACTAATCCGATTTGAAAAATTCTTTTTGCATTAGATAGCCCATTTATTGAAGAAGTTTTATAGGCTATACATCATATAATATTCTATCTATTCTATACTAACCGTTAATCTTTTGAATCTTAAAATCTACCGTCGTTTTTTTACCGTATTTTGTTTTTGTTTTTCGGGTTTTTTGTTAACCGTATTTTTTTTTGTTTTTTCGGGTTTATCGCAATATAGTTTATCACAATAGTTTATCGCATTATCTCGAAAGTCTACAATTTAGGAACATTTTGCGAAAATAGCTATCGTTATGATATTGGTAAATTATGATTATTAATACGTCAATATGACATCTAGGGAATCTACTATTACCTAGTTAGTTGAATGTGATTAGGGGATCTCGCGAGAACGAGATCTCGTTCTCGCGAGATCTCGTTCTCGCGAGATCTCGGCCTTATTTAGCGAGATTGATCTCGGACGGAAAAAGGGCGAGATCTCGCGAGTTTAACGAGATTGCACTAGAGCATAAAAACGTCTTATTCGAAACGTGGACTGATACGGACTGCGAACTTTTACAGTTCGTGGATAACTGCTTGAGATCTGTGGTTCCAACAAGCGTTGAATCCGAAAGGGCCTTCTCGGCGGCTGATTATCTGGCCAACAAAATAAGAAGCCGTTTAGCAGACGATTTTTTGGATATTTTGTGCTTCTTAAGGAGCTACTTTCAAAATAATTCGTAATAATGGCTTGTGATTTGAACTAAACAAATCTTTCATTTGATTGGTATATTTTGTTAATTAATCTGTAATATCTAATGGATCTACTGAGTAGATAAAATTTTATTTAATTGATAATAGTATCTCAGTTTAATAGTCAACTTAGATAATAAGTTCCATTTTTTGTTGTTGTTTTGTTTGTTATAAAAGAACTGTTTCGTTACTAAAGGATTTTTGTGTGATATTAGAAAAGAAGACTGGTTGTTTCTTCTATTTGTTATTTTATAAATACGTACGTCAAAGTTCATTACTTACAAGTTTAAAAATTTATTGATAGATACGTTAAACAATGTTTGACGCATAAAAGTCTATAGAAAAAAATCGTGGAAATAAATGTTTGTCTTACAATAGATACTTATAAATTTTATTTTTCTTTCTTCCAAAATATATTTTTCTTCCAAATTTTATTCAAATATTGTGATTATTTGCAAAAAAAACATTCAAAACTGCCAATCTCGCGAGATCTCGAAATTGGCGAGATCTCGCAGTATTGTTATTCATAAACTCGCGAGATCACGCTTGAGCCCCAATCTCGCGAGATTTGCATTCCCTAAATGTGATAGTAGTACAAAATGTCTCCAACATTTTTTGGAACTACAAAGAGTCTACCGGCTATGACCATTCCATGTAGATTGATGCGCCTAACAAGCCAGAGCCTGGGAACAAACAAAGATCGCGGTAACATCGACAATATTAAACGTTAAACATTACTTTGAAACGGCGCAGATATGCCTCTGATGTCCGATTAAGCAAGTCCTCATCATTGCATCAAGCAATTGTAGCCACAACGTCTTTGAACTTGAAGAAGATAATCGTATGCACGTATTTCTCTACTTTATAACTAGTTGCCAATTAGGGAATGTGGATCACTTTATACCCGTTACTCCATCCTTCTACGGAGGACGGCACTGACATTGTATCTTTTTAAGCTTATCAGTAAATAAGATAAAATTAGATTTTGCAATCCTATTACTATTGCAATAAGCTTACGTATTTATTTGAATAATTGGATAGATATATGGTTCTTGGAGTTCATTCTTATTTCTCAAAGGAATTCATTGTATTAAATTAACGGGAGGTCACTAGATTCTATCTTAGTTTTGCAGTGTTAGAAAGTTTTTAGTATTAAATTGCAGCTTGTTTTGTTACAAGAAATTAATTGTGTTACGTTTCACAAAAAAACTTTAGAAAAAGTTAGTAGTAGTAGTAGTAGTTACTTTAGTATATGAAATTATAGGTTTAAAGGAACGTCTTGAAGATATATGAGACAATCATTACAGGATGCGTCATGAGGTTCTCTTGTGGACGTATATATAATATATATATACGTAATATATCGCTAGTAAATGTTACGGGCATTCAAGTCACCTTATCTGCCAAACGAAGTATCAAACCTTATGTTTTTGCACCACGCGCCTTAACGCATCTATCAAGTCAGGCATGTTATCTCAGAACCTAGCATTAATCTTTATAGCTCTTATTACGACCGTTTAAAGGTGATAATTGTATGTTACATGCATTTATACGCAGTAAAAGATTGATTAGAGCCGTTTCCTGTGCTTTGCGGATTGGCTTTCCACTGATCTCTTTACTTACATACTGGTTTTAAACGACAAATTTACTTTGCATTTGTATACATCCTTATTACTACTGCAGGAAAGTCTATTTTGTCTGTCAAAGTAATTGAGGGTGGCTTGTGTAAGATGTGTGTGGCCTTGGTAGGTTAATGCAACTATTAGATATGGACAAGTAAATACGATGAATTATTATAGTATTTAGATTTAAGAGACAGTATAATGTATACAATAAATGTAAATAAATGTATTTAATTCTAGAGACCGGGTTAGGTTAAAGTGTTTATATTTTACTAGCGACTTATCCACGCTCCGCTCGGGTTCGTCCCTAGTTACGTTTTAACGTTTAGCTCAGAGATGAGATATTTTCCCGCAGTAAAAAGTATTCTATATGTTGACTCAGATAACCAGCTACCATCATACCAAATTTTAGCAAAATCTGTCCAGTGGTTTTTTCGTGATGCGGTCATAGACAGACAGACAAACAAAAATTCTAAAAACTATTGATTCGGCCTCTGTATCGATAATAATGTCTATTTTAATAAGATTTTCCAAAAAATATTTAATATACAGATTCGGCTTAGTGAAAATTTTATTATAATATGTATAGATCGATTGTAGGTATACGACTAAAAACTGTATTTTAATAAATTATTTTTAAATATCTTTGTATCGGCTTTAAACTATAGCTTAAAAAAACTAAAAAATATGCTACCAAATGTACTTAATGTATGGGACAAGTCACAATGAACCAAATGAACCCTAACTATCCATAGAGGTCAACTCGATGGTATGAAATTAGTGTTTTTACAATTTTACATATCTAATCATTTCATAACCTGAAGTTTCAATTAAAAAATGTTAAAACCGGTTTCCAGATATATAGTTCGTTATTGACTTAGTTATTTAAAAAACACTAACAAAGCGTGTTAAAAAGACGAAAATAAATATCAATAAATTTAAAAATATATATAATTTATTGTAGTAAAAACCAATACTGTTGTCTGGTTTTCTTAAAAACATGACTTCGTATAAATAAAAGTTAATGCCTATCAATCATTTTCGGTCAACAATCATTGCTAATCGGGCAATATAACAGTAAATAAACGGATTTATTTTATTGCTGTGGTTCCGTTGTACACATATTTCACAATACCGCTAAGTTTCTTAAACAAATTGGCGGAGTCACGAACTTGTGTGACCGCGGCGACCTTTGCTTCTGATGCGGATATAGAACAATGTCACTAACAAATATATAGCTCACTGTCGACCTAATCTAGATTTGACTTTATAGCGGACTAGTAATTTGTCCTTACTTTACTTAAACTATATCCAGCGTGTATAAATATTTCAGTTATTTCATGCAATACTATCTTTCTTTCACTGTGTCCCACTCCTAGGAGTGGGCCTTCCATAAAAGCGAGGGGAACGCTCCACAACGCAACTCAATGAGAAATGACCTCATGCAATGTTTAAGAAATAGTTAAGTTTTGTCAGATATATAAGTTTCCTAACGATGATGACCTTCACTATATTAACAAGTAGATTCTAAACATGAAATTCTCAAAGACGCGAGACCTGGGCTCGAAGCTACTTCACTTGTCCCCTGGGAAGTGAAGTGGTCATAAGCTGCCGGTATGCAGAAATCAAGTTATTCCGTTGCAGTGTGAACAAATATATTCTCGTATTTATATTGCCATAGATAAGGTTTGTGAAAACAAAGGGCAGTTCGTCTGACATTTCGAAATTTAGATAAAATAATCTAACTTAAATTGAAGGATTTCGGCTTGCGATCTAAGTTAAATAGTTGAGTTTTCCCATTATTTATACATATAATAAAATTGTAACTATGCCGAATCTATACATTAAATATTTTTCGGAAAATCTTTTTGAAATATACATTTTTATCGATACAGAGGCCGAATCTATAGTGTTTAGAATTTTTGTCTGTCTGTCTGCCTGTCTGTTACCGCATCTCCGAAAAACCACTGGAGGGATTTTGATGAAATTTGGTATAATGATAGCTGGTTATCCGGGTCAACATATAGGATACTTTTTACTCTGGGTAAATATCTCATCTCTGAGAAATCCATACTAAACGTTAAAACGTAAGTAGGGACGAACCCGCGCGGCGCGAGGGTGAGTCGCCTAGTATAATATATGGTATTATTACTTACGCACCACTTATAAGTACGTATTTATAGTTATTAGAAACCTCGCGTATATTGCGTTGTATACTATACATAAAATTGAAAAATATCTAAGTATTTAAAAAAAGAATAAAAAGGCAATCGAGTAGGGAACTAATCTTACCGCTGCAGCACACGATCGTTATACTAATAATTAAGTTTATAACTTCAATACATAATAGTTTATGAAGTAGGTAATGGATTTCACTTTTATATTCATCTAATGTTTATTTAATGTATTCAAATTAACTATTATGTCAGTGGTAAAATACTTCTAATGATACTCATACATTATTTTTATAATTGCGTATTATTGTTTTTTTTAAATCTCTATGTAATAACGAATTATTTGACGGGGAAAAATGGGAGAAAGAATTAATACGCTTTTTAGATGTTAATACTCCTAAAGAGTCAAAAGTGAATATCAAAGTTCTTTATTCAATATAAAATATATAAATACTTACTTTAAATCGAAAACTACTAAAATATATAACTGTAACGGTACCTAGGCAAAGATAAAAAACTAAAATGAACAAATTAGTTTTAGAAAACATTTACACACATGTTTATTTTTCCGGGATGGACTAGTTTCTTAAGCTAGAAAGCTTTATTGCTTTTTTTTTGTTTTTATAAAATTTTCTAATAACTCTTTTCCTCCATTAGCGGATAATGATAAAAATATCAATTACTTCCTACCATATTTGTTTATTAAAAAGTAACGACACTTGGAAATTATTCTGCAACAATTAATATGCTATAGGTTTCCCTTCTGATTGATTCAATATAGCCGGCGAAAATCGCCTTCGAATGAGCACTTCTAATGACATGTCATTACTGTCAAATTAAAGACGACAGTGACAGCTATATGAAAGTGAAGCGTCTTTCCTGACATTAAGTACTTTCCATGTGAACGAGAAAATGCGTATGGTTAATCACGAGGTATATGTATATATGGCAAGGTCTAGGCCGTGGGATTTAGTGTTTTGTTATGTGATTATTACAGCAATGAAATTGATTTGACCTTTTGGTGCAATGGTCGGGGAACTTGCGCCTGCGTATGATCTTAGGAGTGGCCGTTAATTGTATATTGTTATTCGCTTTTTATTATGAATACATTGTGCTGATTATCGATTTTGATAAAACTAGAGCTCTTAAGTTATATTTATCTAGTAGGTATAATTGCTGTGGCGTTCTATCTATCAATAATTACTTATTTTATATTCTCATATATATTTAATAGGTTTTATTTTTCATATTTTCATTTAAATATATTCAGTATACTTCTACTTTTGTTTAATTTTTAATTATAAATATAACAGAAAAACATTCTTCTAATTATCATAGTTTGTCTACACTAGGTGCATGCAAAATAACAGATAATAGCCATTGATAAGTGTGTCACTTTGAGCCTAAGCACTAGAAAGCAAGTGTATACTTAATTTCGTTGAGAGCCTTTCACAACCCAGATCCTATTAAACAACATCAATTCATTGGCAATTGTGTTTAGTTAATGGGAAAATCGATACGTTTCTACTTAAACGGTCTTTTCATTAACATTCTTACAACGTTTCTGAGTGATTCGTCTGAGTTAAATAAACTAACCTAGCGTCTACTCTGATGTTTAATCTTGTATGAGTAAAAGCATTAATAGATGTAAAAACAAAGATTTTATGCAGGCAGATAAACCAAAAGAAAACATGCTTAAAATACTAACATGTAACTTGAACTAACAAGTAAAATTTCTAATAGGGATATTAAAAATTAAATTATTGTTTAAAAAACATGCTTTGATGATGAACCGATCTAAAAAGTAAAAAAATATTTGTATTATAAGAATAAAGTGATTATTATTATTACACTGGTCTACAGTGGTTTTGTTGCCCTAGATATGAAAATGATTTTGGGTCTATTTATGCACACAATTCATGAAACTATCAATGATTTTGTAAGATTTGCTCTGATTTTTTTTAAATCTTTATTTTCATTCTACATTTCAAATATCAAAAAACGAGAAACAAAATACCAGATATATTTATAATGTCAGTTATGTTTTGAAAAATTAGGATACATCGAAGTAAATAAAGAGGAAAATGTCGAAAATACATTTTATATTTCCATAAAACGCCTTTTATGAGCTTTTATTTTATAATTTTTCAGAGGACAATCTCTTTTAAAAGACCAGCAGTAATCTGCCATCATGTGACAATCCCATCGACCCTGGTACCTTTCCTCCATCACTTTTAGATCTTGGTGAAACCGCTCTCCCTGTTCCTCACTATAATTTCCTAAATTATCCGGAAATTTATCTAGATGATTGCGGAAATAGTGTAACTTAATACTCATATTTGCTCCTAAAATCTGAAAGTTTGTCAGCATATTTTGCACAATTTCTTCATAATTTGCTGCTTTATGGTCCTGTGGAGCAAGGGAACTGAGAGTGGGGATCACGTGATGTTTGTATGCGCGAAAAAGTTGCGCAGAAGCCTAATTAACTGGAACTGGAAAATTAAATTTTATTTTTATCAAGCCGATAATTGTTGAAAATATAAGATATGCAAAAACCATGAAAATACGAGCACATTGCGAACTTTCATGAATATATTCGTAATCTGGGCACTTGAAAACGTAAAAATTTGCGATGATATCCAGGGCAACAAAAAAAATTTTTTTTTTGTAGAGCTGTGTTATTAAACGTTTATTTCGGACAAGAAGTCCATAAAAAATTATCAGTATTTTACAGTACACAGAAAAATAGAGATAATATACTACAGAATCATAACAGAAGTACGCAGATTGAAAATACAAACATTTAACGTTGAATTAAATAAATCATATACGTCAATTTAAGGCATGTAAATCATTATTTGGTTAACGAGACAATTAATGTTATTGTGAAAAAAGCGGGGTGTTTTGTACAATAATTTTATATTAATTCTACTTTTAGAAATCGTTCCAATGAAGAATATTTATAGCCATTGATATCGAGCACCCCACACTTTTTTCCGATAATATTAATTTTCTTGTAAATCGCATTATTCTTATACCTACTAAAAATATATTTTACTTTTTAGTTTAATTCAAAGTGTGTTTTTCAGTTTTTTAAACTTTTTTTTGTTTTCTTTTTCAGTTTTTAAATTATTATATTTTCTTTAATTTTTTTTTTAATAAATTATTGTATTGTCATCGGTCCTTGTTAAATGTGCAAAATTTTTAAGTGGGTAAAAATCACATTCAAAGATTCTGTTACATAGATAGATATATAGATACAGGTGAAGCTAATAAGAGCGTGTAAGAAAAAAAACTATTTTATTTATTAATTATTATGTAAATTAGTATTAAGTACTTATCTAAAACAATTGTTGAGGAAATTTGAACTAAGTGGTAAAATATTTATGACAGGATACACTTATAAACGACAAAAAACATTAAAAAGCTTAGCGGTTTTTCATGGGAAGCGCAATAAAAGATGCAGTAAAAGTGATCTTAGACGTAATTTTCTAAAGTGTTTACACCAGTGCGGTGAACCACAGCTTCTTCTCGGTCTATATTAATGGCCTTACAATGTTATCAATAATGAGGAAATAAGGAAATATTTTATTTTGCTAAGTACCTATAACTGATAGCTTATAAAAGCGAAATAAAAACGAAACAAGAAATATCGCTTAGTTTTTGGAGATTCGTCAGTTCTATCTTTTATTTAGTTCTGTAATATATATCTCCAGTCCATACCAATTGTTTTTTGTAGGCTAGAATACAAAATTAAGAGGATTCTAAAGTTCGTTAAGTCCAAGAGATCGTGAGATTTTCATTCTTTAAGATTACCAGCGAAATATATAATGCCCCCGCTAATAAGCAAACAGAACCAACCGGGCTACTTGCGCTTGTATTGGTATGAACACTTTGATTCCTTTTTTTCATTTCACCGAGGAAAACCCTTTAGTGCTCTTACCATCCTTCATTAGGCAGGGGACTGCCAGACTCGTACTTACTAAAATCACCAGCAGGACTTTACCGTTGCGATGGTGGGTGCGTAGACTGCGCGCACTTCAATGCCCCCGCAAAAATACTTTGACTGCTAACTTTCTCTATGCAAAAAAATACGTTGACATGTTACTTTGATGTGTAGGTGTGAAAGAAAGTTAATAAAACAAATACGTTTTACGTTATTAATGTTGATAAGGATTATGTTATTAAAGCTTCAATGACATTTTCAAAGTAATGAATTTTGGCAATTTTAATACTAATTAATTTCTAATGTTTTATACCTTAGTGATTAATTACTATTAAACAATAAATAAAGTCAATATAATACATTACTAGGTAATTATTAAATTAGATGCTTAGTACACTACAATCAACGTTAAGCTCCCTCACCCATTTGTCTGTCAAGCACGAACAAAGTACTGTATTTAGTAATTTAGCACAGTTTAAAATGAAAACAAGTCTGTAATTTAAGTAAGTAATGATTATATTCATGCCCTAAGGTATTATTATGTAATAAGACTGACAATCTGTTGATAAGGATTTTGTTTTTATATTCATGTTAAAGATAATAGGTTCCATAAGGAACTATTAGTTAATCTGTGTAATAGGTATCAGGTGGGCTAAAGTAAAAAGAAGGCAATAGACAGACAAACAATTTTTTTTATTTTTATATTGATACATTAATACACAACACCATCTAGTTCCATGTTAAGCTACAAGGCTTGTGTTATGGATATCAGATAGTTGATACACTACACATATTTAACTTTAAATACGTTATCTATACATATAATAAAATTCTAATTAAGCCGAATCTGTACCTTAAATATTTTTTGGAAAATCTTATTGAAATAGACATTATTATCGATGCAGAGGCCGAATCTATAGTTTTTAGAATTTTTGTGTGTCTGTCTGTTTGTCTGTTTGTCTGTTTGTCTGTCTGTCTGTTACCTCATCGCAGAAAAACTACTAGAGGGATTTTGATGAAATTCGGTATGATGATAGCTGGATATCCGAGTCAACATATAGGATACTTTTTACCGCGGGAGATTATCTCATTTCCACGGGAGTACACGTTATAACACAACCCACAAAATATTTATGATCAGAATTTCTTGAAACTTGGTATTAATGCTCTTCCTCTAAGCCGCGGGTTTTGCTAGTTATAATATAAATATAATCACTCATGACTGGAGTACAAACATTCGTGCTCAACACACAAACGAATGCACCCAGCGGGACTCGAACCCGCGACCGCTGGCACAGCAAGTAGGGTCACTACAAACCGAGCCAAACGAGTCCTTAAGTTTATACATATAAAAGCGAAAGGTTATTCACTCACTGAGCAAACTCGAAGTTACAAAAACTATTTGACCTATGAAAAGAAAGTTTGGTAGATAAGTAGTTTATGGGTAGAAGACGACGCAAACCTTTTGCGTCAGGGCCGAAATAAGGGTGTCTTAGGACTATCATATTAAGCTTATATAAAAATCATACGATTTTTTGGCTAAAGAGTAGACGTATAGATGAGTTATTTTGCCGTAACATAAATTTTACGATAATAAAACCTAATTGTAAATAAACCGGAATCACTTTGTGTAATTTAATGAGATCAATTCATACGATTTATCGTAAAGTTACCTAAGAACTATTAAAGTGGGAACCAATAAAGTTGTAAATAATATTGTTTACAGCGTTGAGTGTTATTATAATAAATTATAGTAATATATTATAACCCGTGATCTAGAATAATTAAACGACTTGTGATGCTGATATCAATTTGTTACTAAAACTATAAAATTATTTGGATCTTTCTATTATATCATAAAATACATACATACAACAAAAAATTTCCTATATAGTTTTTCAGGGTCCCATCCTGTAAAGTGTAAACCAATATCGGGTCACCAAAAGTTTTGTATTTTGGCGAGGTGTTTCGAAAATAAATCGCTATACAAAGCACGGCGTCCTTAAGTGATTTGGTAATAGGTACTTTCCATACAGCACTTGATTTAATTGCCACACAGCGGTATGTCTTTAAATAATAATAACTATAATAACGATGCACTACTACTACTACTCATTAGGCACTACTTAATTTGGTACAGGTGATCTGTTAAAATGGATGAAAGCAGCATTATGCTATGTGAATGCGAATCTATGACAGATAACTTTTTAATATATATATTTTCTAATAGGTATATCTACTCGTAAACCTAGTTCATTTAATTTTCTTGGAAGAAAAACTTATTTTATAATTTAATAAAAAAACAATAAATTATATACATATAGCCTTATTTCAGAACCTTCTACATATCACGCAGCAAATAAAGGTCATAGCTTTTGGTCGTAACATCTTTTAATATATGAATTTTGATATGTAATTACTAATATAATATACTATTTTTTTTATATAAAAAATGTTATGAGTGTTATGCAAAGTGCAGCTGTTACTTCAACATTTAAATTAAAGAACTTCGTTTTATCAGATTGCTTAATCTACTGGTAGTAGGTAAACCTGAGCAGCAACTCCAAGTTAATAAATAGCTAGAGGCAGTACTAAAATCAAGACTATATCGGAATAATCCAGGCTAATAGTATTCTAGGGTTTGGTGCATGATTGCGTAATTACATGCAAGGGTGGTGTGGTATGTGTGAAAGGGGCTTTATAAGTCTCACAGATTTATGATAGGTTAGTTTTTAGTAATAGTTATTTTAGTTTTGATTTTATATTAACATCAGAAGTAGAAAAAAACGTTTAAAACAAAATTATGCAAAGTTTAAAAACTTTGCATAATTTTGCGAAAACTTTCAGTAGTACAAAAATATAAGCTATAAAGCCTACATTACATAGTACAGTACATAGTAGGCAGACAATAGCAAATTTCACACTCACAAAATTTTCGTAATTCTTCTCGGTCGTATATCAACTACTTTATTATGTGGGTTAATTTGAACATATTGATCGGATTATAGAAAAAAATATGAGAATATAAGTCGTTATATTAACCGCTACAAAACAGTGATGGCATCGAATTAATCCAAAACTAGGAAAGCGTAGGAGAAAAGAAAGCTATCAGCAAAATACAATATAATTTGTAACGATGACTAAGTGTAATGGATGTGGCACATCAATGTGGCTCGACGAATTTGATACACAATTTTGATTTCTAGGTAAATCGGAATGAAACGATGCAACTCGTTAACGATATATAGGTATGTGTAATTGAATTATTCGCACTCGGAATAACGTTAGTAGTTAGTAACGTAAATAATGGCCTACGTCAGAAGTTCCGTTATAATCATTATATTTATATATTGGAACTGTGAAAATTATTTCTTTGGATATTGTAATGGTACAATATTTAAATTCGAGACTTTTTGACTACTTAGCTACTATTGGAAATAGATTGTATTGATTGAGGTCTACTGAAATGTTTTTCAAAAAATTTTTTTTTAATTATGTATTTATATTATATCAAATATCTACATATATTTAGCCGTTTTTAACATCCCACAGCTGGGCACGGGGCTTGGCCTTTCTACAATACGAGGGGGGATCAGGTTAAAGCCCACGCTGACCAAGTGCAGGTTGGCGGACTTCACATGCTAGGCTTACGAAAACTTGCTAGGTTCTCTTAGACATACGGTTGTTTGTTCGCACAATGTTTTTCTTCATCGTAAGACAAGACGTGGTAACCATGTTGGAAATGATTCGCGCAGAGACCCGAGATTTGAACCCGCTTCATTCAGTTTCCTAAGCGGGCACGTTATCACTTGGCTACCACTGTCAACGTAATTTAACAAATCTTTACATTCTGCACTAACAGTAAATAATAAATTTCGTAACTATCTCAGAATAATTAATATTATACTATATCATGGTAAGTCTTACGAAAACAACAAGTCTTCTAGTGAAATGACCAAAATGATTAAGGTTATTATTATAATTAAGTATTCTTTTATAGATTTTTTTTATATTCTGGCATTGAATTATATACGCAGAAAGGGTACACTTCAAGGATTTTTTTTTATAAACAACGCTCTATCAAAAAGAGTAAGAGTATATCCTATACAAAAATATTTTTGTAACATCATTGAGTTGGCTACAATAAAAAGAAAATGTAAATCACCACTCTCTAGCACTAAACAGATAATGGAGTGGGTGTCACCTTATAAATATTTTTATTGCATGTTTTTATTAAGTACTTTTAAAAAAAGGAGAGAAATCTTTTCTTTAAAAAAAAAGAATTTTCCAAATCGGTTCAGGCGTCTTCGAGTAATCGGTGAACATACATAAAAAAAAGGTTCCGACGAATTGAGAACCTCCTCCTTTTTTAAAGTCAGTTAACAATAGAATAATTTTATCCACGGTTCCGGTCGCGTAAAATCTGGAATAGAATATAGTGAGATTCACGAATAGTAATAGGTATGAAACCTTCTTTAATTGATGTAGTATTAAATATTAAAGTAGTAGTTAGAAACAAAAAAGTGTAATAAATATTTTAACAGATTTTATCTTAAGCACATTGCATCTTTAGAAAGCTCGGTAAGAAGCTTTAAAAACACACTGATAATTACCAACACTATTTTACATGATTGCTTTTAATGATAATGTTTAAATTAGTATTTATAATTTCTATATGAAATCTTAGTCTAGAAAGTCCAGTTTTACTTTAAATTAAATTTCTATTTTGGGCAACTAACATTCTTCGTTTACCCCAAAAAGGTGGGTTCATGTTTAAAACATTAGCTTATCTGGTTTGGCGCCGCACCATTTACAGTAAAGAAACCTGACCTGGAATCGAAGTCAGGACCCAGTGAACTAAACCAGTGACATAGTATCTAATGCGATGTGTAATGTAGGCAGTAGTCTAGATGATCTAGATTTAAGTAATTTAGGACATGATTTGTTTAGATTTAATCATTATTTATAAAATGAATGCAAATATGTAAAATTTCGCTTTAAACGTCTAAAGAGGTCTTAGATCTTAAAGAAAGTAAATTATTTAGATTTTCTATATTGGTAATTCAGTATTAACAACGTGATATTCATAGTTTATGTGATATAATGAATAAGTATGTAAGGTAAAATGATTTGAAGACACTATATATATATATATATATATATATATATATATATATATATACATAGATTTCGTACATATATATGCACGTATATTACTTACGCAAAATAAGATAGACAAGACAAGGCGCAACGCAATACCCGGTCATTTAATGTTTAAAGGAAAAAAATATAGCTATAACATTAACTGTGAACATGAATGATATTTTTGAGTTAAATTTTGATTTCTCAATTAACATTAATTCCTTTTTCAAACCACATAATAATTTACGATAATTGAAATTTTAGAGTCACCTTGACAGTCTGTGGTTTGATACAAAAACTAAACACGTATTTGCATTTATAATATCCAACCAAATTTAATGATAAATTATACGTCTAAACGTTTTTTTAAAAGCTTTATCGTCTGTATAAAGTAAATAATATTATATTGTACAATATACATTATTATTAATTATATATTAATCCTAATGAAATAAATACTAACTGAGGAACATTATACATTTATGGTTTGTCTAATTTATTATCTATCGCCCAGGCCAAAGTACTGGAGTCGGCGCCAAGAAGACCAAATTTTGACAGTGTATTTCTATGATGACATAGGTAACCCCTATATATATTTTTATATTAAAACTAGCGACTCACTCTCGCTCCGCTCAGGTTCGTCCCTAGATACGTTTCTACGGTTAGTATAGATTTCTCAGAGATCACATATTTTCTCGCAGTAAAAAGTATCCTATTTGTTGACCCGGATGAGCTATTATCATTCCAATTTTTTTCAAAATCTGTGCAGTGGTTTTCTCGTGATGCGTTCCCAGACACACAGACAAAAACTCTAAAAACTATAGATTCGACCTCTGAATGGATAATAATGATTATTTCGATAAGATTTTCTAAAAAGTAATGTCCAGATTGGGCTCTGTTAGAATTTTATTATATGTACCTATAGATTGTTCGGACACATATTGCTTAAAAGATGCGAAGCCAGATCCGGCTGTTAGTTGTAACATAGAAAGATAGACATACATATGTTATGTACATATGTATTCAAAAAACACTATTTTTTGGACACTAAAAAAAGGAAGTGCGACAATTAACTTACGACAATCTCAAATACGAAAGTTATCGTAAAAGGAATAAATGATTAATTTCTGCCACATAGATTTTTATGAATATTTTTAATTCAGGAAAGAAAGAAATATAACAAGTTTAAGATTTAAACTATCATTTGTTTTTGAACACCGGTTTATTTATTTTTTTATTAATAAAATATAAAAAATACTTAAAAGCTTTCATTTATTTAACTTTATATTATAAAAAAGCGACGTCAAAAGAAAAACTATTTTTAGATATTTTATTAATGTATCTACATATCATCCCAATTACTTTGCTAGTTCCGTTTCCCATTGATCTCCGTCCTGATTTAAATAATAGTCAAATATCCCAAATTGGGAAATGTCAACTAATTTTATTACCATGTAAATAAAGATGGCAGATCAAAGTGTAGGAAGAGCATAATCCAATTTCCTGCCTACATTGTAATACGTTTCGCCTGAGATAACCCAAAAATATCTATAGCGATTCATCTAAATAACTTTCTCTATAAAAGACTAAAGTATTTAATTTCCTTTGATATTAATATTATAATTTGACTTATTTCTAATTTATGTTAAACATATTTTGGAAATCGATAATTTGCCGTATTAATTTAGCATTAATTTTATTTTTATTTAATTTATTGATATTACGACAATCCATCACTGTTACTATTAGGGTATTGCTAGTTTTTCTTAATTATTTATTGAAGATATAATTTCACAATGTTATTTCAGAACCAATAGAAAAGGCACCTTTTAGGTAAAATTTGAGAGTTTCAAAAATCAAACCTTTTATTTATAATCTGAACGAAGTATTATTGAAGAAGAACTGAATTATAAATTGTCACATTATTTTATTAACAGTAATCTAATATGTGATTTTATAATTGAACTTGAATTAATACAATATGTATCGTAAATAAGTTCGTTACGCGGAAGTCTTAATGACATCCGTAGAGTCGTTTGATTCTAATTTGCCATTTAGTAGCAGTCTAATATTATTTCCTTATTTTCATTTTTTAGTAGACTGGCCAATGCAAAACAATAACAAAAAATTAAAAAAAATGGACAATGATGATGATTTGACACATTACACTATTACAAATGCATTTTTTTCTGTATATATTTGTTACCCCTTTACCCAGAAACGACTGGACGGATTTGGATGAAATTTAGTTCATTGTTAGATTATGACCTGGATTAACACAAGACTCATAGTATCTGATACTATATTAAATTCAAAAGTCATCTAAACGTATCCGAGAAAAGCGAAGGTATGCCGCTAGTATAATAAATACGAAGGACTGTTATGAGTGGGCATGTTTATAAGTACTGTCTTCACGTTATGATGGCTGAACAGAGTGAAATTTAGAACGAAAATAAATTATATTCTTAATTAACACATAATGTAGATATACATATATGTATAATCGACTTACCAACCTCGACCAACAACTAGCTTTATTGTTTTAAACCTTAATAAGAGGGCTTGTTTATTTTAATTTTCTTCATAATGTTTGTATTTAAACTTACGGGCTGATTGAATTTATATGAACCTTTTTCTCAATTTTATAATCATTATAGCTTTATGTAAGGTTTTTATTCATAAATGAGTACGTTATTTTTAATTGAACGGATACGACCACTTTATAAGTAGGTCAGCAATGCAGCGAAATGCATTTATTTGAAGCGCGAACGCGTGCAGAGCTTATAAGTAGCTTTATTATAAATACTACTAGTTATTTTATGCAAGAGCTTCTTGATTATATGATCATTAAAAAAATATAAATCCTTCACATCCCTAGTGATTCGATTCGTAAAAGAATAAATTTTGCAACTCCCACATATGTATGATCGCAATACATAACAAAATAACTAATGTGAAATAAAAATTTAAACCCATATCGTTAAGAAACACTATCATCACTGTTTCATTAGAAAGTTGAAACCATTTTCAATAAAAAACAAGAACAAAAGTAAAACTTGGTGTTTGAGTTACATGAAATCTATTAACAATTTATCGTTTAAATCAAATGCTGATCAGATAGATTCACACCACTTATCTTTTCACTATGACAGATCCATTATGTTGGAAAAGCAATGCATATTATATATATAATGTGATAATGTATTTCTGTTTGTGCACTTAAGCGATGTTATGATTGGAAGCAAAGTAAGATACGAGAAACGTTCGATATGAACAACTAATTACCTAAAATAATTTGATTTATAAATAAACTAGCGACTCACCTCGCTCCGCATGGGTTCGTTCCTACTTACGTTTAAACGTTTAGTATAGATTTTTCAGAGATGAGATATTTTCACGCAGTAAAAAGTATCCTATATATTGATCCGGATAACCAGCTATCATCATACCAAATTTCATCAAAATGTGTCCAGAAGTATTCTCGCGATGCGCTCACAGACAGACAGACAAAAATTCTAAAAACTATAGATTCGACCTTTGTATCGATAATAATGACTATTTTAATAAGATTTTCAAAAGAAAGTTTAATGTACAGGTTCAATTCAGAATTTTATATTTTATAGGTATAGATAGATAAAAATAACTTTTTTTATCAAATTTTAAATAATTCTAAAAATATAACTTTTATAATATTTTAAATGTTATAGGTAGATAAAACTTTAAAAATTATGTTTGTTAATACAGTATATAATTCCACATGCATTTAGTAAAAATCTGTTATTTTGACGCTTTAATTTTATATATATATATATATATATATATAAACGTATACACCTACGTATTTAAACGATTTGAAATTAATTTATTTAAGTAAAAGCGGAAATGAAATGGAAAAAAATATGTCTAAAAATTGAATTTATAATAGTCTTTTAAGTATTTTTACATATTCTATGGAATTAATAAGGAAGAGATAACTAACTTAAAATGTACTACGCTGGTGGCAATATTCAATAATAACATACTCGTACATTATAGTTTTATTTTCGTACGTTGCCCATCGAATCGGCAGCAGTGATTTTATGGTCTAATGTTTATTTTGAGTGCACGTTTATCCAAGTGCATTCTGTTTATACCTTAGCTCTGAGTGTACTAGAAGATCTATAGGTATGTAATTTACGAAAATACATTGTACGTAGGTACTATCTGTATTTAAAACTTAGATCGTGTGCGGCTAAAATTTAATATTTTTTTTTGTAATATTATATATACTAAATTAAAACTAGGTATTTAAAAGTAAAATTTATAGTCTTAACACTAAAATTACTTGTTATTTTATTATTTAGAGTTGAATAACAAGAAACGTATCTATTGTTTCTAATATAAAAAATGTGTATGTACTTATGTACGAACGTAAGAAGTTATACTTCTTTGGCGTAACAGAATAAAAATAACTAAAGATTTCATCCCGTATGTCACAACTCTGTAAAAGGAATGCAACTAACTTCATCATGTCGCTTTTTGGCTGTCGGTGTGCGCGCTCATCGTAAAAATTTTACTCTCATATTTTTTTTAAACGTGCCAAAAAAAGTATAACTTAAAAAATTATAAATTAATAAAAAATGCTATTGTTTTGTGTGCAAGTACATATTGTGACATATTAACTATGTTTTTTCAACTAGTATTTTTAAATGCCATATATCTAAGTAACTCTGTATATGTAAAATACATTTGATATCATTTCTTTTTTACTGTTCTTAGGTTAAATACTTACATTGTAGGTTGATAACCTTTAGGTCTCTCTTCCTTACATTCACATAGGAATGAAATAAACTTGTGTAGATTTTGTAAAAATTTCATATATGAGTAAAACATATCCGTATAAGGTGTTTATATATAAATATTACTGTTATTGAGCCGGTTAACGCAAACAATTATTATGGATTTCAATCCAAGCTTTTAGGCCTTTTATTATCTACTAAATTAAAACTGTGGCGCCAGCCGTTAGTGAACAAATAACCAAATTTTTACCTTTTATGAGAATTTTTGTGTTTTATGAATGTATAAAACATTCGAAATTGTTAAAATATCCTAAATTAAAATTTTACTGATGCGAATTGTTTCATGTTGAAAGTAAGAGAAGTATTAATAAGGTTAAATGCAATAAGTTTGTCAATATATTACATTTTATTATTTTGAGTGAGACTTATTATATTATTATAAATATTTTTCGTTATTGGATGTATGTATGTAAAGCTGAACTCTAAATAGTTTACTAATATGTTTATGATTGGAATAAATAGAAACAGCTATTCATTTGTTTACTCCTGCTCTTTCTATTTTTTATTTTTAATATGTAGCTGGATGGAAAGGAGATATCAGAGGGAGAAATACCTAAAAATATTTTTTATTAATAATAACAATTATTATTTTTGAACGATGTTCTTTGAGTGCCTCTGATGCAGTCTTCAATAAGGACTTCTGTTTTATATCCAGATTGAAATAATGTTGATTACAATATTACTTTTATTTAACAAGGAATATTGTTCTTGCATATTTAATTCTAAACGCAACAGCAACATTCGATCAAACACTTAACATCGTAGCAGTAGACTCAAGCGCTCTCAAGGAAAGTACTAAAACGACGAAAGGCTTAACATTCAACAGAACTGCTTGTTTGTGATGAAAATGCACGGGAATGTCATTTCTGTGTTAAAGAAAGAATTAATGTTTTTCTATATCTCTATAGTGTCACTTGATAAACCTACGGAAAGCGAAAAATATGTTGGGCCACAGATTTGGGACTTGAGGCAATCTACACATAGTTTTAGCGCACGTGTACTTAATTGGCACAGCATATTCCTGACTTAAAATCTGAAAAAAATATTACTAATGAGCTCAAAAAATCGATTATTATTATTGACATATCAAGTTTTCTTCAGAGCAGCCACAGATTGTCATAAGTAAAAGGACGAAAAGTGAAACGTGTTCTTTTGTCTGAAACGCTAAAGGGAGCGTCAACAGTGTAGACTGGAGTCGATCAAAACACTTCACAGCATTGTCGAGTGCTCTTGCGAGTGAAATGGCAACGACACGACTGTCAATAGCGGATGGTGACAGCATATTGACTGTAGCAAATGCTGTTGAAAAATAAAGTCTAGTCTAGTAGGGATTTATATTTTCTTTTTTTTTTATTTCACGAATAATGTTAAATTGAACGAGGAATATTATCATAGGGCCACTTGAAAAAGAAAGAGTCCTTTAAAACCATACAGCAGTCCATTTTTGTTAATTCCATGTTAGTTATATTTACTTGTTTATATACATATTGTAAAAACTGAAATGTCTGCAAGTTGTTTTGTTTCAATTGTGGCTTAAAACGGCGTGTGACATACCGGTTTATTTCTGTAAGTGTAACGGAACGCAGGACGGTATTTTAATGGAGAGGGATTCCACTGGAATGACGATACGAAGTTTACAAAGGTTGCAAATGAGGGATAAATTAGCGAATAATTGATTTAAAGTGATTTAAATTATAACTAGGGTTTTAGCCTATAGTTAATATATTTTGGCTTTGTAAGTTAAATGCTTTTAATTTCTAAAAAGATTAAAATTTATATATGACACACGGTACAAAAACCACACATTTTCTAATATAATGAAAATTTATGATTTTTATTAGTTTTATCAATATTATAATAAAAAAAATATTTTGTAAAGAGACTTTGTTATTGTTTATTTGTTAATATCTACGATATTTTAACGACTTTTACGGTTTCTGTAGTTTAGGTATTTTCATAATCAACATTGTTTAATTGCAAGATTTAATTCATAAAAAAAGTGACATCAACAGCATATTTTCATACTAATATTATTAATGTGAAAGTGTGTTTGTTTGTTTGTCCTTCTTTCACGTCGATACAGAGTGACAGATTGGCGTGATTTTGTGTGTGGGGATAGTTGGAGAGCTGGAGAATGACAAACACGTCATAATACAACCCACAATAACTCATCATACCTATGTGTATAATATATACTTAGTCTTAAGTCCATCTATTCCATACTAACCGTTAAGACGTAACGTACCTAGGGACCAACGCGAGCGAAGCAAGGGTGAGTCGTTAGTACTTCTACATGTAGTAATATCTTTTTTAGATATAACATATTATGTACCTACTCTATAATATTTTGTATTAACCATAAAGATTTTATTTAATTATAATACGAATTCGCATTATATGTTTATTCATATAATGTGGAAACGTTCTTCATTTCAAAACTACAAGAGAGTGTTTGTTACGTCGCAATGAATCGACAAATACTTTTTATTTTCAAGAAATAAATGAAACATCAACATCATCACTTCGCTACTTGTTAATATGAGAATAAGTGAGTGCAATCACTACACCACACTAATTTTATGCTTATTTTATTACCGTGCATTGCAAATAAAATGCAACAATACATCGAATCGACTGTCAAGTTCACCGGTGATTTATTCGAACATCTGCGGCTCTTTGTGAGTCACGTGTGTGAGATGCATCAGCTGCTTTTAGTTTATAGTATTTTGGGAAGGAATTTGGATATTTAATTTTCATTGATTTACATGAGTAATTTTATGTAGAGCATTATTAGTAAGTCAAAATTGATACATTTTTTTCTCTATTTAAGGCCAACATGTTTGGTAGAAGTCTCTTTAGATTTTTAATAAACTGCAAAAATTTAACGGTTTTCGATAGGGGCATAGTGAATAGATATTTGCTTCGTAAAGGTGCCGAAAATGCGATCTCCAGATTATGCTAGAATTTTCTAACCCCTGTGTATATCCTATAAAGTATTGATGCTATGTCAGAAATTTGTTTGGTTTTATTTCTTTTAGGTAATTAAAATAACTTAAATAAATTTAATCATGACCCTCGCTCCCCTCGGGTTCGTCCCTAGTTACGTTTTAACGATTTCTCAGAAATATTTCTCTGCGGTAAAACATATCCTATAATATGTTGACCCGGATAACCAGCTATCACCATACCAAATTTTCTCAAAATACCTGCAATGGTTTTTCTGTGATGCGGTAACAGACAGACAGACAAAAATTCTAAAAACTATAGATTCAGCATCTGTATCGATAATAATGACTATTTATTTAAATAAGATTTTCAAAAAAAATATTTAATGTACAGATTCGACTCAGAATTTTGTTATGTGTATACATTATTGGAATGCTACAAAAACTAATAGTACCTACCTACCTAAATAATGAAATATAATTATCAATTATAATTCAACTTAGTTTTAACTTAGGTCTCACCTTACCTTGTAAGTAGGATGTTTTAATATATTTGCAGTATAAATTAAAAGCTATTTACATTTCAGTACAACTTTATGTTTTACATACTCTCGTACGAAATTTAATAATGTAAGTCACTGACTTGCCCATAAAGATTTACACTTTATGTGCCAGTGCGGAATTTCCTCGCATTATACAGTTGAAATCTACAATAAATATTTACTTAGCCTTGTTCGATATGTTGTTGGTGAATAATGTATTAATTTTATATATGTATAAGGCTTATTATGTAACGACATCAACAGTTTGTCCTTGCTTCTATAAAACATCTATACTATAATAAAATTGTAGAGGTCGAATGTCTGTACATAGAAAAAAAATGCTTAAATCCGAGTCAGGGGGATGTAAGAAGAGCAATAGAACCGATCCAGTTTTTTTCAAATTTTTTGTTTCTCTGTCTGTTTGTCTGTTTGTACGAGCTAATCTCCGAAGCCGCTGGACTGATTTGAATGAAATTTTGCATGGTGGTACCTTATATCCCCGGTCAACATATAGGATACTTTTCATCCCGGAAAATCAAAGAGTTCCCGTGGGATAGTTAAAAAACTAACTTATACAGCTTACTACACAAAAACTACGGATTGGATTTTAGTGAAACTTTACAATAATATTGTTCGTATATCAGGATAACAAATAGACTACTTTTTATCCCGGAAAAATGTACGGTTCCCGTGGGATAGATTTGTTTTTGTTTGTCTAGAGGCGAACCCGAGCGAAGCGAGGGTGAGCCGCTAGTATCTAATATAAAGAGGCAATATACTGAAATTGATTATAATTGAGCTATTTTATAAATATTGACGTGAAGTATATTTAGTAGCGGACTGGATTCACACAGCATTATACTGCACGTCCTTCGTTACCTACTGCAAAAACGTAGGTAGGTACATCGCTAAGCACGTTTAACGGATAGGTACTCACCGGACTTATCAATCAAGCCGAATGAACTTGAATATCTCTTATTGACTGACGATTGTTTAAGAAAACTGTCACAGTACGTCTTTTACACGAATGCAAATTTATCGTTTAAACACCTCGCTATTTCTTATGTTAATACAATGTTAATGAATTAATGCTTTTTTTAAAAGTGCAGTGGATAACCGTGTGAACTATGAATCTAGTAAGTATTAAAAGCACACATAGGGTACATCACGTAAAGTATATAATGATTATGTTAATATTTTTATTATACCTATTACCTACTATTTTATACTACACTAGCGATTCACACTTCGCTCGGGTTCGTCACTAGCTTCCCTGTTGAAAAACTCCAATAGGATCCCATCAAAAGCGACAAAAACCACATAGAAACCAATAAATATTTATTGGTTTCTATGTGGCTTTTGTCGCTTTTGATGAGATGCTATTGGAGTTTTTCAACAGGGTTGCTTCCCCATACAAATTTTCATCCGCATTCTTATCCCCTTAAGGGATGATTTCCAGGATAAAAACTATTTCACTCACTCACTATTCCTATCACGATTTAAAAAAATCTTATTTTAGTAAAAAAAAAAAACTTTTAATTTATTTTATACAAAGCTTGTCCTGACAATACAAAACAATAAACACAAAAAAAGGAGTTATCCAATTTCGCGCAGTCGATCGGAAGTTATGCGCATACATACATTTCGTATCAATAAAAATGAATCATTTTTATTTATATAGATTAACTAGCACTTGTGCGCGGTTGCGCCTGAAATATAAATATTCGTACCTATAGATTAGATGCTCTTTATTTTCCACAGATTTGGTATGTGATATTATTATGGCCTCAAATAATAACGATCTAATAATCGTTACTTTACATACGTCTTATTATTTCTATGACCTTTACCTGTAGATATGTTATGTATTTAGAAACAAAAAATTAAAAATAAATATTTTCGTCATTTCCAGGTAACCCCAACGACAAGATCCTGTACGGGAGACCAAACAAACGTCGCAGCGCGTCTTTTCCTGCGCCCCGCTCCCTCGACCGTCGCCATTCCTTAAGGATCTTCGGTTCATCTAGCAAGTACTTGCAGCGATGCGCTTCAACACGCAGCTTACACCACAAACACGCCAACACAACAGATAGCTCGTCTTCCACCGATTATCCTCCAAGTGTAGAATCTGCGTCGCCTAGTAAGTTTTGTTTTCGCATGTCATTTTTTTAAATATTTTTATATGTTGCTGCTATAAAACGCCGTGCTGCTTTAAATAGTCGTTTTAGAATGTTTATATGTAATTATGTATATTTAATTAGAATGAGATTGTTTATATATTTTTTGTTGTAATAGATAGATTTACATATACAGTATACTAGTGTTCGCTCAGTGGTCGAAATTCGACCATTATCATTACCATTTATGAATAGATTTTACGTATTAAAATAAAATAACTGTTTTCAATTTTTATTAATAACACTTGAGCTCGTTAATAGCTTCTAAATAAAAAAAAGAAAATCAAGTAACAAACAGAGCAGAAAAATGATCTGTTTTATCTTTGTTTTTTTTTTATGGATTTATTAATTAACTTTATCTTAGTGATAATCATAAGTTTATAGATATCAGGCCACTTAAATAACTGCATTTCATCTCAAAATTTCCAGAGAAAGTGTCGTTGCTCTCCCGCTTATTCAGACGAAGCGGCCGCAGCAAGCAGACCCGCGCGATGAGCACCTTCTCTGCCCAGTTCCCGCCCACTGAGTGGTTTAACTCGAAGGCGGTACATCTGCATTGTGTCGCAACACAAACTGACTCTAAGGTGAATATTTTTGACTACTCATATAAATGTAAAAGTTTACATCTATACCTACATATAATAAAATTGTATCTAAGTCGAATCTGTACATTAAAATTTTTTTGGAAAGTCTTATTGAAATAGACATTATTATCATACAGAGGCCGAATCTATAGTTTTTAGAATTTTTGGTTAGTATGGTTTTAAGCATGGCCACAGATGACATAATACTATACGACCATATTGAGGAATACAAAAACTACTGCAAACTATTATAACTTGGAACTAGTACAAGGAGCAACAGATTCCGACTACTTTGATCTATTTACTTAGCGCTCTAATATTTAGCTTTTTATATTTATTATATATATATATTAATTTTTTTTTATTACCTACTTTCAGGAGTCCCTGCAGAGTCAAACTTCAATAGTATCATCGTACTATGACGGTTCGGAGATCAGCAATCGGTCATCGACACTACCAAGGAGGCACAAAAGACATCTTTCCACCGAATCAGGATTAGCTACTTCTATACAATATGATCATTCACCTATAAGGCAATCAAGCCCTAGTTCTGGAAGTCTTCCAAGATCAACATTAAGCAGAAGTTCTACTAATAAAACAATTTTAGATCATTTTGGATCACCTCAAAGAAATAGTGAACCCAAGTTACGAGATAGTCCTAATGGAAGCTTAAGACGTGTGGACTATTCTGATAATGTCATGTCTACTAGTGGTCCATCTAGTTTAGAATCAAACATTCATCGAACACCAAGAAAAGACTGTAAAAACGGTCCGTCCGATCTAAATTCGCCGATAAAAAGAAGCTATCAAACTAGTAGCAGTGGCCACTCTAGTTTAGAATCGCACATATCAGATCGCACGCTTAAACCTTCGCCTAGTCATAGTAATGGAACAGGTTTAAGCAGAGCGCAGTCACTTGTTAAAGTTCAAAGTTTACAAAGTTCCCCAAAAAGTTTACATAAGTATAGAACAAAACCTCCAATCGTAGGTGGTGAAATAAAAAATGGTAAGAGTACCTCCCCCCGAACTTCGCCAAAAAACTGTCCAAATACACCCAAAAAAACCGCAACCCCTCTGCATAATAAAACTTTGGGGTCTAAAGTTGAAAATCCAGCGACTGCTATGCTTGCGAGTTCCAATTCAAACAATTCTATTACACTAAAAGTCACTACCAATACCATGTCACAAAATGGCGGAACTAACACCAAAGTATACGTACAAAATTCTCCTGTTCGATCTGTTATCACGTTTGAAAATGGTAAAGTTACCGAAGCTACTAATGGGAGCAACATCTATATCATTAACGACGATAGACAGGTAGTATCGGTGTCCCAAAATGGAGTAACTAATCAAACCTCAAAAAACCCGCAAGAAACCTCATTTGACGTCTGCGTCGAAAAAAAGAAACAAATGTACCAAGAGCCGGAACCTGTAAAAGTACAAGAAAACAAATTCAATAAGAATTCGATTAACGACACGGGTATGAATAATAATCGAAAACTATCTTTACAAATAGGTGGCGCAGCGAACAACAATAGCTTTATTTACAAGAACCAGCTAAATAATACTAATGAGGTTGCTTCGAATCCAGCTTCTCCGGCTATTCACAACAACATCCATAATATTGAAACTAGCGCCAATAGCAATCCGTCAACTCCGACAAAAAGTTACGACAATGTAATCGGATCTTTGGGTAATTTAAGATACCAAAAAAACTCACTAACATCAGCGAATAGCGGACTGCACACGAATATAAATTCGAATAGCGAATTAAAAAGCGTCGACTTGCTAAAAAAGGCTGCAGCTTTGCAAATGTTAAATGGGCTTCCAAATGTTCACAACAGGATGAGCTCAGAGTCTATAGCAAATTTATTGACGAAAGGTATCGATCAAAAACCGACAGTGCTAGGTTCGGAACCCAATCTTACACTGAAAAATCAAGAATTGATTAAAGATATCAACACCTCGACGGAGAAAATAAACTGTTTAGAAAACAAACAGAAACGGTACAGCCTCAGCCAGGATAGTAAGAAAGATCATGACTTTTATAATTTTCCAAGCCTGAGCGACTTGAGCTTTAATTTTACTAGTTTAGCAGCACAAAAGATATTGAAAGGGGTCAGTATAAATAGTGTGGACACGTTGGTAGAGTTAAATATGGCTGCCAACGGTTCGGAGAAGCAAAATAATCGCGACGTCGCTGCAGTGTGTACGGACTTCGGCCTTGTATAGTATTTAGGCAGTTTGTTTTGTTTAAATGTACAATAGTAGTCTTAATCGATCAATATAAGCTAGTTAAAAACTTATTTGTAACTTCATAACATACTATAGATACACGCTATATTTAGTTTGGACTTTGTACTCATTTGAGATTTTTATACTCTCCAACTTATAAAATTGTCCTTTAGAAATTTTTTCATGTATCCCTTTAATGGATTTTAGTCTACTAACCTATCTACAACATTAAATGTAGAAATTTATATCATTCAGTATTCATATTAACATTTGGTAAATTCTTAGTTTGTAGTTCACTGCAAATGTAACATCTAGTATCAGTAATACAGACGTAATTTATGGCACACAAGTGATAAGATGACATAGCTTTTAACTTATTTTATTATGCAATTTTTCAATGATTAAACATTAAAAAAAACCACTTGTCTGATCTTATATAGTAGTTAATAAACTACATAACTAAAAGAACTTACCAAAATTTGTTTAACCAAACTACCTACTGATACTAGAACAAAAGTAATGATGAGTATGACAATAAATTACTTCATGCAAAACAATGGTGGCCTAAGAATACCCATCCATAATGGAATTTAGTGCCTATATCAAGTATTAGATTATAACCTGTCACTATTTGTAGTACTAGTATATTTTAAAATTTAGCCTTTAGCACATATCTATCCACTTCATTTGGACTTACCTTTTCCACGCATTAGCACTTCTGTTTGTGCCATCACAGCTTCCAGTGAAAAAGTTGAGTACAAACTAGAATACATCTCTCTATGAAAAACAGATTCCATCCAAAGATGGGAATTTATAGGGGTGTTATGTAAAATGTATGTCATGTATAAGTGCCATAAAACCATAATGTTATGAAATGTGAATCAAACCGTTGGTATGATTTTGGAAAATTGGCGACCATTATGTTTATTTGTTTGCTGCACTTTAAGTGAAGCATAAATAAAGGGTAATATTTATTCATTAGAGAATATAATCGGAAGTCAATGCATACTAGGGTTAAGTGTTCAGTAACGCCATTTGTAAAAAATGTATTAACAATATAAGTTGATGCTTTAATTTATTTGTTTCATTTATTCCTATATACCTTGTGACATCATGTTGTATAAAATTAAAAAAAATAAAGCCTTTTTAAACAAAGGTTACATAAAATAGAAAATTTTATTAAATGCGCTTTAAAGTATTGATTAGAATATATATTATAACTAAGAGCAAGTTATAGTACTGTGCTCCATTACATCATTTACTTGTGACGGCTCAGTTTCAGTCTGATTTTTAATAGAATTCAGCCAGTCATCAGTAGGGTTGATTTTTTTTACATCTGAATCAGAACACTCACTTTTTTCTTCATCAGAATTAAGTTCTTCACATTCTGTTTCTTTAGGACTATCAACACAGTCTTCATTATTATTAATGGAATTGTTCACTTGACTCGCTTCAGTATCTAAATTTCTAAATTGCTTCGAAACTTCTTCTGTTTGAACATTGACATAGCATACACAATCCTCAGTTTCCGTAACCTGTTTCAATGCAGCTTCTTCTATAGCTTCCAATTCTTCTAGATCTTCTTTCACAATTAATTCTTCTATTGTTTTATAAGAGTACATATGATCATCATTTGGACTAATATAGTCTTCTAATATAAAAGTATTATTATCAAAACTAAGTCTTTCAAAATCAATTACACCATAATTGTTAATATAATCTAATAAACTGGACTCATTACTATAGCATATTTTAATATTCTGAACACAATTTCTTTCGAAGTCTTTGTTATTCTCGCATTGCTTCCGAATAGCATCAAGTTGTCTTAATGTTTTTAGTTCCCTGGCTTTCAAACTCGCATAAATGCGAGCAAAAGATTTTCTAACTGTCGCTTTTATCTAAAAAGAATTCTATTATTAATGGCACATTTATTACAGTAGTTAGATAATACAAAATTTATTAAAAATACTTACATTTTCGATATTTTGCTCGAAATTGTCAGAATCACTCGCCATATTTGTTGTTGTTAGAGTATTTTTTTCTCATACTGGAAATGTCAGTTGTCAAGGTAAGGTAATACGTAGACGATAGTCTTTTAAGCCATAGTCGTGGCCATGGATGACTAATAAAATAGATGAATTAGCTCCATACTAGCCTTTGGTGGATCTATCTATCCCTTTCAGTTGTTTGATAATTAACATGCTATCTCTATATTTGGCGACAACGAGTGGGACAACAACATATTTCTATCGCCGTAACATACATACGTCACTACTGTGACGTCAGTCCAACATTTTTATTTGTCATCCATGTTTGAAATTTTCAAGTTTTAAGTTTTAACCGTTGTTATTATTATACTTATCCCCGGGCTTACCGTTCTTATATTAATTTACATTTAATCTATTTGTAGATAAGTATATATTAGTGCTCATTTGCGCTTGGATACAAACTTTGTGATTTCTTCATTAGTGTTTCTTTCGTTAGTTTGTTTTTTCTATATGTGTTGCGTAAACATGGGAAAGCATTGTAATTGTCAGGGAGGAAAAGAAAGTTTTTCATTCCATAGAATGCCTTATAATGATTCACATCAATTTTAAAACGTATACTTAAAGAGATTCTTAAAGCTATTTTCAAAACAGGGTTTATTCCTAGAGTAAATATATCTGACCAGGGTTCTGCCAATATAGCTGCAATAAATTCATTAATTTCTGATACTAAGGTAAATATACTTCGTAGTGACAAAGATGCATTAAGTGTTATCCATAATGAAGTTAATGGGAACAAAATCTAACATGATGTACCTCATTTACTGAAATGTTTCAGTAATCATTTTCAGAAAAAGAATATGATAGTCAGCATGCTTAATGGGATTATGTTCATATGTTGTATAAAGTAGATGACATTAAAGGTACTGCAAGGCTAACAAAATATACTGACAAGCATATTTATCCAAACTCTTTTGATAAGATGAAGAAATTGAAGGTAATTATACTGTAGTTTAATAAATTAAGGTATATATTACTTTAGATCTTAGATGTTCTCTTAACTTTAATTTAAATTTGTTTTTAATTAAGAAAGACAATTCTTGAAGCTATTGATATGCCCTTATATAATATTATATTATTCTATACTAATATATAAAGTTCAAGAATTTGTTTATTGATTGTATGCACTCATCCACGTTAAATGCTCAGTCCATTAAAAAAATCCTTAGCTCTATAGCCTATTTATTATGTAATGTTAAAAGTTGTTTTAAGGCTTAATTGGCTTATCTACCTAGACCCTAATAATAATAAACTATTACTATATTACTATTCATCTACAGTAGTTACTAATTATAATTATACTATAGTTATAGTTTAATTGACTGTTGCATTGTTATAATACATTCATTTATTGTAATAATATATTTACAGGTGAAGTATGCTGTGCAGGTATTTAGTCGAAGTGTTATAGCATCTTTATGTCGCCTGATGAAGGCTTTTAATTTCCAGAAAGAATACAATTATTGTAATACATTAAATGTAAATATTGAGAATGGCTTATTCACAACTGTGATGATTATATGCATTAATGATTTATTTGATAGTTTAAATTGCTGTGGCTATGAAAGTACCAGCTTACTAAATTTGTTTTCTTTTAATTTGTATAAGACTAAAATGTTTGTTTGTTCGAACGCACTAATCTCAAATCTTTTGCTTTTTATAATCTAAAGATGAAGGTGGTTCTAGAGCTAAGAAACTTTAAACAAACGCAAAAGCTAGATTTTAATATATACCTACAATTAAAACCAAATACCTACATAAGTAACATACCTAATACTCGCTTAATAATGATAATGATATTAACAAAAACTATTGTTCTGTGTAACTTCTAATTTTATTGCATTGTAATATTATAAAATATTTTCATTAACAGTTGTTAAGAAATGAGAAATTTGTTTTGCAATCAGATTTTTTTTGCGGTAGTTAATTTTGTCTATACTAAATTGTTGTACTAATTTGTATTCAATTAATAAAATTCTTTAAAAATGTCCTTTCATTGTAATAAAAAACAATGTAGGTAGGTATTATAAATGTTTAAAAAAAAGGGTATCCTGTTCTCGGATCTGAGGCATTTTTTTTTTCGAATTAGTGGTAGCATTAAAATATGTAGTAAAATAAAATTTTTTGGAACCTATCTTTGTATTTTATTTCGAATTATAATTAATATCAAAAACGAAACGCTTCCTATAAAACCGATAACAATTGTTGAATACCGATAATTTTACGATAAAATACATCCCTACTTAATCGTAATTAATACCGAATTCACATCACTACGAACTAAATTCTCCCAGATTTGCATATGACGTCATACCCTTAGAAAGAGATGCGTGGCGACTCAAAAGAAATACAATAGGCGTGAAAGTGACAGCATATTTTGACTTGCCATTCATACCTTGACTGTCCCTAAATTAAGGGAAATATTATGACAGCTCTAAAATATAAATCAATTTTTATGACATAAGAGCTTATGCTAATAGATATTTTATGTTTGTTATAAAATATATTTAAAATATGAAATTATTCTATAATAGTTAAAATCATTTAGAATACGATTATATACATCAATAAATAGGACATATGTTTTATAAAAAAAAATATTTTAAACGCATTTAACTTATGTATATTTTATAATATAATAAAATATTAATAAACATATCCCATGTAGCTATTTTTAATTTAAAATGGTTAAGTCGGGAAAAATCTTTCTTTGACTATCTTGACCCCCCCGGCCCCCGCTTCGTCTTATTCGCCTTCCGTTTATGAATATGCGCTTGTATGGAGCTCGGTCGGGGTTGGTCGTGGCTACCATAATGTTGCCATTCAATTTTAATAATTTTAATTAGTTATGAATTTGTCAATAACTCTAAATATAAATTACTTTATGATTTCAACTACAAAATGGGCACATTTAATATTACGCATATAATAATATGCAAATTAAAAAGAAACTTTAAATGATTTAAGCACTAATCAACCTATCGAATTATTACATACTTAGTACATAGAGGAATTTGTACATACTTTATTGTCATTTTCTTAAAAATTAGAAAATACTTGTATTTTATAAAATTAAATAATAATATATTTTTCACGGATAATAAAAATTAAAAAGAGATCTAGTACCTATAGCAAGACCGAATTAAAAAAGTGAACATGAACTATTGATTTTTCGTTTGACAACTGGCTTCAAATGAAAAACATCGAACATAGTTTTGCTCTAAGGATAAAATATTTTATTCGCACCAGTATTACTTGTTAATAGGTGTGATTTAAGTTTTGTGAGTTAACATGAGTGAATTGAGGCAGCGTCGAGCTGACGGAGACGGTAACGAAAAAGTGGAAACTGCTGGAGAATCTGATCATGTATTAATAATTATTTATTTAATTTTCAAAAACCAGTTTGTTTAAATGTGTTGCAATAAATACCTTATTGTTGATGTTGGTTTACCAGGTGGATTCCGAAGAGGAGAAGGTTTTAGAAGAGAAGTATGTAGATGAACTAGCGAAATCCTTGCCTCAAGGAACTGATAAAACTCCTGAGATTCTGGATTCGGCGCTTTCTGGATTATCTTCACGGTGAGTGAATAATTTTATAAAAAATATAATAATTGTTTCTATTAAGTATTAGAAAGGCTTCCTGATTATTTTGGCATCTTTTTAATTTTAATTATTATTGTGTATCCATAAATATCAGTACATAGCACACATCTAATATATTATTTCTTTTACTAAAATCTTTTAAAGCAATAAATAAGTGTTTGTATAAACATTATCTCCAGTAAGTTTTTAAAATCCTTACTTCAATATTATTTAGATGGAGAAACTGGGTAATTCGAGGCATCTTTACCTGGCTGATGATTGGTGGATTCTGTTTACTCATTTATGGTGGACCTTTGGCTCTGATGATAACAGTAAGTTTTTTTATTATAAAACTTAATGATAATACTTTTAATTATTTAGTATTTCCTTAACAAAAATTCTTCATTATATATTTTAAAGTTGTAATAAATTTCATTTGTGCATATTAATACTTTTGTTGTTGATCTTTATGTATTGAATTTTTTTTTCTTTAGGTACTATGTGTGCAAGTGAAATGTTTTGAAGAAATCATCAATATCGGATATGCTGTGTACAGGGTGCATGGCCTACCATGGTTCCGCTCCCTTTCTTGGTACTTCTTACTCACATCCAACTACTTCCTTTATGGGGAGAACTTGATTGATTATTTCGGTGTCGTGATTAATAGAACGGTAAGTCTTTTTGAATTAATTGCTTTGTTAATTTGTTTTATATTTTGTAAAAAATTATATCCAGTAATTTATTATTATTATAAAAAAAAATATCTTGATAATTACAATGTTGAGTTAATGGAATATTTTTTGATTTTTTACCTTATTGATATTTAATTTTTAAAAGCATTGTCATAAATAATGAGTAACAACTTGAGCTAGTACTGAGTTGCTCCTATAATGCCCACAGAAACAAGTACATTGAGCTCTTCCTGGTAGTTATTGTTGACTTGATTATTAATTCAGGTTAAGAATTAAACAATCTCGGCCTTTTCTAATGTATGTCTTCTTAATAAATATGTGATACCACCATTAAAATTTAAACGATGAATATTGCAAATTGCAGGAAAGAAATTCTAAACTATTATCATATTATGTGTAGCACTCAAAGTATAATACTTAAGATAATTCCATAATAGTACCTTAATTATCTTTGATTATAAAGACTTATTTCTGAATGACTTTGTAAATAAACATCACATGGCAGTTGTTTCTCTCTGTATTGTTTATTGTTAAGGCAGTATTGTATACTGATTTTTTTGTAATTTTTTATAATACCTATTATTAATCCAAACAGGCCAGTACTCTATACATATAATAAAATTGTAACTAAGCCAAATCTGTACATAAAATACTTCTTTGAAAATCATATTGAAATAGACTTTATTATCGATACAGAAGCCAAATCTATAGTTTTTAGAATTTTTGTCTGTCTGTCTGTTACCGCATCACGGGAAAACCACTAGACAGATTTTGATGGTATGATGATAGCTGGTTATCCAGGTCAACATATAGGATACTTTTTACTGCGGAAAAATATCTCATCTCTGAGCTAAACGTTAAAACGTAACTAGGGACGAACCCGAGCAGAGCGAGGGTGAGTTGCTAGTCTAGTATATTTTGTTAGCTTTTGACATAATTGTTAAACAGGTCTCTCACTGACAGAGAATTGCAGTGAGAAAGGCATATTCTAATTGTTAATCTCAGGGTTCCAGTAGAATAAAGAATAGAAGACAAACTGATTAATAAATTCTAAATAGGGTATTTCATTGGCAGTGAGAAGTTGTATAATAGGCTACTTTAAAGTGCGAAAGTTATATAATAGGCTACTTTAAAAATAAATACGTAAAATTTCTAAACTATTAGAACGGATGATTATGAATAGAACTGCATTTTTTATGAAACTCAAAAAAAATTAAAATATATTTAATTCAAAAATAATCAAATTTTCTGATACAAGATATATCGGTTTTTGTAAGTGTGAACTGTGCAACTGATGAATATATTTTATTTATTATAAATTTAGATTACACCTTACAAGGGATATATCTTAAATAAAACTATCGTTTTGGATTTTGTCGTGGATTTATTTAGATTTTTGCTGTTAAGCATTCGAAACGTCGCGTCGGGAACCAAAAATCTAAAGAAATCCGAAAAAAGTCGGAAAAGATAGTTTTAATTGTTAAACATTCGCGTAATTCTAAGAAAGTATTAAGGGATATATCATATTAGCGGCTCACCCTCGCTTCGCTCGGGTTCGCCTCTAGAAAACAGAAACAAACCTATCTCACGGGAACCGTATATTTTTCTGGGATAGAAAGTAGTAAATGTGTTATTCCAGACTATAATCTATCTCTGTGCCAAATTTCATCTAGATCCGTTCAGCCGTTCTGGCGTGAAAGAGTAACAAACATCCATACTCACAAACTTTCACATTTATGATATTAGTGTAGATAACATGATGTAGGTGAACCTATATCTACCTAAGTTTTATGTAATGACATCTTTGGATTTTTCTAGATACATTTATTACACAGAGGATAAAGTTTTATTACATCTTATAATGTGTAATAAATAAATATATTGTATATAAATAAACATTAACATAATGCTGTAGCATCTATAGGCCTACCTATGGATATTGTAGTTAAAAAATTTAAAAGTAAGAAAGTAGTAGGTACTCAAAGAACCTGCAATAATATGCCTTAGAATGTTTCCCGATACATTGTATCTAACACTTATTTATTGAATTATTGCGCATTTAATGTCTACCTATTTTTAAAATTGGTTATATTAAATACATAAAAAATAAATACATTCATGTAAATAATGAACAATAAGAAAGCCGTTTAATTTCCGAGAAATCAGTGAACATACATAAAAAAGACATACAGACGAACAGAATACCTCCTCCTTTTTGGAAGTAGGTAAAAAAATAAGCTACTTTAGGTAATTAAATTAGGTATTAACAAATTGACTAATAAGATTCTAATACCGTGGATAGTCATTGATCTATAAAATAAATTGGGTTTTTGTGACGAAGTATTAACCTTTTAATTTATATGTATACAACTAACGAATGGCAAACAATTTGTTTTCATTGTTCTGGCTATCGCGGTCCAATTTAGTTCGTTAAGATTGTTATGCATGTGACTATAGTTTTTTTTACGCTATTATCGACATTAATAATACCTAATTCATATAACGCTTTATATTTTCGGTGATAAAAAAAACATACTACGTAATATTAATTGTTTATACAATATTATTTAACTTAAAATATATTGTAAATATTTAAATCGTATTTATTCATATTTCATATGCTTTGTCGGTTACTACATTTCAGACGTTTCCGCCAACCTTAATAACATCGTCGTTGAGTAATAAAGCAATATATAACAAACACATTACTTTCCTTTTGCGTCTCGCAGTCGGGTAAAAATATGCATCTATACAATTATAATTAAAGTGTAACTGATTGCTGTCTCCACATGAAATTATTGATTATAAAACTATTATTTGGGGGTCGTTATTAACGCAATAGAACCCAAAACAATGATTTTTAGAATTTTCGTCTGTTTGCCTATGCGTTTGTGCGCGCTAATCTTAGAAACGGCTTAACCGATTTGGGTGCAGTTTTTACTAATGTATTGTGGTAAGATTTACTTAATATTTAGTATTTGTTTTATTTCAATCGGTTCATAAATTTAAAAAAAAATATGTCAATTTAAATAATCACCCAATGACGCCCGAAGCGACGACCCGAGCGAAGCGAGGGTGAGTCGCTAGTTTTTGTAATATTTTTATTACACCTACTAACAAAACTGAACTGATAGAATAAGGAAAAATAAAAATAGCCATTGCTTACACATGCTCTAGTAAATGTCGTAAATAGGGTCAAGCAATTAGGTCATTTACCTAATTTTAAAATATCTATTGTAATTTGTATTATATGTATATAAAATAAATAAACTCATTGCTGCTATACTAGATTGTATAAACCCTGCATCTAATGAATGTAACGATTGTACAAAGTTAAGAATAATAAGAGAAGTCAGTATAATCTTTAGCTTCTTTTACTTCACATGGGAAATAACGTTATACAACTACTTAATGTAGGCAAGTAATAGGTGTCTTTGGAAAACGTTATTTTGTATAATACACAAGTTGTAGCACCAACTAATAATGTGTAAATGATAAATATATATGGTATATAATATTTCAGTACCTGGGCGACCGAGCTTCGTTCGGAGTTTTCTTTTGTTATATCGTATTTTTACATTAGAAAAAAAACTAAAAACTTCGATAAATACAAAAACAAAAAAAGTAAAAACTTTGTATCCGACTGGGATTTGAACCCGGATGTATGGGATTGCACTATGCACCTTGGCCGCTTGACCACAATACATATGCCCGAGCGTAAGAAATTATCGACCATATTTTGCGACAATAATGCGAAAGAAAACCACATGAAACTTGAAAACACGCGTTTTCCCAGATTTAAAAGTAAACTATATTGATTTTTCGCCCCCAAAAACTACATACCAAATTTCAGCGAAATCGTTAGAGCCGTTTCTGACATCGCCGGTATAAATAAAAAATAAATATACAAGAATTGCTCGTTTGAATATATTAGATAGATAGATAGATAGATAGATTATTATTATCTTAAAAAATACGATATAACAAAAAAGAACTCCGAGTGAGCTCGGTCGCAAAATATTGACTATGACATGTCTAAAAAAAAGTCGTAAATAGAACTTAGAAAATGATTTAATTTTAAAATATCTTATTAAAATCGATATACTTTGAGTATATCTATACATCTCTGATTCGGTTTCTCTTAATATTCTTGATATACGTTAAATCGACAAATTTGTTTAAATTCATTTTGATATAAGAATCGAGGTTAAATCAATTAACGGATTTGCGCCGAATTCGATAATCCTTAATATACCAGCCTACCTAGGTATATAACATGATAGCGAGAACATACAAAGTTTTCAACGGTTTCATTTAATATTAACCTAGTGTATGGATAGGAAATAATTTTCTCATGGGAAATCACTAAAGTAAAACGTTCATTACATAAATGTATTAGGGACTTAGAATATTTTATTTACACTAGCAACTCACCCCGCTCCGCTCGGGTTCCTCCCTAGATTCGTTTTAACGTTTAGCTCAGAGATGAGATATTATCTCGCAGTAAAAATTGTCCTATAGGTATGTTGACCCGGATAACCAGCTACCAAAATTCATCAAAATCTGTCCAGTGGTTTTTCCGTGATGCGATAACAGACAGACAGACAGACAAAAATTCTAAAAACTATAGATTTGGCTTTTATATCGATAATAAAGTCTATTTTAATAAGATTTTCCAAAAAATATTTAATGTACAGATTCGGCTTAGTTACAATTTTATTATATGTATAGATAAATAACGCACGAATTTGCATTGCAAAGCAAATATTCGACGGGTGGATCGTGATTTTTTCCCTTTCAATTACCTATACTAAATTATATAATTTTATTTCTGTTATTTCGAAAACCTTATTTAAGATTTTTTTAGAACAACGAAAATCTGTGACAACGGAATTAGTAAACATTAAAGTTAAGACATGTAGTACCTATCTAACGGCTAAAACATGTAGGGTTGCAGATTTGGAGGTCCTGAGTTCGATTTTTGTCAAAAAATTTTGCCCGCAGACCCACTAGCTTGTCTATAAAAAACGTAGATATTATTTATATATTATACAAACAAACAAATTATTTACTTATTATAATTTACTTCTGCATAAAACTGCTGTACGTAAAATGTATTTTTAATTTTTTAATTTCACCGCACTCAGATAAAAATATTATTACTACATGCCATCATTTTACAGTAGGCTACATACTGTATTAGGTTAAAATCGTGTATTTTGAATATGGATATAATTTATTCTGTTCAGCGGTAATGGCCTTGCATAATACTACTACATTCGAAAGATTAATATTGCTTCATCAAAAGAGACCACATAGCAACATGCTGTAACAGCATTGTCTTTACGTTCTCAATAAAGTATAAGTGCTGTGACTGAAATGATTAATTATCGATTAGATTTATAGTTGACTTTTATTGCTTTGTATGTAGATAAGAATTCCTCTATCCATATTTTTACAACGTAGTGAGTTGAACCCAAGAATTTCATGTTGTAAAATTCTTTATGTAGTGTTTAAAATTAATTAAGATAATTAATATAATAATCAAAAACTAAAAGAAAAATGTCGAAAAGCTATCATGTACTAAAGCGAGGTAAAGTCGTTGGTTATTTGTGAATGCAAAAAAAGTATTATCATAGAATTTTTGCAAAATATATATAGAATAAAAAAAAAAAAACAAATAATATGTTATTACAAATATATTAACGTATTTAACTTACTAAATCTATATATAATATTGGTAGTTAGAGCCTATAATGTATAATTAATATGTCCTTAACTTTCAGGATTATCTCCGTTTCCTGGTGACGTACCACCGTTTCATATCGTTCAGTTTGTACTGCGTTGGATTTGTCTGGTTTGTCCTGTCGTTGGTGAAGCGATATTATATGCGCCAATTCAGCCTCTTCGCCTGGACCCACGTTGCTCTGCTCATCGTGGTGACTCAGAGTTACTTGATCATCCAAAATATATTTGAAGGTAAGTTCATTGTATGATTTGTAATCAGCTCCTGGTTAATTTCTAAGAAATCAATTGTTAACTGGCACACCGGTGTGCCCGCGACTCTAGACAGGTTAATGAAGTTGTTTCTGTTTTAAAGCTGTGGCTAAAATAAAGAAAAAGAATATGTTGCTATAGAAGTTTTAATTTAAGGATATTTTTCATAAGTATGGAGCGAAATGTGACGGTCGACTGAGAATAGGTTCTCAAAGGATTCACGATATTACTTTCCAGTATTCAATGCTTGTATCTAACATTGTATATTCGAGAAATAACATGGGGATTCAATCTATACAGATAAATAAAATTGTCTGTAATATCAAAATAACAGCTTTATACTAAATGTATATGGAATTATATACGGTACTTATAATAAAAACACAATTTTTAAAATTTTTGTCTGTCTGTCTGTTTGTTCCGGCTAATCTGCATAATATGCTGTATAAAATATATGTATATCTACTGTCTTTGTAATGTGCTTATGTACATAAAGTCTTTCATCGTTATTGTTTTCGAGATTATTATGTACATTTTGCTTTGTGTATAATTAATGCCAGTGTAACAAAGGCAGACGTTTTACGTAACTATTAAATATCTAGTTTTGCCTCGGTGCTGTAGTGGCTTGCATATACGGCTGCAGATTCTGATGTTTTGGGTTCGAATTCGGGGCGGGCCAAGTTTAGTTATTGAGTCCTGAACCTAAAGTTGGGAAATTGTTGGTGTTTTACGCCCGTGCTTCAAAGAGCACGTAAAGCCTTCGGTCCTGCGCCTTAACTCTCACTGGTCGCGTTCAGTAGTCGTCCCACGTGTGTATGAGAGTGACAGGAATAGAGAATGCACTTGTGTTTGCGCGCACACTTGTCCATTATAATATCTCCTGTGCAGATGGCTAGTTTCAATGAGATTAACTGCCGTGGTCGACTTCAGTCGGGGGGAAATTATTAGATATTTATATATTTTTTAATGCATTTATTGGAAAAGTAGGTGCCTAAAGCGCAAACATTACAGTGAAAAAGTCATGGTTGTCACAATATCCAAGTATGTCGTGCGCCATTTAAAATCAATACGCAAGCAGATCTATTCATTTAGCTACGTATGTTTACTGATTATACATATACAAGTTATAATGTTAATCCATTTAACCTTTAAGTAATTCTTTGGTAAACGAACGGTGTTGCGTTGATGAAGGTAATGAGAAACGGATTTCGAATGTCATGTGTTAAATATATGTATATGTTTTTCGTTATATACGAGGTCAATTCTACTAGTTATTCTTATAACTCGATACATTAATAACTTCTGATAATGTCTTCCTGATTAAGGCCACGGCGACTGATCTCATTGAGATTAGCCATGTGCACAGGAGACATTATAGTACACAAGTATGTAAGTAGATACTAATGCACTATCTATGTCATCATTCACTCTTACAATCCAATGCTACGACATTTCGACACAGTCGATGAGGACCGATAACTTTGTACTTCCCAATCGCCAACTTCCCAACGATGTGTTACTGAAAATTTCTCAACATAAAAACTATACTTGGCCCGACATGGGACTCGTATCCATGATTTCTGGTTCTGCAGCCGTTCAAGATAGCTTTTGAAATAAATATCATACATAATCACTACATTACAAGTAACTCAAAGTTCAACTACAAGAATCTGTTATTGATCAGGTCGAAAGGTATAAAAATATAGTTAGATATAATGCTCATGCGCGGTACGTAGGCTATCCAATATTTTAAAAAGTAAAGTCAAAATTTGTTTTATTAATGGTTTATTTTTTTTGGAAAAAGGAGACCCATAAACTTATAAATGAATGTATTTTTGTTTTTCTGCCTCGTTTTTCTGGTCAGTGCTTAGTTGGCGTTTTCTAATATAACAATGTCCAAAACAAATACATACTCGGTGACCATTAAACTCCGCATCAGTAAATCATAAAAACAAAGCATAACCATATTTATTTCAGATTGTTTAAAAATTTGTATTAAATTGTCAAATCTAAAATTCTTTATTTAGAGAATAAACTTGCGTAGGTTTCATTTAAAGTGCTCTAATCGTGAGTGGGACGGTGATGTACTTATCTATTTTAGAAATGGAACTTCATATTATTAAAAAAATCTTACAACTACCTTTTTTTACCTTTATATAATTGGTTTATAAAAATATTAACTATAAGGATTTCAACTAAATTTATTTCCCTTATCTTGTGAAAAAAAATAAAAAGTAATAATAAACATAATTTCTTAATTTTGAGATTAATTAATACAAATAAGGTGAAAAATTTAAATAGCAGAATTACTTTGGCCAATGGACTTGAGCCAAAGATGACCTTCGGAAAATGAATCATACAATTTTTTTTATATAATACAGGTACTTACTCTCTAAAATTCATTGAAGTCTTACTTAAAGTAAATACATAAACTATTGAATAGCAATCTCTATCTATAGATAATAATCTGACACATCGACGCCGCGCGTACATTGTCAGGGAAGCCTTTCAACTTATCTAGGTCATACGATAGGGCTGTCGTTAAGAGGGACACGTCTGGATAGGGTAAAAATAATATATGTAGGTACTTATAGAACGAGATTGCAAAATAGCCACGTTTTGTTTTTGTTTATTGTAGGTTTTTATATTAGTCGAGTATATACCGTTCCTAATGTTGGATTAATCAATTGGTTTTTTATGATGAGTGCCAACCCTGTAGTTAAATAGGATTTTATTGGAAAGTTCACATAATTTTACTCATGTTAACCATAACTCTGACCAAAAAGATTTTAAGTTTATAATATGAGTTTCGTTTTCTATATAAAGATATTATGTTTATCTCAAAATAATTTTTAATGTACCATTAATCGCGTACAGATTTGATTTATAACTAGAGACTCACCCTCGCTCCACTGGGGTTTGTCCCTAGATACGTTTTAAGGTAAGTATAGATTTCTCAGAGACGAGATATTTTGCCGTAGTAAAAAGTATCCTATATGCTGACCTGGGTAAACAGCTTTCATTATACCAAATTTCATCAAAATCTGTGCAGTGCATTTTCTTGTGATGCGTTCCCAGACAGACAGTCGAAAATTCTGTATCGATAATAATGATTATTTCAATAAGATTTTACAAAAAATATTTCATGTACAGATTCGAATCAGTTAAATTTTATTATATGTATATTCATGTATTCATGAAAACCCTTTTCCAATAATAACTTTTACTAGCTTTGTTACAGCGAAACTGCGAAATAATAAAAAAAATATTTCACATTTCTTCCACTATGCCGCAAACAACGTTTTCTTTACGCAATAGACCTATAATAACTGGCACTCTTAAAAATATTCAGCAACGATTTCTATTCAGTTGAAAATTATTTTTATATTTAAAAAAAAATGATGTTGGAATAAATAATTGAATTAATTTATGTAAATACATTATGTAGAGTTAAGATTATTATTAAAATGAAAAATGTATTCAATATGTTTTTTGCAACATGTTCAAATTTATTATTATTATTTATAAAAAAATGCAGTAAACTCGAAGCAGCAAATTTTATTATTTGTTCTATGACTCAAATACTATTGTAGTATTAACGCTTCTGTTAAACACTCCTTAAAATATAAAACTTCTTTAAATAATCTCAAATAGGTTCATATTTTTCTATGTTAAACCTTGTTACCAGATACGAATAAACTATAAAGTATTGGTAAACCTTAATAAAAAAAAAATCTTTCTCACTTTAGAAATAAGCAAGCACCAACGATGAGATGACCCTATATTGATATTAATTAATGGATCGATAACGACGACAAATTTCTCACGCTGATAACGAGTCAATAACCTTTGATTAAATAGCTGGTTTTTACTTTGTTTTTAAGGTTAAAATGTACTGATTTTTAATGTTTAGCAATTTTTAATGTTTAAATTGCTGGTGATTTTAATTAGAAATCTTTGTGTTCCTACAAAAATCTTATAGAAATATCTTTTTCACTTTTTAGAAATATCTTTTTCACTTTTTTCACTTTAGAAAAGCCAATTTTCCGAGAAATTTTTCTAATTTTTTTCCATTAAATATTTATTCAGAATATTACAAACATTTTATAAAAAATAACTAAATCGGTCTAATCCATCTTAAGAATACTTGGGCGTATCAACGCTCACAAACGAACAGCATTTCATTTTTATTTATTTAGACAAAAAAATAACTGTTCCTAGTTATTTTGTCGATAAAATAAAAGTACAATTTTATCTTGATTTGAAAAAGCGTTATCAGTCATATCATCATATGTTCTCGTTCACGGACAGTAGTGCCGAATTGATGTAATTATTTGTATGGGCAATAGTATCATTAATTTGAACTGAAAATCAAATACGAGACTTTCCACTTAGAAAGTATTATAGTATTCGGGATAATAAGCTATATTACATACATATGTTATTATCCCCATAACTGCATAGTATACCAAATGTATTGGGCTTGCTTAAATTCATTTTCTCAAAAAAAAATCTTTACTATATATCGTACGCTTTAAATTTTATAAGTTATTCTACAATTTATATAATGTTTCCCGCATATTCAAATGATGATGAAGCAGTTTAAATCGGAACGTCCGTGCATTATATTTCATACTAAACGTACACGTTGCTTCGTAAACAATGAGCTATTCTTAGACGGTGTATGATTTTATCCTCTTGCTGTATCGTTATATATCTAAATGAATGGATGGTCCCCTCTTTGGTCTATTACGTCATAGTTCTCGTGTGTTTCTGATGAAAATTAATTATTAATTTAATATACTTATACCTTCTCAGATTCTTAGATGATAATTTTAAAAATAAGTCTATACAGATAAATTGGAGTGTCTGTTTGTAATATTAAAACAACCGCTTTTTAGTAAATGCATATGGATGTATACACGGTACATATACCAAAACAACATTTTTTACTATTTTTTATCTGTCTGTCTGCCTGTTTGTTCCGGCTAATCTCCGGAACGGCTGGACTAATTTTAACGGGACTTTCACTGGCAAATACTTGATGTTATAAAGAGTAACTTAGGCTACTTTATTTTAGAAAAAAAATCAGGGTTCCGCGAAAAAAATTAAAACCCATGAAATTGTGAACAAAATCCGCGTACGGCGTACGCACCCGAGTAAAACGAGAGTAAATTGCTACATAATTTAAATGAATATCTTAGGAGTAGCAAGCTACTATTTATGTGTATCTAAACATAGCTAACCGTGAAAACGTACCTAGGGACGAACGCGAGCGAAGCGAGCGTGAGTCACTAGTACCTAATATTTTAAGTAAAATATTATAACGAATCATAACTTTTCTATTTAAAAGAAATTTGCTTGTCTTTTATCATCTTTTTGAAGTAGGTTTGATATAATAGTGTAATTTAAGTTATACATAATGTTAATTTTTATTGGGCCGTTAATCGAAAACTACACGGAATAGCAAACAATGTTGAAGAGAGTGCGATTTTTATATTTTAAAAGTGGTAAAATAAGTACAAACACATCATAATAGGCCACCCTTAAGGTATGACTTATCTGTGAAAAAGAGAATTTATGAAAATGTACTCAGTTTTGGTAATAGTATCGCGTTAACACACAAAAACGACCTCATTTCTTGAAATCGCTGAAAAGTTCATATTAATGTATCGTAAACGTTTTCGTAAGTAGAAAATAATTTCATTATATAGTGTTAAGTTTTCTATTCTGTATATTAGAAAAGCTCATTCAAATGAAGGTTTCATTCAACTGCTGTCACGTGTCAATCTGTCCCATTCTATACAACAGTACCTACTAAACATGAAGATCGGAAAACGTTGCTTATTCATCACTATCGACACAATTTGCTGATATAATACCTACATATCATACAATAATTTATCTTTGTTATATTTGTTTATCGTAATAGTTTATCTTTTCTACTCTTATGTTTTATACGATTTTACGCAGCATTTTATACGATTCTCTGTATATGTGATTTATTAAGATCACAATTGCCTAATTTTTTTTTATTTACGCAATAAAACAAACATACAACTATATTAAATATTTCCCTATTTGAAACCAGCCAAAAATATATTGGAGAAAAATATATAGAAAAACAAAAAACATAAGGAATAAGGAATATGGTACATTTTTCCGGAATAAAAAGTAGCCTATGTGCTATAATGTATCTCTGTCCCAAATTTCATCCAGATCCGTTCAGTCGTTTTGGTGTAATTGAGTAACAAACATCCAAACATCTAAACTTTAAAATTTATAATATTAGTAAGATATCAGAATAAAGTAGTCTAAGGAATAATGGCGATTTTTGTCGTGAAAGTGTTTTAAGAATCGGACTAGTTAGCTGTTTCGAAGTTTGTCTCTTAAATCCGAACTTACGCAATTTCTTCTTTATAATTAAAGTCAAAATTTGTTTTATTAATGGTTTATTTTTTTTGGAAAAAGGAGACCCATAAACTTATAAATGAATGTATTTTTGTTTTTCTGCCTCGTTTTTCTGGTCAGTGCTTAGTTGGCGTTTTCTAATATAACAATGTCCAAAACAAATACATACTCGGTGACCATTAAACTCCGCATCAGTAAATCATAAAAACAAAGCATAACCATATTTATTTCAGATTGTTTAAAAATTTGTATTAAATTGTCAAATCTAAAATTCTTTATTTAGAGAATAAACTTGCGTAGGTTTCATTTAAAGTGCTCTAATCGTGAGTGGGACGGTGATGTACTTATCTATTTTAGAAATGGAACTTCATATTATTAAAAAAATCTTACAACTACCTTTTTTTACCTTTATATAATTGGTTTATAAAAATATTAACTATAAGGATTTCAACTAAATTTATTTCCCTTATCTTGTGAAAAAAAATAAAAAGTAATAATAAACATAATTTCTTAATTTTGAGATTAATTAATACAAATAAGGTGAAAAATTTAAATAGCAGAATTACTTTGGCCAATGGACTTGAGCCAAAGATGACCTTCGGAAAATGAATCATACAATTTTTTTTATATAATACAGGTACTTACTCTCTAAAATTCATTGAAGTCTTACTTAAAGTAAATACATAAACTATTGAATAGCAATCTCTATCTATAGATAATAATCTGACACATCGACGCCGCGCGTACATTGTCAGGGAAGCCTTTCAACTTATCTAGGTCATACGATAGGGCTGTCGTTAAGAGGGACACGTCTGGATAGGGTAAAAATAATATATGTAGGTACTTATAGAACGAGATTGCAAAATAGCCACGTTTTGTTTTTGTTTATTGTAGGTTTTTATATTAGTCGAGTATATACCGTTCCTAATGTTGGATTAATCAATTGGTTTTTTATGATGAGTGCCAACCCTGTAGTTAAATAGGATTTTATTGGAAAGTTCACATAATTTTACTCATGTTAACCATAACTCTGACCAAAAAGATTTTAAGTTTATAATATGAGTTTCGTTTTCTATATAAAGATATTATGTTTATCTCAAAATAATTTTTAATGTACCATTAATCGCGTACAGATTTGATTTATAACTAGAGACTCACCCTCGCTCCACTGGGGTTTGTCCCTAGATACGTTTTAAGGTAAGTATAGATTTCTCAGAGACGAGATATTTTGCCGTAGTAAAAAGTATCCTATATGCTGACCTGGGTAAACAGCTTTCATTATACCAAATTTCATCAAAATCTGTGCAGTGCATTTTCTTGTGATGCGTTCCCAGACAGACAGTCGAAAATTCTGTATCGATAATAATGATTATTTCAATAAGATTTTACAAAAAATATTTCATGTACAGATTCGAATCAGTTAAATTTTATTATATGTATATTCATGTATTCATGAAAACCCTTTTCCAATAATAACTTTTACTAGCTTTGTTACAGCGAAACTGCGAAATAATAAAAAAAATATTTCACATTTCTTCCACTATGCCGCAAACAACGTTTTCTTTACGCAATAGACCTATAATAACTGGCACTCTTAAAAATATTCAGCAACGATTTCTATTCAGTTGAAAATTATTTTTATATTTAAAAAAAAATGATGTTGGAATAAATAATTGAATTAATTTATGTAAATACATTATGTAGAGTTAAGATTATTATTAAAATGAAAAATGTATTCAATATGTTTTTTGCAACATGTTCAAATTTATTATTATTATTTATAAAAAAATGCAGTAAACTCGAAGCAGCAAATTTTATTATTTGTTCTATGACTCAAATACTATTGTAGTATTAACGCTTCTGTTAAACACTCCTTAAAATATAAAACTTCTTTAAATAATCTCAAATAGGTTCATATTTTTCTATGTTAAACCTTGTTACCAGATACGAATAAACTATAAAGTATTGGTAAACCTTAATAAAAAAAAAATCTTTCTCACTTTAGAAATAAGCAAGCACCAACGATGAGATGACCCTATATTGATATTAATTAATGGATCGATAACGACGACAAATTTCTCACGCTGATAACGAGTCAATAACCTTTGATTAAATAGCTGGTTTTTACTTTGTTTTTAAGGTTAAAATGTACTGATTTTTAATGTTTAGCAATTTTTAATGTTTAAATTGCTGGTGATTTTAATTAGAAATCTTTGTGTTCCTACAAAAATCTTATAGAAATATCTTTTTCACTTTTTAGAAATATCTTTTTCACTTTTTTCACTTTAGAAAAGCCAATTTTCCGAGAAATTTTTCTAATTTTTTTCCATTAAATATTTATTCAGAATATTACAAACATTTTATAAAAAATAACTAAATCGGTCTAATCCATCTTAAGAATACTTGGGCGTATCAACGCTCACAAACGAACAGCATTTCATTTTTATTTATTTAGACAAAAAAATAACTGTTCCTAGTTATTTTGTCGATAAAATAAAAGTACAATTTTATCTTGATTTGAAAAAGCGTTATCAGTCATATCATCATATGTTCTCGTTCACGGACAGTAGTGCCGAATTGATGTAATTATTTGTATGGGCAATAGTATCATTAATTTGAACTGAAAATCAAATACGAGACTTTCCACTTAGAAAGTATTATAGTATTCGGGATAATAAGCTATATTACATACATATGTTATTATCCCCATAACTGCATAGTATACCAAATGTATTGGGCTTGCTTAAATTCATTTTCTCAAAAAAAAATCTTTACTATATATCGTACGCTTTAAATTTTATAAGTTATTCTACAATTTATATAATGTTTCCCGCATATTCAAATGATGATGAAGCAGTTTAAATCGGAACGTCCGTGCATTATATTTCATACTAAACGTACACGTTGCTTCGTAAACAATGAGCTATTCTTAGACGGTGTATGATTTTATCCTCTTGCTGTATCGTTATATATCTAAATGAATGGATGGTCCCCTCTTTGGTCTATTACGTCATAGTTCTCGTGTGTTTCTGATGAAAATTAATTATTAATTTAATATACTTATACCTTCTCAGATTCTTAGATGATAATTTTAAAAATAAGTCTATACAGATAAATTGGAGTGTCTGTTTGTAATATTAAAACAACCGCTTTTTAGTAAATGCATATGGATGTATACACGGTACATATACCAAAACAACATTTTTTACTATTTTTTATCTGTCTGTCTGCCTGTTTGTTCCGGCTAATCTCCGGAACGGCTGGACTAATTTTAACGGGACTTTCACTGGCAAATACTTGATGTTATAAAGAGTAACTTAGGCTACTTTATTTTAGAAAAAAAATCAGGGTTCCGCGAAAAAAATTAAAACCCATGAAATTGTGAACAAAATCCGCGTACGGCGTACGCACCCGAGTAAAACGAGAGTAAATTGCTACATAATTTAAATGAATATCTTAGGAGTAGCAAGCTACTATTTATGTGTATCTAAACATAGCTAACCGTGAAAACGTACCTAGGGACGAACGCGAGCGAAGCGAGCGTGAGTCACTAGTACCTAATATTTTAAGTAAAATATTATAACGAATCATAACTTTTCTATTTAAAAGAAATTTGCTTGTCTTTTATCATCTTTTTGAAGTAGGTTTGATATAATAGTGTAATTTAAGTTATACATAATGTTAATTTTTATTGGGCCGTTAATCGAAAACTACACGGAATAGCAAACAATGTTGAAGAGAGTGCGATTTTTATATTTTAAAAGTGGTAAAATAAGTACAAACACATCATAATAGGCCACCCTTAAGGTATGACTTATCTGTGAAAAAGAGAATTTATGAAAATGTACTCAGTTTTGGTAATAGTATCGCGTTAACACACAAAAACGACCTCATTTCTTGAAATCGCTGAAAAGTTCATATTAATGTATCGTAAACGTTTTCGTAAGTAGAAAATAATTTCATTATATAGTGTTAAGTTTTCTATTCTGTATATTAGAAAAGCTCATTCAAATGAAGGTTTCATTCAACTGCTGTCACGTGTCAATCTGTCCCATTCTATACAACAGTACCTACTAAACATGAAGATCGGAAAACGTTGCTTATTCATCACTATCGACACAATTTGCTGATATAATACCTACATATCATACAATAATTTATCTTTGTTATATTTGTTTATCGTAATAGTTTATCTTTTCTACTCTTATGTTTTATACGATTTTACGCAGCATTTTATACGATTCTCTGTATATGTGATTTATTAAGATCACAATTGCCTAATTTTTTTTTATTTACGCAATAAAACAAACATACAACTATATTAAATATTTCCCTATTTGAAACCAGCCAAAAATATATTGGAGAAAAATATATAGAAAAACAAAAAACATAAGGAATAAGGAATATGGTACATTTTTCCGGAATAAAAAGTAGCCTATGTGCTATAATGTATCTCTGTCCCAAATTTCATCCAGATCCGTTCAGTCGTTTTGGTGTAATTGAGTAACAAACATCCAAACATCTAAACTTTAAAATTTATAATATTAGTAAGATATCAGAATAAAGTAGTCTAAGGAATAATGGCGATTTTTGTCGTGAAAGTGTTTTAAGAATCGGACTAGTTAGCTGTTTCGAAGTTTGTCTCTTAAATCCGAACTTACGCAATTTCTTCTTTATAATATTAATATAAGTAAATAGGTAAATATAATCATTTTATATTTATATATATAAAATATTTACCTTGGCAAATAAATTGTTGTAACAACGAAATGGAATAACTTGAAATTAAAATTATTCCAATTAACGCTCGATCTATGTAAACTGCATTGTATGTTAATTATGTAATATATTTACACATAGAACAATATAACATTATGAATCTCGTTAAAAAGTAATAAACTGGACTGAAATAATGATTAATTTTGTTCTAAGGGGTTTAGAACAAACTTTATAATATGGGAGTTCACAGAAGGAAAATAATGTCTTTGTTGTTGTTATAAGTTCGTGACTCGCCTTAACTTGTACTATAACATAACTTTTTATTGTTTTTTTAAATATATTTCTATACTAATATTATAAAGAGGTAAAGTTTGTGAGTTTGTGAGATTGTGAGGTTGTAGGGGGTAATCTCTGGATCTACTGAACCGATTTAGATGAAATTTAGTATAAAGATAGTTTGAGACCCTGGGAAGGACATAATATACTTTTAACACGGAAATCATCCCTTAAGGGGGTGAAAATGGAAAGAAAGTTTGTATGGGGAATCAACCTAGGGACACCCGAGCGAAGCGAGGGTGAATCGCTAGTACAAAATATAAATAAGGATGGTTATGTTTTTTATTTGTGTTTCTTTGTACTGCCTTAACGGAACAACGGTTCGATATAAATTTTTGCATAATTTGACGGCTTCAGAGTGTAACATGCTACAGGCTTATCCTGGAACATGTCATGGAATATCATACGAAATGTGTAGACTATAGGTATTTTGATTATATCATGGTGCGGGGTGACTTTGGAATTTAGTTAACCGTTATTTTTTACTTATGAATTGTCTATGATTTAAAAATATGGTATAATATTCCTGCTATAACCATATATTATGAGCGTAAGGTATTAATTGATAACTGTAGTAGGTACTCCAAAGAAATTTATCCTACAAAATATATTATTTTTAAAAAATTGATACGTTTTAAACGTCTTAGTGATGGGAGATTACAAGATGATGATGGATAGTCGATATTCATTATATAGGAAGTACTTTTTGTTCATTATTTAAATTTTTATCCTTGAATAACAATGTAAAAACAAAAAAATAAAATAAGTTACGGTCCAATGTTCTACGTAACTGCCACATGATGGATCTCGACATTGAGTTATATTTATTTTTTGAAGTGAAAACTTCTATGGGCAGGTTTGGTTGGGGAGTAAATTCATGTAAGTCGCCATCGATATGGTCACGTGATGTGTTAACGCTAATACTCAGAGTGCCGATAGATGTTAAAACCAGATACATATAAACAGTTTTAATTTATAAATTTTAATTTAGGATCAAACATTTAATTTGAATATCGAAAAATAACAACTGTTTGTTTATAGTTTAAAGTTTTCACTTCTGTTCAGTTCTTATGATTGTTTTTTTTATTGATAGGAAAACATGAGTTTGGTTTTAACGATATGTTAAAGTATCTATATTCTAATACATTTATCTTTGAGTTTTTGAGTTTTTACTGTGAAAATCTTTATCAACAATTGATGGAATGTTGTCACTTCTCTGTTATATGATACTGATAGGTGTCACCCGCACCATGCTACGATGAAAATAATATGGGTAGCTTTATTGCAACAAATAGAAACCATGGTGTTGCGATGCCTGAGTTCTGGCGGTAATAACTAATATAAAAGTGGCCTAAATTATTAAAGTTTTTATTTTTTCAGGTCTTATCTGGTTCATAGTACCAGTTTCTATGATAATCTGCAACGATGTAATGGCCTACGTGTTCGGTTTCTTCTTTGGCAAGACTCCTCTGATCAAACTAAGCCCTAAGAAAACGTGGGAAGGCTTCATAGGTGGAGGAGTCTCTACTGTTATTTTTGGACTTGTGGTATGTTCCTTTACTTTAAACTTTTTATCAATCATTTTCAATCAAGAAAGGTACATATATCAAAAAATTAACTGCTTAAGTAAAAGGTATATTATGTATATATTCGATTTTAAATTGGATTCATAATAATTGAAGTACACTTAAATTTATACTTTAAAACTACTAAATTGTAATATTTCTATTGAAACCTTGTTTGTTTATAAGTAACTAATCACTATGTAAAATAATTCTATTCGTAATATTTGTGTCGTATGTATTCACCTATCGTGATTGTAAATGTAACAAATAAATATATAATAGTATGAAACGCCCTATCTACCGTTTATTTTGTTTGCTTCAATGTAGCTCAATCAATAACGAACGGCTGGTCGCATTTTAATGAAACTTTTTCAGTGTACACAATAATCTAAATTGACTGGTGTACACGTTTTTAACTACTCAAATATTCAGTTTTTCTCGATGTAATACATGTTATAAAAATACATATTATGTACATAAAAATATCGCTAGAAAATCAATTCCTTTTAATGTTTAGATTCAGTTTTTATGTATTCATTACTACATTATACGGCTATACAATTACTACTTTAAATGCATGGCAAGCGAACGAACTGGTTGCCTTGGATATTATAATATGGAACAGCTTTTACATAACTGTGTAATGTATAGTATCGTGATATAATGATTTAATTATTCATAATTAACGTATCGACTGACACTAAAAACATTAGTTTTTATTTATATTATCGGACTACTATTACAAATGCAAAAGTTGGTTGTATGTTTGTTTTTTACGCTGAAACGGCTCGACCGATGTGGATGAAATTTAGTACACAGGCTATGACTAGGGAGTAACACATAGGCTATTTGTTTGGTGCCCAGGAAAAAGAACTTAATTTCAAAGCTTTTTTGATTTTTACTCTATCTGTTGTCTACTTTATTTATTTATTTTTGTATAAGGTTAAATGCATACTAATATTATAAAGAGACAGTTTGTTTGTTTGTTTGTTTGTTTGTTTGTTTGAACGCGCTAATATCATAAAGTCAAAAAGTTTTTTTTTGTAGTTTTAACGCGAGCAAGCTGCGGGTTTTGCTTACTATTACAATTTAATGCATTATTTTTGGGTAGATTATAACCTATTAAAGTCAAACCGTTAAATTGTGAAATGGCAGAATTCACCATAGCGTTACAAAACTATTACAGTAGGCATAATTAAAATAGTAAAAAATTAGAATGGACAAATAAAAGAATACAAAGTGTAATAAAAGTGTTACACGAGTATAATAAATTTTTCATTTAATATTTCGATTCTTCTATAGCATTTTTTATTCTAAAAGTTCTAGTCGCTTATTGCACTCGCCGGCCGCTACCGCGGCACGCTTGCTTCGCTCGCTCGGCTCGCGTTGTGGTCACTGTTCTAACCTAACCAACCTAGAAAGAAAGAAAGAAAGGGTTCTTCCGCATAAGACGTAGCTCCTGCCTTAGCCCTCTCAATCTACGTTAACCAAGTCGGACCTGTTACATAATCAAAAAATAAAACTTTTAAACAAAAAAATTATTTAATTAAATTATTTAATTAATAAAAGTATTTATTTTATTTGACTGACACCTCTTTGTAAATTGAGCAGCGGGTTCTCGACACAGATCATTTGACTTTCAACTACAATATTAAAACAATTCTTCATGATCCACTATGATCAATTAACGTTACCAATGCAGATTTTTTCAACGAATGTCGTGATAGCGTCTCGACCCCGCTCGAGACGTAGCCTCTGCTTTTAATTTGAAGTACTTGGGCGACCGAGCTTCGCTCAGAATTCTTTTTTGTTATATCGTATTTTTTAGATTAAAAAAAACTAAAAACCTGAATAAATACAAAAAAAGAAACAAACGTAAAAACTTTGTATTCCGACCTGGACTCGATCTCAGGCATATGTGTTGTCTAACATGCACCTTGACCGCTTGACCACGATACTTACATCCAAGTGTAAGAAATTATCGACCATATTCTGCGTAGAATAATGCAAAAGAAAACCGCATGAAAATTAAAAAAACACGCGTTTTCCCAGACATGAGACTAATCTAGATCAATTTTTCGCCCCCGAAAGCCCCCTTATACCAAATTTCTGCGAAATCGTTAGAGCCGTTTCCGAGATCGCTGGTATAAATAAATAAAGATATAAAGATATAAATATACAAGAATTGCTCGTTTAATTATATAACATAACATTTATTTTAAAAGCAATAAAAACTATACTGAATAAATTAGTGACTTTAAACAATAATAAGGTTTTATATTTTAGCAAAAAAGGTAAATAAATCCTCTTCCAAAATATATATATATATATATAACATGAACAACGCATAATATTAAATCTCATATTTTTCTCACACAATACACTCGCCATCTGTCGTGTAATGATAGAACCACTTCGCAAACATTCTGGTTGCGGATACAAAAATTTTTCAATGTTTGATTGTAGTTGGATTCGATTTAGACACAAATACAGACGAAAATATTTTTTTGTATATTAATATACAAATTATATTGACGCTATCGACACTTCACGTTCTAAAGTATTACAGCATTCTGACTGACGTGAATAACACGACATTTTGGATTCATTGAATATTTTTTTTATGCAATTCAGTGACAAACGAGCAGCCAGACCACCTGATGGAAAGCAGTACCTGTCGCCCATAACACCTACGGTTCATGCACTTAGGTTTTAAGTAACAAAAATGCAGAACCACAGGTGCGTTGTCACTGTGAGGACTAACATGATATGCCTCTTGCCTGTAATTGCGCTGGCTACCTTATCCTTCAAACCGGAACACAACAATGCAATCATTGTTGCTTGGCGGCAAAAATAGATAAGGGGGTGGTACCCATCCAGTCGGACTCCTCAGGCTTGACAGAGTCCTACCACCGGTAAAATATGAATAATTTAGATGGTGCCAACTATTTGGTTATGGTAACGTTACTTTTTATAATACCACAGTTACTATGTAGTAATTTAACTGCCCGTTGGTACAGTCGCTGGCTTTTATTGTTGCATTTCATTAAGTCCTAGGTTCGAAACTAGGGTTTGAGCAATAAAGCTATTAATTCTGTCAAAAAAGTCTCAGTAGCGTTCGGAATCGAGGTTGGTTAATTAGTGGTATTACATCCCAGAGTCTTGAGTGCATATCGAGACGTTAGAAAACAAATCCTAATTAACTTTGCCTTTTAATATAATTTATTTGGTTTCAGTTGGCCTACATGATGTCACAATATCCGTATCTAGTTTGTCCAATCGAGTACTCGGAGTCGTTAGGCCGCATGACCATGGACTGCGAGCCGTCGTCACTCTTCCGTCTGCAAGAATATACCCCTCCGCAATTCTTACAGCCGGTCATGAAAGTTGTAAGTATTTATTTTTATTAAGTAGCTATGTATTAGAACCATTTATGACTTTTTCCTAATATGAACTGTCTCGTTGGTCTCAGTGGCTGGAGGATACGGATATCTGAAGGTCCTGGGTTCAAATCCCGGGTCTGGTAAAGTTATAGCTATTGGGGTTTTCTGTTAAGAAATTACCAGTAGCAGTATCGAATTAGGAAGCTGTTGGTGCTCCAATTCGGTGTCATGTCGGTTCTTCGCTTGAACTCTCATCTCGAATGTCGAATTATCGTAAGGAGAAGATATCACCGGGCATTGAGAGTCAAAGAAATAGAGAATGTACTTCTTTTTGCTCAAATACTTAGGTATTTGTGCACTCTAATATATCCTGGGTACATGGCTAGTCTCACTGAGATTGGAGGGGCCATAGTGGCAAAATCGATCAGGGGGTCATTTATTTATAATAATGAAATAAACACTGAAATGAAAATGAATATTAATCTAATACAGTCATGGGTGTTTATATTTATAATATTTATATTTATAATACGTATGTATTTAAAGTTATATATGTGTAGTGTATCAACTATCTGGTATCCATAACACAAGCCTTAGCTTACCATGGACTAGATGGTGCTGTGTGTTAATGTCACAACATATTTATTATTTATTTTTAATTATATATTTATTACAAACGTATACATGCTAAGGGTGCTACAATCAGCCAATAAAAGAAAATATTGGTTAACTCTGGTTAAATTTTGATTTACGTTTTTTTTTCAGTTCGGTCGTGATAAAATGATCATGTACCCATTTATGATCCACTCGTTGGCGCTCAGCATTTTTAGCTCGGTCATCGGACCGTTTGGAGGTTTCTTTGCTTCTGGATTCAAACGTGCTTTCAAGATTAAGGTTTGTGCTTTTGGTAACTTATTTTTGTTTATCATATAGTTTGTAGAGGCCTTAAAGTTACCATACCATGTATTTAACCCTTTTTAACGTCCCACTGCTGGGCACTTGCCTCCCAATACGAAGGGAATCAGGCCATAGTCCACCACGCTGTTCAAGTGCAGATTGTCGGACTTCACATGTCTTTCGAAAACTTGCTAGGTTCTCTCAGATATTATCAAGTGTTATAATAATAAATCTAATTGAATGTACTTTAATTTCATTCGTTTATTTGATTTCATTATTGCAATAGGACTTCGGCGACGTGATCCCGGGCCACGGCGGCATCATGGACCGCTTCGACTGCCAGTTCCTGATGGCCACCTTCGTCAACGTCTACATCACCAGCTTCATACGTACCGCAACGCCGCAGAAACTGCTGCAACAGGTACATGAACTGCCTCAGCTTTGCAAGTTAGAGTTTCAGAACTGATTATCACTGTTCCGGGGCTAGATTTTATTGTTTCATCGGACACAAACAGCTCTTTTTAAAGTAAATTTGTCTGTTTCACGAGACGTCGAGTGTAGTTGTACTGCTTTTGCCAGTCTTGGTCTAATGGCTAGAATGTATGGTAGTATATACAACGGTCCTGGGTTCGAGTCTCGGGTCGAGGCTTTATTCATATAGAATTGCATTCAAATTCAGTCATAACAGGGCGAAGTATTAACTTTAATAAGACGACACGTTTGGCTCAGTTTGTAGTGACCCTACTTGCTGTGCCAGCGGTCGCGGGTTCGAGCCCCGCTGGGATTCATTTGTGTGATGAGCACGAATATTTGTACTCTAGCCATGGGTGTTTATAATACGTATGTATTTAAAGTTATATATGTGTAGTGTATCAACTATCTGGTATCCATAATTCGTAGCTTACCATGGAACTAGATGGTGCTGTGTGTGTTAATTGTCCCAACATATTATTATATTAACTGGTAAACGATACATTCGCACGTGAGAATATTAGAAATGCGAGATCCGGGTTTTGTATACATTTCACTTAGTTTTTATTTGCCTTATATTATAAATATAGTATAAAATAATATATAAATCGTTGGTAAATATATATATATATATTAAATTACAGGTGTACAATTTGAAGCCAGAACAACAATTGCAACTGTTCTACGCCCTGAAAGAGTCGCTCGAGAATAGAAACATACTCAACATGGTACCTTAGATCCATCGCAGGTCTGACTGATATTTGACAGACATTGTAAGTGTGGTGTCACACCTAACCTAACCTTTCTATATCATTTGTAAAGGTTGATATAATGAGTTTTTATAGTACGTTAATATGGTATGTATTACTATCGGAAGTGATTGATTCTTTAAATAACTAAATAGTTGTAAAATATGTTTATCTTATACTGTAATATTTTTTTAAAGTTTTTCTATATATATATTTTATGTAATTTTACACATTTCTATGTATTATTGTTCACCCACCGAAAGATATAATAGTTTTTCTTATATTTAAGTGTGACACTACACTAAGGTTGGACATATCCTGGACTGTTTGTCGAAACAGCGTATTCTAGTCTTTTTATTGCGTACTCATTTTAATTCATCTATAGTACATTTATAATCTTATCAAAATAAATATATTTAAAATGAAAGCATTGGAAATTCTACGATTCCGTGGCCGTGTTATTTTTTGGGGATTTCGAAGGAATATTATAGGTATATTATTAACGCTAAACTATTTAATTCTATAATTAAATATTTTATCCTGTTCTTGTATTTTGAAGGACTTTCTATTAAAAACTATGTTTAATCAATTTCTTTATACATAATGCTTATTTTTTTAACTATCATTTTTTCAATTAAACGCATATAAATAATAATATGCCATATTCCGATTGTTTAAAATTCCAAAAATTATTGACAACATTTGATAATTTACGCCATTTTTTTTTTTACAAAAATATATCAGTGAATTTGGATTTCATGAATTGGATGAAACAGGGAATTTGCATTTCTTTCTATTGTTTAGATTTTAGACTGAAAATCGACTGCTTTGTTGTGTGCTAAATATTTTGAACTCAATCCTTATTTCGAACATTATATAAATATTTTTCTACGTATTTTACTTGATACATCTCAAACTTCCATTCATTCATTCATGCATTCATTCATTCATGCATTCACTTTAACATATTAAGGCATATATAATTATTACATTAAAATATCTTATGGTTAGTTTCAGCTACGGGTTAATATTGTATATTATATTTATATAATTAAATTCAAGTTTTCTCATAATATAACAAAGTCGGCTATAAAACAATGCTTTTTTTTTAATAGAAATTAAAAAATACGTATTTTATAGTGTAATAATATTGTAATATATTTTTTTCTCTACAGTCTTATCGTGTATTATCGTATTATTAATAATTTAAAACTATTTTTTCTGCTTTTTAGTAATGATCATTGATTATGATTTCATAATAAATTGGAGTTATTATGGAAAAAATACGCTACGGTAATTATTTGTGTTAGATAATGCAAATACAAACGTTTTAATCATTAAGTAAAATTAAAAAAAATCACTTAGAATTAATTTAGTTCAATTTAATATTACCTTCGTTTTATTATTAAATAAAAATTTAATAATTAATTTATGTCAAGATGGAGATATATGCTTTATAAGAAGCTATGTTATATTTTTTCCATAATTTATAAAATAAAGTATAGTGAAAATTGTAGTCTATGGTATTTAAACTTTCGAACTAAATGCATGAAGTGCGATACTAATGTGTGTTATATATAAATAAATTTAATTTAGATGTCGCTTATGCTACATTTTGTCAACTTATGTTGTATGTAGTGTGTATACATATATACATTGACGAAAGAACGGCCATCTTGGTCTTAATTTTCAAGAGTTTGAGGTATACTTTTTTTTTTATTAAATATTCATTTGCTTTATTATGACATATTTTTTTTTTAATTATGTCCAGACTTCATCTTGACAGTTACGTTTTTTTTTTTTTATATGTAGTAATTTGTTAAGTTTTTGTGATTTATTTATGTGATTTTTACGTTACGTTATAATGTTACGTTGATTTTTGATTTGACGTTTGTGTACGTTTAGCTTGAAATCAGTGCGTGTGCGTTAAATTGTTCATAGAAATCTTGGTGAAATTATATTGGCTATATACCTATTCCTATACCGACGTCCTACCAGAGTATATAATAATAATATATGATTGTCTGTTTGCAATCAACAGCTTAAATATATATTTAAATATTATTTAGTCGATGTATACCTATATTGAAATGCTTTGAAAATATTATTTTACGTTGACGTACCTTACGTTTACGCAAAAGTATTCTAAGGACCAAATGATTTCGTTTGTTGTTGTTCAATTGATAGCGTTTATTCTTATTTGCCGTCGGACAGCAAAATATTTAAGCGCGCGATAGGTTTATTTGTCGTTAATATAAATTATATCGATACTTGTTAGGTACAATGCTAGAACAATGAAATAATTTATAAGGTCACATTTGACGACACGTTTGGCTCAGTTTGTAGTGATCCTACTTGCTGTGTCAGCGGTCGCGGGTTCGAGTCCCGCTGGGGGCATTCATTTGTGTGATGAGCACGAATGTTTGTACTACAGTCATGGGTGTTTATATTTATAATATGTATGTATTTAATGTTATATATGTGTAGCGTATCGACTATCTGGTATCCATAACACAAGCCTCGTAGCTTACCATGGAACTAGATGGTGCTGTGTGTTAATGTCCCAAAATATTTATGATTTATTAGGCTTGTTCCACACCTAAAGCCGGATTTTGAGTGCCCGCAGTAGAATATTGTAGGTATTATTTTTATAAAATTATTACATTAGAAAAGTAAAAAAATCAATTTACTAAAATAAAAAATCCGACTACGTAAACAGCGAACTAAAAAAATGAGAACGAGTTGACGTTGATACATGTTTTATACTAGATGACAGTCTTGCTACGTGTACATTTGTATGTGTCCGACTGTATAATACTATGTTCCTTTTATTAAAACATACATACATACATACAGGTCAAACACCTAACCCTCCCTTGGGCTTCCCCGCGGTCGCGTCAAATAAAATTTTAATTTGTTTGCAGTATATTTCACTTTGCCCCAGGTCCTCCATATTTCTATATCAAGCCCTTTTCCACATTTGCTATGCCCCAACCTTTGGCACGGACTTCCCTCAATATGAGGGGAATAAGGTTATAGCCCACCACGCTGGCCAAGTGCGAGTTGGTGAAGAATACCATATAAAATATATTATTGGAAATCTGGCCTTTATAATTATTTCATTTTGCTAGGACGTTTAAAATATATGTCGTGTTAGTATTTAAATTTGATGTTCTATGTAGTGATGGAACGACGAGTGCTAAATTTTTAAGATAGATTGTTTAATTATGACCTGGATATTGCCATAACATTAAACAATATGCAATACAGATAAAAAAATAATTATTAATATTTCAAAAAAAAAAAACGGATTTCTTTTTTGAATTTTTTTCTTTTCTCTAAAATTTTTTTGGCTGGGTAACACTGAAAGTGTAAATTGAAGTTTTATTAGGAAATATTCGTCGTAATAGAGTAGTTTACTATTACTATAATACTTCATCTCTATGTCACAAATGTACAATTAAATATAAAGATCTGATTATAATATTATGGTCTTTGAACATTTTTCGATTGCTAAAAATATTTCAGAAAAATATAAATATAAAAATATAAAATATTCCGAATTATTTCAGAAAATTAATATTTTGTATCCATATTTGAAATGCACTATTTAATTTTTGTTACCCAATTTTGGATGTCGAAGAATGTTTATTGACACTTAAAATTTCAAATGTCGGTACCTTAGTGTTAGATATGTGTCTAATTATAGAATAATTTATAAATTGTGACTTATTGTATTGTATTAAATAAATACATGATTCCTGCTTCAAATGTTTTATTTACTATCGACTCATCCTCGCTTCGCTCGGGTCCGTTCCTAGGTTACTATTCAAGTTGTAAGTGTTGTGTAACTTTTTTATTTATGACTCGATTGAAATAAAATCAATACCACAATACATTGGTGAAAACCGCACTCAAATCATTTAAGCCATTTCTGAGAAAAGCGCGCGCAAACGCGCAAATAGAAAAACATTTAAAATCATTGTTTTGGCTTCTATTGCGTTAAATAAAGACCCCTAATAATAATTTCTCTTATATATATTTCATCTAAAGACAGCGATCAGTTTTTTTTAATTTTCCTACAATGCTTTAAGATATGAATATCTATCTAATAGATAAGTATGACAAGGCATGAACTCTTAATTATAGTTAAAATATTATACATCAATTTATGATGTATTTATACGTATCAAAATAGATTTGCTTCGCTTTGCATCGGCTGGCACCGACTTTGAAAATATCTGATTAGGTATCTAGTAAATGAAAACCCCCGTTTAGTTATTTTTTACTTTTTATACCGACAGCGATAGGTCTTTACTTACCAGTGGCGCAGACTGGTGCCACCAGAAACGATAGCCCTTAATAACTTAAAGATTTAAAATCTTAACTTTAACGCGTCGGACTAAAAATAACATCGTTGTTTCCATGCTACCTGAAATAAATCTACAAACACTAGTATTTACAATATTTTTGAAAAGACAGATTAGTAAATAATATTTACACTATACAGAGTATAATAGAACTAAATATGAAGCCAAACAATTATGATTTAAAATCGTATGTAATTTTTTAAACAGAATACAAACATTAATAGAATATTCATTGTTATGGAAAGTAAATAAATGATAATAAATAAAAAAGATAATGGATTTTATTATAATACGAAAATATAGTGTTATCTCTCTTTAAAGGGAAAGATAAGTAATGCATAAAAATACATTACTTATCTTTTTCTTCTCGTTTTCATTATTCATAATGTATTTTCTTCTCAAAATTGTAAATTAATGACCTATATACCATTACCAATACCTATATACCATTTTCCTTATTCTTTGAAGAATGTAATGATCTGTATAGCAAAATCGAGAATTGTGGCATAAGCGGCAAAACACGCTGCTTTTTGGCTGACATTTTTTTTGCAGACTCCCTCTATATGGATTATATTCTTAGTCAAAGTCAAAGAGTATAATAATATACAAAGTAATCTGTGATCAACTGGACACGCATTGAAACCATTACTAAGAGAATTGAATTGAATTAGTGTAAGTCGATAAGGATATCCATATTATAAAGTAATGCTTTAAGTTCTAGGGATAATTTCCTTTATTGTTATATTTTAATCAATACCGTAAAGGATCTATGGATTTTGTGGACAAACCACGTCTAATAGAACAAAGCGCGTTTAACTATTCAATTACTGTTTCCGCATAAAGCTAATTGCGCGCTGAGGTCAAAAAACAATAGGAATATCTACGACGAAGGTCAAATAACATTTTTAAATTTTATATAATTTAGTTATCTTTACAATTTATTATTTTAATTATATATGTATTTATTTTAGTAATCTCATAATACAGATTTTATACATATGTATTAAATGTAATTTATGTAATGTATTTCTGTTTATTTATTAACACATGACGTAGGAACAGGTACCACTGCTTCTTAAGCAAATGAATGAATGAATGAATGAATGAATATATTGGGACATTAACACACTGCACCATCTAGTTCCATGGTAAGCTACGAAGCCTGTGTTATGGATACCAGATAGTTGATACACTACACATATATAACTTTAAATACATACATATTATAAATATAAACACCCTAATGGGTGTTTATATTAATTAGTAATCTACAAGTACAAACATTCGTGCTCATCACACAAATGAATTCTCCAGCGGGACTCGAACCCGCGACCATTAGCGCAAAAAGTAGGGTCACTACAAACTGAGCCAAACGAGTCGTCAAAAATCATTTTATAGACGTAACCAAGTTGTGGCACTGATAAAATCCTAAAAACATCTAATCTAAAATATTTATATTCCACGCTATAACTCTTTACCTACACGATTCGGATGCGAGTTCCGGCGGTCTAGTTCTTGCATGCAAACGTACAGCCGCACATGTGTTCCCACGCGGCTTACATAAGCATTATTTGTAAGCACGACATTCTTGGTTATATATGGATACTTTTAAAAAAAAAAATCTTTATTAATTTACAAGAAATCTACAATATATCTATATAGTACTATACTATATATTTATATATATTTCTTGTAAATTAATAAAGATATATATATATATCCGATCCGAACCCGAGGGAAGCGAAGGTGAGCCGCTAGTCAATTAATAAAGTCTTTTATTACCATATTGCTGTAGTGAAATTCAAAAATGAGATCAAATTCCTTACTTTCTTGTATGGAATAATTACATCATGAATTTTTCCGTAATAGATGGTATGGAATTCGTTCTTGTTACTGTTATAGTTATCTACTGAGTTGATGCTACTATCCATTATCAAAGAAAATTTACTTTAATATTAAGTCTTTCATTAAACTCACAAAATTTTAATGTTTATATATATTTAATAACTATTAACGTAATAATAAAATCATAGTAAATATTCATTAATATAATTGCAATTATTTTAATTAAAAAAAAAATAAACCAAAACTAATTAATTTAAAAGTATTGTACATACCTACATAATACTAAGGTACCTACACATATTATAATTATAATTTCGTGGCTGTCTTTTGAACTCTTCAAAGAGATCAATCTATAAAAAATAGTTGTAGCTGATTCAAACTTAGTGCGTATTCTATTGAATTCCTAGCTTATTCATCTGTGTCTTTTAAATGCTAAACGATTGTAGATTTTAGCTACCAAGTGAAGTCTGCGAATGACGAGACATTTACGTTTATTTAGTGAACATGTCAATTGACATTATTTTGGTGCAAATATTCAGCATATTATAATATTATCTATACATATAATAAAATTCTAATTGAATCGAATCTGTACATTAAATATTTTTTGGAAAATTTTATTCAAATAGTCATCATTATTGATATAGAGGTCGAATATATAGTTTTTAGAATTTTGAAGTAAAACTTCTTTACGCATGCTTGACTTGGGTAGTAAGCTGGTGAATGCGTGACGAGAGCGTTACGAAAAGTGTGATCGAGCGAGGTGAACGTTTGTTGTACTGGTAACCGTTGTTATTGTCTGACAAATGATGTATAATATTATATTCATTCCTTAAATTATATTCTATAAATATATGATTGTAATATGCCTAATATGTGTTATTTAATTAATTATTTTTTTAGTATAGGTATCACCTATCCTAATTATTTAAAACATAAATTGAATTTCATGAAGAGTACCGATAACCTACAGAAGTTTTACTTCTTGCTCGTGTACACATTCATACACGCACTCTTTAATTATTATTTGTCTGTCTGTCTATCTGTCTGAATGTGACCGCATCACGAGAAAACCACTGCAGAAATTTTGATGTAATTTGGTATGATGATACTTGGTTATCTGGGTCATCATTTAGGATACTTTTTACCGTGAGAAAATACTTCACTCTGAGAAATCTATACTAAACGTTAAAATGTAAGTAGTACTATTTTATTTCTCAATTTGTTTGTACCTACGATTTAAATTTTCGGTTTGCTAATTATTTATATACAATTATTTATTTAATGTTTTATAGTTGAGAATTTAATTTACATATATAATATTTTTTTTATTTTATACAATGAGCTGACATTGTACTTGATTTCTCACATTAAGCCTTTATAGTGCGACTTATGAAACTTATATTTATATTGTATTCAAATAACAACAACGTGTTTTTAAGGGCTAAAGTTTATTTTATTTACAGAAATGTATTTTACTCTAATATGTTTTTCCTATTGCAGGATATTTTTACAGCAATTTTGTATAAAAATTAGACACAAACTCATCCGTTATTATAATATTTTAAAAGAAGCTAAAAAACTTTAAATTTTCGTAAAATATGGAAGTATTGAAGTTTTTTAATCCAAGTTAAATAAACAGATAATGGAAACACGTCCAATGAACGAGTATTGCAAAGATGATACATTTATTATTCACACCGCATCAATGCGACTGCGATCTGAATAAAAAGGGAAAGTCATTTAATTCCTTTTATAGACTATTTTATTAGAACATCTGAAGAAATCCGACTAGATCGCTTTTATGAATAAAAAACAGTGACAAGATAGAAATTTGCGAATTGTTGATTTAATTTTCTTCTATTGTGTCTGATTTTAAGAAGGAAGAAGTATAGGCACTTTAATATGTTACATTAGCCTGTTGTTAATGAAAGCCTCTCCTAAAGCGCCAACTATCCCTGTCCAGTGTGCCGGGTGGTGTGTGGGTAGGATCCATCCAGTATGATTCCATCAGCTATACTCCACATTTCTTTATTAATAGATTTTTTGCTACAGTCCTAAATAACCTTTTGGTCTACGCATACAACAACTTTTTAACGCGCTAGCGACTTTTTAATGCGTTAACGACGTGCCTCTCCCGTGTTTTATCGGTAAAAGCAAGTAGGTACTCTGTATTTTTGGCCGCGGTTACATGATGTTGCTTGGTTGGTGCGTTTGAAGACGTGGTGTGTAAACATCCTAAAAGCGATCTCCATCTAGTAAATATGTCGATTGTACCTCACTACTATGGAATATTGCATAATATACATTATATATACATACATATGTACTTACGCTGCTTGTTAACAAATTTCAACGAATTGGCGGTTCTTGTTTAAAGATTTCCACAATTTTCTTTGCTAATAAGTTACAAGTACTTGTTAGTCGTTTAGAGCAAGTGTGGCTTTAAATAATACTAAACTGCAATACCTAGTACATCAAGTTATATTTAACATATAAATCTATAGTTATTCATTTCTAAAAAACCTGTTCTTTTTTTTTAAATTTTTATATTAATTTTTGTAAAATTTTGCATGAAAAATTTAACTTTCTAATGCAGGATATAAATATAAGAATGCCTACTATCAATATCACGTCCATGTATAAAAAATGGCAATCGTCGACACAGCGATTTGTTCTAAATTTTCTTTTAGGAAGAGATAGAAAAAATGCTACGTATTTTTGTTAAAATTTATGTATAACAAAAGAAATCAGTTGAGACATAAATAAACAGACTTCAGTCGTATTATGTTAAAGCTCAGTCTACTATAAAACGTCAGGTACCTTCAGCATTAATAATAAACATAAATATTAAAATAAATTAAAGTAAAGTAATAACTTTCAAAATCCAAAATTTTTAACCAACAGTTAGGCACACCGAGAACCTTGGTCTCATGAAATACACTGCTTTTATAAATGCAAAAGTTTGTTACTCCTTCACGCTGACACGGCTGTATGGATTTTGATAAGACTCAGGCTATAACATGAATGCATCTAGGACCTGAATGAAAGGGAAAGCTACTAGTTATTACATATTTAAACAGTCTCAGTGGTCTAGTGGCTAGCATGTCCCGAAGACTTTGGTCCGAATTACGGATTTGGCCAAGTCATTGTGTATTTTTGTCAAGAAATAATAAATAACCTGGAGTTGGGTTAAGTTAGGTTCACCGACCTCCCTCCCCCCAACGTGCGTTAACCTTGTTGTGGTGGGAGGGGGCTTAGTAGTGGCTGGCAATCCAGCCGAACGCGAAGCCAAGAAATGCATTGGCAGGCGGCCCACCTCGGTGGGCGGTGTGCCATGCGGGTTGCTCCTGGTACTTCTCTGATAGTAGAGTGGAACGTTGGAGCAACCCCATGGCTGTTGTGGTCTGCTTTCGCAAACCTGCCGTCGGGGCGTCGTAGTTGAGTGCGTAAGCGATCCTGCGACGCCCCATTAAAACGGGGGAGGTTCCGTTGGGTTTTAGTGGATAGTACTAGCTTTCCCGGTTCACCGGAGAGTCAGTTTGGTGGTGTTTCACCGAAGATACTTGGAGAGCATGTCAATCCTGCGCCTGATTTCTCACCATTCGTGTCAAATTGTCGTCAAATTGATTGAGAGAATTAGGAGTGTACTCATGTCTGCTCGCATTTATACATTAAAATTCTCCTGTGCAGATCGGTCATGAGGACATTATTATCTAAAGTCTAAACAGACAACAATTAATAATAATCCTCAAATAATGAGTATTTGCTATTGAATGCATTTAGATTTTAACTATACAATTAAATTTCTAAATGTACAATCTACGAATCTAATCAAAAAGTAAATAGCTCGAGATGACGAACTGACGACCTTGCGTGTTTACGTAATGTTACTTCTGCCATGGAGAACACATGTGATAACTGATCGCCAAAACTTGATTTGTTACTGATTCGTTTCCTCCATTTATATACACTGTGGCATGTTTTTTATGCGCTTATAAGTTATACTATATATAAGACAATATTTATACGATACAGGGATATTTTATTTGTTTGTTCAATTTTATTGAAGATAAAGATATCATAGATCACTAAATATTTTTCATCGAATTTATCAACATAGACCATACAGCTTATTTTAACCTACCTATTAAAATGTCATTCTTTTAATTCCACGCTAAAATTGCTATATTTCAAAATTACCGCTCAAACTTAATCGTGTCTTTCTCACAATATGTGACATTGGCTGAATTTAATAAGTCTGTTAACGCAACTCTAAGCCACTAAAATATATATATATATATATATATATATATATATATATATATATATATATATATATATATATATATATATATATATATATATATATATATATATATATACAATAATATACAAGGTGTTTACTGATAATACTACTATTTTTATCAATAAAAACACGCTACTGTTTAAGTAAGTTATGTAAACTATATGTGTGTCTAAGTTAACCTTATGTGTAATCTTAAGTTCTTAAAATATATTTCTTTATGAGACAAAAATAAAAATCCGGAAAATATTATATTTTTATAGATGCTGAATGACGTTGAATGAGCCTTGAAGACAATACATATGTATTGCTTTCTTTGCCTTCTAAGTAGGTTGGCCCGGTTATGTCAAGTGTAGGTGCTAAGCGAGTCTATGATATGCCATGTGTTATATACTATCATCTGAACTAGTCTAAAATTTTATTAAGATATTATGCTATACCTATATATTACATATATACTATACGAGTACATTATATATTATTGACAATAAATGGGCTCTAAATTAAAATTGTTTTTGCCTCATTAACTCTAAAAACATCTCAATCAGACATGTTTAAATCTCCATCTGCATTCTTTACATTGCAAAAATTAGCCAGTATTAGGTAATTCACACGAAAATATATCATCGAACATACTTTCTCTCATGATTATGCGCCGATTAGATGGACCTGCCGAGTGTTTATCCGGCAGTACCGCGGCAGCTCGCGTCGGACTTACATGCGTGTGTCATTTCTGCATTAAACTAAATGCAATGTACGATCGTAAACTCGCGGTTATCAAATTCGACTTCGTGAGATCTGTTTTAGACGTTTTTGATATATAATATATTTAAGTGTTAGTGCTGTGTGGACAGTCTACGCGTAGGTTCGACAGCAAATAGGTATGAATAATTTTATTTGATCAATCAAATGTTGTTTAGGATATATATTGTGAAATAAACCTATTTATTATGCGATTTTGTTTTGACAATTAATTATTAGTGAAAATTGTTATTCTATCCACGTTTTAAAATTGTTTCTTTACTATTAATTATAATTAGGGACAACTTAAAACATTTAAGAATCTGTTTCGTTCTATATATGTTAAGTTATATTTATTATACATTTTTAGCAATTTTGTTGCTTATCTAATCAAAATAATTAACGTCTTAAATAAAATAGTTATATTATGTGTTTCCTTATAAGTATATTTTAATTAATAAATTTATTAGGTTTTAAAAAATAAAGTTATGAATTGAAATTACATTTAAGATCCGGCATAGATATGATTTATATATAATTTCGTATGTTTTTACGACCGCACAAGAGAATCACACGGTAATTAACCGAATACAAAATTCACATCCGCGTGTTTGTACACATCTGATGTATATAATTATGTAGTTCGATTTCATTAAAACTCTGTATGATTCATGTCATAGAGAAGTTTAATATACACAATATACAAATAAGGTGTACTTGAAAAGTGCGAGCGCGTTGATGTCTTTTACTACGAAAATTGTAAAATACTGGCAGTCGATGTTTATTTTTTTTAAACATATTTATTTTAAATGAAAATATTACAATAATCTATACATATAATAAAATTCTGAGTCGAATCTGTACCTTAAATATTTTTTGGAAAATCTTATTGAAATAGACTTTATTATCGATACAGAGACCGAATCTATTGTTTTTAGAATTTTTATCGGTCTGTCTGTCTGTCTATTACCGCATCACAGAAAAACCACTAGAGGGATTTTGATGAAATTATGATGATAGCTGGCTATCTGGGTCAACATATAGGATAATTTTTACCGCGGGAGATTATCGCATTCCCACGGGAATACAAGTTAAAAAACAACCCAAAAAATATTTATGATCAGAATTTCTTGAAACTTGGTATTAATGCTCTTCAATACAATTAAATAAATACATGTTTTAGCATTTTTTGAAATTCCTCCCATAAGGAGATAAAATAAGGGATGAAAATTTGTATGAAACCTACCTTTTTAATGTTTTTTTGTTGTAGTTTTAGCGCGAGCGAAGCCGCGGGTTTTGCTAGTATTATATATAATATAAAATTAACAAAAAACATAACAGATGGGTTGTTTTGAAATATAATTATTTTATGCATGTATTTCATACTGAGTAGTAATAAAATTTAGCCTGTCTAGTTAGCTTACAATGAGTATAAAACATAACATTACATAAAACCGTATACGCAACTTAGCTACTGTCATTCTATCACACGACAATAAACGATATAATTTATGATCTTCCTCAAACAATTGCTCTTTAATATTATATATACTACTATATTGAAGGCCTGTATTTTAATTTTTATTTGTACCTACAATTTAATATACACATTAAAATTAAGTACATATTACTTTTAAGTGTATGACATTATGACGCTGTTAAAATTATAGTTAACTAAAGAATTTGAAACCTAGACGTCGCAATATTCACCTCTAGTATTACTCATTGCACTCTGACCCTGTGGTCTTTACCATTTCTTTGATTTATTATATGATGTCTATTCTATACAAAGAAGTGAATTTTTAAAGATTTTGTATGATTCTTTCATTCGTGCTTAGAATAATTTATAATAACAATTATTTTTAATTGGCACTTCTCGTACTGATAAATGTAAACTATTGCGTATTAAAAGTTTAAAAATTTTGTTGGTTAGTTAAAATTATGTAAATATTAATTACTTTATTTAGTATAAACAATGGATGATGCGAGAGTAATATTCTGTATGTTAGTAAAAAAAATTTCAAACATAGTGATAGACATTTGATGAGTTCATACAATTTATTTGACCAATTCAAATTAGACAAAGCAGTTTGACCAGCAGCTCTCATAATACTTTCTTAGGTTTACGCGAATATTAGACATTTAAATAAAACTATCTTTTCGGATTTTTTCGCGGATTTATTTTGATTTTTGTTTCCCGACGTTTCGATTGCTTTACAGCAATCATGGTCACGGGAGAGACTAAGGTGTCAGATGTCTCAAAAGTATTATATAGTTGTTACAGACAGCCTACCCACAATTAACAAAAATGAATTCAAAATATTGAAAATTGGCATCAAAGTACCTTACAATATTTGTTAATTTTAATTTTAAACATTTTTATCGAAACGTCGGGAAACAAAAATCAAAATAAATCCGCGAAAAAATCCGAAAAGATAGTTTTATTTAAACAGCAGCTCTCAGTTATTTAAAGTTTGAAATAATGTCATTCTAGGCAAAGTACTTAAGGTTCAAACACTATATTTTTGTTATACCTATTATCAATTTAAACTAACTTGTTAAATTATTTTAAATGGTAGAGGCAAATTATTTCGTCACATAGGCTTCAAATAGACACAGAAACTTTAGATATTCATAGATTCATATATTGTGAATTTACTTTATATAACAAGAAATTAGTATAAATAGTTAATAGCGTGAGAAATAAATATTTAGCTTTAACTTATGAATTGTCCTGCGAAGTAAATCTATTGTTGGAAATTTATGATCCAAAATATATTTTATTGTCTTACTAATTAAATTAATTCCTTCAAATTTATCTAACCTTAATCTTCACTAATATTATAAATGTTAAAATAAGTTTAATAACACTTGACGACTCAACCAGTTGCAATAAGAATTAGTAAACATGTACCATAAGTTCTTATTAGGATACTGAAAAAAGTAGTTCAAATAAATTTTGCGTTAAATAAAGTAGCGATTTGTTATAAATATTTAATTTCAAAAAGGTATAAGGTATATAATGATTTTAAAGAAATCTCTAACTTAAAATGAAATAATGCTTCCTTAAACCAAATTCCCATAATTTTAAAAGTAGATCAATTACTTAACTATAATTTCATTCCTTGGAATGATGTTTTGGTTATGATTCAACTGCGTAGACAAAACGACTAAACAAACAAACACTTATATTCTTTTTGCATATATAATGTTACTAGCGACTCACCATCGCTTTGCTCGAGTTCGCCCCTATGTTTTAACGTTTAGTACAGATTTTTCAGAAAGGAAATATTTTCCTGCACTAAAAAGTATAATAAATATTGACCGGGAAAACCAGTATCATCATATCAAATTTCATCAAAATCTGTCCAGTGATTTTCTCGTGATGCGTTCCCAGACAGACTAACAAAAAAATCTAAAAACAATAGATTCGGCCTTGTATCCGTAAAAATGGCTATTTCAATAAGATTTTCCAAAAAATATTTAATGTGCAGATTTAACTCAATTAGAATTTTATTATATGTATAAATTATTGAAATATCTGCAATTAGGTAATGAGTTTGGAGTGCGCGTATTAATAAATAGCGCTGTTCACATATTATGGGCGGTTTACCTCGGTTAAAAAGGGTTTAAGTAAAGTTAAGAAAAAATTAAAAAGTGCGTGTTTGAATGTGTACACGCGCAAGAAGTAAAACTTCTGTAGGTTATCGGTACTCTTTATGAAATTTCATTTGTCTTTTAAATAATTAGGATAGGCGAGATACTAAAAATAACCCATATTACAATCATATATTTATAGAATATCATTTAAGGAAAGTATAAAATATTATATATCATTTGTCAGGCAATAACAACGGTTACCATGGCAACAAACGTTCGCCTCGCCCGATTATACTTTTCGTAACGCATTCACCAGCTTACTCCCCATGTCAAGCATGCGTAAAGAAGTTTTACTTCAAAATAGAATTGATACAAAATTTACTGTTTATAAAATAATCGTACATACTAGCTATTTATAAAGGTTTTACTCATATTGATTTTTAATAAGTACTCTTATAATAAATACATAGCTCACTTATAATCGTAACTTTTAAAATATTTAATTAATGAAAGAAAGAATGATCATTAAAAACAAATAAACTTGCTGTTAAAAATGTAACAGGGGTTTATTGTTGTGACGGCCACAAAGTTAAGGGCAGTGACGAAAACAAACGTGTAATGCGTGTATGTTGCATAAGATTGTCCTTACCGTATGCTCTTTCAAGGTCTAATAATTAACTACGAACCTCTAGATTTAGATACCACGTTTGATTAATAGTTTTCTAAATCAAATGCGGAAATTCACTTTTTTTTATTTATTGATTTGTTGAATTGTCAACAAAAGTTACAATATTAAAGAACTTAAAGCATGCAATTAGTATGATTAATCTTATGTTATCTAACTGCACGTTTAATTATAGGTAATTACAACTTGCTGCTTTTACAGTCTATCACATTAATAGAGGTATACAGTAACTCGATATTGATTAACTACATTAAGAACATATCAATTTAAATTTATATCAATTTTTTCACTTGTTCATCTATTTCCTTGAAATACTTTACGATTGAATAGCGCAGTGAGGAGGACCTCGTATACAGTTAAAATGGTTACAAAATTGTCATTTGGTGGTTATATTAGTAACTGCCTCGGTGGTGTAGTGGCTAGCATGTATACAACTGCACACCCGGAGGTCTTAGGTTCGAGTCCCGGGTCAGGCTAAGTTTAGTTAGTCATAGAGTCTTTGTGTATAGTAAGCCTCAGTAACAGTGCGGAGTTGGGAAGTTGGCGGTGTTCCACCCTCGTGCCTCGGAGAGTATGTAAAGCCGTCGGTCCTGCACCTTAACCCTTACCGGTCATGTCGAGTAGTAGTCCTACCGGAATATGAGAGTGACAGGCATAGAGAGTGCACTTGTGCCTGCGCGCACACTTGTGCACTATAATATTTCCTGCGCAATTAACTAGTCTCAATGAGATTGGCCGCCGTGGCCGGAATCAGTCAGGAGGACATTAATATTATTATTATTATTATATGGTAGTTAACGAAACAAAATAATGGTCACGCTTCAAATACAGTATTTTAATATATTATTTTGTTTCAGATAAATTCAAAATAGACTTCAACATGTCGGTAAAATTTAGAAGACTCACTCTACATTTGAGAACTTTTTTGATGGTAAGTTTTGTTATAAATAGTGTTACTTTAAAACTATTTTTGCTTTCCTTTTCCCAAATTTAGAAAGGCAGCTTATGCCACCTATTAAACTTTGTCAAAAAATTAACTCTTCCTTATCTAAATGAAATCTGTAAAACAATCGTATGACAAACATAAATAATAATTAATATACGTGGAAATCAAACTGGTGATATGCGACCTCAGTAGAAATTCAGTAAGACAAAATTCGACTGGATCACTAGGGTCAATGTATTTAGTTGTTTTGTTTTAAGTGGCTCTATCGCTTCGTTTCGTTATACACAGTGAGAGTCACGTTATTTCACCGTTACGTTGCGTCACACTCGCACTTGACATAAGTCGCAATGGTTTATAGGTCATACTGCCTTTAAAATGCAGGTGAATATATGAAATATATGTATAACTGTAAACAAACTTATTACAAAGACTACTAGTGACTTACTCTCGCTTCGCTTGGGTGCATCCCTACGTGCCTTTTGCAAATTTTATTACTAATAAAATTTTAAAAGTGGTATTAATGAGATATCGACACCTGCAAAAAACAGCAATATGACTCAGTATTATGATAATATAAAATAGGAATGATTATTTCTTATATTTAAAGTCCGAATTCATAATTGCAACAATATTGAATTACAAAACAACTATTTCTTGAAAGTAGATATTTTAAAAATGCATGTTCAAAATAAGTTTGTATTAAATATGTCTGTACATGTCAAAAATATCAGCTACTCGTATTTAAAGTGATAACCAACTTGTATTAGTTTGCAAACGTAACATCCACATGTTTCGTCACTCGCACTTGACATGAGTGTTGACTCCGAATCATTCTACATCATCGCATTATCGCAATTACTCGTACCACATGCTAGAGACGTTTTATTTTTGTTTAATTTCATGACTTAAGTAATTTAAAGTATTAAATGTTAGCATATGTTATTCAATAGAAATCAGCTTCTTCTGATAAAAATATAAAAATAATTTCCAAAATTATGTTATATTTGGAAAGTCACTGGTTTAAGGCAGGCAGGAAGTTTTAACCGTATACAAGATTTAAATAGTTCAATTTGAACTAAATTACAAAAATAAATTAGTCTTGCTTATTCTAAAGTCTAACCCGATATAAATAGCAAAGTGTATTGACAACTTTCAATGTTTTAAGATCAATTACAAATTCAACAGTATGTTTCTAAGAAAAGCTCGCATTTACTAGATATGATTTTATGATAACTGCCTTAGCTAATTTTATACCTTATTGCATAAAGTTAAAGTGCAAAATGGCTTCTATTATAATATAATTTAGGCGTGAATAATTGAAATTTATCGACCACTGGGTTCGTGTTATGGATAATATAAATTAGTATATCAGATCGGAGTGTTACAATTTCACGGATCTAAGTCTTATCATGGTCTCTGGTCTCGTTTATCAGATTTATACTATTAAAAATGTCTAGTAGTTAAATTAAACTTTATCCTTATTTTTACTAACGCTACAAATTCGGAAATGTGTCTGTCTATCTCAAGAAACCATGGATTTTTCACGATTTTTTTCTCCAGTTTTTAAGATTCTTTTTTTACCCGTATTTTATTAAACTTTATAAAAAAATAATACGTCAATTTTAGTCCCAAAGGTGCACAAATTACTTAACTATTAATTATTCTATTCCTTGGAATAATTTTTTGGTTATAACTAACCAATAATATACTTTTCCAGTTTAATGGCATGGCACCCCGATGAAAAATTTCATCAAAATCAATATAACTTTTTAAACGTAAAGACCAAGCGAACAAACACTAAATTTGTTTTGCATATATAATGTTATTAGTATTGAAACAATTTAAGAAGACCAATCACTCCATTGCATTATTATCAAATCTCGTTCAAATCACTGCGAGCGCCCGCGCTGCTTTACCATTTACGTAACCCACTGACTCACTCTAATACATATTATATTTTAGAAGTTACAGAGTGACTTTTAATGTTATAAAACAGTAATGTAGTGTCGGCCTTCTTTGAATTGAGTCATTCTAACTTCTAACTATTATCATACTACTACTTTATATTAGTATTAGCGACTCACATTCGCTCCGCTCGGGTTTGTCCCTACTTACATTTTAACGCTTAATATAGATTTCTCAGAGAAGAAATATTTTCCCGCAGTAAAAAATACCCTATACTTTGACCCGAATAACCAGCTATCATCATAGCAAATTTCATCAAAATCTCTCCAGTCGTATTCTTGTGATGTGGTCACAAACAGACAGACTGACAAAAATTCTAAAAGCCAAATCTGTACATTAAATATTTTCCAAAAAAATATTTAATATACAGATTCGGCTTAGTTAGAATTTTATTATATGTATAGATTATTATCTCTTTAAAAATATAACATCATCATCATATCTCGACGTGGAAATTAATTCATTGAGATAAGCTTAAAAGTATTAAAACACCATTAGGGTTCAAAGTTTTCATTTTAAAGCTTGAACAATAATGTACCTATTTAAAGGAGATTTCATCAACAAATTATATTTAAAGTGACATAAAAATCTAATTCTCCCTTAATATTTATGTAAACTGTTATCCATACTAATATTATCCATACTAATAATACTATAAATGCGAAAGTAACTCTGTCTGTCTGTCTCCTTTTCACGCTCAATCCGCTAAACCGATTTAAGGCCTGGAAAGGACATAGGATAGTTTTTAGCCCGGAAATCATCCCTTAAGGGGGTGAAAAGGGCAATGAAAGTTTGTATGGGGAATCATGTATCAAGTAAGGGATATACCTACATATATATTTTTTTTTATTTTTAAAGTAGGTACTTACTTTTCTATATGTTTTCTATATATATTATATAGTTTATTCTATACTAACCGTGAAAACGTACCTAGGGACGAATGCGAGCGAAGCGAATTTGAGTCGCTAGTTATTTCCATAAAAACTGGTCTGTAACATAATCTAATTTGGTAGATTATTTTGATATTTTTTAAAATTGTATTCTACACAAGAAAACGTCTTATATATGATAATTAGGTAACACATGTCGTGAAATATTGACCTTGATCTTGGCCCAGGCTTGAAGAAGGTTGAATTTATTTCGTTTAATTTAATCTACAGTAGTTGCAATATTAAGGAGATCTTTTACACCCATACTTACTAATAATAAATATTGAAATATTAAGAAATATTTTAATAATAATAGGTTTTACTATGAAAACTTTGGCCCACAATAAAAAGGAGCTTGTGAAATTCAACTCCAATTGTGTCCTCGTAAACTAGTTGTAATTGAAAAAATATATATTATATTATAATAATATTAATATATGTTTTATATTAAAAACTAATATGTCGTTTTATATATAGCAATGGAGCAACGAAACAACATGATTTTTTGAATAGACGTAGCTTAGTAAATAAGCGGACAGCACCAAAAAGGTCACTAGGTAATCAATAAATAACTATTATATAATCTATGTAAGATAATATCGAGGGGTGAAAGGCTATTTGTTTTAAGCGACATTATGGGTGATTTTGAGTTATATACAAATTCGGAATCAGCTAATTTTTTTGCGTCAATTGAATCCGGTTTTGTTCAAATTGATGCACTTTTTTGGCGTTTGAAACAATACCATTTTAGGGGTCATTTCGAAATTGCAGTGTATTATACGACGGTATGTTCGCCCTTTTTTAATAACAGTATATTTAAACCATATAAGAGTTTTTAGTACCTAGACATAAACCGATTTATCTTTCCCAAATACATTGTTGAATAATACATAAAGCATTTTTTCCTACTTATAATATTTATTTAAATGTAACTTCAATCATTTTGACTTCTATTACTTACTCGGTGTGCTGCCGCTTAAATTATTTATCCCTCACCCAAATACCACACGGTGTGTCGGTTAAGCTCTTTTGTTCTACTCTATTTTCCACACATTCTGGCACTTCAAACAGATTTCAAAAATTTGTAAGACAATCATTAAGACTGAATGCCAATTATAATTAAAATTGTTAAATTGAAACTGATTTTAGTATGTTATAATTTTTATACTAAATAAATAACGTTATCAAAGGATCTATTTTTATTTATTCAAGTTAAAGACCTGGTGTTATTCTATTTATCCAGTTTGTTTCAACAACCGATGATAATGTAAGCAACAAAAAAAGTGGCATGAAACATGATATTTTTAATATTACTTGTCATTTAAGTAAATTAGCCTGTATGTTATTATACTTTCAACTGGCAGTTGAGATAAATCGTTAATAATAGAGATAAGTTAAAGACAACGTCGCATCATGCCTTTTGGCTTACTTTGAATAGGTACTGTAGAATCGCTTAATTTGTTTTTCCCTTTCGCTAAAAGCAGTTATCAGTGTCACTTACATCCTTTTTCCTTACTCTGCAAAACAGGTGTCTTGAGGCAATTTGTATTTGGCGACAATTATTTATGCAAATATAAGTGCGTTTAATTTGGTAATAATATTAATAAATCGACGTTTGCAAATAAATTTCAGTGTAGTTATGTTTTTTTTTAAATTTTTAAACTTCAAATGGCTCTTATGTAAAGTTGTAAAAATGTCGCTTAAAACAAATAGCCTTTTACCCCTCGAATTATGTAAAACTTTAATTTGTGAATACATCACCAATACCGATTTCCTACTAAGAGAGGTGCGTTCTTGACCGTGTTTGAAGTCGTGACCTGCGACACTGCTCCGCCCTTGCGTCTCCGCTCGACCTATTGTCTGCTAAAGGTCTAAGTAGCTTCTGAGAATGCGATTTGTAATTTGGATAACGGAAATACGGAAAGTTTATCCCCATTATTATTAAATGTTGATTTTCTTAAATCACATACATTCTCTTCACTATGTGTGTTTGTTTGTCAATCCTTCACGCTGAACCAGCTGAAAGGACTTGGATGAAAAATACGTTAATACTTAGAATATGTTTTGCAGTAATACACAAACTACTGTTAAATATATATAAAATTAGCACTAATATAGTGCAACTAATATATTATTTTACAAATACAAAACGCACCTAAAGATGCGACCGAGTCAAATGAGGTCACATTATAAATCTCCTTATTATTTTACTGCTATGGAAGTAATTTTACTTAGTCTAAAAGTTGAATTTATTACTTATGATTTTCTATCACCTGGTAAATGATGAAGTTGTCCTTGCTAGAGACAGAAATTTGACAATATAATTTGAAAATAATATTATGAATTTAAAAGTGTGTTTGTTTGTTTGTTTTTCTTTCACGTCGAAACAGAGTGATAGATTGGTGTAGTTTTTTGCGTGGAGATAGATGGAGGGCTGGTGAGTAACATTGGCTACTTTTTACCGCGGGAGATTATCTCAGTTTTACGTAAAAACACGTTATAATACGACCCCAAAAATACATATGATCAGAATTACGTGACACTTGGTATTAATGCTCTTTAATACAATTAAATAAATACGTATTTTAGCGTGCTTCGAAATTCATCAAAGTTTCATTCAAAGTTTGTATGAAACCTACCTTTTTTTAAGTTCTTTTGTAGTTTTAGCGCGAGCGAAGCAGAGGGTTCTGCTAGTATGTTTATAATTTTCATTTGCTTATTGTATGTTATCAAAGTTTGTTTTTTAGCATAGAAATGAATTGACGTAACAGTCCATTCCTCTCATTTCAAAGATCACTAATAAAAATAACTTTAAGTTAGGTAATAAAATGATATGAAGATTGAAGATTAATTAAAAACAACAGATTGTATTGTTTATATTAAAATTATATTACGCCTGCAGTTTGGCTAATGTGGGGCAGTGGTAACCCAGTGGCAACGCGCTCGCTTGGAAAACCAAGTGAAGCGGGATCAAATCCCGGGTCTCGCACCTCTGATATTTTCATGTGCGAATCATTTCTACTATGATTACCACTTGCCTTACGGTGAAGGAAAACATCGTGAAGAAACCTGCATGTCTGAGAAAACCTAGCAAGTTTTCGAAAGACATGTGAAGTCCGCCAATCCACACTTGGCCAGCATGGTGGACTATGGCCTGATTACCCTCGTTTTGAAGGGAGGCCCGTGACCAGCAGTGGGACATTAAAAAGGGCTGAATACATTGGCTTATGTGGTATTTATGTCGATACAAAGCCTACGCATTTGCACAGGATTTCATCTCAACTATCTTCAAATATACTTATTTAATAAATTTGTTTTTAATATTAATATTATAAATTAGAATAACATTGTCTTGAAATTAAATTGAAAAAGATCACCAGGTTTTAAACAAAGACAGCTTATTTACATAGAAGTATATTCACACTGAGCTTTATATACACTAAAGTTATCTATAGCAGCCACTTCGTTAATTGGCATTTACGTTCTGATATCAAGGTAAAAATGTTAATAAGATGACCAGGTTTAACAAAATCAGTTTCGATTTAGTTTAAAAATTGTTCCGCTGTTCGTTGTATTCAGACGCGACCTGAAACTTGACACTTAATCAAGATAAATTATTCACAAGTGGAAAAAATATCCTGATTAATAAATATTTCGATTGCGAAAGTGTATTTGTTAGTGTGACCTTCTTTCATGACGATGATGTTAGAGTGTAATAGTCAAATTTTTTAGTGCGAACATTAAATGATCCATGGTATAAGCGTAATCCCATGGAACGTCTTCCTATCAAAGGATATTTGTATAACGTGCGGCGCAATAACTATAAAATAACATTGTGTTATAGTTTCGACCAACTTCAAAAAAGCGGGTAATTCAACTCGTATTTTGTCTTTAAATCTTTATTTTATTTTTACTAGCCACTCACCCTCGCTTCGCTAGAGTTTAACCCTAGGTGATTCTTTAAATTGAAATAACCTTTTTATTGATGAACGATTGAAATATAACAAATACTTAATGTTCAGTGAAGCTTAACACAATATATTAGTGAAAGCAATGCCCAAATCGGATAAGCCGTTTCTGAGATTAGCGCGCACAAACGCATAGACAAGCAGACAAAAAATCTAAAAATCATTGTTTTGGATTCTATTGCGTTAATAAAGACACTCAATAAAAGTTTTTTTCAAATATCTTCCATGTACAGACAGCGATCAGTTACACTTATATTATATGTATAAAATAGATTTATTTAGTACACTGACAGTATACATATACAATAGTACATGATGATGATGATGTCTTATTCCAGATATGTCCATATTCATGAATATCAATGAAAAGTGTACATAATATTACCAAAGAAATAGGTACATGTTAGATAACTTAAAAAACATAAAAAGACAAGTAATTTTGACTTACAAAACTAAAAGTAAAACTTAAAAAACTTACAGAAAGATGAACAGTAATTTTATTTTAATAAGTAACAGGAGAATAATGGAATATGTCGACGCCAGGGAGACCCTTTCTATTACGCAATATCTTCACCAATTCTAAATCATATTTTTTTTTAAATACGATAATTTAAAGATGACATCACTTAAATTTCAAAAAAAGAATCCACACTAAGGTTGAAATAATTACTTTTGAGTGATTTTGAAGAAGGTTCTTTTTTACAAAGTAATCTAATTATTTTAATACCATTGTGGACCCCTAAAAAAGAAACCTCGTGGTTGGTGCCGCAATAAATCTCTTCTAATTTATGTTTAAACATTTTCGTCGATTTATGGATTTCTCTTTAACTTTATTATGCAATCATGTCTCCGCTTAATATTTCTTGTAGTTATATGTAAAGTGTTATTAGTTGTTTTCATGATTATTTATGAAGCTATTATAGGACAATCAGTCAGTTTATCATACATTTAATTAGTCCATTGAATCTATACATGCATATGATAATCTATACTAATATATAAAGAGGCAGAGTTTGCTTGCTTGCTTGATTGTTTGTTTGTTTGTCTGTTTGTTTGTTGGCTCGTTTTTCGGACTAATTTCAGGAAGTATTTATCCGATTTGAAAAAATCTTTTTGCATTAGATAGCCTGTTTATTGAGGAAAGCTAGCGTATAGCTTTCCTAAATAAACAGGCTATCATATCATATAGTATATAGTCTAACTATTTCATGCTGACCGTTAAAACGTACTAGGGACGAACCCGAGCGAAGCTAGAATAAGTCGAACTAACTACTAACTAACGAGTTATCTACTAAAGTTAATATCACATTACGCTAATTGATCTTTTAAAATAATTGACTTCTCAACATATCAATAGACATAATGTCAGACTTCAAGATGCAAGATAATCATGTTTATTTTATAACTCAAACAAAAATATTTGAAATGTCATTTCAGCTACAACATTAGAGAACCTTGAGACATAATGTATGAAAGTGTAATCATCGCTTGCGTAAAAATCTGCAGTAAACCTTGTTGATTAATCGTTTATTTAATAAAAGTTGTACAACGTTTCTATGGCTGTGGCTATAATTTTAACTCTTTTGCGGTGTATTAATCGTACTTAGAATTTAAGTGTCATCTACATAGTAATGTTTGCTGATGTTTAGGAAATACAATTTATTATAAAAACTTAAAAAAAAATCGACTTCCAGGAACTAAAAAGAAAAGAAAATAACCAAAGGGCGATTATTATTTTTTATTTTTTAGTACCTGGATGTCCGGTATTTACCTACATATTTTTTTTAAGTTTTCATTCTTCCATTTTTAGTTTAGACATAATAAGAAGGTAATTTGTAAGAAGAAAGTTTTTTAATAACATATTCAAGTAAGCCATTTATTTAAAAATAATTTACTGTCGATTATTTTAAAACCGCTTGACCGATTTCGATTAAATTTAAATGGGAACACCTGGAAAGTATACCCTTTGAAACAAAAAAGGAATTTTCCAAATCGGTTCAGGCGTCTTCGAGTAATTGGTGAACATACATAAAAAAAACTAAAAATATAGAGAACCGAATTTGAAGAAATCGCTTGAATTAACATGTAATTTCAAAAACAAGAGTATAGTCTTTTAAAGTGATATCTTAAGCTTACATTTCTAAATTACATACCCTATGAACATTTACTTACATACATATGTAATATTACACGTGATTTTCATGAGATTGGCCATCGCAGTCAACATTTTTTATAATTATTTTTTTTATTGCTTCTTATTTATCTTACTAATATTAAAAATGTAAAGCTTAGATGTTTGGCTATTTGGATGTTTGTTACTCAATATCGCCAGAACGGCTGAACGGATCTGGGAAAAATTTTGAAGAAATTGCGATGTGCACAATAAAAATTATAGCATAGAAGGATGCGTGCAAACACGCGTACACTCTTATTCTTCTTAATCTACAGTAGTACGATAATTCGACACAACTGATAGGAGATTAAGCGCAAGCCTAATGACTTTACGTGCTTTCCGAAACACATAACACCGCCGATTTCTCAATTCCAGGCTGCTACTGTGAATTTCTTGACAGAAAAACCAAATAAATGATAAAAATACTTGGCCCGACCCGGGACTCGAACCCAAAGCCTCTGCATCTACAGTTGCACATGCCACTAAACTAATAAGGCGGTATAAGTAATATTAACCATGAAATGAAGAATAAACAGTTAGATTGCGTATCAAACAGGTAACGCCTGGCACAGTGCCGCTTTTGTAAATGAATTTGACTAATAGTCTAAAGTGTCATGTATTCGTGTCATTGCATCTATTTATCCACTTCGTAACTTTTGTTGAACAGTTTTATCAATTACTTTATTTTCATGCGTATTTACCATCAGTACCCAAAATAGTAAATAGTACCATTTACTATTTTGTTTATGAAATGTACAATTTGCCATAATTTAATATAAGAAATATTATTAACAAATAACAGATAATATTGTTCTATTAATAACTAGCAACTTATCCTCGCTTCGCTCAGGTTCGTCTCTAGGTACATTTTGAGTTTTAACGCTTAGTACGAAATAGATTTTTCTATCATTTTTGTGAATTTTCCGATGTATTAATTGTTCTTTTACTAATCGGGGTGAAGATAAATCCAACAAAATAAAGATCATAGAAATCAGTCCAGCTTTTTTCGAGTTATAAGTATTGTAACAATAAATATATGTATAGCTCTAAAAGTCTCAATCAGAAGGATGTTGGCCAGAGTAGAAATTATTTATTATATTATATAGTACTAGATTTTATAGATTAATCTTCATTTACATTAGCTTTTACAGCTGACCCCGCGAATTTTAGACATTGACACTAATAAGTCAGGCAGAGGTTGCAACCACATTTGTTCACTGACAGCGGAAGCTAGGCGCCGTCGTAGGCGCCACCGGTGTTGCCACTTAATAAATTTAAATATTTTGCTAAATTAATTCTTACATAGCTATTTGTTAAAGTCTTGTTTAATATGTATTTCATTTTTTATGTAAAATTCACGATGAAATCGTTTTATTCTATATTATTGCCATTTGGTTGCATTTGATTAATGAGCTGCGGCATTTATTTAATGTGGATAGGTTTAATCAAAACTTTGTATTTTTGTAATAGCATCATTTTTATAGCTTTAATGAAATTCATAATAAATGGTACCAAAACAACGACATAATACATAGCAGAAATAAAAGGTTCACTTTATAAAAGTACCTCTAATTCAGCACTTTTAACGTCCAAACTGCTACAGCTGGATACGGGTCTCCATAGCATTGAAAATTGTGAGGGGATCAGGTCATAGTCCACCATGCTGGACAAGTGCGGGTTGGGGAACATAATGTGTATTTTGAAACCTAGTTAAGTTCTATCAGACTTACAGGCTTCCTCACGATGTTACCTACATATTTGATATCCATTTATAATGCGAAGAGGTAAGTAGATTGATGTAATTTGTGCTGGTTAGTACTTCTTCCTATCTTCAGTTATGACCAACGGTTAACATTATATTAAATATATTAAACCTTTTTACGCTAGAATACCTCAACGTCCATTATCTTAGACTTGTAACTATATTGCCAAATAACACCAGAAGAGATAAAATGTTCCTTTAGACTAAAGACTAAACTATGATAAATAATAAGTATACATATACACATAATGATTTAGCGTTAGACGTGTGTAACCTATCAAACATTTTTAGTTTCGCGAAACCTAATTGCTGCGATACTCTTACTGATTGTTTCATTAACCAGTAAGAGCATTGAATAATAATTATATTTAATTAGTGGGAGTTAGTTGACATTCCAGAGTATTTAAAAATTATAAATAGTGCTGTAAAAGTATAAAATGATAACTTTGTCGCACGCCGCGCAAAAATGTTGTGTTTTTTTTTTGTAATATAGATTATAATTAATTAATACTTTGTCACGTAGCTGGCCTTTTTTTGTCAAACACGAGAGATCGTGGCACATTTGATACGTGGTCGCTGTCTCGTATTGAGTTTAAAGTTTTAATTAAAAGAATACAGAAGTCTTTTCAGTTTTCCCAATAAGTCTTAGATTAAAAAAGATAACTTGATAAAGTTTTATCCAACAGTTTTGTTCTACATAAAAAGCATTATACATAAGACGTTAATGTAATCGATATAGTCAATCGAACATCTTTCGATAAATTACAAAAATATATTCAAAATTAAGTTTAAGTTCCCTTACAAGAGTAGTACTAAAAATTAAACGCTGTTCGTTGGGAAGTGCATTACTTGAGAATGACTGAACCTATTTACCTTTTTTAATAATTTCTGTAATAGTCCAAATAAGGTAAATTAGCCGAATTGGCCCAGCCTTTCTTGAGTTATGCGCTTACCAACTATATATATAGAGATAGATATCTCTTATTACATATTTTAAAATATACCTACTTTTAATATGTTTAAATTTCTAAAAGACCTTTCTAAATTAATTAAAGAATTTGTCTGCAATTTGTCAGTGTCAAAGGAGGCAGTAACAGAAAGGTGCTAATAAGCTGACAAACGTTATATAAACACGATAAAAAGAATAATCACTTTATAATATATTTGCTATTATTTTAATCATTACTCGACTTTAGCATAACTTATTTTATTATAATATAAAGTGTGCGTAGCAATTCTTATAAAACATTAATTATATTAGTGATCTAATTAAATATACAAATAAGATCATTTTAATAAGAGTTGTATTGTCATTTCAAGGATTTCCTTCTAGGCTTTGTTATTCTAATTAGAGACATAAAATCAGATTAAAACAAATCAAATATCGTGACACAATAGATAATATCAGTACACGATTTTGAAAGTAATTATATGGTAATTAAAACCGAATATCTTTGAAGTCCTTGGGTTCAATTATACCTTAAATAATTGACAACGTATACACAAAAACATGCACCTAAATTGAGTATTATTTCTTTTTTAAAGTTGACTATTAAATAAAAGCTTACTACTTCAATTTTTAGAGTTCTTATAATAACTCTCTTCAGTTAGAGTATTATAATAATACTAGCGATTCACCCTCGTTCTGCTCGGGTTCGTCTCTATTTACGTTTTAATGTTTAGTACAGATTTCTCAGAGATGAGATATTTTCCCGCAATAAAAAGTATCCTATATGTTGACCCGGATAACCAGCTATCATCATACCAAATTTCAACAAAATCCCTTCAATGGTTTTTCCGTGATGCGGAATTTTCTGTTGACAGACAAAAATTCTAAAAACTATGGATTCGGCCTCTGTATCGATAATAATAACTATTTCAATAAAATTTTCCAAAAAAATATTTAATGTACAGATTCGGCTTAGTTACAATTTTATTATATGTATAGGTAACTTTGTTACATTCTATAATTGTGCTGAATTTTGTACGTCTGCAGTGATGAACTCCATGACCGCCTTTATTGAAAATAGTAGTGAAAATTAAAATCAGTAACTGTTTTTTTTTAAATTAACTTATAAAAGATTCTAATAATTTAGTTAATTTTATTTGTTTTTCTTTTTTCAAAAAGCAATCTGACCATACCTAATAGTAATCATAAGAAATATTATATTTTTTTGTTCATTTGAATTCTTATTGTAACACAAAAAGTATATAATATAATACGTAGACGTATATTTTATAAATAAATCTAATATAATACGTTTATTTAACTTTTAATCCTTATACCACGATAAAAACTTTATAAAAAACTAATCGGTACGAAAAACGGCAGTGGCCAATTCAATTCCGGGTCACTGTACTTTAATTAATAGGTTGACGCTATGGCAGTATATTGGTAAATGTCGCTTAGCAAATTAAAGCTTTCTACTTCAATTCATAGTTGCAACAACTGCTTCTTTGGAATAACCATATAGTATAAGTATAGCATAATACAAATACTTGTAAAGGCTTACTTAAAAGCAACCGTGAGTTTTGAAATCACCATCCTTCACATATTATTAAAAAAAAATGGTGGTCGTGTAAATAAATATAGTACACATGGTCACATTATTCTTACTATTTATTAAAAAAAATATTTGTCATTTTCTAACTGCAAAGGAGCAAAGGATCAACAAATTTTTTTTTGATATCATATCGAGAATTAACTAGGTGATAGAGGCAGGGTCCGTTACATCACCAATGGTTGTTATAGTCTGTCTCGGCAGGCCAGGTGTTGAAGCGTCGTGTTTGAGTGTGTAATAGATCTTGCAACGCCCCATTCAGACGGTGATAGTTCCGTTGGGTTTTAGTGGGTAGTACTAGCTTTGTCAAGTGGTATGCGTTAACGCGTTTCCTAATAAAAATAAGGCTCCATGTTATTAACAAGTGATCGCATAGAGCGAATTCCGTAGGATATGAAATAAACTAAACAATCTATTAAATATTTTTAATTATTTAATTTTCCTAATTAATCTACAGAAAGTACTATTAGCCGTTTCATTCGTTTTAAATAATAACTTCTAAATAAATATTATTTTCTTAAAACAGTATTTAATTGCAGCTTTCTAAAATAAAATATTAGAAAACATTTACAAGATGAGTAGTCACACTAAATGGTATCGCACTATACAAATAATTAATATGCGGTCTCTATTGTGGTCTAATGAGATGCATGTAGAGCGAGGCTGTACCGGCGCGCTCGCAAGTGTCAAAGTTTCCTAATCTACATATACTAAGTGCGAATTTGAAATGTCTTGAGGTGTTCAAGCTTCATACTACTTATAGTCTACTAGTTCTTGCGCGCGACTTTGCTCTCGTGTTATATATGTAAGTCGATAAGAATAGTGGCGTAAATACTGGCGTAGTGTCACGAATGTCTGTATCTCCGCGTTTTATTGCGGGTTCGAATCCCACCTGAATTTTAAAAATTGTTCTAGCCACATAAGCATTGAGAATCGTCTACATGTGTGTGAGTCGAGGATATTTTTGGGAGCTGCTTGATATTCAAAAAATTTAATACTTAAAATGGCACACGTTTAGTTCATATAAAGGACGCGGCTCTTGGAGAAGTGGGTGATATGTTTTGATAGGAGAGGTGATAAGGGGTTTCAATATATAAAAATTATTTTGAGGAAATTAAGGAGTCAAAAGTTATACTAAACTGCAGCCCTTAGAATACATAAACTCATCGTTATTTACATAATACAAACTTAATATATTTCAAAGAATAATTTACTTTTTTCTACTTATCGATATTAATTAGATACAAAACACTGTCCACAACAGTAAGAAACGATTTATATATAAAATAATTTGTAGTAATATAATAGACCGTTTCTAGCGAATGTACGCAATCGGGAAATAAACAGCTCCATTTCAATCCAAGAAAATTTTATTTCCTAGGAAAACTGCATGTTATAGTATTTACGTTGTATTTAATACAGTAATTAATAGATACATTTTTATGTAATTCTATGTTGAAAATTAAAAATACATAAGAATACTTGGAATTTATATATATATAAATATTAAAGTTTTGGATTTCCTTCTAATTAGACTCCATATTAGGACTTATGTATCCGCCTTTTGTTTTGTAAAATATATAAACATTAGTTTTATTTTGATCATACTTCCTAGTACATTGGAAATTATCACAGTAACTTAAAAATATTCCATGCGTAATTTGAAGTTAATTTTACTTTAAAATGGAGTTTTTTTTAACGTGAATACGTAATGATGATAAAGCATTGTTAATTAATATCAATTAACAGTATAATAGTGTGTAAATTGCTACATTAAAATATATGTATTTGGTTATTTGGATTTTATTTTTGAACTAGCGACTCACCCTCGCTTCGCTTCGGGTTCGTCCCTAGGCAAAAAAAAATCATCCCACGGGAACCGTACATTTTTTTGGGATGATATATAGCCTATAGCCTTCCCCAGTTAACGGGCTATCTAATGCAAAAAGATTTTTTCAAATCGTATTAGTAGTTCCTAAGATTAGCACGTTCAACCAAACAAACAAACAAACAAACTCTTCAGCATTTTAATTAGTACTATAAATATGAATGTAACTATGTCTGTCTGTTTTTTTGTTTGTTATGATTTTACTCCTAAATTGCTAAGCTAATTTTAATGAATTTTGGTATAGAAATAGCTTGGATATTGGAAAAGAACATAGGTTATTTTCTCGCATAAACATAAAACTGAAATTTAAAGGGTTGAAATATGAGATGTTATTCACATCATCATTTCCCAAATTTAAGTTGATGGAGGGCTCGTAGCATTCGAAATGTTGGGAGCCAAAAAAAAAAACGAAAAGATATTTTTATTTAAAAGTTAATTTAGGTGTTAAGTTAGTTATAATTTATTAGTACCTGTTTAGCAAATTATATTGACACAGTCGTGACTAAGTGACAAGGCTATGCGATTGATCGGTGCGGAAGTGTTTTTGTCACTGACAACGCAATTAAACTATAATTAATATTAGTAATAGAAGTTCTCAATATTTAAATACCTTTTGATATTATTATAATTATGGCTAGACATCTGCGTCATGTTTAAAATTCGCAAAAAATATTATTTTTTATTATGCCATAAAACATTTATAATTTATACTAAAGAATATCTGTAGCTTAGGCTACAATTGTATGTAATATTATGTATATATTACTAATTTTTACTATTACTGACTTTAAATTAAAACTGTTTAAATATCTAAAAACCGGATGACAATATAATGTAAATAGCTTATGCAACTTTCCTTGTAGTGTGTAGTGCTTATTTTATGAATATAAATATACTCAAGTCTCTTTTTTATCGGTTGAGCTAATGCAAACATAGGATTAGAGATTTTTAACCCATACAAGTAATTATAATTGTCTTTTCTATTTTTTTTTTATTGATGACACTAAAGCTCATTAATAGCTACTAAATACAAAATAAAAAACAGTTGACAAACAGAGGAGATGAATGTACTGAAATGTGTTATCTTTGCCTGTCTATAAAAAACTGTTTTCAAAACAAAATAATTAAAGAGTGTGTATATGAACGTGTACACGCGCAAGAAAACTTCTGTAGGTTATCGGTACTCTTTATGAAGTTCAATTTATGTTTTAAATAATTAGGATAGGTGAGATACTAAAAATGATGCATATTAGGCATATTATAATCATACATTTATAAAATATAATTTAAGGAAAGAAAAATATAACATTATATATCATTTGTCAGACTGTAGCAACGGTTACCATGGCAACAAGCGTACGTACATTTTTTCGTAACTCATTCACCAGCTTACCCCCCAAGTCAAGCTCACCAATGACTACTAAATAAAAAAAAGAAAATCGGATGAAATAAAGCGGAGAAAAAGGTACTGAACTGTTATGCTAAAATCGACTTCCAAAATGACATACATAGTAATCATACATCTTGCCTTCTTCAGTGGGCTAAAAATGAAGTGAATCGCAACTATATTAGTAGAGTAAATATTATCTAGTCTATTAAATAACTAAACATATCATACAATAAATTATTTAGCCTTTCATAACGTTCAAATTGTAGAAAAATTGGATTACTATTAAAAAAAGGAAAGTGTTTTTTATGTTTACTTACTTTTTCACGCTAAATTCACTGGATAGATTTGGATGAAATTTGGAACTGAGATAGATACAAGCCACTATTAATCACCTAGGTACCCGAGCGAAGTTAGGGTAATTCACTAGTTCATATATAGCAATTGATCGTTATGCCAATACGTATTAGGAGTCGTGCACGATTATCCTTGATTCGTATTTTATAGCACTTTCGTTTCGCTCCTAACGCTTATTGTCACGAGGTGGGTGTGGCTGCAATGAAACTTTTTGTACTACAAGGAAGTCTATTGAACAATTTGTACTGAGTTTAGTTTGTTTACTCAGAAATCAGCATAATATTATATTATCAATATAAAAATTATATAAGTAAAAATAAATAAGTGGCCATAAAAATAATATAATATATATTGTGTAGGTACATATTTGTTACTGCTTCAGGCAGACAGCTGGACGAATTTGGAAAAAATTTAGTATAACACACATAATACACTAGTCGTTTGCCAAAGAATGTTTTTTGTATCAAGCAAAAAGCACTTATGGACTTATAAAATCTTCGTGATTTAAAAATAGCCCCTCATATTGAGTTAAGTATTAGTATTATTATTATTTAGTTATTATCAAAACTCAATCAACGAAATAAATAAAATTTGTCTCCATTTTTAACGTTAAAGACCGGATTGGCATAATCGATTTTAACAGGACGTTTGTTTGGAAACCATAGCTTCACAGGTAGAGAACTTAAAACTAATTAACACTATTAAAAGCCTTAAATATATATCCTATCCTTAAATATAAGGTATCCTTTATTATTAGAAATATCAATAATTTTAAAAATTATACGCAATTTGCTTATATTACAAATACTAATATTTATTTAGTATAAGGTGAGTGAGTGAACAAGTGTGCTTTTTAATTCTTTACTTTATAACTAGAATAAAACAGAGAGATAACTTACATGTTGGATAAAAACATGACTTCATTTAACACCTCCTGGATAAATTCTAAGAAATTAATTGTTAACCGGACCAACGGTGTCGTTGACAGGTTAATAGACGTACAATGTGAAAAGAGCCACAGGCAAAGACTATATATAAGCTTATTACTTAACTATTATATATATTAACTAACTTTTAAAGTTTAATTGGCAAATACTTTCTTTATACTATGTAAATCCAAAATTTATGTATAGTTTGTGCCATCCACGAAGACGCGCCTCTCTTTATTGACAGTTGAAATCGCGCACCTTCGTGGATGGCACTATCTATAATAATTTCAGTATTTTGGCAAAACCATGAAACCTGAAAATATATCTATACTAATATTATAAAGAGGTAAAGTTTATGAATTTGTGAGGGTGTAGGGAGTAATCTCTGGATCTACCGAACCGATTTAGATGAAATTTGGTAAGAAGATAGTTCGAGACCCTGGGAGGACATAGGATACCTTTTATACTGGAAATCATCCCTTAAGGGGGTAAAAATGGGGATGAATGTTTGTATGGGGAATCTACCTAGGGACGAACCCGGTCGAAGAAAGGATGAGTCGCTAGTAATTACATAATTTAGGCTAAGATTAACGATATCTTTGAGACCAACTGATATATTCGTATGAATACGAGTATGTCACATTCTTTTGTTCAATACTATTTACAATGACTATGAATAATACAATTCTTCTGAACTCAGAAGAATAAGAAAAAGAAACTCTTCTGTGGTTTTCCAACAACGGTCACTGAGAAAACATCGACAGTTAAATAGTTCACAAAACTTTTGCAAATGAATAATGTAGTAGAAAATTATTTGTAATACTTGTAAACCTCGTAAACATACATATACATACATTTCTTTATGTAGCTCTGTTTATCTTTCTGTTGACAACTTACTTTCGTAATTTGGGGCAAGGATGACTCAAGAATTTCCCCATTTAGACACTTTATGTACTTAAAGTAATTTTGAATGTTTGAAAGTAACTTGTCACATGACGATAATTTACTTAAACATGTGGCTTAAGTCGTATTTTCTATAGATTTCTTTTCATTATTTTTTAATTTGTTTAGCAATGTTTATATGTATTGGTATGGATAAAATAAATCATATCCTGTAATATGTATATTGCCATTTTTAAAATTATATTATTTCCATAATATCATCTTTTTATTTAATTTAAATATTATATTTACATAAAATATACAAAAACTAAAAAAAAAATGTATAAAAATGGGCTTTAAAAACACTAAAAAGTAAAAAAACCACTGATTGTTAGTTTTCGTTTACTATAGATACCTAATCAGATATTTTCGAAGTCGGTGTACGTTGATTTGTATCGGCTGGGGTTATTTTTTACTTTTTAGTATAGACGTATCAAAGTTAGAAGATAGTATTTTAATAAAATATTCACTTAAGCCGTTTAAGTTAGTTTGATACCAATTTTTATATGAAGACTGACAAACTAAAATTCATTAATAACTAATAAGTAATACTAAAAAATCAGGCTTTCGACAAGCCATCAAAAAACAAAATAAGCCCAAACTCAAATTATCTACTGTTAGCTGTTAAAGAGCTTAACTATCCGTCATCAGATCTTACTACCAGATCAGCTCAACCATACCGAATCACTGCACTATGAACGGGAATAATATAAACACTTGCAGATTTTCAAGTCAATATGATAATTAGAAGTAGGATAAATTTTCATTAGCTATTTTTCCACCCTTTAGGGGTGGTATTTTTATGAAATTTAAATGGGACCAATTTGAAAGTATACACTTTCAAACAAAACAAAAATTGTCTAAATCGGTTAATAAATGACGGAGTTTTTAGGTAACAAACATAAAAAAATACAGGTGAATTAAGGACCTTCTCTTTTTTGAAGTCGGTTGATAAGCAAGGCAGGCTCAATTGTTATGGGTATCAATATCTATTTAAGCTCTTTAAGTTTGAGATTCAAGCCTTTAAGTTGTATCTACGAATTTCAGGTTTGAGGAATTATTCTTTCACGAAAAACTTTATGTTACTTTAAGTTAGTTATTAAAAGCATTGATTTTACTTTTGGCGAAATTGTTTATAATTCGTGGCAGGTTATTATTCCGTGATATACGTCCAAATATATATATCTGAATTAGACGGTGCTTAGCATTCAGCGTGAAGACAGATTTTATCTTCATTGCGCAGTATCTGAGTTATCGCCAGCTTTAGTCCACTTTCCAAAACGCTTCTACCATAAGCATTATGTAAAATAAAGGACGTAATTCTAACTGGTTAAAATACAGAAGATATTACCCCAAATAATAACTTATGCAACTTGCTTTTGGTAAATATTTCGTGATGTACCATTTTTGGCAAATTTTTCATTTCAAAATATGATTAATTCTACGAAGTTTCTTTAACAAAAGCTTCGATCGATTGAAAGCTTTTGAAAAGTTTATAATTCATATACAAGGGATAATTACCTACACACTAAATGACTATGAATGGGTTTGAGTAATTATTTAAAAATAAATGATTTTTTAAGTCTTTCTAACTATGTAGGTTCTTATGTTGTTGTATTACCAATTATTATTATCTTCAATAATATTTATGACCCTTGAAATATACACTTATAAGTAAAACAAAGCTTTAAAAGATCAAAAAATATATACATATTTTAAGTTTGAATTTGTATTCCCTTAATATTTGCCTTACTTGAATTGCAATGAAGAAATGACGCGTTCTAGTAGTTACACGCACGTACGGTTACCACACAATGCCTAACGTAATTCTAACGTAACTTCCGATTTTTTCCCATAATTAATAAGGCAATATGTTACGGGCTCATATAACAGTAATTTATATCTTCTTTTTAACTACTTTTATGAGGAAAATTAGTGAAAAAAATGACAGATACAAGTGTTATTTTGTATTGCTACTACTTTATATCTTTTACTTAAAAATAAAAGTGAAGCAACCTAAAATAATCAAACAACAACCCTCTTTTGATGTACTATCATTAAAAAACGATGTCTGTTTGTGTATCTCGTAAGCTACAAAATGGCAAAAAAGCTTTACTGGCAGATACAAGATTTTCATGAGTGTGAGTCACTATAACCTTCCTCAATAAATACGCTGTAAATCGCATGAAGTTTTTTCTTAATCTGAGCAGAGTTTATATATATATATATATATATATATATATATATATATATATATATATATATTAAAATACTAAGAAAAAAACATACAAATCTTACATTGTATGCTTTTTACATGACTTCTTTACACACATGCCAAATTTCATGCGATTTAGTAGAATGGTATTTAAATAAAATTGATTTGTATGATTGGAGTAGACAATTTTCCAAAAAAAAGAAAAGAAATCATAACTTCTAAACTATTGATTTTCGCGGAACTAATGTTTGTTTTAAATGGATCGTTAGGGTGTCCTCTACCTCCAAAAAATCGTTGGACCATTATAAATGGACCACCCTGTATATATATACTTATATATATTTCTTCTATACGTGTGTATGTCACTGAACTCCTCCTAAACGGCTTGACCGCTTTTGATGAATTTTTTTGTTTGATGAATGTAAACATAAACATCTCTCTCCGTTCTGCTAGTTTCATGTACATATATATTATAACCTTACATAACCTATAAATTATATTATAATTTTTAGAGAAAAGAGTAACGGAGCTTAGTAGCTGAAAACTATCAAAGAAATTTTTTATCCTTTTATCTTCACTAAATACAATAATACTAATTCAAGCGGGAAAATACGTATATTATGTAAATAAGATTTGCATAGACTAAACAATGGCGCTCTCAGTTCGTTCTGGTTACACATAAATTACGTTGAACTCCGCCTATGTACTTTAGTTGAAACGTAGAGCATAATGTAGTTATAATATTTGTTTTCTAGTGTAGAAGTTCCTGCCTATTGAGTGTGGGATTTAAATATCTGTTTATAAGAAAAAAAAAATAACAAATTTCCTTTCAGATAGAAAAAAGTACTCAAAATTATATGAAAGGAAGGAAAACTTATACATAAAAATTAATGGTTAAATGTGTTGTTAAGTACAAAACTCGAGAACGGCTGGACTAATTCGGCTAAGTTTTTTTTTCTTTTCAAATATTCTTTAAATTCCGAGGAGGGTTTCTTGGAGGAAGGTACTTTATAATTATAAACGGAATCTTTAAATTAAAATAAATTATGTATTTGAATGCATTTGTAGATTTCACTTTTTCTTTTTCTATAATATTATACTGTTTGACTTTAAATTTATTTGTTTGTCCTTCTTTCACGTCAAAATAGAGTGACGGATTGGCGTAAATAAGAATAATTCTTATTTTTTTTTAAATGTAAGTGAGAGTGATTTTTTACAATTTTATTCATCGGAAGGCAAGATATAGCAGATGTTGCAGTTTTAATTCATGAGTATAATTATGAAATTACAAACGTTTAGTTATTGGGCAATTTAAAGAACATTTCAAGGTTTAATAAGGAAAACTATTCATTAATTCTATTGTGTAACTACCAGTCTCTTTCTTCATATAATTTTGATTGATTATTATTTATTGAGATTAGGTTTTTTTTAATATTATATTTCATGTTCATAGCATAGGGTATTTGAGTGGTTTCTAGAAAACCTCTAAAATTATTAAGTTGTGTTTATTGAGACCACAAGAACTGTTTATTTTTAATACTTATAGGTACATATTTCTTCAAAAAATAAACATTAAAAATTACAATTTAAATTATCATGACATCAGTGACGTCACAGGCAAATGTCATTAACAAGATAAGTTAGCGTTATTTTTGTTATTACTTACTATTATCTAATAAAAAATGCACAAATATTGTACTTAATCTGAAAGCAAAGTGTGAGCCAGTTTACCGCATTAAGGTATGAGAGAAAACTGTATATTATTTAATTTTTAAAAATCTGTATCTATTTAGATACATATTTTTAAAAGTATTTTTTTGTTTTATTCATAAATATGGCCCTATAATCGCTTTTAAAGTTTTTTTTATGATTTTTTTTAATTAAGACGCAATTTTTCTAATATTTCAATGATAAATGTTACAGTTTCATTTAATATATGACCCTTTAAAGTTAGGACAAGGGTGCGTTTTTTAGGACCCTTAAAATATGGAGTCCTAAAAAACACACTGTTAGAAATGGTTACTCTATTTACATTACATTAAGAAATTTACAGATCATACAAATATTATAAACGTGAAAGTTTAGATGTTTGTATGAATATATGTTATTTAATCACGCCAGAACGGCTGAGCGGATCTAGATGAAATTTGGCATAAAGATAGATTATACATAGTCTGAAATAGCATATAGGCTACTTCTATCCCGGAAAAATGTACGGTTCCCGTGGGGTAGATTTTGTTTTTCTAGAGGTGAACCTTGCATACATAAAATAGATCTTATAAAAATACGGTGATCGTTTAAGTCTTTTCCACCTCTTATCGACACTCGAGGTTGACACCAAAGCTTAGCAGATTAATTCGCTGACAATTGTTCATTTCTATTCTTAAAGATAACATATTATGTACTCATTATTGTAATGGACGTGATTATCTGTGATTGCATAACCTTGTCCCTATATTATTCATCTAAAGACTTTATTGCAATGACTCCTACGAGCAAACCACAGTCGTGGTTACGAAACGCTACGAAATAACTAAAGGATAAGTAAATTTTAATGACAGATACAAATATGATTAGATAAATGGGTCGTTCTTCTTTTCTTGCGACAATGAATTGGTGTTTCTCAGTTTTTCGAGTTTTTCAAATAACAATATTTTTATTTCAGAGTTAGACATTTTTTGCAATTGCATTTAATTTTCATTTGGATCATTTAATCTTTGTTTTTATGCCCGTAATGTTGTTTGTTTTGTGGCTATTTTCGAGAAAACACTGTGACAGAGTGGTTTCTTTTCGGTAGGACATCATTATGAATTACTACTCTGTCACGGTATTTAATGAAAAATAAACACATGCAAAAAAATTATTGGCTACAGAAAGTTAAAGATTATTTAGTATTAAAAGGTATAAAGCGATGAGGATGTAAATTCAAACAATGAATATATAATAATCTATACTCTAATATGACACAAAATGAAATGAGGGACACATAATTGTCGCAAGAAAAGAAGAACGACCCAAATATAAAATATGTATAAGTTCAAAAGTCGCAGGTTCTATCCCTAAATGGAGCAATATTTAAAGTCTACCAGTCTGGTTAAGGATTAGTGCTGTAATATATAAAAGTTTAAACGGTCATCTAGCACACAAATCTTAGATACTTCTTATAAATTATCATTTAGACCTTTCTTGTCCATCTTGATCATAATTAAGAAAAAATAAAACATAACATACCATTTATGTATGTCATAGTTTTTTCCGAACCCGCTTTAGGTCTTTTCGATAGGATTTTTTAGATATTATAGTAACTAAAAGTGATTTTAATTAATTAAAAATAAATAACATTTGAAGTTATAACCAAAAACATATAATTTGTTTTTGTTTTTATAAAACCTCTTTCGGCTTACATCAATCAGTAGTACTTAATACGTCGCAATAATTCTCATTGCCAACTAACTGTCTCCCGCTGTCCAATGACTCAACCAAGTACCGATTGTAATTATTTATTCGTATCACACAAATGAAAGCGACGCGTTAATCTGACTCGCCTGTTGAATATCCGTTCACACTCGGGTCTTTACAACGCTATAAATGTAAACAAAAATATACAAATCTTTTACATATGCAGATTGTAGAATATAAGGACTTTCTCTAAAAAGTTTACCTTAACAATGGCAAAGTATGGTTGAGGATAAATATATTTCGTTAGTTAAATAGTAATAGAAGGATTTATAAGATAACAAAAAATAGTTTTTAGTTTTGTTATATAATGTACTTGGACCATATAGATATAACCACCGGTAATATATACACGTGGTTATGTGGGACTCACCGGCGTGTACGTAAATGCATTTCCCAACATAACAAAAAAAGAGGCCATAAACTCGATGTTCGTTTAAGAAAAGAATTCATTTTCGATTCATTTTTAGCCTTTTTAAGATAAAATAACGCCGCGATTCCAGACGTAAGTAATTGTCTACACATATAACAAAACTGTAGAGGTTGAATGTCTGTACATAGAAAAAAAATGCTAAAACCACAGTCAGGATGTAAGAAGAGAAATAGAACAAATCCAGTATTTTTTTTTTCAATTTTTTTTGTCTGTCTGTTTGTCTATTTTTCTGTTTGTACGGACTAATCTCGGAAACTGTTAGACCGATTTAAATTATATTATGTACTGTGGTGCCCATATACCCGCTAAACATCTTAGATACTTTTCATCCCGGAGAATTAAAGGTTTTCCGTGGGATAGTTAAAAAACTATATCAACTTATACAGCTTAGTACAAAAAACTACTTCTTGGATTTTAATGAAACTTTACAATAATATAGTTCATACATCAGAATAACAAATAGGCTACTTTTTGTCCCGGAAAAATGTACAGTTCACATGGGATGGATTTGTTTTTGTTTGTCTAGAGGCGACCCCAAGCGAAGCGAAGTATTAAATAATATCTATGGTAGAGCATCGAATCTAAAATTAAAAGATTAAAATATACTTTATGTAACTTAATATATAAGTTACATTTTAAAATCTGGGGGCACGGGAGTACCCTCGCCAAGTAAAACAAAAGAGGGCACAGCCGTAACATCTTTTTCTCGAAGCCATTCAGGACATTTTCGACCCCACTGACGATATAATTTCAAAATGGCTACTATATCTACTGAGCACATTTTTACACCTTGCAGCCTTTGATATCGGAATAATAATAATATGTTAGGACATTAACACACAGCACCATCTAGTTTCATAGTAAGCTACAAGGCTTGTGTTATGGATACCAGATAGTTGACTCATTACACATATATAGCTTTAAATACATACGTATTATAAATATAATTACCCATGACTGGAGTACAAACATTCGTGGTCATCACACAAATGAATGCCCCCAGCGGGACTGGAACCCGCGACCACTGGCACAGCAAGTAGGCTCACTACATAATGAGCCAAATGTGTCGTCGAATTCAATAGAGATTATTTCGCCTATTATTATTTGCATGAGATTCGCTGCCGATGAATAATAATGACATTGACATTTGTATCAAAATCGGTGGGCGTTACTCCGTTACAGTAATACAGGGCAAAAACGTATCCATGTTACATTCACGATTTTTGTTTTCTTTGCTATAGATTACTCATAATAAAAACTATTATTATATGTATTGTATATACTGGCACTTTAATATTTTTTGTAAGTTAATTATATGTATATGTATGCCGCTCTCTGAACTTTCTGTCTTTACATAATATGGAATAGTGTAGCTGCATAGCACTGCAATATTGATAGTTAATTATTATATTATACAAATTTTATTTATAAATAACACTAAGAGAACACTAAAATATCTCATGACTACCATTTCATGTATCGAAATCAAAGTTCAATGTCCCCTGAAACTCGAAGTTTGACCCTAAAACTACCACAATCAAAAATCTTGTCGATCTGTTGCTCGGTTGCAGCGTGAGAAAAGGACTCATTTTTTCACTCATTATTATGGCATAGATGCATTATAACATCGAACTAAAAATAAACATACGTATAAAAGATTTGGGCTGGTGAGTGAATGAATGAATGCATTATAGAGTGAAAGAGTGTGCGTGCGTGTGTTTGTGTAGACACACGTCTATGTTGTAACAACAGATTTGAGTATATTTAGAATAGAAAAATCTATCATATTAACATTAAAATTTTATCAACGAAATCATTCTTGAACGTACCGATCCATAGAAATAAGCTACTAAACATACATATAAGCTATTTATTATTCTGCATTTACAGATACTATGGGCAGTGAGTGGCGGCGCCGGGTACAACTGCCCATACGGCCAGAACTGCGGGTTCGAGCCGGCGCCTCCCGGCCACGCGCCCGCCTGCGCCCAGCCCGGCCTCACCTATTGCTTGCATCCCGAACCTTACCCTGAGTAAGACAGTATATTATAAATATAAGTTTATTTTAAATTTCTTTGTGTTTTCATTGTTTTATGGAATTTGTGGATTATACGTATCAAAGATAGTCTTTTGTTATTATAAATTGTAACTACATAATTTGTTCAAAATAATTATTTAACGTACATATATTGTTAATTGATTATTAATTATTTTACATTTTATGTTAAAATGTTACTTAAACTAAAGTTACATTAAATGAAGGCAATATGAATATCTAAATATCGGTCTCGTAAGTAACAGGAACGTTCTAATAAATAATATCTCAGCATAAAATATGTATGTATGTACCTTATTTAACAATTTAAATAAAACTACCTTTTCGAATTATTTCGTGGATTTATTTTCATTTTCTCCCGTGACCATGATTGCTGTAAAGCATTCGAAACGTCGGGAACGAAAAATCTAAATAAATCCGCGAAATAATCCGAAAAGATAATTTATTTAAAATATCAAATATTCGCGTAAATCTAATAAAGTATTACCCTATTTAATATTTTAGTGTTTTATTTTTATTTTCAAACTAAGTTTTTCCCGAATAAGCTTGAGATACCAATTAACCATATTATTATATGTTGCAGAAAAGTTATAAGAAAATTAGTTGAAGCTGGGCAATATGATATTAGGACACTTTTGTCTGACGAAAGCCGCGACGATTTCGATTCGAATAAAAAAGGAAGCTATCCGTACGGTTACGGGCCAAATTCTTTGCCTCATGTCGACCAAATCTCATTGGTAGATGATAGTTTATATCACAAGGATTATAATACAAAGTTCAATAATAAATACAATCACGGTAAGTTCAAAATGTATATGTTTATTAATTTTTACTATTATTTTAGCTTTTCTAAGAAATAATGAAGGAAAATTTAAAAAAGTTTGGTTCAATACGATATAGTATAAACTAGTGATCACCCTCGCTTTACTTTGGGTTCATCTCTAGACAAAAACAAATCTATCCCATGGGAACCGTACCTTTTTCCGGAATAAAAAGTAACTTATGTGCTATTTCAGACTATAATCTATCTCTGTGCAAAATTTTATCCAGATCCGTTCAGCCGTTCTGGTGTGAAAGAATAACAAACATTTATCCACCCTCACAAACTTTTACATTTATAATATTAGTATGGATTAGTATGTCTATCAATTATAATAAATATCTAAAGGGTGTATTTAACTCACACCAATCATTATTCTCATAATATCGTAATTCGTTTCATTATTGATACTAAATAATAAAATGAACACATTAAAATTTGTTTAAACTAGCCATTAGTTTACTGGAAATTTATTCCTAAAGTAGAAAATAATTTAATTACAATGATTACTAACAAGAATGATCGACAGTTGAATTCCAAATATATAAAAATAATACTATTTGTATTTATGCCAATGGTATTATGTTATGATCAATAATCTTTTCAACACACAAACTCTTACATTGATAACGTCAAGATTTAGAAAGTGTTACAAATATATAAAATTCGATTTATTGATGAGAAAATGTTAATTAATCTGTTACTAGCTTCTCTGTGGGAACCATTATGATGAAAAGTTGAAGCCTTTAAACATGTCATCGCAAACGCAATAGTTTATTCTAATATAAAATGTGCGGAGTTTTTAATTTATCTTTTATAATATGTACATATGTAAATGTATTACATATGTATAGTGCGTTTCTGAATTAATAATCATTAAGAATACTAAAAAATATATGCAAATGATAATCATAATATATAGGAATAACTTTAAAAATATGTTTTTTGTTAAAATTAAGTTATTAATTCTAAATATGACTATTAAATCATGTTTTTTATAAAAACATTTCATTTTATTTCATTATACATCTCCAAAATATGTTTATAAGTTACTTAGTTTTCTGCGCCAATATTTTAGTAACTTTAATTTTTAACTCTTACGTAATTTACAGATGTATATTCTGAGAAGACACCTCTCCAGCCACCCTTTATAGCTGGACCAACGCCTTACAACATAAAAGCTTATCAAGCGTCAAATTATTCCAAATTCGGCTTCCAAGGATACCATAGTTCCCCATATTGGAACCCATCGGTTGATCAATTTGGTTATGACAATAGAAGATTAAGACAAAACAATGACAACAATTTGAATGTTTACAATCCAAACTACTTCAACTCGCCGTTATATCCAAACTATGAGGCGGATTGGTTAAGAGCGTCCAGTGGAGTGACCCAGTATAACCCGAGTGAATGGTGGAAGTAAGTGGTTCTGTGCTATACATTGGTATTTATTCTGTAGTTAATCTATATTATGTAGAGTACGCAATGATAACATCGATTTTCCTTTCTAAAGCATTATGACGATGTTAATTAGATTTGTTTTTTGTGAAGTAAGGGATTTAGGGTAAAGCTACGATTATGTGCATTACATAGGTAGGTACATAATGTAATAATATTGATATATATCACACAAATGTTTTTTCTCGCAATTATATTTACATTTTAGGTATATCGATGTATAAATATGTTGAGTTATTGTAAATTGTACTCGAATATAACGTGAAAAATTCTTTTTAAATTTTATAACAGATTGTAGGTAAGAGGTTTTAACATAACATACGGTCGTTATGAGCAGAATAATTACACATGAATAAAATATGCAGGCAAAGCCGCGTATGCAAGGTTTTATAGTGCCGATTATTGATAACATAAGTTTATTTATTTATATATTTGAGTACTTATTAGTAATCTTGTTTTCTTTTTCATGAATGAAACACAAATTCGAATAATGGATGAGAGTTGTTTCAGCGTTTGCTTACTAATGGGTTTATCCCAGTGAGTGTCATGTATATTTAGTTAGTGATTCACATATCTAAATTTCAGAACTTTCCTGGGTACTTTAATAGAAGAATGACTAAGTCAGTTTCCTTCTAGTTTTTTATTAAATAATAATATTATTTCGAACTTCATTACATAGTAATTTAAAATTAATTTGCTTTTATCTCAAAACTTGTACTGACTATTTATATTTAAATCCTTAAATTATTTTTCAAGTAAAATTCTTTTCGCACGCTTGACTTGGGGAGTAAGTTGGTGATTGCGTTACGAAAAGTGTAACGTTACGGGCGAGACAAACGTTTGTTGCCATGGTAACCGTTGTTATTGTCTGACAAATGATATATAATATTATTTTCTTTCCTTAAATGATATTCTATAAATATATAATTGTAATATGCCTAATATGCGTTATTTAATTGCTTTTATTAAAATATATCATTCCTTTTACAAACAGAGATTGTGACATACGGTATGAAATTATTAGCTATTTTTGTTCTGTTACGCCAAAGAAGTATAACTTCTTACGTGCGTACATAAATAAGTACACATGTAAGGTTGCATTTATAAATATGAGCGTTTTAATAAAAAAAATATGTAATATTTGATTAATTTGTAATGATTTATATTTAAGGCATTTAGTTATGTGACCTTGGCCGATAGGAATGTATTTAAAAAAAATTAAAAGAACGCGGTTATTAATTTATTTTCCCGCGCTATGGCAGGGAGATGTCAGTACCACTCTGTAGTGACTAGTTATGGAATGTTTGTAATACTGAAAATTGTTATAAATTATGTAAATCAGTATTTTAAAAGAGTAACTGTTGAGTTTCTTGCTTGCTCTTCTCAGCAGAACTGCTTTCCGAGCCGGTGGTAGCTTCCACACGGACAGACGTACTGACGATTATAAAAGTACTGAATATAAAAACATATACAAGGAATATCTCGAAGTTTTATTAACGTCGTCCTATACACACGTTTTTTTTTCTCTAAGTTTTACCACAGTCGTGTGGTCTAAAGCACACACGTTTCATTTTTTATATTTTACCTGAGTCATACATCTATATTGTTTCAGAATTACGATATCTAGTAGATGCCGTTAAGGAAATGTTTAATTATTATAAATGATTTTTAAATTTTTAGGTACATGTCCCCTGCGCGGTCGGACGCGGACGTGACGATTCAACGGTCTCTAACGTTTCCAACGCGCACTACCACGTTACATTCGAGGCGACGTCGCAACGCCGAGCTTGTGAAGGCCGCGGCGACCAGGACCTTGACTGGGACTGAGGCTTTGAGGATAGCTCTGGGATTAGCTAAGTAACTAACAGATTATTTTCTTAATTTTACGCGAATATTTGATTATTTAATTTTGGTCTCTCCCGTAACTATGATTGTTGTAAAGCGTTCGAAATGTCGGGAACCAAAATTCATAATAAATTCGCGAGAAAAACCGAAAAGATAGTTTTATTTAAAACTGATTGCTAATATTCTTACAATTAATTAGAATTATTTGTTTATAAAAGATTTCCAGCTACGAAATGAGTTCTATGCTTTTGTACATGTAGAGATGCTCTACACTTCACTTTTTAAATATTATTCAATATCTCTATACTATAGTAATGAATTAGGAATTAGTTAATTAATATTATTAATGTAGAAGAGGAGAACTTTATAAAATTTGAAGAGATTCTTTTTTTTTTTTTTGGAGAATATTTAACATATGTTAATAGACGTTTTAACTTTTTTAATGTTGAGAAATGCATACCACCATACCACCAGGTGGTTATGTGGGATTTGCCAGCTAGAAAAACCGTAGTGGGTAGTTCTTACCCACTAAAACCAAACAGAACCTTCCCTGTCTTAATGGGGCGTTGCTTACACAATTACCCAAGACAACCCCCTCCCCCCCTCCCCACCACGACAAGGTCAACACACATTAAGGGGGAATGTTATTAGACCTAATAACACAATATGTAACAGCGAAGACGCGTCAGCGGAACGTCCACGGCGACAAGCGGGCAACACCGAGGAGCTGTGCAGGGTCCGCACGCAGTTCATCACGCCGCGCGCCGCCCTCAATAATAAAGGCAACTGGCGGTACGTCGTCAACATGCCTGATAACATGACACAGCTGGTCAGAGCGGAGATTTGCTCGTGAGTTTAAGAATAATTATTATTTACAAATTAAAACCTATTTTTTATAGACATCAATTTGTTTGCCTTTGTATTCAGCCCTTTTTAACGTCTCACTGATGGGCACGGGCTTCCCTTCAATACGAGGGGAATCAGGCCATAGTCCACCACGCTGGCCAAGTGCGGATTGGCGGACTTCACATGTCTTTCGAAAACTTGCTAGGTTTTCTCAGACATGCAGGTTTCCTCACGATGTTTTCCTTCACCGTAAGGCAAGTGGTAATCAGTTAGACATGATTCGCACACGAAAATATCAGAGGTGCGAGACCCGGGATTTGAACCCGCTTCACTCGGTTTCCCACGCGAGCGCGTTACCTTATTTGCGTTGTTTGCCTTTATCGAGAGGATATTACGCGAAGATAAACTATATATAACATGTACATGTATGTTTGTATTTTTTTGTAAAAATATTTAATGCTTGAATAATCAGTGACACTGCTCGTATGTTTAGTTCGTCGATAAAAAGTTGCGCTAAGGATATAATCTATCTCCATACGAAATTTTACTTAAATCCTCAGCCATAGCTTAAAAGAATTTGGAAAATTTTTCCAAAAAATGTTTCCGTTTATTAGTGTGATAGAAATACATATGTTCTCCATAAAAACAAAACATATTTCTTTTTATATATTTTTTTTCATATTGGTGAAAATGTTTCTTTTCGTGCTTTAAATAATAACGCCATCTATGTTTACCTTAGAGAACTATGAATGATAACGCCATCTATTGGCAAATAGAACTATATTTTTGTTATAAACTATTATTACCTATTTACTTATACTTTAGTAATATAATTTTTATAAATATTGTTATACAGATCAACTGAATGCAGCGGAATATGTACATTGCCTATTGGATACACTTCCCGTTGCGAACAAAAATACATTCAAAAGCGTTTGGTGGCGCTTGAATCTAGTGGGCAGAATTTATATACCGACGTTTTTTGGATACCAAGTTGTTGTCAGTGTACTATTATGAATAATAATAATAATTAGGTGTTCTTTAAATATTGTGATGCTATTTTAAGGTTTGGTTTTGCGGTTGCTATCAATCAGAAAGCTTATGAGCTTTTCGTCACTAGATGGCGTTATAGGCTTAAGCTTTTTACTGTGTATATGACTAATAAAACTTAAGAGCATTATTCAGATAAAAGCTTGATATAACAGACAACTCACTTTACAACGATGTATTTACGTTATATCATTTGAGCTATTTTTAAATGAAATTTTATAATATTTTGACTTATTATGCAAAGTCATGACATTGATATTGTTATATTCTCCATTTGTGTATGAAAGTTTTGTAATGGCGTCGAATGTTTTAATTATGTGAAGTTTTATTAGATTAACATAAAATCCTAATGGCAGAGTATTAAATAAATATGTACATATACATAAACATAGCTTTATAAGTATATTAATCGAGAATTATGTATAATTTATGCAATTTGTAAATAAGTAGCAAGGACAATAATTATGGTTTATGAATAAAACGTATAGCTGTAATTTTGTACAAAAATTGGAATCATTTACAATGCTATTTCTTTATACAATGTTAATTATTTTAATGATCTCTTGCAATTCTGGACTTGCTTATTATATTATAATTACCCATAGCTAACTACACGTTACTATTTCATTTTAACTCCGACAATTTTCAACCTATCGGCAGTTGGCTTATTATTAGTGCATAGTAATATTGAGTATACAAGTACGTGTCTTGAATGTAAAATCCAGATTATTTTATTGTCCGTTCATCTATCGATTTGTTTGTTGAATTTATAGGAGCGTCTATTTAATGTGTATTTTTTAAATGAAAGCTTAAAAAGCTTAATTTTCTTGTGGTAATAATGAAGCTATTTTGTCTTAATAAGTTACATTTAAAAAAATAATGTTCTATAGGTTATTTGTAGTTGTGTTTCTATATGGCTCTTAAATATATTTTGATATGCTTGGATTTCGAAACCCAACCAGCTTACCTATGTATGTATGTATGTAATTTTATTTATTAGACTTTATTATAATTATTGTTCATCGAACATAACGTAGGACAAAACTGGGCTTAGAATTTTTCAAAACATTTTGCATTCCTCTTTATTTCAATTAAATTATATCAATTTATTAATTTTTATTTGTTTTGTGACATGATAATAAATAAATGAGTAAAGAAAATTACAGATGTTTTTATTTTTCTAACAATTTATTATATTCCTCACAAAAAGTTTCAATTACATGTTTTACACAAGCTTACTTCACACACCGAAATCCTTCCGTTGTCTTCAGATACTAGATATGATGATATTAGATTTTTCTCAACTAAACCAGAACAAAACATACCCATAATTTTACATCTACACTAATAAAATAAAAATTACTACCTTATAAAAATAAATTTAAAATAAATACCTTATAAAAAAACTCTGCCCTTTCACTTAGCTCAGTAGCGGCTGTAACAATTTTAGCTAAGTCTTTCTTGGCAGATAGAAATATAGTAAATGGAGAAACAAATAGACTACATTTATCTCCGGCAAGTATAAGTCTATAGGGTACCTACGGGATAAACAATAGAAAATTAACTGCTTATAGCATTCGTAAAGGAACTTTGAGGAAAGTTTATGGGTTTATGTATTAGCACGTATGAAGTGAGCATCGAAACAAAGCGAGGGCTGATTTGAGCTGATCTTTGGGTTGGCCTTGGATTTCGTTTTCGTAAAATCAAACCCAGTGGCTCTAGAATAGTAGGTTGACCCCTTGTATCTTCTTTACAGCAGTATGTCGGATTATAAAATGTTATTACCCGATCGGATGCTTCCCTTGGTGTTTTTTTGGCATACAATTTCATTGCTTTCTTTCAAACTGTTTAAGAAGCGCACACCGATAAAGCAATTCAACAAGGTTATTCTGACTTCAATTAGTTATATATTATAGTTTCTGATAGCAAACACATTTTTTTCCGAAATAAAAAATAACGCTAGCACTCAGCAGCTTTCTATCAAGTAAAGAATTTTTGTAATCAGTTCTGTAGTTTCAGAGATTACCCCCTACATATAAACTTCCAAACTTTACCCCTTTATAATATTAGTATGGATAAAGTTAATTTTAAGTAGTTAGTATATATTACCAATTAAAAATTAAATTACAAAGTTCTGGGAGTGTAACGATTTTACTGAAAAAATTAAAAAAGATATGATCAAATTAACTTTGCACTAGTTTCTCACCCGCGCCTACACTGTCATGGTACACCTGGTACATTAAATGTCTATCTCTGTGTATGTATGTATTTCAGCCCATTTTTTAATGTCAGTCCACCACGCTGGCCAAATGCAGGTTGGCGAACGTCACATGTCTTTCGAAAACTTGCTAGATTCTCTCAGACATTTAGGTTTCCTTGCGATGTTTTTTCCTCCACCATAAAACAAGTTGTAATCATGTTTGAAATGATTCGCACAAGAAAATATCAGAGGTGCGAGACCCGGGATTTGAACCCACTCCAGTCAGTTTCCCAAGCGAGCGCGTTACCACTGGGCTACCACTGCCTTCACCTTCAAAGCCTATCTCTATGTACCAGGAAAAATATAGGTATTATTAACAGGAACTAATTTTCGGACTATTTCATACTAATGAGAACATTTAAAAAAAACTAAAGATGAAGAGAAAAAAAACAACCGAGATGACTCAATCACTTTTTCATGCCAACTTGATGCGTGCTCGTTGTGAATCTTGAAACTTTGAACACAATCCTCTTCGAAAACATTAAATGCTACAATTATGTGTTAATAAAGCTCTGGCTTATAATTTTGTTGTTATGTTATGATGTTCATAATCGAACTACTATTATAATTTCTCTTTCACGCTAAAACTGCTGGACAGATTTGAGTGTTTAATACACAGATAAACTATGACATAGAGTAATCGATGCACCTTTATTTTTTTATCTTGGAAAATACATTTACGTATACCACCTGCATACATACAGGTGATATGTAGGACTCACCAGCTAGAAAAAGCAATACTATCCACTAAAACCCCCTTATTGAAGGTCGCAAGAACGCTTACGCACTACTCCTACAGTCCATTTTACTGTTAGAGAAGTACCAGGAGCAACCCGCACGGTACACCGTCTACCGAAATGGGCCACCTGTCAGTGCGTTTCTTGGCTACGCGCCCTGCTAAACTGCCGGACTATAATGAGACCCCCTCTTATTATTTACATATTTTTAAATATGTAAATAATAAAAGACAATTGTTATTAAATTCACCTTAAAAAGGATTAAATTTTTTTCTATTTATAATATTTAATTAAATATTTCCTTTTAATGGGTACTTAGTGTGTACATATATAGTATAGTCCCATTTAAATGAATCAAATCTATCCTGAAGGGGAAAATTCCTAATCACTTTTACGATGATTTAAAAGTAGATACAATTGATTAGTTATGAATATATATATATATATATATATATATATATATATATATATATATATATATATATTCATGACTGATTTTTGAATATATATATATATATAAAGTATTTATTCATATCTTGAAAATTTATAAAATACTGCTGTTACCTATGACTCCACCTTCTATTCAGTCTATATAAAGTAACCAATGTCACTTAGGGTAGTGTACCCAGTTCCTTACTTTCAAAGACTACCTTACATACAAAAAAGCAAACACACTTTACCTCTTTATAAGGGTGTTAAAAAACGTTGTTGAGCTAAAAAGCTCAACAAACACGGCTTAAACACGGCTGTTTAATTTATTAAAAAATAAATTAAACAGCCGTGTTTAATTTCAATAAAAATCAGTCATGATTTTCCTTACTTTCAAAGACTACCTTACATACAAAAAAGCAAACACACTTTACCTCTTTATAAGGGTGTAAGATTAAACTCCTATGCGTGACTATCTCGACTGCAAACTTAACATTTTCCCTCTGGACTTATTACTTTGCATTCATCTTTGTGTCACAAACCACGTATAAGCTGTGCAGTGTACATAATTTATAATTTTGTGAGATTTAATTGCGGATAAAAAAAACAAACAAATTAAAATATAAACATAAAGAAGAAGAACTAAGAAGTACCATTCTTACTTAAAAAGGTACAAATGTTATTTTATGCATTCCTTTATATTTATGGGGCTCTATATTATGAGCAAATCTGAGAAACATTGAGTTCTAAGATGGGCCCGCATCTCCGACATTTTCCTCAGATTGAGTTAACAACGGAGTTAGAGGGTGAAAATCCGTTTGTGAATTGCGAGGGACAGCATGGGCCCTCGGGTTAACGGGCCTACCTTAACTTATTTCGTCTTAAGCAACAATATCATTTGTCTATAAATAATATAATGTACTGTAAATTATTTTACTATTTAAGTGATAAAAAAATATACATGTATTAAGATTTTTATATCTTTAAAACAGCTCAACAGCAGTTATAGTTTTTGATTATGGAAAAATAAGTACTAAATTGATTTCAAGGAAATCATTTAATACATTCCATATTTATATCAATATGCAATTTATTGCCTGCAAGTCTAAACTTTTACAAAGCTTAAAACAAAAAGAATGCAAAGCGCTTAGTCTCACAAACGTTACAACCCGTTCAAATAACCGAGAGCACTCGTACATAGCGCCAAAACTCGCGCTTTTAAAATAAAAATCCAAGCAAAAAGTCGACACGCGTAAAAGTAAAAGAGGAAGCGGGGAAAAAATCAATGCTGCGTTTTATGTTCTGTGCGTGTGACAGATCGGTTGTCATAGCAACCACGGCGGGGGGAACGCATGGCGGGAAAAAAGGGCTTATAGCGGCGAAGAAAACAAAATGGCGTTTGTGCTTCGCGCGCAAAGTTGACGTTTCACTGCGTTTTGTTTTACGATGTTATTAGAACACAGGATAGTGCGTCGAGGCGGGCCGGGGCGAGGGAGTCGGTAATCGATATTACGCACTTTGTAGCAATGAAATTGGCGCGGTGCAAGAAAGCTTGCACGCATTGCAACCTTTTAATTTTTGATTCTGTTATGTTTTAGTTACTTTTAGGTAGCTTTTAGGGAGCTTTTTCGGTTCTGTTTTGGTTGCTCTTAGTAAACAAGCACAATAGATACATTTATATATAGCCTTTTAAGATGTCTTATGATTTGTATTTAATTATGAAATGCAGGTATTTTTTATACCTAACTGTTTTGATAAAATTATACTATTTTAAACTTATATAGATCATATTACTATAATAATAATAAAATTTAATCATGTTAGAAACTAACAAAATTGGTTCTATTCAAATTGGATTCCAATTTCCTCCGCATAACATATTAGTCAGCAATAAAAATATAATCAATAACAGTGCACAGATGGCAAATGGAAACGCATGTATGTAAGAAGTAATGACGTTGGGATAGTTAGTAATTCGTTTGTGAAAATTTGATGAGTCACTCGGGTGCGCGGCAAACGTCGCAATTATTGTAAATGCGTAGAATTGAAAACTTTCTTAGAAATTTAATATATAGAAATGAAATAATAATGGCTCTGTAATTGTTGATCAGAATGTTTTATTAAATTTGGATTACGTCTGAGTCTGTACATGTTTTGACTTTTAAAAAATAACATGACTCATAATTGATATTGAAAATATTTTGTATGCGTAGGATGGTATACAGTAAGAACGTAGTGATTCATACATGATTTTCTTTTTCTCCCCAATTTCGGGGTACTTATTGTTAGACGCCATTTTTGATAAAGCATTTTGCCTAAACATACACAACAAACATATTATTATGTGAAAAACTTAATAATATAACAAAACATAGAGTCAATTTTTATATATCACATAAGATTTTTGAGTATCACATTTTTGCATATCAATATTTTTTTTAATTCTATTTTATTGTAATTTAATTTATAGCCGAAATGAAAAAAATATTTCAATAAATTTTTATTAACGTACTGTGTCGTCATTATTTATTTATTTTAATGAAATAATATTACGTGAGTAATAAATAGTATCATTTATCAAATAAACTATAAATGACTTTGTAAAGCTCTCGCAAAGACCCTGCTCATATCGATCGCGCAGCCGAGTTTAGTATAGCTTAAAGTATACTTTGCGCGTTTTTAGGCAATATAAACTTTATTCATAAATAAATAGAGGTGGTTATTGAATATTATGCATAGTTATTATCAGTCGTACTTCTACGTCGCACTTTTAACGATGGTGAACATTGAATGTTCATTTTAAGAATGTATAGGTTTAATCATTAAATTTTACTAAATTAAATATCAGCGTTAGCTCACGGATTTGCTTGTGTAGATGTTGCATACAAATTGCCTATATCAGTTAGGAACAGTGTACCTTTTCTATTAGTAAAATAATTTCTAAAATGAATTCGAGATCTAGAGAGTATATCCTCAGTCAACAAACAAACAAACAAACAAACAAACATTTCTTCACTTTCCAATGTGCACTGAATATTTCTTTGCTCTACCTAAGCTTTAGCTATTAATACTCGTTTTTTTAATAAATGATATGCTATGGCTCTAGCAATAAATTTTGTTATAGAAATAATTTTTTTTAGTATTGTATTTTTATTATATTTTATATAATAGAAAGTTATTTTTAAATCATTCGCTAATTTTTGTTGAAATTTTCAATACGGTGTACGATATAATTTTCAAATTTTGTTTAGATATGTAAACATGGTATCGTGAGTCAAAATGATCATACAGTTATGAAAAAAATAATATTTTAATTTATACTTGAATACTGTCTTAAAAAATATAATATATTATAAATACAGCTTACAAGCCCAGATTGGCCCAAAGGAAAATATTAAAAACATTTTAAATAATATTTTAATGTAGGTAAATGTTACAACTGCTCATTGTATGCATGAAACGGAATTGTAACAGTTAATGGCACTGTTTATAAAATATTCCTTACAGTTAAAGATTTTTTTTAGAAAAAAATCAAAAACATTTGCTTTCTAAACACGAAGGTTCCAAAAAATCTATGTGCAATATAATTATCCTATAACGTTTTATTACTGCTAATTTGGCAACAAAATATTAAGTAGACGTTTACTTTATTTTTCTTTTCTCTGTAGCTAGTCCATGGACACTATTAATCATTAGCATGGCGACATTAGATATAAATAAGGTAAGGTAACAAATAGGTACTAGTTTAATATAAATTACATCGTAAGGTCGTGTCGTAACTAAATTATTGTAATTTTAATCAGTAAAAAGTCTACAATCGTATGAATAAATACCGGTTATAAAAAAATATTTTAGTTTAAATTTAAAACTGTTTTAAACTTAATATTATAAATTCTTCTTCTTAAAAAAATTGAAATATTTGCCCTCTATGTATCAGTTACGTCCGTTAAGACTAAACCAGGACAAGCGTTCATAAGACCAAAAAATTTTTTACATACATATATTATCTCCGCGTTGAATTTATAACCTCTAATATAGTCATTCCAGGTATAGTTTCTATATTATATACATAAAAAAACTCCACTGAACTACAATGGTCAAAATTAATACTTTATGTCTTGTTTCCTCTATAAAGTTCGTAAGAGCTTTTGACAATTCTTTATAAAGTTTCTTAACTATACATATGATAAAATTCTGAGTCGAATCTATACAATAAATGTTTATTATAAAATCTTATTGAAATAGTCATTATTATTGATACAGAGACCGAATCTATAGTTTTTAGAATTTTTGTCTGTTTGTCACGAAAAAATCACTGGACAGATTTTGATGAAATTTAGTATGATTGTATCCGGATTAACTATAATAAATAACTAAACTAAATATAGGATGGAGAACATATATAACATCTCATCTCTGAGAAATCTATACTAACCGTTAAAACATTCCTAAGGACAAACCCGAGCGGGGCGAGGGTGAGTCACTAGTTTATATAATAATAGTAATCTTTACTTTCAAAGTAACCACTATGTCAACATCGATATAATCAATGTCAATATGTCTTAGAGCTTTTGTGATTGCATAAGTTAGCGTAGCATCTGCTAAGTTAACCGTCGATTTGAACTGTTTCAGCTGCTCATTGATAGCTGGTCGAAATTATTTTCTTCAGTTAGCACTTTTGAAATATATTCATTAAATTAAAGAAAGTAGAGTATTGACACATTTATTTATATTATGATAATTTTTAGAAAAGCTTATGTTTTTATTTAAGTAATATACATAAAACGTCCCTTCTTAATAGAGCCTGTGTAAGTATTTATATGGTGCTAAATATAAAATAAACTAAAGAGCTCTTGATCGATTTTCAATTGAAAGATGATACCGATTACCCTATATTTTGCCACCGTATGTTGTTGTAATTTATGAAGGTTGACAAGGTAAACGGCGAGATAACGAGGGTGTATTAACTGGGTGAAGGGGATCAGCTCGGAGTCTGTCAAGTGTTTCACTAACAGGCCACGGGGCACCTCGTGTGGGGCCAGCGATATAGGTGAGCCATAGGGCTCTACCCTCCCTGCACCTTATAGCACGAGCAAAACAATCGGAAACACCAACCTGTCGCAACACGCGCACCCTCGCCGAAATTGCAAAATAATTCCATTATTGAGCATAAACTGAGGAAACGGTATGGAAATGAGTGTGGAAAGCGAATCGACGAAAATGCGAAAGAACACAAAACTGAATTGGTGAATGTGAACGCAAAACGAAATGCGATCGATCGAAAGCTTGTAAGAGTTGTAAGTAAACAGATCGAAGCATTCGCTCGAATCCCGCCAAATGCAGCGACAGCTGTGCGTAGCTCGTAGCGCGTAGCTGTACGCCGGGACCGTAGAGGCGCCACCGGCCCTATTATTATTATTTGTAAACAACGTGCGGGCGCGGGCGGTGAGGCGCGCGGGACGCGGGCGGGCGGGCGCGGGGTGGCCGCGGGGGTGCGCGGGGCGGCGGGAGGCGGCGCGGGGCGTCACGTGACCCACCGCCATTGGCCGCCGGCCGGCAGCTGCGTGCCCGCGCCAGTCCGCCGCCGACCGCTGACGAGACTGCACGCGCTTTTTACTCCCGCGTCGCAACACGCGCACCGACGCGATCGCGATCTGCAGCCCTTTTTGTTTATTTTTCGCGCGCGTCCTTCGGGCCGTTTTGTGTTTCGGAGCAGCGAGACGAAGAAAAAAAGGAGCGGATGGATCAAGCGACCGGAGAAGGTACCGCGAGTTTGTAAAGTTTTGTGCGGGCTCGAAAGTTGTGGAAGTGTTTGTAAAGTAGTATAGTGGAAGCTTCTGGTTGTTTTTGTGCTGTTATTTAGGCAGGACGACGTCGGTGGAGCGTGAAGCGGGCTCCGGTGCCGGCTTGCGCGCTTCCGCCAGAGCTTTCGTTGTGCTTTCGCGAATTAGTCCCCGTTTTCCTGTTGTGGTGTTTGTCACAATGTGAGGATTATAAAACGATGTATAACTGTTCTTTGTAATATTTGATTTAATTACTAATTAGTTAAATTTAATATATAAGCATAGTTCAAAATAAGTCTTGAGAAGTAAAGATATAAAGCTTTTTTGTTGAAAACCGGTTAGTGTGTGTATGCGCAGGAACACGGGGTGTAGAGTAAATTAGTGTGATGATGCATAGGCATGTTGTTGTTATTGCGCATGATTCGCAATTTAGCCCTTAATTGTGTCAGGCCGTACTATTACGAGTAGAGTTATACTTACTTATTGATGACACCATCTTTTTAGTTTTGTATTGCTTTTTTCTGTAGAATTTGGATGAAACGGTATAAAATAATTGTATTAAATGAATAAAAATATATACTAGAAACCATATATAAACTTTTTACACATAGTTTAAAAATTACTAATATTGATCCAATAAGATAATTATCATCATAATGATAATGTTGTATATATGTACATTTCTACTTGATTCTTATTGTAACGTCAATTTGGATTAATATATTAAATACAGTAGGTATTTAAATTATTATTCTTACTGGTCGATAGATATTTATTGGGCTTTACGAGATAAGAATGTAGTTACTACTTATGTTTAATTTCTTCTTTTTTATTTCTATAAACTAGCCAATTAATTGCTTAATTAAATTTTTGATCAAAATATATTTAATCATATACATTCTATTAATCATTTGTAAAATTCTTGTTACATGAATTTGTTTATAATAAAACATAATATTTAAGTAACAAGGTCTTAAAGGGTATAAAGAATATTTTAAAACGCTATAGCAAAAAAACAATTGGAATAAAATTATATGTACTTTTAAATTCATTTTAAATATATAATAATTATAAATAATTATAACATGGCATGATCATTTGATTATTCCAAAGATTGTATTAGGTACAATAGATATTATAAAAACGTATCCAAAAGCATTACAGTACAATTTAGCCAACGTATCTAATTCTCGTTCTACATAAGCTAGTTACGATAAGAGTCTATTCGAGCAACCAGTTAACACACGAGCTCGAAGACGACCCGGACGGTCCCACGGAATAATCGAATAAATAATACGCCTTCCTCCCGTGAATGCGATAATGGCGAGTCAAGTTCAGTGCGGCCAATGAAAACAAATAAACAAATTGGCCAATTTTGCCGCTGACTGCCGCGCCGATGCCGAGCGTTGTGCAACGAACTTCCTTTGAGTTATGCTTCCTTTTTCTAGATTTAGTTTTTTTTTGATCCTAGTTATTCTATGTGACATGACTGATATAACGGATTCGTTTGTCTTTATGTTTTAAATTAGTCAAGTTCTTAAGACTCTACCTAGAGACGTTTCAAAATCTTATATATTTAAACGAGCAATTCTTGTATATTTATATCTTTATTTATTTATTTATACCGGCGATCTCGGAAACGGCTCTAACGATTTTGCTGAAATTTGGTATATGGGGGTTTTCGGGGGCGAAAAATTGATCTAGATTAGTCACATGTCTGGGAAAACGCGTGTTTTCGAGTTTTCATGCGTTTATCTTATGCATTATTCTACGCAAAATTTAATCGCGACATCTATACAACTCTGTCTTTAACACTTAGTCACTTAATGTAAAATTATTTTTAAGCCAAATTAAAAAGAAAATTGTTCTTATCGCGACATCTATACAACTTTCTCAGTAACACTCAGTCACTTAATGTAAAATATACAATCTTTCAAGAACTCCGAGCGAAGCTCGGTCGCCCAGGTACTATTTCTTAACAAACAAGTAGTTTTTACCTTTAAACGTTTTTAAATCTTATATAAATATTATCTTAAATTATTATTACGATAACATAGTATTATCTATACATATAATAAAATCCTAACTGAGTCGAATCTGTACATTAAATATTTTTCGGAAAATCTTATTGAAATAGACATTATTATTGATACAGAGACCGAATCTATAGTTTTTACATTTTTTGTCTCTCTGTCTGTGACCACATCACGAGAAAACCCTTGGACAGATTTTGATGGAATTTGGTATGATGATAGCTGGGTATTCGGGTCAATATATAGGATACTTTTTACTGCAGGAAAATATCTCATCTCTGAGAAATCAATACTAAACTTTATAACGTAAGTAGGGACGAACCCAAGCGGAGCGAAGGAGAGTCACTAGTTGTCTATAAAATTGTAAGGATTTTTTTAAATGATCCTAGAAAAAGTAAATCTCTGTTCTGGCTTGTAAATCTGTTTAAGCTAAGTTCTATACAGTATAAATATTTTATTGTTTCATTCATAACAAATGAATAATATACTAAGGACTTATTTAATATGCTTGTATTGATAAAGTGCTTTTATAGCAAATAAATCGAACGAATACTAAAGAAGCTCACACTCTTATTAATCAAGAACATAGGAAACGTATTTTTATAATTTAAAAATATTATGTGATTATCTGTTTCATGGAGTTAAGTAAATCTTTTCCTAAAGTAAAATATTGATTATTATATGGTACAGTAATATGCTCACGAAAAAAAATATAGTTTTTATAAATAGATAGGACGTATTCAGTAGGTACCTTGTCTTGGTAAAATATAAATATTGTACAGAGTCAATATAACCCAGTGGGGTTAGCATTGAACCCCGAAAAAATTCTAGGCCAAAATTTTATGTCCAGCTTTTAAGGCGGTCACTGGGAGTGTAAATTCAAAATTGCGACCAATTTCGAGTGAGGCGTTAGCCGCTGTTTTGATTTTAAGAGGGAATCGTTTTTCCTAAATATCTCTACATTTTGTTTACATTCCATCTTTTCGTGCGATCGATTTTCCGAAGGGGGAAAATAGGGGAAATGTAATTATTGAATTATCTCATTTATTATTGACTTTAGAGCCTTAATGTAAAGGAATAAAAGGATAATTCAATAATTATATTTCCGTCCGTTCTTCCTTCTTAAGACCGAAAATATCGATTGAACGAAAAAAATATCAGCAAATAAAATGTAGAGAATTGAATACCCAATGTACAACATTAGTTCCTATGATTTTTCTCGAAAAGTTGAAAATAGTCGAGAAAAACGATTCCCTGGTCGCGATTTTGAACTTACACTACCAGTGTATTATTTCACTAGCCCCTAAAGGCTGGTAAAATAAAATATTGGCCTAGAATTTTTTCGGGGTTAGGCTGTTTTTTTCGAAAACTCGATTGGGCTAATATACATTCAAATTAATATATATTAGAGTCGGTTAGCTAGTATATTTCGCTGTAGAGATATGTAATATTCTCACATTTTTCATGTATAAAAGATATATATATATGTATATATATATATATATATATATATATATATATATATATATATATATATATATATATATATATATATATACACTTAAACCTGCAGCTCCATCTATCTATTAGATATAAAATGTATATACCTACTCGTATAGAAGAAAATTTTTATTATAGGATAATACCATAAAAATACCTTTATTATTTCATAACATTTAAGTTTATCACTCTAAGAACTTATTTTTAATGAAAAATGCTGTTAAAATAAAAATATCGCACATATTCTTAGTCACGCTAGGCATTTAAGTATCAAACAAATGCTTTACGTCTGCGACTCTCGATTGCGATAAGTAATATAGTAAATCGATTCATATTTTCTTAAGGATAATCCGCTTCTTATTGCTCCTAAGCAAACTAAGGGTTTCGGTTTTCATATTGAATATATAAAGCTGTACGTTCAAACATCGCCGGACAAAGTTTGTGAGTAATTGACGATATTTTATTTAGACGAAGTCTCGCCGGTGAACGCTCGATGGCATTGTATCACAGATCGCACTCCAATTTCTATTTCAGTGCTCATTCAATAAATTCGCGACTCGTTATTGATAATGAATGGCGTTTACCTTCTATTTTATGCACTTAGTTAAACTGTTAATTTCTTAGTTTTAAATGTGTAATTTATACATATAGTAAAATTGTAATTGATCGCTGTCTGTACATGGAATTGTCTGTACATACATCTGTTTGTACATTGTCTGTTTGTCGGTTTGTCAGTTTGTCTGTTTGTCTGTGCGTTTGTGCGCGCTAATCTTAGAAATGGCTTAACCGATTTGGGTGCGGTTTTTACTAATATATTGTGGTAAGCTTCACTTAACATTTAGTATTTGTTTTATTTTAATCAGTTCCTAAATAAAAATGTGATGTCGATTAAAATAATCATCTAGGAGCGAGCCCAAGCGAAGCAAGGGTGAGCCGCTTGTGTATTAAATTTTTGTCTATTTGTCTATCAGTGGACCAAAATATCAATGTGTACAGAAAGTTAGAGCACATTATTTTAGATGATATTACTCTGGTATCCATGAATCACTTATTTAATATTCTGACTAGTTTAATGTTTAGAACTTCAACATTCAAGTGCTATGTAAAACTTAGTAAGCGTGCAGCTGATGTAAAATAAGAATGATAAAATGTAACTTTTTCCTGCAGTAAGAGTTAAATAAAAGCGACAATCCAAAAAGGAAACAATAGTAAATCATACAGTACATGTGTGACTTCCTTCAAATTTAGTCAGTCTCATAGGTGTAAGTACAAAAAATACTCAATTTCCGATGTCGCATCTGATAGTAAAAGACGTATGCACAAAAAATCTTTACAAAACTATAACAACCAACTTACCATTGCATTTGAGGTTCTAAAAAGTTCAATTTAGAACTTAACCATCTATTAAATAAAGCTTAAAGTTGTAGAGTCTTTATTTTATGTATTATAAGTTAATATGGTGAGGTATTAAAGCGTAAGAAAAAGTGGTAGTGTGGGAAAGATTGTTGTAAAAAACGCCACATCTGCGTCTCTATTCATGATTCGAGTGCCTCAATGGGATGGGACGGTAACTCTATATCAGTATTCCTATCATTGTACTGTCTTAATCACGGCCCATCTTTTGTTTTATATCACTGACGTCACCACTCAGATCACACTTTAGGTATGAATTTCGGTGTATTTGTATCCGGAGACATGTGTTCGCAATTTATGCGCTCGCGTTTATCGTTTTACTTTATTGGAGCGAGATATTTTTAGTTTAGTTATTTTGTATTATTTCTTTAATATATTTATGGAAAAAAATTAAAAAAAAGCTGTGCTACGCGGTTTCACCGTAAATTTGTTTGATTATAAACATCAGTTTTATAATAATGTATGGAAGTCTGTCCGATTTGTTGACATTTATGATTACTGCTCTACTCCCTTGCTATATAGCTTCTTTCCTTCCTTCCTTCCATAGCCTTCCTCAGTAAACAGGCTATTTAATGCAAAAAGAATTTTTCGAATCGGATTAATAGTTCCTGAGATTAGCGCGTTTAAACGTTCAATCAAACAAACAAACAAACTCTACCTCTTTAGAATATTAGTATATTTTATTGTATATAATGTTTTTTAAATAAGAAACTGATGTTGTTAAAAATATAATGTATATATGTGTCATTACATCAGCAATATATACAATCTACAATTCATTTTATTCTTAACGATATGGCTGATATAGACTTAATTTTATTTTACAATGTCGGCTGTAATATAGTAATATATAGCAATTGAAATAATCATCTTCAATCAACAATCCTTTTGTCAATGCCTATAATACTTTCTACATTATTTAATGCGCCGACAATAAAACTAGTTTTATATTTACACTAGCGACTCACCCTCGCTTCGCTCGGGTTCGTCCCTAGGTTGCTTCCCCATAAAAATTTTCATCCTTATTTTTACCCCTTTAAGAGATGATTTCCGGGATAAAAACTAATTCTATATCCTTCCCAGGGTCTCAAACTATCTTCTTACTAAATTTCATCTATATCGATTCAGTAGTTCCAGAGCCTATTCGATACAAACAAACAAACGAAAAAACAATTTTTTCTCTTTATAATATTAGATCAGATTAAATTAAAAAAAGGTTTTTCCAGAATTTATAAAATAAGATTTAATAAAGCAATACAGTGATAAAAATTATAATATAAATATACGCTACATCGATTGTCTCTTGTTTGCGTTAATATTTAAACTAATCAAACTAAAGTTAAATTAATAAAGTCTTTTTAAAACCCATGAACATAAAATACTCCAAGATTATTATAAATAATCACGTATATATACACATATATAATTAAAAGCATTAAATAATATTTTAAGGAAGAAAGTTCTTCAAAATAAATTCTATTGTACACTATACATATTATAAAACAGGGTCCACACTATAGCAATCAGTATGATGTACATATCCTGTGTTTGTGGTTATTATATTGATGGCGTGCGCAGGAGTGGTCAGAAATTGCTTCACCATAGATTATTATACGTTTAAATAAAGAGTGACAGTATAAAATTCCATGAATTATATTATTGCTAATCAACCTTCGCAAGCTTTTGAACGCGTTATGACTTTTATTTGTGTTTTTAATATAACTTCTTTTAGTATATATAAGATATAAATAGCACCACTATCATCTGCTTAAGTAGTATAAAATAAGTTCGCATGATTGATAGATATAGTTATCGATAAGTTTTATCAGCAATATGATCACTGTAACGGAGATATCAGTTTCCGGTGCAGGTATTATGCGCAGGCGCCGGATGTGATACTTTGTATAACACAGCCGGTAGTGCTATAAAATTTATTTAAATAAGCCAATAATTTAAAACTTGAACAATCCGAATACACAACGTTTTGTAAGCTTTCACTATATTTTAAAATGCTTTCTTTCATAGTCACTTATAACTTCTTCACAAAAGAATCACGTGAAATCTAGCTACATTACCAAAAACACCTACATTAAAACATTTGTGGAACAATGGGTATTGCATTAACGCGCACATTTTCAACAGCGGCGTCGCAAAAGCGAAAACATGAAAATAGCGAGTAAACTTCAAGTTCAGCTTTCAAGATTCAAGGATTTCCGAACGTCATCTAAACGTGCATCGCGTTGCGCCAGAATGCGCCAGGACAAAAAGGCGACAACATCCGATGCTAAAAATAAGCCGTATAATTACAGCGCAAAGCTGAAAGCGCAATGCTTTCGCTGCAGCGGTTGTACGGTTGCCCTTGACAACCGAGACCCAGATACTATCGCGTTCCGCTCGCACACACGCGCGTCGCATCCACACACACGCACCTCACACTACACAGACATATCCTTGCGCACACAAGCGTGCATCGCCAAATAATAACGCACGCACACAAACGTACACTTGCGTTCCGTTCCGAATGAGCTTTTTAATCTTTTTTTTTCGACGAACGCTCTTTGTGCGCATCTACAAAGAGTTTCGCCTTGTGATTACTAGTCGGGACGTTTTGATCGTACTTTTAAGGCTTGATGACGCAATGTTGGAGTAATTTTCTTTTGATTTTTAAAGATTAATTCGATGTATTTGCAAAAGAATTTAATAAAATGAATATTAATCCGCTTTTACTTCATTTAGGTCTAGTCACTGTATATTTTTAAAATACATCTTAAAATACGTAAATTTTATAAAATGGGTCATAAAATAATAACATTTAATATAATTAATTTATACGTAATGTTGTAAATAATACAATAATTTTAATAACTATGTCTAAAGTTGATGCAAACTTCATGATGGTCCTTACGCGATTTCTCAGTTAGTTCCGAAACGCTCAAGTAGCGTAAGTTGTAGATATAAAAACTTTTTACTTTCCCCAAGAAAATCGACTTGAGGGGTTGAAAAAGTCGAAATAAGCATGTTGCAATTTAGCCCCTTTCTGTAGTACAAACAAAAGACATCTTTTCAAGTTGTCTCAAAAACCAGATTGAGGGAAGTACCTTGATCATTATAATTAGTAACGCTTCTGTGACTAAATTATTTATTTAATAGCATTCGATTTAAAATATAGATATAATCTATTATTCTTACTCGAAGTTCTCTATACAAAAATATATCATCATTCTATTTTAAAGACTTAGCACATTAAAAACAATACATTTAAAAATAAAATGCTATCAAATACGCTGTTTTAAATCGAAATCTACGAAAATAGTTGTCTTAAAATAGTGGCTCCGAAATAGAGCGTGGCACTAGCGTACCCTTCTATTAATAGTTTGTTTACAACAGCAACACGTGACGAGATATCCCAATAGTTTGGGACGTACAAAACATTATGTACAAACCCGGTTTGTGGAACTTACAATATCAAAGAGAACGTGATAACCTACAAGAAAATGAAAATTACTGTTTCATAATGTAACTGTACTGCTAACGCTTTATAATTCAATGTGCTGTGCAAGTATACAAAATATAGTCTTTTCAAATGATTACGAATATAGAATAATATATTATTTAAAAAGAAAAAATAAATAATATAATTATATTAATACTAAGAGATAATATGAGGTCGTTAAAAATTAAGGCATGTGTATTGTCAAGGTTTCATGTAACTAGAAGACTAAAAACAACTTCAAATCACATTTTCTGTGAAGTTTTTTTTTATATTTGGATCATTTGAATCAATTGAAAGTATATGGAACTACTATCAATTGTGCAAACACCATGCTTCGCGCCATCGATTTATGCACGCTTCAAAACACAGCATACGCATGCGTTCCCTTGCGCAATAAATATAGTCGAGTGTTGCCATATTTTTAAATAAAACACCATGCAACAAAACTTGATAGGTACGAAGTTTGTAAATTTTATGTTTTATTGTCCACAGACTGGTGCAGGCCGCACGGATAACACCGGCCAGCCTCCGCCCCAAGACAGACACAGAACTGAAGAACAAAATTAACCAAAAGCCACAAAAGCCTCAAACCAAAGCCTCCAGTCATATCTTTCGTTTCAAAAATTTAATATAAGCACTATTTTTTAAAACCTTTTAACGATTAACTTTACGCAAATAGTATACGCTAACTCCCAAACAGTACAAATTAATTTAAGTCTGAAGTGATCGGTATTTACAATAAAGAAGCCTTCAAAAGTTAAAAAGAGAATCTATCAACGACCAGTATTTTAACGTTCCAAAATAAAATAGATCGTTAAATGAGTGCACAAAATATTTTATTAATAGTTAAAAATTTAAAAAAACGAACCAATTCCTCGAGCATTTTTTAAAAAAGTCAGCCAAAGATTTTTATAAACCTTAGATATTAAGACTCATATAAGTTAACTGCCTGTTGTTAAGGACTTTTTACATAATTTATTTGATAGTGAGAAATCGAAGATATTGTGATTAGTGTAGTGTCAACCAGTGTGCCGTATAATCGTAACTTAAGTGCTATTTAGTATATCGCGGACGAAACGAAGCCAGTTCAAAGAGTACAAATTATCAAGTTCCAGTTCAGTTCCGAGTGTTCAGTACAACGTATATAGACTTAGTAGAGCTTATTTTTTCTAATGATAGGTGAATAAGAGTGACGCGATGAAGTTGCGTCGAGGTAACACGTCATGAGCGAAGCGCTCCGTAGTGAGGCGGGCGCGGATAGCGCGCACTTGCCGCCTTTCTCTACCTTCGGCGAGATGGCTGAGAACGAGCAACGGATACTCACCGCCGACACCCGACTCTTAGACCCAGGCTGGGAATACTACGAGAGGACCGGTGACACGGTATCCGTGATCGCCAGCCAGCCGCAATACCGCCCGTGGGAGTCCATGCCTATCACGGTCAACTCGAAAGATGCAATACTCCGGGCTGGTTTCTCATCTCCTCTTGAGTATCAGTCAGTCACGCTACAGCCAATAGCGAATAAGCTACCGTCCTTCCAAAGCCAATTCCAAACATTTCCAGAAACCACAGTGATACCAGAAACGGGGCTCCCCAGTGTGACGCCAGTGCCTGTCACAACTAGCCCGACCCCTAGCGCGAGCCCTAGTCAGTTAACCCAGCTCACGCAACTCACAACGCCATCATCACCACACTTAACCACTCTGGCACAGGTGGCCCCTTTGTCGACAACTCTAACGACACTATCACCTGTAAATGCCACAACATTCCATACTTTAACTGCTGTAAATGCTCGGAGCTATCCAATAGTTCCTGCTCCTTTGCAAGCTCGAGAATTAGCACCAGCTGGTCAGGCGTATATCGATGATCGGCATATACAACTGTATCAACCAAATATTGCGACAATAAATGCGTTTCCTACACAAAACAGTATATTACACCAAAATGGAACGCTTTTACATCAAAATGGAAGCTTAATACAAAATATCCAAAGTCCTACCGTAGTTCATGTATTGAAAAATGAACCTTTTGATGTAAAATCTCTTCAAGACAAATATACACCGAATGGATTACATCATAATAATTTCCAAAATCCTATGCTCATTGACAATGGGTATGATAAAAAATCAAATGGTTTTGGAAGTGGCTCCTCCCCTACACGGTCAGATTTTCGAAAAAAGGAGAGACGGAAAATGCGTGCAAACAGTTCAGAATCAGATTGTTCTAACATGGAAGTAGGGTCAGAGAGTAGTGGGCAAGTTGCCGCAGTATCGTCTACTGCAGGCTTCAAATCCCCAATGCATGGCGCACCACCGATGGCCACTGGACCAATGGATCTCGATGATATATCAAGTGAAAAACAGGTGAGCATCTAAACATTATATTATATTTTCCAAATAATTTATAATTCACATCCTACACTCTCACAACTGCGTAAACATCTTGACTTAGTCAGATACTAAATTAATTAACACTTTACAAACAAGTAAGTTATGTTCACAATAATAGAGCAAATTTAATCGCACACTATAAAGTCAGTCCAGACAGCAAATCTTTCTTTCCGCGAATTGGTAAATTGTGTAAACAAGACGCCAGGGAATTGTGAATAGCGAATATAAGACGAAAGATATGAGAATTCTCTGAATTTCCGACTACACGGGGACGACTAAAGCACATATTCGAGACTTTGAAAAGGAGAAAGTTTTCCAGTAATTTCACCTTTTATTATTCGAGAAGCAGTTTTTATTCCAGTCCCGAGTTCGAAATAGCCGAACTCTCTGTCTTCGCGGCTATAAATTTAATAGTTAGCCGATTCGCTTGCTCCTTCAATAAATTAACTTCCTCTCTCATTTAAAACACAAATTAAAGTCGGACGATTTACGCGTGTCCTGCTTAGAAAATTTTACGAGTTTTTATTCTTTTGTTCGATAAGGCTTCAAGCCTAATAGCGTTTTATTTAATAACTAGCGACTCACCCTTGCTCCGCTCGGGTTCGTCCCTACCTACGTTTTAATTTTTAGATTTCTCAGAAATGAGATATTTTCCCGCAGTAAAAAGTATCCTATATGTTGACCCGGATAACCAGCTATCATCATACCAAATTTCATCAAAATTCCTAAGATGGTTTTTCCGTGATACGGCAACAGACAGACAGACATACAAAAATTCTAAAAACTATAGATTTGGCCTCTGTATCGATAATAATGTCTATTTCAATAAGATTTCCCAAAGAATCTTGAATATACAGATTCGCTTTAGTTGCAATTTTATTATCTGTATAGATATTATAAAAGCAAATACAAAGTACAAGTACTCATCTTAAAGTCAAAGACTATTTAGTATAAACGAATACACTGTAATCTTTATGCAACAATTTCATATTAAAAAATCTATAAGTCAATTATACCCTTTATTTATAATAGCCATAGTTATAGAAATCATAAAAAACATAAGAAAAGCTTCTAATTTCTAGAAAAGGTTCAGACTAAGGTGACATTCCATTACAAATATCAGCATTTCCTAGTCTAATAATGAACACCTTTGCGAGTGCGCAGCTGCTCGCATCTATACTAGACTAATTACATGCGGCACGTTCTTTTCCTCACTATTAGAATTTAGGTTCATTTTAGTAGCTACGACTTAATTACAATAAAACTCTTAATTAAAAAATATTTCAAGAACCAATTTAAGATATATTTTTATAATTTAAATATAAAAATCTAAATATAAAAATAGTTAAAAATGTAACTAACTTGATTTTGGATTCTTTATTTAGCCACACATGAAACATTCATTAATGTCCAATATTTTTGTACAATAAGTAGGTATTATGTATAATTATAAATTGAAAGATGTTTTTTGTTTAACATAACTAATGGAATTTCAAAATTTCTTAACAATAATTTCATTTGTATTAGCACAACTGTTAGTAAAGCAACTAACAGTTACTTTACTAAAATATTTGCCTATTATATATGAATAATATATCATATTTTAAGTCTTTTACATTTTCTTGACATCGTTGTACGTATTTAGCGTTTGCTTAGACATGAAAATTGTGTATAACCTAAGTACACCCTATATAAGTATAACCTAAGTTGTGTACACCATTAACGGTAGAGCATGTTTTGTTTTTCAATAAAATGTTCAAGAAGCTAACGTGAATAGTATGTATGTAATAAAAACTGACAGCGTATCAATTATAAGCCACAAACGGTCAAAAAAGCTTGCACAAAGTTAATAATAATATTGGGCTTTAAGATTATATCCGTCATGAATCATCTATCTATATCTATCTATACATATAATAAAATTGTAACTAATAAGAATCTGTACATTATTTTTTTTGCAATATCTTATTGAAATAGACTTTATTATCGATTAAGAAGCCAAATCTATAGTTTTTAGAATTTTTGTCTGTCTGTCTGTTACCGCATCACGGAAAAACCACCACGGTTTTTGATGAAATTTGGTATGATGATAGCTGGTTATCCGGGTCAACATATAGGATACTTTTTACTGCGAGAAAATATCTCATCTCTGAGCTAAACGTTAAAACGTAACTAGGGACGAACCCGAGCGAAGCGAATATGAGTTGCTAGTATATAAAAAAATCTTAACTAAGCCGAATCTGTACATTAAATATTTTTGTGAAAATCTTATTGAAATAGACTTTATTAACGATACAGCGGCCGAATTTATAGTTTTAGAATTTTTGTCTGTCTGTCTGTCTGTTACCGCATCACGGGAAAAGCACCGAAGGGATTTTATTGAAATTTGGTATGATGCTAGCTGGTTATCCGGGTATATAGGATACATTTTACTGCGGGAAAATATCTCATCTCTGAGAAATCTATACTAAACGTTTAAACGTACGTAGGGACGAATCCAAGCGGAGCGAGGGTGAGTCGCTAGTTTATTAATAATATGAATAACTTACAACGTGTTAAAAATTTCAAACAATAGCCGAGTTGTATTTGATATAAAGATTTTATCAGATGCTTAATTAGTGGCACGCAAATGGTAATCATGAAATTACAATTTAATAATGACAATTTGATAATGAAATTCTGTTGGGCATTCTGTTATATAGAATTTTAGAGTCCGGCGATATTTTTTCTAAGAAACTTCAACCTTACGTATTTTCCACGTAATTTTAGTACTTTTATTTAGTTTTTAACTAATTGTAATAGTATGAATTAAAAACTTTTTGTTTTAGATTTTTTTAATATACTTTGTCATGCCTATTTATTTTATTCTGGTTATTCATATTTATACATTTTTTTAAAGTAATATATACAATATCCATACATTAAAGTACTTAATTCATGACATACAGATGTTCCGCCATTTCTATTCTATTTATTGACCTATAAAGCAATAAATATGTAGAATAAAAATATTATCAAGATTTTATTAGAAGACAAACAGACTATATCACTAACATCATTCCCAACAATTCGATAGATATATAATAGGATAGAAAGGTTTTTGATATTTGGTATAGTCGTACGAATGACTCAAGCTGGGAAAACCAAAGTTTCCTGGAAACTGAACGCGAAACAAGGACGTTCCAAATGAATATTATTTTATATTTTTATGTCATGTTGAGAATGGAAATTAGTTTGAAATTAAAAAAAAAAACGTTTAAATTTTTAATGCTCTTGGGCACAAAAATTTCACAGAAACTACGGCTGTAAAATTAATTTGTGAAGTTTTTATAATCAACACAATTCATTTACCAATTTATACAGAATATGTTAGCATTGTAAAAGTGAGCTACTTAATTTAAATTCAAAACAAATATAACCTTATATTTAAACTTTAAGCATTTAACACGCATAGTTTTAATGCATTTATAATGCATATGTTAGATCCAAACAGGTTTAATTAGAAGGCTTTATATTACCTGGGTGTGACATCTGCCCAACCGCAAAGGTGTTAAAATATAAAAATAAAAAGTGTTAATTGAAGATAAATTTTAGTTCTTACTAAACATATAAAAAGAATTTTAATTGAATGCATTTTATTGATCAATAAGGTGCATGAATTAAGCTTTAATATAAGCTTTCTACATTATCGTATTTCATTTTCGTTTATTTCATATATAAAGTTATAAATTATAGAAACACATATTATTAGTACGTAAAAGTAAAGTCCCTTTTTATAACGCGTCAGCTGTTTGTAGGGAACAATCGGGCGATTCCAATCGCGATAGGAACGTGGATAAAATGGCGGCTTCGCATCACAGCTGTATCTAATTTTATGGTTATAATGTAAGTTTGTTCGTTTATAACAAATAAATATTATTAATATAGTAAACGCGAAAATTTGTGCGGATGTGTGGATGTAGGTATGTTCGTGTGGACATATCACTATTCACTACATATTATAAAATAAAGTCTCCCGCCGCGTCTGTATGTCTGTGTGAACGCGATAAACTCAAAAATTACCGAACGGATATTCATAGGATTTTCACCAATAGATGGAATAATTCATGGGAAAGGTTTAATTGTATAATTTATTAAGGTTTTGTGAAAATTGGCTGAATTATGACGATGATTGTTGAAGATGTTAGAAAAAACCATGCCGACTAGGAGCTTTATTGGCGTGCACCGCGTAAACTAATAAAGTTAAATTACAGAACGATTCCTCTTAAAAAGATCTTCCTATTAAACTATAGCAACACTATCTGCACGTATCTAGGGACGCACTCGAGAAAATCACATATAAGTCACTAGTATAAATATAAATGTAACATATTTTTATACATCTTTACGTTACGTGTTACTCTTTCACGCAAAAACTTAACATCAGAGTAATACTTTGGCTATAATTTATTAATATAATAAACTTTGTATTTAATTACATTTATTATAATATTCTTTGTATTAAATGTAATTTAATACAAATTAAAACACTATAATAATTATTTTTTTTCGCTTCTTATAATATGATTTTCAAGATCTTATCTAAGCAGCTTTAACACTATAATTCAATATAAATGTTAACAAAGATTGGTATCAAAGCCGTCACGATCGAGCGCATGCGCATGACGCAAGCCAGACGAGTCATTAACGAGTTCAGAATGCGCCGAAATTGTTGTCTGCACATAATTGCAATCTTTGTGTTTGTACGGAAGTTCCGACACGCAAGCCAAATATTGAGAGCACATCATTTCATTGTAGTTTATTTATTTACTTATATATGTTGGGACATGAACACACATCACCATCTAGTTCCATGGTAAGCTACGAGGCTTGTGTTATGGATACCAGATAGTTGATACACTACACATATGTAACTTAAAATACATACATATTATAAGTATAAACGCCCATGACTGGAGTAAAAACATTTGTGCTCATCACACTAATAAATCCCCCCAGCGGGACTCGAACCCGCGACTACTGGAACAGCAAGTAGGATCACTACAAACTGAGTCAAACGTGTCGTCAAAACTTATTATTTATACAAAAAAATGTCAAAAAGGACAAAGCGGTTGTGGTTGAAGACATTTATCTTGAATACTAGCGAGTCACCCTCGCTCCGCTCGGGTTCGTCCCTAAATACGTTTTAAGGTTTGGTATAGATTTCTCAGAGATGAGATATTTTCCCGCAGTAAAAAGACAGACAGACAGTACAGATTCGGCTTTATTACAATTTTATTATACGTATAGATTATTATGTATCTGACAAATTCGAGTTGAAATATTTACGTACAACTATTTTATAACTTCAACTTAAATATTTTTTCCCACACAAAATTGTTAATTATAATAATACCTTACACATACAACAACCAAGCAACCAACGAATTAGTTATTATATAATAATAGGAATAAAAGAGAAAAATATATTATTTATGTTTTACACATACACACAAAAAAAATCATCTATGTGTTTGTTTGTTGCTACTTTTTTCTAAAACAGCTGCACTTGGATGAAGTTTAGCACACAAATAAATTACTACTACGATTATAACATAGCGATGGTAAGGAGCTAGTTATATTAAGTATACTATAAATAATGTTATTATTAACAGAAGTTTGACAAACAAATTGACTCAATTCTAGTGCTTTCCATCACAGACTAAGAAAAAAAGGAAGAGATGTGGCGAATGCATCGGTTGCCAAAGAAAAGACAACTGCGGCGACTGTGCGCCGTGTCGCAACGACAAGTCCCACCAAATATGCAAGCAGCGACGGTGCGAGAAGTTGACGGAGAAGAAGGTAGGACTTATATTTTAAAATTATTTAAGAAGTTACTGTTTCGTAAGAAATATACTAAATTATGCTTTTTTTCAATTATTTTTACGCAAATTTATCTCAGTACTAAGATTTCCTTTTTGCCGCCATTGTTAGAGTCATCACATTTAGTGTTACCAGTAGGCCAGTGTAATACTAGAAAGATTTTTTTTAACTTTATCGTTATTATTTTTATATTTGATTTATCTAATTAATATTGATCACTAATCAAACAAAATTCAAACTGAAAATTCTTTATTCAGTATTGGTATTTTAGAAATACGTTTATTATTTATAAAAAAAACTCTATGAACAGTCGGATAAATATGTCTTATTCCTAAGAAAAACAGCCGAATGCAACTCGGCTAATTATTTTAACTTTTTAAAAATGGAAAAATGAAAACTTAAAAAAAATTGAAACTGACTTCAAAAAAAAAAACTAAAAAGTAAAAAATAACTAGTTGGTTGTTTTCCTGTACTATAGATACCTAATCAGATATTTTCGAAGTCGGTGTGCTTTGATTTGTATCGACTGGCACCGACTTTCCGTTTTTAGTGTAGACATAGTAGTAGCAAAATAGGAGCAAAATATTTTAAAAATTCAGTAGGTGAAAATTCTATCACCTATTTTCTACACTTAGAGTGGTTTTGTTTAATTTAAATGGGACCATTTCAGAATTAACTTCTTTCGAACAAAAAAATAATTTTGCAAATCTGTCTATATATGACAGAGTTGTGCCCGAACATACATAAAAAATATAAACATCCGAATTAAGAACCTCCTCCTTGTTTGAACTCGGTTAAAAATAAAAAGAAATATGAATTTATGGGTATTACCAGCATTTCGGAGCCTAGAGGCGATTACATATTTCCTAGAAAATCATTTATAGTAAAATCATAGGCTTTTTTTAAATTTAGCAAATCCTTTATAAACTTTTCTTTTAGCCTTATTTTCCTAGGGTATACTAATACTTTCTCTTTAATTTATATTGAATATTTGACATTTTACATGAAACTATATAGACTAACTACTTGAATCACTAAATAAATAGTACTTACATGTACAATATATTTAAAAAGCATTATAATAATCAACAAACCAAGAGAAAAAGAAATGTAATAACACAAAAAATGTTGTAATAAAATGGCAATAAACGTTTAAAATCAAATGCACTTACAGATAATACAGTATTTTCCGTAACACATATTAAATTCAACTGAAAAAAAACTGAATCGATTTGTGAATGACGCAAACACTTTGTATGACTTATTTACGAGGCTCAATTTGCATTAATTTATTCGTCTGCATAGATTAACGCCATCTTGTTTTGAGTTGTCGGTTTCGCGGGCTTTGTAAAATGGCGGAAGCAATGTGTCTCACTTTATATCCGGAATATACGATATAACATGCCCAAAAATACTTTATTAAGAATATCACTTTTCTGTAACAATTACTACTATATTTCTTAATTATTATATACACTTATATTATTAGTCTTCTATTAGAAATTACGTTTAAAGCTTAGAGTTGTTATTTAAAACAGTTTCTCAAAATTTCTTTTAACTCAACATTTTTATTTTACACGAAAATTACAGTCATTTGTAATATTTATTTTGCGACTATGTTGATAATGTATTTTCCAAATCGAAATTCAAAACAAAGACTGGTGATTACCATAAAACTGTAATAAAAACAACTGCAAAGTTAATAGCCCATGAAAAATCGTAGGCAATCTCTCTTTTCGACTTCATTTTTGTCTAAAATATATAATGTAGTAATAATATCATTTGTTTTATAATTGTGAGTTTTTGAATCTACATTAAGTTTAAAAATAAAAATTTTATAATATATCAATTTAAAAAAAAAAACACAAAATATTAATACGTAACATAAGTTTGATTTTTTATGTCATTTTAGTTATGATATTCCAAAAATATCAACCTAAAGAAATCAATCTGCAAATAAAGTACGATGTGTGGAAAGTGGATATTAGCGATAAAATTGCTTCGTAAACAAGATTTACGATATACCCAATAGATATTTTTCTTTTTAGAACCTACTTCTCATTTAGAATATGTCAATATAATTAATAACAACAAAAATAAATACAACCTATAATATTGAAAGAAGTAATAGAACTATTTTAATAAAAAGAATGAAAAAGTATAATAATTAATAAGGAGCAGATTCCGAGGGAAAAGTTTTGGCAGAAACTTGAGAGAAGAAACCTACTTGACTTAATTTACGATTATAAGTTAAGGGCTGCAAAGTAACTTAAACTTAGCAAATTAGTTTTATAACAACCGCCGTAAAGCTGAGCCAGGGAGAGAAGGGAGACATTCCCTTGTTCTGTTCACCTTTATTTAAAGCCTTCTAAAGCAATTATGCTGTGCCTGACGTTTTTACTAGTGTTCTCATTAGAATTACATAAATCAAGTATGGGCTCCTCTAATAAGAAATTAACAATTGTCACGTAATTGTGTGCTACGTAACGGTGGGGTACTTTGAATAAATATGTTTTTTACCGAAAACTAGTGCTTGCTAGCTAGTTTCGCTCGCTTCTTGTAATTCATTTATGCATTTATTACCTACTAACGACTTGCCCTCGCTTCGCTCGTGTGCGTCCCTAGGTACGTTTTAAATATAAATAGTTCTTGCGGGTGTACCTTAGCAGAAAGACTCCTTTTTAGATAGAATCCTTTTTATGTTAAACCTTGTTAAACCTAACATGTTTAGCCAAAATTAACCATGTAAACTAAGGATAACTCAAAACAGTGATTATATTATCCCGTAGAAATGAAATATTTTCCTGTTTGTCTAAACAGACAAACATTTTAACAACTATTGTTTTGGGGTCTATATTCTGTACACAATACGTTGCAGTCATTGTTTTAAAATATATTTCATGTACAGATTTCGTTACTCCTTAGGTGTGATTTTTTTTTTGTTTTTGTGAAAGTTTATGGTTTTTTGACTCCAGCCATATCAACTATAAAGTCTTTTTTAGAAACGTTAGGTAAGTTAGAGTTCTAAAGATAACAATTTAAGTTGGGTTCTAATAAGTTAAATAAGTCAATATATAAGAAAATATTTATGTAAACCATACTTTTACGTTATACTGTCGGTACAGAAACTAAGTATATATTATTTATACAAGCTGTGACGTCCGTTAGTGTCTTTTTTTTAGTTTAGTAAAACCTCACAAGATTATTTATATTATGGTTCATATGTCGCCCACATTATCTGTGCGCACGAGTCGCGCAATGTGCTCGACAGCTGCGAGCGTGCTCCAATCAAAATCGATGCAGTGGATCCACCTCTAGGATCTTTATCATAGGCCGATCCTACCCATTGTCGACCAAAGGTGCCTTTTTGTTGATGTTTTTGTATAAGGCAGATGTTACGATTGTGTACAATTTATATAAAATTATAATCTTTTTTATCAACTTGATAGTGATTAAAAATTTTTACGCCTAGATGTCAGGACGCTTATAAAGGTCGAATACACATTTTAAATATTTAGATATCAAATGATATTCCACGTTTGCAGAAAATGTAGATTAGTACCAAAAAATAGTCTAAAGCACATAAAAACAATGAATTTTCGCTTTTCCTCCCAAAACGCTACGAACAATACAGCAATAAACATTACTAAAAACTTTGTTACAAATCCATTGCTTTTATCGCAGATTTTAATGGCTTTTTTGTTTTGTGGATTACTTTAATCGGCAACATTTTTTGCACTCGAATTAATGGCAATGAATACCGTCGCGACATCTCGAAATTAAAGAGGATTTATTATAAGTTGTATTTTATTTTGTAAGATACTTGGATTGCTTTAATATTATTATGTCTAGATTGCTGATATTTATGTGAATAATATTACTAGAACAATACTTATATAGTTTTATGATAATTTAAGCGGCTATAATCAAATACTAATAAACATAACCATAACTTATGAAGAATACTAAATCTTATTTTATTACATTTTGCAGTAACTGTAACGCTATATTGTATAAATTTATTATAAATTATGTCAAGTTGATTACAATTTTATTCACACGAAAGAATTATTGTTAATTCATTTCATATAAGTACAAAATAAAATTTTAATAATATATATTAGGTATAAAACCAAAATTTAAACATACTTTTCAAGGGGTTCACGCGCGGAAACTTGTTAATTCTATATATTGTTAAATTTGCAAAGGAAATTCCCAGCTAATCAGTAGCACAGATAACAAAATAATCGAGTAAAAAAATGGCGAAGTCGTAGTACAAAAAAAACCGATTTTTAAACGGGGGTCCTGCCACGTGGGTGGACCCACAGATATAACGGTTGAGTTGTTTTTTTTGGCACGCGCCAAGGGCCGGTGATTCATGGGCCGGCAGATGGTAGGGTTTTTGTACTATCAGCTGATGTAACGGCAGATCGACGCGTTAATGATGCATCTTGACGGACGTAATAAAGGTTGTGTAATGAAGCTTTTTTTAATTGTACTTGTTTTAAACACTTTTTATTATTGATGAGTGTAGGTTTTAATTTATATGCGCTTATAATGGAGTTGTACGTGGAAGTAATGATTATTGCTTTTGAATTTCGTTTTTTCGTTCTAAATAATTTTGCACAAATTGTGCATTAAAGTTTTCTCATGTAAACTATTATTATATTGTATTATTATAAAATATTAAGTGATTAAAATATAATTTATAATAAAGAAACTAGTTCTTTTAATATGCCGTTTATAACGTATGTGAACCATTATCATTTTATAATAATTTAAAAAGATTTATTTATATAATGCAAAGAGGGAGCTAACAAATGGTGGTCATCCCTTTCAAACAGGTTTTCGTATATCTGTAGGGTTTTACTTAAGTAAGTATAACAGAATGTTGTAAATCTTTATATGTATTGACTTTTACAACTCTCGAACAATCTTAAAATTGCAAAAGCTCAACAAAACTCTTCCAACGTACAACAAATCAATACTTTTTCCTAGCGAAGACTACCCCAATGCACGCAACTAATTCATATAGCCTAGACATAAATAACTCTATCTATACGACCTCCTTTCTACACCAAACAGGTACACACACAGAGAAAGATCTCGACCAATCATGTTCTAGTTTCATAATATAGGTGCACTGTGTATACAAGTGTGCGTAAGTGCGTGAGGGGTGCGTTGATGCACCCCTACTACGCATTCAACACTATACAAATGCTGCGTTTTATTTATCATATTACTCTTTGAAATTTCATTTTGCGTAATATTTTTTTAAACTGACCATCTAAATTTAATTGCAATTGAAACAGGTTTTTTTAAATCATATAATATACCTATTAATAATTTTAAACCTAAGATTAAACAGTTAAAAATCAAGGTAAGAATAGTAGATAAATAAAGTTATATTAGTTTTCGTTAGTATATAATATATGATTATAATTATTTTTTGGTACATTACGTGTGAATAAATCCGACCTCTTGCCATTAAGTAAAGCGGTGGAAGCAAACGATGCGTTCAGACGCAATGCGGTGGTAAAATCGCGCGTGGCCACGCATACGCAGTTCCGCGCCCCGGGCTCTAACTATTCTAATGTAGCTTCAAGTGCTTTTAACACATATTTAAAAAAAAAATATTTTCCTTTAAGCTTGCGCGCTTGATTATTATGTCTGATGTTTTCATTTATAATTCTGCCAGTACTTTACTAAGTTGCCAATATTTGTTATTTATTTTAGATTTCTTTTAAAATCTTAATTTTTTAAAGAATTTAAAAATTACAACTTTTTTTTAAATATCTAAAAAAAATTCATATCAAGCGAACTAAATCGATTAAACCTTTAATGACAGAAGAATATTATTATTCTATGTCATATTGTACATTCATCTTACTTACTGATTAAGTGGAGGCATTCTTTATTCTTTTTACATAAATTACATCTCTTTTTCAACCCGTTTTTTAAATATATGTAAATAATACCCCAGTATTTATTACCGTACACATAACTTTGAACCTTTTCGCTACAAACTAATATTCTACTTATATAACCATACTACGTACCGGAATAAAAAGTAGCAATTATTTCTCTCCGAGTGGTCAACAGGCTCTATGCAAGCAAATACCACATCGATCAGTTACCCCGTTACTGTAGAGACATACCAACATACACATTTCATTCCATACTAATGTCATAAAAATGTATGTAACAGTAGCAGTGTTTCTTACCTTAACCTTTACCTACCTAACGCTTAAAAAGCTGAATAGATTTTGTCAAAGACAAGGACATAAATTGGACTATGGGGACGGACATAGTCTGTCTTTTATCCCCGTTCGCTTACTATATAAGTAGAATTTATTATGTGAGATTTAAATTTTATAAAACTCAGAAAAATATATTACGTAAAATAACATGAAAGTAGTTGTACGTGACTAGGTCTAGGCTTAGTTTTGTACGCAACTTCTAGTTCATTAGAGACTTCCCCACAGGCACGCGTCAGGGGCATGCAGCGTGAACGCCTCACCCCCGATATCTAATTCTGTCCTTAGAATACCTATGCCTATAATCTACTACCTACTGTTTGGATGGAATTTTGTAAAGTATGTCAAATTTAACACATTCGTTAACCATAAATAACGAGTTAAATCGGTACAAAATGTAATTTTGCTTATTATTTACTTTTTTAAGTGTTTGTTTTTTTTATTTTATAGTATTAGAAAATGTCTTTAGGTATAATTCTAAAGCCTTTTTAAAATTATTTAAAATTCCCTTTTAAGTTATCTTCTATAACTAAAAAGATGGATTTTGAAATTCTAAATATTTAATGACGAGAAAGATTAAAAAAATATCTTAACGAGCAGAAAAAAAAGATATTTTTTCTTGGATGAGTTCTTAGTTCCAAAATCCCAAATTTTCCTGATTCAGTTTATTTTATGTTAAAGTTAGATATTGCTTAAAAACACAATTTGATTTTTTTTTTATAAAACATAAATCATTTATTTATAACCATTTGTTTACTAAAAATACATAGAAACAATTTTTACTTTTCATCTCTTGTAGGACGGAAAGTTTTAATGGCAATTGTAACTACATCTCTAAGCTTTTGAGCACCATAAGCTCTGCTATATACATAAACATATTTCCCTACAGGAAGTCGAGGATTTCTTTCTACCTTATATACAAGCTATGTATTAGATGCTCCGCCCCCCAGTGAACGCCTAACCCACATCTGCTGACCTACGCCTCGAATTGTGTCATATAAATAAGATTTACATTCAATATGGAATTAATATTTGTATTGAACTGATTACTTTATCTATGTGACATATAATATGTATGTCTGTGTGTATTTGTTCCTAAATTTTTAAATAAAAAAGAAATGGTGAAAAAGTAGTCAAATATATCATTATATCACAAATTTACTAGAAGAGCCACTCAGTATATTTTGGCCTACTCGCTATAATATAACACATTAGGTAAGTTATAACTTTGTTTTAATATTTCTCACATACTAAGCTTGTATAATGATTGTATGTGTATCCAAGGTGATTTCAAAGACTGGAATGGAGATACACATCTTTTCATCTCGTTACTTCTTGGTTGTACGTATAAGAAGTTATTTAACCGTTTACCTCAGGCGATCCAGGTAATGAGAGCAAGGGTTAAAGATAGTTTATTTACTATGTAAAACTAAGCAATGCCTATGTACTAGCTAGAAGTCGAAGGGGGAACGCATAACCTAGTGAACGCACTGCCTACTTTACAAGAGGTATATAGGGGCGAACGGGGAAAAGCAAATACATACGATTCTTACGTGAACAGCCTTTTATGTTTCAACTCATACACGCATTTCAAAGAATATTCTATTTCCTAGTAAATAAAGACTTCCCCTATTAAAACGTTGTTTACCAACATATTCTCAAACTTAAAGTTCGCTAATCTACTATATAAAACTATCTACATGTTAAATGACACATATTAAAAAATTAATCATGCAATAATTAATCATACATTAAATTAAATTTTCATAAATTCAATATGTAAATATTTTTTTCTTTTATGAAAGATACTAGAAATAACTTTATTCATAAATTTCCCATTTATTTACACAGGCAAGTGACTTATTGCTGTACTCATCGAACAATCAAAGCTAGGCTAATGACCTCCCAGCATCAAGCCTTTTGCCCCTTCAGCTTTCACCATTCACACTTGAACTTTCTATCTTCATGTTTCACCCTCTCGGTTATCCAATCTTCCAAGTTACCAGGAGGTGTGGAAGGTCAGATAAGACTGGTTAGGGTTTACTTAGTATTGTGAGTGATAGGTGATTGCAGCTTTATACAGCGATGTAGGGTAAGGGAGATGAGGGCTCGCAATTGAGGTAAATAAAATACTCTAATGAAGCCTGATGGAGTCCTAATTACTAAATGAGTGGATAATTTTGTATGTCGACTGTTGTAATTGAGTTTACTTAGAATTATTATGACTCCAACCTTTTTTAGTTCTTTATAAAAAACTATATTACAATATTTTGATTAATACGCTTGCATATTTTTGCAAATTTTTAATTATATATTAAGTTTAAATAACTATACTTTTAGGTAGATAAATATGAATCTAAGTTAATTTAATTATAACAAAAGGGTTAGGTAAACAAAAAAAAAACAACCGTAAACAGCTGCCTAATACCAAACTTTGCTTAATTTCGAAATATGTAACTTTTCTCAATCTGATGGGAACATGATTGGTGACCTATGTATATGATGTACAAATAACCATTTAATTGAAAAAATCTATAGAATAAAAACGCAAAATATGCATCAATACCTATCCAAAAAACGAAACCGGGCCGAACCCCGTGCAAAAGTTAGATATTCTCTGGAGTCTGGACCGCAAACATCAATTAACACCTATTTTTTTTTTTATATTTTGTCGAATTTCGTAAAAGTATCAGAAAATCCTGTGCCTTTTTTTTAAATATTTGTATATTGTTAGCTATATTAACCCACACAAACATTCTAGATGGTCTAATTTAACACTAAAAGAACTATTAAAGAAGAAAGTCTTACCTCTAGTTTGTACCAAGACAGACTACCAATGTAGTTATTGCGGGTTTCACCAGATTCTTAATATAATAAGGGAGATTTTTGTTCCCTAACTTCCACCACATGAGTGCTTAATCAGAGCAGATCTGAAGCGTAGCCGTTCTCACCGATAATCACAATCGAGAAACGATAATCGTAATAACTAACGTAACTGGATCCCGGCGGGAACAGTAAAGTATAATTTATGATGCAGCTCCGGTTCCGAGCTTCCGCCGCGCCTCACTCAAACATTGTAACGCTATACGGAGACACCTTTATTTGATTTATGTCTAGTTTCATTTTTTTTTCATTTCATTCAAAAAAGGCATGGGAATATAGTGACAAGATTATAAAATTATAATTTATAGATATCTTGAAGTCATTATTACAGTACAATGCTCATTATTGTTATTATTATTTTTCATATTTTCACGCCAAATTTAAAAGAAAATGTTATAATTTATCGTCTGGTAATCTCACAGTATGTTTTGAATACGGAATTTCATTTAAGATAATAAAATTGTTTGTTGTTCTGACATCGAAATCGATTTGTTTTCGTGAAGTAACCGCAACTAACTATATAAAATTAGTTAATCGAATTTGAAAATTAATAAATCTCAGTGTATTTTATTTAGGGCTATTTAAGTAAAATATTTATTTCATTCAGACCTTAATAAAACTTTGAATTTCTGTATATGTAACGAGTATATTAAATTATTCATAGTATTTCAATTATCAGAAATAATAATTTCATATCTTTTCATTTAACTATATAATAATATGTACCGTACTGTATTTTTTGATAATTATTCGCACAACCCTTAAATCGGTCAAGCGTAGCAACAGACAATATATTAGCATGTTATAACATTTGACAGATAAAAAAATCGTTTTCACATCGGAACTTAAACAGATAATTAAAACTATACAATAGTTAGTTTAGACACGCATATGATTAGCATGGCGCCATATGTTGCGGTTGTAGTAGTTATGACAGATATGTCATCAAGCCGTGAAATAAATTATGAAATTACGGCATATTCTCTTGTTCTACACTATTATTACATATAGGTTTGAACGATATTGTATAAGTGTTACCCAACCTTAGTTATGTATTAGTATCTCCATAATTCAGAAAAAGTATTAATATCAGGCGTAATTAGTATTACGCAAAATAACTATCACGTTTATTGTTCTTCAAATTTTAGTTTTTCCGTATCTTCTATTATTTTCATATTTAATAAATATAAATAACTAGCAGTACCAGCGCCAGCGTTCAATCTTCCGATCGATCCAAACTTCACAGAATCAACCGCTTGACTAATTTGAAGATTGCCTGAAAATTTCATTAAAATAGCTCCAGCCGTTTGTGGGTCCATACACACATCGGAGTTTGTATACATACATATATAAATTATAAATAAAATTTTCATATTCAATAAAAAAATTTGAAGAAAGAGAGTTAAAAACATAGGGTAAAGGAGAAAACATTTATTCGATATAGAATTTTTCTTTCCCTATATAGAAACAAAGTAGGTTTTTTTTTTAAATATGAAATAGATAAATGTTTGCTTAATGTTTAAGTACCTTTATGACATTAAATTAAACTAATAACTACTTTCAGTTTCATTTCACAATATTTTTCTAGCTTAAAGTATTGATCCATAAAAATGCAGGCCACATTACGTACGATGCATAAAATCTCAATTCAATTCATATCAAACCGGCGTGCATTTATTAATTTTTGACATAATGCCGCCATTTTGAATTGGAGCAGCTGTTGCATTGAGTTCGATGACCCGTTTTTTATACCTTATCCAGGTAGACTCTTCTAAGGCCGACCGTATTTTGAAACCTTATGTTTAGATATCAACTTAATAATATATCATTTCAAACCAAGCTTTTATTACGTTAAGCTTAATAGATGCGTATTGTTATTTCGATATTAATTAAGAAAAAAAATCTAATAAAAATATATACATATCTTGACAAAGTTTTGATAAAATATAATGCAATTGAAACCATATAGCAATAAGATACTTGCCAAGATTGTAGAGGTATCCAAAAAGTAGCTTATAAGGCAAAACTTTGTTGTAACACCTCATTATGGTTATAATTCTGCCCTTAATATTTCGTATTGCATCGAGTAAGCTTTACAAGCTCTAATAACAAGTAAAGCGTTTTTTATTCAATCCAAATATATTGAACAATTCATTTATTGTCAATTTATGCGATTTTTTTCTTTAATTTTTAAACTTGTAAAAATACAGTTAACTACATATGTATATGCTACCATATTAATAGTATCCAGCTGGGATCGATGTTTTTGTATAACATCATATTTTTTATGGAAAGTAAAAAAAATATCTAACGTGAGGTTATGATAAATTCATTAGGTTCGTCATTTACAACATTAACGGAAAATATTTAGCATTTAACGAAATATGTTACGCGATAAAATGTCATGTCCCTATACGATGATTCTAGAAATTGAATATGTACGAGTACCTATATGACAACAAATACAAGCATACACAATTTAAGCAGATACAAAATTTTCTTTCACGGTGAATTAATTTCCTTGTTAATTTTTTTGTTATATCAATTTTGCCCCTTAATAAATGTACCTGAAAGTGATACAGCTCCATAGTCCATAATACTATGTCGATAATACCTGTGTGAATGATTTATTATCTGTATCCTTTTATATTCTGTTTATATTATACAGTACTAAATTTCAAATCGTCTAGGCATTTGAACGTGAAGAAAAAATATAGAATCTTTTGCTTTTATAATAATAATCCGATTGATTTTAAGCTAAATCTTATTCGCGATATAAGTTAAAGAGTTTGTAAAATACTCGTATGTAGAGAAGAGAGCTCTCTAGTTTATTGCTATTTAGAATATGACAACTTTCGTGACGTTAAGAACGTCAAGCATCAACCAAATTTCACTATATAAAACGTAAAAAACTGCAATTTGATTTCTGTAATGAGCTTCATTTACGTATTTTGAATTTAAATTGTCTTCTCTCCAATATTTCTCTCAATGAAAAACACCCCAATTTAAAATAAACTTATAGATTAATTATCGTGTCAGTCAATATGTTAATCCATGAATAATGCTTTCAAAACATCATTTCTTTATGTATTATACTAGCGACCCACCCTTGTTTTGCTTCAGGTTCGTCCCTAGACAAAAACAAATCTATCCCACGGGAACTGCACTTTTTCCGAGATGATATATAGCTATAGCCTTCCTTAGCTAACGGGCTATCCTATGCAAAAAGAATTTTTCAAATCGGGTTAGTAGTTCCTGAAATTAGCGCGTTCAACCAATCAAACAAACTCTTCAGCTTTATAATATTAGTATAGATTATGTAATAAAAATAATGTGTATTTGGAAATATTATTTTTTTATTAACAATTTTATTTTTACTTAAGAAACACAAAGTGCTTTTTGACAAGTTGACGCCGACTAAAATTTTTAAGTAAGCAATGGAACAAAGTGAAAAGTTTTTGTTTCTTTTAATAGTTAAATGGTTAATGAAAATTTAATCCTAGCTGTTGTTGTTTCTATATTTTCTTAGCTTAAATCACTATAGCAATAACTTAAGTCTTGACTCAATTTATTTAATTAAGTAGGAAAATATTTATACCTATACCTATAATAAAACTGTAGAGGTTGAATGTCTGTACATAGAAAAAAAATGCTAAAAACCGAGTCAAGGGGATATAAGGAGAGAAATAGAACAAATCCACATTTTTTTAAATTTTCTGTTTCTCTGTCTGTTTGTACTGGGCTAATCTCCGAAACTGTAAGACTGATTTAAATGAAATTTTGTACGGTGCTACCTTATATTCCCAGTCAACATTTTAGATACTTTTCCCGAAAAATTAAAGAGTTTCCGTGGGATAGTTACAAAACTATAGTAACGTACACAGCTTAGTAAACAAAAAGTACAGAATGGATTTTAATTAAACTTTACAATAATACCACATACAACTTTACAATAAGTTTATACATCAGAATAATAAATAGGCTACTATTTATTCCGGAAAAATGTACAGTTCCCGTGAGATAGATTTGTTCCAGTTTGTCTAGAGGCGAACCCGAGCGAAGCGAGGCTGAGCCGCTAGTTTTAAATATTTTATTAGTAATGCGCAAAGCATACAACGTGCACATGAGATAAAAAAAAAGTCTAAATTATTATTTCAAAAACAAAGTTCAAACAAAAGTTATAAACAATGTACCATAACAAAAACAAAATAATATATAAAAAAATCGTGTAAAGAAAATTTACATAATCAATGTACATAAGTATTTAAGTTAGTAAACTTTTAACCTCCACATGTCTACTTTGGTAACTTTAGCTTTTGTAAACCTCGATAAGTCTACCTAATAAAAAAAAAAAAAAGTTCTTGAAACAATTTAGATTATAAAATATTTTTTTAAATAAAAATAATTTGAAATATTTATTATTTTATATTAATTATATATAATATTAACGAATTTTTTCTTTCTGATTTTCATAATTAAAACCAATTAGTTTATTATATAAAAGAAATTAATTGTTAACTAAGAAAAGTGATGACCTTTCTGGTTGCCAGTCATCATAACCTTTACGCAGCTGGCTGGAAGTAGCACCATATGTCCACATGTCAGCTGCCTGCGCCAATGGATTTATCGCATTGTTCCATTATCCGATATACGCGTGCCTTAAAATATGAAATCATTTGCCGCGATTACATTATTTACGCTTTACTAGTTTAGTTTATTAAAAAAAAACATTTTTACATTTAAATGCCATATATTAGAAACTATTGTGACATATTTTAACGTTAACCTGTTAAAACATCTTAAAAAGAATATTTTATTGTAATAATATTTATGCAAAAGTTACCTACAATTCTAAAACTAATTCCTAAATCAAAATGAATGATAACGTTACGAATCAGACAGTATCTCAACAATAAGAAGAATTGATCAACTTATTTATTTTTAGGAAATTGTATAGGTATACAATTCTCCGTAAAGCAACAATTCTATGTAACAATCATCTTGATTCTGATCTATACAGATAAATAAAATTGAAGTGTCTGTTTGTAATGTTGAAATAACAGCTTTTTACTAAATGCATGTGAAAGTATGTATTCAACCCTTTTTAACGTCCCACTGCTGGGCTCGGGCCTCCCTTCAATACGAGGCCATAGTCCACCACGCTGGTCAAGTGCGGGTTGGCGGACTTCACATGTCTTTCGAAAACTTGCTAGGTTCTCTCAGACATGCAGGTTTCCTCACGATGTTTATGTTTGTTTTTGTGTAATTATGTTAGAAATGATTCGCACATGAAAATATCAGAGGTGTGAGGCCCGGAATTTGAATCCGCTTCACTCGGTTTCCCAAGTGAGCACGTTACCACTGGGCTACCAGTGTTTATCAATGTATGAAAGTATATACGGTACTAATAAGTAAAAAAGTTTTTTTTTTATTCTGGTCTGTTTGTTCCGGCTAATCTCCGAAACGGCTGGAACGATTTTAACTAAACTTTCACTAGTAGATATCTGAGATTATAAGAAGTAACTTAGACTACTTTATTACTTTAAATTATAAACAAAATCTGCGAGCGAGGGTAAGACGCTAGTTAAATACATATATAAAATAGTATATCATATCTAGAAATATAGATTAAAATTTGTGTCTTGTTGTTAAACGTTTCTTAATATTTCTTTTTCAATATTTAATATGTACTAGAAATCTTTCTTACGCAAATGTGTCTTCTACACATTTATTTTTATGTTTATATTTTATACAACTGGTTTAATTTTAAAAAAATAACGTTACAGAAAACTGATAATTTATTACGTATTATAATTATTTATTAGTCTAGTTACGAGTACGAAAATGTGGAGCCCTGTTTTGCATTATTTCATAAATTGACAAGTATTTTCGTTTGTTACAGGTAAGATTTCTAAAGTTCTTTCAGAATCATCATGAAAATTATAGCTGAATGGCGTTCAACAATAAGGTAACATTAAATTAAGCCGTAGTGTGGGTGAAAGTCGACAGATTTCTACATTTCCAATAATATTTAAAACGTAATTAAAACTCGCAATAAATTTACCAATGCACGTTTCGTAATTATTTCTAACACCTTTTGGGTGGTTATAATTTTAAAAATAATTAAGCTTAATCGATCGACAAGCTTTCGGTGAAAAGCAAGAGAAAAGCACATATTACATATTTTAATTTTAGTTATTGATTATATTATTAGTATTTAGCCTTGGTTTTTTACATTTTTCGGTAAGACTGATCTCAAAAGATGTCTACCCGCATCGTTGTGCTTTAAATAAACTGATTTCAATAGAATAAAAGCGCGACGTGCGTTCCGATTTACTCGACATATGAAACTTTCAATAAAATTCAAGTCCTGACACCATATTATTGATAACAAAAGATAATATGAAAAGGGTTTATACATACATAGGTGTCTCATTAAAATGCAGCTTAAAAATTTAAACGGGCACTTTAAAATACTTCGGGGAGTTTGATTTTTGAAGATTATTATTTAAAATAGTATAGTAAAGTATAAACTTGCCAACAATTTTATGCCTTTAATTTAAAAGCAAAATTAAACAATTTTCATTTTTTAAACCCCATACGTATTAGCATAAAATAATTAAAAACGTGTTAAAAATTAATAACAGTATTAATAATAGTAATTTTAAACCTAAAAGTACGTTAATGACTTAAGTTTTCGTACATATCTTAATCCGTAATCGAGTCGAAAACCAATGGTAGCGATACAAAGGTTGAATGAGTCACCACAGGGGAGTGTGAGGGAGCGCGACGTTGCATTTCCCCGGTTTTGCTCTACGCAGAAATCTCTTTTCACCCTCTAATTACTTAGGATTGTTTTAAAACGCAAAGAATTTATATTATAGTGTAAGATCTTTTGAGTCAGCAGTGTTTCATATTAAAATTTACATAAAAAAGCTTAATTTAGCTTTAATTAAAAAAACTTAGATTTGTGCTAACTTCGTGGTTCAGTCAATACTTTTTTACCTTTTTTGCTTTTTTTTGTATATAATAATGCTAGAACATTCAAAGAAGTTTTGAATATATGAAGTCATATATTATGTCTCATTATAATTAGATATGCTGTTTTTTATTCGTATTATGATTTATAAATATAATATATATGTATGTCACATATATATTATATTTATAAATCATAATAATATTGCATTGTAGGTAACTTTTGATGCTACATGCTCAAATGTTTATATTTTTACGTACGTATTACATAAATTACATACAATACCCAGAAACAAACTATTCTATAATAAATACACATTTACTTATAAGAAACCTTTAACAATTCTATTTACATACCCTACATTTTGTGACATTTTGCTGTAGATGCGTATTGTTAGAGGAGGATGTAGACTTGATATGTATGAGTATATCGTAGATGTTGTTTATTTTATAATACAAATATTATTCTAGATTTGTTTATATTTGATTACTATCCAAAAATCTCAAATCTAGCGTTGGTACCAGCTGCTGAGCCACTAAATTAGCAAACGATTTATCAGGCATTGTTCATCGCAAATCGCAGCTTTCGTTGCACAAGAATCACAACAAAAGGGACTACCTGGTTCTTTATTTTTAACAATACCTTATACGCTTAACTGAAAAATGTCAACTGCGACTAAATAGTCCTTATTATTTAAAAAGAAAAGCTTATAATCGCGTATCAAAAAATGAACAGATGCACACATTAGCTGCAATGTCGCATATCATAATATATGGTTATGGGAATGAAAAGGAATCACTTTGGTTCAAGACAACAATAAATTAAGACTTACTTTCTTTGAATTGTCTTTTATTAATATTAATAATATCTACATGTTCACGTACGTAACTTTGTTAGGTAAATTAAAAAATGAATGTAAGAAACTTTTTGCTTATGGCTGTACATCTTTCAGCCATTTAGCCAGCTTCAAATAAAGAAGCTAGACTTGTAAAGCCATACACTACTAACAAAAACCTATTTTTAATGAGGCTCGTGTATAAAAACGCAGTGCAAACGCAAGATGGCGCGCGTCCTGTACTTCCGCCGGATCGCATCCGGCGTAACTCGACTCCGGCGCAGCCTGCTTAGCCAATCGATTGATGTCGTGAAGCCTTTACAGAAAAAAATATTAAGTTATGCTCCATTTGAAAGGAAACGGAACTAGACACCTAAGAGAGCGAGGTTTGATTGAACAATTTAGTGCTACGCATAATATATGTAGATTGACTAAAATGATTAGGTATTTTAATCCTTAGTCAATTAGGTTTTGTCTACTTTAACATTTATGTTAAAGTAGAGAGTAAAATTATATTTTAGTCAATTTTGAAATATAAATTGATTTATAAATCATAACTTATAAGCCATAAATGAAATGATGCGATTTCAAAGTCGAAAATCAATAAAAACCTCTTACAGTAAGTAAAACATATTACGCAAATATAAATATCTCAGGCTTAATCTTATAAAATATTGATGGTTTTATAAGTGGTTTAAGTAGGTTATACCTGAACCTCTTTGATATGGTAAAATCATTTAAATAAAAATAAGACCATCTATAAAAAAGTAAAGCATTCTCGTGTTATAAAATACTAATAGAACCCGCGGCTTCGCTTGCGCGAAAATTACAAAAAAAACTCTGGCTTTATGCTATTAGTGTATGGAAGTCTACCTGATTTGTTGACATTTATGATGACTGCTCCGTTCCCTTATATAGTAGCATGATAATATATAGCGTATAGTCTTCCTCAATGAACGGTCTATCTACACGTTGAAACAAACAAATCAAACTGTCTCTTTATAATATTAGTATAGATTTACATTTCATTCGGAGAATAGAAATTAAAGGGCAGTAAATCACATTTTATTTTGCATATAAATAGTTCATTTTTCATAGTTTTTCTAGATTTCAAGATTTTATTTTTCAAAAATTTAATTTTTATTCAGATACTAGCGACTCACGCTCGCTTCGCTCGCGTTCGTCCCTAGGTACGTTTTCAAGGTTAGCTATGTTTAGGTATACATAAATAGTAGCTTGCTACTCCTAAGATATTCATTTAAATTATATAGCGATTTACCTTCGTTTTACTCGGGTGCGTACGTCGTACGCGGATTTTGTTCACAATTTCATGGGTTTTTAATTTTTTTCGCGGAACCCTGATTCTTTTTATAAAATAAAAGTAGCCTAAGTTACTCCCTATAACATCAGCTATCTCCGAAAGTCCCGTCAAAATCGGCCCAGCCGTTTCAGAGATTAGCCGGAACAAATAGACAGACAGACAGAAAAAAATGTAAAAAATGTTGTTTTGGTATATGTATCGTGTATACATCCATATGCATTTATTAAAAAACGGATATTTTAATATTACAAACAGACACTTCAATTTTATTTATCTGTATAGATTAATCGAAATTCAAAGTACCTACCTTATTAATCTAAATTAATTTTACAATAACAAAACATAATATCTACAATTAAATAAATAATTTATATTAACTTATTTCAAAGAAGGATATATGTATAATGTAATATAAGTAGTGGTATTTTAAATACAACTGAACTTTGTAATAAATGCTAAGGTGTTTAGTATACGAAAACTCCATTCAAAATAGCAATAAACAGACATTTAAACTACTTTGTATTCAAAACTAAAGGTACAGGGCCTTTATCAAGAGATTCTAACGCATAGTCATTACTTTCAATTTCAACATTCGCGAACGGAATTATAAAACTCCAAAACGGAAAGTATTCAACTCGCGTCCCTTTGCAAGTCGATAGTCGTGAGAGGGAGATAGAATATCGGATCCACTCCTCACACATTCAAGGATGACACTTCCGAGAATCGTCTGAGCTTTGAAGTGGGAGCGTATTCGAAATGCCCTACACACTATACCGTTAGTTTACTATAACTTTCATTTTTTTTTGGACAAAATTATGGTTTATTTTAGTAGGTAAAACATTGTTTGTCTACATAAAGTTTTCTTGCAAATAGTTAAAAAAGAAAGACAATAGTTAAACAAAGCTTAATCAGTAAATAGGATAAAAAATAGACGCGTTATAATTACTGTACACCAAAGATAAGATAAATCAAAATAATATTCAATTTATTATTTTAATGTAACAACATAGCACTTAGAAGTCAGATGACAACATTAAAAATGAAAATGTCGGTTTCGAAACGAACTAGCCGTACCACCCCCTTTCAAATGTCGACGAACGGGGGGGTGCGACGTTGCCAAAACGGAAAGTGAAATTTCGTCACACTCTCTCTCTCATTCACGCACACAACTAAAGGCGGGAATGGTGCGGTTACGCGTGTGTGAGTAATTCGGCAGACGCATATTCGCTGTGTGCGTTTGTTTTGATGAATACTTGCGCTTGTGTGCATCAAATTCGTAAGAGCATTGCAGTATACCTACGACGCTTCCGTGTTCGATCGACTTTCGTAGACGCCGACTTCGTAGAGACAATTAAAGACATCGACGCAATAAAATTAAATATCTGTTATTTTTTATGTAGTAACTATTTGCTTTATCGTTTCTTGTTAACGAAGATGGTTTTAATGATCTGCGAAGTTCTTACAAACTAAGCGATATCCTATGTTATACCTATTAGTAGATACCTTTAAATGTTATACTTTTATTTTATAAGGTTGCCAAAAATGTTAATCGTATTGCCCATTCAGATAAAACAAACAAAGCAATAATAATAATTTATTAAGGTATAAAAAAAACAACGCTAAACAAAATTAAGCTTTCAAGTCCAATCTGGGTGTCTAAAAATATAGCCCCAATTTCAATGTAACTTAATTTTCTTTCGTATATATTTTTCTCAAAGAAAAGACGATAATATACTTTACCTAGCTTAGTAAGCAATAAATATTGTGAATGTTAAATTCTTTGTTCTATTGGCTAAAACAAACTTACAATTTGTAAGATGTTACAATAGCAAGCTAATCTATAACGCCATGATAATTTATTATCTGTGACAGTTCGTGAAGCGATATTATTGTCTTGACAGATAATTATTCGAGCGATAGTGAAATAAAGCTGTTAACCTTCGTACTGATTGCGCCGAGCTCACGGCTGGAGGCGCGAAAATCCGATAACTTTCGTACCCCCATCACCCTTACCCCACCCCCCATCTTTAATGGTATAAAAAATCAATTTCCCGCCCAAATTACGCCGAGTCGACAAATTGCGCGTCTAGTCTATAATCAAGTATTTTGGAACGTCTACGTTTATTGAGAAAAACTATTCGGCAAAGTTGTATTTCAAACATAATTGAATTCTTTTTGCTTTTATAGTTCATTGACTTATAATTTGCTTTTTAATGCTCAGGCTTTATTTAATTTACTTTTAGTAATAAATTTAAAATAACTTTAACCACTTTCTCACACATAAATATTTTTTTAGATTTTTAAAGTGTAACGTTTATTTTTGAATTCGAGCTTCAGATCCATGGTAACGTCACTTTCGATTTGACGTAAACAGCCGAATTCGTAGGCGAACTGAACCCACACTGACACCCTGTGACCTTGGCGCGAGGGTGAAAGTCCCCCACGTGTCTTCCGCGTCTATTTCCAGCCAATGCTAATACAATGCTATAGCATTGTTTTTTTCTATTTAACTATTATTTAGGCTTAAAAATACAAATGCTTTTATAATCTGTGCTAATTTTACACTGTGCTAATTATTGTGATGCTAAAAATTTTGTGCTGGTATTCTACGAAACTAATCTCTATTCTTTTTAAAATTCTTGTTGAAATATATTATGTCGTATAAAATACGTAGATACCCATCGTCACGCTCTTATTTCAGCTAGATTTAGTACCTACTTAAAAATATCCTTAACCTTTGTTTACCTGTAAAGACTTACTGAAAGAACGCAATTAGGTACATAAAAAAACCTCTAGAACAAAGAAATCGTTTTTGTAGTCCCATAATTGTTTGTCATTTTTACTTAGCTTTAGAAAATTCTAAGGCACATTTTAGTAAAAACATTTAAATAAACTTTATTTTATATGCTATTCTATTATATTAAAAAAATAGTAATTATGTAAATCAATAATTAATGAACTGAAATTAAAACGAAACGATATATAGATAATTCAATCAATTTAAGCCAGTGCATATAGATTAAATGTAAAATTATATAGATAATGACAGATATTATGCATTTTTAAAAGTCAATAGTAATTTGAATGCGTGGTCGGATCTCCACACCTGCAGCCCTGACCTTGAGCCAATAGATAAGCATTAATCTCGATAACGTATCCAGACGCGCGCCAGACGGTCCGAAGGGACCAACTCCGGATATTCATAAGCCCAAGGGATGGTAATGTCGTAAAGGAAAACATCGTAGCGTAAACCTTTTTCTTCACGTCACTTTTACGTCACGGGTTCAAGTTTTACGGTTAATTTAAAGCGAAATTGAGAAGTTATCAGATTTGTTCTCTTTTTATTTTAATATACGAATTAAAATATTTTTAAAGCTATTTAAATCCTAATATCATAATTAGTACCTATTTATCATATCATAGTATCATTTAAATAACACAATGTTAATTTATAATTATACTAACGACTTACCGTCGCTTCGCTCGGGTGCGTCTCTACGGGTACGTTTTCAATAGATGAAATAGTTATTGTGACTGTGAGATATCGCTAAATTTGACGTAAAATCGTAAATTCGAATTTTACGTTATTTTGAAGGATATTCAGTTTTCGTGCTGGAATTCTAAATATTTTTGGAATAAAACATACCCTATACATGTTGCCCTACAAGCGAATCTATCTTTCAGTGAAAGTCCCATTACAATTGGTTAAGCCATTCCAAAGATTACCTATATTAAGGCAATAATTTAAAAAAGGGTTGTTTAGGTCATTACTCAGTACCTACCATGTACTTGAAAAAATATAGTTATTTTAAATCACAGACAGACATTTCATTTTTATTTATGTGTGTATAGAATATGCTAGAATAAAAGAAAATATTTATAATTCATCATCATCGTGAAGCAGATGAATAATTGCTGATGCATATTTATATTTGTTAGTAAGAAATTGTTATGAATATTAAAAATAATATGAAGATTTACATCTAAATACAATTAGGTACTTGCACATAATAAGAACTTCAACTAAGCTTAAAAGCGGTTTTATATTTTTTTAAACTATTCTTATAGTAAATCAAACATGTAATACTTAGTACCTATGTAAGTCTTATATAAAAGCTATAAACCATCCATAACAGTGTAGGCGTGTCTGGTCGTCTACGAGTTGTCTACTTGACCGGGATTAGGGCCGTTACGTCCGGGATTCCCGCGTAATCCCGGGACACCGCACCGAGGTCAGGTTCAAGACCGCACTCCATCTTTTACATCTATTTAGTGACATACAAAGAAAATCAGGCAGGCTTTTTAGCTCTATTCAAAGGACTCTCAGTTTTATGCTCTTTCTATGCATAATGCACATGCATAGAAATGTATGTTTTAATGCTTAATACTTTAATTTGCTTTCTTTATTTACATAATTTAGTTATTATTCAAATTAAAAACTAGCGACTTACCCTCGTTCCGCTCGATTTTGTCGGTTAGTATGGATATATCACAGGAACATATCTGTGCCAAATTACATCTAGATCCGTTTAGCCGTTCTGGCGTGATTAAGTGACAAACATCCATCCATCCAAACTTTCGCATTTATAATATTTATGGAATGTCTTTTAGATAAATATGGTTTTCATTTTGAAGCAGTTAAGAAATATATTTTTTTATCTTCGCCAAACTAATAATTTTCAGATAGAATAAAAGTGCCCCCAAAACCGTGTTTTCTATATATCGTAATTGCGGATAGTTAAAATTGTTTATGGTTTATGTTATCAAAAAATGGAGTTTTTCCTAGTTGATTTATATGAATCATTAATCAAAATATTACGAAATAGGGTGCGGGGGCAGAAGAAAACGTTATCTTGCAATAGATAGAGGGTACAAATCGTTTCCACAAATAATGTGGCATCTACAGGGACTTACATTACGGTTTTGAAATATGTCTTCAATATATTAAATTTTGGACTTCGAAATTGCGGTATATGAGTGAGATCAAAGAATGCTTTTATTTTCAATAAGCAATTTTATGTTTATTTTCAATAAGCAATTTAATGACAATAGTTTTTAATTCCTGAAGTAAAACTTCTTTAGGCGTGACTGAGGGATAAGACAATACCTACATTGAAAAAATTAGTATCCCGGAAGTAGTTGTAAGAGAGTCAAATTTATTATTAATAATAAAAAATATATATTTATATTTTTATAATAATTATTATTTATAAAAATATATATTTAATATTAATAATTTTATATTAATTATTACTTATAAAAATGAATATTTATTACTGTGGGATGAAAGTTAAATAGATAAAAGCGTGATTGTGAAGTGTGAATGAAACAAAGGATGAGTAAAAGGGACAGTGTGTTCCGCCGTATTGACAGTTGAATGACAAAGTTTTAGTTTTAACGTTTAGTATATATATTTCTCCGCAGTAAAAAATATTCTATATGTTGATAACCAGCCGGATAACCAGCTATCATCATATCAAATTTCATCTAAATCTAGTTTTCTCGTGATGCTAGAGACATAAATTTTAAAAACTATTTCGAAAGATTCGGCCTCTGTACCTATCGATAATAATGGTTATTTCAATAGGATTTTCCAAAAAATATTTAATGTACAGATTCGAATCGGTTAGAATTTTATTATATGTATAGATAGAAAGAGGATGCAAACTGCAAAGATGTAATAAACTATTGAAAAATAATAATCGTATTAAGGTGACTGTGGTATGGTGGTTTTTTTGCTGATATAATCAATCCCACATTACTAATAATTTTACTAAAAATATATTTATATTTTGATTTGTTTTAATTGCGGAATCTGCCACCACGCCAGTCTGTTACACGTACTCATTTTTTCCTAAAACTGCAAAGTATTGACTAATTCACGTTTTATGATATAGGTTTTTTGTCTTAATTTCTTGATATCTACTTATTTATTGAAAACACTACTTCTACAATACTTGCAATATAATTCTTAAACGCATTAAAATATGACCGAACTTAAATACGAGTTCATCATTAATGTCTTCTTTTTAGAAATACCGAGAGCTTACTCTTAAACATATAAGTTATAGTTGTAGTATAATATTAACTAAACAACAAACAATGCTTTTACAAACATAAAAATATAAGTCATGGCAATTCAAAATGAATTTTGAAAAAATCTTAATTAATTGATTCTAAAATTAAAGGTACTATAAGAAATTACTCACAAAAAATATCATGTATAAAATGTATTTCTACAAGTTAACATATAATTAAATTATTTATACATTACGATGGCATTTTATTGCCATGACACCACTGACATACACGGATCGAAGACAGGGGCAAAATTTTATACCGTCTAGACAGATTAATAGACCACCCTACATTAATACTTTGCGAATATCCAGTTATAATTTAACGAAACTAATACGCTTTGATACTTAATAATATTTTTTTCATATTTCATATATTTAAAACAGATTTAGCAATATCAGTGGTTTTATATCACTACATTAACTAATATGGCGTAGGTACCTATATGCATTGAAATATAATATATTAAAAAAAATGACTTGCTTAAATAAATTTCTTCTTGTTTAGCCTCTAGATTTATGTGACCTTAAAGGACTAAAGCGTTACCTTTTCGGGGTGTCATGAAAAGGTCGTAGAGGAAAACGGTCGGGTCCGAGTTGAAATAAACCGGTCACAAAAATACTCACATGTATCCGAGGTCAGGCATGTCCTTGAACTTGATAACAAAATAATATGTTTTCGAAATACATACTAGCAAAACATCTATTTCTGTTCGCTTTTTCAAAGGCCTTAAGATAATTTATGCTAAGCGGTAGGTCACACAAACAAACATGCACATATGTTTCATACGATATCAAATATAGACATTTATAAAATAACTACTATTTAACGTTTAGTATAGATTTCTTAGAGATGAGATGTTTTTTTTCCGCAGTAAAAAGTATACTACATGTTGACCCGGATAACCAGCTATTAATATACCAAATTTCATCAAAATCGGTTAAGTGGTTTTCTCATGATGCAATCACAGACAGACAGACAGACAATAATTCTAAAAACTATAGATTTGGCCTCTGTATCGATAACAATGACTATATCAATAAGGCTTTCCAAAAAAATTAATTGTACAGATTCGACTCAGTTAGAATTCTATTATATGTATAGATAATGAAACATCAAAAGCTGCGAACATATCTGCAGACGACCATAATTTGTCTAAACTAAAAATAATTTTCTAACGTCCCATCTTGTTTACAGTGTAATAACTTTGTTCAAACGTACATAAATAACAATTTATGTATTGTACAATAATTATGAACCTCATTACAAATATTACATTCCTATAGGCAAATTACTTTAATTTGACAATATAAGAATTGACTAACTATAATATCCGCATGTAATATCGGGACTCGGGAGTAGTGAAGTAAATTCAAATTTTAAATTAGAGCGTATTCAATTAATAGACAAAATACAGTAATATAATCGGCTCAATTCCAGAATGGACAAAATATATATATATATATATATATATATATATATATATATATATATATATATATATATATATATATATATTAATAAAGACATCTATACAACATCTGCAACAACAATAATTTAGTAATAATAAATGAAGCATTTGGGTAATTTAAAGCGAAACTATCCGATATATTTTTTTAAATAAAAAGCCATTTAAAACAGATCAACCGTAAATCACAGGATAAATATGCAAACAAACTGAAAAGTACTTGAGTATCGTTGCTTCTGTAATTTCATCCTAATAAAGTTAGGGTTCCGTGCATTAAAGGGAAAAACAATACGACGAACTTATTTTCTGTAAATCTATTAGACGGAAAAAATAAAAATCGCCGAGAGATAAAATCTAAAGAAAGTTAATTTTGGAGGTCATAATTGGTAGTTAAAATAATTAATAGTTTTATTTATTGCATCACAAGAAAATTCAATACAAGAAATTGTATAGAAAAGAAAATGTACGAAAATATGTCATTCTCCTACTTCATCTGGGAAACATCTGAGCCTTTAATTATTAATTATTAATATATAAAATACGCTTAACTTTTATTTTACGGAAAAAAACAACTTATAACTTTTTCATTTGTTTAAAGCTTGATAATATGACAAATTCTCTCTTTCGACCTTCACTTTGACCAATAATGTACTTTAAAGAAAAATAAACTTTGACTATTTTAAAAACATTATTACAAAGTACGTATAGTAAAAACGACCATATAACTATAGTTTCTGCATATAACAATCACGCTATTGTTTAGGTAAAGTTTCCACAATATCTTAATTTTATGTTCCATTCCAGTATGAAGTAAACACAACTTTGCTGCGGATGTATGAGTCAGTGTCCAACACAATGTAACTGAATCACCAGTGACTTTTCACGCGAATTCCAAATTTAAATTATCCCGCTGCCGCGTGATTGACATTTCATTGTATATAATGTTTTTTTTTTTTTAAATTATAATCTATACAGATATTTAAATTGAAGTGTCTATTTGTAATATCGAAATAAAAATACACCTTTTTACTAAATGCATATGAAATTATATACGGTGTAAACACAAGAGAAACACAATTTTTTACATTTTTGTGTGTCTGTTTGTTCTGGCTAATCTCCAAAACAGTTAGACAGCTTTAGACTTTTACTGGCAGATAGCTGCAGATGTTATGAGTAACTTTAGCTACTTTTATTTTAGAAAACAATTAAGATTCCGCTAAACAATATTAAAACGTAGCTAGGGACGCGCCTGAGTGGAGCAAGGGTAAGTCGCTATTTTTTGATTCTTAGGAAATAATTGCGCGGAAACAATGTTCATAGAATTTTCTATATTTAAATGAATCAATTTTATAGTTAGCTTCCTTTTGTAAGTAAATTACTTGCTACAAAAATATCAACGTCACTAAAATTTATATAATTAAAAGGGATATTGACAGATTATTGAAATAAATATTTATAATATTTGGTATATTGCCAGGATGAAAAATGTTTTGTTTCTGCCTAATGGCTGTGTACGTAATGTGCGTCACAGCGCGGCATCATGGCGTATCCGGCACTTGGCTCGGCGGAAGGCGCTTCAATTTGTTAAATTAAGCGCATTTGCTCGTTGCACAGATTCACTCGTGAGTGGATTATGAAGGATGTCAATGATTTTCGCGCATTGTTCCTTGTGGAGTATCTGTTAGACACGGGATGGATTAATCGCTTTAAACTACGTTACATGTTATAGTGTGAGAACTTACAGAACACTTCGAGCTGTAAAATTATACTCAGTTGTTACCTTTTGCGTAATTAAGCTAAAAGTCTACTTACATCAATATCAACTCAAAAATACTTCATATGGAAATAAATAAACTCTTATATTAAATTAAAAAAATAAATTCTAAAACTTATGCTAAATAAAAATCTAAAATAAATGTAAAGGTTGTGAACAGAAAAGGTCTATTAATCCATAAAATAACGCTCTACCGTTGTCGTCAATAGCGTCTCCGTGACGCAACTACTGTGCGTACGCGCCTGATTGCACTGAATTAAGCTTCCGTCGACAGGATAAAAGCCCGGCCTCTAAACAATGCCAATCTGACCGACTATTCCACTCTGTAATTGAATTGATTCATGACATTTATTTTGATATTCGATCAAATTACGTTTGCTGTTTGCTATATTTTACAATTTATATTTACCTTTTGCTTAAGTAACATTTTTATTTCAGCATTATTCAAAGTTAAACAAAGTAAAGAAAGTTAAATAATGTTTTTTTTTTTAATTATTATCTGTTTTATAAATTGTATTTTATGTATACATATATATCACTTAAGTAGTAACTAAGTTAGAGTGTAACTTCACCCCAATATGCGATCTGTAATTCTTAAAAACGAGTCTATTTATTAGCCGAAATGTCTCGAGAAACTTTTTCTGAAACTATATATTGATCAAATTGTAATAGTTAACTTAGTAGATAATTCAGATTATATTAAAATCATTTTTCATTAGATAGATAAACTATTTGGTTATTAGATTTTACTAAGTAGTAAAATCTAATAATCTGATACCTACCTAAGTAGGTAGGTACATTATAAGTATTTTACACTAGCGGTTCACCGTCACTTCGCTCAGGTTCACCTCTAGAAAAATAAAAACAAATCTATCCTAAGGGGAACCTTACATTTTTCCGGATTAAAAAGTAGCCTTTGTGCTATTCTTTTGTATAAGCTATATTATTGTAAAGTTTCATTACAATTTATTCAGTAATTTTTGCGTGAAAGAGTAACAAACATCCATACATATATAAAATTTACAGTAACGGCCTCAAAAATTATTAGGCAATTTCAATGAACTTTGGACGGTACCTAGTTTAGATAGACGCAAACCAAAAGTATGATATCTTAAGTCTAGATTTATTTGGTGCTTTTTATTTTAATTTATTTATATTGCCAATAAAAAAATTGCTATTGACATTTAAATGACTTTCAAGCACGATTTTTTACCACAAAACGAAAATTCTCAATTAATACATTTTCTCAACAATTTCAAGGTACTTAAACATACGTGATGGTTATTTACGAAGTTTCTGGGCGATTTGCGCCCAATCACTTTGCGCCCCCGGCGCCCTCGCTGTCAGCCGCAGCTAACCAAATAACACCTGTAACCTTGGACTCTGATAAACCCCTCTGAATGCAAAATTATGTAGACAAAATGATTGATAAGCCGTTTTTAAACTGTTTCAACTTTACCATTTAAATATTTCCCTATCGTGGTACTTCGCAAACTTCTTATTGACTCAACGTCTACTTTCTTTAAGTGAGATTAGGTATATAAAATTATATAAAATGTTTGCTCTTTAAATTAAATTGGTTTTTATGTTTTCTACAGTTCATAATCATTACATATTATAAAGTCCCCTCCGCTGCGTCTGTCTGTCTGAACCCGATAAATTCAAAAACTACCGAACGGTTCTCATCAATAGATGGAGTGGTTCATGAGGAAGGTTTTGGTTTATAATACATACATTAAGATTATGTGTAAATTGGCTTAAATATGACGATAATTGTTGAAGATGTTTTTATTGGCGTGCGCCGCGTAAACTAATAAAGTTATATGAAAACAATGTGTAACGGAATTATTCCTCTTAAAAATATCTTCTCTTAGACTGTAGCAACGCTATAATGTTAACATGACTTAATATTTAAAACTTTTCAAATCAATAGAAATACAATTTGCAAGTTAAAGTATATACTTAAATTATATATTTGTGTATTTACTAATAGCCAAAGGTAGTCAATAATAAATAAATACTAAGTGATGATCTAAAAACTTAAAAGTATAATATGTTACATACAAAAAAAGCTATTATATTCTTTGCTGTTTCATTTTGAAATGTCTATATTAAAAATGTCGATTGAAAGTTACAATTTTCTCCTTGGTTTAACATTATTGGCAACATTGATGCGTCAAATCGCATTTCACGTCGTATACGTGCTGACTGAATATTTTCAGCCAGCGGCAACTATTCATACTTTAAGATCGAAAGTATTTTTGATTTTTGATCTCCTATATAATTTTATACTGTATTTTAATATAGAATATCACACGCACTAAATAATAAAGATTCATACTTGTATTAAATGGCCCATTTACTTTGAAATTACTAGCTAAAAAAAATATCATGTCATCTATAGAATTAAAAGCATATGGCTGCATTGTGTTATTCGAAACGCTTATAACAATATGTTAATATTATTTCAAATTTCATAAAATTAATCTTCATTTGCATCACTAAATTCTCAGAACCAATATCGCCATCTGTCGTCGAATAGCGGAACTAAACATGGCAAAAATAATTTACTAACGGCTCGTAAACTTAAACACAGTAAAAAAAAAACAAAACACATTCCAATTAACCTCTTTATTTTTTCTAAGATTAACTGTAGAGATTATCTCGTCCTTTTATCTTGTGATACGTTACACCTGCCGTTTTAACCGATTTTAAATAACTGCCATTTCCATCCATCATGGCATGACAATTTAGCGAATCATGACTACGAACGGCATTTAATTGCGATATAAATTTGAATTGTATACTCGAGCGCTATATATTTTATAGCAACATCTTCATATTTTATGAATTAATTGCTATACTAAGCCAGTATTAAAATCTTACTGTTCCAGTGAAACCGTTGAGGTCATTGAGCTTGTCAATGTTATGTAAGAAATTGTATTGCATCAATGTCCGAGATGATACATTCCTGTTTCTGAGCATTCAGATCAATGGAGCAATCAGGGTTTGCATGTCACGACCTGCCCCAACAAGCGGCCCACGCATTACGCACATTCTCATTATTACGTTACACACGCTAGAGTAAAACGAGCTTTTAGGCGCGAATGTAAACACCCAATTTTGTTGTCATGTCACTTATTGTCAAATTACATTATCATCAAGACAAAACTTAAGATATAGGGATAACTATTTTAACTGTCATTGAAGATAGTAAAATATGTTATATTATATTTTTAGTGTAATATATAATAATAATACATTAATAAAATCTACTTAAAGAATTTAAGCTCTCAATGTACATATACATAAATGTATTGAAATATATATTATATTCAATAGCGAACAATACATAACGCAACAATTATTCAGTAAAAATTAGGTGTTCACATTTTATCTATTCTAATTAAGTTTACGATAACCGGTTTATCTATTTAACGCAGCTGCGACGTAACCGTCATACTTACTGATACGATGTAGACGCTTAATATTCATTAAATCATGAGCACACGAAAAAGTCATCTGACCTCGCAAGGATAATTACAAAACCTGCGATTTCAATGGGAATAGATAAAGAGAGAGAAATAGTGCGAAAGAGACAGACAGAACAAATGTCGTGCGTTCTAACACAAAACAGGAGTAACGAACTAAAACGCCAGGTGTGAGCTGATGCCATGTGCTCGGTAACAGAAACTACATTTATTTATACGTATCGGAGTATTCGTTCTATCTAGCTATTCGACATGAAATCTATAACAACTGACATTTGTATGGCATTTGCCTTAATTTCCAAACTGTTCGTGTTAAGCCATTCATATTTTTAGTCTACATAGAACTAGAATTACTACTTTTAGTGATTTTTTTTCTTAATAAATTACATAAAAACATGCTTATTAAAGTTTTCAACGGTTTTTTTTAATATCCATATTAATGATTTAAAAGCTTTATTTCTAATGTGAGGCGTTTATTTAAAAAAAAAATGTATTAGTACATTTCTGATAAAGAAAAATATTAAAAAATTTACATAGTCATAGATAGCAATTTATCGAAATTATAGTACAAAAGAGAACAAACTTTATAAAAAATTATATACCAGTATCAATTAACTAGTCACAAATAAAAAATAATAATTTCTTTATTCTTAATTAACTAGTTATAAATTAGTAAGAAAATTATCGAAATATCTTTTATTACAAAAGTGTCAGCGCCATCTATTCCTATGTTAAAGCGTTACTTTAGTTTATCCGGTTACGTCTGCCCTCTAGCGCCGGATAGCGTAACTATTTGGAACTAGTCCACGCAGGCGTCGTAAAAGTATAACAGATGGCGTTGTATTGATGTCATTACAAATCTAAACCAAATAATTTCTTCATAATTTTACTAAAATCACTAATCTGTCGCCATCTAACCCATCCATTGCATGATTGTCTATTAATTTTCCCTTATTTTGTGTTAACGTTCTGTTTATTTTTACTTTATTTTGCTTTATGTTAAGTCTGTGGTGTGTCTTTGTAGCTTATTTTGGCGCCGGACGGGACGTTGCAGACGGTCAAGAGCGAGTCGCGCCGAGGTCGCGGAAGAGGGCGCGCTTCAACGACACCTGTGAGTACTTTCTTACTTTCCTTATTTCTTTTGTTTTATCCCTTCCTTACCATTAAACATGTGTTTGTGACTAATTGTTATTAACACCTAAAAAGTTAAAATGTTATGTGTATTTCGTTATAACGAAGCAATTTTGTTACTATACTGCTCTACATCGTTTCTGAAGACTTTACGTAATTCTGTTTTTTATAATAATTTTAATAATTATTATCTTTTGTTGTCAAAAATTAAATCTATCAGCAGCAGCTGCGAGGACGTCATACATCATTATTAATTTTGTCAATTTCATGTAAATTACCCAATCGGAAGTGTTAAAGTAGAAATTGACTACCACTCATAATCAAAAAAGTTATGTTTAAAATTTAATATGCAAATATGGAAACTATAATTAGTAGGTACTAATTCAAAGCTTATGACAAACTTTCTATTATCATTACAAAATTAGGTTGCCAGCTGGATGCAAATCATCGAGGTCGACAAAGTCGGGCAGTGATAAATCAACAAAAACCGGGTCGCTTTCGCTTTCCGCCCGAATGTAGGAATAAAGTGTAACCCGCGTGTCCGCAGAAACAAACGCCATTCACTAACATTAGCACCCTGTGCATCACAACAAATGGATGAAAACACAGTTCAATGTACACTGCCGTTTTCATGCTAGCTCTTCGAATATTTGTCAGTAGAGAACGAGATATGCAAATGACATAATAGATGAGATCGCATCGCGGTCCAGCTTTTCACAGCCTCCGGCCTGCCACCTGTTCATTCAGTGGCGGATTTTGAATTGCAAATTGTAATTCAATGAGTGAAAATTTTCTCATTGTTAAGCTTTGTCCTCGTGTCAGCCTTCAATTTTTACGGTTACAATTTTTCTTTTAGCGTTTTTTGATGTTAACATCTTCTTAAACTGTCTATATTTGGTATTTCTATTTTTATTTCATAGTTCTTATTACATAACTATGAAAGTATATATTATTATATATCAAAAAAAATGATTGGTGTATATCATGTTGCTAACACGATAGCAAATAAAGGAAAGGAGTATAATAAGTACTCATGGAAGCGGGAGGAGTATCATTGCCTAGTACTGTATAGAGCTTTACGTTTCCATTGGGGCATGCGTGAAGATATGGCATGTGAGTGTACATATGTTGAACACGTATCATTTACATATAAGTAAAAATAAAAGTGGGATTGTATCATTTATATCAAAAGAAGTGAGTTCAATTAAGTAAGTTTTCTTTAAAGTGTAAAGTATTACAAAGATTATTTTTATATTTTGATAACTAAACAAAAATTGTTTTACTAACAGACAACTGCTTTAATCACTGAAAGACATATTGATTAGAACAGAGGGCAAACTCTAGGGTTACATAAACTAATTATTACGCGAAATAAAAATAAACTATGTTATAAAGCTAGATAAAATTTCCACGAAATCCACGAAAGCTTTTTATAAAAGCTTCTTTTAGTAATTGAAAATACATAGCTCAAATAAAATTCAACGACAAGACAAGTATAAAACTAACACAACAGTAGACTATCAGCTAATGCATTTTCAATCAAGTAATTTGGAAAAAGGAAGTACGCGAATACAAAAAAGATGTATTATTTGAAGGCCCGCTTACTTACGGCTTAGGCTACGTACGTACATACGTACGTGTACGATATCAACCTATACAAACATTATATTCCCATAATACAATAAATCTTGTATCTTACATACAACCATAAATTTTTATCGAAAATGGTTCTTTTTGTAATTTTAAATCAAATTCTTCTTGTTTGGATTTTTAAAAACACCATTGCGTCGTATGAGAAACTAATATCGGAAAGTTGAGTCGTTATCATTTTACGTCGTAAAAATTATAATCAATCTTTTGAATTCTTAATTAATTTAAAATCGTAGACAAACGTACTTATTCATGAAGCTATGCGTCCATCAGTATTCTACAATCATCGTACGAGGAGGCTTTTAGGCGGTAGTCTTAATCGAAAAGGGGCAAATATCTGTATCGCTACAAACAAGAGATGTAGGTACCCTTGCGGGAGGTAGTATTGTAGCCATAGTCTTAGAAAACAATATAGATTTTATATAATAAAAAAAAACTGGATCATTTTTACAGTAACTATTAATTGTAAGTTCACTTCAACTTGACTTAAAGAAGCGGCTACTGTAGAAATATCTGACTGTTATAAATACGAAACTTTGTTTGTATGTTTGTTAATTCTTTATACTAAAATGACAGGTCTGATTTTAATGAAATTTAGTGTACAGATACACTACGATCTCCAGGTTATTCCAATAATATATAGATTACTTTTAGGCATCCAGGAACGCACCCGAGCGAAGCTTTTTTTTTAAAATGCATTTACGCATACCACGGGCTAGAAAAGCCAGTACTACCCACTAAAACCGAACAAACCTCCCCCGTCGTAATGGTGCGTCGCAGGATCACTCACGCACTCAACCACGACGCCCGGACGGCAGGTCCACCGAAGCAGACCACAACAACCATGAGGTTGCTCCACAGTCCACTTTGCTATCAAAGAAGTACCAGGAGCAACCCGAACAGCACACCGCCCACCGAAGTGGGCCACCTCCCAGTGCGTTTCTTGGCTTCGCGCCCGGTTGTATCGCCGGGCACTACTGAGCCCCCCACCACGATAAGGTGAAAGCACGTTGGGGAAGAGGGATGGGGGGGGGGAGGGGCACCCGAGCGAAACTAGGGTAAGTTGCTAGTATCCTAATAAAGCATGAAAGTACAGAATACCTACGAATTAGGTATTTATGAATACGTTCAATAAAAAAGAAATAGAAAAATAAATTAAATTCAACGAAATAATTCAGTAAAAATCAAAAAAATTAGGAACAAATATATTTAGTACAAGGAATTAGTTACAATATAAAACCAAAAGCTCTGTAATATTATGTTAAAAGCTTATATTTAAAATCCAGAATATTAATTATATCCTATTATAGAAGTACCATCCTTTAACGAAGGCTGTAGACAGTCGAAAAGCTTATACACAACTAATAATACAGTGCAGGAAAAGAAGTTTTAACTCCTGAGGAGACGCTGTCGTCCGTCTGACAAAACTTCGCAGTTACTCCGATGCATATTTCGATGAAACATATATTTTTATTGAAAGTACATGTTCGAGTTTCCTACTTGCTAATACTATTGCATTCAATTACGCTCTGACATTTAATTTTCTTAATTATTCAGCCTTTTTTCACGTAATGAAATGAAATACGCGAAAGATTGTTCAAACGGGATGGCATTTCTTTTATAATTAGAATATGTTTATGGGCTGTAGAGTGATGTAGGCTACTTTTAACAAGAGGTATATAAACCAACTTATGATGTCCGATTCGAAATAAGGCAAAACAAGCAATATTATACATTGTGAGTCATATACGTACTACTTAACTCACAATGATCTTTAATGAATATCCAACTTTGTCCTGATCAGTCTCTGCATAAATTGTTTCAAATACCAACAAAAAGCTGTTAAAAAAGATTAATTATATCAAACTATTACCTGACCTCCTTAATCCTTATGTCTGTGCTTTAAATCAATATGTAGGGACATTAACGCACAGCACCATTTAGTTCCATGGTAAGCTACGAGACTTGCGTTATGGATACCAGATAGTTGATACACTACACATATATAATTTAAAATGCATACGTATTATAAATATAAACACCCATGGCTGGAAAACGAACATTCGTGCTCAACACACAAATGAATATCCCCAACGGGACTTGAACCCGCGACCGCTAGCACAGCAAGTGGAGTCACTACAAACTGAGCCAAACGTGTCGTGCTACAATTCTTATTACAGAAAAATTTAATTTACTTTTTACATTGTCCTATTTAATATAAAATACTCTCTCTACTAATTAAAAAATATCTGAAGAATAAATTTCTCAGACCAGTATTAAATATTTATTTAAATAGGAAAAGGAAATTAGTACTCTAAAGATTCATGACTTAGGGTCTCTAATGTAATGAAAATACAGTTTCGGTTTTAGATGATTTCTTTAGATAAATTGACTCTGTTTTCTTTCAATTATCGAAGTAAGTTTGAAAAATTGGTAGGTATATTTATATTATATTGAGATTTTAAATGGATCATGTTTCAGATATTTTATATCGTTTTTTTTAACTAATAAATGTTTCATAATATTATCCTTTTATTAGTCAGGACATATTTTGATAAAAAAATGTAAGTGAATAAATTTAAAATGGCACAAATAATAATAAAAATAAAACTCTCTGAATGACAACTTCCATGAAAAATGTGAGGCGTTTTATAAATAATACATATGGAATAACCTATTAAAAGATTACACACTAAAGTTTACAAGGCAAGCTTTCAAAACTAGAGAAGCGAAACTAATACAAATTCTAATCCGAAGTTCAATTCGGAAATAAATTGAAATCCGACATAATGAAGACGGTGCGCATAAAGCCTGCAGACGTAGGTACTAATTTCGCGGAGGCCATCTTGCGGTTGCCATGGCAACCAGACTGCGCCCCCTCCCCCCCTGGGGGTCCACCGCCCTCCCCGCAGTGCACTCTAAAAGCTAGACTATGTCTAGGTACGTTGAGATAGTTCGCCTGATTAGCCAATTCGGACGCCACCCACCGATGCATTTTTAATCACATTTCATTTCACTTTCCTTTGATGTTTATTGCTATTCATTGCCGTACTTCAATATGAATAATTATTCTTGGTTACATTTAAAGATTATAATAGAAAATGAATATTTGCAGTTTTGTTATATTTTTTTTTTAAATCATTTATTATTCAATTTAATTATTCTTTAATAATTATTATTATTTAAGTATAAAAAATACTCTCTCTTTTTTATTTTTTATATTTCATGTTTGTTGCTTAAATATTTTATTTAAAACTAATTTAATATCCGTAGAATTTCAGTAAAATATGTGCATATGTACTTAAAAATTAAATCTCCAATATCTTACGTATTACTATTTTTTCTAAAAAATATTATTCTTAAACTTCTAAAAAGCTGATGATATATTAAGTTCAAGTACTTAATAAAAGTTAATTTCACTAACTAATGAAATTTGTGAAATTAGCTTATAATAATAATGAAAGTTTATTGAAACAAACTACATAACAACGCAGGCGTAACCTTAAATTAGTTTCTTATGACGGGTCAAACAAAAATTTTTAATTAACATATTTTTTCAAACAATTTTACATGCAAAGGAATGTGAGAATTTTGAAAGTGGCACATCTACTGAAAAACATTTTCAATATGCCGTCCCTCTCCTTACGACCGTGAAGCAAAAATCGCCACTAAAGGCCACCTCCGAATTATAAACTCGGACGAAATTTGCACAGAGCACTTTGTAATTGCAAATTTCGTTGTTTTACGCATGCGCCGCACCCCGATCAATACGCCAAGACTTTATTATTTTTTTTATAGAAAATACAATTTACGCGCCAAAACATAAAAAAATGTTTTTGTCTATGGAATTTAATAAGCCAGATTAGATATTTTTATTAAGGAGAAAACCTTTAGAGCTTTCATTGAATTTATGATTGCGGGTTGAAGGTGGGGGGTGAGTGGGGTCAGGACGCCCGTTGCTATTGGATAGTTACTCTAAACTATTGCCTGAAAGTTTCATTAATGCATTCTATTGCCTCGTTATGCATTTTCGGTGTCCCTTTGCCGTTTCAATAGTGTTCTAACTTTGAAATAGTGGTATTGTTTTGGTTATAATTTAATTCAAAGTTTATTAATTTATGGCTCTTTCGTAGTATTCAAATAGATTATTTCTTTAAATATTATTATTACTTAAGAGTTTTTTTTTTAAAAACAACATGCCTGTTCCTTTTTAAATGTACCTATTCTGCACAAATGCATATAGAAAATATACACTTCATGAAACGATCATTATTAATTAAAATTCATAAATGATAACATAACAATTTGATACGGGCTAAAAATGGATAAAAAAGAACTCGTGGATATAACAAATTGCTGCTCATATCGCATTCCTGGAATTTTCGTGTAAAGCTTAATTTCCGGATATTTGAAAATTTCATAACTTTTCAAACGGCTGTTACGAAGAGACGTTAAATATTTTATTCGCAGTCGAAATTGCTCTTTTGATTACAGAAACAAACGGCTACGGGAAAGCTCTCAATTGATTTCGTAAATATGTAATATCCTTATATAAGACCAACTTACCTTAACTCTCTCCGCTTAATATAAAGTTTTCTTCGGAAACTTTCTGTAATATTAGATTTAATTTAATTTCTAACGTGTGGTAGAAGAGATAAAATTTGAATCAATAAATCTCGTAATTACGTCTGTATGAAATATCGTACATAGATTAGAGTTGTTTGAATTGTTTATTTTTTAAGTTTAATAAATACATAAGTTTTTTGTAAACATATCTTGACACAACATTAAAAAAAAACAATTTTCATTGAATTGAAATACAAAAATAAAACAGATATAAAACCTTTTCCGTGCAGAGTTCCGTTAGTCAATTAAGTCAAGGCTGGCAACATTCGGAACTCAAAAAAAGTACTTAAAACAATGCCCTATTGTAACCCGTCTGGCACACACACATTCAACGTAAAGCATACATTGCGAACATTTTCGCCTGCATTTTACGTGCGGGCCATGTAGACATTAATAAATAGCTTTTATTATCAAAGATATAAGGTTTAGAGTGTGCATTTGTCTCTTGCACTAACGAGCCAATATGCTGATGTGAACGTCTGCCGCTAAGAATGCCTTGTGTTCCTTTGTACAAGTATATGAAAACGGGTGTTTGAATCAAAAAAATCCGATAGAACACGCTATTACATAATACGAATACAGTCTTACAGTGGACACGATACTCACAAAATTCGCTTAGCGATGTACCGTCGGATTTTTTCATTCGGTAATGTGAAACTGACCCGTATACATAATACTAGGAAATTTTCTAAATATCAGCTTTTATAGAACTTAAATCATGGCACTTTATATGATACAATATTGAACTTTTATACATATATTTTAAAATATAAGATACCTATTAAATACTAGCGACTCCCCCTCGCTTCGTTTGGGTTCATTCCTAGGTAGATTCCCCATACAAACTTTCATCCTCATTTTCACTGTCTTAAGGGATGATTTCCGGGTCAAAAACTATCCTATATTCTTTCCAGAGTCTTAAATTATCTTCTTATCAAATTTCATCTTAATCGGTTCAGTAGTTTCGGAGCCTATTCGGTGCAAACAAACAATAAAATCCTTCCTATTTATAATAATAGTATAGATATATAAAAAAACATCTAATTAAAAAGTAATAAATAATTATTCAAATAAACTTTATTTCTGTAAATAAGACAAAACAAGCGGAACAAAGTTATCCACAATCCAGTAACCTACTGAATATCACGCAGCGGGATTTGCGGCATCCCGCGGAACAGGCCCCAAGAGAAACCAACCATTCAACAAGTGTAAATAAATAAAATACTCTTACAAAACTATTATTATAAAAATACAGATACTCTAAATTTATTCTTAGTTAAATCTTAAGCATTTCTGAATACTATACCAAAAATGGAAACAGTCAATATTAAAGAATAAAATATATCCTTTAGAATATAACATGTAGTAACAATATAAAGATTTATATTTTATAACCAATGTTATGCCGCGACTTCGCATACTTCATTTATGTAAGTATAATAGCTCAATCGTAGTAGTAGTCGTTCTTCAGTAAAATAAAAGCCAACCAAAAAACTCTTCAAATTTAGAAATTAGTAATAATAATTGATAAAGCTATTATTAAATGGATTTCTGCCTCAGTATTTATAGGTTCAACTCTATTTCAACAAAATTTTGCCCTCAGCTCGCTCGCACCTTAATAACAAAAAACGTATGTGCTATACTAGAATATCTATTCCGCTGTAAGAATTTCATTCAAGCCCTTTGAACCGATACAGATTGAATAAGTAACAAAAATCACTAAGTGATTTTTGTTACTTAATATATATATCAATCAATCAGTTTGTAACAAACTTTCGCATTTATAACATCACTTTTCATTTATACATTTGTTTTAATCATGACCTGGATATTCGTAGGACTATAGTTCGTTTCTAATCTAATATTATCTGCTAAGATTACTTCAAATTAAAAAAAAAAAACAAAAATAAAAGACAATAAACGTTAACACCTCAAACCCGGCATTTCATCGCAACTCTGTAAGTTGTTCAGAAGCAACAAGTGAATCGACTTCTGAACCCGACACTAATAAGACACTGTGACAAACACCGCAGGACCGTTTAGCTGTTCCCTCACGCCCAATGGGATCATGACAAGTGGGGTCGGATCGTCGGATTTCCGCGAGCATCGACACCTAAGTGGAGGCTTTTACATTCGAATACGGATAAATAAAAAGGATTTATATATTTTTATTTTATTTCCAGTTAATAACCGTAAATGCTTCGTAAATGCTTAATTATACGTTGTGTCTGTTTGTACATTAATAAATTAACTTGTATAATTATTTAGTAGTGTGTAGTTACGTTCGTTCATTTTCCTAGTCATTTAAAATTTTCGTGCAAATTTTTTATATTAATGTAATTTAAATAATAAATAAAAAACTCAAACATAAAATATTTACTAATAAATCTTCTTTTTATGTAACTATGCAAATATGACAACTTTGGAAATACATATAAAACCGTCAAGCACGGACTGCATAAAGCTAAACAGCCCGCGATATGATCTGTGACAACACAATCGCGGTCGCAGCGTGAAAGAATCCGAGCAACAAGTACCGTAAATCCTCTCCCGATAACAACTAGTGTGCTACGAGTGTTTCCAACAATTGTATCTGTAATGAAAATATAGCTTTCAGTTAAATGAAAAATGTAGCAATTGCCTTATGTTACGTCTTTATACTACCAGCCAATATTTGGTTTATATGAAAATAGAATTTAGACACAATCAATAAATAATCAAAAACAAAAGAAATTAATCATTATTATACGTTATGTTAGACTTCAGTTAGTTTTTACCTGCGTCTCTGCCCACATGTGACGCGAAACGGCGCTAAAAGGCAGCGTATGTCCATCCTCATTCGCTTGTTTCCGTGTCAGATTTCTCTTAATTCATTCAGTGGTTTAAACATGAAAAGGCAATCCATCCCATTCATATCTATAGGTAATATTGTTATGGATTTTACTATAATAATATTTTTTAAATTAAGAAGACACGCATTACTTTGACTCTCAAAGATGGAATTAATGAAAATTAATAATATATTTAGCGATTCCTAGGGATTCCCTTTTAATTTCAAATCCTTAGAACAAACATACTTTAAAAATACATAAAGGTTTGACTAATCGTATCCATTGGAAATGCAACAAAACAGATGCTTTACGTGTTCAGTACACATTTAGTTTATAGTCAAAGAGTCTAGCACATATCACGGGTGGCATCACATTGTCGCTCTGTGAAAGAATCTGAGCAACAAGTGCAATAAATCCTCACCCGATAACAGCTAGTGCGTTGTCACCGTGCGTGCCTGAAATAAAAACACGCTTACCCTCCACTGTGTATTGAATTGTGCAATGAAAAGGATATGAGAACTATTGAACGAACGAGAATGTACTGTTTGTTTCAATTGAAAAATAACTTATGATCTTTCGAAAACTTTTCAAGTATTAAGATGTGCTTTTAGTATTACTCATTATTGAATCATCATTATTTCTTGACGTCACGTAAATAAAATATGCGACGGCTATTACCAACATATTATGTATATTGTACATATTCCATGTAATGCTATTTTCTATCTCTGAACGTAATTATATTGTTTTTATTATTAGAAAATGCCAAGACTTCCTTTGTTTTCCTTTTCTCAATATTTGATTTTCATCTTATCATATAATAAATTCAATTCATATATTGAATACTAGCGGCTTACCATCGTTTCGCTTGCGTCAAAGGACGTATGTATTAAGAAAAAATCTTTTTTGGACCACAAACCTTCACGGTTTTACGCAGAACAACTCTCCAAAGTTTCATCACTATCGGACGAATGATTTAGAAATGAATACATAACTCTATATAACAAACATACAAAGAAATATTTTTATATATATTACTATACAAAAAAATACAATAAATTAATATGTGAAAAATTCGAATTTCACTCATCAAAAGCAACCTCTGAACAGGTGCGGATCTAGAGTTAAATTTTGGGATGAGTCAGAAACTGAAGATTCTCGGAAACTGTACATCAAACATATTATTATAGAAAATAAAAAGAAAAATAGAGGGTATTTAAAAAATAATAGGAAAAATAAATTGAAAAATTATAATATAGTTTAGAAAAGAAAAAATATTTAGTAAAAACAAAAAAAATATTTATTTAAATGATAAATTCTAATCTTCTGTTTTTCGTTTTTGAGAATAACGTGACAATATCATTATCATATTATTCACAATATCTCGATGGATATTTAGTAATGACTAGACTAGCCATGTTTTAAGACATCGTAAAGTAGAAAATGACCGGTCTGCTGTTGCTGCACTGACAGGAAGTATAGCAAGTATTTGTAACATGACTCTAACGTGTGGATACAAATAAGAAATCAAACTTCTAAATATTTAGAATTTATATTTGGTTTTGGAGGAGGGAGAGGACCCCCATGACCCTCCCCCTAGATCCGCGCTTGCACTGAAACACTGAAAATAATGATGTTAATAATAATTTAACATTTATAGTTTTGTTACATAACTCTTTCTATAACACGTAAATAGCGACCGCGCAAGTTAGTTTATACCTTTCACAAAGTAAAAAGCTTTTTTTAATTCGCTGTCACAAGTGCAAATATGCAAAATGGATACTTCGATATTTTTTTTTTATTTTTGATTAAATAAACTTCAATATAGTGTTGTAACAAAGCAATATTTGACTTTATATACTATGTAGTTTAAAAATAACGGGTGACTATGTGGCTCTTAATTATTTTTTTATCTATGCCAATATTATAAATGTGAAAGTTTGTGAGTATGGATGTATGTTTGTTACTCTTTCACGCTAGAACGGCTGAACGGATCTGGATGAAATTTGGCACATAGATAAATTATAGTCTGGAATAACATATAGGCTACTTTTTATCCCGGAAAAATGTACGGTTCCCGTGGAATAGGTTTGTTTTTGTTTTCCTAGAGGCGAACCCGAGCGTTCTTAATAATCCTAATAAGCTTTGTCTGGCTAAACATTTACCGGCTACTTACAGAAAGTGAACCGGTGACCTGTTTTGAAAAACTCATGACATATTTTTTAACCTTATTCACCTCACAATATTCGAAATTAATTGAAAATATATTAAAGTGCTACGGAACCAAATTACCATGTCAACAAAATAACGATACCAATGCTGAAGATAATAAAATATACATTATGTATTACCGCATACATTATTCATGGGCGATGTCAATTTCCAGAAAGTTCCCCGGCGACATTTACATATTATCTAGTTCAAGAAAAAACTTAAGTTTAATTTAAATATGCCATGTGAACTTTTGAAAAGTTTATTCAAATCAAAAATGCTACTAGTACATAGGAATTTTAGTAATCCAAATGATATAATTGGAATATGAACAAAAGTTTTTAGGGTTCCGTACCTCAAAAAAAAAAGAAACCCTTATAGGATCACTTCGTAGCCGTCCGTCTGACTGTCTGTTAAGACCCTTTTTCTCATGAATGCGTGGAGTTGTCATGTTGAAATTTATATGTTTTATATATTAAATATCAGATCTGCGTTCTCTTGGACCTATCAAAAAATCAAACTTCTAGTTAACGCAATCAAAAGATACTAGTTTATGCTACTCTATTTTGACACCTGCAGAGGAATCAAAACCTATGGGGTAATTCCCGTTTACCATGAAAGTTGGAAAGAAGCAATTTTTTATAGCACATGCATAGGGAAAAATCCAAAAAACGTGTAGTACATCACAAAAACAAAAAAAAATTGCAACTATAAACTTATTTTAATGTTTCATGCTTGGTATGAGAGTCAGGCTCGCACTTGTCCGTTTTTTTTCTTTTACATATTTATATTATCAAAAGTAATAATGCTTGTTGATGAATGTCGTAAGATTGATTCTTGCTCAGAAAATCTAACCAAACAGATTTCTAGCTCATCTTCTTGGAAACACTCAATAGGCATCAAATTCTTAGACAGGTTAGGTAACCTAAGACTTAAACTATTATAATTTTTCATACAATCAAATGATTGTATAAACCTTTGAATTTACCTTTGTATCGGATAACTGTTATAAAGATGCGCGTGTATGTATGTTTGTTATTCCATGACGCTGAAACGGAATACGCAATTTCGTACACAGATACACTAACCTAGAGTAACACATAGATTTTGAGACCCCTAGGGACACTCGAGTGTAGCGAGGGAATGTTGCCAGTCATATACTAATAGTAAGAAGAATTATTAAAAAAAATATTTAAAAAATTAGAATAACCCGTAACTAATAAATATACTTTTTTCTAAATTCCCAAATTGTTTTATAATTTATGTATGTACTTACATATAACGTACAGCACAGATTTCGTATGAAATGTAATACGTATGCCTTAACGTAATAAGGGCGTGTAAGGGCGGGTTGTACGCTAAGAGGCTTACTCGACGACTTTTAATATATCGCGGATTACTCGACAGAGCTCTAAAATCTGCTTTATAGCGAGATTATACTTCCACGCAGCTTACCTATACATTTATAGCCAATTCAATATTTATTGTACGAAATTTGCGTATCGTTTATTGCCCTCGTAAAACTAGCGAAACAACGAGGAAAAATTATGTACAGGTAAATATAAGATTTGTGTCATTGTTATTTTTTATTAATATCGATACACAAAATTTAAACTAAGTATAAAGATTCCTTCTAATTTCATTTACAATTTTAAAGGGAGATATCTTCATAGGCTTTAGCAATATTTAAATAATATAAACTAGCTAGTACAAGTCGTTGTCACAACTTTGGTCTTATGCCTACTTTATAAAATATCCTATTATTGTCATAAAAATATTCTACAGGAGTTTCTAAGATATTTGCCTTGTTTTAGGCGTATAGCTTTTTCCTTGAGCGTTGAATTTAATTTACTGTAGAAATTGCTATCCCGAGGCATAGCGGCGCTGCAGTAAATTGAATTTAGCCGATAAAACTTCCATAAATACAAATTATGAGAAGCTTAGAATCAAATAAGATATTTTAAAGACTCTTTTGTTTACTTCTTTGAACTTAAAAATGTAATAAGTTGAGTAAAAGCGAAAAAGAAATGCAAAAATTATTCCACTTTGACGTTCGTTAACATCACAAGTTCTTCTTAACAATAATTTACTACTAAAAGAATACGGATCAACCTTAAAATCTTTCTTACTTTTGAAGCCATTAAGAGAACTGTATTGAAAATGTCTTATCATTTCGCTTTGCAAAGTAATGTGATAGAAATGTTTGACTAGTAAGAAATTGTAAAAATATCCACCTTATAAATATAAAACATGTTACCACGGCTTTCAGTCAATAAAGTCTTTATATATTGCCTTTTTGAAATATTAAAACAATTTTAATTTAAATCAATTAATATATATTCATTTACCGCGAGAAAGGCTATAATGAATAATGAATTTATCATTGTTTTCAATTTTTAATCAATCTTCTATACATATAATTAAATTCTAACTAAGTTAAATCTGTAGATTAAATATTTTTTGGAAAGTCTTATTGAAATAGTCATCATTATCGATATAGAGGCCGAATGTATAGTTTTTAGAATTTTTTTTCTGTCTGCCTATCTGGGAACGTATTGCAAGAAAACCACTGGACAGATTTTAATGAAATTTGCTATGATGATAGCTGGTTATCCGTGTCAACATATAGGATACGTTTCAGTGCGGAAAATTATCTCATCTCTGAGAAATCTATACTAAACGTTAAAACGTAACTAGGGACGAACCCGATCGGGGAGAGACGCTAGTTTCTATTTAAGAAAAATATATATTGTACGAACCAGAAATATCATGACTATTGTCTAAATTTCTAAAGCTACACAAGAATCCAATAAATGGCTCTTTATCCAATTTATTAACATATTCCTAATATTGTTGAGTTTAGTACCTACTACAAAAGAATATCCTAAGATTCCACTGTAGTACAAATAAATAATTTTATATTCCAGATAGGGTAGATATAATATTAATATATATTACAAAAAATATATATAAAAATTATTTATGCGTTTGATATTTGTAGGATCGGAAATAACATTCATAATTTCGAGATAAATCAGTCTTGAACCGCGCTTGAACCAATAATTATCGACACTCGTAAATCACTAAAAGATATTTTAATTAAACATCCTCTATATATCAGATGGCGGGGCGCGCGGGGGTGGGGCGGAATTAATTTAATTTTAACTTGATATATATCACCCAGCGTCTTCGCTAATAATGGAATTATGTTTGTTCTTCCAGAATCCATTTGCATTCTTATTAGACTCGTTATGAGGATCGATGGTTATGTAGGAATTTGAATGTAACATACACATTTAATATGTAACCGAAGCTTTATTGGTTTAAAATGTTTTAACATTACATTCTATCTTGGCCAATTTTTCTTTCTTGCCTACATATTAATTTATGTCGACAAAATGCTTAAAAAAATCACAAAAATCTACTTATTTAAGAGTTACGATACGTTAAAAATAAACCAAAATAATAATAAAATGGCTTGATAACACCTGATATTAGTAAAATAATTCAAAATCATGCTTGGAATGTCATACCCTAATTTAAAGCTAATGTATTTTCGTAGTGATGGGCAGTCAGCAACGCCAGGTATTCCATTCAAGCGGCCAGACAATTCAGGCTCCCTAGATTGCTATTCTAGACCCCACCTTCCCCCTACACCCTGGGAGGAGCGTCTACCCCTCTTCCCTCGTATAGCGCTTAATTTCCGTATCGTATGATCATTAATTTGTAAAATAATATGTTAGATAACTAAATTTATATTGCATATTATTATTCAGATTATTATTATAGTAGTTAAACCCCTGATGATAAAATAAAACTAACGATTTTAAGCGCTATATTTAGATATACAGCTATACAATAATACATAATAAAAACATTCGTAGGTAGGTACGTAAGTAGGTAAAATTATTAAGTATTTTATGTCAAGAAATATCACGCAAAACTAGTTTGATACGAACAGTGTAACGTTTAAATGGAAGTTGAACCTTGACTTTTGATTTTCAAGTCTATTAAAAGTGAGCGCTTTAGATCTTCCAAATCGCAACAAAAAGGTGAGAAGTTGTTTATCTGTGTAAGTTTGGCGCCCTTTTTACCCGCGCCGAGACATGGCGGATTGCTGTCACCGCGCAGTGCTACTAACTTTTAATTACGACCATTGTGCAAAAGTTTAACTCAACGACAAAAGAACTTTTTCTAATGAAACTTGGAACTCGTTATTTCCTAAGCGCTTGCCCGGTCTGGCTATTTTTATAAACGAAATTTAAATAACGTTTCTACAGTTTCTTTATAATTTCTGAAGTGTTTAAGTGCATATTCTCGAACGCAAATTGAGCTCGTTCGTAGTGTTTACACTGAAAACTGAGACACGGTCCTGCATAAATTGCAAAGCTCTACATAATTAAAAATCAACATTTACGTTCTATTCAATTTTCATACAGTATATCAAGACGTTCGGCGCTATAAACAATTTGTATTTTTTTCACAAAGCAAAATATAATATTTTAAATTATTATATTACTCAGTTAATGATAGCGTTTCAAGGTTCTGTATCATCAAAAAAAAAAAAAAAAATAGCTTATACCATACAAATAGAAGGAATAATACATAAAATATAAAATATTGTGAAGTAGTCGGTGATGGTATACAATTTGAGTAATAGCTGTAATCAATTGTAATCATCCATAATCATAGGTCGAGCATGTTTATTCAATACGTTACCGGTCGCAAGATCGACAGTATGGCGGACCGCAGATTAAATATTGAAATTTAAAGTAGACTTTCCAATAAAAATGTCGTGTCAAAAGCTTTTTAGTAAAACTCTTTAATATTTTTACCTATGAAAATATAGTTATGGCTGTATAACAATATATTATGTTAAAAACTTTATGTTAAGATCTTTTTGAATAATTATACATGAAAATTAGTAAAAAAACTTCTTCTATACTATAATATTATAAAGAGATAAAGTTTGTGAGTTTGTAAGGTTATATTGAGTAATCTCTGGATCTACTGAACCGATTTAGATGAAAATTGGTAAGAAGATAGTTTGAGTGGGTTTTATTGAGATGAAAGCTAGGGAAGAACCCGAGCGAAGCGAGGGTGAGTCGCTTGTTAATTATAAATGTATGTAATAATGTTAATATGGCAAATACAAAGTAAATATTGTTTTCTGTAAAGATAGGCATTGTTCAATTACTGAGTATAAACATTATTTCCAAGCGATAAAGTGGAAACTTCTAACTTTAACAAATCTATTTGAAGCAGAAGAAACTGGCAAAGCAATAAAAGCGAAATAATAGTTATGGAAATAGTCTTTCATTTTCCACGAAAGAAAACTCCGCGAAACTACCGACAATATGAATGAAACTATAATATTAGAAAAGTTTCGTCCCGGGAAATGAGAAAACGCTGTACGAACTCGTTCGTCTAATACACGTAGTTATAAACTTGTTCAATATAATATCGAGTGGTGCGCCCTCTCGCTCACACCCGCTCTCTCGAACTGCCCTCATTTAATTGCATATTCAGCTGAATAATGCAACCACGACTGTCTATAGCCGTACTTTCCCAAACAGCCAACGACTAACGTAACATTTTCAGCTATGAGTACCCAGATAAGCTAAGCATTATCCAATTTCTTGCTCCTAAAAAAAATAACAAGAGGACATTTTTTCAGCTGGTAAGCTTCTATTTTATAAATCATATGGCCATCACATTTTTTAAAATCATTTTTTATCGATAACGTCATAGACGATCGATCATGCAGCGATTAATCTCCTTTGACAAATTCGATAAGAGTATCGACGTAAAGCTTGATGCAGATAAAATTATGTATATGAGCTTCATGTGCATAAATTCATAGAAGGCTGCGGGCAAAACGCTTAGCAGAGTCCGCGATTGTTATGATAATATGGGCTGCAATAGACGGGGAGCGATGAAATATCGGCCTCTTTTGCATAAGCACCGCGTAGACCGGAACGCGTCTACGACCGCTACGGACTACGGCCGGAACTCGTAGCTCGTTAATTGTTCATTAAATCACTTGGCTAACAATCCTTCAGGGCTAATGATTACCTTCATAATCTCAGAACCCGCTGTCAAATCTTTACCCACTTTTATGATATAGTGATGTCACCTGCAGGATTCTACAGGATGGTTATCGATATTGTATAGTGTATCGATTTTATATTACTATTTTTATAATTTGAATAGGCTTTCCTTGAACTACCTACTCTCTACTAGTAAGACTTTAATGTATGATATAGTTTATTAAGAGCTATATAGTATATAGTAGCAAAACACAAGTAAGGTAATGGTAATATATTATGCAAGACCCAAAACAATGTTATTTCATAAGATTACTTATCGCGATATATTGGGAAAGAAAATACATTCATCATATTAAGATACGCGATAATTAACGTGTTCGAGCGCTCCCTGATACCAAACTTCTACCAAAATATTACAACAAGTCGTAAATATTTTGAAAGCGTTGTAAACATTTTCTAATTATAAATACATCAAAAATAAAAATTTTGCTTAGAATATGTTCCTTGCTATTTGTACACGTTTCTAAATTTTATATTTTATTTACAATTATGGATTATGAAAAAACAGTTGAAAATGTACATACATATGCGAAGAAAATGGCGAACGAAGTCATGTCATTAACATTTAACGTCTTGCGGCGGCAACAACAAATTAAAAAGTTTTAATTAAAAAGCACACGCTTAGGTCCTATTTCGTTTATTAACTTTTAACTAAACTTAAATTAAATATGATAGTGATATATATAAATATATATAAATAAACACATTTGTTTAGTTCTTATTACATTTTATTTTAAGTAAAATAAATGTCTGCCACCAGCGTTACGTGTACTTGTATTTTCATTTATTTAACTCTTTATGTAGGAATTTATATTATATGAGAATGTGAACTATAGTACTAAAACCTGAGCTGATCTACTGTTTTTTGTCAAACTTTTATTTATGATTTTGGGCTACTTTAGCTTTACTTTAGCTTTACAGCTAAATAAATAATTCCGTTAAATAATCTAATAAAATTCTTCATATGTTTATCATGCGCGTGGAAACTGCAAACACTGATTAATAAAAAAAAACATGTGTGCGTGTGTGTACTTATGTACGCATATAAGAAATTATACTTCTTTGGCGTAACAGAACAAAAATAACTAAAGATTTCATCCCGTATGTCACAACTTTCTGTTTGTAAAAGGAATGATAAATTAACTAAATAATTAAATAAGGCATATTAGGCATAATATATTCATATATTTAAGGAAAGAATATATATAATATTATATATCATTTGTCAGAAATAACAACGGCAACAAACAGTTATCAGCTAACTTCATCATGTTGCTTTTTGGCTGTCGGTGTGCGCGCGCATCGTAAAAATTTTACTTTCATAATTTTTTCCAAACGACCAAAGAGACGTATAACTTCAAAAATTCTAAAAGAAATTTCTTAGCTTCAAATCTTTATATTTAAAAAAAATTGCGTATAATAATGATATCTTAAATCATGATATTTGCTAAATATGGTAAACCAGCCAGATCTTACTTACAATTCTACTTATTGTGATCTAATCATATCGTACTAAAATCTAAATATTTAACATTTATAAGAGAAAAATACTTTTTTAATCAAATAAAAAATTTGACCAATTTCGTTTATTAGATTTACGCGAATATTAGACATTTAAATAAAACTATCTTTTCGGATTTTTTCGCGGATTTATTTTGATTTTTGGTTCCCGACGTTACTTTGAGACATCTAACACCTTAGTCTCTCCCGTGACCATGACTGCTGTAAAGCAATCGAAACGTCGGAAACCAAAAATCAAAATAAATCCGCGAAAAATCCGAAAAGATAGTTTTATTTAAATTTCGTTTATGTCAGTCATTTGCATTGGATATTGCACGTTGAAGTATCAATCGCATCAAATATTTGTATAGGCTACGGAGTAGCCCTGGCGATAAGGTAGAGACTTTTTATACAAAAATTTTTACATAAATTTATGGAAAATAGTTTTAAGAATAATTTTTAAATAACAAGTTTGTATTTAATATTAGTTCTATAGTTTTGACTATTAATGTATTTTAGATCCGTATTAATATTATAAATGTAAGAGTTTGTAAGTATGTATGGATGTTTGTTACTATTTCACGTCAGAACGGCTGAACGGAACTGGATGAAATTTGGTACAGAGATAGATTTTTACATTTTTATCCCAAAAAATGTACGATTCCCATGGGATAGGTTTGTTTTTGTTTTCCTAGAGGCGAACCCGAGTGAAGCGAGGGTGAGCCGCTAATAGAGAATAATGTTTTTGGACAAAAAAAGAGAAGAGAAGAATTATTTATTATTTTTAAAGTATTAAAAAGATAAAATAACAATGCAAGACCTGATATGCTTATCCTGAGAACATATTGGAATTATTATGATTCGATTCTTTCGATTTGCTTTACATTTTGTTGTGATCTTGTGTCGTGAACATAACAATAGCCTATTATAAATGATTTATGAGCTATCTTTAAATGTCTTATAAATAAACCATAAAATGTTTATCATTTAACATATATAAGGATGTATAAATTATATCAAAAGTCTATTGTATTGATGGACTTGATTATTTTATAGAGCTCCAACAAAAATAATTCGTATGTGCCAAAAAGACCGAGATCGCGACTTTTCGATTCCCCCATAATAATTTTCATTCTAATTTTTAAAACATACAACGTGAAGATGTAATAAATAAATAAATCTATATCAATCAATACATATAATAAAATTCTCACTGAGTCGAATCTGTACCTTAAATATTTTTTGGAAAATCTCATTGAAATAGACTCTATTATCGATACAAAGACCGAATCTATAGTTTTTAGAATTTTTGTCTGTCTGTCTGTCTGTTACCGCATCACAGAAAAACCATTGGAGGGATTTTGATGAAATTTGGTATGATGGTAGCTGGATATCCGGGTCAACTTATAGGGTACTTTTGACCGCGGCAAATTATCTCATTTCCACGGGAGTACACGTTATAACACAACCCAAAAAATATTTATGATCAGAATTACTTGAAACTTGGCATTAATGCTCTTCAATACAATTAAATAAATACGTGTTTTAGCGTTTTTTGAAATTCATCCCATAAGAAGATAAAATAAGGGATGAAAATTTGTATGAAACCTACCTTTTTAAAGTTTTTTTGTCGTAGTTTTAGCGCGAGCGAAGCCGCGGGTTTTGCTAGTATATAATAAAGTTGTAACTGAGCCCTGTCTATACATGGAAGATATTTGAGAAAAACTATTATTGGGTGTCTTTATCAAGGCAATAGAAACCCAAGACAATGATTTTTAGAATTTTTGTCTGTTTCTCTGTGTGCTTGTGCGCGCTAATCTCAGAACTGGCTGCACCGATTTGGGTGCGGTTTTCACTAATGTATTGTGGTAATCTTCACTTAACATTTAATATTCATTATATTTCAATCGGTTCATAAATAAAAAAATAATGCCAATTTAAAAAATCACCTAAAATAAATAAATTAAACATTTAAATAGAAGACACCTTAAATTAAAATCATACGATATTTCACAGTGACCTTCCCACAAGTTTAGTACATTAACATTAATTAACATAGCATAATGCGAACAAATTATAAAGTAAGCAAAGTCAAATAAATGTCAGACCATAAAAATTCCTATACGTCCATCGCATCTCGACATATCTCGACGTATCTACAAAATCGTAATTTGTTTACGCGGGGCGGGGGCGCGCTCGCTCGCTCAGTCACGTGCGACGTTCCGGACCCGCCACGCGCTTTAAACGAGCCACCGCTTCCCGCGCGAATCACTTCGAATTATTTCAATTTTCGAACGCGTGTGTTGTGTTGTTTTTGGAATCTGTGACTGGATTTTCGACCTGCGCTTTTGACGTTTTGAGGTTTGTTTTGTATTTCATTTTTTATATTTTTTTTAATTTAAATTTTTCGTTTAATATTTTTAATTTCGTTAGAATTAATATTTTTGGTCTTAAATTAAAGAAACATAAATGTTATTAATTTATTATAAATTATTCATTTTTAATAAGTAATAATAGAAAGGTCGATAAACTTTACGGCACGCGACTAAGACGGTAAATGTAGAGCATTACCGGCCGATCTGATGGATAGCTGATGCTTGACCGCCCATCACTTGTTAAATGTTTTATTAAATTATATCATTATCATATTTTACGCTATTTACAGTATAATTTTGTATAAAATAATTTTATTATTTTCTTGCTCAACGTTTTTAACTAAGACTAAATTTTGGGACTCTAACAAATAACCACTATAATATATAAAATAAATTAGTTCCTAAACTAAAACATATCACTATAATTAAATAAAGTTTCTTTTCGATATCTTATAATATAATTTCTATGCTTATTATTATTAGTAATTAGTAATTATTATCTATAAATAAACTTTAAAACTTGTTGTATAATAATGTGAATGATCGTGAGGGGGAACCTTTACTCAAATATAAATATAAAACAACTTTTAATTAAAGCTTGCTTATGAGCTTAGGAATTTATTTGTAGTAATCTTCCATTATAATGTCAAATATAAAGTAATCAGAACAGCGAAACATACTTCTAACTTTCATTAATATAAAATAATGTTTTTACTTATATAAAATCAACAGTGAAAAATACATATAGTGCCTACAGTAATAAATAAAAATAGAACTATCTATCAATGATTTAAAAATAGCTTAGAATTGTATGAAAGGCCATATAACAAATATAAAATAGCACCTACAAATTTTCGAAATGGCTTAACCAATTTTAGCAGAACTTTCACAGACCGGTAGACTATTCGAGTGAGAGTGATGTATTTTTTTTAATTGTTTTATGCGTCTATTTTTAAATTAGTAAATTAAAAAAATTAAAAAATCATGTACTTTTTTAGTACTCGTATTTTTTAAACATGTCTGTATTTAATTGTAATCTATTTGCAATTTTTATTATCTTTGTTAAAATCGAAGTTTCATCTAATTAAAAATAATAATAACGGGATGTTGGCTACGAAATTATTAATTTTTACATCCTCTAATGAACAGATAAGATATGTTTTGAGTTCAAAATACTAAACCTCTATCAGTTATCGTGATATTGTTGACATAACTGAGTAAATATAGATTGGGCACAGTACAAGCACTTTTTATGGATCTTTTCCATCGGATAACTTGCTTGTTATGTTTTACTAAACGAATAAGCAATATGGACGTACGTGTTTGTTTCTTTTCTCTTGTCATATATTTAATACTAGTGACTCACCCTTGCTCCTTTCGGGTTCGTCCCTTGGTATATTATAACGGTTAGTAGGTACAGATTTCTCAGAGATGAAATATTTGCCCGCAATAAAAAGTATCCTAAATATTAACCCGGATAACCAGCTATATTATCATACCAAAATTCATCAAAATCTGTCCAGTGGTTTTCTCGTGATGCGTTCCCAGACAAGCAGACAAAAAATCTAAAAAATATAGAGGCCTCTATATCGATAATAATGGCTATTTGAATAAGATTTTCCAAAAAAATATTTTATGTACAGATTCGACTCAGAATTTTATTATATGTATAGATATGGTTTATCTGTGTGTCCTGAACAAGAATGTATTTAAATGTAAGATCTCTATGATTAAGTATAACAATGTTGTCGGATTTGTATTATGTTTTTTTTTATCTACATCAAAGGACTGAATTACTGATTCTATTTTAAAATATCTTTCGCGTCACATGTGGCACCAAATCAAGATGTTAACTGCCACATAGTTATTATGAAATAGTACTCGTAGGTATTTATAGTTGCGTAATTAGATAAAGATAAAATTACTTATAATCATTTTAATATTTAATATTACTTATTATAAGTTTTTTTTTAAATAATTGAAAGTAAAAAAACAAAATAAAATAAAAATCTTTATCGCAACGTTTTTAAAATTTGCATTTTATAACACTATGAACGATAAAAACTAAATTACTTTAAAACTGTGTCGTAGCCAATAACGCCCACCTCCAGATCATTAATACATTTGTTCCAAATTAAGTATTTTAAAAAGTCACACTCTTTACCCACTTTAGTAGTATTTTTTCTATTATAAATTATTAGACTAATTATATCTTAGTAATGACAAGGTCTTCCTCGAACTCTTTCGTTTAACTTTAAATAAATCGTGTGTTTTTATAAATTTGCGTCGAAGTTCGGTGTTCTTTTAATACTAATTATATTGTTATTAAATACTTATACTTGGTATAACAAAACTACACAAAATTTAAAATGTTATGTAATAAAACCCATAAATGTAATGAATAAGAATAAGGCGTTATCAAAAAGTTGCATATCTCTTCCGTTTCGCTCGTTTTGGCAATGACGTAAGTCGCATGACACGTCGAGTGACGCCGATACCGCAAGTCAGCGTGGCATGGTGAATAAAAATGTAGGTCACTCTGGCCTCGATCCATTGAGAGCCGATAGCTGTTTGATAGTGGTGTAAATAAAAACACGTGGTTTTCACGCACGCTGGCATCTGTAGTATTCGTATGTGAACGCTATGAACGACTGTCAACATTCCAACACAAATACAAAATTATACTAGATACGACGCAGTGTTAAATGACAAAGTAGCTTTACTCAGTGCAAAGATTTTTCTTAATCTTCCTTTAATATTCAGTTCAGCAATAATATTTATTTAAATCCTATGTTTTATAATGAGATCTTATTTATATAGCTCAGAAAGAAAGCTCGTGTATGAAATGAATCTTTCTAGAATGGTAGTTTAAAGTTTATTATTGTCAACGTCTAATTATAATGCTATCTATAAATATAAACTATCAGCATACTAAATAAATATTCAGACATGATGTTTATACGAGTAATATTTAAAAGGCTGGTGACGAGAAATTTTCATTTACCTGTCACTTGAACTTGGCTATAAATAAGGCCGACCCTGAAACGCAGTAAAACCTCCCTCGATATCCGTATTTGTGCGACACAACACATGGTGACAGGACACAAGGTTTTAATAAGCGTATTTTAAAGCAGACGGCTGTTGGAGGGCAAAAAAGTGAAAATCAATAGTGGACACCGGCAGACGAGATAATTGGAATACCGTGAAAGCCGTACATTTTTACTTTTGCACGTTCCTACAGTGTCGTGTACATTTGTTTACAACTTTTAATTCGTAGTCACATAAAACAAATTTGGTTAAATTAAAAATACATCGTTAAAAATATCCAATATGTGAAGTTAATCCGGCGGAGAATCTTAATTGAATCAGAAAAAATGACAGCTTATATATTTTCATGTCAAATTCAACGTTAAATGATTTCAATTTATGGTGAGTCTACCATCAGTTCAGAAAGAAAGTCAGAGTCGTATTATATTATAATGAGTTATAATATATACTAATCCTGTACAAGAAGTAACACAAGTTCGAACAAGAAGTAATATAATTTATCTTTTGGATTTGGAGTCTTAGTACAAAGAGGAGTTTCAGAAGTTTCTAGACTGTTAACTATATTATAGCTCTTGAAATCTAAAGTCTACACTATCATTTAATGATAAACAAAACTTTCTTAATTAATGTATATTAGGACCTAGCTTGCTGTCTGCTGGTCTGTCTGCGAGTCCGCCCTCTTATGTCTTTCTATTTACTTATATAGCACCATTAATATTATGGCCTTGCTTTATAAATAAACACGCACAAAGGCAATTGAATTAAAATTTTGCTTTTTAATCTAATTCCATCAAACCGTTTTCAAGTGATTTGTGACTAAGACACTGCCCTTTTCCATTACAAGTTGCCGAAACAGTAAAAATAGGGCTTTTAATACTTAAACTATTTTACTAAATTTAACAAGATATTATTGTTTTTTTTATTCTTTTAGAACGTTTGTTAAATGTCATTCTGTAATAACATATTTATATTACTGTTTCTGTTTGTGAAAATAAACTCAGATCGGAACAAAAACAATTAAAACACTGATAGAAAAAAAGATTTCCGCTTTCCTATATAGTGTTTCAATCACTCTAATTGAATTTCCATTATATAATGAATGTATGGGAATGGGGATAAAAAACGTAACTTTGTAGTCATCCATTACACGCGGGGCTTTTACGGCGAGTGTAAATTTTAATTCTGCGCGTTGCGAGCGCCGTAATTGACTTTACGACTCATATCAGGTACAATTAGCCCGTGTCACGCTTTTCAAGGCTTCTTCTAAAAATTAAATGCTCTACTTTTTTATATTCGCATATATGTATGTATGTAGTTATATTTATTAATAATGTATATTTTATGTATGAAACGAGTCCGAAATAAAAGTAACTTAACATTTGCTTTACGTTTTATAATTTCAAATATATAGGTTTTTACTTTTCCTTTTTAAATGTGAAATAATTAATTTGCATAGTTATCTTTTTATCTTTAATAATAATTATTCAAGTAATACTAATATATTTAATTATTACTATAACCCTAATTAATTGAAACTCTAGCAAATAAATAAATAACATATCATCGTGTATGGACTTAGTACATCTGTAACTTTCTCTTATACTTTCTACTTAAAAGTGAAAAGATATTTGCATTATTAAGAAACAATGGGACGAAGTCACTTTCTTAAACGCCTTTAACTCATATGGTAATCCTGTTACAGTATCATAACGTCTCATGTTATGTATATTAGCGTGCTTTCAATGTTAACTATGTCATGCTTAAAAGGCAAATTCCTGAACAATTATTTGATTTTTAATATATATCTACACCAGTCTTTTTTGAATTAAACCTGTAAAAGTAAGAATAAGAAAAGATAGCTATTTAACTTGTTATTGTGTGAAAGACAAAGCCCAAACTTTATTGACAATTGTATTCAGCCCCTTTTTAACGTCCCACTACTGGGCACGGGCCTCTCTTCAATACGAGGGGGATCAGGCCATAGTCCACCACGCTGGCCAAGTGCGGGTTGGCAGACTTCACATATCTTTCGAAAACTTGCTAAGCTGTTTCAGGCATGCAGGTTTCCTCACGATGTTTTCCTTCACTGTAAGGCATGTTAAAAAGGTAATCATGTTAAAAATGATTCGCACATGAAAATATCAGAGGTGCGAAACCCAGGATTTGAACCCGCTTCACTCGGTTTCCCAAGCGAGCGAGATACCACTGGGCTACCACTGCCATTTATGAACAATACAATTCATAAAAATACCTAATTAATTTTATGCAGTCATAAAATGCTAATTTTCGACTACCATTTGTATATAATGAAGAAATAACAAACGACATAAGTGGTTCCTTGTTTATTTATATTACAAATATAAGTATTATATGAAGAGGTTCTTATAGTCTAGCAGAGTTTCAACTAGACAGCGCGCCGCCAGTCGCCACTGTCATCCTCTGATCTTGTGCCATTTAATGATAACGTTTGTTTGCTTACGATTTTGCAATGTGCATATCTCTTGTTACTGTGTAAGATTTTGAAACCACTTTTGATTATAAGTTATAACGTATGTATGTATATGTATATATATATATATATATATATATATATATATATATATATATATATATATATATATATATGTATGATATGATTATATTTTTAACGACTTCTAAAATTAATACCTCATCACTGTAAGTATTTGTTAAAATTACTTTAGTTTATCTATAAAACTATTAAAATTCAACAGAATTTGTACACTTACAGAGTGCACTGAGTGCAATTTCTATTTTATTTATCGCTACGTTATAAAATGAAGAGTTTAAAATCTGACTTATATTGTGGCAGGTTAGCGCGAAGTATCGTTTTGCGGAAAGCACTAAAACATCAAACTTGTGCTTACAATGTAGTTTGATAGAGATATTGAATCACTATTTAAAAAAAATGTAAGTACGTATGGTAAAATTTACTATTTTTGAGCTTCAAGCCTTCTTGATATTTATGTTTTTAAAAAATAATAATTTTGTCAATAAAAATTGTAAATAAATTCGATAGTTTGTATGTTTTTGTTACACACATAGACTGAAGTAACACGTTGACTGCTGTGAAGAGCCTAGGGATACTAAATTGCTACTTTTAATAGATATTTATGTACAATGCAATTTACACATATGTATTCAATACTCTCTCGCTTCGCTTCGGGTTCGTCCCTAGACAAAAACAAATCTATCCCACGGGAACCGTACATTTTTCCGGTATTATATATAGCCTAAAGCCTTCCACAGTTAACGGGCTATCTATTGTAAAAAGAATTTTTCAAATCGGATTAGTAGTAGGTTCTGAGATTAGCGTGTTCAACCAAACAAACAAACTTTTCAGTTTTATAATATTAGTATAGATGGTAAACTCAAGATGAAATAGAAAATGAAATTTAGTTACCATCGAAAGTTAAAAGCCCGATGAGTTATAAGCGCAACTAAAAGTTTATTACAGTACAAGCATCAATAGAGCCCTTAGTGAACTTCAAATAGCCAGAACGTTGAACTCCATTCAGGTGATGAAGGTTGTTGAACTCACAATAAAATGTAAACTTTGTTTACAAACAAACCTAAATTGTTCCATTCAGTCGTTGATCGCGAGCCCTCGGGATTTCTGGGATCCCGGCGTATCCCGGCCTTGAACTTGTGCGTGACGATCCCGGGACGTTTACCTTGACTGTAGATCTCTCACCCGCTAGGGACTGGCGTCTGAACTGGGATGAATAATTGTAATGGAAATGTTGGAGAACTTTATCAGATATGGTTTTTATTATTATATGTACTTACGTATCATCTTTGTTTTGTATTTAAGTTATAAACAAACATAAATGTTTAGTTTAATTTTAAAACAATATTAAAAATAATGTTCTTTCAATAATGATTTCCTTTATAATTTTTCAATGAAATACCGTAAAAGCAATCTCTATGACTTACAACTTTACGGTCCAAAGTAGAATCATTTTACATAAACCTGTAAAAATAAGCCAAATAATGTTATGAGCTGGTCTCAAAAAGGTCTAAGTATGCAGATGTAGTCCTCAGAGAGTGATTAGATGAGACACAGGCTCGATCATGAATATAGATAGACGATGTTCTCCTGCACACTAAAAAAGCAACTTATCTATAAATTATGTAAAAGGTACTATTATTCACGTTTCGACTTGTTTTACTGTTAAATATTTGAAGCATATACCAAAAATAAAATGTTTTCTTATATAAAAATATATGATTTTTCACTATAGGAAAATATGTACCTACTAGTCAAAACATGAAATAACTAATACTCTTAAAAGCACTTTTTCCACTATAATATCCCTCCCCTTTTTGAAGTTAAAATAAAAATTGAAGTTATTCAAATCTAAATCAAACCGAATGAAGGATTCTTTACAATCGTTTACTTTCTATGATGCGGCTTTATCAGATTTTTATTGTTGAAATGTACAGTTATTCAAACATAAGTACCTACTACTGTGTATGGCAGTCAATTAGAGCAGTTTAACACCTGTTAGCGTGTTGTGCAATCATTGTCTATCATAACACCTGTAACACTGAATTTCAAATGCACTGTTTGATACAAATACACACAAAGGTGTTTATTTATTGAACTTTAACTAAAACCTATTTATGTTTAATGTTTATTGTTGCACATATGAAATAATATATCCTTATTTATCATTAGGTTTTTTTAAATAAGATCATGTGGATTTCTTAACGTAATGGAAAAGCATTATAAAGATTTCTAAAATTATTTTTCATAGCACCTATATACAATCCTTGTTCAGTTATAACTGCTACGTTTCCATGGAAAATATCTAACAATTTTCGCAATTTTTTCAACAAAATCAAATTTCAATTGAATTCAGTTCGTTTGTTTAATCGATAAAAACCAACACACCTGTTCAGCTCAGCTCTAGTTCAGTACTTTTTTAAACAGCAATAGTTCACGCGGATCGTGACGATAAATGAAACTACTATTACCCGGATATACAGTTGCCTGGGTTGCAGAACTTTTGTATTATTCAATAAGTTTTATCAATATGACTACGACTAAACCTGTATTTGATTTTAAAGCTGCACTCCAGATAATATAAATATACTAGCGACTTACCTCTGTTCGCTAGGTGCTTTACGCTAATAGCCTATAAATTACTTCAGTCTATAATCTATCTAAGGCAGTGGTAGCCCAGAGGCAACGTGTTCGCTTGGGAAATCAAGTGAAGCGGGTTCAAATTCCGGGTCTCGCACCTCTGATATTTTCATGTGCGAATAATTTCCAACATGATTACCATTTGTCTTAACGTTGAAGGAAAACATCGTGAGGAAACCTGCATGTCTGAGAGAACCTAGCAAGTTCTCAAAAGACATGTGAAGTCTGCCAACCTGCACTTGGCCAGCATGGTGGACTACAGCCTGATCCCCCTCATACTGAAGGAAGGCCCGCGCCCAGCAGTGGGACGTTAAAGAGGGTTGAATACAATACATAATCTCTGTACTAAATTCTGCTTTTATAATCGTAGTCTAATATGAAATACGCTGATTCAAAATGAACCGATCGACCTCCAACCTGGCTATCGTTTAAGTCACGGCCGAGACATCGATTTCCTCTCAACTTCATTCAAATTGTTGTATACTTATAAGTAAAGTTATATTAAGAACTAAGCCAACTTTACAAATAGCATGGAACAGTCGTAGTGTAAACAAACCTGACCTAAGTCCAAACGATGATTATCAGAGCTGGGTCACTCCGAGGCGCTGACCTTTGCTGTCTTCGGGAGCACTCGACCAAATTTCACTTCTTTTACGTAAGAGCGTATTTACGTAAATATAAAGTACAAATTTACTATTTTAATGCCATATATTGGATATATTTATAGAAGCATTGACATATTATGTATATCTAAAAACGCTTATGAAATAACTCTTATAGGTAAATAAAAAAGTGACTAAAGACCGCTAATATATACTTCGATTACACAAATACGATATTAGTGATTTTAAACACGACAGCGCATATTTGTGCACAAGAAATATTTCTATAGGTATATTTTGAGAATAAAATATAAAAAATGTTTTCGACCTAAAAGGGCTAATTCAACCCGATACAAATATATATTTCGTATAGGAAATGTTACAATATATCAAAAACACAAAGTTTATACTTTAATAATATGTCAACATACGTGTATTTATGAAGTTATATTTTTTTAAAAACCACTAGCTTAAAAATATGTTAAAATTATTTAAAATGTGAAGCAAAATAACATCCATTCTCCGTCGCTTGTGTCGATCGACGCCCTCACTACCCGCATTTTGTCGCTTATCTTCATACTCTACTGGGATACATGCATTGAATTGAATTAATATTATAATTTTAATTATTTATCCTAAAAAAATAGTATTTTTTTAAACTGTAAATTATCTTCCTTTTGGTTTTTACAAAATTGCAAACATGAGTTGCGATTACATAATGTATTCTTAAAATATATATTTAAGATGTATGTATTTGTAATATATAGGTACATTGTAAGAATAATATTTTTATATACTTTAACTAATATGAATCTAATTGTTTACAGGTCTTACAAGACATCAAGGTAAATATATAGATGGAACATTTTTTTCTGTTCTTAGCTATCTGTTTCGTTGTCGTAAAGCTTTATTTTTTTGTTGCATTTATGCACGTCTTCCTCTAATCTAGATTTCCATACTTCTGTTACGCTTATATCTTTAATTTGTTTCTCATTATAACTAAAATATAATTTTGAGCATGGTTTTACCAGAATGTAATTAATTATAATCATAGATTATAATTACATTTCATATTAATTTCAAGACAGATAAGATTATAATAACTATTGAAAGTTATAAAAATGTATGGCATGTGTCGAAATTTGAAAAATTTTAATATACACAGTATTGACAAAGTCCGCGAGACAGCTCAAGTAGTCTAGTATTTTACATGCCTATATAAAATAACTAAGACATATCACATCCGCGAAGGTTCGATACGACTGGAGGGAGTGGGGGGGCGGTCGATGGGTCGACGACCCCGGCCTGAAACCACCCTCCACCCGACACTTATTTATTTATTATTTCGTATATATTGACGTAGGGGAGATGAAATTAGGAATATCTAATATTCCGTAAAAGCGTACAAATATATTGATTACTGTAAATATGAAAACTTTATAAATACATAATCAATATTCATTATAATATTACGAGTACTATTCCATACTAAAAATAAAAGCAAACTCTTAGGTCTTACGTAAGAGATAGGTCAATAAAATTAAATTGAATTTAACTGCTTCGTTCCTTTTTAGATTGTAGAATTTTATAACCAATTCAAAGATGAATTGTAGGAACGTAATACAACCAACCCCTTGAGTTAGTATTTCTTCTATTTAAGTATAGTGACTGTTGCAATTTATATAATGGCAGTTATATCATCTATATTTTGATGAAGTCATTCTTTTACTTTGAAATTTTTTTTTAAAATGAAGCCAAGGACACAATACCGTCCTAAATATGTACTTATAGCTTACGATTTTTAAGACAAGATCAGGCAACCTTAAAAATTTAATTAACTTTGTTGGAAGAAATCTTCACGGATGCGTTAATCTATTAATTAATCAGTCCGTTGCAACTAACGTAATAAACGAAGGAGTTGCTGATAAAGAAATATTACTTAGAGCTTTAAACGCGCAAGCAGGTCGGAATACACCTAACTGTACATAAAAACTCCAGAAACATATTCTGTGTTCCATAATTCTTGGTCATAGAGTTCAATTTTGTTTTTGACATATCGTCTGTCCCTTTTGTTTTCGTGCATCCATCCCACTCTTACAACAATCGTTCTATTTACAAAACATTTTAAGCGAGGTTGCCATTCTGTGCTGTGCTTGCGCAGGTGACGTCACACTTGCCGTCCCTTTCTTCAGCATGTATTGCTTCCCGGTTACACTATTACGTTGTAGTCATGCTTGACAAGAAAATGTATTATTAATATTTTAATATTGTAAACGAACTTTCCATTTATAATTGAATAATAATATTTCTAAATTAAGAAAAATATAATAACATTATTGAGTTTATAAAACAATAGATGTATGTACATGTTTTAATTTATAAAAGACTTATTTTAGATTTTATTTATCTGTATAGATAACGTATAACAAAACAGTAATATTATTTAATAAAAATAGATATAGCGAGTGTACTTTAGAAGATAGGCATATACTGTTGAGAACTTTTCTGTAGATCTTTTTAAGACCTACAATTTTCTAGTACATTGTTTTGATGTATGTCCATAAGGTTTAGCCAGCGGGAGGTTTCTAAGGATGACTCGATAAAACCAGTTATTATCATTTTCCGTGGGAAAGAAAGATTTTCATAAAGTAAAAGCTATTTTAAATGTTGACCCAAATAATAAGTGTGATAACTTATTATTATTCACAAAATTTCGTTGGAATCGGTTCATTACTTTTTGCATGAAAATCGCACAGACAAACAGACAAAAATTTTAATAACTATTGTTTTGGGATCTATATTGTATACATAATACGTTACAGTCATTTTTTTTTTGTATTTCATGTACAGATTTCGCTAAGTTACTGCTTTATTATAGTATAGTTCAAAAAATATGTACGTTGATTTTAAGTCAAAACCACAACACCAAACTCTACCTAGTTTTCAACAACTCTATCACAACTTGCTTGTATAGGTTTCAGTGTTTCTCAGTCTTTCATGCGACTTGTTCTATTGTTCAATAACTAGAGCCGCTCGGGCACTGGGAGCTGAATTTATATCCAGCATATGAATCTACCAAATTTGCATCTCGTAAAATGCTTATGTAAAATGCATTTAAAGAAATATTAAGTCCATATATGGAATATAAAAGACGTGTTAATTAGGTAGATAGAGTCAAGTATGATAAAATAAAATAAATAAAAAATAGGCTAAAGGGAAAACTCTTAAATAACTATTTGTAAATTTTTATCATTATAGCACACAAAAATCTTGCTAGATTAATCGATTACAAAGAAAATCGATAAAAATTCCAAACTGAACTCTAGTAAAAGTATCGATAGAAATCCATTGATTGAGTCAGCCTGAGTTTCTGTCAAATAACATAGATGTTTGGATAAGAGCAACGGATGTTTGGAATACCCGCGAATTATTATCGCTCGCAATGAAATAATATTTATTAAACATTATCATTAATGTTTGTATAACAATCGAGAAATACTTATCGAATAACGTTTTGGTAGTCTTTTAATAACAAAACAAAATTCAATGCTCTTCCTATGAACACAATGACATACTGTTAAATAATATATAAAATTGATGTATTTATTAGAATTACGAAATAATAATTATTGTACAGTTTACCTTATTATTTCTCTAGCGACTCACACCTCGCTACGCTCAGGTTCGTCCTTTTATATATATGTATATAATGTATGTATGTATTCAGCCCCTTTTAACGTCCCACTGCTGGGCACGGGCCTCCCTTCAATACGAGGGGAATCAGGCCATAGTACACCACGCTGGCCAAGTGCGGATTGGCGGACTTCACATGTCTTTCGAAAACTTGCTAAGTTTTCTCAGACATGCAGGTTTCCTCACGATGTTTTCCTTCACCGTAAGGCAAGTGGTAATCATGTTAGAAATGATTCGCACATGAAAATATCAGAGGTGCGAGACCCGAGATTTGAACCCGCTTCACTCGGTTTCCCAAGCGAGCGCGTTACCACTGGGCTACCACTGCCTATGTATATAATAAATAATATTATATATAGTCTTACAATAATGTATGGAAGTCTGCCTGAGTGGTGACATTTATGATCACTGCTCCATTCCCTTGGGTAGTAGCATGATGATATATATCTTATAGCCTTCCTCAATAAACGGGCTATATAATGCAAAAAGAATTTTTCAAATCGGAGTAGTAAAACTAATAGCAAACAACTCTGCCTCTTTATAATAGTATAGATTTATCATTTTATAACACAGTAAAAAGTACTTTTAAGATATGAAACAGAACATTTTATATTATCATATTTTTGACTTTTTTCCTTGAAAAAAGCCTCCAAAAAACCATTAAAATAATAATAATATCAATGCCCATAAAATATTGAAAGGTTATATAGTTTTTAAATAAAACTATGTTGTCGGATTTTTTCGCAAATTTATTTTGATTTTTGGTTCCCGATTGCTGTAAAGTGTAAAGCATCCGAAACGTCGAAAACCAAAAATCTAAATAAATCCGCGTAAAAATCCGAAAACATAGTTTTATTTAAAATGTCAAATATTCGCGTAAGTCTAAGAAAGTATTAGCTTATATACTAAAAAGTATTTCAAAATATTATTATGTTAACATTTGACTTCCAGCCATATGGTATATATGGCTCTTGCGGAAGCAATCAATTCAAGAACATAATAGGCTCAATAAGGAAGGTGAGGAGTCAATCGTATCACAATACGGATAACCTTCGAGTTATTTAAATTGTATCAATCAATTACTAGCATTATCTTTTGAAATATATATTTTTTATATATAATTAATTATTTTTGTATTTTCTACACTACTAAAAATTTAGTTTTTTAATTTACTAGTACAAGTTCCTATTTTGAATTTTATATAGCATTCTAGAGGCAGAGGTAGCCCAGTGGTAACTCGCTCGCTTGGAAAACCGAGTGAAGCGGGTTCAAATCCCGGTTTTCGCACCTCTGATATTTTCATGTGTGAATCATTTCTAATATAATTACCACTTGCCTTACGGTGAAGGAAAACATCGTGAGGAAACCTGCATGTCTGAGAGAACCTAGCAAGTTTTCGAAAGACATGTGAAGTCCGCCAATCCGCACTTGGCCAGCGTGGTGGACGATGGCCTCTCCCCCCTCGTATTGAAGGGAGGCCCGTGCCCAGCCGTGGGACGTTAAAAAGGGCTGAATACAACACTATTCACTCTTGTATTGGTTTATTCATATAATATTACTATATAATGTTATTCAAATATTCAAATCTTATAACATTTAAAAGTTTTATAGAATGCTTTTATTCATTTTTTGTTGATAGAAAAATTATTAACAGTTTCATGCGACACTATAAATCATATTTAGGTATGTAATGTGGCAGTTAAATGGCTCCTCATGAAGACCATTATAATAGAGTTTGGTTTTACACTTACGCCAATACTTTATCACTAACAGATTGATAGACAGGTACGTTGCCGTCGTGCCAAATGGCCATGTGTATATTTAAAATATCTAAAATTACTAACATTTTTCTGTAACGATAAAAAAATAATTAAATAAGACTTTCTGGAACATACGATTTTAGAAGAGATCTAACGATCTATATTATACTTATTGTTTCATTTAATTTGAAATCATTTTGTTCATTCTATAAATAATTAAACCTCTGGGAAGTTTTCTTTTCTTTACATATTATATGTAGAACATATTTTCAACTTAATATTCGAACAAACATCTTTCTTACTTTATAAATTATATGTTTTAAATTATAGGTAAGCGTGTAATTGTGTATGGGAGGTCTCGTTTTGGACTCTACAGAATCTATTATAATAATTTTAAACTAAGACATAACAAATGAGTACACTTAAAGAGGACGGATATTTATGAATACAATTCGTCATGCATGTCCAAAACTGATCGTAATCTATCTTATTATTATGTACATCTATTTGATATTATACCCGACGGCTTTGCCTCTTGCTATGCTTGCTCTCCTACATAGTTCTGACCACAAGTAATACAATGTAAGATTGTTTGAAAACGCAAATAGTGTATCTTACCATCTGTCTTTTTTACTCGTATTGCGCCTGATAGAGATGGCAGAACATAAGAGATGGTAGGTCTGATTTCCATGACAATAGCCATTCAAGTTTTCATGTATATTTTCCCTCGCGTTTCCAAACCATTTCTATATGGAGAAACTCTATTTAATTCTAAATACAAATGCGAAACCTTATTGTTCTACAAAGAATACTCGAGTAATATTCTAATCAGTTACATAAAAAATTGCACGCATTTTATCATGTCTTAGTCATGCAGCTTCACAAAACGTAATTAATATTTTATTTAGCTTATACAATAATGGCCTTTGTTTCTATTAGCGTTAGTATCATATTATTATCTAATATTAACATAGTATATGACTCGCCTACAAGTACTCCCGCCTTGGGCAGGAATAAATATCGGCCAACGTGGTGTAACACGTGTTCTGGCTGCGTACTTCAAAATCACGTACAAAGTTAACTGTTAGATAATTTCAAACTTTACCCCTTTGTTATAAAGTTTAAAATTAAATACAATCTTTCCTCTAAGTACATAATGTAGGTTACATTTTATCATAGTTATTGGTGATAAGTCACTTTCATGGCTTCTAAGAATAACACTCAAGTTTTGAAGCGTGAAAAATAAATTATTTTAGCAGTAGGCATTTAGTCATATATAGGAAACATCCATACTAATATTATAAATGTGAAAGTGTGTTTGTTTGTTTGTCCATCTTTCACTCCGAAACAGATTGATAGATTGGCATGATGTTTGTGTGGTTGGAGTTGGGGGGCTGGAGAATGATATAGCTACTTTTTAACGCGGCAGATTATCTTATTCTCACGGAAAATCACATTATAATATAACCCACAACAACTCATTACACCTAATTATAAGTATGACATATACTCAATTTGTTCCATACTAACCGTTAAAAGTTAAAACGTTCCTAAGGACGAACCCAAACGAACCGAGGGTGAGTCGCTAGTCTATGAAATAAATTTTAAACCCAAACAAAAATAATCAATATATTAATAGCATTAAGGCCTTAAATTTTACCTGATAAATAATACTTGTTCATTGTAAAGAGCAAATGGTCCAATATGGCCGATAGTTCTATAATTTTTTATAGTTACGAAATTCAACCACATTATTCTTGATCAAAACAATCATATCAAAAATGTAATTTGTATTACAATTATAAACTTATTCTTACTTCTTTGCAAAACAAAACATGTAAATCTTACATGTCACAGATAAAATACGCTTAAACATATAACAATAAATAATACGCTTACTTACGAAGTAATATATTTGAAGCAAAATATATTTCTGAGCCTTTTTGAAATCTGATTTATTGAGAAACACAAGGTACTATAATACATAACCACTAAAATAGAGGTAAAAAATATTAGATTGATTATTATTTTAGTAACATACTTGAAATAAGAGTATAAAATCTATTCTATTATAAGAATAGATGGATAGCCATTTGACGGCACGTTTGGCTCAGTTTGTAGTGACCCTACTTTCTGCGCCAGTGGTCGCGGGTTTGAGTTCGGCTGGGGGCATTCATTTGTGTGATAAACACGAATGTTTGTACTCCAGTCATGGGTGTTTATATTTATAATATGTATGTATTTAAAGTTATATATGTGTAGTATGTCAACTATCTGGTATCCATAACACAGGCTTTGTAGCTTACCATGGAACTTGATGGTGCTGTGTGTTACTGTCTCAGCATCATACATAAAGGTATAAATAATTAAATTGGCTCTATAGACAAGGCAATATTAACATTTACAAATACCAACTCAAAAATTTCTTTCAAATATCACTTGATAATGCAATTCTTACTTTAAATATTCACTGAAAAGTACTGATAAAGTTAAAAGACCGTCTTTATTCTCTGTTTATATTTCGTATCTTTTCATTTAAATTTTATATGCAAAAATACATTTAAAAGCAGACAAAAATTCTGAAATCGGTGTTTCCTATTTAAAAACATTCGCAGGATAGCTGAATATTATTTTTGTAATGAGTCTCGTTTATTGCCCGCGGCGCACTTTGCCTAAAGTATTGCTTTTCTCTGCCGCTGTATTTACATATATTTGCCATTCCGAGCTTTTTACAAGTCACTTTTATCAGATATCGTGCGGCCAGATTAGCATTTTCCTCAAACCATGTGTATTTAAAAATTTATATAATACACAAAGAAAGGAAATATATTGTTTGTTTTGTTGTTTCCTTCGAATTTTCTTTTACCGTTTAGTCTAAGTGAGATATTTTGTCATAGTACATTGTCTTATACGTTTAGAAATAATTTCAAATCATCGATCTTCCATTTAATTTAAAAATGTTAATGTAAATTAGATATGAAAACAATATTGATGTCTACATAATGTGATCTTCATAGTTTGTTTAAAATGTTTTAAGAAGATAAGCTCAAGAACTCTTTAATATTACTTTACAGTACTCTTAAATGCAGCGAAAACTTTTAATGATTATTAATAATTAAGCATTTTGCTCGATAGCGCGAGATTTAAAACTGCTATTTATCGAAGTCATAAATTCGATCCGTTCATAGAGTTAATTGGCTTACAAATAATTTAATTTCAAGTATTTGTACAATACTTTATGTCACTTTTACATTCAAATAGGCTAAAATAGAAACCAAAATAACAATTCTGGAATAAAACTTGACACGGAAGTAACTATTAAATAAATAAGATAAAAAATAATGTATTGTAAATAAATAATACAGATAAAAAGCAATGTTATTATTTTAGATATACATACATTTACATGTGTTTTTGGAGTGTTATTACCTAAGGGGTTTCCGTGAGATATCATTAGGTAGTATTTTAAAAAATCACCCAAAAACAGGTCCCTTTACACAATTTATCAGTATAAATTATCAGTGTATTCTATTTGATTTAAAGCTTTTAAAAGCATAATTACTGACTATCTAAAAAGGCAAATCAACTTCAAAAAAAATTACACCCTTAAAAGCAGAACTTTTTTAAAATTCGTACAGGACCACCCGTGATTTGGTCTATATGAAGAAAAATAATAATGAAAACGGTTCACAATTGACGAAGATATCGCATAACATTCACACAAAAACATACAACAATTGAGTAGGTACTTATTTTTTCAAATTGGTCAAAAAAAACATAATAATATGTATAACTAGCGACTCACCCTCGCTCCGCTCGGATTTGGGACAAACTTACGTTTTAACGTTTAGTATACCTAGATTTCTCAGAGATGAGATATTTTCCCGCAGTAGGTAAATAGTATCCTATATATTGACCCGGATAACCAGCTATCATCATACCAAATTACATCAAAATCCCTCCAGTTGTTTTTCCGTAATGCGGTCACAGACAGACAGACAGACAAACAAAAATTCTAAAAACTATAGATTCGGCCTCTGTATTGATAATAATGTCAATAAGATTTTCCAAAAAATATTTAATGTACAGATTCGGTTTAGTTACAATTTTATTATATGTATAAAATTTATAACCTTAGTGTGCCTGACACTGATAGTATAAACACTAACTGCGGCATTAGATTACAATCCGTACTAAAGACTTTTAAATATTAATGAAACATTTTTCTTGGTTCTAAATTTATCGCGACCTATTTGCTCGGCCCATGGTGATTAATAAGTTGTTTAGACGGAAACCATCGCTCTGATAGCACTATCTAACGAGGCCGCGGGTGCGCCTTAGACATCTCTTTCACTGTAATTTATTATAATAATAAAATTACAACCTATTTTTAACATTTATAACGAGCTGGTCGCTATAAATCGTGTGGTTTTTTTCAAATATTATTAAAAGATATTCAAAAATATATAAGTTGGTCTGCAATTAAATAAATATGGATTTTACATATATAAATGATAAGCAATATCGTGTATACGTTAAAGTTTAAATTAACTTAAGGGTGGGTTGATTTCTTTAAATTTGAATTGGTGCAATTATAAATAAAAAGGGTAGCATTAAAATAAGCTCACTTAACTCGCATGAAATACACAAAAAAAAAAAATAACCGTATTTTTGAAGCTAGCTTTTCAGCTAGTTTCAAAATATATTCATTATAATTTAATGTGTCATACAGTTTCGTTAACATAACTTCTTGTGTAACCTTTTGTTTTCTCACGAACAGAAGTAACATTCGCGTTATAAATCATTATGATATATACCGACCACGTATCATATTCTAAAAGCAAACAATCGCCCGCCGAAATTAATTTGAAAGTCACACAAAATTGTTAATTTACGCGTTTTGATCCCGCGCCAAAAAGATCAAACGCTGCATGACCTTCGGTGCCAGCGATCTACAATACACCTGCGCTATTATATGCCTATAAAATTTACAATAAAAATATAGCTTAATAATTTAACTTTTTATATTTAATAAAATATAAAAGTTTTACGCAAAATTGCTGTAATAACAAAGACGTAATACTTATAAGTTATAAATACTAGTTTATCTTAAACTAAGGACAGATGTTTAATAACTAATAAGTTAAAAATAAATAATATTATAAGCATATTTTTAATACGCTGTTCAATATTTGTCTATGTTAAGCTTTTAAAGTTTGAAGATACTAGATAGCTTTTTATATAACACTAATGTATAACTTTCGATGGCCAAGGAATCTTAAGCAATGACAGTTTCATTACACAAATTTATCATAACCACTATAAAGGCAATTAAAATGAGAGCTAAAGGCGCTTACACAAAGTTACACAAAGCGGTTTACAGCGAGTCGTGGGCCAACAATGAGCTTTTGTTTGTTGGTAATGGACGGCCTTTGTCGCGAGCCTAAATTTTGACTTATTGTTCGCGGTGTGCATACACCTTTAGAGTTTAATTTATTTATATTAGGCACAGTTTCTAGAGAAATCTTCATTTTATAATTCCTAACAGTCTTAGATACAGTGAAGAAATTTCTTTGTTGTTGTTATGTTGTGTTATCAGTCCTTTTTAACGTCCCACTACTGGGCAAGGGCCTCCTTTCAATACTAGGGGAATCAGGCCATAGTCCACGCTGTCAAAATGTGGGTTGGCAGACTTCACATGCCTTTATAAAACTTGCTAGGTTCTCTCAGACATGCAAGTTTCCTCACGATGTTGCCTTCGCCGTAAGAGAAGTGGTAATCATGTTGGAAACGATTCGCACATGAAAATATCAGAGGTGCGAGACCCGGGATTTGAACCTAAATCACTCGGTTTCCCAAGCGAGCGCGTTACCACTGGGCTACCACTGCCTTATTTATGAGATTTCCTTATTTATTTTAAATTCTATGGCTAGTAAAAACATTTGGTAATACACACTGTGGGAATATATTGATAACCATTTTGATTTTCATTTTAATGTAGCTAACCACAAAAAAAATCCAATCCAGGTAAGAAATATGAACATGTTCAGAATACAAAAAGTTTGTATTGTAAAAAGCTCTATTTTTTATATTTTACATCAGAATAGAGTAACATAACAACAATAAGAAATATTATAATTAAAAACTTAATATTTACGCAAGGGCTCGTAAGAGATGGAGATTAAAGTTAACGCAGTGTAGCGCAAACGTCGAATCTACAGCTGCTTTCAATATATTGCTTAATGAACCGATGTAAGTTTTACTACTAGAGATCTTTTGAACGCAAAAAAAATGTTTTGATGCAATTATAGCTTCGTATTTATAATTTCAAAATAAGTTTTACTATTTATAGCTTAGATTTATAATTCTTAGAAGTAAAACAATTATGGGTTATATAATTCAAATTAAAAGTGTTAACCCCTGTTTAGTAGCACTCTACATTGCTGATACACAAAAACTATCTACTAAAGAAACTTCACCCACCGATCCTAAAGTCAAGGGATTAGAACTAACGATTAAAGTTTAGTATTAAAAATAAACTTGTCTTCTCGAACACTGCCTTCGATCTTTTTCTCTAAATGAGCCATGACTTTAATGTGACTTTAAAATGTATTGAACACACCCCCTATTTAAATATACTAACGTTAATTATATACTTAAATTTCATATCTTTTTTTTCAAATTCAATATAGTACTTAATTTTTTTTTTTTTGATTAAGAAAACTAAGCGTCAGTACAATACTTGACATTCATTTTCCGATTTTCCGCCTTTTGACATAAGTTGCTGTTGTATGTTCTTTGAGTATATACCACTATAATTAATTTAATTATTATTTATTTGTTTATCCGGATTTATCCGGACTTAAGACAAATATTCAATCCGTTCATAAATCGATCCTCCGACCACCTACTAACGTGCAGTGTAGCTAAAGTGCAGTGAGCTACTCAGCATGAACATTCCTAATATTAAATAAAAGTACATGAAACGACTGCACAAACAGAATGTCCATATATAATACTAACGACTCATCCTCGCTCCGCTCGGGTTCGTCCCTACTTACGTTTTAAAGTTTAGTATAGATTTCTTAGATATGAGTATTTTCCCCCAGTAAAAATTATCCTATATGTTTACCCGGATAACCAGCTATCATCATACCAAATTTTATCAAAATCCCTCCAGTGGTTTTTCCGTGATGCGGTAACAGATAGACAGACAGACAGACAAAAATTCTAAAAACTATAGATTCGGCCTCTGCATCGATAATAATGTCTATTTCCATAAGATTTTCAATAAAATATTTAATGTACAGATTCGACTTAGTTACAATTTTATTATATGTATAGATAAAACATATTAATGTTCTAAGTCCAACGATCCGGATCAAAGTTAATTGTCCCACGGCGAATGAACATCCAACCTAATATTATTTCAATCGCGCCATTGTTTGCAACACACCATGGATGTAATGAATACTAATTTATCCATAATTTCGATTTTTAAATAATTTTGCGGAAAAGTCTATTCCTTTCGACAGTAAAGTATGTACATATGTGGCCATTTTGTAGTTTATTAAAAAGCTCTTTAATTTACATTTATCAATACAATTTTTTAAATATTATACGGGGGGCGTTCAATAAAAAATAAAATGAGTATGTTGCTGGTAACTTTTATTAAATGTTATTTTATTTTTCGATATAGTCGATATAATTCACTTGGAATATTTTTTTTCTAAGCTTAAAATTCCTTTTTTAAAAAAACTTTTCATCCTGACTACCTAAAAATTCCTGTACAGCAGCGACTGCTTCATCAATTTCGAATATCTGTCCTCTCAGAGACTCCTTCAACTTTGGAAATAGATATAAATCACTAAGGGTAAGGTCAGGTAGATGTGGAGGATGCCCAAATATTTCGAAGCCAGCATCTCAAATTACAACGACGGACTTGTGAGCCGGGGCTTTGTCTTGGTGGAACAAAACAATTTTTGCTAGTTTGCCTCGCCGTTTCTCGCAAATTTCGTTACTCAACTTTTTTATTTGTTCTGCATACAAAGAGTCTGTAACAGCAGCTTCGTGGTCGAGATATTCTATTACGACCACCCCTTTACTATCCCAGAAAAGAGAGCCCATGATCCCTCCAGCGAAATGACTCTCCTTTTTCTAAGGGGTTGGAGACGATGGGTATTTTTAAGCCATAGTCTGTAATTTTATTTCTGGATCGTAATGGTGAAGCCAAATTTTATCCATGGTAAGTGAAAATCGAGACAAAAAACGATCAGAACCTTGTTGTAATAGTTCTAAAGAAGTTTGAGAAATGTTCAGCCTGGTTTATTTTTGTGCATCAGTAAGCATTCTGGGGGCCCAGGCCGCGGATATTTTTTTCATCCTCAAGCGTTCGTGTAAAATACTATACACACTACCAGTCGAAATTTTTTTTTCGGCTATAAAACGCTCCATGACACGACGATCTGCTAAAACAATATTTTCGATTTTTTTTACCATTTCTTCGGTCATTACCCTTGTGGGGCGGCCTGAGCGAGGGTCATGTTTAGTGAATATTCTTACACGTTTAAATTCGGCGCACCAACGTGTAACTGTAGAATACGGTTGCGCATTTGCTCCTAAAGTATCCTGTAAGTCTTGGTTAACTCGTTCCGTAGTGAATTTTTTCAAGCACAGATACTTAATATATTTTTTTTTCGCAATACATTTTTCTCCATTTTTTACTACATGCTACGCCAGTCTGTAAATAAAAGACTTCCATTTTAAAAAAACAAAAGATATTCAAATTATTTCCGTTATTAAATCTAATCAATATTCCAGCTTTACCAGCCAGTTTTAACTTTTTTTGGTTCCAGAGAGTTTGTACCTCATTCTCACATTATAATGAACACCCTACGTATATAATAGTTTAATAATCATGCCTTTAGATGGTATTAGCATAAAAACTTTCGAACTTCTTTACTTAGTAATTATATGTGTTTGATAAAATTATTATTTTCTTGTACGGCCAGCAGAAATTGCTAAACCAAATCAAATATTTATAGCCCACGTTATTCAATGCAAGCATGTGAATTAACTTCAATTATCTACTATTATATGAAAATGCTATTCCTTTATTTTACACTGTTATTTGAAAAGTTCAAATACGTTCCTAATGACAGTAAATAAGCCTCATTATGTCCGGTAATAGAAAATAATGACATAGGACTAGTAATCTTCAATTTTCTATTTCCAATTTAAAATGATCGTGTATTAGGTGTACAAGTGAAGATCGAGCCCGATGAACTGTATATGTAATAAAATAATAAGCTCGCGAGTCTTAATGGAATTAAAATATATGCGGAATAACTAAAATATAATGAAGTTTATTATAAGATATAGTTTGATTAAACATTTCTAAATATAGCTTTTTTGTGGCTTACACCCTTATACTATAATTAACTTACAATAGACGGTACTTTGATTTTTTTAAAACAATGTATGTATTTATAAGAACTTTTAACATAAATTCTTTATTCTTCTAATAATTACTGCGTGAATTTTTCAATAATTCTTATTATTTTTGCATATAATGCCTAATTGCATCTGAAATATTTTGCTTTTTAATTACTCTCATTTATTTTTATACACCCTTAACAATGGAATTTTATTGGATTAAATTTGAGAATTTATACACGTTAATAATTATTATTTTACACATAAACTAAGACCTGGAGTGACACATAGACTTAGGTACCGAGAGACACTAAAATAAATAAAACTAAGTAAATAAAAAACAAAATGTTTCCAGAGCTACCGTGGTCGCAAGCCCCTCGGTGGGGCAGTGTCGGTCGGCCTGAGCCCCGGCGTGCCCGCTGCCGCATCGCCCGGTCCCGCGGCCCCCGCCGCACCCAGTCCCGCGCCCGCTACCGCGCCAGCTATGAAACAGGAACACCCTAGCCAGCCGATGGTAAGGAAAACAGACTGGTAAATTATTGTAGAGTTAGAAATAATAATTAAGTTCTTTTACTTCTTCTTGAAGAATTTGATCACGGCGACTCGTCTTCCTGGCAGTAGAAATGTTCTATATGTGACGGGACTTGAGAAATTTCAGTACGAAATTGAAATTTTGTAGATTTTCTGGCATATTATAACGATTTAAAAAAAAAACAATCTTTCACCTTCCATTAATATATTTTCAGTTTTCACAATATTTCCTTAATAAATAACTAGGAAAACTTAGAACATATAACTTTCTTTTTACTTTTATTAATTCTATCGTATTTTATTAGTCTGTGCTGAGTCAATAGTATATATATTCTTTCTTTAGGTACTAGTGCATTATTGAAATTTTTTTTCTCTACACATAAACAAAAACAAACTTTAATTAAAATTATAACTAACCACGATATATAAGTTACTAAGTTTTCTATACCATTCAAGATATATGTTAGATAGATCATTAAGATACTAGAAGTTACTAAGATCGTTAGTTTTATGAGTTTAAAACAAACAACAATAATTACAAATATTACAGTAATTATGTTAATGATTGCCCCAATTATCAGTCGCATATGATATTTATAAACTAATAAAGCTTAATGGAAGCGACCTAACAACGATTAAAGTAATATGAAACTTAAAGTAATTACGCAAGCTCAGAAATTGTTGTCCATACTGCGGGACGTTAAATCGAATTCCTTACAAATAAAATATGCGAGTCCCTTCAAAGAACTTGCTTAATTTGTTCATCTTTACCCCATTATTCTTCTACAGAATGAGACAGGTTTTCATAATTATAATCAACTCAAGTTTGTACAGTGTAATTGTGTTTGTTTCTTTACGAAATTCATTTAATATCACAGTAACCTAATCTAAAGCTGAGCTTAGTAAGAGCTTACTAATTTTAAATTGAAAACAGAATATGGAGTTGCTATATATAAAAACTTATTTTTAGCAATATATTAAAATAAAAACAAACAAAGAAGTAATTGACAGTTGAATATAAATAACGTGGCAAAAAGTTCAACAACGTTTGAATTTCAACGGCAACTTGAGCAATTTAGGCACAGTCGCAACTCGCGCCCAATTTATCGTGCCGATCGAAACTCTGCGCTCTATATCGTACTTCACAAACGAACACTTGTGAATAACGCCTGTCTCGATTTGCAACTTGTTCTTTTTAACTTATTTGTTTACCCCTTTATAATACCCTTGTTTTTCGAAATTACTATTAAGCTTTTATATTTTAAATAAAACTATCTTTTCGGATTTTTTCGCGGATTTATTTTGATTTTTGGTTCCCGACGTTTCAATTGCTTTACAGCAATCATGGTCACGGGAGAGACTAAGGTGTTAGATGTTTCAAAGGTATTATATAGTTGTTACAGACAGCCTACCCACAAAATAACAGAATAAATTCAAAGTCTTGAAAATTGGCACCAAAGTACCTTACAATATTTGTTAATGTTAAACATTTTTATAATTTCAATTACTTTTATACTTGAATATGGAATATTATTTATATAATTTTAGCTGTTATTGTTATAATTATTACAATTTTTTAGAAATTTTTTTGATGAATTAAATCCGCAAAAATTCACGTAAATCTAAGAAAATATTAAGCTTTTATATTTTTTTAATTTGAATATACCTATTTTTAATAAAAGCGTTTTTATTGCTTTAATTATACAAATACACAGAATAACACCTTAGCTAACCATATTAACAATTAAGCTCGTGTTGTGGCAGAACGTTCATTAATGAAATTTCAACTTTGGCTGCTCCTATCTTATAAGAAATTAAAGTCTTCGTCAAAGTTCAACTGTTTCAAAGAACCAAAGAACCACGTAATGTTATAACATATTTGTGCCGCGCCTTGATTTCTTAATAAGTTTCAGAATTTAATAATTTTTTACCTGAAACGATATTAAAAATTTAACTTGCCTTTTCATACGCTGGAATTTGAGTGGCTCTATTTTTAATTTGCCGTACGAAAAACTGAAAAAATATTATATAATATATAAGTTAAGTAACTCGCTTCAACGTTCTTACGTTAGGCACGTTGTGAGAAAAGAATCATGTTTTAAGAGAAAATTAAAATCTTGTTCATATTAAAACTTATCTTAAAAATGAGAATAAAATTTCCCAAAGAAAATTAAACTCTGCTTATGAAAACTTGTGTTAAGTTCTTTTTCTTCGCGAGAAAATATCTCGGCATACTATAGGTCAACGACAGAATATAAATTAATCGTGTAGATAAATATCTTTAGCTTTTACATTTTTATCACCTTTCGAAATAGGAAATACTGTTTTTTTTTTAAATGATATACCTTCTAATGTTTAAAGCAATCACAAAAAAAAAATTTATATACTTTAAATTACTTTAAAAGATAGTAAAAATATTTCCAACAACAAACATATAACATTGCTTTATATAGAAGATGTTAAAGTCTTATAATAGTTTCAAAACCTTCATAGCAATGCCCTTGGTGAAAAATTACTTACTTATAGTATTTACTGACCATAATACATGGTTTGTCGACCTCGATGCGTGATTGCGTTGGGCAGTTCACAGGTAATTAGGTAAACAACGCCCGAGGTCGCGTGCCCTTGGCCGACTTAAAGTATTGTTCACACGCGTTTAGCTACGAATACTTATTTCAATTATTATATAAAAATTTGGCCATGAAAGTTTTTAAAACGCTTAATATTTTCATACTTTGTCATAAGTATTAACCATCTTTTATAATATCTATAAGTTAAGCCAAATTTAATGAATTTAATTGAGGTTTTATTTTATTTATTTATTATCAAACTGTGGTTCGTATACTGTATATACATATAACGGTTTAGTCAAAATAAATACAGCACATAATTTCAAATGTATGTAAATATTTTTGTTTCAGGCACCGATGCCGTTCTACGCAGGAGACCCAAACAGATTCCCCACAGCCTGGCAAACGGATCCTTCGCAAGGTACGTGCCAGTGTTTACTATTCATTAAAATGTTATTCGAGTAAATTAAACTTCCACGAGTTTAAACCTACCGAAGTTGAAAAAATTTTTTAACGAGGACGTGTGCTTTTCATATTTTTTTATAATTAACGCTGACAGCGGATTAGCAGTCCGACACCACTCTAATGAACAGTTTTAATTACAAAATTGTTATAAGGCGCGATCATTTTCCCGTTATTTTTTTTTATTCTCATACTTTATAGTACATATTTCAAATAATTTTTTCCAGGTTGGCAGAACCAGTTTATTCAACAATTACCAACACAAACGGGTCAGACCACTTTAGACTATCAAGGAAATCATACTCCTTACGCAACATCTCCTCATTACCAAGCTAACACCACTTACACCGTCCAAAACGTCGCAACAACATTTGATGTTACGAGTAATACCTATTATCAAGGAGTCCAAGCTGTTCCAGCGCAGAGACCACCATCCAATCGCGGTGCATATACGCCAGTTCCATCCCCTAGAGCTCCACATTATACAACAGAATACCAACAGCAATACGCCCAACAAGCATCCACCCCTGGTGTTACTTCTGGCAACGACTCGAGACCTGCGTCTGCTGCTTCATATCAAAGCTCTGTCCCAACAACTGCTGCGCCAGTTTATACAGTGAGTCAACCGAGCTACGAACGCACAGAATATTCAACAGAACATTCTGAGGATTATAACAGCGGAGATAACACGGTTGAGAGCAATGATGGTGATAGACAAGAACAAAATGCCTCGAATGGTCAGCATTCGGGAAACGCCGAGCCTGGATACCTGCAGGGGAGCAACGGTCCGCGAGCTTCACTAGATTGTAACGGGTATCCGGGCAACTATACAGGCGGACAGTATACGGATAATGGGCAAACGCAAAACCAAAATGATTGGCAACAGCGCCAATGGCAACATAACCAAAGAATACAAAATCAACAATTACAAAACCAACAGATGCAAAATCAACAGTTACAGAACCAGCAACAAATTCAAAACCAACAACAGATGCAAAATCAACAACAGATGCAAAATCAACAACAGATGCAAAATCAACAACAGATGCAAAATCAGCAACAGATGCAGAATCAGCAACAGCAAATTCAAAATCAACAGCAAATTCAAAACCAGCAACAACTTCAAAACCAACAACAACAACAACAACAACTTCAGAACCAACAACAACTGCAAAACCAACAACAACAGCAACAACTTCAAAATCAGCAGCAACTTCAAAGTCAACAACAGTTAAATCAATTGCAAAGTCAACAACAACAAATGCAAAATCAACATCAACAAATCCAAAATCAGATTCAGAATCATCAAAACCAACAGCAAATGCAAAATCAGCAAATGCAACAACATAGACAAGAAGAATCTGAACAGCAAATGTTTTCTCAATCTGACAGGGTCAATTTGAACTCTAGACTGAAAACAATGATATTAAATAAGCAAAACCATATAAGGGATGGCACAAACACACCACCCGATAAAGGAGACCCTGGGGAAGGTCCTCCTCGGGTAGATGATAGAAAGGGTGGAATGACCGATGATAGAAATAACACCGGTCATTTTTTATCGTATAGCCACCATCTCCGAGATAATTACCGCTTAGGCGAACAGGGTTTTCCTGTCGCTGGTAATTATTCACAAAGCACTCATGCTTATAGCGTGAGTGAATTCGGAGGTGGTGGCCACCAAGTATGGGAGGGGGGGACGGAAGTCTCGAAATCTTATGATAAACATAATTTGTCCAAGAACGTCTCTAAAATTAATCCTCAAAAATTACCATCTTATGCTGATATGAGAGGACAGTACGCATCGTATCCCAGCATACCTTATGAAGCACAGAAATATGCCGAAACATACGGTAGTGATAGTAAATTAAGTTATAGTCAACAAGACAACAAAGATTTTCAATCGAAAATGCTTATTGGACCAGTTTCTGACATGAACCAACAAAATTTGGCACGAGAATCAAATACACAAAAGAGAGCGTATGATAGAGAAAATTTTGACACTAAATTAAGACACGCATCAGCACCTTTAATACCTAAATTAGAAATACCTGAGAATTATCAATATTTTAGAGATCCTATTAAAACGGAACCTCAAATAATTATGAATCAAAATTATTACCCAAAACATAGCGAATCTATCAACATTCCATATAAAGAATATCCTAACGGCGCGGTACATCCACCGCAGCAAATCTCTGTATTACCTCCTATATCCACCATAAAGCATGAACATTTTGCCCAGAGACCACAAACCTTTCAGAATCTTCAACAAGCTTACGATAGAAAATCTATTAAATCAGGTGCATATGCTCCAATTCCTAGAATGCCAGAAAGCTTAGCCTTTCAAAAATACAATAGAAATTACGATCCCAGATATAGCAAGGAAACAGAAAGCCGGGGAAACTCCGAACGTAATACTTCTGTAGATCCAAAACCATACTATATAGAACAAATAAAATCAGAGCACTCGCCACCGGGACATAAGATATATAAAAATCTAAATTATGGTCCACCAAAAAACGAACCATATATGTTTGCTGGAGAAGGTGGACCGGTTTGCATTAGAAATGAAGTCGGTTATGCTTGTTGTAGACAAGGTTCTACTAAAAAGCCACCGCCGGAACATTTAAGAGACGGTGCATGTCCAGGGCTTCAAACCAAAGATGAAATTTTAGAAGATGATCCTGATAGTGCTGATAAAACAGATCAAAAAAGTCAGTCTAAGCCTGGTACTCCTGTACCAGACCCATTTGTTAAAAATATAAAGGAGAATCAATTCAATTATTCCAAAGAATATTTAGACAACTTAGAAAAGTTGAGAAATAATTCAAGAACAGAAGTACCAGATTGTAATTGCTTTCCTGCTGACAAAAATCCTCCTGAACCTGGCAGTTATTATACTCACTTAGGTAAGATAGTAATTCCTAAATTTATACGAAAATTTCAGCTGTTAAGTGTTTAAGTTTTTCATCTAAAATAAATTTAATTTATTTTTTAAATAATTACAGGAGCAGCATCATCTTTGTGTGAACTAAGAAAAGATCTCGAAGCACGTACAGGCTTAACTGGCAAAGAGTTAAGGATAGAGAAAGTATGTTATACTGGGAAAGAAGGCAAAACTGCTCAAGGTTGTCCTATGGCTAAGTGGGTGAGTGTATGGATCGAAACAAATTTTTATTATTACTTACACTTTTTTATCTCACTCTAAGTTTGCCTTCATGATGAAATCTTGATTTGTTCATACATAATGTAAAATTTTAATAAAACTTAATAAATCTTATAATAATTTATCCATAGTAGTCTAAAGTTATATTATATTGAATACCAATATTTTATTTATATTACAGGTAATACGCCGGTCCAATTATACTGAGAAAGTACTAGTGGTGGTAAAATTTCGCAATGGCCATAAGTGTCCTACTTCCTGGATAGTAGTTTGCTTGGTGGCGTGGGAGGGTATTCCACAATCTGAAGCTGACTTAGATTACACATTATTGTCCCATAAATTAAATAGATACGGATTACCAACGACGCGTCGATGTGCGACGAACGAGAACAGAACTTGTGCTTGCCAAGGTAAGTATTGTATTACAAAGCGATTTTTTTATTTATTCTTAAGTTTAAGTATTTATTTTTTATATTCTATGAAAGACGTTATAAATACGTTTTGATTTGAACACTTTTAACATTTCTATGTTAAAAGTGTTTAAAACAAAACGTATTAATAACTTGTATTAGTAGTAAAATTGTTTTTCAGGACTCGACCCGGAGACGTGCGGCGCATCGTACAGTTTCGGCTGCTCCTGGTCCATGTACTATAATGGATGCAAATACGCCCGTTCGAAAACCGTCCGAAAATTCCGACTTTCGGTCAAAACTGAGGAGAGCGAAATTGAAGAGCGCATGCATGTGTTGGCGACTTTGCTGAGCCCTTTATACATGAATCTTGCTCCGAAATCGTTTGATAACCAGTGTCAGTTTGAAAAAGAAGCTTCAGATTGTCGATTAGGTTTTAAACCAGGACGTCCATTTTCTGGTTAGTTGTTATTGGCTTTATATAAAAAATAGTTGTTATTATTTAATATTCATTTCTTTCTTTTCAACTTCTTTTCATTTTAACTAAACATTTCATTGAAAAAGCTGTTGATGCTAAATTACTATTTTCATTTCAAGGTGTAACAGCATGTATAGATTTCTGCGCGCACGCTCATAGAGACTTACACAACATGAACAACGGTTGTACTGCTGTGGTGACTCTCGCTAAGCATCGGGCACTCTCTAAACCTAATGATGAACAATTTCATGTTCTACCGTTGTACGTTCTCGATACTACCGATGAGTTTGGATCTAAAGAAGCACAGGAAGAGAAGATCAAAAGTGGAGCTTTAGAAGTCTTGGACAAGTGAGTGGTGATGTACAATCTTTATTATATTATTTCATTATATATCCACTTTTTGAACACTTAAACAATATTTATATAGAAAAAGAACAAATTAACAACATATAACTTATTATAGCTACACTCTATATTATTTTACTAAAATTATAACTTTTACATTGCAGATACCCTATGGAAGTGCGAGTTCGATCAGTACCATTACAACCGTGCCGACGTCACGGAAAGAAAAGAAAAGATGAAGATAACTCAGAATCAAATAACTCTACAAACACACCGCAGCAGAGTCCAGGAAGTCAGAAAAAACCACAGTGCACAACACCTGCACCGAAAACTCCTCAACCAAATGATATGAGAAATAATTCTAGCCCAAGAAGCCAAAGTAGTGCTTCACCAAGAGCTAGCACACCAGCTCATAACCAACCAAACTCTCAGTTTCCAAATAATCCCCACTATAATTCTGCATTTGTTAATCCTAATATGCACAACCCTAACTCAGGACTGATGAATCCTAATTTAAGTAACCCAGCTTTACTCGACATGGCTTCAATGATCGATAATTTCACTGACGCCCAGTTACAAAGCAATCAGATTTCTAGCACTGTGCTTGATTCCCCTTATAATCCATATGACCAAAGCTATAATATACACAACCAAAACCCGGTGTACAATCATAACCATGTACCTGCTTTAGTGGAAAATAACTGTCAAAATACAAATACCAATCAACTGCCAAGTTTTACTCCTACTTTACAAAAAAGGGATCAACAATTTAGTACACATAGTTCTGTACCAATAAATCCCCAGCAACAGTGGCCCGATTTTGATAATCCTGAAATATTTAACAATGTTGTAAAAGAAGATCCAGATTCAACAACAGCCCATTTAAATATTCCACCTAATAACTATAGTCCTGATTCTAACCGAAGTGAAACAAACTCGGAGCAAATTCCTAAGAACGGTTCAGAACTAGATAAACAAAATGCTATCGGAGAAGTGCCCCAAAAAATGCCAGAATTTGATATGCCGAATTCCCCACGACTAACAGAAATTTCTCTAAAGACGCATCGAACGCCAGAGTCACCTGCGCCAATGCAAGAATTAAAATCTCCAAATAATGATACTCTTAACAATTCTGAATTACGTAGAAGCGTATGGAAATCACCAGATTCAAAAAATTGGGAGTCGCCCAAACCTAAAGATGTTAATGAAAATGAAAGTGCTTTATTTAGAGTTCCGAAAGCTAGGCCGCCGTCGCGATCTCAGTATGCAAACCCCGCTGAAAATATGGAAAATTCTACGTTTCTGAAACCTTACCCACCTTCTGAGAGACCTCAACTGAATCAAGGCTACGAGAATAGAAATCCTTATGAAAATCGAATGAACAATGCACCCCCAACATCAGCGCCCCAAACTAACTTTACCATAAATCATGAAGACAACCAAAACGCAGAAAATAAACCTGAAGCCGAATTTTTGAGTAATAATTTTCATCCAGTTAGTCAAAATAATTACAGCAATCAAGGACCGATACAGGGGTATGGAAACTATCCGCAAATGACCAATGCTTATCCGTTCACGCCAAATCCTTATGGTCATTTTAATCCTTACGAAAACTCGTACAATGATTATAACATTGCATATTATAATGCTGAAAAATATAAAAGAGAAGAATTAATAAGGAACTCACATTGCTATAATTCATATGGATACCAATACAATCCGAACTTTGCAGCTAACTTTTATCAAAATCCAAGTCCTAATTGGTGCCAATCTTCACCCAACTGGTGCTTATATCCCCCACCATTTTCTATTCCGTATCCCCCAGAACCACCAAAAGCGGAACCAATAGGGGAGGTTACAGGGTTAAGTGATAACCTTGAATGTTTCAAGGACAGCCAAATGGGAGGTGTTGCCATCGCTTTAGGCCACGGAAGTGTTTTATTTGAATGCGCCAAACACGAAATGCATTCCACAACAGCTGTTAAAAGTCCGAACAGAGTAAACCCGACGCGGATATCATTAGTGTTCTATCAACATAGAAATTTAAATCGCCCAAAACACGGCCTTGAAGAATGGGAAGAAAAGATGCGATTGAAAAAATTAGGTCTAAATCCTTCAACACCAAATACTCCGGGACCAAATTCAAATTCTGTTTCGCCAGCAACCACGCCTGGTCCCGACCAAAGGCAAACTCCCACAGAGAAGTGGAAGAATAACGAAAATCATATTCCAGGAGGTTTTAGTTCGCTATCCGCCTTAGTGGAGGCTACAAATGCCGCTAAAAAGAGTGGTCAAATAAGATTAAGGACGGACACACAAACAACAATGTCCTGGACAACTCTATTTCCCATGCATCCGTGTACGGTGACTGGCCCGTACCAAGAATCTGGTACTTGACGTAAACCAAGCCCAGTAGGGCACAGTTCTTCCAAGAAGCGGAGTGAAATCCCTCCCTTAGGCATGTAAAGTCTAAGTTGCCTTTTGATCTAACTTAAGGTCTAAGTGGCCTTTCGATCTATGTCTTCTATAGCGATGTGCTTTCCAAAATCGTTTGTAGTTCCTGGATTTATAGAATTAAGCTGTCCGATCCTCGAGACTGGCCCATCGTTCCGATGACTATTGCGTTTACATTGGAATTGACTACCGTTTTAACATGTATTTTTCAAACCGAGTGAGTTTTTAATCAAAGATATAATTTAAGTTTATATTTTAATAGTGTTTATCGCATTTCAGCTAGTCTTACGTTACTACGTTAGTGCTATGGTATTTCTTAGGCCGTAACTGTAGAGCTATTTGTATATTGATGTATTTAGTTTTACCGGCGATTTTCCGAATAAGTTTATATTTTTACATGCTCTGTAAAATGACATTAGCATACGGTTTGTCTGCATATTTTGACAAGTTTCTAATTAAAGGCATAAGCGATGTTTTATGCGACTCAATGATCTCATAAAATACTAACTACGATTTATTCATTATAATCATTATTCAGAGCGAAAGTACAAAAGTCACAAGGAAGGCTACAACGCTGGCCCGAGGAGTCACGTTCGACGATCGTGTTTATTTATATTTTTGTACCTTTGTCTATTAGTTACTTCGTATTTTAATGATTTTATTATCATTCCTCTGCCTTTCCGATTGTTTGTTTTGGCATTTTGATCTTACGAATGGAATCACGCGCAATCACAATCAATGGCAACATGTGTACCACAAACGTAACGAGTGCTTTTATATTAGGTTAAGAGGTGTGTATTTTTAACTTTTAGAATATTTAACTTATTTATATTGTATTACGTGAACCATTATGAAATCATTTTCTTTGTAATAATTTAGCATAGGTATTAATATTTAATATATTTGCTTTACGATTTGACATTAAATTATTGGCAGTTGTTTTATGCATATTTCGAGAGCCTTCACTTTAACTTGAGTGCCTGCGTCTGGCGAAACCAGAAAGAAATTCTTATTTCGAAACTCTTTTGAACTATTTAAATGTGACCTTATTTAAGAATCGAGTGCATCTATTAACGTTCTGCTAGATAAGCGATTGTGAAAAGTTAGTTACGTTCGTACGTAAAAGAAAAGGAGAATAATAAATTACATACATTTATAAGATAGAGTATTTGCAAAAAATAAATAAATAAATCAGGCGCTTGGAAAGATTATAAAGTAGGCATATTATTGAAAATGATCGAAAACATACTGATGAATAGTTATTAATATATAATTAGGTTAAGAAAAAGTTTGTTTTAAAGATTAAACTATTGATATAGTTTATATTTTTTACGTGTACGTATTTATTGAATGGTAAATTTATTGGAACGTGAAATTATTTATAGGTAAAGAAGTTTTGAGAACAAAACTTATAAAAACTAAGCAATAATAGACATCGGGGTCTATGTACATTGTAATGTAGGAGTGATGAATATTATAGATAACGAATGGTGCGATTTATCGTCTGTCTTATGGAAATACTTACTCTTACCAGAAATTGCCTAAATTTTAATCTGATATTCTTTTGTCATTGGTAAATGCCTGATCTTGCCATTAATTTGTTTTGTATAACGTCCGTACGTGGAGATGCATTGTGTGACAAGACATATCAGAAGCATTCACAGTAAATTACAATATGTTAAATTTTCTTTGATATTATTGAAAATTGTAAAAAATATAACTCAAACTGGAATATAAATCAAAGATATAGCTTTAAGAAGAGTTAGTATGAAGTCATTTGCACGTCTTTATTAAGTTATGCGAAAAGTAATGAAACAACAAATAAGCAGCATAATAATAAAATTCTAAATAAAACAATGAAACCTTAAATAGTTTGAGTTATATTTTATTGCCAGAAACGATGTAAACAATTTTAAGTTATGGCGACTTTAGGACTTATGTTTGTTTTATGTACTAAGTATTCGGATATGATATTATGTTATTTTTGTACCAGCAATACCTGTGTGGATGCAATTTGAAAGGTTGTATAACTGTAGGTGTATTACTTGCGAGCTGTTTTTATAAGAATCATTTAGGCCACGTTAGAAACCTGTGATATACCATTAACTCACGAGTGCTTGCTTGTATGGTATGTATGTCTGTTCGCGACACAACGTTACTGACAGAACGCAACAATTTAAAATTTAAATTTAGAATAGAATGACATTGTGTCGCGACCGCCGCTAACCAAAAACGACCAGTATTTTTTAATATTGTAACCAAAAAGTTTTCTTTTTAAGTGTGCGTTTGCGTTCCCGTGCGTGTTCCCGGACGCCGACGTTCGTTGCGTTTCAGTTACGACGGACCTATTTGTGTAATAATATTTTGTCTTCTGCCAAAACAAAAGAATGTGTCATGTAAATAGAACTACCATTATTTATTAATATAATAATTTAAAAAAGACATTGCCTTGTTTTATTTATTATGTATGTAAAAGTGTGTGAAAAATAAAACGAGAACATTTCTGTTTTTTTAATATATTTTTTTATTAAAATGAGCAAAAGCCCGTTAATGTACAAAATAGTAAAAATAAAGGTACAGTTTGGAATACTCAGTACTTACAAACTAAACTTGACTAACATGTAATCATTTGTATATTTATGTATATAACAAGTAAAATATTTCGAAAGATACAATTTTAATAACAATAAAATATCAAATTTGAGTAAATTTTCAAAGATTCAGTTCATTTATTTTATAGTAACATTGAATTTTTTAGATCTAATGATCTGAAATATACATATAAAATATCTGTTTGTGGTAACTAAAAATTTGTATAATTGTTTTTCATTATAAATGTAAATGAACGTATTTAGTTTTCTTCATAAAAATAAAGTACTTCGCATTATTACATTTCCTTTAGAAACTGACATTATCCACCGGCCGCCATTTTATTCTTTTCATAGTAGCAACGCACGAATAAGAATATGTATATAGATAAAAAATGTAATATTAGCAAGGCTAGTTTGGACCCACGATATTTGGACGTAAAAATTGCTTATATAAAGACTATCGGGACTATTATTTTAATAGAAGTGTATTACCAGTTTCATTTTAATCCGCAGTTAGAAAAATATTAAAATAGCTGATATTAATAAAAATAAACATAATACTGAATGCAATTAATTTAGAATTATTGATAAAAATCACAATAACTCTTCATTGTAACATAATACTTTTGTTTATTTAAAAAAACACATATATTGCTAAATATTTACATTTTAATATAGAATCAATTTATTATAGCAATTTTAGTAAAAACAATTATACATTTAAATGTTGTACGATTGCTTATTATTTATTTATAGATAAAGCCCTCACCGTCATAAAAAGTATCAACTCAAAAAAACTGGAATTATAAAGCCTAACCTAATATATAGTGTAATATAATTGTACTAATCCATACAGTCATCTAACGAAAACATATATATATATATATATATATATATATATATATATATAGGTAATTCTTTAAATTGGCATAACTATTTTATTTATGAACCGATTGAAATAAAACAAATACTAAATGTTAAATGAAGCTTACTAAAATACATTAGTGAAAACCCAAATCCATTAAACCGTTTCTGAGATTAGCCGGAGCAAACAGACAGACAAACAAAAATGTTAAAAATTGAGTTTTCCTTATAAATACCGTATCTAATTCCATATGCATTTAGTAAGCTGTTATTTTGACAAACAGACACTTCAAATTTATTTATCTGTATAGATGACAGTCAGGAAACGGTTTTAGGGTTGATGGGTGAAGAAAACTATTATTTTTGACAACCCTTGCATTTGCCAGTATTTTTGTTAAAACCAAAGGCGATCCTACTGTATGGATTTTTACACTGGTAATATAGTGGCTATAATCGCACCGGCGTAAATATGTTGAGGTGACTAAATCACAAGTCCTCTCATTCTACGTGACATTGGCGAAGTAATCTGTGCTCAATTGGCGTATTTTAAAGCCATTAACAAGAGAATCGACTAAATCGCGATACAATATACAAAATGCTAAAATGAATTATAATTATACAAATCTCTATATCTGTATAATGAAGATATATGTAAATCGCATTACAAATTGACGAGTTTTATCAAATTAAGTCATCTATTGAAATTGAATATTTAACATTATTAATGGTTAATAATATAAATTATAGCCATCAACATATTACGGCAGCCACTGATATAATGTAGCATTACCTGTACTCAAGGGTGCATAGCGACGATGATGTTGGTGAGAGCGGTGCGCGCGTCGCAGTACGGGAAGGCGGGCAGCACGGCGCGCGCGCGGGAGATGTGAGAGCGGATGAGCTGCTTAGTGCGCTCTATACCGTCGCCTTCTAATACTGCCTTGTATAGCTGGAATGGGGTTTTTGAGTTTTAACTAACAACTTCCTAAACTGTATTCTGGCCTCGATATTACTTGTATTTAAACCTGGGCACGGGCCTCCCTTCAATACATCATCAGGTCATAGTCCACCACGCTGGCCAAGTGCGGGTTGGCGGACTTCACATGTCTTTCGAAAACTTGTTAGGTTTTCTCAGACGTGCAGGTTTCCTTACGATGTTATCTTTCACCGTAAGGCAAGTGGTAATGATGTTAGAAACGATTCGCGAATGAAAATATCAGAGGCGCAAGACCCGGATTTGAACCCGCTTCACTCGGTTTCCCACACGAGTGCGTTACCACTGAGCTACCACTGCCTGAAGTTTTTTTTTTTATAAGATTCAGTGACAAACGAACAGACAGACTACCTAATGGAAAGCAGTACCTGTCGCCCATAACACCTACAGTTCATGCACTTAGGTTTTAAGTAACAAAAATGCAGAACTACAGGTGCGTTGTCACTGTGAAGGCTAAGATGATATGCCTCTTGCCTGTAATTGCGCTGGCTACCTTATCCTTCAAACCGGAACGCAACAATGCAATCATTGTTGCTTGGCGGCAGAAATAGATAAGGCGGTGGTACCCATCCAGTCGGACTCCTCAGGCTTGACAGAGTCCTACCACCGGTGAAGGTTAAGGTAAAATTAATAAAAGACATCGATCAATAAAGTACTAGATACACAATCAGCGACAATAAATGTCCTCACCGAATGAGCGCTCATTTTAGCATTTGAGCGCGCTTTTAATTTAAATTTATGTTGTGAAAACAACTTTAGGCATTGCATTTAAGGTTTAATTTACATTGTTGTATATTTATTCCAACTAGAATAATTACCTAAACACAATTGGTGACAGTTATAGGAGAACTTTTGCATTGGATTGTGTATCTAGTCTACTTTTTTAATCGATGATAAAAGTTAATAAATCCTAAAAATATACACTTAGTATAGTTTTAAGAAACCGCGTGAGTTAAGGAAAACAAACTATTGTGTGATAATGTTATGCCTTAATAACTTAGCAATTTGTTATGATAATTAACAAATGAAACATCTATACATACAACGAAACTATATCCGAGTTGCGTCTGTACATTGATTATTATTTTTTGAAAATTCTGAGACCAAAATTTATGCAATTTACCCACCTTAATGCACATATATTAAATTAAAAAACAAAACACAAAAAAAAAGTAATTATCTGTTTAGTTTCTATACTAGTATGTGTCGTAAGTCGAAGAAAGAGTAGGCCTTTAAGGATCATCCGAATCTGTCTGTCCGTCTGTCATATTGATAAAAGTAAGAATAAATACGATTAATACAATGCGTACGATCATATCGACATAGATTTTTATTCATACTAGTTAGTACGTGAATGGGAGTCATAATTGAACTAAAAAACTTCTAACCCAAGAGCATTCTAAGAAAACATCAAACTTACCGCATGATAGTCCACATCGTGCACACTCTTTTTACCAGCCTCTATGTATGAATACAGCTCCGGCCGGTCTTCCAAAGTGAAGGCTAAGGGTGCACCTACGAGGGAGAAGCTAGCGGGTTCGGGTCCTGTGAAAGCTTCTAAGTCCAAAAACGCTTGCCATGCAAGAGCGAGATGACAACCAAAGAGATAGCCCTGAAAAATATATGGAAAAAAACGTTTACAAATGCTTAAAAATAAAAATGAAAATAAATATCAGCGTAACTTTATACTATAAAGCGATTGGAATGATATAATCATCTAATGTTTTAATAAGAACATTAACTTCACGGGAAAGCGAGTTTGTGTCATTTTTGATTAATTTAAGAATCTGAGGTTCCAGGTATGTAGCACATTATATGTAGCCTTTTCTTTTAGTTCGCAACTCTTTTGTATTCAGCTCTTTTTAACGTCTCACTGCTGGGCACGGGCCTCCCTTCAATACGAAGAGAATCGGGCCATAGTCCAACACGCTAACCAAGTGCGGGTTGGCGGACTTCACACGTCTTTCGAAAACTTGCTAGGTTCTCTCAGACATGCAGGTTTCCTCACGATGTTTTCCTTCACCGTAAGGCAAGTGGTAATCAAGTTAGAAATGATTCGCAAATAAAAATATCAGAGGTGCGAGACTCGGGATTTGAACCCGCTTCATTCGGTTTCCCAAGCGAGCGCGTTATCATTGGGCTACTCCTTTAAAACATCTAAAAACAATAAAGCAAAATTGCATATCTTATAAATTGCCATCATCAACCGTTCGAATGTAAATCGTGCGGATTTGACCTAATGGTTGTTTCTTATACACTATTTGAAAGTAAATGTGCTTCTCAGAAATCATACAGATTTTCCCGTAAGGAATTCGATAGATTATCAAGAAATGTATGTAGAATAAACATTATTTGTGGGCGGTGTGCGAAATGTTAAGTAAATATTAAAACGTAACTAGCTCTTACTCCGAGCTAAGTGGAATGTTACGGTATATCTGATTGGTTAGTTACTTAGACTAGTTCACTTATATCACTACTAGCGGTTCACTCTTGCTTCGCTCGGGTTCGTCCCTAGATATGTTTAATAAGTAGTATGAAATAGATAGACTATATAATTACATATTTTATAACGTGTTGTCTCGTGGGAATGAGATAATCCCGTGGTAAAAAGTAGCCTATGTCACTCTCCAGCCACAAACAAACAAACACACTTTCACATTTATGATATTAGTATGGATATCGGACTAACTGACTCATTAAATTATAAAAAAGTTCCCGAACAGTGAAATCAAAAAGATAAATAAAAGACCAGGTAAAGATAACACGATAGTGATATGCATCGTCATTCATCAACAAAATAGCGGATCTTATAATATCATTAGTATCTTATAACATACATAAAAATTTAAAGTCATGTTTATACAAAAAATGTCATCTTTTACCCACTTACCTGAGTTTGCAAAGCAGGTTTATGTCCAGCGAGCTTTAAAGCTGCAGAACAGCTTTTTCCCAACAAAGCTCCAGCAGCTAGCACGTGTCGCGCCACCCATTCCCTCTGCGCACACCCCGCTACCCCTTTCATTGGTAAAGGTGACAGGATACAATCCCATTCTATAAATGAAAAACAAATATTTTAAAATTTGCTTTAACATTTGTGACAAAACTTTACTAATAGTTTATACTAATTTTAATATACTTTTAACGCTTTTATTATTAAAGTTATACTTCTTTTGGCACGTTTGGAAAAAAATATGATAGTAAAATTTTTTCGATGCGCGCGCATTCCGACAGCCAAAAAGCGACATGATGAAGTTAGCTAAAGGCGATGTGATGGAGTTAGCTGCATTCCTTTTACAAACAGAGAGTTGTACTTACGGGATGAAATCTTTAGTTATTTTTGTTCTGTTACGCCAAAGAAGTACAACTTTTTACGTGCGTACATAAGTACACACACACACGTTTTTTTTTAACCTGTAACTACCTATATACACATACGAGTATGTATCCAAGTGTTGGTAGTCTAACACAACCATCTTCCAATAATTGGAATTAATATTACATTAATTAATATACTTTTATTGTATTATCTAATACCGATGATATATAATACTGACGATAATGCAATTTTGTCGAATCGAGCTGATCGAATGATGAAACTAGTAGGATAATTCAATGAACTTTACTTGAATTCAGGTTCGTTTGATTTGGTTTGTCGATTCTAATAAATTAGAAACTCAAAAACATGTTTTTTTTTTAACTATAATTCTTATTTTGTTTTATACCTTTTTAAGATTTATAATCTAAAAATATAGCTTGACATATTATAATTATGCGACCTAAATCCATACTAATATTATAAACGTGAAAGTTTGTGAGTATGTCTGTATGGATGTTTGTTACTCTTTCACGCCAGAACGGCTGAACGAATCTGAATGAAATTTGGCACAGAGATAGATTATAGTCTGGAATAGCACATAGGCTACTTTTTATCCCAGAAAAATTACGGTTCTCGTGGGATAGATTTTTGTCTGTTTTTCTAGAGGTGAACCCGAGCGAAGTGAGGGTGAGCCGCTAGTACATATATAAACTGACGCGAAGATATAGTTTAAATTATAACAAATATATTAGATTTTAGACTATCTGCTAGTAGTATGCCGAGATTATCTTCTTGCAGACTAACAGGACTAGCTCGAAATTCGGTCGGATATAGGTACAATAGTTGCGTTAAGTTGATGATCTTATAACTAACCAGAAATCTTTGAGGATATCCAACAACTCATCAATTTCTGTTTAGAAGAACCTACATATTCTAAGCCTAGACATTTTGTAATAACTAATAAATAATTTATTAATAACAAACGCAAGAATAAAATATTCTTTCTTCAATTTGACCTTACAGATACTTTTATTTTTTATTCGAGGCAATCGTGAACACTTGAACAAGTGTAAACGACTGCCAAGAATTCTGCTATATGCAATGGTACGAGTTGTAATGGTAACTCACAAGCTCAGGTGTACACACTATGTACCTGTTCAACCAGTTTACTACTTGTAAATTACTATACCAAAGATGAAATCAATATTCCTAAAAATAGACGGTCATAACTGATTATATTATGTAATTAATATTTATAAATACGCAACATAAATGAAATGGAATCTTTATTGACAGTCTTCGGTATAAAAAATTAAGTATTATTATATGTATTTTATAATTTAGAATCAAGTTATTTAATATAAACATTAGTATGTAATAGGTACATAATCTACGAATAAAACTTCGCACAAGCGAAAATATTGAGGACACTGTGACAGTTTAGAAGTCCGTTGTTTTTTACGGGTACCGTTTCGCTAGCGAAAACATCTCCTTTTCGGTCTTGAGGAAAAACACGTACTAATAGAAGCTAAGATACCTAATTAAAATTAAAAGTAATGTAGATCATAGCTAAAGTAAATCAAATTATGTTTTCTACTGCAAATGTATGCAATGTAAACATTTTAATAGGCTATAAACTTATAAATTATGTACATATAATACTTGAGCCATATGTTGTGTTAAATTATTGTAAAATTGTCCCACTTTCAGTTATTTAGTTTATACACACACTTCTATTACAAATGATCTGGAAATCACAGGGTCAATAACTCTATATGTGAGATTTTAAACCATATCTTATGTATTTATAAGTATATTTCATAATTCAATATCCAATAGACCTATAAAAAAGTTAAATCTTAAAACTGTGCTGTCATAGATACATTAATGTATCGGCCACTCCTAACTGATATGAATTCAAATCACACGCGCGTCGCTTGCGCGCGTCTGTATTCGGACACAGTAGTTTAAACAAAATTAAGGCTATCGAAATCGTACTAGAGAACTAAAGGATGTAAAACTAGCATTTTATACATGGCTTATTTGTACTTGAAAATTCAAACTTTCTAACTCACCCTCGCTTCGCTCTTGTTCGTCCCTAGCTTGATTCCCCATACAAACTTTCATCCCCATTTTTACCCCCTTAAGGGATTTCCGGGATAAAAAGTATTCTATGTCCTTCCTAGGGTCTAAAAATATCTTCTTACCAAATTTCATCTAAATCGGTTCAGAAGATCCAGATATTATCCCCTACAACGTCACAAACTCACAAACTTTACCTCTTTAAGATATTAGTATAGATAAAGAAAATTACAAATATACTTAATTATATATACAAAATAAATGTTCACTTATTTATTACTGTACAAGTCATGTTCGCGTGGAATAGTGGTAAGAATTCTAGCCGCATTCCCCCGTTCAAAGGAAATGCCGATTCTTTGGGCGAAAAATGCGCAAGCTCTCCTGTCACCAGGTTACTCTTAAGTAGAAAAGGCCAGGTAGTAGATATTTTTTAAATATAAACCTTAAGGTAACATATTAATTTTTAAATTAATATTATGAAAAACTATTTAAAATTAGCTAAAATCTTGTATAATAACATGCGAACAAAATAACATATAGAACCAAATTGAGTAAATGACCTCTCCTTTTCAAAGTTGGCATCAGCAGTCAAATTTAAACTTAAAATTATTCCATTCACAAACTTAGCATATTATTCATATTACGCCTGGTGCAAGTACAAAATTGTACAACATTTATACTTATCTAACTAAAATGCATCTACATAAATAGAAACTAACACGTTCCGGTCCTATAAATATCCATATTAGTGTAATTTTACATTGAAAGCAGACTCTGTGTATCATGTTTTACTGGATTACGCAATTTTTAATAAAAAATCCTCTGTTCTTTTCTATTTCTCTTTCTGCCTAACTAGCAACAATTTCTACCGGAGTTATGTAGTTATATTCATGTATTTTTTTTGGTAAAATGTAAATTAGTATTAAGTACTAGCAACTCACCCTGGCTTCGCTTCGGATTCGTTCCTAGACAAAAACAAATCTATCCCACGGGAACTGTACATTTTTTTTATATAGCCTATAGCCTTCCTCAGTTAATGGGCTATCTAATGCAAAAAGAATTTTTCAAATCGGATTAGTAGTTTCTGAGATTAGCGCGTTCAACCAAACAAACAAACTCTTCAGCTTTATAATATTAGTATAGATTTCTATCAGCTTTAATAGCGCATCAATTGATAACGGATTGACGGATTTCAATAAAACTCTTTTAAAACAGTTATTTAGATAAAAAGCTTAACTTTCTATCATTAAGTATAATAAAAGTTCTCTTATAGAGTTCAAAACAAAAAATACTTATTAAACCAAAAATCGATGAACACCTGCAATTGTAGAAAGTTGCATTTCTATCGTCAAATTTAATGTTTGAGAGATCTCACTTTGTTACTAGGTTATTCATTATACGTTTCTTGAAAGTTGAACTAACATTTCGTAACATTAATAATCTACATCTAAAATCTTTTTGGGTATTATTATCTTAAATAGATGCTTGAATTTTACTAACAAACAAGAAGTAAATGTATGAATAATTAAAATAAATACGTAATAATGGATTAATCTTAGGACATGACATGACATGTTAGCATTCTTGACGGATGTGAACACGTCTCATTAATTCCAATGCAAATAAGATTAGAGTTAACCTATTTGCTAAGATATGCAAACATGGCTAGGCAGTATACTTCAATATTTATTTATAGTCTAAGATCCACCCATGAACCATGTAATGGCGAAACATTATTTATGTAGAAAGATGCTTAAATTGGCGTAGGTATACATATTTAGCCGCAATATATTGAGAATTTTATCACTAACACATTAAATCTATGTTACACTTGTTAATATTCATTTTACAACTCCATACTTTTCAACATTTATGATTAACTAGGCCTTTGTATACAAAGGTAAAGGTAGGTCTGAGGCTCACTATAGTGAGTCTTAGACATATGTATGTATAAAAACATTCTAAGTACCTAATCTATACAGATAAATTTTGGAGTGTCTGTTTGTAATATTAAAATAACCGCTTGTTACTAAATGCATATGGATGTATACACGGTATATATAGTAAAACAACATTTTTTACAATTTTTATCTGTCTGTCTGTTTGTTCCGGCTAATCTCCGAAACGGCTGGACCGATTTTGACGGGACTTTCATAGGCAGATAGCTGCTGTTATAAGGAAAAACTTAGATTACTTTTATTCTAAAAAGAGAATCAGGGTTCCGTGAAAAAAAATCAAAACCCATGAAATTGTGAACAAAATCCGCGTACGGTGTACGCAATAGCATACGTACGTAACGTAAATCGCTATATAATTTAAATATCTTAAGAGTAGCAAGCTACTATTTATGTATAATCATAGCTAACCGTGAAAACGTACCTAGGGACGAACGCGAGCGAAGCGAGCGTGAGTCACTAGTTTTAAATAGAATGCTTTAGAGTACGTAAAAGAAGGAAAACAAAACTAAACATACTTTTAAGAATTATGCAATGCATCGATTATGTTATACGGAAACTTACCTGATGCGGTCTCTCTTTGGTCTTCTGGCAATGGTCGTGAAGGCAATGGGTTGTTTTGTTCGTCGCGGTCCCCAAGAAATTCTGCTTCAGCTAGATCACGTACTGCTGATGACATCAGTTCGACTAGCTCTTGATTCCTATTAGCATAAAAGTATTCTTATTTTTTTACTCTGTAACATAGTACTTGAGTTTACAATTTACTATTCTTTTTGCGGATTAGAGACGTAAGGAAAAGAGAAATCATAATATTAAAACTTTAACTTCGTAGTTCTTGTGAACTGTGAAATGAACACAAATACTCTCTATTTGCTTCGACATCAAATTAACCCCAAAAGTAACTTGGGCATTATAAATACGTGTATGTGTATTTTTTTAAACGCATAATTTTATCTGTTTTTCTTATTAGTAATTTAAAGTATTTATTTTTAGATTTTTAGTTTTAAATGTATATAAGCAATTTTTGTGGTAAAAAATTACTTTATTAATATTCAAAAACAAATAATAATTAGTCATTAACATTGGTGATTACTAGTTACCCAGAATAAATTATAATTTTGACCAATATAAATATGCTGCCTGTAATAATTCTACTATTGAGTTAAAATATGTAGGTACATAATATTATCTATAGTGGTGGCCATAGTAAATTACAACGACTAATGGCATTCCAACGGCAACACTGAAAACATGTTTTTTTTTTTCATATAAGCGTCATAAAATTACATCAATATTAAAATTGAAAGTATCTTTGGCTTGATCGGTGATTCACCCAAAATTGTATTTTATCAGACAAGGCCGTAGACCAGTTTATATTCAATAGAAAGATAATTTCGTCATAATAAATGAGTGACCGGTAAGATGATTAAAGGAGGAGTCACACTGAGATAAATCTTAAAAAGAACATGTTAGAATGTCTCAACCGATTCTATATTGAATTACGAACTCCTTCAAAGTCCATTCGTGTATCTTTAAAATGTTACTTTGCTTTTTAATAAATAAATGGGGCTACCACAATTTATTAAGTTTTATAATCAGATACAAGAAGCCGCATTCCTCTTATTTTCCTAGATATCTAATTTGACTCTTAGTTACCTACTAGACAAATAGAGAAGAAATTTTCGTATACCCTCGATAATTTCTTTTAGTACTGCTTGTGTGCATTTAGCTGTAAACCTTCCTTTTTCATAGCCCTCTCTCGTATAATTAGCTTTTAAAGACAAGACTAGGTCTCAGGAAAATCTATAGGAATTACAAATAAGTTACCTAGTATAAGTTCTTTTTATACTCAAGTTTTATCTTTTATATATCATTATGTAGTACTGTTTTTGTATATTTAAAACAATATTAATAATTGTAATGTCAACACAACTTGTATTTTCGAATAAAATCACATCTGACGTTTATCGGATTTTTATTGATTTTAAGTTCACGTCCATGTACCCATATATGCTGTTTTAAGATGTGATAAATAAATTAATAAAAAATGCCATTAAAATGATTAAATAATAGCACGAGTATTATAAGCGGAAATACCAAGAGATTCTTTTAAGAAACTTAAACTTAGCGGGGGTAGCGAAAGTAGCGCGTTCTAAGACCGGTCTGCCCATAGCGAACCTACGTGAAAGAGGACGACTTTTCTTTTACGAAAATAGTATGGTTCATATAATATATTCTATTTGTCTGAATTTCCAAGTAATAGTACTACAGCAGCATTTGTAAACCGGTTTAAAAATTATTCTTTGTTTACATAGCTCATATGGCGTTAGGTTGAGCAGTTTCATTGAGCTTTAGTCCCCTATGAAAATATAAGACATACAGCTTGAAAACAACAAAACAACTATATGTCAATAGGCCAGTGGCCTCATGTTTTTGATGTAATACACAAACCAAACTTGCAAAACAAGTTATTGGCACATTAAAACGCTAGTCGCTACTATTGCGTACTATTGACCTCCAGACCGTTAATACCGTTAGAAAAGCCAAATTGTGTTTGCAGATGAGTTAAAAAAGCATATATGGGAAACTATTGGGGTCAAGACTAATAGTATATTTTAAAACTATTGGAGATTATGTAAGACTAACTAAACAGTCGAAGTAGGTATTTAATAAATATGGAAAATAGTGTAAACTAAAAGCGTATAAAATAAAGTAAAAATCAGTGCTAAGTACGGATTATTCATTACATAATCCCTTCAAATAAATAGGCATTATAGAGGACAAAATAATATTTAAAGTTTAAATATCATCAAGAAATTATTATTAAATCATAATTAAAAATGTATAAAATTAAAAAAAAAATCTTTAAAAAAACTATATTCAATTGATAATAAAAAGAAACGTGTGTGTGTACTTGTGTTTATGTACGTATGCACGTAAGAAGTTATACTTCTTTGGTGTAACAGAACAAAAATAAAGAAGGAATGCAGGAATACAACTTCATCATGTCGCTTTCAGCTAACTTCATCATGTCGTTTTTTGGCTGTCGGTGTGCGCGCGCATCGTAAAAATTTTATTTTCATATATTTTTCCAAACGTGCCAAAAGAAGTATAACTTCAAAAACTCCAAAAGCAACAATAACATAATACTTTAATTATCATTTAATTATCTGTTAGTTTTTACCCCTTCCCACTAGTTTACTATTTCTTATACTTAAGGCAAAAGAAGTCGCTTCTGGGCTGATTCATAGATAAGGCCGCCTCTAGTATATTTTCCAACTACTTTGTATATATTCTCTTCTGTACAATAAGGAATTATTATTAAATTAAAAGAAAATAATGAAAAGAGAAATGGAAAAATGGATGAAAATTGTACAGATTAAATAAATACAGAACTCGAATAACTTTCCAATAGTTAAATGAAGAAAAATGAGTATGAGAAATTAATTAATATTATTTTCAACAAAAATGCTATACTACCTATTTTTAGGGTTCCGTACCCGAATGGTGCCAACGGGACCCTATTACTAAGCCTCTCTGTCTGTCAGCGGGCTGTATCTCATGAACCGTATTAGGTATAGATTTTTTTTGAGAGTGTGTATTTCTATTGCCTCTATATCAACAAAAATTAAAAAGCATCTCTCTTGGTTCTTTTACAAAAGTTTTTAAAAAGTACATAAATTTATATCTTGTTCAATGGTATGAAACCATTCATGTGCGAGTCCGACTCGCACTTGTCCGGTTTTCATCTTTGACATCTTTAAATTATTTTTAGTTACAGAAAATAACTGTAGTATTATTATTTTCTTTATACTTCACAGCAATTTCCTTTAGGTAGATTAAGATAATCTAGTAACATCGCTTTTTGCGTTTCCTCGCGTTTCCTGCCTATTCTGACACTGTTTGTTGGACGGGGAATCCCAATAGCGCACTGTTTCTTTAGCAAATAGGGGCAAAATATAATAAGCATTCAATCGACGACCTCTAGCATACCAAGCCATGACATAAATATATGTATAATGTATATACATATACATTTAAAAATAATTAACACATGTAATAAATTATAATTAATTTGAATTAATATGTAACATAAATGTTATACAACCTAATTTGATTTTTTATTGCGTTTCTTAATGAAAAATAACTCCCTATAATTTCCTCGATATTTTTATGAAGTGGAACATAGCAATGATATAATTATAATGATATAAACACACCTACTTCGATTCAGGAAGTGAAGTGTATCGAAACTAAGATAGCAAAAACAACTTAACAATTTATATTGTTCATATAATATAAAGGTAACCTACCTAACAACCACAAACTGCAACCCAAAACTAATTTGATACTAAAAGGTACTTTACCATGACACATTCACAGATTTATATGAATCTATTGAGATCCAAATAATGATTCTGTTAAAATCAAAAATGACTAATAGGTAACAACACAAAGAAGGCACTCAATAATGTTAACTGTACTTTCGCCTTCTGGCCAAATATCGCGAGTTCTATTTCCGCTCTTGATTTAGAACATATTGTATTGTTAAGGAGACTTCAGTATAAGTAACATACCGAATATCTTATAAAGAATATCTAAAATTTATTTCCTTCTCAACTATATAATCACCAATTACTATTTTCTGTACATTTTATTATTTATAGAAAGATACCTAATAGGTAGTTCGGAAACTAAGAAAAATACTGAATATTAGCCTAGCAGCTATATATATTAGCTTTACTCTACTCGCAGCAAATATAAAACATGTATGTACATATGTCTCCGATTACATTATACTATGTTCTCACTGTGTCGTGTTCTCCTGTTTTTGTTCAGGTTTTTAAGGATTTCAGCTGATGATATTATTTAATTGCAACGTACTTCCTACATTCTGTTTATTATACAGAGATGTAAACATACTCGTTAGTATAATTTAATTATGTACTGAGACAATAAAGTACATCCCAATTACTCACAGTCCATCATAGGCCATATATTTACGTATAATTTACCAAATTTGTTCTTCCGCAACTTTGAGTAGAATCTTAATTTTAAAATAACCTCGACCATAAAAGCGGTTTATACCATTCAGGTTTTGACCGCTTCTTCTATACTTCAATACGTGCTTTATCATTATGTTGCATTGTTCAGTGTTCACCTACTAAATATATACATATGTATGTACATATTATAAACAAACGAGCTTTATAAGCTTTCACATAGAATACAAGAGTTTAAAATTGAAAATTTAGAATGTTTTCAATATCTATACATATAATAAAACTGTAGAGGTCGAATGTCTGTACATAGAAAAATAATGCTAAAAACCGAGTCAGGAGTAAGTAAGAAGAGTAATAGAACAAATTTAGTTTTATTTCAATTTTTTGTTTCTCTGTCTTTTCTTTGTTTGTCTGTTTGTACGGGCTAATTTCCGAAACTGTTGGACTGATTTAAATAAAATTTTACATGGTGGTACCTTATATCTCCGATTTTTAGATACTTTTTATACCGGAAAATTAAAGAGTTCCCGTGGGATAGTTAAAAAACTATAGTAACTTGTACAACTTAATACACAAAAACATACCCATTGGATTTTAATGAAACTTTACAATAACATAGCTCACACATCAAAATTACAAATACGCTACTTTTTATCCCGGAAAATTGTACGGTTTCCGTGGGATAGATTTGTTTTTTTTTGTCTAGAGGCGAACGCGAGCGAAGCGAGGGTGAGTCGCTAGTATGGATATAAACTAAGAAACTAGAAAGAGTATATTGAAAGGTTAACAATTAAAGTGAAGAGTACCACAGTTAATTAATCGCAAGTGGCACAGACCGCAACCTGCAACCTTTCACTTAAGACACGTACATTCCGCTAGTGCATATAACTGCCATTAGAAGGGCACTATAATTGACACACCGCAAACCGATTTTTCGATATTCGTGAAATAATTGTCCATCAAATAGCAGCTATAGTGCAATTATACGACAAGATGTATGTCAGTCTTTCAGAAAATAATATAATTATAGTACAAAGAGGAAATTAAAGTCATTACATAAACGTCCTAGAAAAATTATACAAAAGAATTATTGAGTAGTTGTTTAATATTTTGTTTTTATTTTTCACATGAAAATTAAGTTTCACTAAATTAAATTTTGTAATTGTTAAAAAAAACACGAATATAAAAAAAAAATCTATATACAACGTAGAAACAAAGAAAATGAGAAAAACGTATTTTAAAAAACCTTAAACAAAACTGTATCATGTATGCAAGTAGGTACCTCCAGCATCATTTATGATACAAAATATATAGCCAATGTGCATAAAGTGTTATCTCTTGTTGAATTTCTAACATATTAAAATACGTATGGAATACCCTAGCCCGTAACATCGTATAAATATTAAACAACCGGCCGTGACTTCGCCGTTAAATGAAAGAGCACACGGATGTTACATGCTTCAAGTCATGCAGATAACTTTCACTTATATTATATTGTATTGCTGGCCGTATAGAGAAACAGGAAAAGTCTAGTGATTCTTTCTAAAGGTCAAAGAACAAAGAGCATAAAAATAAAGAATAATAAAGAGATTCCAATTATTCGAATTATTGTTACGCACAATACTCTATAGGCAGTGGTAGCCCAGTGGTAACGCGCTCGCTTGGGAAACCGAGCGAAGCGGGTTCAAATCCCGGGTCTCGCAACTGTGATATTTTCATGTGCGAATCATATCTAACTTGATTACCACTTGCCTTACGGTGAAGGAAAATATCGTGAGTAAACCTGCATGTCTGAGAGAACCTAGCAAGTTTTCGAAAGACATTTGAAGTCCGCCAACCCGCACTTGGCCAGCGTGGTGGACTATGGCCTGATCCCCCTCGTACTGAAGGGAGGCCCGTGCCCAGCAGTGAGACGTTAAAAAAAAGGGCTGAGTACATACATACATACAATACTCTAACTGCAACCTGCGTGTTCTATCACCACCTATATTCTATAAATACCTAGGTTACCTATCGCAAGCAAATAAATACTAAAACCCTGTTAAATAATACATTGTCATGCAAAAAATCTTATAAATGAGAGCGCACAAGCAGAACACTGTGTACGAAATACGTATATCTACTATGTATGTAATAATTAACGTAATAAAGGTATGATTGGAAAAACTAGTACCCGAAATTTACATCAATTTCTTTGCAACAAGTTAAAACTTAAAAACAACTAAAAACAACCTGTGAATCACTTTCGCATGCGTACTACAGTTTACAATAAAACTACACCGAAGAAATCTATACTAATCTATACATACATATAATAAAATTGTAACTAAGCCAAAACTGTACATTAAATATGTTATTGAAAATCTTATTGAAATAGACTTTATTGTCGACACAGAAGCCAAATTTATAGCTTTTAGAATATTTGTCTGTCTGTTTGTCTGTCTGTCTGTATGTCTGTTACCGCATCACGGGAAAACCACAGCACCGATTTTGGTATGATGATAGCTAGTTATCCGGGTCAACATATAGGATACTTTTTACTGCGGGAAAATATCTTATCCCTGAGCTGAACGTTAAAACGTAACTAGGGGCGAACCCGAGCGGAGCGAGGATGAGTTGCTAGTATTATAATATAAAGAGGTAGAGTTTATTTGTTTGAACGCGCTAACCTCAAGAACTATAATCAGATTTGAAAATATTCTTTTTGCATTAGATAGCCCGTTTATTATATATATATGATATAATATATAGTCTTCTATTTAATACTAACCGTTAAAACGTATCGTACGAAGTAAGATAATAAATTAGATATTATCTCTTTAAAAAACCAGCGTTTAATTTCTGTAATATAAGTAAATAACTTCAATTTTAATTTCTGCTCTTTTATAATTAACTTCTAATTAATAGTTATACAAGATAACACATATACTCATTAGCCTCTTTAAATGATTTCGTGTTAGTGTTATTTAAATTTAGATGTAAAATGTTTTTTTTTACATTAGTAAGTGCGATAGTAATCAAAAAAATCTTTAGTAACGTAATATTTTATATTTATTAGAATAAATAATTTATTTTTCAAAAGGGTCTACCTGTCATTTGCTATTTTTTATTAACACGGGTAAAATCTATACATATAATAAAATTCTGAGACGAATCTGTACATTAAATATTTTTTTGGAAAATCTTATTGAAATAGTCATTTTTACCTATAGATACAGAGGCCGAATCTATAGTTTTTAGAATTTTGTCTGTCTGTTAAAACGTAACTAGGGACGAAAAGGGTGAGTCGCTATTCTATTATAAAAGTATTAAAAACTAATGACTTACCTTCGCTTCGCTCGGGTGCATCCCTCGGTACTTACTCACGTTTTAAATAGATAAAAATTGTTATTTTGAATGTACCTTAGGATATCGACACATGCTACCGCGGACTTTTCTGTGGACTTTTTAAGACCTACAATTTTATAGTACCTACATTTTTTTTGGTGTATCGCAAAAGGTTTAGCCAACGTTAGCCGTTTTTTTTGCAAAAATACCGTCATAGTTCAACTTTTTCATACAAATTAAATACACAAACATTTTTCGTTTATCGCTCTTTCTATTAGTAAAAACTATCAAAATCCATTGTGGTTCTAAACCACAAGTGGAGATAAGCGTAGAAGCACACAGAGACAGCTAGCGATTTTGTTTTATACGAGTACGTACTACGTAAAGAATATGGATAAACGACTTACGCTAGAACTAAATTTTGCAATTTCCCATAAAAATGAGAAATTTTACCTCAATTAATTGTTAAATGTGTTAATTTTTAACCTAGTTACCAGTAGTTTTTAAAATTGTGTAATAAATCATTATTTTTTTGTACATGTTAACTAATGTGTTATCTCGTGGGAATTAGAGATTTCCCTTTAATAAATGGTTTACTAAATGTTGATCATAATAAGTTTAAACTACACAAAATTTACTTAAAATCCGTTCAGTACTTTTTATGTGAAAAGTACAAGATATACAGACAAACAAACTTTATATTACTAAATTAAAAATATTTAAGTTATATTGTGTGTTCTTTGCTTTACAAAAGTACTATAATTCAAGGCAGTTTGTTACTGCAATAATTTACGTTACGCTTTGTGCTTTTAGTGCGTTATACTAGATGCCTAGTCATTACCGAGTACGTACAAAATATCCCATTTTATTAATTTAACTAGCGATTCACCCTCGCTTCGCTCGGGTTCGTCCCTAGGTTGCTTCTCATAACAAAATTAATTAATTAATTTGCTTTTAATTTTTTTTTCGTGAGACCCTATTTTTTTTTCTAAAATATAAGTAGCCTAAGTTACTCCTTATTACATCAGCTATCTGCCAGTTAAAGTCCCGTCAAAATCGGTCCAGCCATTTTAGAGATTAGCCAGAACAAACAGACAGACAGCAGACAGACAGACAGACAAAAATTGTAAAAATTGTACCGTGTATAAATCCATATGCATTTAGTATAAAGCGGTTATTTTAATATTACAAACAGACACTCCAATTTATTTATCTGTATAGATAAATAAATTGGATGTATATTGTTAATAGCTTTAACGTTCGAATGAAATATAAAAATTAATAGTTAATACAACTTATCAAAAAGTTGCTTAAATGATATATTAACACTTTTCAATTAAATTTACATAAAAAACATTACTGTAATTACTATAACAGAAAAATCATAAATAATTTGATTACCCAACGAAAAAATTTACATTAGCAAGCATAACAAACTTTTTACATAATATGTATAAAATACCTACATTTCATTAAATCAAAAGGTGAACCTGTCTAAAAACTTACCTCAAGTTAGCGAGTTCCGAACAGGAGTTAGCGAGTAGATAATCGCCACTAAGTAGAGCGATTTTGTTCCCAAACATCATGTCGTCGGGTTCCCCGGCGACCACTTGCCGAGCGTTCATGTTGACCAGCCCTTTGTGTACCAGATGCGAGGTACGGATCATTTCAGTGACCTCAGCAAGCGCTCGTTGACTGAGGAGATAAATGTCATCTTATTTGGATATTATTGATATTAAAACTTAATTTTGTATTTTTTATTAATTTAATTCGTATGTTCAGTGACTCCTAGGAGTAGGTTTACAACATTTACTTCGCCAATGTCACATAGAATGAAAAACACACTTATTTATAGAATGACCAGTATAAAAGAGAAAAAAAAACTTTAAATCTGATTACATGTAGAAACGGAGCAATTCCTTGTAAAATCAGGACCTTAAGACACAACGCAATATATAAAAAAACTATAAGAAAAACATTAATAATTGTAAGAACTAATACTTACATATTTTACATATTACTTATATCTACGATTTCTATTACTTTTAATATATTACACAGAAATCTAGATATTGGAGTTAATATAAACATCAAGAAACAATTGTCATTAATTCGATGGACTTCAGAAGGAAGGGTGGCATAGATAGGATACAGAAGTTTGGGACAGCTGAAAAATATATGAGGATGGGAGCCTTCGTCAAAGCCACATTCACACAAGGAGTGGTCCCTGACTCTGATGTTCGACAAGTAGTAAATATTACCCAATGTTCCGCCTGTTTGCAACGAGAAAACCAGGGGCGTCATGGAATCTCTGGATGAATTGCAACCTTAAATTACCTTTAAAAGATTTTGATGAGCTCCAGTTAGTTTTTCACGATTTATCTAAGCGGGATTTTGCAATAGATGAAAGATCTTGCGCTGAATATATCATAGAATGATTTTATATAATTTAGCAAATATACTTAGCAATCAAATTTTTTGCATTTAATATTTGCTAATCACTAAACCACAGGACATTAAAAAGTTTTTTATTTTTAATTATACGAGTATAACCCATGATAATATTTCAGGCTTGAAAAATATTATTTCTAAAATAAAATATAGCCTTTCTTACTTTTGGATCATGTCACTTTCCAAAGGCGAAAGCGTTATTAAAATCGGTTTAGTAAAAGTTTATCTAGTACAAACAAGCAAATAAACAAATCTTTCCTCCTTAAAGTATTAGTGTAATATGATGTAAATTAACCTGTGCAAAACTCCAGCTGCTTTGTCTTGCTCCATGTCGGGGATCTCCGGGCTATGCCCCGCTGCCTTCGACACCAACAAAACGATGAGACCCCACGCTTGCATGTTATTTTTTCCATTGTAAATTAAGTTTCTAAAATAATAAATGTATGTTAACTAAATAAATATAGCTTTCTGGCTATTCGAATTTAACAATATAAGAAAGTATAAAAACTTCGGAGCTTAATAAATGAAAATTAGAATGCACTTTTGAAATTATAAGACACTAGCGGCTTACCCTCGCTTCTAATAATATATATTATAAACTTTCATCAAAATCCATTCAATAGTTTTTGCGTAAAAGAGTTACAAAATCCATACATCCTCAAAAACTTTCGCATTTAAAATATTAGTAGGATTCAATTAAAAAAATGAATTCGTAAACAAAAATATGCTGAGTCATAGATAAATACTTACCTAAAAACTAATTAATCTATACAGATAAATAAAATTGGAGTGTCTGTTTGTAATATTAAAATAACCGCTTTTTACTAAATGCATATGGATGTATACACGGTACATATACCAAAACAACATTTTTTACAATTTTTTGTCTGTCTGTCTGTCTGTTTGTTCCGGCTAATCTCCGAAACGGCTAGACCGATTTTGACGGGACTTTCACTGGCAGATAGCTGATGTTATAAGGACTTAGGCCTACTTTACTTTTATTTTAGGAAAAGAATCAGGGTTCCGCGAAAAAAAATATTAAAACCCATGAAATTGTGAACAAAATCCGCGTACGGCATACGAACCCAAGCAAAACGAGGGTAAATCGCTATATAGTTTAAATGAATATCTTAGGAGAAGCAAGCTACTACTTATGTATACCTAAACATAGCTAACCGTGAAAACGTACCTAGGGACGAACGCGAGCGAAGTGAGCGTGAGTCGCTAGTTTTAAATAAATTTACTAAACGGAAAATCCAATAAGAATAGTAGATTGAGGAAAAAGAGGAGGAAGGATCCGTAGAATTTAAGTAAATAAATAAATAATACACAGCACCATCTAGTTCCATGGTAAGCATGGTAGCAAGGTTGATACACTACACATATTATATACCTTTAAATACATACATATTATAAACAAATATAAACACCCATGACTAGAGTACAAATATTCGTGCTCATCACAAATGAATGCCCCCGGCGGGACTCGAACCCGCGACCGCTGGCACAGCAAGTAGGGTCACTACAAACTGAGCCAAAAGTGTCGTAATACTAAATACTAATATTCAGTATAATAAAAAAAACTATGTAATGGCTGTTTCAAAAGGATTTTCAATTTTAGATCTTTAAAAATATTTTAATTGACTCTACAATATTTTCAAAGATGATTAAGTAGTGCTTTACAGTACTACTAGTCGATTACTTGCAGTGACACGCGATAATGCAAAATAAATAATTACTAGTATTACGAGAGATTACGTGAAGAAACCAATAACCATGTAACAGATCTATTTTTAACTAGGAAAATAATTTACCAATTTTTTTTATGTTGAAAATTATTTTAATTATTGTATTGTTATTTGATATTATATTTATTGTTTCTTTCGTTTTATAAAATAATTATAGCATTTTGATGTTTTTTTATAAATATTTAGGTAGGTATTCTGTTAACCAACGAAATCGATTTCTTCATAATTTAATTTAGATTAATTTAAAATATATCTTTTTTATTTAACTCTATACTGATTTTAATGAACTATAATATGTAATATTTTCTTTGCGTTTTTTTTAATTTATTTTCTAAATGATATCTTATCATAGCAATTTAAAACAAATGACAGAAAAATACTAACTTCGCAGTTTTAAGCAATGGATGATTACTTCCAACAAGCTTTCGCAAGTGTAGAGCTACGTTTGCTATTTCATCGCTTAACACCCATCTTAGGCTGAGGAAAGAGGTTGGGTAACCAACGATCTTCTCGGCCTCGCTCACTGCCCTGTTCCAGTCTGGTTTTGTGTTTTGTTGTGCAACAGCTCGTCGAGTGTCACTAGTACTAACTTCCCGTCTAGTACAAGGTCCCCATAGCTTCGCAACTAGGGCGCCAGATGGACTAACTTTCACTAAATCATATCTCACGGCAGCCCTCAATCTACTCAAACTCATTTTTGCACAAATAATTCAATTATTTAAAAAATACACAACTCTATAATTTAATATTGATAATTTGTTTTCAAATAAGTAAAAAGAACACGGGCTTAACAGAGACGTGTACGTTATACATTTACAATTGTAGTTTTAAATAAACCGGGCTATTGCAACTAAATGTTTCTGCGAAATTTAAAATATAATGTTTCGTAAAACACTTATAGTCTATAAGCGCGCCACATTACAAACGTTCAACCTTTGCCGCTAAAATATTTAACTGATGCGGATTGGTTGATTTTACAGCTTAGGTTGACGTCGTGAATAGATTACTGAATGAAAATAATGAATGAGCTACGAGATTAGGGTACGTGTGTACTAGCAACCTATGTAGTAGCAGTCTTTATGGGGTAATAAAATAAAAAAAAATATCAATATTATTTACATACATTGTGTTTATTAAAAAATTAGTCATTTTTATTATAATAAAACCAATTATTTTTATTTATTTAATAAGTAAATATTTTTATTATATAGCAACATCGGTATTAGACAACAACCAATCACAAGCCTTAATACAATCATTCATTCGTTTGGCGCTTTTTCCATTCGATAACGAAAAACCATTCGTTCCTGATTCATTCGAGATTCAATAATCAAAATTTAAATGACATATCAGTGAATCGTGAAATTCCGGCCTTTGTAGTCGGCTGTAAGGGGTCACTACGAATTGCCGGCTTTTTAAATTTTAAGTGTCTCAAGTTTTTTAAATCTTTCCTGGAACTTTCGTTTTTCTGACTTACTACAGATTTTGTCTGTGAAAGTGCAAACTTTACGGAGTGCATTTCCCAACCACTTTCATTCTACTATCGAACTTATTTTGAGGTATGTTAGCAGTACACTTCACAACAATTTATTTCCTTTTGATCCGAAAGGGTTGTCCACGTGTAGTGCTTACGTGTTTAACAACCGGTGTTAAATGTTAAGTCTAATATGATGATTTAATTTAAAAATTCATATTATAATTTATAAACAAATAATTACCGTCATAATAAGGCGCATAACAAGTCCTCGAAGGAATGTTACGTACACTTGATATTGTTTCAATAGAAACTGCGCAGTTTGAGCTATTGCATAGATAAATACTAAATACATGCAGGTACTTCTTACATGTTTAAAAGTTGCCATTAACTAAATTACAATAATATAGTCAATATGTAGATCTTAGATCTACAATATTAGATTATAATTTAATAAAAATATATATTCTTGCTTTCATATGCTCTATTTAAACACTGTCTACTAAAATCGTCAAATCAGCAGCTATCAAGGTTCAAGAACACAATCTTGAACCATGATAACACTATAGGTACCTATATTAATAATAAGTCAAGGTGAAGTTCATGGGTTAGAACATCTTTCTTCCTTGATGGGATATTAAATATTTACATGGCAAGTAAACTATTTTTCTATTGTATGGTAAATGGTTCTATCTAATGTAGGCGCTACATAGGCAGACAGTAATTAGAGTAATTGAGGTATAATTTTAATCCCAATCAAATCTTTAAAAATATGTCTCTTTATTTATATTTTTACAGCCAAAGTTTTATTTAATTAGCACTAAAGATACAACCTGGTTTTTACTTAAATAAATTATTTCAACATAATAAGGGTTGATAGTGACTGATAAATTAAATCTGAATAGATGTAGTATATACATTTGATAAGGTAAAAAATGTATTTTACAAAAAATATCTTTAATTATTTCGGTACACATGGACCTTATTAAGTTATCCCATTATATAATCCCATAAACATTATAAATTAAAGTTTGTATGGATGGATGTTTGTTATTTAATCACACCAGAATGGCTGAATAGGTCTGAATGAAATTTGGCACAGAGATAGATAACTTCTGGAATAGCACATAGGTTACTTTTTATCCTAGAAAAATTTAACTATGGGATAGTTTTGTTTTTGAATAAATCTTTATAATAATATATTAAATATTGCGGCTCACCCGTAGATTTTTCTTGGATAAAAAATATGTGTTTTTTCGGACTATTATTTTATCCAGATCCGATCATCCGTTCTGGTGTGATAGTTCACATTTATAATATTAATATGGATTATTCACTACATATTTAGCCTTCGTGTTATTCCAGGTCATAATATGTGTACTAAATTTTATTCAAATCTGCCGAGCTATTTAAGTGGGAAGGAGTAACAAACATACACACATATACAAACTTTTACATATGTAATAGTAGTTTAGTTACTTAACTGAGTGTAATCTAAATTGATCTCAAATCCCACATTCATCCCAGAATTGAACTTAAAACTTATAGCAAAGTAGATGTAGCTTTATTTTTTTATTAAAATTTACACATAAAATTATCAGTATAATTAATTCTGTTTAATATATAAATATATTTTCTATTAAAAAAAGTCCTGATTCAACTTTATTTTGTACCTTTAAGAGTAAATCTAATCAAGAACAAAGATATTTTAATAATTTTCTATATAACCTTGGAGTCACCTTGCAATGGTTTTTATAGGTATCAGGTATTTATATATTTATTCTTCTAATAAATATTTCATTTGATAGTGGCCTGACACTGGATAGTTAACCTAACATCATTGGAATCTTCAGGCGGCTCTGTCAAACCATTACAAGATTTCTGCTGTTAACAAACTATAAAATTGAATGTGAACTCTTGCCAAATAATAGGTCAAAAACAAAAACAAGTTAAAAATAAAACTTAAAAAACATGTTGATAGCTTATTAAATGGAAAATTATGGTGGTTTATCAGTTACATTATTATGTTATGGAAGGAACTATTACCTGCTCGGTGGACAATGGTTTCTGCAAAAAAAAAAAACATTAAAGCAGTTTTGGTTAATTTGATGACTCCATAAATTACTGAGCATTTTAAAAGGATATCCTTCACCATAAAAGCTAAAGACACTGGGCTAAAATAACGCATATGTAAATGTGATAGAGATATCATCTTAATTCGAGATAAGACTGCTGTATGTGTAAATAATTATTTGCAAACAAGATAGTACCTGTCCCATTATAAACAGAATGTTTACGGTCTTTGGCAAACACTACAAATAAGTTTTTTCACAAATATATTTATATGATTTGATTCCCCATACAAACTTTCATCCCCATTTTCACCCCCTTAAGGGATGATTGCCGGGATAAAAAGTATCCCATGTCCTTCCCAGAATCTCATATTATCTTCTTCCCAAATTTCATTTAAATCGGTTCAGTAGATTCACAGATTACCCCCTACAACGTCACAAACTTTACCTCTTTATATAAAATTAGTATAAATAAAATATTTCTAACAGGTATGGAGTGGGAAGGGCCGCCCAAGCAAGGCTTGTACGACCCTCAGAACGAGCACGAGGCTTGCGGTGTTGGCTTTGTAGTTGCTATCGACGGAAAACGTTCTCATAAAGTAAGTAAACCAGTAGTATAACTTAGTACTGAACAGTGTATATTATTTTAAAGATACATTGATGATGTTATTCATCAATCGGAGATTAGATATATAATTTAGATATATATAATATAGAAGAAATAAATACAGATACAAGTTTTGGTAAAAATACATTGGGTACAGACAGGTGTATGTAAATTTTCCACTTAGGTAGATACTACTTTTGGTATATTAGAGTATTTATATCTAGTTTGATAAAAACTTCCTTGTAACATGTAATTTTATAAACAACATTGGCGAAGGTCTAATTAGGTAGTTTATTGGATTGTCATGTATTTGACATTGAATTAAGCTTTAGTAGCGTTATTCTGATATGAAATATCGTTTTAAGTGGTCATAATTTTGTTCTTGTAATGTCGCACTGCTAACACAAGACTGTATCAACTCAAAAAAAGACGAAATCGAGATAACTCATTCTTGTTGTGTAAAATTTAATTCTCTACGCGTCAATAAAACAGTCACTAAAATAGTTCAAGAAACAATTACGAGATGGCGTTATAAGTCACTGTTCATGATTTACCGGCTGTTATTAGACCCCGCGCAACATTGCGTCATCTTTAGTTACGGTTAAAATTTGAGTGGTGAGGACGTGTCGCTTGGCGTAATAGACCGCATTATTTTGAATTGCTGCGTTATTGCTGAATCAGGTATGTAAAAATTGATGTATTTTTACGACTTAATACGTTATTGATGATTGAAACCTTATTATAAAGTCGGTGTATTTCGAGTTGTTACATTATTGTTGGTTAACAAGGAATTGATTTGAAGTGATATTATGAATAACGACGTTCTTGTTGGTTTAGTTAGTAATTTTAGACTTAATGCAGTCTTGTTGAAAAAAATTTGTTTACTAACTTTTATGGGGTAAATTATTAAAATTTCAATAATATAATTGCTGTTACTAATAGTACTTAAAACCATACGTTGAATCAGTTATCTTAAAGTGAAAATAAAACATTTCTCCATGATTTACAAAATAATTTTGAGTTACCACATCCTAGGTGACGAAAACATATTTTCGCTTCGTAAATAGGTACATTACTTTTTGTTTATTTGTAGCATGAACCGTGGGCGTCTTCTGGTAGATATGGCGACCAAAACGACCTCCATCGATGAAACGGACAAGGAAAATAATATTAACGGAGAAAACACTGCCTCTGACCAAAGTAAATACTACATTTCACCCCTGCACAGTGATCAGAGTGATTTCGACGATTCGGACTGCGACCCTCATTTTATTCCTGGGTCAACAGGTAATGTTCCCCGTTTACTTCAAGGTGAAGCCACGAGACCTCCAAATAGTTCTTCCTCAAGTAGCTCTTCTGCAAGTAGTTCCAGTTCATTCATTGCTTCTACTAGTGGATCAGTAGGTCAAATAACTACAGAGGCAAATGCTTCAGAGCTACAGGAAATCGTACGAGGCAAGAAAAGGGTGAGAAATGAAAAGAATTGGAAAAGTAAAATTGCTAAAACACTTCGAAACACAGGTAAAGACTACATATCAAGTGTTAAAAAACAAGTCCCAGCAAGGAAGATGGGACCGTTGTGTGGAGATAAATGTCGATTAAATTGTCGAGCAAAAATAGATGAGACCTCGAGGCAAGACATTTTTAATGATTACTGGCGTTTGGGAGACTTGCAAAAACAAAGACAATTTATAATAGCTCACACTTCACAAATAAAACCAAAATACAGATACTCATCTACTCAAAATTTCCGCAAATTAAATACTGCATTTTATTTCGAGCTAAATCACACTAATATTAGAGTTTGCAAAACATTTTTTAAAAATACTCTCGCAATAAATGACAGACCGATTGCTACTGCATTATCTAAAAAATCAGAGACTGGTTTTGTAGAGGGTGAATTACGCGGGAAACATAATAATCATCGCACTGTTGATCCAGAGGTCTACGATAGCGTGAAAAATTTTATAAATAGCGTACCACGTATTGAATCACATTACCTTAGAGCCCAGACATCAAGAGAATACATTTCCTGTGAAAAATCTTTAGCTGACTTATACAGGGATTACAAAGATATTCGTACAAAAGATAGCCTACCGTTTGCATCTCAATCTACTTTTAACCGTATTTTCAATAGAGATTTCAATATTTCATTCCACATACCAAAGAAAGATCAGTGTGATCTATGTGAAAGTTTTAACAATGCTAACGAAGAAGGGAAACAGAAAATTATTCAAGCCTATGAAATTCATTTAAAAGAAAAAGAACTGGCCAGAAGGGAGAAAGAAAAAGACAAGACTAGGAACGATAATACAATTATTGCTGTGTACGACTTACAGGCTGTCATGCCGGTACCAAAGGGCCAAATATCAGTTTTTTACTACAAAAGTAGAATTAATTGTTTTAACTTTACTGTAAGCGACCTACATGCTAAAGACGTTGAATGTTACTTCTGGAATGAAATCGAGGGAAAACGAGGTGCCATTGAAATAGGAACATGCATTTTAAATTATTTAGAAAAGATTACACAGAATAAACCAGAACCAGTCGATGTGATTTTCTATTCCGACAACTGCTGTGGACAGCAAAAAAATAAGTACCTCTTATCAGCCTACGTATATGCAACACAAAAATTTAACATAAGTAGTATCACCCACAAATTTTTGATTAGAGGTCACTCTCAAAATGAGGGTGATAACGTACATAGCGTTATTGAAAAACAAGTGAAGCGTTTCCTTAAATCAGGACCTATCTATGTTCCGCAGCAATATGCCACCTTAATTCAAATTGCTAAAAAGACCGGACAACCCTACAAAGTTACTGACATGACCCACGATAAATTTGTTGATCTTAAACTTCTTCAAGAGCAGTGGGGCAGTAATTTCAACGTAAACGAGGATCGAAACCAAGTGAAATGGCATGATATTAAGGTGCTCCGTGTTGAAAAGGAAAATCCTATCACTTTTTTCTATAAGAATTCTTATGAAGATGAAAATTACCATAAAGTTTTTGTACGTAGTTCACGACGGTCTGGAAACCAATCGCAAATATTTTCTATTGGTTTGTCGCCAGCATACACAAGCCAGATACCCTTAAATCAGAATAAAAAAAGGGATATAAAAGAACTGATTGATAAAAATATAATTCCGAGGACCTTTTATGAATCGTACTATCGAGATTTGATTGAGTAATTCGAACGACTAACTATTAGTTAGCACCTATCATAATTATATTATTTCAATTCGGTATTCTATGTTGCTTTGAAGCATTTAATTTTGTGATTTGTGATTTAAGACTGAAAAATAAGTAATTAAGAGACTTTTGTTCTTGTTTTGTTTTAAAAGGATTATTTTGTTATTTAAATATAAGTCTAAAACGTTTGTATAACATTTTGAATTCACAAAGATTCATTGTGTGATTTTCGGATTGATAAGATTAGTGATGACTTTTTGTAAAGTGAGTGATTACTATTGCCTAAGAATACATTTTCTTTTTGTTTTGTTTAAAAACTTTTTTTTGTTTAATTATTAGTCCAAAATGTTTGCAATGTTGTTATGTTAATAAGAATTTACAAAGATTAGTGATTATTTGTAAAATGACTGAACAAGAAATGCCTAAGAAGAATAAATAAAGAAGAAACTTTAATTAATATATTTTGTAAGTGCCATAATTATAGTTTTTTGTAATTATTTGTATGGTTTCTTTTGATAAATACAATATTTGACTTCTATTTTGCTTTATTTGTGCCCTAACCATAGTCTCTAAAATAACAGATCTAAAGAAAAAGTATACTAACTCAAAATACGTTACCTAAAATTATTCATTGTTAAATCAAAATAAATCGTAGGAAGTCAAAATTATATCACTTATAACTACGCAACTAAAAATATATTTTTTTTTTTTTTAATTTCTCACACAATAGTGTATTAACTCCAAATTTGGAAATAACTTGATAACCCGCAATCTCAGAGATTACTCATAATTAAAGAAACCCCTTAATTGTATCACTTATTTTAAAACACTGTTCACTTTTTTACAATCGTTTACAGGAAACTAGTAATCAGTTTTCCATCATTTCTGAAAAAAGCTTCATTTTGAGTTGATACAGTCTTGTGTTAGCAGTGCGATGTCTTAGATGTCATCTGCACATGTGCAGCTATTTACAGGTGTTTGTCGCACAGATTTCAATTAATGATCTGATATAGGTAGCTAGAGATAGGTAGATTTTCTTTATAATGGTAACATGTTATATGATTTTTTAATTATTTTTAAGTGTGTCAATGTATTCACGTGTTCAGAGCCTTTTATAACGTCCATCGCTAGGCACAGGCTTCTCCTTATGAGAGATTGATAAAGCCATATCTGTCCAAGGTTTTAATTTCATCCATATCCGTTCAAGGCTTCACTCATGCTTCAGTAAAATCTTCCAAACGTCTTAACATCACATTTATAACATTACATAATAGGATGTTTTATTTCCATTGTAATAGATCGTTCGCGATGCTGAAACCCTCGCAAAACGTATGGAACATCGCGGCGCGTGCGCATGCGACAACGATACAGGAGACGGTGCAGGAGTTTTAACTGCTATACCGCATCAATTCTACTGCGCTCAACTTAGGTAAGTTATGTGAAATTTTATTACTTGTTATAAATTGTTTTAAACACTGAACATGGATAACTAGTTCAATACCGATTTTTTCCAAGCTAAGCTAAAAGGCCCAAATTATGAATACGCCCAAAGACGGTAAAGATTTAAATTCTAAAAATTAAATACTTAAAAAATTAAAAAAACTGATATGTCTAAATACCGTTACAAACTGATTAAGTATGTATATAATGTATGTATACTAAAGATAATGTTAATTTTATTAATATTACGTAACGGTAAGAAACAAAATTAAATCAAAAGAAAACATTGGCGTTGTGCCACGTTCAGGTTACAATGGGCTCGCTTTACCTGGCATAGTTCCAACGCTTCCTTTGACAAATCGATTCCCTGGAAGCTGCGGTTTGGTTGTATGAAGACGGTCTTAAAGCTCTATCGATTCTATTGTGCTATTTCTTTAGTCGATACTTATTATAAGTTTTCAATTCAAATATTACATTTTAAGCAATTCGATTTTTTGTTTGCATCGTATTTTGTATTTTTGCAATAAAAAAATGTATATTTTTTTAATATTTGTTATAATATAAAGTCCGTTTTTTGTACTACAATAAACCTAGTTATAACCGATCATATGTGCACGATAATATTATTTAGCTTTAAAGACTTGGGCAGATATAAACCTATATATTTTATCACATATTGGTAGCGCAGTTTTGTAATACGACCTTCAATGTAAAGTATAGTTTGTGGTTTACCAGTCTATTATATTACATCCGATAGGGATGTGTACTTAGTAAACAGGTATTAATTACCTACTGATAAGATGTCTAGGAGATAGATTAAAGATTTTAAAGTAATGATGAGAGATTTTTAAAGTTTATGTGATACGTATTTGCTTAGTAAAAAAAAACTGTCTTCAAAAAAACAGTAAAAAGTAAAAAAATACTGATTGGTAGTTTTCATTTAGCTGCTATAGATACCTAATCAGATATTTTAGAAGTCGGCTTGCTTTTATTTATATCGGCTGGCACTGAATTCGAAAATATTTGATTTGGTATCTAAATTTAAATGAGACCAACTTGAAAGTATACAAACAAAAGTTGACCAAATCCGTTAATAAATGAAGAAGTTCTGAGGTAACAAACAAAAAAACAGCCGAATTGAAAACCTCCTCCTTTTTGAAGAAGTCGGTTGAAAATAATACGCTAAAGTGTAGATCCGATCGCTGTCATCCGCATTCCTTCTACTGCAATTTTTTTGAATTAACTGATTAGCTAAGCATTCTAGAGAAACAGTTCTGTTCAGTGTACAATTTAGAACTTAGAATATGTTTATGTATTTGCTATTTGATTTTTTTTTTTAATTACAATATTATAATTAAATTTACGGTTATAAGCGTATAGTATAATTTACTTTGCCAAAGTCAATTTGAATAAAGAAATAACGATGATACTACTAATTTTAAAAGTCTGGCAATTTTCAATATACCTACCTATAATTTTCTGTTTATGTTCATAATCATTTTTCATCCAAATAATAATTCTATTACGAAATTGCTTGTTATTTTAATAATTGTAGGTACGTATAAACTATAAATTTGTAATATTTTCATAAAAGTTGATAAAGGTGTATTTGAAGCATAAAGTGGAGAGCCTTATTTATACCTATGTATGTTATTTGGGTCCATGGTCATCTTATTGATGCGGGACAGCAAATTTTGTTATTTATTATATTTTACTGCTAATTCTGAGTTCACTTTATTATGACCTATTCGGTTCCAAAGTATATTTAACGAAACTCGAATAGAACCGTTCATTCTTCATATTTATAGTCAGCCTGTCCCAATCAAAACTATTGTCGTCTGACCCACTGTACAAGTAGATAATAACAACGTCCAGTTTCTAACTACGCAGTTTAGAAAGACGTTATTTGTGTAGAAAAACAGCAAAATTAGATTTGCTGTTATATATACATATTATAATAAAATTCTGAGTCGAATCTGTACATTAAATATTTTTGGAAAATCTTATTGAAATAGTTATTATTATCGATACAGAGTCCGAATCTATAGTTTTTTTGTCTGTCTGTCTGTGACCGCATCACGAGAAAACCACTGGACAGATTTTGATGAAATTTTAATGATAGCTGGTTATCCGGGTATAGGATACTTTTTACCGCGGGAAAATATCTCATATCTGAGAAATCTATATTAAACGTTAAAACGTAACTAGGGACAAATCCGAACCGGAGGAACCCGAAAGCGGAGCGAGGGTGCGTCGCTAATTTAATATAAATTATATAGTACCATCGAACATCGTTAGCTAGTTAGCTGGTTTGTTCGTTAAAGGCCACGCAGTTACCTGCTAGCACATGATTTTTGTAGTAGGTACTTACTATCGATCTACCCTCGCTTTGCTCGAGTAAGTCATTAGGTCCCTAACGGTAGCTTTTACGTAATCCAGCTTAGCTATCTGTGTATCAAATTTCATCCAAATTCGTCCAGCATTTCTAGCGTGAAGGAGTAACAAACATACACACAAATACAACTTCCGCATTTAAAATAGTTATCCGACATAACAATTATGTACATTAAAAGTGAAAAATAAATAATTTTTATTCCGTAATACGTCCTCATTCCCTTGGGATATTAGTATGTTAATATGGGGCGTGCCTTAAATTAAAAAGGTTGGGATATTTCTTCGTATACAATACTTTTATAGGATTGTACTGTGAGCTATAACTCCCTATGAACGTTGAATGAATGAATGTCCTTCTGATATTTGGACCACGGTGGCCAATCTCACTGAGATTAGTCAGATGCGCAGGAGATATTACTGGGCTCTTACTGAGAATTTCTTGACAGAAAAATTCAGTAGCTAAACATGGCCCGACTCGTGACTCGAACCCAGGACCTCGGTATCTGCGGTCGTACATGCTAACCACTAGACCACCGAGGCAGTTAACTCTATAAATGTTACCATATCAATGTTGATTCTATACATTGCAGTGTCGTGCGTGTACAATTCTCTCAGAACAGCCGCTGCTAATTGAGTTTACACTCTTACAATGATTCAAGGACGTATCGAATACTGTACCTAGTTCGAGTGTTTGTCATTTGACAGTCATTACAAATTGCAGTGTTATTGATATTACATATTCTATATAATAAAAATGAAACGCCGTTTGTTGGTGAGCACATCACGTGATAACGGTTGAATTGATTTGGCTACTTCTTTATACATACCTACTCATATATTTAAGGAGGGAGAAACTGAAAGTGCCCTTTTATGCAATTTTTAGGACAACGTCCTTTCGTTCTAGTAAACAAATAAAACAGCAATATTGAATATTGATGCGTATTTAATAATTGAAGCCCACTGCCAAATTTATTGGCTTTTTTTTTATTTTTGTAACTTATCCTTAGCCCAATTTTTATTTTTATTTTAAATATAATTTATATTCTATGTTATGTATCAATTTTGTTCTAAAACGATAATATATAATGCACTTAAACGACAGCTGAATAATTAAATTCCAATAAAACTTAATATCACTAACATTTACGGAATGCTTCTCCAGCGTGGAACCAAGCAATAATAACTTGGGGGGCCGTGTCACCCCTTCTGCCGTATTCAGGTCACGAGTATTATATCCTCGTAAGTGGTTGTTCCTGCAAGACGCTGTCGTATTAACACTCGCTATTCTAGTAGCTGAAAAATATGTCCTTTTCAGTTTTGTTTTTATATTTATTATACATTAGCTAACTCTACAGACTTGGTTCTGTCCAAGCAATTTTGCCAAAAAATGTCCAAGCAAAAAGCAGATTTTGGAGATTGTACAAAAATCCTATAGAAAAATTGGGAAATTCGGGCTAAATTTCTCAATTTCCTGGACCACTTTTAAAAAAAATTCTCCTAAAACCCTTATTCAATTTATTAGAAACACTAAAAAATCATTTAACCAAATTGGTCTCAGTTTTTCTAATAAATCGTTAAATACATTAAAATATGTATTGTTCCATCTATCACGATGTACCTACGTTTTATACAACATTGTATTCCCTATGACTTTTTCGAAATCATAAAAACAAGTTTTTGAGTTTTTACTGATAATATTTATTATGCCTCGTTAGAAAAGATCATTGTAACAATGTTATAAATTATTAGTAACACTAGCGGCTCGCTCTCACTTCGCTCGGGTTCGCCTCTAGACAAACAAAAACAACTGTACATTTTTCCGGGACTAAAAATGAAGCCTATTTGTTATTCTGATGAATGAACTATATTATTGTAAAGTTTCATTTAAAATCCAATCAGTACTTTTGTGTACTAAGCTGTATAAGTTACTATAGTTTTTTAACTATCCCACGGGAACGCTTTAATTTTCCGGGATGAAAAGTTTTATTTAAATCGGTCCAACAGTTTCGGAGATTAGCCCGTACAAACAGATAAACAGACAAAGAAACAAAAAAATTGTAAAACCTGGGTTTGTTCTATTTCTCTTCTTACATCCGACTCGGTTTTTAGCAAATTTTTTTCTATGACCAGACATTCGACCTCTACAGTTTTATAATACATATGTATAGATATTGTATAATATTATACAAGGACATTTCATACCAACGATATACATACACACATATTATGTTTATTAAAAAAAGTAAATACATATGTGAATTTGTGAAATTTGATATTTATTTAATAAATATTTTCATATTTTTTTTTCTTAGAATATAATAGTAGATTTTATTTCTATAAATATTATGTACAAATAAATTATGTACAATTTAAATACTTCAAGATAAGAAGAAATAATAATAAATTATTCAGTTCTTACCTAGGCACTTACATGTTTTAATGATAATAATATTATGCAATATTGCATAAAATATCCCAACTAAGTTTGTTCTGTTACCTCATGAGATAATCGATGGTATGTTGCTTCTTATTGGAGGATTTTACTGCAGTTTCGGTTAATACAATAGAAATAATAGAATAATTGAATATTTCATATGAAATCAAGAAAGAGAATAAAGCTAAACAAAGGCTTGTTTTAGTCAAGCAAAGCTTCGATACTTCATCTTACTGTTCAATGTTCATGTAAATTTCAATCTATCAGTTTTTATTCGTAAATAAATAACATTTTTGACGGGCTTCAAAAAAGGGGGAAATACTCATTCGAGTACTATTATTTAATTACTAGCGGCTCACCCTAGCTTCGCTCGAGGTCTAGAAAAACAAAAACAAATCCATCCCACGGGAACCGTACATTTTTCCGGGATAAAAAGTAGCCTATGTGTTATTCTAATGTATGAGCTATATTGTAAATTTTCATCAAAATCCGTTCAGTAGTTTTTGCGTGAAAGAGTAATCCATACATCCTCACAAACTTTCGTATTTATAATATTAGTAGGATGTAGGATACATTAGAAAAATTTTCGTAGAAATAGGTACCTAAAGTACGCTTAGATTTAGTAAGACAGCGTGTCCAGAAAAAGATTGTTATTGATCGCAGACGCTTGGCTTCGCGGTTTATTTTTAGCACTGAATGGTCATTGTTCTGATTGCGAAGCGTTCCCATTAAGATAATTATTTTATTTTTATGAGACGTTTATATAACAGCTCTGACAATCGCGCCATAAGGTGGAAAATTACTATAGATGTGCATATTTATTTCATAGGTACGTCATATAATATGAATCATTTTGTCTACACAAAATTATATTAACTTAGTCTTAAAAAAATATGATTCTGGATAATACAAACTTGAACTATAAATATTTTCTATCGCATGTATGATTGCCAAAAAAATATATGAAAATAGAGCCATTTATCATAGGTATGTCGTGAATAATTAAAAAAAAATACTTATTTTTTTTTTAAAACGTTGAATAAATCAACAATACTTATCAACAATAATTAGAATGTACAATGAACTGACAAGTCCTAGGAAATAGATATTCATTTTATCGAAAGCTATTAATGTATTATATAATTGTTCAGGTATTATCGATATACATAATAGGTAGATATCACTAGACTTATTTAATCATATAGTTAATTAACATCAATACGTGTATCTGAAGGCTAAGCTTGCGGTTGGGGACTAGATTAGTTCATACGATGAATGTTTATGTGGACAACGAAGATAATTGCTTCAGAATTATATAAAGCGCCTCATTGGTAAGCAAATATAGCAAATATTATTATGATAGGTGTTAACGGAGAATACTTGTTCTCCAGTGTTTACTGTAGTTTACTGATATCAAATAAACTTGTATTATAATGTTTGTTTATTGCGTAAAGGAAGAGATGATTATAAAGAAGAAAAGCCTAACGTTTAAAAGATTTATATAAGTTATCATATTCTAAGGCGGAGAGAGTATTTGTTTTTATTTACACGTCAGATCGCTAGATTTCATTGAACTGTTTCAAACCGTTTACTATTCCCATCTTAATGATTATAATTTATTTTATTGATACTTCAGATAACAGTAATTGGTATAATTGTAACTGTTTTCTTAACGATAACATGGAGTAGTAGAAGTGTACTCTGCTCTAAGTGGGTAAATATTAGCTCACAGAGACAATAGCCGGAAAAACAAAAGCATTCATTCTCTGCTTCTGTTAGGACTACAAAGCAATGAAGTATGTGTATAACAAAAAAATTGGAAAAATTCATGCATTTTTAAGCAAAAGTAAGAACCTTGAACGGCTTTAGACATGAAAAAATAGTACTGATTGGTTTGAAACAAAGTAGAACTAACTAGTTCGTATCTAGTTAACACCAAGTCTAATCTCTTATTCTTTAAATAAATGTAATAAAATAAAGCAAGTCTAGTGCAAACTATTTAAATATTACACGCTATTATCTTTATACATATTCATTACAATGCAATAATACTTTAAGTTTAAAGCATACAATGATCCATACAATCCATTTGTTGATTTTGTTAAATTGAGTAAGTACAAGGAATTAAATGTTTTTGTTTTTAGTACCTATATTGAAAAAAAAAACACAAAATGACAGAATTAAATAAAAACATAAGTACGTTTTTTGGTCAGGCAATCAACAAACTTAGCCAAAGGGTAAAGTTTAATGTTTCATTTAGTACGATAATTGAAAGCTTATTTTATATTACATGCTCACAGTAATTAATTTACTAGAACCTATTTGAAGTCTGACTCAACAGCTCGCTTTTATAATTATTATTATCTACTAAAAACCTATTTAATTATAAATAATCACGAACATAGAACCAACACGTTTTAGTTTACGTCTATGTCGCGGGACATACCTAGTACCGAAGTAATGGCAAAATTTATGGATTTTTAGCTCATGCACGACGTGTAACCCTGAACTGCAGTGTTTTATCTTTCCGATATCTCTGTAATATTTAGAGCTAGATATTATTTTGTCTTTTACTATATTAACAATATCTGGTACGTTATTTTATCATCACAACGGCAGTTATAAACAACTAGCGACTCGCCCTCACTCCGCTCAGGTTCGTCATTAGTAACGTTTTAACGGTTAGTATATATTTATCAGAGATGAGATATTTTCCCGCAGTAAAAAATATCCTGTAGGTGTGTTGACCCGGATAACCTTCATACCAAATTCCATCAAAATCTGTCCAATGGTTTTCTCGTGATGCGTTCCCAGACAGACAGACAAATTACAAAAATTAATCTTCATTTTTTGAAGTTTAATACTTCTTTTGGCGCGTTAGGGTATAAATGATGAGAGTCAATTTTTACGATGCGACAGAATTAGACTACAGTATGAAGTTAGTCGTTATTAGACTACGGTATGAAAATAGTCAGTATAAAATTGAAACTCCCTTTAGTATAGTGTATGCGTAAATTTTCAATTCAGATCAATTTCATTGTTAATGACAATGCCAATTTTTTATCTTGTACGTAACTAAGTTGACATAGGGTATTATTCAATAAAACTGTATTAGGGTGCCTCTTAAGACAATAAAAAGATTATAAGATAGGTACATCTGATAAGACCCGAACACCACGAGGCCGTTTCGTGGATACTGACCTTTTTCGGCAAATGCACTTTATCATTTGTTTACATTTTAGATACTGGGGTCGTAGAGTTAAACTACGTAAAAATATTTACGTCCTGTTTTTATTATGTCGTGTTTTTTGTACATATTCATTATAAATATTTCGGTTATACATATTTTGTTTTTAGCTTGCCATTTGAATTTAGTATGTTCTGTCAACTGTCAGTACGTATAATAACGTACCTACTGACAGTTTAATTTTGTATGGAACTTTAATAATTTGTTGAATGCTTGTTACTTAAGCTTAGTTTAAATAGTTAATTATAAATAGTAATTTAGTATTTATAATATATCTTTGATTTCTTTACATTCTATAAATGATATGTGAAATAGGTAGAAAAGTTCGCCTTTATATAGCGAGAGGTAATTAAAACTATGAAAAATCCAAATGGCGGATTTTAGGCCCCAATTTATGGCAAAAAAAATTTTTTCCTTCCACTTATCGAACGAGGTATCAAAATGAAGGTTTTTAAAAAATGATCACAATATATTTACAACTTATATGTTTAAAAATAATCTGAAACAGCAAACTGTTACATAAAACTCAAGCTGTGTAACTGGTGAACACTAAAAAGCTGTAAATGAAAATTTAATTTACAAAAATGAAAAACTCTTCTGCTTAAAAAGCGGATTTAAAAAGTCGGAGATGCAATTGCGTCGGCCTATTACATGTACTCGCAACAAGCTTAAAACATTTATGTCTCCGAGTTCCGAGTGATCTTGTTTCTTTTTTTTTTAGCATTTCAGGGATTTTTGTTATTTTATTTTTATCTTCCTAATTGTTGACGCACGATCATTCATTTTAATTAAATTAAAAACATCTACTTAATTACTTATCATACCGCAAGGGATTTATTAGCGTTATTAATCGGTATTTGGTAATCTCTAATCTACATATAATTCAAATATGACTGAAATCAGAGTCGAGGATAATAAAAGATATATTGAGCTCCCAAGTATTTTAAGTACCCTGACGACTAATTTCCGAAGGTATTTTTTTTTGTATGAAATTATAGGTATATCCAATGTTATTGCATAAGAAGTTATTTACAAAATAAAAAAATACATCTATGTATTGCTATATATTTATTTATATTTATAATACAATGTTTATTCAAGTAACAGAAAACCTTTTTTTTTACTAAAATTATCTGACGGAGAAACAGGCATGGAAGATTATTTATTAGTAGGTACTTAGTAAAAAAACTTATAATTAAAAAGATATATATCTATAAGAAATAAAGAACTACAGCTTTGCCTTCTTATAATCTTTTTTAAAGCGATACATATGTATGTATATATTAAATATATTTTGAGCTTCTTGAAATTAACATAAAATTAAGCACAGATTGTCATTATACAAATACCCACCTAACTGCAACAAATAGGGCACTAATCGCAGTTTTGCAACTTGTAGTGTCGCTAAAACAGTAGCTTTCTGTTTATTTGATATTCGACTAGTTTTTATGCATAGTGGGATATTTAAAATTTGTTTAGTTATCTGTCTTGCGATCACTCGGCTATCTGTTGATATTAATCGAAACAATACAATAGTCGGGGATATAGATAAAAAATGAGTGCATGTAACTTTTCGCGCGGTTTTTTTTTTTTTTTTTTTTTTATTTTTATGGTATTCAGTGATAAACGAGCAGACAGTCCACCTGATGGAAAGCGATAGCTGTCGCCCATAACACCTACAGTTCATGCAATTAAGTTTTATATAACAAAACTGCAGAACCGCCGGTGCGTTATCACTGTGAGGACTAAGATGTTATGCCTCTTGCCTGTAATTGCGCTGGCTACCTTATCCTTCAAACCGGAACACAACAATGCAATCATTGTTGCTTGGCGGCAGAAATAGATAAGGGGGTGGTACCCATCCAGTCGGACTCCTCAGGCTTGACAGAGTCCTACCACCGGTTTTACCGGTTGAAGTAAAACTTCTTTGACGCTGTGGCAGATACCGCAATTAAATTAAAACAAATTAAAATAGAAATATAATATTTTTTTGATGTTATTAATAATAAAAGCTCTCATTTTCTCATTCACTCATTTTTCCAATGTATTGACTTACACCTCAGTCACGCCTAAAGAAGTTTTACTTCAAAAATAATATTATATTTGCATTGATAACAACTTGACTTATTATTCTCTCACTTTGTTTTTTGCTCTTGATCTTAATATCTCTTATAAAACCAGTACTGTCTATACAATCCTATCTTAACCAGTTATATCTTACCAGTAGATTACAGAAGAGGATTTAATGATAATTAATATAATTATAATGATTACGACTTGTCTGTCTCACGTCGCTCGATTTCTGTTGATTATAATCGAATCTAAAATATTTTATTAATCACCAAAAAAGGTAGGTATATTTATAAATAAATAATGTACGTATTTGGACGTCTATTGCAGGTCCCACAATCAAAATATATCTAATAATGCACGGAAGTGATAACAATGGTTAAAATGTATTGCACGAGTGGTAAAGATAACATAAGTACAGAATCATGCGCTATGCACGTCGTAAATTCTATAAAACATCAAGGCTATGTTAATGCAATCAATGTGAAGCCAAGAAAATATTACATCTAATTATCTTTTCATTATACGCACTATAATTTGATACCTAAACCACTACTATATATATTTTAAATAATTTGAAACATAACTAATAATTTAGAAATATCATAATTATTTTTAATACGCAGTAAACAGCGTGCATTAATAACAATCACGCTAACAACTAACATTATTGCCACTAGGCACACAAGTCCCACAGGTATTCATAACAAAACGACACATTATGACTAGAATTTAAAATTAATACTAGATACTATCTAGATTTTTCTAATTCGCAATATATTTACATGGGAGATTGTTACATACGGTATGTTTCACTATAAATCACACTTACATTTTCACTATAAATTATTACCAGCAAATGCTTTCTCAAGAATTTAATTGTACGCCAACTATATATCTAGCGATACGGAGACTTATGTCATTTTAAAAGCTTAGAATATTTAAATCTTATCAGGCTTTTTGTTATTTTTCTTTTTTTTATAATATAAAAAACTAGCCTCATAATCTGGCTTCGCTCGGAAGCTTCCCTAAATGCTTTTGTGTTACTCCAGCTCACAGTCAAAACTTTCGCATTAATAATAATAGTGGAATATAAAAATATATATTTTTAAATAATTGTCATCAATGTCAAATTTATTCAGTTGCAGTTCAGGTCTGGAAATATTTAATATATGACTCATCGCGATTTTTTTATCATATGTAATATGTATATATTGATTTATTGATAAAACAAATAAATAGAAGCTCGTTGGCAAGCTTTGTAGTTTATAGCTAACAGCATATTATGTTATTCCCACGCAATGTCATTTGTTAATTAATTTAAAAACAAATATATACAAATAAAAAGATTCTAAATAAATATTTCTCAATATGGTCATTCAGAAAAATGTCATACTTCTCAGCACACATATTTATATCTTCATTGTAGCATTGTAATGTCGGGTAAATTTTATTAATAAACTAGTGCTCGCCCTCGCTTTGATGCTCCTAGGGAATCTTGTTTCTATTCTATTAAAAATTGAAGCAGAGCAAAAGCTGTACGTAATCCATATTAAAACACGTTGAATTTCTCAGAGCAACTGACAAGAGACAGATTATATTATAGAATAGTACAACCAATAGGAATATTTTGTTACAGATAATGTAATATCTATGGCATACATTGTAATACCCCCACTTAACAAAATAAGACTAACACATTTTCAGTTTCTTACATGTGACAAAACAGTAATCTAAAAAACATTACTAATTTGAAATTACTCCAATCATATTTAGAAATTTATAATGTTTAATTGATAATAAACCCTTCGTTAACAAGTCAGCAGGCATTTCTTGAGTAGAGATATATTCAATTTCAATAAACTTATTTTTAACAGCATCTCTAACATAGTGGTAGCGAACATCAATATGTTTAGATCTATTATGTGACTGATGACTTGTTGCTAATTTTAATGCACTTTGATTATCACAATAAATCTTAATGACACAATGTTTATTAGTAAGTTCAAACATCAAATTTCTCAAGTATACAGCTTCTCGGGTTGCCTCTGATAGTGCCACATATTCAGCCTCTGTACTAGACAAAGAAACTGTTTTTTGTTTTTTGCTTTGCCATGAAATAACAGATCCACACATGGTAAAGCAGTAACCAGTATATGACTTCCTATCTGAACTGTCACTGGCCCAATCAGCATCAACAAAGCCTACTAAATCTGAACATTTTTTAGTATATCTTAAACAATAATTCTTAGTCTTTTGTAAGTATTTCAAAATTCTTTTAGCATAACCATAATGATTATCATTGTAACAATTATTAAACTGGCTGAGATAGCTCACAGCATATGCTATATCAGGTCTAGTTAAAATGGCTAAGTACATAAGACTTCCAATTAATTTTTGAAAAGGAATATTAGTCATACATATTTCAGACTTTTCTAAATTTAATTTACACTCAATTGGAGTATCTGCAGTTTTACAGTCAGACATATTAAATGTACACAATAATTGCTCAATATATTGCTGTTGATCTACAGTTATGGTATTTAACTTCTTATCTACATTGATTCTCATACCTAAATAACGTCTAACAGAACCTAAATCTTTCAGTTTAAATTTAGAACTTAAAACAGTTTTTAATTTATTAGTTTCCTCAGTATTATTTGAAAATATTAAAAAATCATCAACATAAACAGCTACTATAACTTTAACATTACTAACAATCTTTTGAAATAAACATGGTTCATATTTACTATTCTTAAAATCTAAGTTACACAAACAATCTTTTACTTTTTCATACCAAACTAAAGAAGATTGTTTTAGTCCATATATAGCCTTTTTTAACTTTAATATCTTACCCTGACAATTTTTAATTTTTAACCCTTCAGGAATAGACATATAAATATTCTCTTTCAAGTGTCCATTTAAAAAGGCAGTGGTTACATCTAGATGTGTAATGTCCATATCCCACTGTACACTGAGGGCAAATAACATTCTCAGTGTTGAATGTCTCACTACTGGAGAGAATGTGTCCATGTAGTCAATACCATGTTGTTGTGTAAAACCCTTTGCTACAAGCCTTGCACGGTATCGCACTTTATCATTTATATCAAGTTTTTTATTTAACACCCACTTACACTGCACTATTGACACATCAGATGGAACATCCACAAGCTCCCAAGCATCATTTTTATGGAACGATTTTAGCTCCTCCTGCATGGCTAGCTTCCATTGTTTGGCTTCAGGTCCTTTAAGTGCCTCTGAGAAGACAATCTGCTCTGTTTCTTGAAAAACATCTGAGACAGTAATAGTGTTTAAACCATAACGTTCTGGAGGCTTTCTTGTTCTCTTTTCTAATAGAATTTCTGGAAGATTATGTAACTCGCTTGCAGAAATATTTGTGTCATCACTTAATTCTGTTATAGTCTCATCGCTGTCTCCAGAATCTACATTTGTGTAAACTGAACTAGAGCTTGAACTACTCAGAGATTCATTCAATTCAGTATCCCCCACTGAATCTCTGCTCTCAGCATTCATTTTTGAGTCATCTTCACTAATGTTTTCAATTGAAAATTCTTTTTCCTTCTGAATCCAAATTGCATTCTCATTTTCTTGAAATTCTGTTTGTGTTCGTTCTTCCATTACTATGACGTCTCTTTTCACAGTTACAGTGTTTTTCCTTGGATCATAAACACGATATCCTTTGACGTTTTCTGAAAATCCGACTAGTATATATTGTTCTGCTTTTCTGTCCCATTTTAACCTGTGCTCTTTTGGGACATGTACCATTACTGTACATCCAAATAAGCGAATATTACTCAAGTCAGGTTTCTTCCCATACCAAACTTCATATGGAGTTTTATTTTCTAAAGTCGAGCTGACACATCTATTTTTTATGTATACAGCTGTATTCACAGCCTCAGCCCAGAACTTTTTTTCAAGTTTTGCATCGAAGAGTAAGCATCTAGCTTTTTCAACAACAGTTCGATTTGCTCTTTCACAGATACCATTCTGTTCTGGTGTATATGATACAGTTTTCTGATGAATGATTCCTTGCTGGGTCAAGTAATTCTCCATTTCACCATTACAAAACTCACCACCATTATCTGAACGAAGTATCTTTATTTTCTTATTTTGTTGATTCTCAACCATAGCCTTAAATTCTCTGAACCTTTTAAATACCTCATTTTTATACTTCAGGAAGTATATAAAGGTCATACGGCTATAATCATCCACTAATAGAAGAAAATACCGTGAGCCTGCAATTGACTTGGTTTCCATTGCACCACACACATCTGCATGTATTATCTGTAGTGTTTCAGTACTTCTCTGGCCAACATGAGAAAATGGTAATCTAATCTGTTTACCTTCACAACAGATTACACACTTATCCTTTGACATATTACTAGTAGCTGGATAAGACAATCCATCTACTATGCCATTCTTCATCTTGTTCAAATCACAGCTGTTAATATGCGCTAATCGCCTGTGCCACAATTCTGCACTTGCTACTGCTGGTGCGGCTAACCCACAATCTGCTTCTTTGGTTTGAAGCTTGTAGACTCCGTTAGTCAACTCTGCAGTTGCTACCAGTACATTTTGCTTGTTCCGAATATAACAAGAACCTTGGTTGAAGCTAACTTTGTTCCCGTTATTAATTAACGCACTCACTGACAGTAAGTTAGTTGTCAAACTCGGCACGCATAGTACATCTTTAACCGTGATGTCGTAGTTGTAATTAGTAGTTATTTGTACGTCTCCAGAACACACAACTGGCACTTTAGTATCATTTGCAACAGTTATTTCAGATAAACTTGGAGTAAAATTTGCATTTTTTATCCAATCTTGGTTTGCAGTCATATGTGCGCTGGCGCCGGAGTCAACGTACCATTCATTTTTATTGTATTTTCCATTCAGAAAAACCACGCTAAAAGCATTTGTTTCTTTATTTCTTTTTAATAACGGACACTGATTTCTAAAATGCCCACTTTTTTTACATTTGTAACAAACTATTTTTTTCTCTGTCATTTTCAATGTCGACAATCCACCATCTTTACTAGTGTTGTTACCAGTTTTTAAATGCCATTTTTTCGCAGCGAATGCAGCGCCACTGGAATCTGTGTCGTTGAATTTTGAAACTTCCATGTCAATTAGCTTCGATTTTATTGCATCTGTGGTTATCTGAATGCCCGAGTGCTCAATGGCCATAATCATAGGCGAAAAATGTTCTGGCAAACCCGCCAATAATAACGATCCGATCCATTCGTCCGTAATTGTAAAACCCGTGCCTTTTAATCTTTGCGCTGTATCGACCATTTCTGTCACATATGCGGTCATAGAATTACAATTTTCTTGTCGTATTGAGATTAAATGCCGTAACAAGCTAATTTTTCTAGAATAACCGGAATCATCGAACATGTTTTTCAGCTTCATCCATAATTCTTTTGAACTGGTCGTTTCTTTTATGTGCACGTACAATCCAGGATCTATAGTTAATATCAGCTTTGCCTTTGTTTTTGCATCTTCTTCGGGCTTTATTTCCGTGTTGGGAAACGGCTTGATGTAGTGAACTATGCCTTCAAGCACCAACAGGTTTTCTGCCGCGAAGCACCACTCGTCATAATTTTCTCTGCCTCTTAATTTTGGGATACTTTGTATGTAGTTTATAGCCATAATTACGCGAAAAACTCAACAAATAATGATATAATTTCAACTGTATTTAGCACTGACTTGAAATTACTTATTTTTTTAACACATTTGCCCATAACCTATTAAAACACGTTGAATTTCTCAGAGCAACTGACAAGAGACAGATTATATTATAGAATAGTACAACCAATAGGAATATTTTGTTACAGATAATGTAATATCTATGGCATACATTGTAATAATCCAGTATTCCTAAAAAGACTAACCAACGAATAAACACACTTTCGCATTCTTTACAATATAATACTATTGATTTTAGGATAAATGCTATTTTCTTATTTTGTTTTTGGTTTTCCTGCTAACCTGATATGATAGTTTTTTATTGAAATAGATAACCTTAATTTATATTATCATATCATTCACATTTTTATAAATCATAATCAAAAAAATTACCCATTTCTGGTATCTTTGATAAGCTCGTACAGAAATGATCAGCATGCGTGAAATCATACAGGAAAATTGGTAAATACTCGTAAATACTAATTATGTTATTTGAGAAAACGTCTTTAGTTCGACTCTAACCTTTGACTAACTTCGTCAGCTATTTTAATACCGATCGTTTACTGCGCGTGGGTGACTACCTACTCGTACATATGCAAAAGTTATAAGCAGGTATACTGAAACATGAAGGTCTAAAATTAATAAACCCTTTATGTAGTAACTTTTATAGAATGAAGAAAAAATAATCTCAACATTAACATTAGTGATGTACCTGTGATATGTATAATGATATTTATTTTATAATTTTGCCTCTCAACTTGATGTTCGTCAATTTGGAACATACACAGTTATATAAGTAAGAATTCTAGAATTCGTATTTTTTTTAGCTATATCTAACCCGTTTTAAGCTAATTGTGAAATGTACTTAAGTTTTTAAGACAGACTTTTGTAAACTACCAGTTTCGTAAAAAATCGCTCTTAATTCCTTAGTTCTTAACAAAATAATCTGAGTATATTTGGGAATCTGTCAGTAACATACCTATTTCTATGCATATTAAACACTAAATATATAGTCTTTAAGCATTTTTTTAATTTCATAAATATCATTTCAATCTTTGACTATCATGGACCTTCTTATAAATAAAAACCAAAACTGGTTTGTTAATAAATATTTTATTCATTCGTCTAAGTTCAGCGGCCGCGTCGGTGTAAACGGTAAATATCCCAATGCGTCCGCCATATTGGCAGTTCTCCAGCTGCCGGCATTCCGTGTAGTAAACATGCATAACCATGTGCTCAACATTTGATGGTGTTATGGCGGGTTGCTTGTTTATGTCAATTCTACTAAATGACATTGACGCCATTGGAAAGACTCAACTTATGTGTTTCAGTCCTTACTGCTAAAGAAGTAAACAGTACCTAGTACTATTCTGTAAGAACGATTATGTAACACGATAGCTAAATCCATGAATGTTGAACATTCTTCATAAATCATACTTGGAGTATTTACGCTGATTCAGCTGATGAGTTACATAAAAGTGCTTACAGAATAGCACTAAGGCTGTGTCCTCAGTGACGTCGCACCGCGTACAGCGGATTGCGGAGCGGATTTACACGCTGATACCTGTCCGAGTCCGTAGTGTTTTAATATTTAATTAATTTGTTATAATAATGTCGATATTAAGACTCGAACGTTTACAATATTTAGTAAGAGACGGTTTCTTTACTGATGATATATTTTTTTGTTGAAAAAACAAACCACCAAATTCTATCTACAGCAAAAAGAAGCGGTGAATACGAAAATAGACTATATGAAGAATTAAGACGATACCCGGAGAAATTTTTCTAAAAATTTTTCAGCCATGAAATTCATATTCAATGCCAGCTTTACAAGCCTTTTATTTTTATGGTCAGGGTGCCTGGACACCCAAATGAAAGGCTTTTCCATCACTGCTGTAATAAAATTTCCAGCAGGAAAGTCTTCATTCAAATTGCGACATTTCACTTCACTATCCGCGAGTAAAAATCAAAATATACATATTAGTGAGCGCATCCGCCGCACGCCCGCTCGTACTCCGGACAGGTTCAAACATGTCAAACATTTGTTTAATGCGCCGTTCACAACGACACAACCTTAGACTACAAATATACATATAAACAATATAAACGACTGTTTTTGTCTAGCGACGAACCCTCGCTTCGCTTCGGGTTCGTCGCTAGACAAAAACAAATCTATCCCACGGAAACCGTTTATTTTTTCGGGATGATATATGGCCTATAGCCTTCCTCAGTTAACTGGCTATCTAGTGCAAAAAGAATTTTTCAAATCGGTTTAGTAGTTCCTGAGATTAACGCGTTAACCAAACAAACTCATAAACAAACAAACAAACTCTTCAGCTTTATAATATTAGTATAGATTATATTAATGTACTTATTACTTGCTACGTACCTATTTATTAGGTAATAAAATAAAAATAAAGCTAGCTATCCCCTTCTATGGGATAGCTATCTTAATACAATCGAAGAGCAATATTTAATTTAAAACTAGTCAAGCTAAATCAATAAAACTTTTGTTATTCCTCGAATCTGGTTCAATATGCGAGCTCGCTATTGAAAATCAATAGACACGTAATATCGAAACGAAGTGATTCCGGCTTTTGTATACATGCAATATATCCATAAAGAAGAAATATGAATACAAAGTATCGTTATGCTTTAGTTTTTTTAATAAATGACCATTTTTATCTAACAAATGTGTAGTGGTGCACCCCTTGATCTACAGTTTAAGGCTTAGTGGATGAAGTAGATAAACAGAGTTTTTAGATGATTTTTCTTTTCCTAGTGACTTCACATAATGTCCATCTGATTAAATAATTTTGAATAGGTACCAACCTAGTTGTAAATGTAGAAAATCGTTGCATGTATATTGGGACATTATGTTAAGACATTAACACACAGCACCATCTAGTTCCATGGTAGGTAAGCTACGAGGCCTGTGTATGGATACCAGATAGTTGATACACTACACTATATAACTTTAAATAGGTATTATAAATATAAACACCCATGACTGCAGTACAAACATTCGTGCTCATCACACAAATGAATGCCCCCAGCGGTACTCGAACCCGCGACTTCTGGCACAGTAAGTAGGGTCGCTACAAACTGAGCCAAACCTGTCGTCAAATCGTATAAATCGTATCGTTTATTTGACCTAAAATATGTGATCGTATTGCGTGTTATTGTATTATCTATTTTTAACAATATTTATACTTACTTTATTTTGTTAAATTAATAATAACTGATAAGTGATGCAGTTTTTGTTAAACCAATATATTTTGAGGCGATATATTTATATTAAATATATGTAATAAATAATTGATGGTCTCTGGTAAATCTTTCAGCTGTAAGTATAGTTTGAGCTATCCACGAAGACGCGCCCCTCCCTTTTTTGACAGTTGAAATGGCGCGCCTTCGTGGATGGCACTATCTATAAAGAACTATCAGGTATATATATTTAATATATGAAAACTGTATATATGTACATATATAATAATCCATGAGTTTAAACATTCTCATCATATATGCGGTACGTTTACGGATGCTGATCGTTTATGAGTGAAGATAACATGGATCTGTGTCACACTGTATTGTGATGCACTCTAGATAAGAGATGAACTAGCACATAATAGTTCTTGTAAATGCGCGTATGCTTAAGCTTGTAAAGTTAGATAAGGGGCTATTCTCATATGACTTATCATTTATTAAAAAGGCGACTACGACGCGCTTTATAGTTTAATTTATTGAAGTTATACTTTTTTATATTACTATATATGTATATAATAAAATTGTAACTAATTGTAAACCGAATCTGTACATTAAATATTTTTGGACAATCTTATTGAAATAGACGTTATTATCGATACAGAGTCGAATCTATAATTTATAAAAAAAAACTGTCTGTCTGTCTATGACATCATGGAAAAACCATTGGAGGGATTTGATGGTAAATTTAGTATGATGATAGCTGGTTATCCGGATCAACATATAGAATACTTTTTACTGTGAGAAAATATCTCATCTCTAAGAAATCTATACTAAACGTTAAAACGTATTATATATTGCTAGTAATGTGTTTATATGGATTCTACATTATATAAGAAACCTTCTGAAATCATATTTTTATTATATATTTTTTCTAAGGAGTATAGAAATTAAACATTTATTCAACGTCCTCTATAATTTAAGAGTTCTTTTGATCTTAAAATTATTTTGTCATAATACATTTTTATATTAATAAAAATACTCGTTTGATGTATATAGATACAGGAATATTTTTCTTACTCGAGGATTTCTTGTAACAGAACACTCCGATAACTTATTTATTCTGGAACAAAATTCCACTAGATTAACGAAGTACGGATCTGACAATCACAATTACATAAAAAAGTTTTCTTCAAAATAGTGTTAAAATTAGAAAATAATGTACCTAATGCTTTACATGCCGTAGGATGTTTTAAAATCAGTACATCTGACATACATTATGAGAATCCATTCGTCTTTTTAAATGCAGTCGATGGCACGATGGTATGCGTTAATGTCTAAACAATTTTAAAATATGTAATGTTTAATAAAGCTTATAGTTGAGTATTTTGTATTTTTAAATTTATTCATTGATATAAATGGTTCATGTGCGAATCATTTCTATCATGATTATCACTTGCCTTACGGTGAAGGAAAACATCGTGAGGAAACCTGCATGTCTGAGAGAACCTAGCAAGTTTTCGAAAGACGTGTGAAGTCCGCCAACCCGCACTTGGCCAGCGTGGTGGACTATGGCCTGATCCCCCTCGTATTGAAGGGAGGCCTGTGCCCAGCAGTTTGACGTTAAAAAAAGGCTGGATACATGAATGGTGCTTTTTATTAAAGGAAATATTCCCTTAATCTTATGAGATTAATTGATAATATTATGATATTATTTCGGAAAGTGTACAAATAAATGTATATGTAAATAAAATTAACATTGTAATTATTATTAACTTCTTCGTTAACGTAAGCAAGTTCTTAAATTTTTTTTTCTAGAGTATAAATTCACAAAGTACACGAATTAAAACCACCAGTTGCTTAAATAAAATCAAATTCAATTATTCATTCTATATTTAGTCGTATATTTTAATAATGTTGACGCATAATTTGAATAATTAATACAAAATTCAATACAAACATCAATCAACTTGTGATATTTTTGTAGATGTTTATGACGACTATAAGTTTAGAATTGTACAATACCGCTCACAAATAACAAACGAATACTTTCATTATCTATTGACGTCACAACTTTGCCCGTTTTTTCTGATGTGAAAATTGCAGAAACTAATTTTTTTCCATCATTCTTGCTTATTAGGTCACTGATATAATGCCACGATGTAATATTTTCTGTTATTGAAGTACTAATAAAATGTATCATATTACCATCTCGTATTATGTAAAATGATACCTAACAATTATTTCCATTTTTAAAGTTCCATTTCATCATACTATTACTTTAACTTATATTATACCGTATTTTTGTTCTATCGCGTATAAAAACAAATAAATTCAAGGTAAACATAGCTTTGACGGATTTTTCCAGAAGCTTCATACATTTAGTTTGATAATATTTAATAGTAGGTACCTACTGGTCCAAAAAGATAATGTTTAGTCTAGACTCGGTTAGTAGTTTTCCTATTATGTGTCACCTTGCGCATGGCAGCGAAATATCATAAAGTCAAGATGTTGGATTGATGTTACACTGTCTAGTGTAGAAGATTGATGCGACATTGGTAGAAGTTGTTCCGACGTATATTGGTCAATAGTGTTGGTTTCAGGCGTGACGTAAATGTGCGCGCGCATCTTCCATCTCGTTCATGCTCCTTTGACCTTTAAAATAATTCTCTGCTAAGCAAATCTTTTGAAAAATATACAGGTTATTTCAGTATGGAAGTTTTTGTAACATGAGAAAAACTAGATGGAACGCATGTTAGATTATAATGTTATTATTAGATTTCACATAAACCGGACAGAAATTGATAAAAAATATTTCCCGTGTATTTCAAATGTATTTGTACTAACTATTAATATCAATCACTGCTATTCATTTTATTCTTAATTTTTAAATTTATTGATAGATTTATAAGGAATGCCAGTAAAACACAACTTAATATGCCATTGTAATGTACAAATTATACTAGAAAAAGAGTCAAGAATATATTAAACAACATCCATGAATGATTTCATTCGTTTGATTGTAAATATGTTTACCCGAAAAGATATTTACAGAGGTTGCGTGTTATTTGTATTTTGTCAGTTATTTTAGAAATGTCTTGATCATTAATCTAATATATTTATTTATTTATACCGGCGACCTCGGAAACGGCTCTAACGATTTTGCTGAAATTTGATACGTGAGGGTTTTTGGGGACGAAAAATCGATCTAGATTAGTCTTATGTCTGGGAAAACGCGTGTTTTCGAGTTTTCATGCGGTTTTCTTTCGCATTATTCCACGCAAAATATTGTCGATAATTTCTTACGTTCAGGTGGTCAAGCGGTCAAGGTGCAAATTTAACAATCACAGGTGTCCGGGATCGAATATCGATCGGATACAAAGCTTTTACTTTTGTTTTTCTTTATATTTATTCATTTTTTTAGTTGTTTTTTTATCTAAAAAATACGATATAACAAAAAAGAACTCCGAGCGAAGCTCGGTCGCCCAGGTACTATGTAATAAAACCAGTAGGTATCACGTAGAAATATGGTTTTTTATACAAAATATTTGCATGTAACTGTATTTGGGAGCGATCTGTATTTCACAATTTTTATTACTGAGAGTGCAAAAAGTTAAATATTTTATAAGCTTCTTAATTAAATGTATTGCAACCCTTATATATTTAAATAAAAAGTATTTTTTCGGATTTTCCAAGATAGTTTTATTTAAATGTCTAATATTCGCGTAAATCTAAGAAAGTATTAACCCTTATATATCTTTCCAGAGACAGTCATCAACTAGAATTGCCGCAATTTGGGCAATATGCAACTGGTATTTTCTTCCTCGATAAGCTTCATCATCAGGACATCGAGAAGAAGTTCCAAGAACTCGCCGAGAGCCTTGGCCTTCGCGTGATTTGCTGGAGAACTGTACCAACTAATAACTCTAGCATTGGTGAGCCATTGAGGATATCCCATCTTACATTTGTTTAATGTTGACTAGAAATAGATGAAGCAAAATTTAGAAACATTTAATACTAAAGCCAATACCAATTTCATGAATTTCTTCATTTTGCATTAAGATGTTAACAGTTGAATTACTCTAATAATAAAATCTTGTAGAGCTATCATATTTTTCGTTAAACTTATTTAAATGATATGCAATATTTTTATGAGTTTCTTTCACGTTATCAAGTTAAAACTTAATTAATTTAAACCTATATTTTAAATATAATATTGACTATTTCATTTATATGGTGATGAAAGCAGCTCTTAATGTATAATTATTGTCATTTTATTTTGTCAATCAAACGTTTCGATCACCATCATCGAACATTTGTCCAGCTTGTTTGTGCATACGGGCAGTTTGCGATTTGCGACTATCATTCCAGGTCGTACACGTAGTCTAAGTCGGTTGGGTCGTTAACGCGGCCGAGCGGTCTTGCGATGCTTGACCATACGGTTTGTTTAATTTAAAAATATGAAACGGCAGGGGAAACTCGTTCGATTCTCGATTCTCTCTCGATTTAAGCTGCAGAAAATAACAGTTAACACTATAACCGTTTTATAAAATAATATAACCAAGAGTAAAGCTAGATTTTAATTGCAATATTTTAAAGGACCATATATTGATGTTGAATTCGAATATCAGTGCAACCAGTTATTTCGAATATTGGTATTTTATTTAGATCGAGAATCGATCGAGTTTTTCTTGCTATATTTGGAAGAAATCTCTATTAATTTGCACCAAATGTAAACACGCGTTCTAGTTAGACAACTAGACAAGTTTTTTGCGATGCAAATTGATGGAAATATTGCTTGTTTATTGAGGTGCCATGGCGCGGACTCTTTAACTTCTTGATCATTATTGACATATGTATTACTGAACATATTATTATACATTATAAAACAAATACGAGTCATATCCGTTGAAGTACGAGTTCGTGCCAAGAGATTTAAAAAGTAATTTCAATTTTTGTGATTAGCTTGAGATGTGTTTTATAAAAATTTAAAATGTATATATATAATTTACTATGTATTACAAACAAAATACAATAATTAAAATCTCAAGTTGAATAAATGATTTGGATTTTCTACGCTTAGATGGTAAATAAAACGAATAATGTGACTTAAATTAATTGTAAATGTACATAAACTATTGGAACAAGTTTAAGATATTTTTTTAATGAGTCAATGTAAAAAGGCAATTGTAACATTACAGCTTCTGTAACAAACATTGTGAATACATTTTCATGATTACCATCAGAGCGCGTTACCTTATAGTATCATTTAGCCTTTAGGTTTTCATAGTTTAAAAAATGGTAGCGGCGATGGAAAGATCAGTCAGTAATGGCCTTTTTTGGCTCGCTTTCAGGTCAGGTGGCTCGTAACTCGGAGCCATATATGCGTCAAGTGTTTGTTACCGGAGATATCAGCGACGAAAACCAACTCGCACGACAGGTAAGACATGGACGGGATATGTCTAAATCGCAATGACTAATGTTAACAAACCTGAGTATGAACTCGCAATAGTACCGTAAGTTGCGATTTCAAACTCGTTATTAATATTTTCTCTAGGACCCAAAGCACTTTTGAAGCATTTTTTTCAGATCGTTGTGTCGCGCCAGCGCTCCGAGGAACTTCGCTCGTCGTTGAAAACGTAAATTTAAACGTACCGTATATATGTATATTGCAAATTATTTCGTGTGTTACTTTTGTCCTTCGATTTGTGGAATGGTATTACGCTGTTCGCAGATTTTCGTGTTGCGTAAACGAGCGTCTCATGAGCTAGTGGTACCGGGAGCACGTTTCTACATTTGCAGCTTGTCATTGAAGACTGTCGTATACAAGGGTCTTCTCACTTCAAACCAACTATGGGTAGGTTTAAATTAACTGCATAAAAATTAAATTAACCTATAAGAATGTAAAATTTTACATTTTACTAATGTTTTTTTTTTTGTATTTATAGGAATATTTCAAGGATTTGAACAACCCAGCTTTTACCACCTATTTGGCCTTAGTGCATACTCGTTTCTCGACCAATACTTTCCCCAGTTGGGAACGTGCGCACCCCTTGAGGTAACATTACTGACATAATGAAAATCAATTCAAGATAAATGAATACGGTACAATTATTTCATATGTTTGTTTTCAGAGTGCTTGCCCACAATGGCGAAATAAATACGTTACGAGGTAACGTAAACTTGATGAAGGCTCGTGAAGGAGTTATGAAAAGCGATTTGTTCGGAGATGGTTAGTAAATTTTCTTATGCATAATTACATTTGTAAAAAAATATAAATTTCAAACGAACGTATAAATTTCATAATTGCAATTTCATTTCAGATCTCAAAAAGCTGTATCCCGTAGTGGAACCAAACCTTTCCGATTCGGGTTCAGCAGATTGCGTCCTCGAGTTCCTCGTGCATTGTGGTAACAGAACTCTCCCGGAGGCTGTGATGACGATGGTCCCTGAGGCCTGGCATAATGACCCGACTATGCCTAAAGAAAAGAGGGATTACTACCAGTGGGCCTCATGTGCGATGGAGCCCTGGGACGGACCCGCCCTCGTGTCCTTTACTGACGGACGGTATATCGGTAAGTTTGGTAACAAAGATGCTTTTACGATCATATTAATGAATTTGAATCGCGTCTCAATTATTTTGTTTTTATCCACCACGATAGAAAATGTCTTCGAGTGATAGAAATTTGCGATTTACAACATATGACGTGTAATTCATGCAATAAATTCGAATATATTATTAAACGTAAAATTATTTCTATATAAAAATGAAATGCTGTTCATTGGTAAGTGTATCACTTTAGAACGGCTGGACTGATTTTGCATTTTTTAAGTGTTAGAGTTCGAAAGTTTCTTGGTGAAAAAATTTAGAAAACTTTGTCCCGAAAATTGGAAAATTCGCACTAAACTTAGTTCTTTTCTCTACGATTTTATTTCATCTCGGATTATAAATAAAATTGAATTGTGACATGACAATGTCTGTCGTGACAATAACTTGGCCATTGGGAACATTATTATAATTTATCATGGTAAAATAAAAGATGGTTTTAATCAAATATTATAATTTTATGATAGGTGCTATATTGGATAGAAACGGTCTGCGACCGTCTCGTTTCTACGTGACGGACGAGAACGTACTCGTGATGGCGTCTGAAGTCGGCGTCTATGACGTCGACCCTGAGAAGGTCATACACAAGGTCAGCGCTAACTATTTTCCATTGAATGTTGAATGAATTATGTTTGTTTTAAAATTTCTTTTTTATATCTTTTTGATTTGTTTACATCTTTTTTTTTTAATTATATGTACATATATTAATATACTCGTAGATAACTTACAACATTAATTTTTGTATCAACATGTTTTTATAATACGCTAAATATGTTGCTTAAATAAATATTGTGTAATGAAATACAATATTATGATTTAAAAAAAGATAAAGAGTGATATTTCTACGATGAAAATAAAGTAATAGTTAAATTTGGAAAAAATTCAGAAGAAATAATTGTTACACGAAATATTGTAGATACATATAATATATAAATATGTTGGAATATTAACGCACAGCACCATCTAGTTCCATGGTAAGCTGCGAGGCCCGTGTTATAGATACCAGAAGTTAATATACTACACATATACATATATAACTTTAAATACATACATACATTTTATAAATATAAACACCCATGACTGGAGTACAAACATTCGTGCTCATCACACGAATGAATGCCCCCTGCGGGACTCGAACCCACGAACGCTGACACAGCAAGTAGAGTCACTACAAACTGAGCCAAACGTGTCGTGAAATGTTTAAGATTAAAATAAATATTTAATTATTTACTTAAAATTCAGATTCGAAGACCGTTTTTGCGGAGTAGGCTAAAAGATTGGCATTGCCTACTGGGCGATAGCGTTCAAACTTGTGTTGATCACAACTATAAAGGTTAAGTTTAATATAGAATGATGATAAGTATCATCGCTCAACGATTAAATCAAGAGTGTCGTGACTTTGATATAATAATATGAGATGACCAAAATGTTATTTGTATAAACAGAGTCGTCTAAAACCCGGCCGAATGTTGTTGGTGGATACACAAGATAAGAAAATTATTCAAGATGTAGAACTCAAGCTGACAATTGCTCAAAGCAGACCTCACTCCGAATGGCTAAAGGAACAGGTATATTATATTTACTTTTAAATATAATACTTTGACCACTTGAATATTATTTTTACAGGGTTTTTTTTTCGCGTTTTTTATTTTCAATAGAGGAATTTAAAAATCAGAATAAAACGTGAAAATGACTTAAAATATTATTATTACAGTATTAAGTATGTTTTTATATAAATTACATACTTAAAAATTATTTCCATGCTGCGTTCATTGGGATGTTTTTTTTCTTAATCACCTAACAGATGGTGAGTAGAACAATGAAATATGATAATATATATTTCTAAATAAGCTTATATACACATATATACATATGTTAGATGACTACAACTGATTTTTTTACCTATGAAATAAAATAATAAAATACAACTAGCACGAAGAGATTTTCCAGAGATAGAGAGATAGACATAATGAACAGACGGTTAAACATTAATATTTCAATGGGTTAAATTGAAGATCAACTTCTATTTAACTCCTTTGGGTAATGAATTTAAAAAAAACTTCTTTAGTTGCTACCTTCGCTATATATAAGAAATATTAATTTTATTTCATTAATTATTAAGATTTATTTTTTATTATGACACTGTACTTTTCATATCTTCAATAACACAAATATATAATGTAATGTAAGGTGGATTCAATTTTACACATTTAAACTCTAAATCGGTCCTTTATGCGTCTTGAATCCTGGCTAACCTAGCCAGCCTTACTCCGCCCAGAAGCGCAGAAGTTTCCTGGGAGCTTCACAGGCTCCGCGGAGTGACCTCACTGATCCAAGGATTTCAACATCATCAAGCTCAATCCATGATTCCTAAAATCCTCTCTTCTTTCATTAAATAACCTCGCACACACTAACTCCATTTGGATGGACTCCAAAAGCCCACCAGATCCCACAGCTTTGTTCAAATTTTCTTTTTATTCGCAACATTTTTTGGTTCTGAAATTGTACACGCACGAATCCATCTAAGATAAAATAAAATAAAAATAACAACAAAAAATAAAAATAGCTCAAAAAAGGCACGGACGTATGTCTGTGGGTATTAAGACTCAAATAAAAAAAAAAAAGATCCGAGGATTTCTTTGCGTTGATGAGCCACTGCCTCGCATTCCCGCAATAACCGCAATATATACCCATTAAAAACAGATAACCATGGAGGACATCCACAAATCACTGCCGTCGTCGGAGGTCGCGGCTAACGGCAACAACACGGCGGTGACTGGTCTCAGCGACCCGCGGCTCGGCCTCTTCGGGTACACCATCGAGTCCATCAACATGCTGCTGCTGCCAATGATACAGCATAAGTTGGTTTTGTTTTTGACTTAAAATAATACGCTTTTAATCAATTTTACAATTGTTTGATACTCGTCATAATGTGTCGAAAAATTGAAAAAATATTCGTTGCTAATTACATTTTTCCATTTGGCAAGTTTGAAGTACTTTCAAAATGATATTTCTTAAGGATTTGATTGTTTGTTTGTTTGCACCAAATAAGCTCCGAATCTGCTGAACAGATTAAGATGAAATTTGGTAAGAAGATAGTTTTAGACTAGGAAGGAATAGGATAGTTTTTATCCCGGAAATCATTCCTTAAAGGAGTGAAAATGGGGATGAAAGATATAAAGGGAGTAGTACAAACCATATGCTATATAGGCTGCGCGATTTTAAATGTTACATATTATGTAAAACTAATGTTGTATTGTTTATAACTAAGGAAATGTTATTTGGAGAATTATGTGAATGTTAAAGCTCAATTTAAATGTATGTTTCCAACAGGAAAGAGGCGCTAGGCAGTATGGGCAACGACGCGCCCCTCGCGTGCCTGTCGCGCTACCAGCCGCTGCCCTACGACTACTTCAAGCAGCTGTTCGCGCAGGTCACCAACCCGCCCATAGACCCCTTCCGGTAAATATACATCACTACCTGGGGCCCTCGATCCTTTCCGGTAATTATACATCACTACCTTGGGTCCTCGATCCCTTCCGGTAAATATACTTCACTAGTTTGTGCCCTCGGCCCTTCTCGTGGTACCTACTCGAGCTTCGATGAGAAATAGTTTGTATGTATGCCACAGGGTATAAAATATCTTTAGAATTTGACTCGAAACTTTTGAGGTGCTTAGCGTGAAAAAGTAACACATGTTTGTTTATGTACAAAGGTTTATTTAAAAGTTTTAGAGAAAGTTGATTTTTTGTATGCCCTCATAAATAAAATAACACACGAAGATTTTTATTTATATTTTTAATAATCATGTCAAATTACACCTTGACCATAATGCTTGTAAAAGCGCCGAATATTCGAGAGCTCTCTAAGTAATAAAAATGATAAATACTCCGTTTTACATCATAATTATATATTTTACAACTACTATAGTACCTCGAATATTATATATATATACATTTTTTTTTATTTTCAGTGAAAAAATAGTGATGTCGTTGATGTGCCCCATCGGCCCCGCCGCCAACATCTTGGAACCGGGCGCGGACTTCGTGCACCGCATCTTCCTGCCGCAGCCGATACTCTCCATACCCGACCTGGAGGCGTTGAAGCGCACCTCATATCGCGGGTGGAGGGTACGGATGAAATCTATATTTATATTTTTTTAGCTTTTAATCTCAAATACAAGCAAAAGATTTTTAAATTTATACTTCTTTTGGGACGTTTTGAAATAATTATGAGAGTAAAATTTTTACGATGCGCGCGCACACCGACTGCCAAAAAGCGACATGATGAAGTTAGCTGTTTATTGCCATAGTAACCGTTGTTATCGTCTAACAAATGATATATAATATTTATAATTCCGTTTACAAACAGAGAGCTACATACGGGATGAAATCTTTAGCTATTTTTGTTCTGCTACGCCAAAGTAGTACAACTTCTTACGTGCGTACATATGTACACACACACGTTTTTTTTTTGTTTTCATTTAATGTTTATTGAAGGAGATTGAAAATCATTATAACGTTTAACGTCGTCTACAATGAGATGAGCGGTGTTCACAAACTTTTAATAATACTTCAAAAGCATTGTATTGGTTAACATTTATGGTTACAGATTTGCTAAAAAATTAAGTATGTGTTTTTTTTCTAACAGTTTTATAAGTCACGAAATTCACTTGATGGACTGTAAGTAGTCTACGTCTAGCCCATAATGTCTATACAAAAATTCTCGTCTATCGATGATATAAAATTAATTAGATTTGAATAAAATAGTTACTTTGTATTAACCAAGCTCAATGAAGGTTTATATAATTATGTATGCTATAAATAAGTCGTAGTAATGTATAATAAGTAGTATAATTATTAATCGTTTTAATTATTGAATAAATTTAATGTCGTGATTGCTTTGCATTTACGTTCATCAATATTGATATTTATGTATCCCTTAAGTAATAATTCACTAAGGAATATTTGTATCCATCCATCTGTTTACATATGTATGAAACAAGATATGTTCCACTTTGTTATATTGCGCGCTATCAGAAAGCAATGAATAAATTGACCGTAATAGAGACGATTCTTTTTATATTTATGCAACACAAGTCTATTCGCTATGTAGATATTTCAATGAATTTGTTAGTGATCTTTTAGTTCATCCATTTTGAAAAATAAATTTTCTGAAGTGATGTGGTTACAACGATCAGTATTTGGTTTTTATTTATATAGGTTTTATCTAAAAGATAAATTCGTTTTGTAATAGGCTACAAAAAGTAACTAATAACATAAAATTAAATGCCGTTAGTGAGTTCATCTCTAGGGAACGACTGGACAGGCTAAAATTCGTAATAGTTCGAATAAGAACTTTAGGGAAAAGATTGGTAAATTTAGAAGAAACTGTTTCTTTCCATAGATTTTTTTTGCCTTTACTTTTTCTTATTTTTTTTTTTTTTAAATTGGGACAAAATAACATGTGCTCGCTAACTGTTAAGAATAGAAATTTATCTTTATAATAATAATAATATCATTATTGACTACATACAGGTTACATGACATATTTCTTAAATGCACACTAACATTTGAACTATCCCGAGCCTTATCTCAGACGCTGGCCTCTCTCTGTTACACAATTAAATATTTATTAAGCTGATAAGTAGAGTGATATACATAATACAAAAAAAAATAGTAATTTCTAATGTATAGAATTTGAATGATGTGTGCGCAGACGCAAATAATAGACTGCACGTTCCCGACGTCGGCGGGCCCGCACGGGCTGGAGGCGGGGCTGGCGCGCGTGGCGGCCGAGGCCGAGGCGGCGGCGCGCGGCGGCGCGCAGCTGCTCGTGCTGTCCGACCGCGACGCGGGGCCGGCGCGCGTGCCCATGTCCTCGCTGCTCGCGCTCGGTCTGACAATACACATATGCTCAAATAGATAAATTCAAATTCAAATTATTTTATTCAGCATTAAATTATTACAATTTTTTACTGAACGTCATGAGTCTACTACATACACATACATTTACTGAGGGTTTCTTGTTCATGGATTTTGTGCAATTGATATATATTGACTGATATATTATGCAGATTAGATAGAATTTTATATTAAAATTAGCGGCTCACCTTCGCTTCGCTCTATATAGATTTCTCAGAAATGAGATATTTTCCTGCAGTAAAAAGTCATCATACCAAAGCTATCGTCGTACCAAATTTTATCAAAATCTGACCAGTGGTTTACTCGTGATGCAGTCACAGACAGGCAAAAATTCTAAATACTATATTATGATCCGGCATCCAATAAGATTTTCCAAAAATATGTAATCTCCAGAATCGACTCAGAATTTTATTGAATGTATAGATGTAATTCAATAATATTTAAAAGAGCAACTGTCAGCTCTTCCCAGCAAAACTGCTTTCCGAGACGGTGGTAGCTTCCTCACGGACTGACGACACTGACTCGCTTTAATTTAAATTGTCAATTCAAAAGTGCTTGAATAAGTCTACTTGAATCAAGTTTTTATATCCTTTCACGCATGGTGGTACATACAGGTACACACGCGTGCTTAAACGCTTTAATAATCTATTTAAACTATTTAATAACCTAAACTATTAACTCTAAAATAACAAAAAAAAAACAAAATAATTCAATAGTATATTTTATGTATGTATGCTAAGATGTCTTTAACGAAAGATTCATTTTTTATTAAAACGTTCATTAAAACCTGTGTAGTATAATTTGTAAATCAGAAAAAAGAATCATCAAGAAAAGTAGTTTTGTAAATAATAATCAATAAACATTACAATTTATATGTTTTTTAGGTGCTATCCACCACCACTTGATTGAAACGCGTCAGCGTATGAAAGTTGGGCTTCTCGTGGAAACTGCCGACGCGAGAGAAGTTCATCACATGTGCGTGTTGCTTGGTGAGTATATTTGATCTCGTACATAATATTAAAAATCAGCGATTCACCCCCGCTTTGCTTGGGTTCAATTCTAGGTGCGTTGTAACAGTTAGTATGGAATGAACAAACTAACAGTACAAAATAAACAGTTCTGAACTTTTCGATTTTCCAGCTGTATTTTTTTTTTTGGGGTTTCCCTAATTTTTTATACTTAAACCACCCCCAACAAAATAAAAACAAAGAATTATTCAAATCGATCCAGCCGTTTGAGTTTTAGCAGACTAACGAACGGCAATTGATTTTTATATAGATAAATAAATAAAATAATACTATCATTTTAATAAATAACCAAAAATATGTAAAAAAATATTACATAATAACTGACTTATTTTATACCCTTTAAGAAAATAAATGAAAGTTACGCTCGCTCTTGAGGTCTTTTTTTTTAATTTATTTAACTTTTTCGTTTTACTGTTTTTGATGGGTTCACCAAAATGTAAAATAATTTAAATGTACCATTATATTTTATCCCGAGTGAATTTAATTCTCGTGAGAAAGGATAGTAGAGATATTAAAAAATGTAACTTTTAATAGGTTACGGCGCAGACGCAATCTGCCCATACTTGGCGTTCGAGCTGGCCTTCTCCCTCCGCAACGACAATCTAATAGATCCCAATTTAACCGACGAAGAGATTTATTTGGCGTACCAGAAGGCCATCGAGACCGGCCTCGCCAAGGTCATGGCCAAGATGGGCATCAGCATGCTACAGTCGTACAAGAGTGCTCAGATATTTGAGGCGGTCGGTCTGAGTGAGGAGGTCATTGATAAGTGCTTTAAAGGCACTCAATCTAGGATTGGTAAGTAAATTATCTAATTATGTTCTAAAAAATGTATATCTAGATTTTTTCTTAAATTTTAGGTCTATTTTTACAGGTGGTGTCACTTTCGAGATTTTATCAAAAGAGACGTTTGACAGACATGCCCTAACTTACGGTGAATGTAAAGATATGCTAGTGCTGAGGTAAACATATTCATATAATGATTTAGAACTGGTTATGTCGGGTAGTTTGTTTTCAATTAACACCCGAAAAATGTTGTATTCCAATGAAAAATTTCCATGAAGATTGTATTCAATATAGAACCACCAAGTATTCATTGAACAAAAGAGTTACAGGAACGGGTATCGGGTACGGGTATAATTAGCGACGATCTTGTATAACACACCCAGATTATGTAACTCCTTTTTCAAGTCGGTCAATAAACAAAAACATATAATAGTGATCTACCCTCGCTTTGCTCGTTCCTGGGGACCTAATTGTAGCCTATTACTGCAGATCATTGCATCTAAGTTCGTATCCGTAATCCGTAAAATAGTAACACACATACAGACATTCGCAAATGTAATGCCCGACCGCACATTTGAAATAACTTTAAACTCTACAAATACTTGGCTAAATTTGAAGAGAAAAATATCGATACTCACACTTGTGTGCTTCAGAGATGCAAGCATTATGGGCGTCGACCTTGTTTTGACTATTACACACTTCCTTTTTACGATTTTATATACTAGTAAATTCCGTAGTACATTATTTTCATATAATTCTATTGGTTTAATTTTTAATTTTAATTTAATCATTTATTTCAGGCAATATTTACAAAAAGATCTTAAATATGTAAACAGGCCCATAGCATATATATAGGCGACGTACGCCAATAAAGCTCCCAAACTGCATCATAGTCTTATTTCATCCAATTTACACAAAACCATAATGAATTATACACCTAAGCCTTACTCACGAATCACTCTGGTTCATTGGTGAAAACCGTATGAAATTCCGTTTGGTATTTTTTGAGTTTATCGCGTTCAAATTGACAGACAGACGCGCAAGGGGAACATTGATTTATCATATTATATGTATATTGTGTCAGGAACCCCGGCAACTACCACTGGCGCGCGGGCGGCGAGAAGCACATCAACGACCCCATGTCCATCGCCAACCTGCAGGAGGCCACGCTCGCCAACAGCGCCTCCGCGTACGACCGATACAAGTATGTGGACCCTGTTGACTTTGTTATACTAGTTTGTACACTTGGTTTTGCTTATAATTAGTCAAACTTTCGCATTTACAGTAGTGGAATCTCATGTATAATCTATACTGATATTATAAAGAGGTAAAGTTTGTGAGCTTGTGAATTTGTGAGTTTGTGACGTTGTCGGGGGTAATCTCTGGCTCTACTGAACTGATTGAGATGAAATTTGGTAAGAAGATAGTTTGAGACCCTGGGAAGGACTTTTATCCCGTAAATCATCCCTTACGGAGGTGAAAATGGGGATGAAAGTTTGTATGGGGAATCAAGCTAGAGATGAACCCGAGTGAAGCGAGAGTGAGTCGCTAGTTTGAAAATAAAAAGCTTATGTTATTATTTTAATTTATTTTTATTATTTTTGCTTTTAGCAAGAATAAAAAAACACAATTGAATTTGAGTTCAATATCTCCATAATATCTCCATGTTTCATCATGTGCTAAGTCGAAGTCATAAGCTAGTTTCTTTATGTAATATGTAAACATGTTCTATACAGATAATAAAATATTTAAAAACCACACTATCACATTAGGATTATTCTGTCATTAGTGCCGTACTATGTCATTTGTTTACGCATATGTATACATATATGGACATTATTATATTATTATGTATATGTATATGTAATAAAAATATATATGTTAAAATTAGTATTTTATGTATATAGATTTTATGTATGCTTATACATAAAATCTATATACATAAAATACTAATATGCTTTATATTAAGTTTTAATGACTTGCACCTTATACACTTCTCTCACTTATTTTCTTGTATCCTTTTCTATCGGGTTCCTGTAAGAGATCACTTTAAGTGATAAGGCCCGCCTTTTTCATATTTGTATTTCTATTATTACTAATTGTATTTCTATAATGTACCATTTACGTGTGCAATAAAGTGTTATAAATAAATAAGAAATAAATTAAATATTTGACAACAGGGAGAGCGCCTTAGAATCAGTCCGAGCCTGCACACTTCGTGGTCAACTTGAACTTGTCAAATTGGATGAGCCCTTACCACTGTCGGAAATCGAACCTGCGTCTGAAATCGTCAAGCGGTTCGCTACTGGTAAGTTAATAATTAATTGATCTATGTGTAACCAACCAGAATAGCTCATCTTTCTTTAACAACAAAAGCATAGAACTTTCTCGTTTAAAACGACGGTAATCTTTAGATTCCTTTAATGCGGCCCTATTGCAAAATTCGTTCTTAACTGATATCTTCCCACTAAAAACTACTTAGTCCTCTCAATTTTCAGCTGCATAGATTTTGTGTGTACTCAGAGAATGATAGCTTTTCTCCTTAAACTTTCTCTTTAATACATATAACTAGCGACTCACACTAGCTTCGCTTCGGGTTCGTCCCTAGACAAAAAGAAATCTATCCCACGGGAACCGTACATTTTTCCGGGATGATATATAACCTATAGCCTATCTCAGTTAACGGGCTATCTAATGCAAAAAGAATTTTTCAAATCGGATCAGTAGTTCCTGAGATTAGCGCTTTGAACCAAACAAACAAACTCTTCAGCTTTATAATATTAGTATAGATATTATTATTGTATTAGTGTTGTACCAAAACATGCTAATGTGTGCGTCTGCTGAATTACACAGTTTGTATAAATTAGTAAATAAATACCGACTTCGTTTCTCTCAGGTGCCATGTCGTTCGGGTCGATCTCAATGGAAGCGCACACCACACTCGCGATCGCCATGAACCGTGTGGGCGGCAAGTCTAACACTGGGGAGGGAGGGGAGAACGCGGACCGTTATCTCAATCAAGTAAGCGATTTTAAATAATAATATAACTTTAGTATAGTAAATATTGCTAAAAAAATAATGTATGTAAATCATTTTTGTATAATTTCTATTTACCGGTGGTAGGACTCTGTCAAGCCTGAGGAGTCCGACTGGATGGGTACCACCCCCTTATCTATTTCTGCCGCCAAGCAACAATGATTGCATTGTTGTGTTTCGGTATGAAGGATAAGGTAGCCAGCGCAATTACAGGCAAGAGGCATATCATCTTAGTCCTCACAGTGACAACGCACCTGTGGTTCTGCATTTTTGTTACTTAAAACCTAAGTGCATGAACCGTAGGTGTTATGGGCGACAGGTACTGCTTTCCATCAGGTGGTCTGTCTGCTCGTTTGTCACTGAATCGCATAAAAAATAAAAAAATAAAAAAAAAATTCTCAAAAGAGAGAAAAATAGCATAATTTTTGTTTCCTATATTTAATTTTATTGTCATCGTAAGTACTTTTTATTTGATACTAGCGACTTACCCACATCTCGCTAGGGTGTGTCCCTATGTGCCTAATATTAGCCTATATGTTAACTATTAATCCGCGTCGTAATCTGTGAAGAAAATTTCATCCAAATCCGTTCAGCCGTGTCAGCGTAAAGGAGTAAAAAACAACAGGAGTACAAACTTTCGCATATATAATAAGTAAACCGATAAAAAAAAAATCTAATTTACAATAACACAAATTGCTACATTTTAAATATAGCGAATATTCAATATCCCTTATATATTAATCAAACATGTGTAATTTATTAAAATATATGATAGGACCCAGAATTCAACAAGCGCTCGGCCATCAAGCAAGTAGCGTCGGGCCGGTTCGGCGTGACGGCGTCGTACCTCGCGCACGCGGACGACTTGCAGATCAAGATGGCGCAGGGCGCCAAGCCGGGGGAGGGCGGGGAGCTGCCTGGTATGTGCATCGCAGACATTTAATTACACAATATGTAATACATACTTTGGTAGTAAAGGCTTAGTTAGAAAGTAAAATTAAGTGAATAGTAAGTAACTCTTGTTAGACGCAATAGAATTGAGTTCAGCTCGCACAGCTTCTAATTCCTAGCACTATTTTCTCCTTGAAGTGATTCTTTTTAGATTACGTAAAATTTATCTTTTTTAACACGGCTTATTACTTTATTTTCGGCGATTAATGAGTAATAAGTAGCACACAAATATGGAACCCGAGATGCAAACAGCAATCTCACTGAATAGGATCGATGATTCACTTGTCACTTAAAGTATTTTATTTAAGTTTTGAGTTCTTACTAGCAAGTTGTAAATAGACGTGTAATATGTGTGTATATATACATATATTATACGGTATTATTAAATGTAAAATCTCAACAATATCCATAATATGTAAAAAAAGTGAAGTATTGCATTATGTTATAAAATCATCTTGTAACTTAAATAGAATAAAAATTAAATAATCCTCATGAACCATAAACCAATTTATATCATTTAATACTAATATTTAAATTTTTCCGTTAATTTTAGGCTACAAAGTGACAGAAGAAATCGCCAAGACTCGTTGCTCAGTGCCGGGCGTAGGGCTGATCTCGCCGCCGCCGCACCACGATATCTATTCCATAGAAGACTTGGCTGAACTAATCTATGACCTGAAGTGTGCCAACCCTAAAGCCCGGATATCCGTCAAGTTGGTGTCGGAAGTGGGCGTCGGTGTAGTCGCTTCCGGTGTTGCCAAGGTGACAATTATTTATTTACGAGTTTTTGCTAAATTAATGTTATAATTTAGAAATTTTACGATGTAAATTTGTATATTGTTATTTCATGATGAAACAGGTGTAAATAATCTTTTAGGTATCAAAAGAAATTGAGATAAAAAAATTCTTCATATTTTTATTTATATTTTTTAAAATTTTGATTGAATTAAATTATTTTCATTTTTATTTTATCTATACTTACCTTAATCTTACTGCTTTAATTCTTAGGTGATCTAGATAATTTTATCTCTGCCAACCCTTGAACATCATCGATTCTTATTCTAAGATATTATAGTCTGATGTTTAAGATATAGGTGATCGAAAACGTAGTATAAAAAATAATTTTCATTTAAAGTTTCGTATACAAAATTAATGAGTTATTGCCAAAAGATAATTACACTAAAAATCAAAATAATGTTATTAATGTTTTTAAACCAATATGAAACATGCAGGGCAAGGCCGAGCACATAGTGATCTCCGGACACGACGGCGGCACGGGCGCCAGCTCGTGGACGGGCATCAAGAGCGCCGGCCTGCCGTGGGAGCTGGGCGTGGCGGAGACGCACCAGGTGCTCGTGCTCAACGACCTGCGCTCCAGGTAATGATATTTTATTTATTTATTTCCTGAGATACCTATATAACTATATAACATATAAATATACTATATAACATAAACTATATAACATATAAATATGTTGGGACATTAATATAGAACACCATCTAGTTCTCGCTGACTTGAGTGCATCTTTTGATGCCTGAAAGTAACCTATGTGTTAGTTACTCTACTAAACATCCGAATCTGTCCACCCGTTTCAACAATAAGAAGTAACAAACTTACACACACATACTTACGGGTATATAGTACTAGACCAATTTCAAACAAGTTTTAGCGTAATAATTACACACAACGATAGAGGAGAATTAGTACATGGTTTTTAATAAATATACTAAATATATTACTTTTTTTAATATTTTAGCACGTATTTAACAAAATGTTTTATTTTCAGAGTGGTGGTACAAGCGGACGGTCAAATCCGTACGGGCTTTGACGTGATGGTCGCTGCTTTGCTCGGAGCCGATGAGTTTGGATTCAGTACCGCGCCGCTTATTGCTTTAGGTAAGACGATTTACGTATAGAAGATGAAGTTAGATTTAAATTTTTGTATGTATATTCAATAATACAGTTATTCTTTTAAGTAATAAAATATAGTGTTATATAATTTTAAAAGAAAATTATTTTTATATATAATGTGTAATGTACCATGATTTCGTTTTTGAAACTGGCAATAGAGAAATATTAAGTGCTTTGGTTAAATGATTAGTTGAATCAAACCGTAAGTTCGGACTTACGGTTTGTTTGATTCATATAATAATATAATTAATAATGTAATTTCATCAGTGGAATTACCCATCGGCAGAATAAACATAAGCTTGAATAATTTCTATATTCTCAGCTTCAAAAATGACGAACTTACCATATAAAATTTCATCCCTTATTCGTAAACAATTGCAGGGGATGTTTCTTCAGTCCTTAACTTTTTTTAAAATTATTTAACACATACAAAAGGTAAAAAGTTTATTACAACGAGTTAATACTACGCGATGTAACAATTAGAATATCTGTATAAAATAATTGTAATATTACGTTATCCGCTCCACGTGTCGCTGGCGTACGGCGCGAGGTCAGTGTTCCAGCTATAGTTATGGGTTACACTATAACAGGATGCACATTGCATTGTGCATTATGTATAAATATGTATAAATATTTATAGGATGCACTATGATGAGGAAGTGTCACTTGAACACGTGCCCGGTGGGTATCGCCACGCAAGACCCCGTCCTGCGCAAGAAGTTCACCGGCAAGCCCGAGCACGTCATCAACTATCTGTTTATGTTGGCTGAAGAGGTCAGTATTCAATGATTTTAAATAATAATGTTCATTTATTCATTGACTATATTAGTTATTTCTATTAAGAAGGATATTTTTATCAAATTTTTAATGAGTTCTTTAATACATGCACAAAATGCACTTATATATAACAATTTAGTTATTTAACTCTATACAGTCATGTTGAGTTTTATTTCATATTGTAAATTGATATTAAATTATACTAAATATTTATTTTATAAGTTAAAAATTTTGATATGAAATAACGAATTGTATTTATATGAATAGCATAAATATAATTTATTACAATATTTTCGTAAAAATGTACATAAAACTTATTTTTTAAAGTTAAATATCTCAAAATATCATTTTTCTATATACAGGTCCGCGTGCACATGTCGGAGGTGGGCGTGCGTCGTTTCGGAGACCTAGTGGGGCGCACGGACTTGCTGAAGGTGCGGGAGAACAACGACAACCCTAAGGCGAGGCTGCTCAACCTGTCGCTCATACTGAAGAACGCGCTCCACATGAGACCAGGAGTCAATATTGTCGGAGGATCTAAAGCACAGGTCAGTATTTGATACACACACACATATAATGTATGTATGATATATGTATAATAAGTAACTAAGACGAATCTGTACATTAAATATTTTTTGAAATAAACATTATTATTGATACAGAGGCCGAATCTATAGTTTTTAGAATTTTTGTCTGTCCGTCTGTGACCGCATCACGGAAAAACCCCTGGAGGAATTTTAATGAAATTTGGTATGATGATAGTTGGTTATCTGGGTCAGCATATAGGATACTTTTTACTGCGGGAAAACATCTCATCCCTGAGAAATCTATACTAAAAGTTAAAATGTAAGTAGGGACGAACCCGAGAGGAGCTAGGGTGAGTCACTAATATTAGTATAACTTTTGGGTATAAGACAAGCATGTTTAACATTCATCTATGCTAATATAGTATTAGCATATCTATGCTATTTTACACAAAAAAATCGATCCACCGTAAATCGGACTATTTTGTTTATATTGCCTTGATAATCAATACTTTAGAGATAGAATATCTGACATTTTATGTAAGACTGTGTTTTCTAGACTCCTGCAAACGTCCGTCGGAAACCAAAAACCAATTTACGAAATCTACGAAAAGAGATGTGTAATATAGACAAAAAAAAACCAAAATTATTCAATTTCTTTCTTGTTTTGTTTTGTTCTTCTTGTTTGGAGTATAGTATGAAATATTTTACAGGACTTCCAACTAGAGAAGCGTTTGGATAATGCTCTCATACAACAGTGCAGTGGCATTCTGGATGGTAGTCAGCAGTGTATTGACATCAATATGAAGATTACCAATGAAGACCGCGCTTTTACTTCTACACTGTCTTATCACATTGCCTTGTAAGTATGATGCTTAATGGATTTTATTATATTCAACAAATATCATTTATTATGCATATAAATATGTTGTGACATTAACACATAGCACCATCTAGTTCCATGGTAAGCTACGAGATTTGTATTATGGATACCAGATACTTGTTACACTACACATATATAACTTTAAATACATACATATTATAAATATAAATACCCATGACTGGAGTTCAAACATTCGTGCTCATCACACAAATGAATGCCCCCAGCGGGACTCGAACCCGCGACCGCTGGCACAGCAAGTAGGTCACTACAAACTGAGCCAAACATATGGGGTTAAAGACTGTTTATTTTGATAGCATTTGTTTAAGAAGTTTTTTTTTCTAATAATAAGAAAGATATAATTTCGTTCAATTGAAGTACTTTATCTCTTTAGGGTAGTCTCTCTCTCAAGTTATGTCCATGTTATTAACGTATTTGAATTGTTTTATGACAGGAAGTATGGCGACGAGGGCCTCCCCGACGGCACCTCCATCAACATATCGCTGACGGGTTCCGCGGGGCAGAGCTTCTGCGCGTTCCTGTCTAAGGGCATCACTGTCACTTTGGAGGGAGACGCTAATGATTATGTCGGTTAGTTGTATTATTTATACTAATATTATAAAGCTGAAGAGTTTGTTTGTTTGTTTGGTTGAACGCGCTAATCTTAAGAACTACTGGATAGAATTAAAAAATTCTTTTTGTGTTGGATAGTCCATTTACCAAGGAAGGTTTTAGGCTATATATCATCACGAAAAAATGTACGGTTCCCGTGGGATAGAGTTGTTTTTATCTAGAGACGAACCCGAAGCGAAGCGAGGGTGAGTCGCTAGTATTGTATAACAATATATTTCCTGGATTTGTTATTTGTCCCAAGGGATATATTGTTGTATAATATATACAAACTGTAAATTTTTCCGGGATAAAAAGTAACCTATGTGCTATTTTACGCTATAACCTATCTCTGTGCCAAATTTCATCCAGATACGTTCAGCTGTTCTGACGTGATTGAGTAACAAACATCCATCCATCCAAACTTTCGTATTTATAATATTGATTGATGGAAATATTTAATGCTTTCCTTCAAATAGTTCTGAAATTGTTTGTTAAAGTGATATGAACAAAAACTATATGATAGTAGAAAATGTTACACACAATGTAGACAGGTTACTCAATTCTAAAAACCGGATATCCAATAAAATCTTTTTATAATAGTATAATTTATTTATTTAATGTAAAATGTAATAATTTTTTTTCTGTCATTTTGAAGAACGAAATGTTCTTCCGTGTCATATATAGTTTTATATTTATTATTATATATTAATCTGTATATAACATAGTAATATGCTTGCCCGCGGCTATGCTCGCATATTTAAAATATATTGTTAATCACAGGAAAAGGCCTGTCTGGTGGTAAAGTGATCATCTATCCACCGAGGAACTCTCCGTTCGAGTCGCACTTGAACGTGATCGCGGGTAACGTGTGCCTGTACGGCGCTACGTCCGGCAGAGCGTACTTCAGGTATGACTTATAGGTCTTAGGTGCATAAGTTGTTATGTACTAAGCTGTATAAGAACACTTTTATTTTCCGGGATGAAAAGTATGTAAAATGTTGATCGGGGATATAAGGTACCACCATACAAAATTTCATTTAAATAGATCCAACAGTTTTGGAGATTAGCCCGTACAAACAGACGAACAGACAGAGAAACAAAGAAATTAATGAAATAAAAAGATATTTCTCTTCTTACATCCTCCTGACTCGGTTTTGAGCATTTTTTTGTCTATGTATATACATTCGACCGTACAGTTTTATTATATGTACAGATAATTGCCTTGGTAGTGTATAGGCTAGCATGTGCGGCTGCGCATCCGGAGGTCCTGGGTTAGAGTTCCGGAGAAACAACTTGAAATCAAAAAGTTTACGTTTAGCCCCCGTGCCTTAGGAGCATTAAAGCCGTCGGTCCTGCATCTGAAACTCTCGCCAGACATGTCGATTCATTATCCTATCGGAATTTGAGCGTGCATGAAATAAAAAAAGCGCTGCATTATTATATCTCCTGTGCAGTTGGCTTGCCTTAGTGAGATTAGAAGCATATCATCCTGTATAAATTTAGAAATTATTACTATATGGTTAATTAATTGACTTCATTATTTAGGTTAGGTTTAATGTGTTATATATTTTAAATTTAATATATGTATATTGTTTCACAAAAAATACTTTTTATCTTGTAAGCATATACGAGGTGTGGCAATTAAGATCCAGGAATTTAGTTATAATTTAAAAACTGGCAACATTTTTTCATTTGTTATCATCTGTCTAAGAAGGGGGATCTTTTTTTTAGTTAGAGTTCAAAGTTGAAGTATATAGCACGATTGGTTTTTGTTTTATGCGTATTTTTTGCAAGTAACTTTTTTAGTGGCGTAGTGAAAATGTGTGACGTACATTACAAGCAACGTGTTGTGATTCAATTTTTAGTGAAATCTGGCGACAAACCCTCGGAAATCCTCCGAAAATTGCAGGTTGTCTATGAAGACGATAGCATGTCAAAAACGTGTGTGTTTGAATGGGCGAAGCGGTTCAAGGAAGGGCGTGAATCGGTGGAAGACGATCCACGTGAAGGAGCTCCCGTCACCTCTCGTACTGACGCGAATGTCGATCGTTTGCGCATGTTGATCACGTCTGACCGTCGCCTAAGCATTCGTGCATTGTCTTACGAGTTAAACATCAACAAAGAAACGGTTCGCAAGATGTTACACGAGAATTTGAACATGCGAAAGATCTGCGCAAAGATGGTCCCTAAAGTTCTCACCCATGAACAAAAACAAATGCGGAAATCGATTTGCGAGGATCTGTTATCCCGCATTCAGAGCGACGGCAGAGACTGGATGAGTCGGGTAGTCACTGGAGACGAGACTTGGATATTTGAGTATGACCCTGAGACGCGTAAACAAAGTCAACAGTGGGTGGAAAAGGGTGGGGAGCGGCCAACGAAAGCGAGGATGTCAAAGCCACATTTGAAAGCAATGTTGATTGTTTTTTCGATATCCACGGCATCATTCATCGTGAATACGTTCCCGCTGGCCAGACAGTGACTGGAAAATTCTATGTTGGCGTTTTGGAGAGGCTGCGGGCACGTGTTTTTCGTGTGCGACCAAAACTCGCCAAGGATGGCTGGATCTTGCATCACGATAATGCACCGGCCCATTCCTCGTTCGTTGTGCAAGAGTTTTTGGCAAAAAAAGGCATCCCAACGTTGCCTCACCCACCCTATAGCCCCGATATTGCTCCCTGCGACTTTTTTCTATTCCCCAAGATGAAGTCGCACCTCAAGGGAACTCATCATGGCGGCGTACAGGAGGTCCAAGAAGCTCTAACCGTGGTGCTAAACGGGCTAACTTCGGAGGACTACCAAGGGTGCTTCCAATCATGGGAGAAACGTTGGAATCGTTGTGTAGAGTTAAAGGGAGATTATTGTGAAGGTCGATAGTAAAATTTTTCCTAAAACTTCATTTTCTTGTTTTTATTGACAAATTCCCGGAACTTAATTGCCACACCTCGTATATTATAGATGAATAACGACTTTATTTCAGATCTACTATTTTGGGTTTATAGTTTTAGTTTTTTTTCTCTAGTAAAAGCTATATATCATTTACATACTATAGTTATAATTCAGACCAGTATTTATAATTCACTTAATAAATTCAATGTTTAGATGCATAAGAATGGAAATTGAATTTAAAAATGTATTATAAGTTGATTATTATGAAATGAAAATGAAATGAAATGTGTGTGTTGAAAACAGGGGCATCGCGTCGGAGCGGTTCTGCGTGCGCAACTCGGGCTGCGTGGCGGTGGCGGAGGGCGCGGGCGACCACGCCTGCGAGTACATGACGGCCGGCACCGTGCTCGTGCTCGGCCTCGTCGGCCGCAACTTCGCGGCCGGCATGAGCGGTACGCACGCACGCACAGGCACACACGCGCACACACACACACACACACACACACGCACGCACGCACGCACGCACGCACGCACGCACGCACGCACGCGCGCGCGCGCGCGCGCGCGCGCACACAGACACGCACACACGCACACGACTAATAATAAAAATCTGTAGCAAGTTTTAGAAGTTATTTAGAAACATTTCTTTGGTTCTATTTTTTTAAGATATCGGAAGTTATGAATAATATTTTTTTTCTAATAAATAATATTATAGTAAATATCATAATTTCGCTGCAAATGTTCCAAATATCAACTTGCAAGTTTCTTTATTTCTCCTGAATAATCTTTTAGTAATATAGAGCTAATTTTACTGAATTATTTATATTTTTTTTATTACTTAGTTTACAGTTTTATTGTGAGCAGCTGATTTAATTCAGTCAACACTTCAAACTTAATTTCTCAATAAACTCTAAGAATAGGATTATGATACATCGAATGCAGTGTTAGTCTAGCGGTAACGCGCTCGCTTGGGAAACCGAGCGAAGCGGGTTCGAATCCCGGGTCTCGCCCTCTGATATTTTCATGTGCGAATCATTCCTAACATGATTACCACTTGCTTTACGGTGAAGGAAACCTTCATGTCTGAGAAAACCTAACAAATTTTCGAAAGACATGACGTGAAGTCCGCCAATCCGCACTTGGCCAGCGTGGTGATGGCCTGATTCCCCGTATTGAAGGAAGGCCCGTGCCCAGCAGTGGGACGTTAATAAGGGCTGAATACTACATACTACTACTACTACTACATCGAATGCATTTATTAATCAAATCTTACAAGCATATATTATTTCTTACCGTTACAGGCGTTATTTTTTGAACATGTATTGTATAAATTATGTTTAACAGGTGGTATCGCTTACGTGTACGATATTGATGGCTCGTTCAAGGTCAAATGTAATCTCGAAATGGTTGAATTGCTTCCTTTGGAAAAGCAAGATGATCTGGATGTAGTGCAGACACTTCTAGAAGAATTTGTCGAATATACTGGGTAAGATTTAATTAATGATTTGTTTATTATTATATTATTTTTATGGTTTTACATTATCCTTTAAAAAGATAATTTTCTTAAGGCATTTATAGTTTTTACTGATTCTATTTTATTGTAATGTTAAAATTACATTTATATAATATCATACAATATTTAAATATTTTCGATAACAAATGTTGTTATAAAACATCACAATTATTACTTTTCATTACAGTTCAATAATCGCCAAGAACCTTCTCGAGACTTGGCCGGAGCCAGCTAAGATGTTTATCAAAGTGTTCCCATACGAATATCAACGAGCTCTCAAGGCTCTGGCTCTTAAAAAGTCCACTCCTAAAGTGGAGACTAACGGACAAGTGGAAGAGAACGGCGTTGTCGACATCGAAGAGGCTGTGAGGAATGTCGAACTTGATAAGAAGAATTTGGAGAAGGTTCTAGATAAAACTAGGTGAGTTTACTTCTTTGTATATCAAACACTAGTGTTTAAATTAAGGAAAAATTAACAAACATACGGTATGCATTATATTAGTTTATTATAAAAGTCCATACAGTAGGCGATCGCTTAACGTTTTTAGTGGAGATGCTATCAAATGCAAGGGTCGTCAAAAATACTAATTTAGGCAAATGGTTTCGAAGTTGTACTGTAATGTCATCTGGTAATTTACGCGTACAATTTTAAAGACTTTTCCCGACTTGTCTTATATTTTAATTATATTTCATATCCTTCATCAATATATTTTATAATATAGTTGAAAAATTATAAAAATATGATTAAATAATACAAAATATCTGACCTGTCCAATTTTGTTGCAAATTTGCACCAATTTTTTTGTTTAATTATCTATATTGCAGATCGTAAAAGCAAAAACTTAAAAAAATAAATATTCATGAGCCTGTAACTTTGATGTTATTGATGATATGAAAAAGTTGACAAAGACTTTTTATGGGATTTTAAATTTACTACAAATTTGCCATTTAACATTTTTCTCTAACTCTTAAATTTGAACTTCAAAGCTATATAACAAATTAAATAATGAAGATAGAAATTTGACTTATTGGAACTTTTTGTACTAAATTTAATACTAAAAAAGGTCCAATCATTCATTTTCTTGAAAAATATTTTTTGAGCTCCGCTTTTAACAGGAGCTTTGTTGAGACATTTTCTAAGATATTTTGGGGTGATAGGAAAGAAAAAAAAATATCGTCGTTTTTTGGCACACCCTAATAAACATCCATGACTGGAGTACAAACATTCGTGCTCGTCACACAAATGAATGTGACACGAACTCGCGATAGCTGGCACAGTAAGTAAGGTCACTACAAACTGAGCCAAACGTGTCGTCGAAACAAAATATATAACATACCATCAAATACAAAAAAATAATTACAATTACAATAATAAAGTGTAACGCAATGGGTACTACTACTGTGTGACAGGGGCTTCATAAAGTACCCGCGCGAGACGTCGCTGTACCGGCCGGCGGAGAAGCGGCTGCGCGACTGGGACGAGATCTACAACTTCAGCAGCGTGCGGCGCGGCCTGCGCGTGCAGGCGGCGCGCTGCATGGAGTGCGGCGTGCCCTTCTGCCAGAGCGCGCACGGCTGCCCGCTCGGCAACATCATCCCCAAGTGGAACGACCTCATCTACAGGGCGGACTGGCGGCAGGCCTTGGCGCAGCTGCTGCAGACTAATAATTTCCCTGGTGAGCCTTTTTTTTATAAGTAAAACTTCTTTACGCACGCTCGACTTTTGTGGTAAGCTGGTGATGCGTTACGACAAAATGTATTTACGTTTGTTGCCATGGTAACCGTTGTTATTGTCCAACAAATGATATATAATGTTATATTATTTCCTTAAATGATATTCTATAAATATATGATTGTAATATGCCTAATATGCATTATTTAATTATTTTTTACTATCTCACCTATCCACCACCACATAAATTGAACTTCATAAAGAGTATCGATAACCTACAGAAGTCTTACTTCTTGCGCGTGTACACATTCATACACGCACTCTTTAATTTTTATTCTTTTGTACCTCGGTTTCTTTTAGTTTCACTCTAAAATCTCTATCCCTTTCGCACTATCACTCGCATCGCATACAAAAAGCTACTTGGATTAAATAATTGAATGATTATGCACATAAATTTGTTTATGTTTGACTTTAAAGCAATTATGCAATTATGCAATTGACATTTAACTGTCTTGTAATTATGTTAATTTTGTTTTAATTTCAATTTCTTTTTGTTTACACCAGGTAATTTATATGACAATTACATTTATATATCCATACATACATATAATAAAATTGTAACTAAGCCGAATCTATGCATTAAATATTTTTTGGAAAATCTTATTGAAATAAACATTTTATCATTTTCATATTATCAATACAGAGACCGAATCTATAATTTTTAGAATTTTTATCTGTCTGTCTGTCTGTGACCGCATCACGGAAAATCCACTGGAGGGATTTTGATTATATAGGATACTTTTTACTCCGGCAAAATATCAACATCTCTGAGAAATCTATACTAAACGTTAAAAAAGTAGGGACGAACTCGAGCGGAGCGAGGTTCAGTCGCTAGTTACAATATAAAATAATGTATATATTCTATATATATTATATAATATATTCATATAAGTTATCGAATGATGTGGTGTAATGTCAGAGTTCACGGGGCGCGTGTGCCCGGCGCCGTGCGAGGGCGCGTGCGTGCTCGGCATCTCCGAGCCGCCCGTCACCATCAAGAACATCGAGTGCGCCATCATCGACCACGCCTTCGAGGCCGGCTGGATACAGCCAGAGGTGAGTCGATATAATGTTGACGACACGTTTGGTTCAGTTTGTAGTGACCCTATTTGCTGTGCCAGCGGTCGCGGGTTCGAGTCCCGCTGGCATACATTTGTGTGGTGATCACGAATGTTTGTACTCCAGTCATGGGTGTTTATATTTATAATATGTACATATATCTTTAAAGTTAGATATGTGTAGTGTATCAACTATCTGGTATTTATAACACAAGCGTCGTAGTTTACCATGGAACTAGATGGTGCTGTGTGTTAATACCCAACATATTGATTTTAATAATAAAAAAAATAATTTCAGTTAACAAATTCTTAAAAATAACTGGCTAAAACTAAAGAGTTACAAAAAATATATTAAACCAATAAAAACCGACTGCGTAAAAAATATGGATCAAGTTGAGTTCATAAACTTGTAAGACTCGAAGAATGAAAAATATATTTTTTTCATTCTTCGATCGATTTATCTTATTTTTATTATCTTTTTATACAATGAAATGATTACGTTGTACTCATTTTTACGTGTATTCTATATATAATAATTACCTATTTAAAAAAAAGTTAATATTATAATACATTATTTTCTTTAAATAATATGCGGTGATTGTTTACAGATCCCTGAACACCGGAACGGTAAAACTGTTGCCATCGTTGGCTCAGGACCATCAGGCTTAGCTTGTGCTCATCAGCTTAATAAGGTAAATGTTTTTCATAAGCAATAATAAAAATTCCATATTAGGTTCCCAAAAAATTTCCGCAGCGGATTGTTCCAGATGCAACATACAATATTTTGTAACAACCACTAAAGCCAGACACTTGTGTGTATGTGAGAGTGAGGTACTTACCTTACACATGCGATTAATTGTCCCAATCCCAAAGATCCCGGGATTGACATCTTTAAATCCCGGGACCAGGGAATATCGGGATAACAAATTCTACTCGCACAATGTACATCTAGTAATCGGTGGTAAATGACGCACATTAAGCTAAAGAGGGAGACAATCGGCTAGTTTTAACGCTCTACAAAACCGAAATTAGCCGATTTTCTCCCTCTTTAGCTCGATGTGCATTATTTACCGCTGGTTACATTTGGCTCAGTTTTTAGTGATCCTATTTGCTGCGCCAGCGGTCTGTATATATGTGTAGTGTATCAACTATCTGGTATCCATAACACAGGCCTCGTAACTTGCCATGGAACTAGATGGTGCTGTGTGTTAATGTCCCAACATATTTATTTATTGTATATTGCAGGCGGGCTACACGGTGACGGTGTTCGAGCGCAACGACCGCGTGGGCGGCCTGCTGCAGTACGGCATCCCCAGCATGAAGCTGAGCAAGGAGGTGGTGGCGCGGCGCGTGCGCCTGCTGGCCGCCGAGGGCGTCGCCTTCAAGTGCAACGTCGACGTCGGCAAGGACATATCCGCTGCGGACCTGGCTAATGAGTGAGTGCTTGCTTCTTTTAGGGTTTCATACCTCAAATGGAAAAAGGAACCTTTATAGTATCATTTTGTTGTCCGTCTGTCTGCACACACGTGGAGTCTTTAAATTGAAATTTATATCAAATTATCTATATAAGTCTACAATCCCTTGGAGCTGTGAAATAAATAAAACTTCTAACTCAACACAATCAAAAAATACGGTTCATGGCGCATATTTTGACACTCGCAAGAGAGTCAAAAACTATATGGTACTTCCCGTTGACCTAGAATCAATAAATTTTCTAAGAAACCATATTTTATGGCACAAGTAAAGGGGAATATTCGAAAATATGTTAGTTATGTAGTTACATCACAAAAAATATGTGATTATAAACTTATTTTAATGTTTCATACTATGGGAACCCTCGGTGTGCTAGTCAGACTAATTTATGTATTGGTTATACGCTATCTCGTTGTTCTGTGTGCGTATGCGTTCCTATAACGTCTTTATTGCACTGATCCTGCTGTGCTTATATTTTACTGATTATTTTTTTATAATTAACCATTAGAGTTTAGAAATATACTATTAAAATTTTTGCCTTCTAAGTTCACACCCGTTTGATCTGGGTGAAAGTTACCAAACAAAATCCACACTCACAAATGATTGTTTCCTCTGGAAAGTTAAAAATATATTCATTTTGCTGGGTATATATTGTATACAATATATTATATTCTTGGCTTGAGTATAAAAATATGATTGTATTTCATCATTCATTTGGTACAGTTTATGTTGTTAATGTTATCTATATTTTTTTTAAATTCTACCTTTGATGATATAAAACTTTATATAAATGAGCTTTAACAACATTACAACAAAACAATTACAGATACGACGCTCTAGTCCTGTGTATGGGCGCGACGTGGCCCCGCGACCTGCCGCTCAAGGGCCGCCAGCTGAACGGGATCCACTTCGCCATGGAGTTCCTGGAGGGCTGGCAGAAGAAGCAGGCGGGGCCCGTGCCCGGACATGGCGCCAAGGAGACACCAGCTCTGTCCGCTAAAGACAAGGATGTGCTGATTATTGGTGGTGGTGATACCGGGTAAGTCACGATCATGTGTAAAGTAAAACAGATAAAACTTCCAATATCCCTTAAAAGTGACGGTTGTTCTTTTTTTTTTTTAATTCATATCATGAGTAGCCACATCCCCAATAAGATACCTACAAAGAAAACATATACATACAATTTTAGTATTTTCTTTTTTTTGAAGTTGGTCAAAAATAGATTCCTACAGGTATTGTATTAGTAGGAGACTAACTAGTGTACATAAAATTCTTGTGGGACACAATTTCATTGTTATCACTGCTCAATCAATATACTGTTAGTATACTAATGATTCTATTATTCATCATATTATTATATCATAATATTATATCATAATATTAGTTTAATAATAATGACTCTTGTTTATAGATGCGATTGCATAGCAACATCGCTACGTCAAGGCGCTAAGTCCATCACTACATTTGAAATTTTACCCGAGCCAAAGAAAACTAGAGGCCAAGACAACCCGTGGCCGCAGTGGCCGAGAGTGTTTAGGTACTTATATATAAGAATATTATTCTCACTAATATAATAAATTCGGTAATTTATCTGTATTTGCTTCATTTTATCGTCAATACCACAGAAACCATTTTGATGAAATATAACATTAAGTTATCTTTTTTGCATGAATTTTCACAAAAGTGGTTGTGACAATTCGTTAAATATATAATTTATAACTCATTTATTAATTTTCACCTTAACTATCCATTATCATGTGATTCTTAACCACGTTTTAATATAATATTAATAACTTAGATATTTATAAAAAATATTGTTTGTCTTTAGGGTTGACTATGGACACGAAGAGGTAAAGGTGAAGTTTGGAAACGATCCTAGACAATTCTCTACACTCACCAAAGAATTCCTTGATGATGGTAAGATTTTATTATTCTACTTGTTACTCACCCTCGATTCGCGATTTCGTCCTTAAACAAAAACAAATTTCACAGGAACCATACATTTTTCCAGGATGAAAAGTAACCTATGTCCTTATACCAAATATATATATATCCCGTGCCTCGGAGAGCACGTAAAGCCGTCGGTCCTGCGCCTTAACTCTCACCGGTCGTATCTCGTGTCGTCCCACCGGAGTATGAGAGTGACAGGAGTAGAGAGTGCACTTGTGTCTGCGCTCTCACTCACACGCGCTGCACTATAAATCTCCTGCGCAGTTGGCTAGTCTCAATGAGATTGGCCGCCGTGGCCGGAATCGGTCAGGAGAACATCATCATCATCATATATATAACATATATATGTTGTAAAAATATTACATTAAATGTACGGTGTACTTAATTTTCGTGTATTCGACTGTCTTGCCCTATTATTTTACACCAATTCGACATTTGCATATTGTTTTTCATAGATTTTAGCCCTTATCATTTACTTACTGTCAGCAGCTTTTCTCGTGAAAATCAAATCACCTGAAGCCAAAATTTGCAATCTTGCTAGTATTTTATCCCTCAATCATCATCATATCATCTGATCCCTCTATCTAGACTTTACATGATTAATAGTTTTAAATACTCTTAATATCTGATTACATATAAGTTGTGAAGCTTATGTACATGTATGTATGTTTGTTTGTATATATGAATGTTATGTTTGTATGTATTAGAGACGAGCCAAAAATTTTGTTGTACGATCGCATTCGATATACTCGCCTTTTTTTATGTTCGTGTTTGGCCGAATATTTGCCGAATGAATACCGGATGTTTAATTACCTAATAAATACAAAAATAAATATCTACATTAATATAAATGAATGAGTTACTAAGCGTAAAACTTGAGAACGTCTCGACTAATTCAGCTTATTTTTTTCGTATGTTCCTTATGGTACACGGAAAGTTTTAATAAAGATTTAAAATAACCTGCTTACTTTTCTACATACTACGTACATTGTACTTACCGTTAAAACGCATGTAAATTTAAATTATGTGTTATAATACTTTCTTAGATTTACGCCAATATTTGATATTTTAAATAAAACTATCTTTTCGGATTTTTTCGCGGATTCAAAATTAAAATTAACAAATATTGCTGATCCAAACAAAAATTGCTGATCTACCTACAGCTATTGACATTATTAATAACAACCTATTTAATATAACCACTTGGAGTGAGTCATTTGCAATAATTATTGTCAGTCCTAAACTTATTTCCAAAATCGACTTCAACTCTCTGCCAGAAGTAATTTTAAACGGTGTAAGTATACCTTTCAGCAAATCAGTTAAAAATCTTGGCATTATTATGGACGAAAACATGTCATGGGTTTCACAGGTAAGTGAAGTGAGTAGAAAGATGTTTGCATCAGTTGCATCTCTTAAGCATTTGCGTAACTTTCTCCCTATTTCAACCAAAATTTCGTTAGCACAATCACTCCTTTTACCAATTCTTGATTATGCTGATATTTGTTACGTCGATATTACTCAGGAGCAATAAACTTGAGCGACTCCAAAATCTTTATATTCGGTCCATATTCGGTTTGCGTAAATATGACCATGTTTCTGAATTTCGAAAAAAACTCAAGTGGCTCCCTATCCGCCTTCGCAGAAATACTCATATTCTCCATCTTCTTTACTGTATTCTGTTTGATCCATGTACTCCTCCCTACCTCAAGGAACGTTTCTCATTCCTTGGGTGCACCCATTCTCGTCTTCTTCGCTCTGGCCATAACCTAACCCTTACAATCCCTTCTCACTCTTCTTCCTTTTATAGTAACTTCTTCACCATCACGGCTCCTCGTCTCTGGAACTCTCTTCCTCAAACTATCAGGCATGCGAAAACACTAAAAATTTTTAAAAAACGTTTAAAGGATCACTTTCACACACTTTGAAAGAGGATTCTTTATTGAATATATTGGTATTAGTATGTACTCGTATTAGTGTTATCTTTACGAACTTTAGTATAATTCTTGTTAAACTTGCCTTTTTATTTTTTATAATTTTTATTTATATATGTATAATATAAGTATAAGTATTTATGTATGTAGTTGTAATATTTATTTATTGATTAATTATATTTTTACTTGTATTTATTGTATATTTGTATGATACGTATATGTATAAATATATATTTTTTTCTACTGTCTTTTTATTACTCGCGCCCCCTCTATTTTAGTACTAGTTCCTACACCTAAAGGTTGCCTGGAAGAAATCGCTCTGTTAGCGATAAGGCCGCCTCTTGTACCTTCTTCTATATTTTTGTATATTTTTTTCTCTCTTTTTGGGTGTACAATAAAGAGTTATTCATTCATTCAAATATTGTAAGGCACTTTGGTTCGATTTTCTAAGTTTTTTTTTTAAATTCATTTTGTTAATTTGTGGATAGGCTGTCTGTAACAACTATATAATACCTTTGAGACATCTTACACTTTAGTCTCCCGTGACCATAATGACGTCGGGGACCAAAAATCAAAATAAATCTGCGAAAAAATAGTTTTATTTAAAACTGTTATATGTAAAAGTGTGTATTGTCGGTAGGGTCGGGCAACGTGTGCGGCGTGTCGGCGGTGGAGGTAGAGTGGACGCGCGGCGCGGGCGGGCGCTGGGAGATGGCGGAGGTGGCGGGCTCGGCGCGCGTGCTGCGCTGCGACCTGGTGCTGCTTGCCATGGGCTTCCTCGGCCCCGAGCGATACGTCGCCTCGCAGCTCGGTACCTACGCCACACACGCGCGCACGCACACACGCGCACACACACACGCGCGCACACACACGCGCACACACACACGCGCGCACACACACGCGCACACACACACGCGCACACACACACGCGCACACACACATGCGCGCACACACACACGCGCACACACACACGCGCGCACACACACACGCGCACACACACACGCGCACACACACACGCGCACACACACATGCGCGCACACACACACGCGCACACACACACGCGCGCACACACACACGCGCACACACACACACGCGCGCACACACACACGCGCACACACACACACACGCGCGCACACTCACACACACACACGCGCACACACACACACACACACGGGCACACACACACACGCGCACACACACACACGCGCGCACGCACGCGCACACACACACACACACACACGCACACACGCGCGCGCATGCGCACACACACACACACGCACACACACACACACACACACACACGCGCGCGCGCGCACACACACACGCGCGCGCACACACACACACGTGCGCACGCACGCGCACACACACACACACACACACACACACACACACACACACACACACAACATACAGCATCATCTAGTTCCATGGCAAGCTACGAGGCCTGTGTTATGGATACCAGATAGTTGATACACTACACATATATAACTTTGAATACATACATATTATATAAATATAAACACCCGTGACTGGAGTACAAACATTCGTGCTCATCACACAAATGAATGCCCTCAGCGGGACTCGAACCCGCGACTTCTGGCACAGCAAGTAGGGTCACTACAAACCACACCAGTATACACTCACACGCTCGCTTATTTATTTATTTATTAGAATAAAGTACAAACTAAACACATAACACACAGAAAATAGAAGTTCTGGGATTAAAAATGACGGTGTTGGGCCTGTATCGTCGGTGTACTATGGTGTTAAGAGTGAAAACCTATAAAACGCATCAATCACCATAACAATAATTAAGAAAAATTGTACACATAAACATAAACTTAAATTTATTAAAGTCATATATTTTTTTATTAATATATGTAATTTTAACATTATTAATAATAAATATTATTTTAGATCTCCCACTAGACGCGCGCAGCAACGTGGAGACTTTGAAGGACAACATTTACCAGACGCCATTGAAGAATGTGTTCGCTGCTGGAGGTAAATGATATTTACTATATTATTATATTTTTTTATTGCCGCGATTCCGGTCACTTGGTACGCTCTTCGATACAAAGTACCAATTCGATACAAGCGAACCCAGTACTCAGAACTCATACTGCCGTCATAATAAAGAAGACCCTAACTAACAATTTGGTCAAAAATGACTTAAATGCAGATTCGGAATCAGTAAAAAATACTACTTTATAGTCTTACTCATAAAGCTCTAAGTCTTATGAATCCGCAGATACAATAACCATTTTCTTCGTAAATACGTCAAAACTACTACCGCAGATCACATAATGCTATACTAGTACATATGCCTCATCTCATACAAAGATATTGGACAGCGCTATTTCGAGCTATTTTTGTTTGCTTGAATAGACAATAGATGTCGTTAATTCGCAAATGGTTAATCTGTTTTATTTTATAAATATGTGCAAACTAACGAATGGTAAACATTGTAAAATTCATTCTGAATCCGAATAAAAAAATTCAGTGATTTTAACAATTTTTAACCGTTATGAACAATTCATAAAACGTAAAAGCGACATCTTTGAGTATACACTACAGACTCATCATCTAATAGCTGATATTATAATAATAAGTAAAATTACGCAAATTTGATTTAGAATATTTTTTTAAAACAATAATATGCCTTTTTGGAATCATTTTTTTTATTTTTTGTCAACTTAACGCAACTTTAATAACAAATCAATACATGTAACGTTATCTATTGACATTGTTTTGAACTAATTTTTCTTTGTTCGTGATGAGACCCCATGCTACTACTAAATTCTAAGAGAAAACTTCAATATCTATCTTATATCAATATTTAGCATCTTCAATATATATCTCGAAATCAACTTTGACAAAGTTGCGGCCTTCTTTTTTTATGATGGCAGCCCAATAATAGTTTATCTCAAATATCTTCTATGTACAGATAGCGATCAGTTACAATTTGATTATATGTATAGATTCGAACATTTGTAAGAGAATGAATTTTTTTTTTACCTCGATTATGCAACAAAATAGTGAATGTAGAAATAACTGACACACATATAGATTGTTTTGGACCAACATATACAGTTTTTATTGTGAAAAACAGTTTTCACTCAGGTATAGCTGCGGGCATTTATTCATAACATCAATTTCAATGCTCCTGGTACATAATATAATCGACCTTGACCTGATATATTATAGTAAACTAACGACTCACGCTCGCTTCGCTCGCGTTCGTCCCTAGGTACGTTTTCACGGTTAGCTATGTTTATACATAAATATAGTTATACATAAATAGTAGCTTGCTACTACTAAGATATTCATTTAAATTATATAACGATTTACGTTACGTACGTACGTTATTTATTGCATACGCCCTACGCGGATTTTGTTCACAATTTCATGGGTTTTCATTTTTTTCGCGGAACTGATTCTTATTCTAAAATAAAAGTAGCCTAAGTTACTCATTACAACAGCAGCTATCTGCCAGTGAATGTCCTGTCAAAATCAGTCCAGCCGTTTCGAAGATTACCAGGAATAAACAGACAGACCGATAAAAATTGTAAAAAATGTTGTTTTGGTATATATACCGTTCATACATCCATATGCATTTAGTAAAAAGCGGTTATTTTAATATTGCAAGCAGACACTCCAATTTTGTTTATCTGTATAGATATATTCACATATTCATTTACATGTATTATTTAAATAAATTCTTACGTAAATACGTAATTAAAGACTTTTGCATATTTAAATTAATTCTTTTGTTACAGATTGTAGACGGGGTCAATCCCTAGTGGTGTGGGCCATAGCTGAAGGCCGACAGGCGGCTAAAGCCGTAGACATCTACTTATCCGGCAAGTCCTATCTCCCAGGCCCCGGTGGTATCATCAACCAATCATTAGCAAGCAACCAATATCAATCGATATAATCAACCTATCAACGCTATCAACCGACGTGAGCAAATTATATCAACCTATCAACGCGTCAATATATGTGACATCGCAGACGGAGAACAGATACGTATTTGAAATATGTATGTCATTATGATTGATTAGTAGAAATTATTTATTGATGAATTATATTCATCAACAGCTAGTTATAATGCGGTTTTTAGTTCTTTTTTATCGTCACTGTCATTATTTTTTTATTATAGAAATAAATCATATGGAAATATATTTGAAAATTATTAGTACGGTACTAGTCAGATGCGTATTTTTCAACTCTATAAAAATCGTTTTTGCTACATGTTTTAATGTGATTTTTTTCGTAATCCAAATAATAAAATCATGAGCGACATTTGATTTAAAATAAATGATTGATGTAAACGAGATATATATATCGTAAAACACCCATAGTTGTTTAAGAGGCCTATCACAAAATGTACTGAGTTCTATGGAATTGAGTTCGAGCGGCCGACGCGACGTATCGCTGTTTCTAGCGATTTCTGCAGTTGTAATTACTTCTATGTAAAGTTTTAAAATAAATTATTTTAAAGTATATAATTACGTTTCTTTTCCACTGACGTATATTCTGGTATAAATTTGACTTATTAATATTGTAGTGATATATTTACAGCTAATTCTGAGCGTTTTCAATGGTTTTTAAGATTTGGAAAAAGTTTCAGTTTCAAATTCAGAGGCCGCTATAAACTCAACCACTATGTACGAGTTATTATTATATATTATTCATTTATCATTTCGTTTGCTTAATATAGTATTTCAATCCATCAGCTTGAAAAAGTGCCGTCGCGCATTGTATTAAAAACTTGCTTCGGAATTTTGGCTTTAATTCAATTAATTATGAAAATTTGCGAAAAGCGAGGCCGCTATGAACTATATTAATAACTATTCTCTACCATACAATTAGTCAAAATTGTCGAAGAGTTTCATTTTCTCTGAATAAGAACGCCAAAGATGAGCATTAACATAATGTAATAGGCCTCTTAACATTTAAAGTTATTTTTTCTATAGAGTACCTACTACTAACATTTCTCGCCATAAGCTTTACATGTGTTGTAAAATATATTTATTGGTTAAAAGATTAATTTTATTGTAGTTATAAGAATCCATGTTAGTATAAAAAATAATATCTTTATTTATCGAGTATAAGGTAGAAGTAAGTTTTTTTTTTCGAAGTAGCAAAAACATAGATAACAACCGAATTATTATTTAATGCCCAAAATGATTATTTAAATATGGAAATTTAAATATAATTACTTTGATAATTAATTAATTAACATTCCGCTACAACATTTTATTTTTTTCGTCGTCATTTTATGCTTAAACACAGTAAAGTTTACAACATAATAATTGTCATACAGATTATTGTTAAGTTATCAACCCGTCGAGGACCGCGTACACGCCGGCGTGTACAATAACAATTGAATTCTCGGAAATTCGCACGGATTTCTTAGAATTTGTCCGGGAGGGATTAAATAACAAAAAATATACAAAAACCAATTGTTTTTGTCTTATGTAAACTAGGGCGAGACTGCCGACATTATATTATGTGTTTACTTACATGTTACCTATCTCTAAAGATCTAAAATTGAGTTTTGTTCAGTTGAAATGAAACAATGTATAGAGCTCTCGTTATACCGAGGTTTTTAAGGTTCACTCACCTATACCCTTTAAGGTTTTTATTGGAACCCACATTTTTAGTTATAAAATATGAAATTTCCTATCTCAATTGTAAGTTCCTTCATGATCCGTGCTCCTCTAACTTAGTCTACAACAAACACTAACAACACTAGCAAAAAACGAAAATTTTTATGTACTTTATTAAAATTAGTTTTTTGTACGTTTTGCCTCCATACCTATTCATTATTTATTTATTATATGCCAATTTTGTGTGAATTTACGTCATTGAATTAATTACTTTTGTAATACAAACTAAAAAGTTAGATGTACACCGTACAATGATATAATCGTACATTATACATAGATGTTATAAAGATGCTAAGTAGGGGTGTGCTTTATTGTATGATCAAAATGTTAAACAAAATATAAAATTTACTTCAACTAGAAATCGAACCAGGTATATATGTTTATGAAAATTTTATTTTTCTTACACTTTATCGGTTTAAAGACGTAAATATTTATTTTATGTAATAAATTGGAGGGTTCGTAAAATGAGTTATAGTTTAACTGTGATTAATTATAATTTTTAATTCAAAAGTTAACTCAATAGTTAAAGTAGCGTGTGCGCTTGAAAAGTTCCTACGTTAATTATTTTACATATCTTTACAAATATTTGTCGCCGTTTGAGTGCTGTTTGAATAAATAATGGAAATCTTTGAATAACATTTTCATTTTAAATAGAACATTTCGAATTTATTAGCGGATTTATTTTGATTTTTGGTTCCCAACGTTTTGAATGCTTTACAGCAATCATAATCACAGGAAAATAAATCTGCGAAATAACTAACTATATTTTTATTTAAAATGTCAAATATTCGCGTAAATCTAAGAAAGTGTTAACATTTTCATTGTAATTTTAAACATATAATGCCGCCATTGAAATTCACTTTATGAAAATGATATTCGATTGTATCCGCTATGTTTGTAGCAGAAAGCGTTTGTAGTTGTAAGATTTGAGTAATCAATGTAACAAACTTACAATACGTACAATGTGTCCTGTGTGTGGATATAGTTATTATATTGTAAACGATTAGCCGTAGACGTCTAGATGGAAATGGAACATTTAATAAATAATAGCTAACAGAAGATATTGTAGAAATAAATAAAACGTATTTATAATGTTTATTTAAAAATACACAAAATGACAAAAACGGTATCAGTAATTGATGAGACAATAAATGAATGTTAACACTAAAAATGCTTTGTTTGCGTATTTTTGTTTCAATGTCAAAATTTTGAAAATTTGTCTGGTGACCAAATGTTTACAATGTCGCCAATTTTGGATATGTGTCACTATTATTCTTTAAAAAAAATATAAACAGACGAACATTAAACCACTTTCTTTTTTGAAGTCGGTTAAAAAGACTTATTTGGTTCACCTGAATAAGTTATTTATACAGTGTGTAAAAAATATTTAAAATATAACTTGTTAATAGTAAGCTACATCTGTGCTATAGAAGTAGACTCGAACAGTATTCGCTTATACGTGCTTTTATAATTTTGTCAATTTTTGAAATTATTATTTTCGCTATTGTATTTCGTTTTTTTTTTATTTTGCAAATAAATGTTATATTAATTTATTCTTATTTATTTTTAACCCTTTTGACCACAATACATTTAATCTCTGGAAAGAACACTTAGTTATAATTTACTGTTAAAGTTAAATAATATTAGAACAGATTTTATTGGTCGTTTTATTGTTTAAGCTTTACGACTAATGTAATTTCTAGCACACTAGTAAATAGTATTATATACTGAAGTCTCATTAAAAAAGTACATTTTCATTAAAACTTCAGTAGGATAAATATAAAGTATACTGTATTAGGTGACTTGTTGAGAGTAATAATTATATAATATTATTATCATTGACAATAATAAATGTCTATTGTAGCCAAATACAGTGTCGTATAATATTTATGAATATATTATTTCAGCACAGCAACTTGTTTTATTTCATTTTTTTACAGTTATGAAATAAGGTTATGTCTTACTGCCTACTGAACCTGGAGTTAAGAAAAAGAAATAATAAACGTTAGACGTTTCTGATTCTCATTTACCATTCTGTTATTTTATTAAAATGCCACTTAAAACACAAAATAGAAATGTCATCACATATAAATAGTAAGAATCTCACAGAACAAGAGAGATTGAGAGTTCCAGAAATGTTAAGGAACTAGCGACTCACCCTCGCTTCGCTTCGGGTGCGTCCCTCGGCGAAAACAAATTATCCCACGGGAACTGTACATTTTTCCGGGATAATATATAGCCTATAGCCTTCCTCAATAAAAGAGCTATCTAATATAAAAAATAATTTTTCAAATCGGATTAGTAGTTCCTGAGATTAGCGCGTTCAAACAAAGAAAGAAATTCTGTCTCTGTAATATTAGTATAGATTACTCCTTATAAAAACAGATATCTATACAGATAAATAAAATTGAAGTGTCTGTTCATAATGTCAAAATAACAACTTTTACTAAATTACTTTTAAGAAAAATTCAATTTTTAAAATTTTTGTCTGTATGTTTGTTCCGGCTCCAAAACGACTGGACTGATTTTGACGGGACTTTCACTGGCAGGTAGCTGATGTTATAATGAATAACTTGGACTATTATTATTTTAGAAAAAGAATAAGAGGATAAGTCGCGAGTTGTAAATATGAAATGGTATAGTATTGCTATTGCCCATATGTGATACTAACTTTAAAAAAAATATGATTATGAACAAATATTTTTTTTATCAAATTAAACATGTACTAAATTAAACTAACATATTACATAATGAAAATAAAAAAGCAGTAAGTTTTATTTATTTTTTGATTGATAAAGAAATATAAAGGTATTTAAAATTATTGTTACAGAAAACCGATAGTAGGTAAAGTAACACCAAACCTCTCATATAATACGACAGTGTTATACCTTACTAGTTGCTAGGTAGTTAACTTACTTAATTACTCGACTTTGAAATCGACTGACTCTAAATCGACCGCCAACGTACTAACCATATTAACTTTCATAGAATGTCTCTGAGTAACTTATGAGTACCACATAAGTGTTTCACTCTTTTTTAATGAACATTACATTGGATACGATTACTGCTTCTGCCATCTTTTGGTACAACAAAACAACTTGTAAAAACATTGGAATATTCCATCTCTTACCTTCTATTCAACCGATTATTCTTTTCCAAGTTAAAACATATAAGAAATGTAATATTTTTGAAGAAAAATTTTTTAAGCATGCTCGACTTGAGGGGTACGCTGGTGAATGCGTTACGATAAAATGTACGTACGTTTGTTGCTATGGTAACCGTTGTTATTGTCTGACAAATGATATAATATAATATTATATTCTTTCTTTAAATGATATTCTATAAATATATGATTGTAATATGCCTAATATCCGTTATTTTTAGTATCACATTATCTAAAACATAAATTGAATTTAATAAAAGGCTTGGAGCTTGTAGACGTTTGCCAAGCCTCGGTAAACGTGTAAATGTAGCATAGGTGATAGGCTACTGGCTACATTACAACTTATGAGTCTGTTCCTTGTAAGGCCAAATGGAGTTTTAAAAAATAAAAGTATTTAAAGCATGATTATAAGCAATAATTGACGACACGTTTGGCTCAATTTGTAGTACCCTACTTGCTGTGCCAGCGGTCGCGGGTTCGAGTCCCGCTAGGGGTATTCATTTGTGTGATGAACATGAATGTTTATACTTCATTCATGGGCGTTTATATTTATAATATGTATATATTTAAAGTTATATATGTGTAGTGTATCAATTATCTGGTATCCATAACACAGGCCTCGTAGCTTACCATGGAACTAGGTGGTGTTATGTGTTAATGTCTCATAAAATAAAATAAAATATTATAAACTTATAGGTACTATGTTTTTCCTTTCCTGATACGAATTTACATCTAAAAAGTAAGGATTTTTTTTCGTGATTCCTAAACGTTCCTAACAAGGTCCTAGTGCCCTAGCAAGGCCATTTTTTGATATATTTTTTTCGGCCTTACAAGGAACCATTGGCTTTCCAAGGATATTTAGGACAATATTTTAATTAAAATTGAAATACAATCATATAGTTTTTTTTTAAGTAATTACAATATTCTTATGTATGAATTCATATCAAATAAAAAATAATGAAAATAATAGTTTATTTACTTGTAAACAAGCGTTTTGCTGTGAGCGCGTATTAGAATTTTAACGTCGACGAAAGAAGTGAGCAAAGCGAGTGACCGCATTGACAAACCAGCAGCGCTAGCGACTCGCTGCCGCGTCTGTGTTCTTATAAGTTCGATAGGTACTAGTCTGAGTAGAAGGAATTTGTCATCGCATGAATTCCGTATAAATACTTCAAAACTAATAAGTATATACTTAATCAAATAACTAAAAATATATTGAAGGGGTAGTTGAGTCGTGTTCGGGACGCGCATTACGAAAGGCACGCCACGCTCTCTCTTACTCAATTTTTATGTTAAGTAATTATTTGTAACTAAAAATTGTTCCGTAGTCAATCTAAAATTGTAGAATATATACATTAAAGTGCTAATTTACAATTTGAATATTATTAACCTTAGCTATACATATTAGTATTAAAGTATTTATACGGGATATTTATTTCATTGAAGTGTAATGCCGAATAGTTAAATACGTCATTTCCTCTCATATGAAAATTTGTTAGCTGATTTTTAATACACTGCTGTAATTAATAAAAAAATCAGCTGACGGTAAGTCGAGGGAAACCTCGTCAATTGATGCATTTAAATAGGCGATAGAAGCTCCCGCCTAACTCTTGCGTTATGAATTTCAAAGTATCAACTGACGGTCTTTCCACCGAGATACAGCCAGCTGACATATATATTTATCCATGTTTGCATTAAAGCTACCATCAGATAAATTTTCAGTTGAGAAGAAATCATTGAAAATATAAATTTTTTTCGTGTTCGAGCGACCAACTAACGTATAATCCACCATGTTATCAACCGACTTCAAAAAGAAGGATGTTCTCAATTCGATTGGTATTTTTTTTATGTATGTACACCGATTACGCCGAGATTTATGATCCGATTTACGTATTTCCTCTTTAGTTTGATGCGGAATAGCTGCTATTTGGTCCCATAAATTTTTTTACATAGTTTGGCCCAGTAGTTTTTATTTTGTTTGATTTGACAAGCCCAATACGTTAGAATCGGATTTTAAAGCCAGAGTTTTTAGTGTTACTAATAAAAGGGAATTTTAGTTTCTCAGTCTTCATACTTTACTGCTACTATTATGTCTACACTAAAAAAGGAAAAATAAAAACTTTTTAGGAAAAAATAAAAACCGACTTCAAAAACAGCACTAAAAAGTAAAAAAGTGCCAGCCGATACAAAACAAAGCATACCGACTTTAAAAATATATGATTAGGTATCTATAGTAAATGAAAACTACCAATCAGTTATTTTTTACTACCCACTAAGATCCATCGGAACCGTCCTCGTCTTAGTGACCACGTCAACGGCTGATTGAAGTAAGACCACATCAAAGAGGTGATTGCTCCTGCGGTCCACTCTGATATCAGAGAAGTAGGAGCTAGGAGCAACCCACCGCCTCCCAGCCCATAGTTTCACGCCCGGCTGGATTGCTAGACGCTAATGAGCCCCCAACAACAAGTCAACACTCATCGAGGAGGAACTAACTTCTAGGGCATAACGTTTTTATCATTTTTTAAATTTTATCATTATCGTTTAAAATGCGATCTAAAATCACAGAAAGTTTAAAATTTTGAAACACCAGTAGAAAAAAGAAGAGTTTACCCAGAATAAATACATACCCACTTTGTTGTATTAATTTACCTTGACGGCATAATACATAATCAATGAAATAACATTATAATCAATGAAACGGAAAATCGTCTTTATTCACATGCTTGTGCTCATACATAATTATATTGGCATATGATTTATGGCGAATTATGGCGAATTAAACATCGTAACAATTCACCCCTTTTACCCCAGTCTTGCAAGTGCCGCCGATGAAAGCTAACCAACATGGAAAACCCTCTTCATCTGCGTAAGTACCTAAATACTCGGTCATACATGTTGTATGTACATATGTATTTAAGTGGTTATTTAACTAAACATTTCTTCAAAATAATCTAAATTCAACATGACTTATTAATTAATAGTAATTATTTGTCTGATCACTTAGTCATTTTTTAGGTCACAAAATAAAAATATGGATTTTATTTTTATTTCAAAAAATAGAAATAAAATTTCAAGAACAATTTGGATTTCATATAAAAGAAGTCACTTTTGTAAAATTGTCTGAATATTTGAACGCCTCCAAGGACTCCTCTAGTTTGGCAATGTCGAGGATTTTGTTTGGTAAGTTATGATCAACACACAACAACTTAAATACCCACTTACATATGATAAAATTAATCTTAATGTATAAAATAAATGTCTAGTGAATTTGATATGTTGCAAATTATGGTATCCGGTTTGTAAATAAAAATACTTAGAATATATTTTAAATAAAACTATCTTTTCGGATTTTTTCGAGGATATATTTTGATTTTTGGTTTACGACGTTTCGCATGTTTTACAGCAAACATAGTCACGGGAGAGACTAAGGTGTTAGATGTCTCAAAGGCATTATATACCTAATTGTTACAGATAGCCTTACCCACAAAATAACAATATGAATTCAAAAAATTGACAAATGGCACCAAAGTACGAGTACCTTACAATATGTATTTGTTAATTTTAATCATTATTATAAAATTAATTAGTTTTATAATTGAATATGGAATATTATTTCTTTCATTTTAGCTGTTATTGCTATGCGCTATAGCTCGTGAATAAACGCAGTGTTCAATGAACTTTCGGGGAAACGATAAAATTTCAACCGCGTATTATTTTTATACGGCATATTTGAACAGCCACGAATATATCACGATACTTTGGATGAAGATATCACAAGCACTTATTTATTTAACATAAAAAATAATCAATAAAAATGCTGGTAATGCAAAACTAATACTGTTTACCATCACTTTGTATGCGTTTTTTCCCAGCAGATGGCATAATCATCATCTTTCTCTAGGGTTGCCAACCCTACTATAATATATAGTATAGTAGTATGTTTCGGGCCTGCGTATTATATACTGTTGAAAAAATATATAGTACGCAAAAATACTATATTTTCAACACCGAAATCTAACAAACAAATCTTTCATTTTAAAAAATGACTTTTGACTTTGACTGATACCATTGCTGATTGAACTCAACTGTCGTAAGGCGTTCCGAACTTGTCAATAATGCCAAAAATTTCATTCCTGCTCTCTATTCTTGTTACTTCGGCATTCACAGAAAGGATATTTTCGGTTATAAATTCGAAATGACGAGAAGAAAGAAACTGAAGTAGGGTCTCACTAATAAAAAACGAGTTTTTCATTTACATTCATTTAAAAATTGAATGTAATATAGCACATTATGACACTTTAATTTTAGACAGAGAAATGTTAGGAAATGCAAAAAGTGCAAAGAAAATTAGCCTTTTATAAAAATAAATAAGTAACAAATATATTTTTGTCTATGTCTAAATATATTTTTTGAAGTGCACTATATTTTTCATAGCTTATTTAAAAAAAACTATTTTCGTCGAAGAAATGTCGGCAACCCTATCTTTCTCACTCCCTATAATGCCTTTGAAGTTTGAGATATCTAACATCTTAGTCTCCCCCTTGACCATGTTTGCTGTAAAGCATTCGAAATCCGCGAAATAATCTGAAAAGATAGTTTTATTTAAAATGTCAAATATTCGCGTAAATCTAAAAAAATATTACATTTTAAAATATTTCAAATTATCATAATTTACTTCTTATGTACATACAACTTTATTGTTTTGAGTTATTTACAAAAGCTATGTGAAATCATAAAATAAATTAAAATTTTAAAAGTTTCTAAAAAGCAATAACTTTTAAAATGTTTACATCATCTGCGAGTTGTGACTACCGGAATGAAAGTCTCTTCTTTCGTGGCACGAACTATACTTAGGTAGTGTGCTTTTTATATTTATAAAATAATTTTAGAGTATTTGGTTATGTACTTATAAAAACGTTTTATAAATAATAATGAATGTTGAGTATATTACTCACTTAAAAGGGTTATTAAACAAATAAAATAAAATTGTATATAAAATTGATATAGATGTATTTATGGCATAAAATTTTAACAAAGACTCAATATAACTGTAAAAAATGAAAATTATATTTAAAACTTATTTATGGTCTAAGAACCGGCTGCAAGATTGTTACGTTCATCAAGTATTTAAAGAAAATCACTTTTTATGTATAATAATAAAAGGAACAATATGTTTAGGCCGGGTTGCCTATTAAAATGTGCCCGCTATACGTAGAGAACTTGAAATGTGATAATTGCCAGCTCTTCGCAACCAGGTGTAAGCAAGTAGTATTTTGTTACACTTATATGTTAATGGCGTATATTCATTATTTATATATCAAATTAAAGCTGTTTGTTGCCATAGTAACCATTGTTATCATTTGTCAAAATAGCTAAAAATTTCATCCCGTATGTCACAACTCTCTGTTTGTAAAAGGAATGATAAATTAATAAAAATAATTAAATAAGGCATATTAGGCATATTACAATCATATATTTATAGACTAACATTTAAGGAAATAATATAATATTTTATATTATATATCATTTGTCAGACAGTTAACTGACGCGCTAACTCTATTTCATTTTAATCTATATTTAACAGCTAGTAACACCTATTTCCAGTTACTTTTACATAGGCAAAGGTATTTTATCATGCACAGAAAAAAATCAGCTTTAATTTGATATATAAATTATGAATATACGCATAAATGAACGTATAAATGAACAAAAAAAACTTTAATAGCTGGCAACCCTTATTTGCGGCCACTTTTACATAGGCAGAGATAGTTTATCACATACAAAAAAAATAGCTTTTATTTGATATATAAATAATAAATATACGCCATGAACGTATAAATGTAGCAAAATATTACCTCCTTACACCTGGCTGCGAAGAGGTTGCGGCCAAGAGCGCCATGGCAACTATCACTTTTCAAGTTACTTATCTACGTATATTTCTGTGAAGTGTAATATAATTTATTTTAATAAGAAGGGAATCGAATTTGTTCCAAAATATCAATTAATATTAATTTAATTAAAAATACCAGCGGGCACATTTTAATAGGCAACCCGACCAAAACATATTGTCCCTTTTATTATTGTACATAAAAAAATGATTTTGATTAAATACTCGATTAACGTAGCAATCTTGCAGCCGGATCTCGTACGATAAGAAATGAAATCCAATAGGAATAGCGATGTTATTCGATATTCCGGACGAACGTGGCGGCGCTGTTATGGACAAGCGCTGGGGAGACCCATCAACTTGCCACTTCCCACTCATCCCCTTCGTGCGAGCTATGCCCATGCCCTACATGGCGCTGATTTATGCAGGCCTTTGGATCGGTACGTTCTAATTTTTATCCTCTATCTAGAACATTGAAACTGACGACAACTGCCTCATGTGAGATACCGTGTATCTTATAAAAGAAGTGCTAGATTTATTTTTTGTTGGTTTTGTATATTGCAATTTGCTAGAGCTATGAGATATTCACAGACTTTTATTATGACTGCCAATTATTATAGCTGCCTTTGAAGCAAAGAAATGCTTTAAATTACCTAATATATTGTACCATATTATGGTCTCCCATCAGAGGATGGCGCTCCACTTGGTTCTACTGATTAGTCTCTGGTCTGCCTTGAAGTTTTGTTGGCTATTCTAGATTAAGTAATATCTAATGAGATAATTCCTAATCCTGACAAAAGGATAGGTAAAAGGTATTATGGAGGATCACTTAATACTTACATTCTTGAATGTTATGTATTCAATTTTAATATTTCGGAAGTTTTTCAGGAGCTTTCGGTATTGCATTGGGTTACAAGTACCGCTGGAGCGCGTCAATGTTCACAATTTGCTATTGGTACATATTTCTAATTGAAAAGAGCTATTGGAACAATCACAGCTACTTATTTGGATTGGTCGCCCTGTTGTTCACTTTTACAGAAGCTAATTGTTATTGGTAGGTATTTGTTTTGTTTAATGATACATTTCGCCACCGTCATCCTGCAAAAAAATTTCTATTAGGTATGTGTATAATTTGCTAGAAAGAAATACTGTCTATATAGTATCTTAAATAAGCTTATATAACTTACTTAAGATACTATCTATAAGATATTATTAAAATATAAACTGTAGTTAAAGGATATCCTTTGCAAGATATTATGTACCTAGCAATGGCAAACGCCAAACAGTTAATAAGAGGCCTACTTTTGAGGATAGGCATATGTAATATAAAAGTAACAAAATATATATTTTCAAAATAACATATTTACATTTTATTTCAGAATAACATTTAGAGGATCTTTACAAAAAAAAGAATACAGAAGGTATACGTCAGTAAAATACATATAATAGGTACCAGTCTGTATATGATTGCTTTTTAGATTTGTGTAGAGCTTTTGATCACGTCAACTACAAGATTCATATCAAATCAATATAACCTATGTCCTCTTGTCATTCTATAGACTGTAGTGTACCACGGAAGTTTCACCTCTTTAGTGTGCTTATTAACGATCTGAATAAAAATTTAAAGCACCTAGTTGGGGACTACGAAATCATATAGGACCCACATCCGTCGATGCATAGAGGAGCGTTTATAGTAAGAGTCATAGCCTAAAATATAACATTAAGAAAATATAAATAATGGTATTTCGTGCAGGTAGAGATATAAAGCCCATCGAAAGTAAATTGCTCGTATTAAGGACATATAATGCGTAATAGAATGTTATAGTATAAGGTTCTAAATTAGGATTTGGATCCCGGAACTTTTTGTAAATATTAGCTATCTCGAGTCTTTCGAGACTCAAGATAATTTTTTACTACGAATTTGAGTAAAACTGTGTTGCAGACTTTTCGAAAATATCCCTCGTATCCAAACGCCAAAATTGGAAATAATGGACGCCGGACCTAGTACCAATAGCTTGACTACTGTACATAACGAACCCGACGAGTCATTTCAAATTCTAATGAAACAGACAATAAATAAGCCGAAAATGAGCTTGAACTTCTAGCAAAAAACAGAGGTGTCAAGGGACACCCGGATGGAACGAAGTTCCTTTCGATTAAGAAACACTGTCAGGATTCATTATTATTATTATTTTTTATTATTTATTATGTACAAAAAACCTGTATACACTCAACAAAAATAATCATCGCGACACCACACTGTTCAATGCGAAATAGAAATGAAAATATCTGGCTTGCTTTCTATAAGAGAGAGAGAGAGAGACAGACAGAGAAACAAGCGCACACCGCACAGCTTACAAAAAAGTGTCGTTACAACTTTTCGTGAGAATTTTTTCCGTCTAGCCCCCTTTCACAACGCGCAATAAGGAACTTCGTTCCAAAAATCAAGGGCAATATTATAAAACGAATTGCAGTTCTTTGAAGCATTTTTAAGTTTGCTTTATTTCTATATATATTTTATTATAAGATTTTACTGCTAAAAACTGAATTTGAAATGTTTACCCATATTCAATATATTTATCAAGATAAAATGATTATTAAAACAACCAAAGATAAAAATATGAATTTATAATACTTAAAATTATAACCTAAATGTATGGTAATATATATAATAACTTACCGGTGGTAGGACTCTGTCAAGCCTGAGGAGTCCGACTGGATGGGTACCACCCCCTTATCTATTTCTGCCGCCAAGCAACAATGATTGCATTGTTGTGTTTCGGTTTGAAGGATAAGGTAGCCAGCGCAATTACAGGCGAGAGGCATATCATCTTAGTCCTCACAGTGATAACGTACCGGCGGTTCTGCAGTTTTGTTACATAAAACTTAAATGCACGAACCGTAGGTGTTATGGGCGACAGTATCGCTTTCCATCAGGTGGACTGACTGCTCGTTTATCACTGAATACCATAAAAAAAAAAAAAATGGTATAGATACACAAGAAATTTTAAGCAAAATAAAGGGTACACGTAAATGACACGATAAAACTTGGTCTCTATAAAAAAAGTTTTTTTAACTTCGAATTTGGCTGTAGTACCTAATATAATCTACCATACACTCTGTATGGTACTCGTAGATATTATAAAATAAATATATTATTTTAAAGAGACCAGGAGGTACATATTATATAAGAAATGATAAAAATTTATTCTTAAACAATAATAATATGCTCATAACATTTAAATAACATATTCGATTACTGCATAAAAACTAAGCATTTTCTTTAAAACCAGATAAGAACAACTAGATTATAGTTCTATAATTATAACATAAAAATAAATGGATATACCTGCATTTTAGGTCCTTAGATGTGTACTTGGATTCTTCTCAGTTGAAGCTGTCGGTACCGTATTGGAACTATTTTATTTTGAAATACCAATTTTTCATACTCTACTTTATGGCCGGCTTAAAGAAAGGAACTGCTGAGTGGTTAACGGGATACTCAGTGCAAAATCTCAGCGAACATTGGGTTTTTAACCCTTTTAAGTAATTATCTATATTTTTTTTAAAGAATCATATTTTAATAATTTGTCTAAATTTCTTTCGACTTTGACAGTCGAAAACATTGGCTTTCGATTATTTTTTCATAACAAATCTTAGTGGTAAAGAAATCAAATATAATATTAAAATTACATGTGTTTCAGTAATTAATTATTGCTACGAAGTGACTATTCGCCCGATCTACGGGTTTACGGGAAGCTTTCCCGTAGCTGTACCGTGGATTGATTAAATTAAGTTCAAGCTTTCAGATTCACGGGAATATTTCCCGTACTTCTCAGATTTTTTACATTTACATTTATTTACGTAATATAATTCTTTCTTAAATTTATGCGAATATTTGACATTTTAAATAAAACTATTTTTTTAAGATTATTTCGCGGTTTTATTTTGATTTTTGGTTCCCGACGTTTCGAATGCTTTACAACAATTATGATCACGGGAGAGACGGTTTTAGACATCTCAAATGCGTTATATACTTGTTACAGACAGTGCCTACCTACAATTTTACAAAATGATTCTAAAAATTCAAAAACGGCACCATAATACCTTACAATATTGCTGTAAAACCTTCGAAACGTCGGGAACCAAAAATCAAAACAAATCTGCGAAATAATCCGAAAAGATAGCTTTATGTGATACTTGTTTTTAATTTGGGATATTTTTTTTATTTTTAGGGCGTCAATGTTATCGGTAATTTATTGAGTTCTCTTTTATTTTGTGTTTATTATTTTTATATGACATTAAATTATGGAACTCGGCCACAAAGACCGGTGACAAATACGTCATACGTGTACGGGATATGGATACGGCTTACTGATTCAAAAATAATATTTTGTTTCTGCAATTTTATGATTATTGAAAATTATGAATACTTATTATTTATTATTGATAGAAATAATATTTGTATTACTAAAATTAAAAAAAATAACGTGTATAATATATATTTTTCTTCTTTATGTTTACTAATTATGAAGCATATTTGGCTTAATAATTCAGTTGGTTCTAAAGTACGTGAAATTTTTCCGTGGATCTGAAAGCTTGAACTAAAAATCTATCCGCGAGTCAGCTACGCTAAAGCTTCCCTTAGACGTAAAGATCGGGTGAAGCTTTATAGATAATGCATCATTGTTTATTTTTTTTTGCAGATTATTCTTAACTGTTGCACAGACAGATTTTCTTATAGTCCACTGGTTTGTATTTGCTTTCGACTTGACCGTGGCTATGTGGATGATGTGGGCGCGGACGAGACATGTCGCTATGTTCTTCTGCGCTCTCTTCCATCTGATGAATAGCAGACTATTCAGTATAGGTTCGTACATTTAAATAAATCAAATAGCCTTTAATCACTGATATGATTACAATAACATAACTTCATGCAAAAAAATAATAATTAAGTAAAATATTTTTCTTTACATAATGTACATGAAATATGATAATAATTTATATTAATCGTCAAAGTATCTACATTAATTTAAATTAAGGTTATATCACTCAAAAGTGTTTTTCCGTCGCGTCGTTTAAATAACAGATTATTTTCATTAAACACAATAGATACTTGACATTCCTAATTCATATGTAACATGTAGGTTAATTTTCTTTTCTTTTTTAATTATTTAGAATTAAACAAAATTAATGCATGTAAAAATTTATATAAAGATATTTACTGTTAATTGTAGGGTTTTTGGTAAATTGTCGTGTTTACACTTAAGTTTCTGACTCAGTGAGCAACAGTAATGACATATTTAAAGATTTATTAGACTTAAAACAATATGCACAATTAGTAAGTAATTATACACTTGCACTTACACTATACACCTGTGCAAATCCAGGACAGGTTTCTCTTTCTAGTTTATTATATATAAATATTTTTATTTTATTCCTTAAATCGGAGCAAATTTAGTTTTTGTCTTTATTTAGATAAGAAATGAGTGCTTCAAATCGAATACAGACGTAGAAAAATTACATAACAAGGTAGTTGCTATTTTAATCGAGGTACAGAAGTTATATAGGCAGACTAGAATTATAAAGAAAAATGAGTTAGCAAAATAATAAGTACCTAATAAGTTATAAATAACTTAATAGTTATAATATTCGTAACAGTTCTGAGAATAAATATGTGTAAAATTGCAATTTGCAACAGGAAAAGAAGATAATGAGACTTCATGTACCTATTTATTTATGATTTATATACTTTAAGTAGATGGGAAGTGTTATTTAAATGAATTGAAAAATTATTATCAGCGTCATCTAAGGTCGCACTTTACCTTAATTTACCGATTTATTAAAAAAGAAGCGTACTGAGAAAAAACACGGTGACGAATTCAATACTATTTAGTATTGAATTTATACTATATTTTTTGATCGTTGATTGATATTTATATTTATTTTTGGTTATATATAAATTGAAAACAAAATTCTATCCCTAGGTGTAATATTCCATAATTATTTTATATAAGTTGGTGTATTATTTTTGCCAAAGACGAATACCAAAGAAGCACTGTAATAATTACACTATGGGACTTAACGCGTGAATTCGAAAGTGACTGACTATATACCTTGTTCCCTACGTTTCGACTGAGTTGTTGACTCTGTCAAGCCTGAGGAGTCCGACTGGATGAGTACCACCCCCTTATCTATTTCTGCCGCCAAGCAACAATGATTGCATTGTTGTGTTCCGGTTTGAAGGATAAGGTAGCCAGCGCAATTACAGGCAAGAGGCATAACATCTTAGTCCTCACAGTGATAACGTACCGGCGGTTCTGCAGTTTTTTTACATAAAACTTAAGTGCATGAATCGTAGGTGTTATGGGCGACAGGTATCGCTTTCCATCAGGTGGACTGTCTGCTCGTTTATCACTGAATACCATAAAAAAAACCTAAACATATAGCTAAACAATAATGTTTTATATGTAGTTCTTAAATTAAAAATGTAATGAAACCCCAACATAACTTATTTATTGAGGTCATTTCAAAGACACGATATCTCTGCAGTATTTTAGTAAAAAATAATAGTTAAAAAATATTTTCAAAAACAAGCTTTTATTTAATTGCTGTAAAAAGAAAAAAACTTAACTTTAAATTAAATCAAACCTATCAATTTATTACATTACACAATTTAAATTTATATAATATATAATAATATATAATATATATTGTCGCAAGATTTACCTATTTTGTAAGAAAACATATATTATTTTTCTTAGAATTACTTTATGGTACTTTTGTTTATCAGCACAGGTAAATCTCGCATAGAAAACAGATAGGTAACGCAACTTTTTTGTCCTGACATTTATTTTAGCGGAGGCCGTTTTTAAAATTGTTAAGTCTGAGCAAGTATGTCAAACATTTCTTGAGTAACTTTACCATCAAAATTCAAACCATACTTATGATCAAATAAATTTTAGGTTTTACTTTTTAGTTTTTACCGTTTTACTATGGTATCATTGTCATTAAACACATACGTAATGTATGTATATTTTACCTATCATGCGCTCCTCACATCACGTTACATAATATAACAATTAGTTTTAATTATTTGATAAATAGATACCTAAAATATAATACATATGCCTGTAATGTCGATAAGAAATAAAATTAATCATAACAATCCATAATTTAGTAAGAGATTGGTACTGTTTTGATTTTGCATCACTCTACATTACGAATTTTTAATATTCTGATACTCTAAGAGTTTAAATTTAGGTACACAAGACCATTAATATTTATAACGTAAATGTCACTTTTCTTATTAAAAATAAGGATATACAGATAGGAACTCAAAATGTGCAAAACATAGCAAATAAATAAATGTTGGTAACTAACATATCTAACTGCTTGCTAATTTTCCAATCATCACTTGATTTATAAAATTATGTTAAATTGAATATTTTTAAGGTATGTTTCCATGGGTCTGCTTAGCTACGATGCCATTATTTTATCCTTTCGATTGGCCAAAGATAATTTTGAAATATGCGGAAGAGATCTTCTTAACAGTAAAAGGAAGTATTTGTAGATATATACACAGATTTATATTTAGTCTAAACAATCACCAACAAAACACTACGAATATAAGAAATAAAGATTCTAGTAAAGAAGAAAATATACACCCTGACAATGAAATTATTTTTACCAACCAAATGGAGAAAATTGAAGAAAGTGGAACAAATAAAGGTGAAAAAGAAGGAGATGAATTGAAGCATACCACAGATAAGCGAATGAATTCAGTAACATTTGCTTTAATAGTATTTTATCTAGTGTCTCAAGCCTTTCTGCCGTACTCGCATTTTATTACGAAGGTTAGACCATTAAATTCTTAGTAAATCTTTTGATACCACATTTCATATGAGTATTAATTAGAATTGCGGTCCAATGCAGAGAATTCAATGAAAATTGAGGTACCTAAATAAAAGAATTCATGAAAACTGACCAAATACCTACCTACCTATGATTCATCACTTACGCTAATAATTTCAACTAAAATATTTAGCATTACACCTAAAGTTCTAATTTATTCATAATACCATTACTGACTAGCGACTCACCCTCGCTCCGCTAGGGTTCGTCTAGTTACGTTTTAACGTTTAGTATAGATTTCTCAGAGATGAGATATTTTCTCGCAGTAAAAATATCCTATATGTTGACCCGGATACCCCGTTATAATCATACCAAATTTCATCAAAATCTCCAGTTCAGTGGTTTTTCCGTGATGCGGTAACAGACAGACAGACAAACAAAAGTTCTAAAAACTATAGATTCGGCCTCTCGACAATAATGTCTACTTCAATAAGATTTTCCAAAAAATATTTAAGGTACAGATTCGACTCAGTTAGAATTTTATTATATGTATAGATAAGTAATATACATACATACATATGTATAGGTTACGCGGTGTTCTGAGTGCATAGTTCAACTCGCATAACACCGATTTCTTTTTTATAAGTAATTAACGTCACAAGTTTTTAATTTTTAGTTCTTACTTGAATTTTTAAAAGAACTACTGGAATTCTACATAAACGAGCGATTGTGATATCATAAAAATATAATTTTGTATTATCAATGGTAAAAGTATTCAAATCATAAAAATAAACATACGTTTAAAGTTGTCTAAAAACTATAAAACCTATCGTTTAAAAGAAGTTTATTTAAAAAGCAGTAGAGTATTAAATAGGTTATCTATACAGATAAACAAAATTGAAGTGTCTGTTTGTGAAATTAAAATAACAGTTTTATACTAAAGGCATATAGGATTATATACGGTACTTACAAGAAAAACACAATTTTAAAATTTTTTGTCTGTCTGTCTGTTTGTTCCGGCTAATCTCCGAAACGGCTGGACCAATTTAACCGAAACTTTCACTGGCAGATAGCTGATATTATAATGTAATGTTTCGCTCAAAAAAATTCAAACGTACCTAGGGACGCACTCGAGGGAAGCGAGGGTTAGTCGCTAGTCTATACGAATGTAATAAAGAGGCAGAGTTTGTTTGTTAGTTTAAACGCGCTAATTTCAGGAACTACTAATCTGATTTAAAAAATTCTTTTTGCATTAGATAGCCCATATATTGAGGAAGGCTAGTGGCTATATATCATAATATAGTAAACAGTCTATCTATTCCATACTACAGTTAAAACGTACCTAGAGAGTAGGGACGAACCCGAGCGAAGCGAGGGGGAGTCGCTAGTACCTATTTGATATAATGCACGTATTTATAGGCATTCACCTATTACAAAATGGGGAAACTAATGATCAATCTCTGTAATTTCTTTATATGTACGAGTATACCTCTTTAATATCTATTTAAAAGTTTAAGTTACATTTTCACATACTTTATACATCCAATACTTTTTGTTTTCATTTAGAATATTTTATATATTTTTTAAACACTGCAGGGTTACAATAACTGGACTAAAGGACTCTATGGGTATTCATGGGATATGATGGTACACACCTGGGACATAGATTCAGTTGTTATCAAAGTAGTCGATAACATAAAACGTGAAACATTTTACGTCGATCCTTACGTATATTCTCCCAACGACCGTTGGACCAGACATGGGGACATGGTCTACCAATACGCCAATTGTTTGAAGGACAATATTAGGCGAAACGATGCGAGTAGTCTATCGACGAATATCTCTATTTACATAGATGTTTGGTGTTCAATGAACGGTAGATTCACTCAACGCATGTTCGATCCTAAAGTGGATTTGTTAAACGTTTCCTGGTCAGCTTTTGAGCCGGTGTCGTATTTAATGCCGCTACTGGATGAAGCGTTAGAATGGCGAAGTGTTTTACAAGAAATAAAGGAAGACGTTCACTCTTGGAACAACTACAGTGATGTTATATTTATTGCTGATTTCCCAGGTATGTTTTATTCTGTTTGTTGACTTTAATTATTTTTTTGAGATTTTGAAGAAAATATACTTTTTTTTAAAATAATTTTCAAAGTATCTGAGATTTTTCTTTAAATCTATACAGATAAATAAAATTGGAGTGTCTGTGTGTAATAAATAACCGCTTTTTACTAAATGTATATGGATGTATACACGGTACATATACCAAAACAACATTCTTTTACAATTTCTGTCTGTCTGTCTGTCTGTTTGTTCCGGCTAATCTCCGAAACGGCTGGACCGATTTTGACGGGACTTTCACTGGCAGATAGCTGCTGTTAAAAGGAGTAACTTAGGCTACTTTTATTTTAGAAAAAGAATCAGGGTTCCGCGAAAAAAATGAAAACCCATGAAATTGTGAACAAAATCCGCGTACGGCGTACACAATAACGTACGTACGTAACGTAAATCGCTATATAATTTAAATGAATAGGTATCTTAAAAGTAGCAAGCTACTATTTATGTATAAACATAGCTAACCGTGAAAACGTACCTAGAGACGAAAGTGAGCGAAGCGAGCGTGAGTCGCTAGTGTTGCAATAAAATATTCTTAATGACCCCCAATTCTCCTTCATATCTTAGTTCTCGATTCCAAATTCTCTCTACTCCCTCACGTTATAAGCGTCCTTACATCACTCGAGGTACCTAAGAGCAACACAAAATACCTTTTTTACCCGACTGAGCGACGCAAAGGAGAGTAATGTGTTTATCAGTCTATGTATATTTATATTATATATTTATTTCTATACCTATGGCATTCTAGAGACCAAACGCGTGGGCCGATTTTGATGATTCATGCGTCGTTAGATTCGTCTTGATAACGCAAGTGTTATAGCATATAAAAAAAAAATAGTTAAAAATTAAAATGGCGGATTTCAGACGCTAATTTGTATGTATTAACAAAAATCTTCCAAAGTAATCGACTGAGGTATCAAAATAAAGCTTTTTAAGAGGCGATCACAAAAATATATATAACTTTTATGTTTAAAAGTGGTTTAGGATATAAAATTGCTAAATATTATTTCAACGTCTATTTAACAAAAACTAAAAAGCTGTAAATAAATAAATATAGGTATTATAAAAATAAAAAGCATTGCATTAAAGCTAAATAAAATGTTGAGCAAACGTTGACGAAGGAATACGTATAGTATTATGCAGTCTGAGACATACACATGCACCTAAATCTCGCGGCAAGGATGAAACGTGTTAAGGTGGCTTCTGACGGCGCGGCGCGTGATATCACGAGTCGCGCCGCGCCGAGTCGATTTGTACGTTCAAATGCGCGCCACGGGCGAGCCCGCGCCACCCGTTCTCACGGCGCGGCGCGACGCGCGTTGAAGCTTCTGCGCCGCATACCTATCTTTATCTTTCGACAGACGGAGGTACGCAACGCACTGTTTGCCATTAAGTTATTCCCTTTCTTTTTCTATTATTTATTGGAATAGTACCTTCTTTTAATTTACAATGTATTCTAATCCAGGCATCGTGCTAGTTATTTCTATTTCCGTGCTCCGCACTTTTCGAGTTCCATAAAGATGGTTCGTTTTATATAAAATTTAAAAATTCGGCCATTGTGTTATTTGACCACAATTATGTCATTTACACACACATGAGTACTTCACCGTCGAATGAGTCGAGATGAAATGAACTTATTCAATAGCGCGAGCCCGCGCCTCCACGAGCGCGCCCACGCCGCGCCTTTGAAGTTACCGACGTTTAGCTGATCGAACGCGCCAGAGCGCGCCTGCGCGAGTCGCGCTGACCCACTGCCTTCGAGGCGCGGCGCGACTCGTGATATCACGCGCCGTGAGAAGCCAGTATTAACATGTCTCCGGCTGATTAATACTACCTTACTTAAATTCCTTCGTCAACCTGTTTTCATCTTTTTAGTTGCTTTTATTTTGCATATTTTTTCGGTGTATGGCGTATTACTATGGAACAGACTCCCTAAAGATATCCAACTAAGTCCCTCTATCACTTCCTTTAAAAAGAAATTTTAAAAACATCACTTTCTCACCCAGGTTACTTACTTAATCCACAATTATCATTATGTATTATATTATATATCAATAGACATATTTTTTGTGTATGTAGTAGTATGTACATTAATATATATATATATATATATATATATATATATATATATATATATATATATATATATATATGTATTGTATACAGCGCTGGATTTACACTAGGGGCACTCAGGGTTAGTGCCCAGGGTGGCAAATTTTTAGGGGCGGCAAAATTCGGAGGGTGGGGGGAAAAAATCTCTTTGCGTTATCGAAAATGTTTTTTTTTATTTTCCAAAAAATTAATAATTAAAAAAAAAATGGTATATTTTTCGAGAAATTGAAATCATTTATAAATAACCATTATGCATTTTTCAAAAAAATTACAAAAAAATTAAACTTTATCGAAATTTTACCCATTTTCGGCAAAATTTCGATAATGGAGCGGCATTTTTTACAATGCACAGGGCACTAAGGTTGAATCCGGCACTGATTGTATATAATATTTATTTAACTATTTATATTTGTTTATATGTATATTATTTACTTCATTATAGCACGATTTCAGCCCGCTTTGTAACAACATTTGTCATTACCATAGGTCGTCTAGAAGAGATCTCTTTTAGAGATAGGTTCACCTTTGCCATTAAATTTCATTGTATTTTAATTGCTGTATTTTATTTAAGTGCAATAAAGAATCGATGCTAATATTATAAATGCGACAGTAACTCTGTCTGTCTGTCTGTCTCCTTTCCGCTGAACCGATTTAGGACGAAATTTTATATATAGATATGTAGTTTGAAAGCCTGGGAAGAACATAGGATAGTTTTTACCCCGAAAATTAAGAGGGTGAAAAGGGGGGGGGGGGGGGAGGGGGTGAAACTTTGTATGGGAAATCAATCATTTCTCAACATACTAACTGTCATAAGGTATCTACGGACGAACCCGAGCGAAGCGAGGGTGAGTCGCTAGTAGTATATAAAGTACTTAGTATGTAACTAGTTGTTCAACAAGTATATATATTTACGAGGTAAATAAATATAATTTTTAGGTTATATTATAAATAATATTGTAAAAACCGTTTAATTAACGAACTGAAACACAACAAAACCAGAAATATTAAAAAAATAAATTTGAAATTATTATCCCACGGAATTACAGTGCCAGATTAAAAGTATCCTTTGTCACTGTTGTAGTTGTTTCAGTCCAGGCCATGATTTATAATATGTGTGCCAAGATTGTAAATTCAACTACATTCGTGTAAACTGAACCGTGTCACAAATGTATTCACTCCTTTTTAACGTCCCACTGCTGGGAAGGGGCCTCCCTTCAGTATGAGGTGGATTAGGCCAAAGTCCACCACGCTGGCCAAGTACGGGTTGGCGGCTTCACATGTCTTTCGAAAAAAAATGTAGGGTCTCAGGCATTAAGGTTTCCTCGTGATGTTTCGAATCGTAAGGCAATCAAGTTGGAAATGAGTCGCAAATGAAAATATCAAAGGTGCGATTTGAACCCGCTTCACTCACTTTCCCGAGCGAGCGTTACAACTGAACTACCACTGCCTATCATAAATATTCACAAATTATAGTTTCGCATATACATATTAATGTTGACTAAAACAATTTTATATCGCTTTTTTTTTAGGTTATGTACAAGAGAAATACATTCCAATTGAATTATTTAATGTTACAATGACTATGTTGGATGGGATAGTGGCATATGAGCCTGAAATCACTACAGCGTTGAATGGACAATCGTATCGATTAGGAAAAGGGAACAAAATAAAGCTACATTCTGGAACATTCCATAAGATTCTAAATATTGGGACAACACCAGCCTACTACATGTACACATTCGCTAATAGCACTGAAGCAGCTAATTTTGTAACTCCAACTCCAAAACCAAAGTTGCCTATAGACCAAGAGCTAACGAGACGTTTTTTTAATATGATGACCTTCGCTAAATTAGTCGTAACAAATGCATATGAAATGTTGTTTAAACTCACGCATTGTTCTTAGAAAAGCTGCTCTTTTCTTGTACTTATAACCTAGACACTAATTTATTTAAAAATACATTCGCATTTTAATGTTTGTTTTATGTGTCATATAGTATTTTATATTTATTTACAGTATTAAAATGTAAGAATATTTTAATATGTTTCATTTATAAATATTTTTTGTAAACTTTTCATTCGTTTGTATGCTTCCTAATTTTTAACTGTGATATTTTGTTAATATTTTTAACTGAATTAAACATTGCTAACTATGTACTTAGGTACGAAACAATATAAGAGAAATTTAATTCAACCAGTGTGAGTTTGTGCGTGCTTTTGAATTAATCCTATTGCAAAACATATTTCAGCATACAAAAATAGAATACCACTATAATAATAATAGTACCGACCTTTGTACCTACTGTCAAGCACTAGTTTGTACACATCTCAAGATAATCAAATAGTTAGGTATACTTTTCCTTATATAGGTAATTTATTCACAGTACGTGAGTGCTAAAAAGTAATCAATATAAATTTTTCAATATCAAATTATAGTGGAATAAAGTTTTAAGGACTATTGGAACTTGTACATGTCTGTAGTTTTCTATTGTACTAAATTCAATAAAAAAACTAAGGTATTAAATACAATATTGTTTTTTTTTTAAATTAGGTACTTACACCTATACTACAATATAGGTTTTTAATATCCATAGCCTGTACATATTTATACTAATATTATAAAGCTGAAGAGTTTGTTTGTTTGTTTGTTTGGTTGAACGCGCTAATCTCAGAAACTACTTATCCAATTTGAAAAATTCTTTTTGCATTAGATGTCCGTTAACTGAGCAAGGCTATAGGCTATATATCATCCCGGAAAAATATATGGTTCCCGTGGGATAGCTTTGTTTTTGTCTAGGGACGAATCCGAAGCGAAGCGAGGGTGAGTCGCTAGTATAAATAATAATGAAGCCAAATCTGTACAGGAAATATTTTTTAAAAGCAATGACGGTATCAGATTGTATACAGAATATAGACCCGAAAACAATAGGTGTTAAATATTTTATGTGTTGTCTTTACGTCTGTTTATCTGTACTATATCTACAGAGACAACTTTTTGCGTGAAAAGTAGACTCTTTTTACCCAAAAAGTACTGACACGATTTAAACTAAATTTAGTGTAGTGATAACTATAACTCGGGTCAACATTTAGGATACATTGTACTTCAAGAAAAATTTTCATTCCCACGGAAAAACACAACAACTGATTTTGTGAAGTCGCCCTTAGAAATTTACATTGTAAAATGCTGGCTAAACCTTAAGAAATACATCAAAACAATGTATGTACTAGAAAATTATAATTCTCAAAAAGGTCTAGATAAAGCTCCGCTTTTTCCAGGCGAAATATACGTCACCAAAAATTCGCTCCAGGATATTTTTGCAGATATCTAAATTTAATTAGAGATTTTACTAATATCTATAATTTTCAACCGACTTCCAAAAAAAGGGGGAGGTACTCAATTTGACCATATATATAGGTATTTCTTTTTATGTTTGTTCGCGGATTTTTTCGTCGTTTATGAACCGATTTTGATAAAAAAAAATTGTTGGAAAGGAGATATCCCAAGAGTGTTACCATGATAAGGAAACCAGCATCTGATGATAGAATCCCAGAGAAATATTAAGGCCGGCAACGCATTTGCAAGCCTTGCGGTGTTGCAGATGTCCATGGGCGGCGGTAATCACTTTCCATCAGGTGAGCCTCCTGCTCGTTTGCCCCCTTGATATATATATATATATATATATATATATATATATATATATATATATATATATATATATATATATATATATATATACATATATATACAACTTACACGTTTAGAAGTAATTTGATATAAGAAATTGTTAAATAAAACTGTAAATATCTACCTGGCTGAAAGTAGAAAACTGTAAATAAAAAATTAAATTATAAAAACAAAAAAAAACGAATGCCTAAAAAGCAACCAAAACAGAAAGGAAACAAAAACCAAGAAAAATAGTACTAAGCAGTTCGCTTTCTAAGCATTTAGGTCTTGCTCTTTTTATAATTTTAATTATAATTCTATTAATATGTAGAACTTTTAAAATTGATTTACAGTCAAAACTACAAAGTAGTTTAATATCCTTAGCCGTTTTTTAAACTTTAATTTATTTATTCATTTAAAATATTTAACAAACGTAAAACGAAAACAACGATAATAACTTCATTAATATGAAACCGTGTCGCTTTAATTTGGTTTATTGTTGTATATTATTTCTTTATTCAAAAAAACATTACAGAACGGATAAAATATTGAGTCTGTGGTCCTGCTGCGGGAAACTGTCAAATAGTTTCTATATAAATGACATTGTGGGGCACGGTTGGTCGGCGGGCTGACTAGATTACTGGTGTAGTGTCATAAGTGGCGTGATTATGGCATGAGGCAAAAATTAAGTTCATTCATCGTTTCGTCTCGACGCTGTGACGAGTGAATTAAACTCGGGCTCTGGCTGACGCCTCGTCACCGCGAGTATATAGTCAATGTTTAACCATTCTACGTCCATAACTAGAATTTAGTGCCTCAACGGCGGTACGCCTTGCCGCCCCTTCGGAATATTGACATTTTAGCCATCTGTGATATAACAACACCTAAGTATCTTGTTAACAGTTTTTAGGTTAATCCTTTGCCGGTGATATCAGTGCAACGGTTTAATTATTCTAGACTCAGACTGTGAATTGTACTTTAGTGATTATTTTTTACGGTATACGTATACCATGGAGACGGCGATGAGTTACGACCTGGATATAACGCCAAATTATTCGTACATTTTCGAATTTGAAAACGAATTTATTCACCAAAATTCCAGGAAATGGATGACTGAAAACTGGACTGTAGCTTTCTATTATGTTGGGATCTACATGGCATTTATTTTCGGAGGTCAACATTATATGCAAAATCGCCCTAGGTAAGTTATATATGTATTTTGTTTCTAATAAAAAATATTATCATTAAAAATATCTCGATTTGCTTACTTTCTACTTTCTAACACTTTCTACTCTAAACTAAAATTATTCTCTGAAAAAACAGATTTGTCTATTCCCCTAAAGTTTAACTTAGTATTTCATTAATTCGAAAATATGATATACTTTAACCTTTATTTTTATATTAATTATTAATATTTTAATTTCATTTTTTTTTACTATATTTATAAAAAATTGCATAAAATGCAGCAAAAAATAATTTTGTTAATATTTATCTAACACTTTTGTCCTTTGGGAAATGTGCTATTATCAGTGTCAAAGAGAATTATATACTTAGTAAGATTTTCATTAATTATAATATTTATTTCGTATGATGATCTTTAAATAAGTTTTAGGCATTGTCTACTATTCACAATGCCTATCAATTATAATTTTTATTCATGAAATAATAATTCACTTGATATAAATAATATAGATTAAAATTATTTCATAAATTGTTTTTTTAATAATATGCAATACTTAGGCTGAACACATTAAAACACATAAATGTTAATTATGCAAATAATTTTCTTATTACATAGTACAATTTAATTTTTACTTGCATTTTTTAATAAAATAATTTTATTTATGAAAAGTGATAGTCAAACATTATTTTAAATCACAAAAAATAACTTTTAACTATCACTAGCTTTAACTTTCTAATCAAGTTATAGTTTGCAGTCATATCTCGCCACTATCGTACAAATCAGATTCCATAAAAATAACCTTTATGATTGTAGGATTTTGTCAGAATTCTACAAAAAACATGAAATTTATAAATCTAGACAAATTGACATTACTTCATTAATTTGGCTTAAATATATGATTTATCTATACAACTACTAGCCTAAGTATTTAATGTGCTCTATAACCATTATTACTATAGTAGAAAAGGATCTACATTAAATAAAAAAAATAACATATTTGGAACCAAACATTATATTGTGTAAGCAATAATCAATCAAATCAAACTGCATCATACCATTATATTTAAAAAATAAAAAACCCTACTGTATGAACATACTGTATGTCTCCGACTTCATGATACTATGTTTCTTCATCAACATATTTTCATTTCTTTAATCGCTTTTTATGCAGTTGATTTTTTTTTAATTTTTGTAAATATTTTTTTTATTTACAACTTTTTAGTTTTGGTCAATTAAAATTTTTTTATTTCATACTTTCTTATGCTAAATTATTTTTAAACATATAAGTTTTATATATTTTTCTAATGGCCGCTTAAAAACCTGTGTTTTAGTACTTCACTCGATTGATTCGGACAATTTTTTTTCAAGACACAAATTAGTGCCTTAGATCCTATCCACAAATTAGATATCTTTGTTCTCAATGCAACTCGTGTTATTAAAACGAAATTAATGACATATGTGGTATGAATCATCAAAATCGGCCGATGCGTTTGGTTTCTAGAGTGCCACAAAGCAACAATACACCATATACATACATACATACAGATAAACACATTACCCTCCTTTGGGTTGCAGTCGGGTAATAAAATAGAGTTTTATATGTCCAATTAATTTCAGTTTTAAAATACTCATTAAAATGAATGATTATAATATTAAGAAAAAATACAATAAATATTAAACACAACAGATACTATAATATGCAAAATATTCTTATGATTAAATAACCCATTAACATGACATCTGTTACATATTTACAGTGGAAAGGGTGAAACTACAAAATAAACAAAGTGTTCCTCCTATTTGTTTTTCATAATATTGTATTCAGCCCTTTTTAACGTCCCACTGCTGGGCACGGGCCTCCCTTCAATACGAGGGGAATCAGGCCATAGTCCACCACGCTGGCCAAGTGCGGATTGGCGGACTTCACATGTCTTTCGAAAACTTGCTAAGTTTTCTCAGACATGCAGGTTTCCTCACGATGTTTTCCTTCACCGTAAAGCAAGTGGTAATCAGGTTAGAAATGATTCGCACATGAAAATATCAGAGGTGCGAGAACCGGGATTTGAACCCGCGTCACTCCTTTTCCCAAGCGAGCGCGTTACCACTGGGCTACCACTGCTTTTTTTTCATAATATATATATTTATATATATTTTAAATTACTAGCGACTTATTCTCGCTTCGCTTGGGTGCGTCCCTAGGTACGCAGATTTTGTTCACAATTTCATGAGTTTAAATTTTTTTCTAAAATAAAAGTAGTCTAAGTTACTCCTTATAAAATCAGCTATCTGCCAGTGAAAGTCCCGTTAAAATCGGCAGGGCTCGGAAACCCGTACAATTTTGAAACAAGTTTTAGTCGTCGACCGAAAACCGAAAGGGTTTTCGGTTTCGGTTAAGTTCTTTAACCGGTTAATTCTGGTAGAACGGTTTTTAACGAATTTAGGTTCCATGAACAGAATTAACCAGTTAAAATTAGATTTTTTTGTGTTTAGATTTGGCGCGTCTTTGCTAATGGTGAATGGCTCAGAAGAAAGGATGCATGCAAGTTTCTTATTTATGACTGAATGAACCGGTTTGTTTTGGTATCAAAACCGGAATCCAAAAATTCTCGAAGAATAACCATTAACCATTATTATTTCAATTTACTAAACCGTTCGTTTTCATATATCGTTCGTTTTTAGGGGAACTTTCGAAAATTGTAGCGGCGACTAGTGCGTTTGTTAACATTTTCATTAGGTATTTTAAAGCACTACTATTTAATGAAGGTCTGGAGTCGATCTGATGATGGACCCGAAAGATAGTCGAGGGAACTCCTCAACGATTTACAGCAATTACCTGGTGTTTGGGCTTGATTAATTTGTATTGATGATACGTCTACACTAAAAATGGAAAAATAAAAACTTAAAAAAAGAAAAAAAAACCGACTTCCAGGCACTGAAAAGTAAAAAATAACTAAACGGGGGTTTTCATTTAGAATAGATACTTAATCAGATATTTTCGAAGTCGGTGCCAGCCAATACAAATCAAAACACACCGACTTCGAAAAAATCTGATTAAGTATCTATTCTAAATGAAAACCCCCGTTTAGTTATTTTTTACTTTTCAGTGCCTGGAAGTCGGTTTTTATTTTTTTTTTAAAAGTTTTTATTTCTTATTAGTACCTTCATATGCATTTATTAAAAAGCTTTTATTTTGATATTACAAACAAACACTTCAACTTTATTTATCTGTATAGATGATATATTTATATTAGTCTTTCTTTCTTAACTAAAGTTGTGACTTCAATTATTTGCTTGGAATGAATACATTTGAATACTTGTACCGTATCTTATGCCTTTTAGTGTTTAGGTAGTAGTACTTAATCGGCTTCAATAGTCTACTCATGTCAAGTAATTTTACCATATAGTACGGAAAAAATTATAATTTATTGTACATTTATATACTTAATTTACCTATTGTTGGAGTGACCCGCAATTAATCTGCATCGCGTTATGTAACTGCTCAGATGCAGACAAAATTATGAATACAAAGGCTTATAAAATCTTATGCATAGCTTTATTATCATAAAAGTATTACTATGTTTTTAATTATGTTTTTGTTTGATCTTTCAACTGGGAACATGAAGTGTGTTCACGGCCGCGGCAAAGAATGCAATCATGCGTGAGATCCCGCTTACACGTTTTCATAATTTCCATTTGAATATTTTATGTTTTTAGCATTAAATATATAATTATTATAAGGCAGTGGTAGCCCAGTGGTAACGCGCTCGCATGGGAAACCGAGTGAAGCGGGTTCAAATCCCGGGTCTCGCACCTCTGATATTTTCATATGCGAATCATTTCTAACATGATTACCACTTGCCTTACGATGAAGGAATACATCGTGAGGAAACCTGCATGTCTGAGAAAACTTAGCAAGTTTTCGAAAGACATGTGAAGTCCGCCAATCCGCACTTGGCCAGCGTGGTGGACTATGGCCTGATTCCCCTCGTATTGAAGGGAGGCCTGTGCCCAGCAGTGGGACGTTAAAAAGGGCTGAATACAATACAATATAATTATATTCGTATTTTATTATTTTAAATTTAAAGCATTTGACATATTGTTTACGGCCCCCGCTTGCATGTTAGAAGTAAGTAAACATACAGAAACCATCCATCTCGCAGAAGAATGAGCGCTATTACATACCTACTAGAAAACTTGTAAATGTAAAGATATAGACCGGGAGCAATGTTTATTTAAAATAGTTTTTAGTTTATGATATGCTTGGAAATAACTTTCTTTCCAAAAAGTGTTTTAGTAGGTAAATACCAATTACCATATATGTATTGTAATGATTACAAACCTTTTTTATTAATAAATTAAAATTAGGTATCTATGAATAACCCGAAATGTTCATAACCTAAACTACCTACGAAGCTGGATGAAATATAAAAAAAACTTTTATAGAATTTCGCTATCGATTCAAATGGCAACGGCATGAAAATTGATAAGATTAGATAAGAATATAGATAAAAGTGTTGGCGCTTATCAGAAGCAATCAGAGAAGAAGTTATTTGCCACTAAATCATAGAAAATGCTTTCGTATATAATACAATTATATATATGAAGTGACTATTCTAATAAATTAAAATTCACGCATCGATACTCTTATTAAGGAAAACTTTACTAAATTTTAAATATTTGACATACAAAATAAAATTAATTGTTTCCAATTTTGTCACGGTGTCCCTCTCTCTGGACTGTCTCGTGCCCATGTTCGCTGCAGAGCATTCTTAACATCGGGAACCAAAATATAAAATAAAACCGCGACACAATCCGAATTATAGTATCAATTAATAATATCATTAAATATAAAAATAGCTCGTTAAAGAATATATACATAAATCATAAGAAGTAAAAAGTTTTTGTTATCATTAAAAAGTAATTTTATATTGATTTATTACTTTAATGAAGGTGGTACCCTACCTATTAGTTTTATGTTAGTTATACATGTTTTAAAAATTAACTTTGTAAGTGTAGGAAGATATTGTAGAACTAGCAAAAAAAACATGAAACATACAAAAAGGTTACTTTTTGTATATTTCATGTTTTTTTTAACACAACGAAGGGCTCTTTCTTTAACGAAGGTCGAAAGGCTTAAGAACATCTCAAGAGCGAGTTATACGAGAACAGTGAATAATAAAAATTCGGAACACAAGTACACTAAGTTCGTTTACGAATTGAAACTTAATTCGTGCTATATGATACGCTTGAAGGATTTTTAAAAACAAAACAATCTCGAGCAAGAGGCAAATAAAGTACATAATAATGTACTTTATTTGCCTCTATTAGTGTAACGTAAGGTGTTTTACTCTATGACCAAATTAAAAAATACTGTTTTTTTATATTATATTAGCGGCTAACCCTCGCTTTGCTCGGGTTCGTCCCTCGGTACGTTTCAAATAGATATAGATAGTTATAAGCCAGCTTTAGCCATATAATTTTTATTTTTTTTCGCGATTTTTTGATGTTTTAACATTATTCCGCTATTCGGGGCAGAAAAAAAATAATCCAACAAATCAAAGATCACAGAAATCTGTCCAGGCGTTCGTGAGATATAAATGGTGTAAGTAACCCGACTTTGTTTTATATATACATAGATTAATTATATTATTTATTAATATAATTGTGGCAGGAGTTAAGATTTATGAGATGTTACGAGGTCATCTCGTTCTTGAAGAACTTATGTACAATTCCTATAAAACATGTATAACGTAATAGAGCATAATTGACTAAATATCTGCTTATATTGGTATGCGGATTAATTATATAAATTACTTATTTAACTGGTTTTTCTTGCTCATTAAAATTTTATTCGTGTGATTATAGGGATACTGTTTTTTGTGCCGATAGTAAGAAATATTCCATTCGTATTTACATTAACATTTAGGCAGCCAACTAATTTTTAGAAGGATAAAAATTGACACACATATTTTATTTAATATATTTCTTAATTATTTTATTCCAAGGACAACTTTTTTTCTTGTCAAATGAAATGTCAAAGTTAAGTCACCAGTTTAATGTCCAAATACACGTGTGGTTATCAATCGAAGATTGTAGATAAATTACCTGAATAAAAAAATTATCGATTTATGTGAAAAATAAGCAACTTTTCTATGAATAGTAAGTTATGTCAATGGCATAATGTGTCACATATTTGTTAGTTACGGTGAAATTAATAAAATTTCATGTAATATAAGAAATTAGATATACGAGTATCAAATTATCTAAAATGAACTAAAACTATAGAAAGTAATGCAATTAAGATGGCTTATATGTAGGTTTGTTGATGCATTGATAAAATCGATTTTACTTGATTGCGATTATATAAAAAGTCTAATACTGATTGATGTGCACATGGTCGGCTTCGTACACGTGTATCATTTTAATTTATAGTATATCTAGTGACTCACGCTCGCTTCGCTCGCATTCATCCTTAGGTACGTTTTCACGCTACCTACTTTAAAGAGGACATAGGATAGTTTTTATCCCGGAAATCATCCCTTAACCTTAGGGTAGTGAAAAGGGCGATAAAAGCTTGTATGGGAAATCATTTCAGTGTTCTCGAGTAAGGGATATATATATATATTTGGGATTTGGAAGATGAGTATGCGTGAAATGTGTTTTAAGAGTTTTACTCTTGAAGAAGAGGTATGATATAAGTTTAAGAATGGAATGGAATGAAAGATGAATAAAAGAATAGAAGGATGATATGTCATAATGACGACACGACGGACGCGTAAACATTGTATTATGATTTTTAAAGCATAAATAGAAGACAATTAATAGTGTTTCATTTAGGCAGTATTTATTATGATATTAAATTGCAGAGTTAACATTTGTTACATGTAACAAGTGTAAATTATACGGCTGTATACAGTACATTACCGTGTTTAGATTTAGTAAAAATTAAGAGATCTCTGAAAATAAACAAATCTTTTAATTTTAATACACTTGTTTTATTACTTTCACGGTATCCTATCGTTATTACTAACAACAAATAAAAGTAAAAAAACAACGTATAAATTTTATCTAGAATCTTTAGAAAATATAGCCCCGACGGCAGGTCTGCCGATGCAGACCACAACAGCCATGGGGTTGCTCCAATGGTCCACTCTGCTATGCAACCCGCACAGGTGTACTGTGCCCACCGAGTGGGTGAACGCACCTAGGGACGGAGGACCTAGGGACGAACCTGAGCGAAGCGAGGGTCGGTCGCTAGTGTAAAATAAACAGACGAACTAACAAAGGACAGCGTACGTAGTAATAGGAACAGAACCCTTTCAGACTTAATAAATAAGGTATTAGATAGATAGTTAGCTAAAGACAAATACTATTTTATTTTTACCATAGATACAGTTAATTATAATGTGTTTTACGTTGAAGCATTAGGTATATACTTTATCAATCTTATAGATTTATCAGTTTTATATTGATGTATGAGGACAGTAAATACTAATAAATCATAAGTATGGAATATATTATGACTGATTGTGACTAAATATAAGCTATCCGAAAAACAAAACCGTCTTTTTTATGTATATACTGATTTAAAATTGTTTTGTATGGAATTGCAGAGATCCACGTACACCCTTAAGACAGCAAATTCAGCGTTATATTAACAAAATTCCGCCACATTTATGTAAAACGGTCATGCAAAGCTCCGACGGAGAATTGCATATGTACAAGCTAAACCGGAAGTCATTAATTTATTAAATATAAATACAATATTTTCACAAAAAGAACCTTAAAATTATTCGGCCACTATATTATAGCTGGTCTAAATAAAATATTGTCAGTCTATACTAGTTATATTTCATTTTGACCATCCATAGTTTCTTTTGAAATAGCTAATTAATTAACGATTATTATAATATACGGTAAAGCTAAAGTAGTTTTTAATCTTTTCTCCCAGTTTTACCGGTGATCTAACGCAGCGTCCGCTGTAAAGCGGTTTCTCAATTTGACCTTAGTAAGAACTGGACATCACATTCGCGCAACATTATAGCGTGAACCAAACACGTGAGTCGAACTCCGTGGCATGTCCGTATTATACAAAAACTGATAAGAAACATCGCAATATTAAGTAATGATTATTTTGTATTACGGTATCGGCGCGGCGAGTTGAACGTCCGGTCGGTAACTGGCCTCGAAATAACCTTAGTACTTTCTCAATGCTAATTATGGCATAAGACACCATTATTTTTAATTTAAATAGTTTTATATTTAATTATTTGGTTTACTATACTTTATATTCTTATTTATTGTTTTGTATATTTGTGTGTTGAAACAATTAAGTGTTGAATGAATGAACGAAAAGTCTATTGGAAAATCTTTAAAAGTCTGACATAATAATATCCGTACTTCCATATTCCATCTGTGTTAATATTATAAATGAAAAAGTTTATGAGTATGTATGGATGTTTGTTACCTTTCACGCCAGAACGGCTGTGTGTTTTTGTTTTCCTAGAGGCAAAACCGAGCGAAGCGACGGTGAGCCGCTAGTACCTACTTAATATTATGAATGTGAAAGTTTGTGAGGATGGATTGATGTTTGTTAATTGTTACTCTTTCACGCCACAACGGCTGAACGGGTCTGGATGACATTTGGCACAGAGATTATAGTCTGGAATAACATATAGGTTACTTTTTATCCCGGAAAAATGTACATGTCCCATGGGATATGCTTGTTTTTGTCTAGAGACGAACTCGAAGCGAAGTGAGGGTGAGTCGCTAGTTACTAATAATTTAATGTTACTGATAAAAAATAAATGAACAGTCTTGTTGTTATTCGTCGCCTTCATTTATACATATGCAGTCTTATAATAAACCTCCACGTGGCTTTTTCATGTTCGTCATACATTTTAAATGTGTTTTACACTTGTGCAATGCATACTAACAATATTTCGTAAAAAGTTCTTACCGTATTTCGTAGATAACTTTTCCCTTGAGATTTCAAACATTTAATTGTTATGCGAAAATAAAAATCCATGCCTCTGTTTCCACTCATACCATTTAAATACGAGCTTTTTTTCGTTGTCTTAAAGTAAACTCACTATTGTCCACGAAAGAAAGTGAAGTGTACCAAAGGATAAATGCTGGCTTCGTTTTTTAAAACAAAATATTATTGTACGCACGACGATGAAAACATTGAATAGGTTCGAAGACAAATTTCCATAGTGATAATTTATCTACAGTATTCATTATATCCTTTTTAATAATCTTATATTATTATTTTATGTTCTTATGTCGTCGTTTACCTTATCTATACATCTCTACATTATTACAACACATGTTTATTTTTGTTCCTCAGATTTATTTCATTTAGTTGCTAGTACCTGGGCGTGTACCTTTTTGTTATATCGTATTTTTTAGATTAAAAAAAATGAAAACTTGAATAAATACAAAAAAAAAACTTAAGTAAAAATTTTGTATCCGACCGGATTCAAACCCGGACACCTGTGATTACAATCTTGCGCTTTGGCCATTTAACCACGATGCTTACGCCAGAGCGTTAGAAATTAGCGACCATATTTTGCGTGGAATAATGCGAAAGAAAACCGCATGAAAACACGCGTTTTCCCAGACATAAGACTAATCTAGATCGATTTTTCGCACACGAAAACTCCCACATACCAAATTTCAGCGAAATTGTTATTGTTCAGCCGTTTCCGAGATCGCCGAAATAAATAAATAAATTTATAAATATACAAGAATTGCTCGTTTAAATATATTACAGTAGATAAAGATATTTTTAGAAACAATGAGGAATAAATAACAAAAGCCCATTTTGTATGGAAGTTACATAAGGAGGAAAATATGTATTAATTGGTTATAACGTCGCAATGGTCTTCACTGGCCTATATACCTACCCAGTATTATCTCTGACCTTGAAACAAGTCCTTATTAGATGCCAAGTAGGAACTGTAAAAAGTAGCTGCTTTAACGTTTTATTTGCGTAAAGTTTTATTTTAGTATAATTTTTTTACCTATATATACCTTATAACACTATTAATTTTGATTTTTTAGATTTACGCGAATATTTGACATTTTAAATAAAACTATCTTTTCGGATTACTTCGCGGATTTATTTTGATTTTTGGTTCACGACGTTTCGAATGCTTTACAGCAATCATGGTCACGGGAGAGACTAAGGTTTTAGACGTCTCAAAGGCGTTATATACTTGTTACTATTAATAAGTTACTATTAATTTTGATAGTCAATTTGACCGTGTACCTTATCAATAATAAACTAATTTTAACAGCGAATTTCAATAACCCTTTATCTGCAGTTTTTCTTACAGAGTTAGAGATTTGACATAGCTGCATACAATTCTTATCGGTAGTAAGGATAGATAGGTATGTCATTGGAATTATGTATGGAATATATTATGACTGATTGTGACTAAATATAAGCTATCCGAAAAACAAAACCGTCTTTTTTATGTATATACTGATTTAAAATTGTTTTGTATGGAATTGCAGAGATCCACGTACACCCTTAAGACAGCAAATTCAGCGTTATATTAACAAAATTCCGCCACATTTATGTAAAACGGTCATGCAAAGCTCCGACGGAGAATTGCATATGTACAAGCTAAACCGGAAGTCATTAATTTATTAAATATAAATACAATATTTTCACAAAAAGAACCTTAAAATTATTCGGCCACTATATTATAGCTGGTCTAAATAAAATATTGTCAGTCTATACTAGTTATATTTCATTTTGACCATCCATAGTTTCTTTTGAAATAGCTAATTAATTAACGATTATTATAATATACGGTAAAGCTAAAGTAGTTTTTAATCTTTTCTCCCAGTTTTACCGGTGATCTAACGCAGCGTCCGCTGTAAAGCGGTTTCTCAATTTGACCTTAGTAAGAACTGGACATCACATTCGCGCAACATTATAGCGTGAACCAAACACGTGAGTCGAACTCCGTGGCATGTCCGTATTATACAAAAACTGATAAGAAACATCGCAATATTAAGTAATGATTATTTTGTATTACGGTATCGGCGCGGCGAGTTGAACGTCCGGTCGGTAACTGGCCTCGAAATAACCTTAGTACTTTCTCAATGCTAATTATGGCATAAGACACCATTATTTTTAATTTAAATAGTTTTATATTTAATTATTTGGTTTACTATACTTTATATTCTTATTTATTGTTTTGTATATTTGTGTGTTGAAACAATTAAGTGTTGAATGAATGAACGAAAAGTCTATTGGAAAATCTTTAAAAGTCTGACATAATAATATCCGTACTTCCATATTCCATCTGTGTTAATATTATAAATGAAAAAGTTTATGAGTATGTATGGATGTTTGTTACCTTTCACGCCAGAACGGCTGTGTGTTTTTGTTTTCCTAGAGGCAAAACCGAGCGAAGCGACGGTGAGCCGCTAGTACCTACTTAATATTATGAATGTGAAAGTTTGTGAGGATGGATTGATGTTTGTTAATTGTTACTCTTTCACGCCACAACGGCTGAACGGGTCTGGATGACATTTGGCACAGAGATTATAGTCTGGAATAACATATAGGTTACTTTTTATCCCGGAAAAATGTACATGTCCCATGGGATATGCTTGTTTTTGTCTAGAGACGAACTCGAAGCGAAGTGAGGGTGAGTCGCTAGTTACTAATAATTTAATGTTACTGATAAAAAATAAATGAACAGTCTTGTTGTTATTCGTCGCCTTCATTTATACATATGCAGTCTTATAATAAACCTCCACGTGGCTTTTTCATGTTCGTCATACATTTTAAATGTGTTTTACACTTGTGCAATGCATACTAACAATATTTCGTAAAAAGTTCTTACCGTATTTCGTAGATAACTTTTCCCTTGAGATTTCAAACATTTAATTGTTATGCGAAAATAAAAATCCATGCCTCTGTTTCCACTCATACCATTTAAATACGAGCTTTTTTTCGTTGTCTTAAAGTAAACTCACTATTGTCCACGAAAGAAAGTGAAGTGTACCAAAGGATAAATGCTGGCTTCGTTTTTTAAAACAAAATATTATTGTACGCACGACGATGAAAACATTGAATAGGTTCGAAGACAAATTTCCATAGTGATAATTTATCTACAGTATTCATTATATCCTTTTTAATAATCTTATATTATTATTTTATGTTCTTATGTCGTCGTTTACCTTATCTATACATCTCTACATTATTACAACACATGTTTATTTTTGTTCCTCAGATTTATTTCATTTAGTTGCTAGTACCTGGGCGTGTACCTTTTTGTTATATCGTATTTTTTAGATTAAAAAAAATGAAAACTTGAATAAATACAAAAAAAAAAACTTAAGTAAAAATTTTGTATCCGACCGGATTCAAACCCGGACACCTGTGATTACAATCTTGCGCTTTGGCCATTTAACCACGATGCTTACGCCAGAGCGTTAGAAATTAGCGACCATATTTTGCGTGGAATAATGCGAAAGAAAACCGCATGAAAACACGCGTTTTCCCAGACATAAGACTAATCTAGATCGATTTTTCGCACACGAAAACTCCCACATACCAAATTTCAGCGAAATTGTTATTGTTCAGCCGTTTCCGAGATCGCCGAAATAAATAAATAAATTTATAAATATACAAGAATTGCTCGTTTAAATATATTACAGTAGATAAAGATATTTTTAGAAACAATGAGGAATAAATAACAAAAGCCCATTTTGTATGGAAGTTACATAAGGAGGAAAATATGTATTTATTGGTTATAACGTCGCAATGGTCTTCACTGGCCTATATACCTACCCAGTATTATCTCTGACCTTGAAACAAGTCCTTATTAGATGCCAAGTAGGAACTGTAAAAAGTAGCTGCTTTAACGTTTTATTTGCGTAAAGTTTTATTTTAGTATAATTTTTTTACCTATATATACCTTATAACACTATTAATTTTGATTTTTTAGATTTACGCGAATATTTGACATTTTAAATAAAACTATCTTTTCGGATTACTTCGCGGATTTATTTTGATTTTTGGTTCACGACGTTTCGAATGCTTTACAGCAATCATGGTCACGGGAGAGACTAAGGTTTTAGACGTCTCAAAGGCGTTATATACTTGTTACTATTAATAAGTTACTATTAATTTTGATAGTCAATTTGACCGTGTACCTTATCAATAATAAACTAATTTTAACAGCGAATTTCAATAACCCTTTATCTGCAGTTTTTCTTACAGAGTTAGAGATTTGACATAGCTGCATACAATTCTTATCGGTAGTAAGGATAGATAGGTATGTCATTGGAATTCGTCGTGTTTTAATTTTTGATTGGCCTAAAAAGCTGAAATTACTTATTTATCTAAGGTACCTCCTATTATTATTATGTACGAGAATAACGTTTTGTTGAACTAATTGATGTGTACCTTTTAAATGTTAATATAATCTATAAACAAGAATTGCCGGGATCGTTTTATGATTATCCAACACGGTAAGAGTAATATTTACATGTCACCAAGTTTGTTTATGTTGTGGAAATTTTTTTAAATACTATATTTTTTCTTAATTTTCTTATTGGTTACTCAGAAGTCTTTTTGTCCCATGATCCCATTGTCTCTGTTAAATTTAGAAAATTTATTGTGTCAGATTTTTATAACGAAATTGCTCTCTTTTGCTCCAGTAACCTCTCTGGCATGTAAAAAGTACTGTTCCAGCGGGTGTTGACGTCTTGAATAAGTTTGCACTTGGGTGCATTGAGCTCAGTCTGTATTAGCTGCAATTTTTCTTGAGCTGATTTGGAGTGGTTAAAGTGTGTTACAATACGACGGCCTGCCGCTATAGCTTCGTTAATATTTTATTGCGCTTCCAAAGCATTATGAATTACTCGTTGCAATGTATGGATGAAGCACGTTTCTCCTACAAAAGTACTGTCATTTACGGCTTTAACGATGTTAACATTAATTTTATTTGAAATGTTTCATGACTCAGCTATTTCTTCCAGGGCACACCGGATATTATGCGCCGTACGTTGCTCTGAAAACGATTTTATTTGCAGCATCCTCTATTGCAGTACAAAATTGTTGTCAAGCCAGTGAACAGTAAAACTTATAAAGCACTGCATATTATTAAGGCACGTCCACATGTCGCTTGTAATTGAAATCGTTTTAGCTGTGGTTAGTTGGTCGAAAATCATCTTTTTCAATACATCATACATTTCAACTAGAACAGTTTCAGTAATGTATTTTCGCATGGGCATTTGGTATTTGAGCTTTGATACAGTAATCAACCGATTACATCCAGAATCTTCTACTACAGACGTAGGTTGATTATCTACGGCGATCATTTCTGCTATTGCTCTGTGAATTTGTTTAGCCCTTAGGTCATCTATTTTCGACTTACTAAATAAACCGTCAATGGACGTTTGACATAAAGATGACTGCATACCTGAGGGTACCTCAGTAGTGTTCGACATTGACCCCCATATTCTTAGTCGTAAACTCGAGATTTCCTCGACTCGACTCAACGTCACTGAGGTGGTTCGGTATTCATAGACGTCATTTTGTCCCTTACCTCAACTATTCTCCTCGAGTAAGGTGAGGAAAACTCGAGGAACGAACTGTCAAATGTAAGGTACGTCGCGATCTACCTTAAGGAAACCTCAAGACAATTCTTGACAAAAACATCGCGAGTTATTTAACATTTTATTATATTTTAAAGTTATTTTGGAGTTTAAAATGTCTTTTGTAGAGTTTATTGAGCATATCTATGACAATATCTACGATTATTATTTATCACGGCGCTATTTACGGGATGTAACCCTATGGAGATCTATGATGAATGTGAATTTATAAAAATTGATTTCCCTTTACCAAAGATATGAAGAGATAACTTTACTTTTGCCAATATTATTTTAAAACAATAGTGGTGGCAACAGGCGTGGATTGCTAGATTGCAATATTTTATATGATAATAAGGTATACTGTGCAAATCTAGTTTAAATAAAATAATGTGCAATCTAATTTAATTTCTTTAATTCCGATAATTTTAGCTCTGCTTCTTCTTTCTTCATCTTATTACAGAGAAAGAGTTCTTCGGCAGCTTCTCTCTCAATTTTTACTTTTAATTATTTCTCTTCTGCAGCATTCATTAACAATGTTTGATCAACTAAATTTTAAGCTTAATGAAGCTTTGCCTTCCTTTTTTTGTTTTATTTTATAATTTCGGGAAAATTGACCTGATAGAGAACTCTTCCTCGATTACTCTGGTCTCTGTATTTCTTGATACTGAAATTAAAATAATTATTATGTCATGTAAACGAAAATGCCCTGTGATATCAAACATAATGATGGTATAGTGCTACAAACTTATGTTCCTCAGACAAAAATGTGAAGTACCTAATGTGATAAAGTACACATATGAGATGATCATATTCACTAGAATTGTTAAAATGTTTAATACTATTAATATAGTGTGAAGTGTGAATCATTTCAAAAATCTTTAATGCAATTACTCATATTCACAATGAAAAAAAAAACAATTTAAATAAATATTAGCATTATTTAATATTATGTTCACTAGATTACATTACAATACATTATTAAGATCTGATTTTAAAACGTAATCAATTAAAATTAAATAACAGTTTGTAAAACTTAAGTAATTTATTAGAATAGAATCCAATGTATTAATACTTCTTAGATGTTATTTTTTACAAATATGAAATCTTAATAAAAATTTATATTTACGAAATCTATAAAGCTTTCTTAATTTACTTCTTATATAGATACGCAAGAAAGAAAAGGTTTTTTTTTTCATTTTTATTTATTGTTTATAATATAGTATGAGAGGCATAATTATATTTCAAAATTAATTACCTTGTAATGGGGCTGATATATCTAAATCTGCCTTGAAGAATGACGAAACATGTAGCAAACACCTTTTTTGTATATTGAACAACGACACAATACACTTATAACATTCCAAAACAGTTTTTGCAAAATTTATTTTGTTTACCGGCTCTGAAGTACTTTAAACTAACCTAACTTTGACCCATGACTAACAAACCACGTCAAATCAAGATGGCAACTACGGATTTTGTGTATAGTTACTATAACAAAATCCTCCAGATAGTGACGTAATTCATGACGTTTTCCTCGACTTTCCCTCGACTCACACTCATTCGAGGGATTCTGAAATTTCCTCAAGGCGATGTTTATGAATACCGATTTCGAGGATTTGTTGAGGCCTTCCTCGAACACGCCTAAGTCGAGTTTGAGTCGAGGGAGTTTCGAGGTAACAACTAAGAATATGGGGGTGAAACTCTAATTGAGGGTAGAATAAGATTTGGCGAATGAACAGGATGTATTATTTGTGCATATTCTCGATCATGCTTCAGACGAATGTGGTTGGTCAGTGCAGAAGTAGACGCTGAACGGTCACTACCACTACGAGATATCAGTGAACCACATATGATACGTTTCACTTTATTTTGCTCGTCAGTTTCTATTTAAAATGTCCAAACACTTGGATTTTTTCCACTCATATTTGCAACAAGCGAATTACAAAACTTATTAATTAAAACCTCGTTAATCCACATAAAAATAAATAATTTGTTTAATGTAAACAATAACACGCGACACGCCGATGCCGTCTTTGCTAATGACCGGCCGGGCGAAATTGAGCCGAAGTACGGCCGAAATTCGTATTCGGTTCAAGCCACACGTTCGGCCCATCTCTACTAACTATATTGTTATTTTATCATATATGTATTATCTGACTTAATAACTTCTGTTAGTTAAATTTCTTCTCAATCGGTGCAGTACCTGTGTACAGCCTCTAAACTTTCTGTACTTTGCAGTTTTATTGACCGACTTTAATTAAAAGAGGTACATGCAAAGATCAGTTCAGTGATTACTTAATTTAAATATATGTGGGTATGTAAGTAAAGCCACAAGCTAAGTCTAGTTTAGTGACCTAACCAATTAACCTCAGAACTGAATGATCAATTATATCTTTGACATTGTAACAATGTTGTGGATGCTTAAAGTCAACGATTTTACTATGAATCGATAGCGAAGCTAACATTGTTAACAATGTAATTAATTCTCACTGTTTTTCATGTAGTTAATGACGCATTGGATTTTTTGTAGTTTTACATACTCGTATAAGGTTCCATTTTGATGATTCTTCTTAAAATTTATAATAATACATCATAAATATATAAGACAAAACTAAATCTCTTTAGCCATGTACATTATACATATATGTTAAAACATGTTTTTTTTTAATTTAGTTCCGAATTAAAATATTATTGAATATAATATACTCCCGGGAATACATTTAATTAAGTCAAAATGTTATTTATTACTGTCCTTTCCATATACCTACGCTTGTCTTATCGTATTACGGTATCATGTAAGTGTCTTCAGCCCTTTTACGTCCCAATACTGAGCACGGGCCTCCCTTCCATACGAGGGGGATCAGGGCATAGTCCACCACGCTGGCCAAGTGCGGGTTGGCGGACTCCACATGTCTTTCGAAAACTTGCTAGGTTCTCTCAGACACGCATGTTTCCTCACGATGTTTTCCTTCACCGTAAGCCAAGTGATAATCATGATAGAAATGATTCGCACATGAAAATATCAGAGGTGCGGGGCTTGGAATTTGAACCCGCTTCACTCGATTTCCCAAGGTAAGCACGTTACCACTGGGCTACCATTGTCTGTATTACGTATCGAACCGTACAAATCTAAATTTATACACGTGACGCGTTCTACTGAACGAACATCTTGTGTTTCTGAAATATAACGTCTAAATAAAGCTACATAACAATGTTTTCTTGGGTTCTCCGTTCTCTTATTTATACTACTATAATAATAATTATTCTTGTTATTAATTTGAGTGAATTTGTTTGTATTTTTTTTATAAATAGGTATGTTGGGACATTAACACACAGCACCATCTAGTTCCATGGTAAGTTACAAGGCTTGTGTTATGAACGCCAGATAGTTGATACACTACACATATATAACTTTAAATACATACATATTATAAATATAAACACCCATGACTGGAGTACAAACATTCGTGCTCATCACACAAATAATGAATGCCTCCTGCGGGACTCGAACTCGCGACCGCTAACACAGCAAGTAGGGACATACAAATTGAGACAAACGTGTCGTCGTGTTTGTTGTCTTTAAACGCCTTAATTCCTTAATCACCTTATGAAATTGGGGAAGGACGTTATCTACAAAGATAAAAGTAAAATTATTAGAAGTTACTTTTGTTTCGGTCCATGTCGTGGTTCTTGAGGCGTAATAGTATAATTTAGTAGCCATCATAACCCGTGATTGCTTAAATTAAAGCAACGAATAAAAATGATTAGGTGCCTTTTATGGACATGAATGTTAAATCATGCATCAATAATCGTCACAAAATATTTTGTATAGCACTTAGAGAAAATATTTTACTTTTAGTCCTTTTTAAAAATAAAAGTAAACATATGTTTTTTCATATATAAATAATTAATTGTTTACTGTATAATTAATAATTGTCACACCAATTAAATATTCACCCTTATAAATTAAATACTTAAGTGTATCAATTATTTACATTTTGATTTTATTACATTATGTTTATTCAAATGTTATTATGATATTCATGAAATAATTATACGAAGTATCTATCTGGTCATTCCTTACTTATTAACATTAGGGTAGGATTATACTTAGTTCATTTCATTTGACGACACGTTTGGCTCAGTATGTAGTGACCCACTTTGTGCCAGCGGTCGCGAATTCGAGTCTCGCTGGGATCATTAGTGAGATGAGCACGAATGGTTGTTCTCCACTCATGGGTGTTTATATTCATAATATGTATGTATTTAAATTTTAAAGTTATGTACGTGTAGTGTATCAACTTTCTGGTATTCATAACACAAGCTTCGTAGCTTACCATGGAACTAGATGGTGCTATTTGTTTATGTACCAACATATTATTATTAATATACTTAGATCAGTACAGTGAGAATGATTATCTAAACAATGTATTCAACAGTCTTAATATATTTATAGTGTCTTAAATATAACCAAATAATTATTTTATGCAGTAATTTTAGCCAAGTGTGTAGTCAGCTTAAGACCTTCCGTCGCGTCGACTAGGTCACTTGGGCAAGGGACTGGTTGTACAACTTACAAGTTTCCGCTAAATAAGTACAATGTTATATAATGATTCATTTCATAATATATTTTCTTACGTGACGATCGTAAGATGTGGCAATAGGGCAAATATCTGACTGACAATTTAGTGTTTACTACGCCGATTGTCGGGGATTTGACTCCCAAATTAAATAAGTACTCTATAGAGATATTTGTATCGCTAATTATCAGTACTATACATATTGTATCGCTATAAGCGAAAGGCAATAATTTAAAAAAAAAAATACCTACCATAAACGTACCTTCTTTATATTTCGTAAGCATCTCTGTATATTTAAGTACAGAAGATAAGATAGAAAGTATTCGCTCAACTCTAAAATTACTGAAGCCTGATTTATGTTGCATTGCTGCTTGCTTCAAATAAATGGAGGACCCGGTAAATAGACATTGTCCTATGAAAAAACCAAGAGCTACCCAGGAGAATACATAAGTACATAAACAGATTTCGGGTGTACTTCCGAAAAGCGTATACCGCTCGATCTAAAATTTGGTATAATAACGTATTTTGAACTTTTAATCACGATGATGAATATCATAACGAAAATTTGCGCAAACGCCATTTTGAATATGAAAAACGAAGGAAAACCTCTTTTCGTTCGGTGTGCATAATCGCGCGTTCTTAACCGATTTAGACTATTTTAGCTTTCCCCCGAAAGGGTAACTTTAGGAGATTAATATAGTAGTTTTTTTTTAAATTATGGATTTAATCATGTTTCAATATTTTTGTAATATGGCTGTGGTTATTTAAATATATACCTAATAATAATACAATAGGGAATGTGCAAGTGATTTAAATTTACTTAATTTTTTTACCCCCGATACTTTATGGTCTTGCCATTATATCCAACCATTATTTTCTCATTTAGTTTGTATTTAATTCCATTACTTAATTAAATTTAAAAAAAAAGTGCCAAATAAGCAAGCGAAACTCGCGAAACGCATCACCGTTGCTCGAATCGAAGCGTGACGTGACAGGCTATGAGCAGTGTTGCCGTTTTAGCGACTTTGTCTCTAGATCTAAAAGACTTTATCTGGTGCACGCATTAGACAATAAATATAAAATGGTTTTTTACCTTTTTCCATTATCGAAATAATGATTAAAACTGAAAAACCTTTACTAATAACTGTCTATACATATAGTAAGCAATTAAATACACTGAACGTGCCCTGTGACATCATCCAAAGCGCGGCAAGTTTTGTTGCTATTTTATATATTATTTTAAAAATTAATTTTAACACTTTTAACAGTATTTATATTTTTTACTATGTTATAACTAAGTTTAAAGTGAATTAAACAAAAAAAAAATGACGCACTTTCTCTATTGCATAACTTCGCTTATAACTTTTTTGATGCTAGCAATGAATATTTTACAACGTTAATTTAAAAAATTAACATTTTATTACTTTCATAATGTTTAATTACCATTAATTTGTTGAAAATAATATCTATACATATAATAAAATTGTAACTAAGCCGAATTACTGATGCATTAAATATGTTTTGGAAAATCTTATTGAAGTAGACTTTGTTATCGATAGAGGCCAAATCTATTGTTTTTAGAATTTTTGTCTGTCTGTCTGTCTGTCACCGCATCATGGGAAAACTACTGGACAGATTTTGATGAAATTTAGTATGATGGCAGCTGGTTATCCGGATCAACATATAGGATACTTTTTACTGCGGGAAAATATCTCACCTCTGAGAAATCTATACTAAACGTTAAAACGTAACTAGGAACGAACCCGAGCGGAGCAAGGGTGAGTCGCTAGTATATATATATATATATATATATATATATATATATATATATATATATATATATAAAATAAAGAGTGCGTGTATGAATGTGTACACGCGCAAGAAATAAGACTTCTGTAGGTTATCGGTACTCTTTATCGGTACTCTTTGAAGTTCAATTTATGTGCTAAATAATTAGGATAGGTGAGATAGTAAAAAATAATTAAATAATGCATATAAGGCATATTACAATCATATATTTATAGAATATCATTTAACAAAAGAATATAATATTAAATAGCATTTGTCAGACAATAACAACGGTTGCTCCCCAAGTCAAGCGTGCGTTAAGAAATTTTACTTCAAAAAGAACAGTGAGGTAATTTTGCTGTTATCGTGTCTTCATTGTAGGCTATGTAAATAAGATATTAAATTATATAACATATTGAGTACTGTCTCTGTCACGTGAAGATAAAGGTCAATGTTAACATTAATCGTTAACGATTCAGAAAATGTTATGATAATCGCTTATTTCATAAAATTAATAGCAATTAATTAATTACATAAATGAAAAAAAAAACATAAGAAAAATATATACAATCAAAATCATCTCAGCGTAATTTGATTATCTCACGCAAATATATTTTAATTATGTAATTCAGCGCAATAAAGCTGAGGTAATTATTATTTTGAGATTTTTATCTGCAGTCATTTTACGAAAAAAAATATTGCTTTGTACTAAGTGTTCCTTTATACCTTTAAACAATTAGACTGAGGGAATATATACATAAATATTTCTGAAGTAAAATTTCTTTACGCACGCTTGACTTGGGTAAGCTGGTGAATGCGTTACGAAAAAATGTGCGTACGTTTGTTGCCATGGTAACCGTTGTTATTGTCTGACAAATGATAATATTATATTCTTTCCTTAAATGATATTCTATAAATATATGATTGTAATATGCTTAATATGCGTTATTTTTAGTATCTCACCTATCCTAATTCTTTAAAACATAAATTGTCATTTTAAATAAAACTATCTTTCCGGATTACATTATCTGTATTAGGTACTCTGGTGCAATTTTTGAATTTTTCAAAATCATTTTTATAATTTGTGGGTAGGCACTGTCTGTAACAAGTGTATAATGCCTTTGAGATGTCTAACACCTTATTACTGAACCAGTCCGGCTAGTCTTGAGCAATACGTGATTAAACAGTCAGGCCACAGTGTATAAAAAAATAAAATTAAACTGGGACCAGACTAAAGAAATTTTAAAAACTCGAAGCATTTCTCAAAATGTTTCAATAATATTCAAAAAACATCTTTGACCCTTAACAATTTTATCATGTGTATTTTTCGAAGTTGTAGTTAAAACGTAAAAGCTAAAAAACTATAAAATCATTAAAACCACATTAAAGTCAATTTCGTCTTTATGTCCATGATAACTAGAATTTATACATTATCGTTAATTTTTTTATGGAAGAGTATGAAATGCAATGGTGTTGGTCACCTTCATAATATGTTTATCTTCCAAAGAGTTCCTCTTAGTTTACATTTTTATGACGTAATTAATCAAAGAAAAATGACTGTTTGCAGAAACTTCGAGAAATATAAATACCTTAAAGTTAATAGGTTAAAGTAGTTAGGTAGTTAAATTGATTGATTGTAATTGAAGGTAGGATCAATTTGTAATAAATGATTATTATAAATAGGAATTAAATCCAGACACGTGTCAAGAAAATTTCTGATATTATTCAGTTTTTTTTTTTTAATTTTCATTATTATGATACCAAGCGGAAGTAAAACGTTGATGGGTACTTCAAATTCGTCCACCCACAATGAATAAAATTCTATTTAAGGCATGAAAATTCAAGGTTGCAAGACCTTTGTTGCAAGCTGGCAATTATGTATGTGCAGAGAACTCATTTCTAAAAGAAACATTCGCTTGCTCATGCAGCAGCTGTTTTCAAATTCTTTTCAATCTCTTTTCTCGTCAAAGCTCGAAATTAGTGAGATAATTTGCTGAATCTAGAGCATGATGAGGCTTGCATCAAATTAGAAATGTATCTACATCTTTAAATTATTTTCTAGTTTTGTTTATTCAGACAACTTTTTATGCACTCAAAGATCTTTCATATCACAGGTCAGATTTTTACGTCTCACTATATGTATTAAATTGGAATTTTGATGATAAAAAAAAATGTTGACTGTTTATAAATAATTCAATTTTCACTTCTGATTTAGTTTACTGTACCAAAAATGGCCGATATTATAAGACCCGTCAAAAGTGAAAATTCATATTGTATACTTTTTAATTATCACTGTATTTAAACAGTTATAACTGTAAAAAGTTTAACAACTAAACATCACACACAAGCAGTATATTACTAAGTTCTTGTTGTTTTAAATTTCGACATTCGTATAAAATTGTGAAAAAGATCTATATATCTTAAATCTTATTTTATAATTTCTAAATTAAAATGTTATTATATTTACAAACTACAATAAAAATTTTATTTTTTCCAGATTTGAGTTACGTCGTACGCTTATAGTATGGAACTCCATGTTAGCGGCGTTCAGCATAATGGGAGCTTGTCGGACACTGCCCGAATTCATCCACGTACTTCGGAATCACGGTCTCTACCACTCTATTTGCGTGCCCAGGTAAGCAAATTATACAATCTATATTATCTATATTAATATTAATATGTATTATAAAGCTGAAGAGTTTGTTTGTTTGTTTGTTTGGTTGAACGCGCTAATTTCAGAAACTACTAATCCGATTTGAAAAATTCTTTTTTCATTAGATAGCCCGTTAACTGAGGAAGGCTATAGGCTATATATCATCCCGGAAAAATGTACGGTTCCCGTGGGATAGATTTGTTTTTGTCTAGGAACGAACCCGAAGCGAAGCGAGGGTGAGTCGCTAGTTACGAATAAAGGGGCGAAATTTTCTAGTTAGCTTGGATGATAAAATTTAAAAACTATATGAAATAATGCTTAAGAAATGTTTTTATACATACATCAGCATAGTATTATTAATGCAAAAGTTTGTGAGTGTGTGTATGTTAATTTACATTACTATTATCATCGTACCTCGTGCATGTAGTTAAAGCCGCCAAATAATAGTAACTTTTTCTATACCTATGACCGGAACCGTAAGATATAGAAAGAACTAACTGGATTAAGTAACTGTTTTATTGCTTATAGCGATTGAAGTAAATAATATATATAGATATTTGTTTATAACTAAATACCTAAAGAACAAGTTTGAATTTTTTTCCACTTGCACATTCTACTCTATTATATGATAAACACACTTTGTGTACATATATTATTTTAACTTGGGTATAATATTCACCATTGTGTTTGTATGATCTGATGAAAAGGTCAAGTTGAAGGAAAGTATTCCGTCTCCCAAGCGAGATACGCGTTAACCAATTTTACTTTCAAAACTATTTCAAACTTTACAAAGGCGGAGTTTAGACCGACGTAAATAGTAATTGTAATCGTGTTTTGAATATTTACGTTATTCTATAAAAGGCTTAACAATAACTTTAAAAATAACACTACTTTACAAGGCTTTTTACCCATAGATGAAACTAATGTGAATCGGTATAATAATAAACCCTAAGTTAGATACCTACTGAAGAGCAAAAAAAATAAGACGTCAAGTTTTTTTAATATTTACTATATTTGTTTTTCACAATTTTGCTATATGTGACTCACAAAAAATGAAAAATGGCACAGATTACTCCTTCTTTTATACTTATTAGCGTCAGTTTCTCTTAATATAGATCAGCAGTGATGGGCTAACATATTTTTATCCCAGAAAACCTTGGTAAATCTCTTCATAAGTCTTTAAATTGATAAAAACGTTCACCATGTTCAACGCTTCCGTTTCTCAGGTTCTCAAGTAAAAAAATCCAGGTGCAAATGTAAAAAATGAATTTTTAACAATATGTTCACCGACATTTTGTGGTAATTCCTCAATAAATTGGAAGCAATTTTATTGTTTTATTGTTGCCTAAGATTTTTATCACCACCGCCTTAAATGAATACCAAGCATCTTTTTCGACACTGGAAAAGTGACCATCAAAATTGTCAACTTTTAATATCTTTTTTATTTAGAGCCCCACAAAAATTCCTTCTTTGATTTTAGCATCACAAAGATTAGAAATAATGATTTTTAAATACTTAAAAGCATGTCTATCTTTGTCAAGTTCCTTTAGTAAATTTTTCATTCATTCTAGTTTCATATGGATCACATGCAAGTGTTTCCTTTTTTCTGCAGCCCAGTTCAATAATATACTTCTACAATTTTCACATATTACTCCAGGAATCCATTTTTTATCAAGATTTGCTATCGATATTTGGAAGTACTAGAAATAGACTCGTTTTACGTTTTCAGTGATTGGTATCTTCTTTTTTGATAGGGTAATTTGACCACAAACATAGCAACAGTTGAGCACGGTCTTGAGGATATTTTAAAACAAATCGAAATGTTTAAATAATAGATTAATACAACAATAGCGAATAATAACCCAGACACGAGTAACAAGATAACCAAATAACTAAGTGAGGATATATTAAAAAAGCTTGACATGATAAAAATATTAGACATATATTTTTGGAGTAAGAGAATAGGTAGAAAACACATTTAATATAAATTATCTTTGGGTAAAAGAAAAAAATTTTTTTTGTAAAGTAGTGTAATAGAAGGCTTTAGATAAGAATAAATAAAAACTATGAGAACAGTTTTTAAACTGGAAACAATGGATGTTATAAAAATGTGCCTAAATTAAGCTCGAATAGTATATTGCGAAACTAGCCTTTAAAGTTAAACACATACATGTATTTTAACAAGATCGTAGAGAATATAAATAGTTAGTGTAAATAGCTAAACTGTTTGTAAGATAAAAATGGGATCAATCTTTATTAGCCGATTTTAGACGGTTGTTAGAGATAGGCCTCTTCTAAGATGGTCAAGATCTATTGTTCTTTCCAGCTAATAGCACACTCGGCAGAAAGGAAAGCGATACGCCTGTCGAAAATGAAATATGTATATTAAACTTTGAAAAAAATAGTGATTTGTTATGTTATAAAAGTAAGATTTATAGTCCGGTCAAAATAGACATTTCAAATAACAAAAACTCTGACACAGCTGAATTTTGGTAGAGATCTTGGTCATGTAGAATACCATGTAGAATGCGATATCTTGAGAATGGTGATTGTTAGGAAAAAAAGTATTACAACCATTTTTGTAGATAATTTTATGATCTACAATTTTTGTCTAGACTATATTTTTGATAAAACTTATCGTTTTCGAGAAAAATCTAAAACCGAAAACTTTGACCTCTGACTTTGAATAACTTTTTTAGCACATATGGAATCGATGGGGGCTTTTGGCACATTATACTGTTGTACCCAAGGAGTTTTTGTTATTGGTCACTATTTTTATGTCTAATTTGACCGGGCTATTACTATATGCTAATTTTTTTTTCGACAAAAACTAAATGTTTGATAATAAAAATATATTTTTTTATGAACATTTCAATTGGATAATTTTACAGATTTAAGGAATTAATAGATATGTATATATCTATAATATATATACTTATCTATTACGTAACATCTCATCTATACTAATATTATAGAGGCAAGAGTTTGTTTGTTTGGACGCGCTAATCTCAGAAAATACTAATTCGATTTAAAAAAAATCTTTTTGCATTAGATAGCCCGTTTGTTGAGGAAGGCTATAGGCTATATATCATCCCGGAAAAATATACGTTTCCCGTGGTATAGATTTGTTTTTGCTTAGGGATGAACCCGAAGCGCAACGAGGGTGAGTCGCTAGTTACATATATTTTTATTTGTAAAATATATTTTGTTTTAAATAATTACATCATTTGCGACTTTTTAACGGCAAGTAATAACTTCTTAACTACCTTATTTTACTATAAAATTGTTATATTTTTTTCGCCTTAGCAACTTTATCTGAATAAGACATATACAATACACATACATAAGTGCTTAATTATGTACATCACTTACACAGAAATGGCAATCGTCAATGTTTTATTATTTACACAATGATATATTATGTAATTACGAAACTACAGACGATTAAAGTTCTAGAACTTAGTTTTTTCTAAGTAAATTATGGCCGAACTTATTGTTAGTGATGTAGCATGAGAAAAAAAAACACTACTATAACTATAACTTTGTTTTTTTTCTAATTATGGTTTTTTTATTCAGAAAAAAATGTATAGGAAATTAAATGTTTGATTGAAGTATTTTTCTAATTTCTTACATTTTACTAAAATTACAAACCGAATAAAGGTATAATGAATCAATTAAATAATAATTTATGTTAAACAATTGTATTAATAACCATTATAATTTCAAGACGAGGAAAATAAGAACACAGTAAATCAATATAATAAGCTTTATTATATCACTCTTTAACTTTATTTTATAAGTTTTATAATTTTACTTTAATTTTCGTATTTCCCTTTAATACAACAAAATTCAATGTCATTTTAACGATTACTTTATGTCACTCCTATTAACTAATCACAGGAAAGCGCTTTATTTTCCACTATTTACACATAAGTTCAACACTATTTTGATCAACAAGTTTGCCAACATATTATTTTAACAACTAATACTTATCTTGTCTGTCGTAATGACCGTCTTCCCCAAAAAACTGCCGTCCAACGGTTAACCCACGCCTTTTATATCAATCAGCCGGAAGTTTTTATTAAATAGCACAACCGTATTTCAGAATTTTTAAATGCAATAATATAACTTGAAAATTATTAATGTCTTACTATTTGATTTACTTTTACTTTTTTTTTTAGAATTTATTACAAAATTAGTAACTCGAAAATAAGTTTAATTTTAAGATATTAACTTTTTAACATTAATATAACTTAAAAGCAAAATCAATAGACATTCCATATTAATTTAAAAGTAGTCAAATTATCTCCCATTAATTATATAAATTTATCAATGACTTTTAATTAAAATATTATTATTTATGATTCTCAATTATGTATAATATTTTATTATGTACAATCTTACGACTCCGTGTAAGCCAGTTTAACAGTTCGTCCATCCTGACGAATATTTGCGACCCCGCAAATGATTAGCGAAAAGTTTAATTATTTCAAATCTTATCTATTATCAGATTTAAACTTAATTTTTTTTTATTATCAGATTTAAACTTAATTATTTTTCTTAAATTAAAAATATTTTCCATCATTAAGTTATTACAATTTCTTTTTGAACGTCATGAGTCTACTACCAGTTCGGAAAGAAAAAGCCTCAGACCTGAGAAGAACTGGCGAAAGAAACTCAGCGGGACTAATATTATTTCATTATTATTATTTTATAATAAGAGACTCTAAAGTAACTAGTAACAGATTCGTGACTCAACAATATTAGAATTATTGGCAGGACCTCATCCTCTAAACAACTATGGTGGTCCATCAACCCCCAAAACTATTGGTCGCCTATCAAAATTTAAACGATTCGTGGTCCATTAACACCAAAACTATTGGTGGCCCGTTAACACCTAAATCATTGGTAGCCCAACAACACCAAAACAATTGGTGGCCCAACAACACCAAACTCATTGGTGGCCCAACAACACCAAAACTATTGGTGGCCCAACAACACCAAAACTATTGGTGGCCCAACAACACCAAAACTATTGGTGGCCCAACAACACCAAAACAATTGGTGGCCCAACAACACCAAAATTATTGGTGGCCCAACAACACCAAAACTATTGGTGGCCCATCAACACCAAAATCATTGGTGGCCCATCAACACCAAAATCATTGGTGGCCCAACAATACCAAGACTATAAGTGGCTTCATCAATACCAAAACAGTTGGGTGGACCACGAATTTCTATATACCACCTGTCCATTAAAAGCACATAGCTCCATTATCACTCCAAAAGGTCAACACGTTCCTCGGTGCCATTAATGCTTGGATAACTCGAACCCGTGTCACTTCCCTGCTTCATTGATCAATTTCCGTAGAACATACGTTGAATATGTCGGGACGCCATCTCACAGCACCATCCAGTTCCATCCACGAGGCTTGTGCGATGTGTATGCGCCTCTCCACGGGATCTATAACTTAAAATATAATACATAATTATTACAAATATAAACATCCATGATCGAAGCACAACCATTCGCACCCATCACACAAATGAATGCCCACGGCGGGACTCGAAGCCGCGACCACTGGCACAGCAAGTAGGGTCACGACAAAGTAAGACAAAAGTGTCGCCATTGAAACCCACGCATTTACACTGTGTTTACTCCTATTCCTTGTAATACATCACGTTTAGATTCAAACATCAATTGATATGCGCAAAATCCCGCTAAAACAAAAGCTTAGGATAATACGCCTACGGCTAAGAGACTAGTTACATAATAACCAGCGAGCTCCAATGTAAGTGACACAAGAAATGGACACGGAGATTTTCAAGTAGAAAACAAATCAACGAAATGAATAAACCAACCAAACTGCATTAAAGCTTTGATATAATAAAGAATCTGAATTTTAATACCAATCATCGATTGATACGATGTAAGCTATGCTTTCTAAACCCAACTAGAAGAAAACACAACCTGTCAATCATATTAGATATCTGAAAACTATTTTCAAAAGAGAGCCAAATATTGGATAAACCAAATTTCTAAAAACAATACGTACATCAACCGAGGTACACAACCAATATAATAATTTAGAGACCGAACCAAAGAAATTTCTGAGTCAACTCAAACTCGCCTCATCATACAACTCAGCCCGAAACAGAAATTTAACAACCACAAAGAACTTCTAGAGCAGAGAATAGAGCTACATATGTATGTAATGAGAAAAGGAACTAAAGAAATAAGGTCCAAAGTACAGAAATAAATAAAAACATCAATTAGAAATGTCACTCACTAGAAAACAACAAGACGAAAACCTTCGAGAAATTTATATGCAAAACCAGTGTTCTACGCAAAGCCTACAAAGAATTAAGCGACAAGTCACAGTGGATGGAAAAATAAGAAATAAAAAGGAATAATATAATCAAGGCGTCTAGACGCCATAAATCAAGCTACACCATTGTACTAACGAATCTAACTCATTTTCCATATGTGACAAATAATTCAGCAAACACAGATCCACCAAATATCCTCAGATCTGAAATCGAATTAGCAATACAATTCCAAAACATAAGACCCTTGGAATCGATAATATTGCTAACGAAGCGTTGTATTCACCGTGTGCTTCGCTGCTGAAACAATAACATCGCGAGAGAAAGATCACCAGAACAATGGTCTAGGTCGACAATTATATTACTGCACAAAAAGGCAGACAAGCGACATCGGACTATGTATCGTGACTAATACATACGCACATTGTACATGTCGGAGATGAGTCACAATCACCGCCAACTGGAACGCCAGCGCCATCCATCCGGGCTCAACAGACTCGACCGGGCTCAGCCGAATTACGCTTGGTCGGTCGCACAGTGAACACCAGTAGAAGCCGTCTTGCGCTCTGTACCGTCTATATGTAGTTATAGTGAAATGAAGTGCTATGTAATTATGTATCGAGTGATTGTTGGTAATTCGAAATACAACCTTGATTGCAACGACCTCTCCTTATTTGAACCAACCCCTCTCGTATAACGTTCACAGCACAGATCATGATGAAATAATGGAAAATAATGCTTCTTTGACATACAAAATTTTCTCAAAAATCATTTTGAACAGATCAAAAACTATTTTAGATGAAAACCAATCTCGTGAATAAGCGAGCCCTCGCAGCAAGAGGTTTTTGCCTATAGATCATGTACAAGCTGTAACACTAGTAATAGAAAACAAACGAACCGCCTACGCTCCACAGACGACATTCCGGCATTTGCGGAGTGCGCCACATAACTGGAAACTATGGCAAACGAATCAGCAACAGACAGTCAAAAAGCAGAGCCACTATTAAATACATTTAAACCAAAAATTTAACAAATGGAACGCCGCAAGATATAAAAATTGGTAAAGAAAAATAGAATACGATATTAATAGATATATCCAGGACAACCAGTATCACTCGAAAATACAGAAAAGAATAGTTTTTAGCTTGGCAAAACTTTGGGGACTGAGAGAGATCACTAAAACTGCAACATCAACGCACATATTAAGAAAAAAGTATAACAACAACACTACCGCGCCTTGAGAAGGAAATCGCTATCTGTCAACGCAAAATGGAGCGTAGTATGCATCGCTTCACACTGTCAGACAGAACCTGCAACAACATACGCAGGAACACCGTAATAGTCGATGCACGGAAAAGAACTAGGGAATTCAAATGGCACGGGGTAGGGCACGTATGTTTGTCCGGCATATAACAATAAATGAACAAAAAGTTTAAAGACCAAGTATAACTGCTATGTTAGATCCATTCTAGAATATGCATGTTTGGATCCCCAGTATCACAAATATATTAACACTGTCGAGAATATTCAGAATAAACTTCTTAGGAGATTATACCTCAAATTTGAATCTATTGAGTGTAATAACCCAAACACCAAAATCAAATATTTCTTTGCTTCTGCAATTCAAAATTCATCAACAACCATATCGATTGCAGTTATCTCCTGTCCAAATTTTTTTTTTTTTTTTTTTTTTTTTAGATGTCTTTAAACGATCCAGAGATACCCTGCTTAGTCAATTCTTACCACCTGTCAAGTGCCACATCCCCCTACAAGATGCAGGAGTTTACAAGCTTGATTGTGGATTCTCTTACATTAGACAAACAAAGCGATCCATTAGAACCCGGGTCAAGGAACACATAGTTGACATGAGATATCGCCGTAATACAACATCTGCTGTCTACAACCATAGTCAGGACCACCCAAGCCATTATATTCGTTTCGATTTCGAAATTCGAATTTCGATTTGTTTCGAAAGAATATCGATATCGCCCTAGAATGATTCGGGAAGCCATAGAAATTAAAAACATCCAATTTCAATAGGGAAGATAGCTGGGTACTACCCTCGTTGTGGGATCCTGTTATTGATATTATATTCCACCAACAAGAACTAAATATGTTCAAAATACTTTTATGTATCGGGCTTGTAATACGTATAATAAAAAATTCAATAATATTGATTTGCATACTTGCTTGATCACACAGTTTAAAAATTAAAAATAAAATTCGAGAATGCTTGTGATTGTAATTTCATTTAGGTTAGCAATAATTATGTTTATTTATTTTATTCTTGTTCTTCTCTTAATTAGTTTTTTTTTTGTAAGGTTTTGTAAGCTTTTTGCTCCTTTTTTGCCTCTTATGTGACTGCTCTTTAATGTGATATGTATATTAGTGGAAACTTTATTGGTGTGTGTACAATCTTTTATGTATTTTCTATAAATGTTTTAAATACTGTTTGTTTCCCAAATAAATAAATAAATTAATTAAGCTCAAAATATATATAACTAAATCAGTTGAAACTTATATAAAAAGTTTAAGAAGGGGGAAAACATTATTTAGGTATCTTAGAAGAGAAGAACGCCAAATTTTAACCATTCCACCTTATCGAGATTGCATGTGGTAGCTTTTAGTAGCATCAGACCAATGGGCATCGGTATGATTTCTGTTTTGAAGTCACTTGGTCAAAGTAATATGGTTAGATCTTACCAGCATTTAGGTCATCGAAGATGCAAGCGTTGATCCGGCCTCTGCGGTAGTCAAAGAAGCTATAGGACTGGCCAGGATCGGTACTGCTGGGTACTGGGAGGGCCAAGGCTGGCATCGTTTCCTAGTGGTATCTCTTTGGCCCCGAGACGAACTGGCCGTGACGTTTCGGCATCCCACTTCTGAAAATTGTTAAACAATTGTATTAATAACCATTATAATTTCAAGACGAGGAAAATAAGAACACAGTAAATCAATATAATAAGCTTTATTATATCACTCTTTAACTTTATTTTATAAGTTTTATAATTTTACTTTAATTTTCGTATTTCCCTTTAATACAACAAAATTCAATGTCATTTTAACGATTACTTTATGTCACTCCTATTAACTAATCACAGGAAAGCGCTTTATTTTCCACTATTTACACATAAGTTCAACACTATTTTGATCAACAAGTTTGCCAACATATTATTTTAACAACTAATACTTATCTTGTCTGTCGTAATGACCGTCTTCCCCAAAAAACTGCCGTCCAACGGTTAACCCACGCCTTTTATATCAATCAGCCGGAAGTTTTTATTAAATAGCACAACCGTATTTCAGAATTTTTAAATGCAATAATATAACTTGAAAATTATTAATGTCTTACTATTTGATTTACTTTTACTTTTTTTTTTAGAATTTATTACAAAATTAGTAACTCGAAAATAAGTTTAATTTTAAGATATTAACTTTTTAACATTAATATAACTTAAAAGCAAAATCAATAGACATTCCATATTAATTTAAAAGTAGTCAAATTATCTCCCATTAATTATATAAATTTATCAATGACTTTTAATTAAAATATTATTATTTATGATTCTCAATTATGTATAATATTTTATTATGTACAATCTTACGACTCCGTGTAAGCCAGTTTAACATTTATTCTTTCTCTGTGATGTCAATACCGTACACTAGTCTTGTCCTTGTCAGTGTCGGAATTTTCATATTATGTAAGCTTGGCACTATTCAATCAAAAAAGTATGGTAGGCTTAAAAATAAACAGAAAACTCTAATATGAACTCTTAAGGATTAATCTTTTACGGAAACTACCTGAATAATTTTGAATTCTATACTCTTGAAAAAAAAAACGTGCTCCAGAAAAAAACGCCTTTTTTCACGGTAGAAAAAAAATTTTTTTGTAACACTAGCACATATATAGTTCCTTGAGCTCGTACATAACATATGAATAACTAAAACTACGTGAGCGCGAAACTTATCAAAGATATTGAAATGTCCATATAAGATAAGGCATGACTTTTCCCGAATGCCTATATATAATAGTCGGTCCGCAACACGTAGGTATGCGATAGGCGTGCGTTAGTTGATATTCTAAACTCGTAGGCAAGCGAAAGTTTACTTTAAAGAATTTTGCATTACCTATATTAGCCCTTATGCGTAAAACAATAAGATACTAGATTTGAAACATGTCCGAAATATTTTGCCTGTGATGATGTAACTGTCAAAATAAAAAGTTTAATTAGAATAAGTGTGTACTGTGGTCACAGATATCTATGTAGAAATAGTATAGTAGGTACATATATTAATTTCATATAGTGCAATCATTTCATATCGAAGAGTGCCCTGTGAAATAACAGTTATTAAACATCAGTTAACACGCGTTAACTTAATATTACTTTTAACCAACATCAATAAAATTTTCAATTGAGCTGTATTTTTATTGTTTACTTAGCGACTCGCCCTCGTTTCGCTTGGGTTCGTCCCTAGGTAGGTACGTTTTAATGTTTAGCATGGAATAAATAGACCTTACTCAATAAATGGGCTATCTAATGCAAAAAGAAATTTTCAAATCGGATTAGTAGTTCCTGAGATTAACGCGTTCATACAAATTCTGCCTCTTTTCATATACTACTAAGATAGCAAACACCTACAGTTCTTATAAACGTTATTTTAGATTTACCTGTAATCAAGGCTTATTGCCTTAATAATACCTTACAATTAACCCGATTTGCTTAGATGTTGTTTTACTGTAATCGATTGAATAATTTCGTATATATATCGTTTTATTATTAGAAATGGGCTTACTCTTGACCTTAATCTTAGCTCGAAAGCAAAGATAAGGTCTACGAAATGATTGATTCCGCATCCAATCTTCCACCACCCTTTTCCCCCATTTATATATTATATGTTTTCCGGGATGAAAACTATATATATCCATACCAAATTTTATCTAAATCGGTTCAACGGTTAAGCGTGAAAAGATAACGGACAGGAAGACAGGCAGACAGACAGACAGAGTTCCTTTCACATTTAATATTAGTATGGATATATAAAGCTGGCTTTTCTTGTAGTGCTGGTCTATCATCATCGGCTTGAGCTGAACGTCAATAAGTCACTCAGTTGCGAGTAGTTAATAAAAACAGTAATTGTGAATGTACCTTAGGAGATAGACATATACTATTGCGAAATTGCCTGTCTAACTTTTTTAAGACCTATAATTTTCTAGTACATTGTTTTGATGTATCTCTTAAGGTTTAGTCAGCGTTACTGCTTTATTATAGTATAGATATAGGATATATAAAATCGAATCGAGAAGGAATGTAGAATTTTGTAGATTACTTAAGTAATCCACAAAAGTCTACACTCATTTTTAAGACTTTACACAACAATGAACAATCCGTGTTTGTTGAGAATATCTCAAGAATAGGGCAAGGTCACAAAAGCTGTCGTTTATTTAAATTCAAACTAATATTATAAATGTATAAGTGGGTTTGTTTCTTTGTCCTTGTTTCAAGTCGAAACAGAGTGACGGATTGGTGTGGTTTTTTGTGTGAAAATAGTTGGAGGGCTGGAGAATAACATAGGCTACTTTTTACCGCGGGAGATTATCTTATTCCCATGGGAAAACACGTTATAATACAACCCATAACAACTCATCATACCTATATATATCATAGCTACGTATAGGTATGTATATAATGTGTGCTTTGATTTGTATCGACTGGCACTGACTTCAAAATTTTTTTTATTAAGTATCTATTCTAAATGAAAACCCCCGTTTAGTTATTTTTTACTTTTTTGTGCCTGGAAGGGTCTGTTTTTATTTATTTTTTTAAGTTTTTATTTTTCCATTTTTAGTGTAGACGTATCAACAACACAAATTAATCAAGCCCAAACACCAGGTAATTGCTGTAAATCGTCGAGGAGTTCCCTCGACTGTCTTTCGGGTCCATCATCAGATCGACTCCAGACCTTCATTAAATAGTAGTGCTTTAAAATACCAAATGAAAATGTTAACAAACGCACTAGTCATAGTTTAATAATTAATTTATTGTATGACCTGTAAAATTCTTGTAATTTTCTCAATAAAATATCTCAATCTCATTTACAAACAAAACAACGTGTTGTGACTTTAACTCGTGAACTAGCCAGCTCATATAGTGTCAATACAGAAATCAAATACGATACAGGAATTAACACTTGCTAATTAATTTAGTTGTTTCATCCAAAAACAAGTATATCTTGAAATTTGCGTCATACGGTCTACAGTGTTTTGATCGTGTTGGTCACCTAAATTGTATGTTAATTTGAAAAGTTGATGAATGTTTATGAATTTGCATCATATCCTGTCGTTTCATAGCGTATCTGTATTTTTATTGTTATTCTGTCATTAACCATTATAATTTTATAGGTTGAGTTTTATTCTCCTCTGCTATATTTTGACCGACTTCAAAAAGAAGCAATTTGAATAAAACTATCTTTTTGCGAAAAAATCCGAAAAGATAGTTTTATTTAAATGTCTAATATTCGCGTAAATCTAAGAAAGAAGCAATTTGGTTTCTTATTTTTGCCATACCATTGGTAGAATATTTACTTTTAAATTTAATTTGAAGTAGGTGTTTTTTTTTCTATGCTATAAAGTCATTATTATAGTTTTTTCATTTTTATAATGCTGTTGCTAATTGCTTGGAAGCTTTTATTTAACTAAAGTCCTCGTTTCTCACGTTTCTTTAATTCGTAGCGTCGGTGTTCAGTGTTCAGCTATTTTATTCACGTACCGCCACGAGCTAGATAAATTACATGACCCGATTTATAATACCGTCTATTTGTCATAGTTCAATATTTTCTACTTTGACATGCTCTCTATTTTGTTGTGTGGTGTAGCATTTTTGTATTATTTACTCATCATAGCACCAACATGCTTAAGTATATGTTAATTTTTAATTGCTTTATGTAAATAATAGCTAATTTTCCATGTTGAGCTGAAGGTCAGCTTCCATGAATAATCACAATAATACTATAAAAGTTTGTAAGTGATTGTGTATATTTGTTACTCATTTTGGGTACGTTGTAAGGGCTTAGCGGATTTGAGTGAAATTCTGAAAGGAGATGGGCATGTACACTATGTTAACACATAGGCTACTTTCTATCGACGTGTCTGCATATCTACCACGCGAGTGGAGTTGCGAACAAAAACGAGTATAATATTTTAATTTTGTCATCTTTCATATTTTATTCATCGTTTTAGAGTTAGTAAGTCAGACTTAGACTAAGCGGTCTGTTAGATATTTTCAATCGTAATCTTAATTTTTTAGATTGATTTTTGACCGAAAATCGCCAAGTTATTTGATTATAATTATTCCTGTTAAAATTAACGAGCCTATGTGTAATCCTAGAGCAGGATAAATATTATGTTGTTATGATGTTGCCTATTTTTTCAAGTACCTACTAATTGCGGTGACGCATGCTTTTAAAAATATAATGCTTAGCGATAATTGATTTAGTAAAGCTTCGTTTTGCGAAGCCACTATCGAATAAACTCACAAAATACTAAGAATCTTTTATAATAATTTATTATTATCTACACCTACATGGCTACATTTGTATTTTGACTGTGTGATATACATAGATAAAAAAATATATTATGTTGTTTTTTATCATAACCTTAAAAATTTATCGTACCATATTTTTAAAAAATTAAAAAAGTACATATTATGTAATAACATAGAAAAATAATTAAATTAAAAATACATACATATTTTGAATATATTTTATTTAAAAATGTTCATTGTTCAAGTAAAATTCACATTTGACATAATATATAAATAAGATGTATTTTATAATTTGAATATTATAATAAAATATGTTTTAAGTTATAACTTAAATAAATCTTTGATTAAATGTATCATTGGAAGCTTAAAAATGAATGCTCAGCCAGTCACTAGTCGAGCTCTTGTCATTTCTCTCAACTTGACCCTCGCGAATGAGAATCGCGAAGGGCCCTCGTATTTTGTCTTTTTTAATTTAAGTTTCATCGGCATTTTGCAAAGTGGACACATCGCTTACTCTGCTATTTTAAAGTGTTTTATCGCTTCAAATTTCAACTTATGAAATTAACTTCTGAATAAATAATTATTTATTAAAAAAATACGGGGGTTTTCATCAAGAATAGATACTTAATCAGATTATTGCGAAGTCGGTGCCAGCCAATACAAATCAAAGCACACTTCGAAAATATCTGATTAAGTATCTATTCTAAATGAAAACCCCCGTTTAGTTATTTTTGACTTTTCAGTGCCTGGAAGTCGATTTTTTTTTATTTTTTATACGTAATTTTATTTAAATTAATATCTCACGTTTTATCTCACGTGGCTTTTCAGAATCATATTGGCAAATGAGCACCGGCTGTCCATGACTTTGGCTTCCTCGTATAGCTTTCTTACTTGACACCATTTGCTTAAGGCCATCTATTTATTAATTATTTATTTCCTAGCGACTTTCCCTCGTTCCGCTCGGATTCGTCCCTAGGAACGTTTTAACGGTTAGTATAGATTTCTCAGAGATGAGATATTTGCCCGCAGTAAATAGTAACCTAAATATTGACCCGGATGAGCTATCATCATACAAAACTTCATCAAAATCTGTCCAGTGGTTTTCTCGTGATGCACTCCCAGACAGATAGACGAAAACTAGATTCGGCCTCTGTATCGATAATTATGATGATTTCAAAAAGATTTTCCAAAAAATATTTAATGTACAAATTCGACTGAGAATTTTATTATATGTAAGTTAAACAAAATAAGAAAATTTTGAACAACATACAACAAACTGATTAAGGCAGGCATAAGCCATTTTTTAATATTATACATAATATAACATAAGTTATTTAAAATACTCGTAAAAACTCCCACGTGTGAATCCAACTTTGCCTAGACAGAATTTGAATGATTCTACGCCATACAAGCTAAAATAACGTTAGATCATGAGATTAGTATATGGGACGGGAAAAAGATGTTATTTACGAACGAATTACGAATTCGATACTAGTTATGCGATCAGTTTCATTTCGAAAAAGCTTATTATGAGAAACAATCTTATTTATGATTTGTCTGGGGTAGATCTTTGACCTTGAGCATTTTGCGGAAGTTTTAAAAGGAATCTGGAAATTTTTATACGACTATTTATAAAAGCTCAGTGTTTTCGAATATTACACATGCTCGTATATATGAAATGAAACTATCTTCTCGTATTTTTTCGTCGGGTACCAAAAAAAATTTTTTTTTTGGTTTGTTTACTTTACAGCAACCATGATCACGGGTGAGACTAAGGTTATAGACGTCTCATATATACCTTCAGGCGAACTTACGTGCCTATAACACAGTTATAAGAGCTTACATTAACATTATGTATACATCAATTCATAAAATTAAGTCTAGTAGTGTTCAATAAACTGAATACTTGTAAACTAACTTGAAAAGGCTTTACGCTGCTAACATAAAAGCAAGTCAGCAATACAGTCAAATAAATATCAAGAGAAATCTTTATAGTTGATTGGTTTACATCAATAGTATAGAGATTTTATACTTTTCTTGCGTCATCCAATAAAGACTAAGTATTAATTTTGTTTAAAGTACGTTCTCTACATATCAGGGTTCAAAACGATAATTATCATTGATAATTATTATGATATTTATCATAAATAATATAATATAAATGATAAATATAGTTGAAAATATTTAATTTGCAACTTTTCAAATTATCGATCAGCAAAGTGAACTCTCTCTATCAGCTCAAAAAACTCAATCAGCATTGAGTTAATGCAGTTGAGGAGGGTGATATTCCACTCATTAAGGTGTCTGCCCACTACACCATCTCATGCCATGACCGTGCTATGAACGTGTCAGGCACGGAAACAAGCGACACGAACTACTATGCCCACTAGAATATATCAACAGCGTATCATACCAGTACATAACGGTTTTAGTGACCATAGCATCTGCGTATCAATCTCATATCATCCGCGAGTCATATCCGTATGGTTCTCGTTTTCTCAGTCGTAGTCAATACAAAGAATATTTATTTGTCAGACACGGTCATGGTTATGAGATGGTGTAGTGGGCAGAGTCCTTTAACGCTCCGTGCACGGCACACGACGATGCCGGTCGGTGACGGAACGGTCTAGTGGGCATAGTCTCGTATTTTTCAATACAAAGAATATTTTTTTGCCAGACACGATCCTAGTACGGTCATGGTATGAGACGGTGTAGTGGACAAAGTCCTTTAACTGTCCGTGCACGGCTCACGACGGTGCCGGTCGGTGACGGAACGGTCTAGTCTCGTACTTTTCAATACAAAGAATATTTTTTTGCCTGACACGGTCCTAGCACGGTCATGGTATAAGACAGTGTAGTGGGCATACACCTTCAATTTAATTAAATAGTCCCTATGTAGTTGGTTAAATTTATTCTATTTTTATTTCCAAGTGGTTTTTATGTATCGTTTGTAGTATGTAATTTGTATGCGTCAAAATTATGAAAAAAATAATTCTAAAAGATTACCTTGATTTAAAACTGTATAATTTATTCTAACGTAAATTATGATAGGCAAGTGCCAAGTAGTCTAATAATAATACCTACACAAGGATTTCTAAGTTTATATCTGTTTGATAATTATCTGATAATTATCGCGATAATTATCAATAGACATATCTATCTTCATAATTTCATACCCTGCTACATATAAGGACACTTGCACCTAAGAGAACAAATTTGTGTGTAACACATAAATGACATTTAAATCAAATCAAGAATTTTGGCGCATTTTGTTTAAATTAGGCTCTACTCTATAAATATTATATCAGCTATTATATAATTACTAGCGACTCACCCTCGCTTCGCTTCGGGTTCGTCCCTAGACAAAAACAAATCTATTCCACGAGACCCGTACACTTTTCCGGGATAGGGGAGCGGGGGGCTAGTTGTAACAATTTGTCGCTTCTGGGCTATGAAAGCTTACTTGTTTGGAATTTATGAAATCTAGCAGTACTATTCCAATTAACAATTATTCAACTATCGATTCCAAATGAACTTTTGATAAAACCTGTAACGATTTTTTGTAGAAACGGCTTTGAAAAAAAAATGACGACTGTTACAACTTACCCCGTCTTTGGGGTTAGTTGTAACAGGCTTGGGGTAAATTGTAACGTTAGGAATTGAAAACCAGTTTTATATTTTATAAAGATTTATTTGGTATATTTAGCATCAGAACTTTACAAACGCTAAAACAGGTTTAGACTTTTAAGTTAAATTTTTAATCTAACAGAAAATATTAAAAAATAAATAATATGTTCTTTCTTTACCTAAACTATTAAAGCATTTTAGGCTTACAGCCATTTATAATCTTAACTACTTCAGTAATCAGATTTTTGATTCATCTAGCATTATAAACTTTAAGCTCGTTATAACAAACTCAGACTTTTAAGTTTTATTCTTAATCTAAAAGAAAAATAATCAAATATTAAAAAAAAATGGTCTTTCTTAAACTACCAAGGAACTTTAGGCTCACAGCCATTTATAATAACAAAATCTCAATTTCTTAAGTAATCAGCCTTTTGATTGACGTAGGTAAAATACGACATCAGTCTTCATCGGAATCACAATTAAGACATACAAATGAGATTTTATTTTTTGTTGCGCATTTTACATGCGCCCATATCTTGCACACGATGCATTGTATCCACTCCTCGCTTGAATTTTCATAAGTTTCCCCACAAGCTAAACAAAACCATTCCTCGGGTTCATATTCCGAATCAGAATTTAAAACTTTCTTGTTTACTTTTTCTATCCCTTGTCTTTTAACTATCTTTATCTTATCTTTTTCCTCTCGATCTTTTATTATCGTTCTTTTGCCCTTTCCTTTACCTTTCTAAGTCTCTCGTGTTTTTTTTCGTCTTATTTAACTTTTCTTCATGTTGTTTTTGTAACTCGTTCTTCTCTGGTGTGTCTGTGAGGACACAGCATTTTCTTTTACGTTGAGGGTAGTTAGTCAATTTTCGTGGTGGAGCTTTCGGGTAAGGTCTTATTTTAGATGGAGAGAAATCAACAAGTTACAAGTTAACAAGTTACAACTTGCCCCATAAAATTGTTACAACATACCCCACTGCGAGATTTTTTGAAATAACTTCGATTAAAAAAAATTCGCTTACTTGGTGTGAAATTACATTTAATATAATCAAACTAAACAAATGCTAAATGTATTTGTAAAAATCAACAACTGCTAAACAATCTGAAATCTACGATAATCAATTTTGTATAAACAAAAAAAAGTCCATTACCTGGCTTTATCGGAGTGCCTGCACAACTCCGCTTTCTGCTCCGTCCGGCGGGGTACTGATCGCGTTTATATGATAGAATGGGTATAACGTAGTAGGTTAGGTTGAAAATCAAACGAATATTGTTCTATTATGTAGGTAAAAAATGTTTGTTACTACTTGCCCCTGTTACAACTAGCCCCCCGCTCCCCTAATATATAGCCTATAGCCTTCCTCAGTTAACGGGCTATCAAATGCAAAGAGAATTTTTCAAATCGGATCAGTAGTTTCTGAGATTAGCGCGTTCAACCAACCAAACAAACAAACTCTTCAGCTTTATAATATTAGTATAGATTATACTAGCTGGCCAGACAGACGTCGCCGTCTTTGTCCAAATTTCAATTTTATTTGCGATCTCTGAGTTCTAATAAAATACATATAGAAAAGTGTCTATAAGTGAAAGATGAAATACTTAACCCCATTTTTATTATTGTATATTTTTTAAAACCCTTATTCATACTGTTACCAACACTTTAAAATAAAAAATAACCAAACGATTGGACCGTTCTCAAGTGATGCGCCTACCTACGAACAGCATTACATTTTTATTTATATAAGTAACATTTATGATGAAAAATTGAACATATAAAATTAATCCGATTCTCAATGAATAAGGTCTTAATAAATAACATCAATAATATTTTAAAATTGTGCATAATTGATGACACAGTAAGGCTTCATTAATACTACCTATATGCCTACATGTGTTTAAAATACTATACAGGAAAATTATTTTTTTACTTAAAATTTTATTACTTTTACACATAATAAAAAGTACAAAGTCTTATGTTACAAAAATCTGCCATAAAGTTGTCTAACTTTGATGTGATAACGTATAGAATAAAGATATGAAATCTTTATTTAAAGATTGCCTCCCAAAATAAATCAAAGCAGGGCTAGTACAAGGTTTGTATTTGGACTTCAAATAGATGAATTTGGATGAAATATAGATACATAATGGACGAATTTTGACGAAATTTATATTTAGGTACACAAGACTGCGAAGGGTAAAGCGAGGGTTAACCGTTAGCAATATATGCATAATTCTGTATTCACTCAAATAAATGAATGCCTCCGCCTCCGTTTTTGATGAGGCGTAAAATGTAATTTTCTTAGATCATTTGCTCTATGTTTGTCTATATTTACACTTGTTTCATCTTGGCAACGCCTGCTTTGTGGTGACTATTGGACTTTCTTAGAAATTCAGAGGCCGCACTCGCAGTTCACAAAACTAAATTTGCTGGTTATAAATTGATTTGATATAAGTATAATATATACATATGTACGAGTATTTATGCTGCTTAAATCGTTGACTTGTACTGTGAGAGAAGCCCTTGGCTAGCGCTAATTGAGTTTTAATTAATTAGTAAAATCGATATTACTAAAGCTCAATTGAGTACTCAATCTAGAAACTTCAATATTATTTTAAAACAACTTTCCCATTTTGGATGGTACAATATCGCCTACGAATTATGTACTAAATGAGTGTGACGAGCAAGCCAAGTTGAGAATATGTTTTCGCCGTAGCCTTCAACGCAATCTGATACGTGCAATTTGTGTCAAACAAATGGTAATTGCCTTAAATTAGTTATTTTTTTTTAATTATTATCTTTAGAATTTACATGAAAACGAACAAAATATATCTGACTAGCAAAACCCGCGGCTTCGCTCGCGCTAAAACTACAACAAAAAAACTTTAAAAAGGTAGGTTTCATACAAATTTTCATCCCTTATTTTATCTCCTTATGGGATGAATTTCAAAAAACGCTAAAACACGTATTGAAGAGCATTAATACCAAGTTTCAAGAAATTCTGATCATAAATATTTTTTGGGTTGTGTTATAACGTGTATTGCCGTAGGAATGAGATAATCTCCCGCAGTAAAAAGTATCCTATATGTTAACCCGGATATCCAGCTATCATCATACCAAATTTCATCAAAATCCCTCCAGTGGTTTTTCTGTGATGCGATAACTGACAGACGGACAGACAGACAAAAATTCTAAAAACTATAGATTCGGTCTCTGTATCGATAATAAAGTCTATTTGAATAAGATTTTCCAAAAAATATTTAAGGTACAGATACGGCTAAACAATTGGTTACAATTTTATTATATGTATAAATAATTGTGTTTGTCAAATTATCTGTAACTCGAAATGTATTTAATTCATCTTCTAGTTGGAAAGCATATTTAAATTTTGATATGTAACGTAGATTATACTAGCTCATTTTTGAATATTTAAAGCACGTCTGTCGAGTTTTTAATTAAACTAATTTAACAGTACCGAGACTGTACCTTCTAAGTTTGAGTATGAATATGAAATAAGACTTTAATATGTTCATAATACATCACTCGTTCATTATAATATAGATTTACACTTAGTAATTATTCCATATAATTATTTTCACTGTTTTTCTTAATTCGTTACGCGGCAACGCAATAAATAATAATATTTATAGAATATTCATTACAAAAATCTATTATAATAATTTGTAATTGACGTAAAAAAATTGAAAGATTTAAATAAGTGCCCGCCTATGTCTTTGTCTCGTAATTAGATACCTTGTATATTATAAGTTATATATTATAATAATATAATTATAAGTTACTGCCTCGGTGGTGTAGTGGCTAGCATATACGGCTGCACATCCTGAGGTCCTGGGTTCGAGTCCCGGGTCGGGCCAAGTTTAGTTATTGAGTCTTTCTGTATAGTAAGCCTCAGTAACAGCCCGGAGTTGGGAAGTTGGCGGTGTTTCACCCCCGTGCCGAGGCAGAGCACGTAAAGCCGTCGGTCCTGCGCCTTAACTCTCACCGGTCGTGTCGAGTAGTCGTCCCACCGGAGTGTGAGAGTGACAGGAATAGAGAGTGCACTTGTGTCTGCGCGTACACTTGTGCACTATAATATCTCCTGCGCAGTTGGCTAATCTCAATGAGATTGGCCGCCGTGGCCGGAATCGGTCAGGAGAACATCATCATATTATAAGTTGACAGTGCATGACGACACTTTGGCTCAGTTTGTAGTTACCCTTCGTGCTGTGCCAGCGGTCGCGGGTTCGAGTCCCGCTGGGGAATTCGTTTGTGTGATGAGCACAAATGTTTGTAGTTTGTACTCCAGTCATGGATGTTTATATTTATAATATGTATGTATTTAAGTTATACATATATGTGTAGTGTATCAACTATCTGGTATCCATATTTTTTTTTATTTCCTTTTTGCGGCTATGATGTCACTGCGACCATTTCTGGTCTATTGTGATCGCCACATATCTGGTATCCATAACACAAGCCTTGTAAGTCATAGCTTACCATCGAAGTAGATGGTGCTGTATGTTAATGTCCTAACATATTTATTTATTTATAAGGATTGCGGACATAGAGTGTAATACAATCATACAACTAACAACACAATAACTTCTCTGTTACAATTACATATAAAAAATATATATCATATGAAGACACGGTCAAGTGCTATTAGTAATTAAGTTATGACTCAGCCGGTTGAAGTGAGGTCTCCCGGAACTTTGTGGTTGGCAAATTTGCGATTAACAAATTGAATCCGTAATTCGGTAAAAAATTTTGGTGTACCTCAATATTAGCCCATTTTCATACAAAATTTCGTCGCCCATTTAGGTCTACTGCTGAACGTAAGCCTCTCCGAGGACGCAGCTTATTAAAAGTAAACTTATAAGTTTACTAATTAAAAGTTGCAACGTGTGTTACACTTTTTCATATGAAGCTATTTTTATCTAGTGCGAACCGCCATCATATTCGGAGATATTCGAAAACATAAGCTTAAAGTATTTATTAGCATCTCAGTACTGACGTAAAACTGACGTCCTTGGAGGTCAATATAAATAATTCTCTGGGTTTATGTTTACGCGGACACGTAAATAAATCACTTGCTCTATACACTGTAGCGTTGATCAAATATTTGCCTTACTCGTCCACAGTTTACACATAAAAGTCTCCGCTTTTATTTTATTAGCACTTCAATGTACCTATTTTGAATTGTTTTTATAATATTTGAATAATAAAAAGTTGATTACTGTTTACTTATTATTTAACATAGTATCTTTAAAATATATTAGTATTATTATCTATACACGTAATAAAATTCTGACTGAGTCAAATGTGTACATTAAATATTTTTGGAAAACCTTTTTGAAATAGTCATTATCATCAATTCAGAGGCCGAATCTCTAGTTTTTTAAATTTTTGTCTGTCTGCCTGTCTGGGAACGCATCACGAGAAAACCACTGGACAGATTTGGATAAAATTTGGTATGATGATAGCTAGTTATCCGGGTCGACATATAGGATACTCTTTACTGCGGGAAAATATATCATCTCTGAAAAATCTATACTAAACGTTAAAACGTAACTATGCCCAAGCAGAGTGAGGGTGAGTCGCTAGTATACCAAATAAGAATAATTACTCAGGTCTGCGATGGAAAAGTTTCTGTAATAATTCCATATATAACATATAATATGTTAGAAAAAACATTTGAAAATTATCGCAAGAACAGATGCAAATAATATATCCAAAATCTTATTAATATTAACGTCGAGTATTAATTTTGTGTCTAGATTATCTAAAATTTTATGTTTATATTTGCTCGATCGTTTGAAATAAAACTTACCTATATTTTTAATTAAAAACATTATCGTAGGTACGACTGTAATGTCCTATAGAAATCAATCCAGCCATGCTAGAGTCTATTCTTCGAATGCTCTAGTAGTAATATAAGTATTATTTTCTATTGAACGTAACACTAGCCCTAGAAATTTAATCGTAAGACGGTAATCAACTAGAAAACCAATAATTCTCTCGATTTCCCTGAAATCAATAGTACATACTCGTACCTTTAGTATTCCGCGAAGCTAAAGAGAGGTTTGATAAATTTGACCTTTGCATAATTTGTCTGTTCATTAAAATTTTCATTTCTAACCATCCTTAATAATAAATATGTTGTAACATTATTACACATCTAATCCCATGGTAAGCTACGAGGCTTGTTTTATGGATACCAGACAGTTGATACACTACACATATATAAACACTTAAAATACATAGATATTATAAATATAAACACCCATGACTATAGTACAAACATTCGTGCTCGTCACACAAATTAATGCCCCCAGCGGGACTCGAACCTGCGACCGCTGGCACAGCGAGTAGGGTCACTACAAACTGAACCAAATGTGTCGTTAAAAACAACTTAACTTCATAATACACCAGAATAATCCTGTAAATGTACCAATTTACCCGAGTGCTTTTCATATACCTGAGATTGCCATAATCGTAAAAATGTTTTATGATAATTGAACATATACATATATGTAAATTTCTAATACCTTATGGTATGCAAATATGTTTTTTTAATATTCACAAGCCAACCATACTTTATTTTTCAGTGCTCCCTGCATATTACTCGCATATATTCAGATGATATGATCTAAAATCACGGTAAAGCTCGGTCTAATTCCACATATTGAGATATACAGTCTCGATTTCTTATCGATTCAACATTTAAAGAATATGAATCTAGACGGTCAGGGTCAAAGTTGAATTGGGAATACTTCTAAGTATTCAATACCTCAATAAACTTGTCGAAATGGTTCGCTGTTATATTTGGCTTTTCCATTAACATTTTATTTTTAAACTTTGTTATCTTTAGCCTATATATATTGTTGTGTATCTCGAGCTACGAGATGTTGACAACTCTAAGGCCTCATGACTGTATGCTATAAATCAATGGTGTTATTTCCAGCTTTTTACTATTTAGAAAATAAATAGCAGGTTTCGTTTACTATATACTTAGCTATACTATAGTTTTAGTTTGCTTATGTAATACAAGATCTACTGTAACTACACTTATAATTAACATATTTGTTGATATCTAACCCAAATTTTGCTTATATGCGATGCACGATACTGGTATCCTCAAATTAGGCCACACGACGGCATGGTGTCGGCTACTTTTTATTCCGCTAAAGAAAAAGGGATCAGTGTTAACCGAAGTTTCACTGTTGTGTAGATACATAAATCAGATTAAAGTAACAGTATTTTTATTATCATGGCATGTCCATGAAGCCGTGGGCCACACCTAGTTTGGAATCCTTTCACTAAGGTATTTTTTTGTTCGATTGAACTTTGTTTTTAATAAAGTAGGCGAATTTTCCTTTGTTTCTAAGAATTATTCGCTTCAATCGGGCTCCTATATAATTTTCATTTAAGAATTTTATAAATAAACGCATTGGAATTATTCAAAATATATTTAAAATTGCTCTGAAAATGTATTTAACTCCTTAATTGAAACTTGCACCCTTATTTTACTTACGGCATTTATATTTCCTGGTTTTATGATTTTAAAGTTACTATGATTAGGTTAATTGAAGATGTCTCATACGTAGCCCCATGACATCAATACCGCGAGCGTTTTCGTTTCGCATTATGCAATGCACCACTTTCTACTATCTATCGGTCACTTGGCCGACGTTTACAACGTAATATTCCCGTAAAATTATACAATTCTGACGTTCGTTTTCTTTACTTTATATAACTTATGATTTTGTAAGCTTTCCTTTTGACCCTACATAATATACATACTGTATGTATACAGTAACCTGGGCGACCGAGGTTCGCTCGGAGTTCTTTTTATCAGACCGGGTTTCGAACCCGGACACCAGTGATTGTCGTGATCTTACACCTTGGCCGCTTGACCACGGTGCTTTATTGCCGAGCGTAAGAAATTATTGACCATATTTTGCGTGAAAGAAAACCGCATGAAAACACGCGTTTTCCCAGACATAAGACTAATCTAGATCGATTTTTCGCCCACGAATACCCCCACATACCAAATTTCAGCAAAATTGTTAGAGTCGTTTTCGAGATCGCCGATATAAATAAATAAATAAATGGCACAACAAACAAGAATGGCTCGCTTAAATATATTAGATTAGATATACATACATATCTTTATAAAAATATAAATCTATCGTTTGTTTCAAGTTTTAACAATAATTTCAACAATAATGAAACCATAGTTTTAAGGGTAAATCAGCATATTTTCGAATTTATAATATTATTAAGGAATTAAAGATATTTTATAATTAAAAAGATAATTTAAAAAGGCGGACATGGTAACACTTGATGTGGACGTGTACTCGATGTGGTATATAGATTATATATTATTATTTAAGGCTACAATAAACTAGAAATCGAAAGCTGATTGTATCGGGAAAATTAAAAAAACACTTAGTTTTTATAAACTAAAGAAGGCTAACGCAAAATCGAAATATATAGGTTAAAATAAAACAATCGTCATGTTGATTTCTATTAACAATAATAATACAACAATGTTTATATTAATTGGATGGATGATGGGCATTATAAGAAATTATGTAAATATTTCTTATTGTTTATATTCATACGTAATAAATAAAAGTCCTATGGTTTTCCTACTAAAAAACTGCTGAGAAAAATCTTTTTCTGCGAAAAATCTTTTTTTTTAAAAAGCTTTGAGTTATAAATACATAGGTACATATTAAGATACATGAAATGTATATAACTATACGTAGATGTTTGAATATTATTATTTTTTGCATACCCGCTAAGTTCAGTACGTGTGGGATTGTGATAATATGTACAATGCATTATAATGCTGATTCTTTAGGCAATAACGAATTCTTTCCTCTACAATACACAACTAATAGAACTATTGTTATAAATAACATTGCAAAAATGTGTTAAAACTTGTCAAAGGTTTGGTTTTATTATTGACTGCTTGTTCAAAAATATAAAAATATACTAGAGATTCACCCTCGCTTCGCTCGGATTTGTCCCTTGACCCTTCTCGTTATTAATGTATGGAAGTCTGTCCGATTTGTTGACATTTACTAGGATGAATCAAAAAGTTCTTAGGAACGCGTATATTTAAAACTTTTTGGTGATGACTTTGATGGCTCGATATTCGTTTTGAAGAGTGTCAATTAAACAATATTTATGCTAATACTTTCTTAGATTTACGTGAATATTAGACATTAAAATAAAATTATCTTTTCGGATTTTTTTGCTGATTTATTTTGATTTTTGATTCCCGACGTTTCGATTGCTTTACAGCAATCATGGTCACGGGAGAGACTAAGGTGTTAGATGTCGGGATCTCGAAATGTTCATGCGTGATCCGGATAATTTTTGTTATCGTCTTGTCATGGAACGTGAGTTCACCATTTTAATCTTGAAACTAAGAGACAAAGTATGTTTTGGAAACGACCATCCTTAAGAAATTCCGAGTTGCTCCTATCGCTGGGCAAAGTTATGGCCTCAGTGTTCTGGGATAGTAAAGGTACCCTTTTTATTGGTTACATGCCAAAGGGCCAGGCGATTACTGGACCCTATTATGCATATCTTATGCTGAAAGCGCATGAAGCAATTAAAGAAAAACGTCGACGAAGAGTGTCGTTAGGCGTGTTTTTTCTTCACAATAACGCTTCTGCTCATCGATCGGAAGTTGCGCTCAATGCAATCCGCTAGGCTGGCTTCAATCTCCTTGACCACCCACCATATTGTCCGGAGTTAGCCCCTAGTGATATTTACTTATTCCCAAAACTAAAAGAGCATATTCGTGGAACTAAATTTCACGATGATGACGCGGTTACGGCTGCCGTAGACGAGTTTTTCGAGACAAAAAAAAATGTTTTTTCGCAAGGAATAAGAAAGTTAGAAACGAGTTATTATTATAAATGCATTGCATTAGAGGGAAATTATGTAGAAAAATAAAATATTTTTGTTTCGTTTTTGGCATTTTTTTATATTGATTCCAAGAATTCACCCTCGTATGTTTACTGCTCCGCTCCCTTGGGCAGTAGCATGATGATACCTATATAGCATATAGCCTTCCTCAATAAACGGGCTATCTAATGCAAAAAGAATTTTTCAAATCGGATTAGTGGTTCCTGAGATTAGCGCGTTCAAACAAACTAATAACGAACAAACAAATAAATTCTGCCCCTTTATAATAAAATTTTTAAAAAGATCAACCAAACAAAAAAGTTTCATGAGAAACATAATTCATTAAACTTTTATAATCAACCTGCAAGTCCACAAAAAACATAATGACGTGATTTAAATAAATAAAAAATAAAAAAATCAATCAATTATATAAAAATGTCGCTAACCTGATGCATTATTCATAATATATTTACAATATACATATTATATTGTTTTTGCTTGTATTAAATATTTTCTTACAATACAAGTATGACGGTAATCTGTTCATTTGGAAAAATAAACCCAAAAAATCATTTGAATTTATTTAGACACAATCCATTTATTGGCTTATGCTTTTAAAAGCTAAAAAATATAAAAACTATTCTCTTATCTCTTATTTCAGTTTCATCGAGCAAGACAAAGTATCAGGGTTTTGGACGTGGATGTTTGTATTGTCTAAGCTGCCCGAGCTAGGGGACACGGTGTTCATCGTGCTACGTAAGAAGCCGCTCATCTTCCTCCATTGGTACCACCACATCACTGTGCTGCTCTACACCTGGTTCTCCTTCACGGAGTACACGTCCTCGGCGCGCTGGTTCGTCGTTATGAACTACTGCGTGCATAGGTGAGTAGTGTTAAGAGTTTTATACATTAAAAAAAAACTTTTTAGGACTATTACTATACTATAAATTACGAAAAGTGTGTGTGTATGTCTGTATGTTTGTTACGCTTAAACGGCTGGACGGATTTGGATGAAATTTAATATATAGATCGTTTATAACCTGAAGGAATATATAGGCATATATATATATATATATATATATATATATGTAAGTGAAGGTAAGTCGCTATTATATACATATATTATACAATGGATGCTATATACTTTATTTTTTAACATACACATCCTATTTATTTATATTATTAATGTGCTATTTAAAAACTAAACAAGCATTCGTTTGCGTCCTCAAAGTATACATTATGTAGATACTCATAATACAAATATACACTCACTTTGCTCGGTTAAAGGTAAATTATTTACGCCGCAGTCTCTTATAACAAGACCTTTCGTGACGATAATACATGCTGATAGTGTACTTTACTAATTAGTAATTAACTTGTTACCATAAATTATTTCAATAGTATAATGATAGCTTATAATTTACATAAATAAAAAGTTTATATTGAAATATAACAATTACAGTTCTTTAATGCAACCATAAATTAAGTTCTAGAAACGTAATTCTTTTCATCAGAGTTGATTAATAAACAACTAATTAACCATAATATTAATATATTTAGGATAAAACAGAAAAATAATAATATTGTTTTTAAATTTTAACCGTGGATTTATTTTTTTATACATCAACAATGTACTCTTTATTTCGTTTTTATAAATAGCCAAGATATATCATAGTTTCTGCAATGAAGAAATGAAATTTTGTATGAAATTAAAAGTAGGTTATACTTAACATCGAAGCAATTGAGCTAGCGGTCCATGAGATGCCGCTTTGAGACCTGAGATCTGAGACCCATTAAAATGATTGTCTATTGTTAAAATATTCCATAAATGTACGAGAAATATTTATACTTTAGAGGTACTTTATTAATTGTAAAATTGTAGAGCTTTTACAATTTTTCTATATGTATGAATGTCACTAAACTCCTCCTAAACGGCTGAACCCATTTTGATGATTATTTTATGTTTTTGTCTCATAGTATTTCATACCTCATAGTTATTATCGAAATCAATTAGTTACACTATCCAAACGAAAAGCCAAGGATTCGGACAGGACAACATCTGTCGGGTCCGCTAGTATTATTGTGTGAACGTATATAAAAACTGTCAGAAATTGAATATTTCCTTTGTATTTATGGACCGTCCCATATAACGGAGCTTTAAATAAAATTAAAAAATATATTCCTTTTAAAACATGTAATACAATTATATATATTGCACATGCTACTTTTAAACCTAGGTATTTAATTTTTTTGCATATATCTTCGAATACTTTTGTTTTAACACCTACCATAAACACTATTTAGATTAGATTAGATATGTACAAGTAATTCTTTTTTCATAATTATAAGTACATTATTAAACGATTAATTTTTATATCAATATGGATTATTTCTTTGATATCTTTGATCAGCTTCAAAGTGAAGGAAGAAATTTTATCAAGGCTTAATGTATTTTTTGTGTGCTTGTTACATGATGTCTTTAATTATTGTGAATCGATTTCGATTATTCTTATTTTAGGGTTCCGTTCCCGAAAGGTGCCAACGGAACCCTATTACTAAGCCTCCACTGTCCGTCCGTCCGTCTGTCATAGGGATGTATCTCATGAACCTTAATAGGTAGACAGTTAAAATTTTCACAGTGTATGTGTATATTTATTGCCGCTATAACAACAAATAATAAAAATTAAAAAAATAAAAATACAAGAAACATAGGTAGTTCTTAATCGATCATCGAAGTTAATATACTACATACATAGAGTAAAAGTCATATTAATAAAAAGTGCATGTACGATGGTACGGAACCCTTCGTGTGCGAATTTGACTCGCACTTGATCGATTTTTTAACATGATGATATGACTAAAGAGTGGGCCTATATAGATTTAAACCCACCCAGAAGTGTTAGGGGGTTACTTTTATGCTTTGAAGTCGTACTTTTTTAGTAAGAAGTATTTTTTTTATACCTAGGTTTATATGCGACATATTGATTTTAGCGACAAACATAAATATATACATACATACTGGCGATTATAACTCGGAAACAATCATAATTAGCACTTTAATCTTATTTCAATGTATTATTAGGACGCAAACCAATTAGATGGATTAAATACAATATTTGTATATGAAACTTAATATATCCCTAAATGACGTAATTCCAAAAATTATTATACGTGTTGAGATAACACGATTTCTATAGTTCGGTTGTTTGTATCGGAAAAATACCAATCACATACGTCTTTTTGTATATTTAATTTGTGTCTATACGTTATGTAATGTAAAAAATACTGTGAAGTAATTTAAACTATAGGTACGTATTTTTTGACGAGAACGAATGTCTGTTGTGTTGTAACATTTGTTTATGTTCGAAATCTTGGAAATATTATATATAAATATGTATGTTATAAAAAAACATTAACACGCAGCACCATCTAGTTCCATGGTAAGCTACGAGGCTTGTGTTATGGATACCAGATAGTTGATACACTACACATATATAACTTTAAACGCATACATATTATAAATATAAACACCCATGATTGGAGTACAAACACTCGTGCTCATCTCATAAATGAATGCCCCCGAGCAGAACTCGAACCCGCGACCGCTGATGCAGCAAATACGGTCACTACAAACTGATCTAAGAGTGTCGTCAAATATATTTTTATTATTAATTAAAAAATAGCAAGAACGTAAATTGATATTGTTTAGCCGTAGTCACTAAAAAGTATCGGCTTCGATATCGACCTGGCTAAAGTCTCAGTTACCGCTAGATTAAACGGGCATTCACCTCATGAAAGACCACTTACATAGTAATAACAAATATATATGACAATCATTTTTCTTTTACAGTGTTATGTACTCCTACTACGCCCTGGTTAGTATGGGAAAGTACCCGCCGAAGATGCTTGCAATGACTATCACAGTCCTCCAGCTGACGCAGATGATTGTCGGCTGCGCCATCAACATATGGGCACACAACTACATGACCACGGCCCCCCCTCACACGTGCCACATCAGCCAAATTAACATTAAATTATCAATGGCGATGTACTTTTCGTACTTCGTCCTCTTCGCCAGATTCTTCTTCAAAGCCTACCTATCTCCCAAAGGCGGTAAGAAAGCTAAAGTTGAACCCCTTCCAGAGATCACCCCATCGAAAAAAGAGTACAACGGTTACCCAAGACAGAGAAACGGCGTCGTCCACTAGTCCGACTTAGGATGTGATAGTATTGTACAGGTTATGAACGTCCACCGATTGAACAATTTCCAGATTTTACCCATAAATGCCATAGTTTATGTTGTTACAACATTAAGTCGTTGCAGAATAATCGAGAAAAGTGTAGCCAATTGAGAACAATTTTTTATCAATCTATTCTTTTTGCGCGTTTGATGATCGCGAGCACGTCTAGCGTGATATTAGCTATTAACTATTTACTTGATCACTTATGGTAATAAGGGTATCAATCAACTCAATTACCGTTTATGGTATGAATTATGTATCCAACAGAAGTTTATAAGAAAATAATTTACGTATTACACTTGTTATATAATTAATTAATTAACAATGTTGTTTATTAATATTTAAACATATATATTGTGCACTATCTAATTACGTGATCAAACGCACGCAAAAACATGGAACGCTCGTCTTCATCATTATACCTGATAATTGACTCGTCAAAGATCATAACTTTTGATCTAAGGTTACATTTAATCTTTGCTAAGATTATTTTTGCCGTGTATGTTTGACATATGCATAAGACACACTGTACTATACTTGTTATTCTTTGAACACTTTTAGTGAAATAATATAACGACGTTTATATAAATTACATAAGGATATGCCAAAATTGTTTTAAAAAAATATTATTACCGATTTATAATTCCGAAATGAGGAAATTAAGTTTTTTCTATGTCAATTACAGGTAATTACTTCTTTGACAAAACATATAATACCGGGAATTTTTACTAACCTGTTCATTCATTTTTTAGACAAAAACTACACGCCGGATGATTTGATAATGATAAAATAACGCATATAATACAATTAAGAGTAATTAGTTCAGGTCTTTGCTCCCTAAAATGTTAATTGGGATTAAAAAGTAAAACAACTCAAGGTCATTTATAATTATTAATGAATCGGAAATTGTTGGTCGGTGCCGTTTGCTTTAGAGCGGTAGTCACGTGTTACATTCCATGCTAGGTATCTGGTATGTCATTGGCTTTTCCGCTTGTGACAGTCCGCTCTTAGCGCTTGGAACTTCTACGTCAGTCCTATGCACAGATTATACAGAACAATCAAAAAGCTTTTTAAATTTTTAATCTGTATTTAAATCTTAAAATTCTATCGCTTTAGTCTAATAGTGAATGTAGTATGCCTATAATGTTTCATATGAATGATTAACAATAGCTATGATACAAATATAGTGTATATTCAAAGGATTTTAAATAAACAAAGTAATTAAAATTTCTTGTTTCCATAATAAAATTATAGGTAATTCAAAGTTCATGTTTTTGGTTTTTATATAAATTGTCCATAGCACTGTACGTAGAAGCGAACTCCTTCGTTGTTATCGTATTTATTACTTAAAATAGGGATTTTTGATGTAATTTATTTGTAAAGGGTAGTTGTTACGAACTGTGGAAATTGTGGAGATTGATTTCTTCATGACAACTTAAATTGGTTTGGTGATAATATGACGAACCAGCTTCGGTTGGCAAGTTGATGGTATCCTCCTTTGTGACCGATTAATACTACCAACATTGGCTCTGAGCTCAGCCAAATTTAACTTTTCTAATTTCCTTTTAATGGCTCAACTCATAGCTAACGTTGGCCGTATAGCCGAGGACCTGTCGCCATTTCACTTCGAAACATTGATTATTTGATTTTTATATAGTCATTAACACCGGGGATGGGTCATTTTGGTGTCAAGGTGTTTAGTTTTAATACTTTGAAACGCTTGTCAAACAAGTGCACAAAGTCTAGATTTCAGCTAGTGAAATAAGCGATCATACTGTTATATTGACGGTTATAATTCAGCTTGTGGGTATTTAAATGAAATAGCTTGCCTATAATAACTAAAAGGCAGTTTGTAAATAGTTCGAACGAGAATAAAACTTAAGTAAAGGTATATAATTCCTATACATGGCTCGTGACACGTATTGCTTCAAATGTGCCCAACGGCATTATGTACAAAGTTTAGCATATAAGCCCCTACTCCCTTAAATAATTTATTGTAAATGCGTTTAAATTTAGAATCGTGGCATAGATAAGCCATATGGTAGCGAATTAAAAACGTCAAAACAAAAAATCCAAAATGGCCTAGATGGCGTAATAATTATTGAACATATACATTTTTTGTCTGTGACAAAATAAATTGTAAATCCGATTGTCGTAAGAGGAGTTGTAATAATAAAAGTTCAAAAAGTTTCCATTTGTAAGAAATGAAATTAATTGGACTTATTAAATAGTTGAATCTTACCTCAATATAAATTATATTTTTTCGCAGAACTTCTCCTAAGACAACCGTTTTATAAAATCGATTGTAAAGGTCATTCGGTCAAAGCGATTGATTGTTATATTAATTATGTTATTTATTAACAGAAAATTTTCAAATAAAGAATAAAAGATACTGAATGTACAAAGTGTGTATTGTTGAATAGTGCAAAGAGACAAGTTCAAATTTCGCCAACTTTTAATGGATGTTGAAGTTAGTGTTAATTTAAATTAACTAACGATTGAAAGGGTCTTCTATGTCACCGTAAAACGAAATTGCATCATAAAATATATAATTTTTACATTTACTTTTGTAAACTTACTTTTTTTTTAATTATATGGAAGTCATAATAACTATAAAACATATTTTTACAGTTGGCAACGAGTTAATAAATCAGAAAACTGGCAACACTTTTTAATGCGGTTTTGTTTTACAATTGACATGTATTTGAATTGAAATGGAGAACAACGTCGTAATGACAATGTTGGGAACATTACTCGCTTTTATTATAGCGTAATGCTACAAGGTGTGCAAAATAGAAATAATGTTTAGAAATGTCAATTTCGACTAGTTGAATAGAAAAAAAATTTTAAAGTAGTCCCGATGTCGTTTTTTTTTTTGATTTTGATAGATTTGTCCTTTTGAACTTTTTCTACTGTTTTAAGATTCATTTTTTTCTAGAAAACGATTTTTAAATGTTCTTTTCACAGCAAATAACATGCGGATAGGGGTAATTTAGTTTTATATATATTTCTTTAGTTCTACGAAGTTATACTTCTGAATTTAATGCGCAATATAGTAATTAGTAAATATGTAAAGAGCCTTTAATAGATCTAAATCAGGAGTTCTCAACAGGAGTCTCTCCGTAGGTGGGAGTAAAGAGAGTTTATTTGGTATAATTTAAAATTAAAATAAATAAAAATCGTTAAAAGATTGTGTTTTATTATAATAAATAATAATAAAGGGGACATGAAAATATTTTTTGTAATCCGAGCTCAACGGAAGAAAGATTGGGAAACCCTGATCTAAATAATCTGGTTAACATTATATAGAACAGCTTCTTATTTTAATGTATGACATGTCATCATGAAATTTATTCAAACATGAAGTATAACTTTTAACGCTTTTTTATATATTGAATGCAGGCTACTAATTTATATTTATATATATATATATAATTGTACACGTTACATGTATTTGTTTAATTATAAAATAATTAGGCGTGTACATATTGGCCTATAACGAAAGTATTTAAAATAGGTATAACAGTTATATAGTTTTTTTTGTTTTCGTTACGAATGTTCGCCTTTTTAAAAATATTGTCTTGGTTTTTTCTTTGTACTTTATTCTTTGAATAGCGCTTTTAATATTATATTTATTGGTGCTTATTTTTCTAAACTTTATGGTAGAGTAATACGTTGAAAAGCAATACTTTGAATAGACCATAGATAATTCATCGTTTTTTATTTACTTTTTTTACACTATTTGCAAATTGTTCGCTTGTCATTTTAATATGAATCCGTTTTGAAATTCGATACTTAGCATTTATTTATTTTTTACTAGTATTTTTCTTGTAACAAGAAAAGTAGATCAGCCTAGCTAAAACGAATTAGCAATTACAGTTCCATAATCGAGGAGATATTTTAAAATATATTTTTGTGAAGATGTTTTGTGGTTACAATACAAACCAGTTTGAGGGTGTACAATGTGACGCATTGTAATCTACGACAGAAAGTGGAATTATTCTTGCAATAATTAATTTGTATTTTCTGGGCAAATAAAGCATTAAAGCATTCTTTAATCACATTTTGTTTTATTATCACTCTTAAGGCGCTAATCAAGAAATTCTACATCAAGATACATATATACCTTTAATGTAAACATAATAGTAGGTACATGGTGTGTACCTCAATCATACCACTGTTTATCATGGGATCTCGTCAGAAACTTACCTATGCAAAGGCTATATGTACAATGTACATACTGGCTTCGTAAACTAAGTTTTTATGATTTTATTGTTCACTAGCGAGTAGCGACTTACACTCACTCCGCTCAGCTTCGTCTCTAAATACGTTTTAACGGATAGTATAGATTTTTCAGAAGTGAGATATTTTCCCGCAGTAAAAAGTATCCTATATGTTGACTCCGATAACCAGCTATCATACCAAATTTCATTAAAATCCTTTGGTTTTTCCGTGATGCGGTCACTGACAGACAAACATGCTAAAAATTATAGATTCGGCCTCTGTATCGACAATAATGTCTATTTTAATAAGATTTTCCAAAAAATATTTAATGTACAGATTCTTGAAAAATGAAATAAAAGATTTCATTTAATTGTAGTACGCATTCATAGATGGCGCTGTATGCTTTTTTAAGTTAGTCTTTTAAACAGTCATAATGACCGAAATTTATTATGTTTGTGCATTTCAATTTTTTTATAAATTAAAATAGTTTGGTTCTCGTTAGTTATTTATACACTGTGTGGCATCTATAGGCTGGTTCAAATTTTGTATGACAGGATAGCTGTTATAGTGGGTACTTACACTATATATATTATATTTGAGTTAATATATGTAAGCTATCTCTATACGAAAGATAATCTACTTATTAGTATATTGTAATAACAATTGTTAATCATTAATCATTTTTATGAGTGGATTACAAAAATTTAAATCGTATTTACATTCTTAAAATTAATCATTAATATACAAATAGATTCTTATCCTGATAATATTTATAAAATGGAATTAAAAATTAATTTTCAATTTTCAAAAATCGATTGTTATCTGTATTTTGCTTTAAATAAATGGAATAGTAATTTAAAAAATACAACTTTCGATGACATGAGCTCTAATTCGAAAAACAATAATAATAAGTAAATATTGAAGAATTCTCTTAATATCCATTTGTCAATCATTAAATCAGCTCGATAGTATAAAATTATTGTAATGTCATCCGGATTTCACATAGTGGGTATAAAGTTTTAAATGGATATAATAATTAGAAGTAAAATAAGATACACAATAACAAGTGATGCTAAAAAAACGTGCTAATTATATGTAAACAGTACAAGTTAGCTGTTAGAATTTGTTCTTACTTCTAAGTGTTAACTTTGTTAAAAACAAGTATAATATTAGGTATTTTTTATATTAATAATATATAGAAGGTAGATAAATTATTCTTTTAAATAATTTCGTATGTATGAGTCTTATATTAAAATCTAAAAAATACCATGAAATAATCAGTTAATTAAGCTTTAATTCGCTTTAGTTTTTTACAATTAAAATTGTGGAAGGGATATCATACAAAAACATCCAAAATTGACGTTCTCTAAAACAAGTTTCCTATTACCTGCCTGTGATTACTTACTTTGGCGTGAATGTATTATGCAGTAAGCATTGGTTGTTAGAATTATTACCATTAATATGTCATCACCTACATACAGTGTACCTACTGTAGGCAGAGTTAATTGATTAAGCTTGACATAAAAAATTGATATGGATTTTAATAAGTTTCTGTACATTCCATCGCTTCGTGGCATGCCGTGATGACCGTCGATAAATGATGTTTGACAAATATTGCGCCATGCTTGACCTAATCCTAGCTCGAGTTAGTCAACAAGTATTAATTTAAACATTGATCATGATTATAAACAATATCTGGCTCGTTGAGCAAGTGTTTTTATATGAACTTTGACTTTATTTTCATACAATTTATTCTATCTTACTTATAAGTATGTTATATAATAAGTATAGAGAAATGAAACAAATTAAAATTTGTTTTGGATTAATGCTAGCAAACATCTACGACACAATTTGTTTGACATAGAAAACCTTTCTGAGGTTTTTTGAGGATCTCTGAGAATAAAATCTATACTAAAAAAACACGTGATTTTGGATAGAGGGGAGGTTAGTCTAAAACCTCACCACGTATCACCAGAGGGGAGAGAGGAGTTAAAAAGTTGCTATAATTATCACGTTATTAATGGACGACCCCTAAGAAAATATAAAAACCACTAAAATAATAAGATTTTTTAATTATCTTTAAATAAAATCAAAGTTGAGATCAAGACTTGCAAATATTACGTTAAAAGTGTACAATAATATTACTTTTTTATTAATCATTAATTATATCAATAAATCGATAAGTTAATTTGTTCGGTAGCAAAATAATTGATCTTGACCTCCCATAAATAAATGTTGTAACCTAAGCCTTTTAATCTAACCTGCTCTAAGCCTTATATCAGCTGACAATATTGACATTGACATACCTGACACTATTTTGCACAGAAGTGTTTTGGTTGTCAAAATACACATTGTTGTGCAAAATTTGAATATAAAATGGATTTAATTGATAGTGATATTCGTCAATGGGACGTTAATGATGTTAAAGAACAATTTGGTGACAGTCTTATGCTATTACCCTCCAATGATAACATAAAGGAACTGCAAACAATTCTTCGGGACAAGTAAGTTAGGTTATCATATACCTATTCTTTAAAATTACACCAAAATTATTCATCGAAGAGTTAAAAAATAGTAACCCCCCATTATTTAATATTCTTTAGTATCAATACGTTAATGCACGTGATAAATAAATAAATAAATATGTTGGGACATTAACACACAGCACCATCTAGTTCCATGGTAAGCTACGAAGGCTTGTGTTATGGATACTAGATAGTTGATACACTACATATATAACTTTAAATACATACATATTATAAATATAAACACCCATGACTGGAGTACAAACATTCGCGCTCACACAAATGAATGCCCCCAGCGGGACTCGAACCTGCGACCGCTGGTACAGCAAGTAGGGTCACTACACACTGAGCCAAACGTGTCGTCAATGTGTCGTGATGGCATACATATTCTTGGTTTCGATTCAACAGAAGTGAGAAACATCTGTATGATCAACATAATCATTCAGCTATATCGGTCCCGTAATGACCCTGAATTTAAAATGAATTATTCATTTAAATATTTCAATGTAAAACCGTGGAGAAACAGAACTTGTTGACATATTACAAAAAAGAAATGATGACATTTTGTAACTATGATATTTATTTTTAATTACAGAAACACATCTCGAAGTGACTTTAAGTTTTATGCAGATAGGTTAATAAGACTAGTCATTGAAGAGAGTTTGAACAAGTTACCATTCACTGACTGTGAAGTGGTTACACCTACAGGTGCTTTGTACAAAGGTTTAAAATATGGATCTGGGAATTGTGGTGTGTCAATTGTTCGATCGGGAGAATCTATGGAACAAGTAATTAATTATATATTATGTTTCGCGTTTTTTTTTACCAAAGTAGGTCCCTTTCATCATTTTTAATCTATTGTATTCAGCTCTTTTAACATCCCCCTGCTGGGCATGGGCCTCTTTCTTTTTCTTTTAGTAAGAGGTGGATCAAACCATATTCCACCATGCATCCATCTATCCACATATCCATTAATCTATTGCAATAACTTAAATAGCTGTGAATATGACATAAATGATTGAAAATTTTTAGTAAGTACTTTTTCAATTACTGAACAACACTGCAGCTCTTCAATAATTAATAATATAAATTAATAAGTATTAAGCAAATGAACTGTAGATATATCAATTTCATGCATTTCAGGGCTTACGAGACTGCTGCAGATCCATACGCATAGGTAAAATACTTGTAGAGAGTGACAATGATACCCATGAAGCACATGTAGTTTATGCTAAGTTTCCTGAGGACATCGCTCGACGACAAGTTCTTTTGATGTATCCTATTATGTCCACTGGGAATACTGTTAAACAGGTATACCTAAATACATATCTTTTTACTTTAATAGCTATACTATAGATTTATTAAAAAATCTAGTAAAATGTAACCCTCACAATGATATTTGATAATTATTAAGCAGAAATATGTATATGTTGCCTAAGACTATACTAGAATGTAGTTGTTAGGGCCTTACATATTATGGTTAAAGTAACTGTTTCTTTGAATAATATGAAGTATTGGTTAAGTGTATGACAAAGTAATTCAAATAATGTCTAATATGATAAAATAGTTTGATATAGGCTAAATTTAATAGAAAAAATTGAATGCTATTTAATTTTAAAAATAGGAAGACTATTAAAACATTCTTTTGTAGAGCATAATAAAGATTGCCAGACATTACTTCTTATATCCCAGTGCTTATTTAGTACTTTATCTTACTATTGCAAAAATACCCGTGTATCTATATCCTTATTAGGTCAGATTTAAGAAGTGCAATTTCACTTTGAGTTACTCAGATCTGAACAAAAAGTCCAAACAATGGATATAAGCTTTTTTTTTTAATGATTGCAAGTGTCATAATATATTTCTTCTCATATCTAATTTATTGAAATGAGCAATTCTTGTCTATTTATTTATACCAGCTATCTCGGAAATGGTTATAAATATTTTGCTGAAATTTGATATGTGGGTGTTTTTGGGGCCAAAAAATCGATTTAGATTAGTCTTACGTCTGGAAAAACGTGTGTTTTCGAGTTTTCATGCGGTTTTCTTTCGCATTAATACTTAACTTTGTATCCCGGTCGGATACAAAGTTTTTACTTTTGTTTTTTTTTGTATTCAAGTTTTAAATTTTTTTTTAATCTAAAACTACGATATAACAAAAAAGAACTGTGAGCGAAGCTCGGTCGCCCAGGCACTGTAGTGTATATACTTGACAATGCAACCAGAAGAATTATATATTTTAAAGTAGATAGACTTGTACAACTTTTCACATTGATAATAATTGTGTTATTTTTTATTTATTTTTATATTCTACACATCTGATCTTGAAATTTTTGTTTTTTGTAAGATACTCCCTCATTACTTTTATGTTTTCGTTCCTCAACCATTCCCAAATGTTACAATACTTAGGTAGCAAAGACATTAAAACCTTGTGATGAATTTTACATAAACTTTGTGCTTTTTTTTAACTTTTTTGTTAAAATTTTCTTAACAATAATAATTTTTAATTCTTCATTTTTAACCGACTTCCAAAAAAAGGAGGTTCTCAATTCGACCGTATATATTTTCCAGGCAGTGAATGTTCTAACACAGCATGGTGTAAAGGAAGAACGTATAATTCTATCGAACTTGTTCTGCACCCCAGCTGCTGCACAAGCTGTAGTAGATTATGTACCAAAGATGAAAATACTCACATCTGAACTTCATCCTGTGGCCCCCAACCATTTTGGACAAAAGTACTTTGGGACAGACTGATATGAGGATGAATTTGAGGTGTGAATCCTCCAAAGCAAGGATACATGACGGCTTAATTTGGCATAAAGATTGAATCGATTTTACTTGGTAGTAATATTTTAATTTTTTTTTCGATGCTGATATTGCCATCTTAGAAAATTTGCCATGTTAAAATTTATACTAAACTATTATATAGTTAATTTTTTTATTAGAGTACGTTGTCTTATGATTCATATTATATTAACACTTCCTGGTAATTTTCTAAGAAATTAATTGTTAACTAGTACACTGGTGTGCCCGCGATTCAACAGGTTAGGATTTACTTTAAAATCTTGAAAATTAAGCACATTTTATGTACTTATGCTAGCCATACTAATGCACCTTATATTTGGACTGTGAAAAATTGTATGTAATTTTGAATATTCAAGCTGTTCTTATTGTATAAAGAAATATCTACATATTATAATTAAAATCCTGAGATGTATTATGGTTATTGTATTAGGGTATATATTAAGATAAAGTGTAATTAATGTGTTGTGAAATATGAATGTACTCAAAAAAAATCTGATGTTTTTGTGTGTAATATGTTGTAACTTGAAAAGGCCTTGATTTTCATGAATCTTTACTTAAATTATAAGTCTTGCTTAAAGGATGGGTTCCATATAAATTTTAATAAAAAATTCTACCTTTTTTCTTTCAAGGGCGGAAAAAGTGATTTTATTTAACGTCGGCCAAATGTAGTAGTGTGTACACTTAGTTTGTAGATATTTGACGGTGTTTAGTTTCAGAGCTGGACATATAACAAGTAAGTGTGTATGTGACCCTTTTACAAATAATAAAGGCTTCGTTTATTTTGGCACTTCTTAAAACTATTTTTAGTGTCTAGTCTAATTATATTATTAAACGTATGTTTGCAATCTTTATATGTATTAACGTCAAACGTAACATGTATTAGTAAATTATTCAAAAGAGGCTGTTGTTTTATTATTTTAAGAAAGAAACGAATGTTTTATTTTAAAGTTTGCAATTAATTTTTTTGACAGTGTCTAAAAGGCATAGAGACAGTACAGAAATCTCTCCCCTCTTACTGTATCATAAACTTAAATTTTTATTAATGAGTTTATCCAATTGTCAAAGTCAAATGTCTTTGTTGGCTTTCGAGGCACAGAATGTATGTAATATCAATTTTTTCCTTTTTTCCTTGTTCGAAAGTTTATTGACTGAAAAACTTGAGGTCTCTTCAAGCCTGGCTCGGGATTCGAACCCAGGCCCTTTGGATCTACAGCCGTTTGGTACTTAATTAAACTAAGCAATAATAGTTGATTTAATAGTTCTTTAAAAATATTGTGTGTGTATGTGTTTTGTTACTGTCACAATAGTTGCGTAATAATAATACTAAAGAATAGGGAATAATAAGGAGAGGGGAGTAAAATAATAACAAACGATAAAGTTATTTCGAGCATTTAATTCAGTTTCATAGTTTATACAATATATGGAGATACATGACGTATTAGATCAGATCACACAGCTAAGCAATTCAAATCGTTTATTAATTATAAATAATTAACCTTTTATCAACATTTCAATAATTTAACCCTTAACGATTACCCTTACAAAGTGTTCCCCAGACGTGGTCGTTCCGCTACTGCGATCTCAAAACACAGGTGTTACTCTTAAAATACAAGTCTACGCTAAAAAAATAGTATTTATTATTTAAAAATAGACATTCAATTACATTATTGTAACGATTGGTTCCCGTCAGAGAACAAAAATATTTATTATTTATTAGTAAAAACTAGATGACTTTATGTCACTTAACATTTTAGGGTTAGGGAACTAACGGCCGATAATATGGCAACACTTATGTGTCTAATAACATTATAATTTGAAACGGCCTGCCTTCATAAATAAATACTTAAATAATATAAACATATTTGTCGATATATTTCTTACTTAATCTATGTTACGCGGTTTAAACAATGAACAAGCACTTATATAATAAAAAGCTGGCAACTTCGGGCATACGCCTGACGCCATGATTGTCACATTACAACATAAAATATCAAATTGACTTAGATATGTTATTAAGGCATCGTGTGAATTGCACTAGGTCGTACGTCGTACCTATTCATAAGGACTTTACGACAGCCAAAGCGAAACGAAACGATTAGCATACATATACTATACATAATAGATCCCGAAACTGTAATTAGTCAAACAAAATATATAAACACCTTAAATAGTATAAAAAGCGAAATTAAATATTTGTGCATTCACAATTATATATATTTTTTTGTGATTTTCATTGTTTTTGTATAAAAAATATCGTCAACAAGTTGTAGTAGTTATATTTTGACCTTGAAACTTTCGTCGGAAAGGTCGAATTGGTTGCTGGTTCGACGAAAATTGCACCAGTCTCTCGCGTTTGCGACTAACGGTAGTATTGTTTTATCGCTGCACAAGTACAAAAAAATTTTAGTCACCATCTTAAATGTTGCCAGGCGTATGAACCAGAATTAATTTATTAATTCTGATATATTAATGTACTCTTCCATAACTTTAATTTTTCAAATGTTTTTTAACACCAATTAAGTTTAACAGTACACTTTATTATAATTATAACAATATTTAAGCATAACATTTAATACCTGGCAACACTATTTATAATTTTTATTAGTTCAGTGCCATGACAGAACAGCGAAGCGGTTATTCGAAATATCAGATCGAGCATAAGCTTTAGTTAATGAAAAAATAACTTAAGTTTCCAAATATTTTTCATATTACTATTAACATTAGCTTCGTTTTAGGAATCAACTATAAAAAAAAAAAAACTGGCGATAACTACATGTTCAAAAACAAAGTGTCAGTTACAAGATGAGAGTTTTGAATTTAAAAGGCGAGTTATTAATTTATACTCTCTAAATTCGTATCGCATAGGCAAATAGTAAATAATGCGAGAGAGTGGTCGTGTTTGTTTGTATGTATGTGTCCATATTTACATGAGTTTTTGTTTAGCGCACTCCGGACAGATGATGTCCTGGGCGTCTGTGATGAAGCCCTTGCCGACCAGCGAGGTGCGGCATTGCGCGCAGATGAAGCAGTCGTTGTGCCAGTGGCGGTCCTCGAACGAGATGAAGCGGGTGCCGCCTATACCTATGGGTTGTAAATAAAATAAATAAATATGTTGGGACATTAACACACAGCACTATCTAGTTCCATGGTAAGCTACGAGGCTTGTGTTATGGATACCAGATACTTGATATATTACACATGTATTTTAAATACGTATTATGAATATAAACACCTATGATTGGAGTATAAACATTCGTGCAGCTTATCATACAAATGAAGGCCCCCAGCGGGAATAAAAGTCGCGACCGCTGGCGCAGCAAGTAGGGTCATTACAAACTGAGCCAAACGTGTCGACAAATGTGTCGTGTGTGTTGTAGGTTGGGATTGAGTTTTTTTTTTTGGATTTAGTGCTTTTTTTAGTATAAATAATATGATTTTTTTGTATCAAATTTAAAATTACTATACCACTTTTTACCATTGACCAGATTTTTTTCAATTTCAATTCATTGATCCCTTATCAATTCAGGGTTTGTATCTTTCGGTAAGTTCTAAGACTCGAACCCAGAAACTCATAATCTGTAACTAAAACTACTAGACCATCGAGCCAATTCTTTCATGTACCACATGCATATTCTGTCTAACAGTTCAAAGTAGTAAGAGGGCAGTAACGTTCTATGTAACACTAGCGGCTTACCCTCGCTTTGCTCGTATTCGCCTCTTATAAAAACAAAAACAAATCTATCCCATGGAACCGTACATTTTCCGGGATAAAATGTAGCCTATGTGCAACCCAGACTATAATAATTTATCTCTGTGCCAAATTTTATCCAGGTCTATCAATAGTTCTGGTGTAATTGAGTTACAAACATCCATCCAAACATCTAAACTTCCACATTTATAATATTAAGATCAATTTTTTCCCCAACCCAGGATTTGAACCCAGATCTTGCTGCTATATAATGTAGCCACTAGGCAAAACCTTTTAATTTTTTTATATATTAGTTAGCTTTCTTTTAACATTTCTCAAACATTTAAACGGAAGAATATCTCTTGATACAAGACAAGACAAATCATTTTTAATCAAACTAGTCAACAGTTATAGGGGTTACATTTTAGTCCTTTAGCTACGAAACTTGATATTGTTTTTTTTAAAATACTTATATAAAAAACATAATACAACTCACCAGTAATAGGCTTAGAGCATGAAGTGCATCGCTTAGCGAACAGCTCGCCGAAGCAGTCCGCGCAGTATGGCCGCTCGTCGCGCGACGTGAAGCGTTGTCCCGCGAGCGACATGTCGCAGTTGGTGCACGTGAAGCACTCGCGGTGCCACGGCTCGTGTTTGTATGTTACACCACCTTGGGTTATTATCTGGCGACAATAATTATGATGATTATGATTACTGGTGACAATGATTATAAATAGATATAGATGATTATGATTATTGGTGACAATGATTATAGATCGTTATGATTATGGTCCCTAGATGTCTAACAGTCAGCCTCGCAAATGGTCATTATCTATCCGTGCTTTATGCTTTATCGCAATCCGTCCAGCCGTTTAATAGAGAAGGAATATCAAGTACAATAATTCGAAATTTTAAAAGTAGTCAGATTCTTTTTATAAGATGAATATGAGTTTTCAAATAATTTTTTTTTTTAAAGAAACAATATTGAAGACATAATCCACCAGAATATACTTTAAAAGTTCGTCTTCAAATAAAATTAATTAACTTACACATTTGCCAACGCCAATTTGGGATTAACTTATATATTTCTATTTACTAATTATTGTTAGAAAATTATATACTATATATTTCACTGGAAAATAAACTTTCTCAATCCAAATTAAATTATTTTTTAACTACGACTATAAAGTCGTAGTTAGATATAAATCTAAAATGGATAAATAAATGCTGTAGGCACCATACCTTGTTGCACTTGACGCAGCGAGTGGCGAACTTGTCCTCGTAGCAGCCGGCGCAGTAGATCTCCTGCTCGCGTGGGATGAAGCTCTTGGTGCCGATCGGGTTCTTGCACACTACGCAGCAGAAGCACTTCTCATGCCACTGTCTCGCCTTATACTCCATTTTCTTGGTTCCTGTAAAAAAGTGATAAGTTACATTAGTTTTATTAAAACACTAGCGGACTAGACAAACAAGAACAAATCTATCCCACGGGAACCGTACATTTTTCCGGGATAAAAAGTAGTCTATTTGTTATTCTGATGTATGAACTATATTATTGTAAGTTTCACTAAAATCCAATGAGTAGTTTTTGTGTACTAAGCTCTATAAGTTACTATAGTTTTTTAACTATCCCACGGCAAATTTTTAATTTTTCGGGATGAAAAGTATTTAAAATATCGACCGGGGATATAAGGTACCTACCACCATGTAAAATTTCATTTCAATTGGTCCAACAGTTTCGAAGATTAGCCCGTACAAACAGACAAACAGACAGAGACACAAGAAATAAAAAAAAACTGAATTTGTTTTATTTCTCTTCTTACATCTCCCTGCCTCGGTTTATCAACTGTACCAACACTCAATAATTTTATATATTTTTATGTTTGTACCGTCTATCTAAAATAGGTATTTACACGAAACAGTGATGTGGTTTCTTTAAATGTTTGCGTTTTTAAATAATATTTGCTAACATTAATCTACTCTTGTATTCATTTTTAAAGAGAAATATTCTGCCTTGATAATAAAGAATGCAGTAATCGACATTTTTGGGATTTTCACTTTTTACTGGAAATGGCATTCCAAAGGGTTCACCTACATGGAAAAAAAATATTTTTCCAAAAATTTTCACTAGAAGTATGTTTTCTAACTAACGATTTTCGCAGTACTTGCATGAAAATAGTTTCAATACTAAGGAGAAGTGCAGCATTAAACATGTGCTAAAAAAGAATGCAGTACTAGCAAGAATACCTTAGAGCTAAGTGCAGTAATTGCCACTACTGCAGCATTTTCTTTTAGAATCAATAAACTAGTTAGTAAATCAAAACGCAGTACTCCATTTATAGCCCTGTAATTGATGCTACAAAAATTATAAATGAATATTTCGAACCAGGCCACAAATTTATGTCTGCAGACAATTTTCAAAATCAAGTCGAAAACCAGCTTCAAAAAGCAAAGAAAGTATATGATTTTTCTGACTTTATTGATTGCCTGCAACTAGCAAATTCAGGAAAAGTGAATGTAAACCCCATGGAAATTTCCGATTTTTATAAATACAAAGATCACTCACTCTTCACAATATAAATTAAATAAGATTGAAGAAAGAACCTACATAAAAGATATTGTTTGTGTCGAGGTACAAAGAAACAGTATTAAACTATATGTACATATGTTAAAACAGCCCATGATGGCGATATGATAGAAATAGATTTTCTGAAAAGTAAATTAAGGAAACAATCATTAATACCTGAAGAAGTAAGAAATCAGAAGCCGCGAGGAATAACTCAGGAGAGAAAGACTGGTATACTTAAAAACTAGGTGACATAATAGCTGAAAACAGACTGACATTTTGCCAAAACCTGTGAACGATGACTCGGTAGATCTCATTGAAGTTCGGGAGCCTGAAGAATAAATATTTTTTTACTATTTTGTTTTGATAGGATTTATTGTTTCTGTTGATTCTTTTTATGTTTATAATATTAGATTTTGTTTGTTTTCATGTTTTCTGTCTAATATTTTCACCGTTTTAAGAATTAATTTAAAAGATAGGTTCTTGGATTAAGAAAGAAGAAAGAAGGCTGTGTGTAATGATGTGCCTTATTCAAATGTGTTAAGTAAATAGTACTATGTTATCTCATTAAATAGGATAGATATCATGAAATGTATTCAGCCCTTTTTTTAACGTTGCTGGGTACGGGCCTGCCTTCAATACGAGGGGAACCAGGCCATAGTCCACCACGCTGGCTAAGTGCGGATTAGCGGACTTCACATGCCCTTCGAAAACTTGCTAGGTTCTCTCAGACATGCAGGTTTCCTCACGATGTTTAGTGCAGTCTATTTCAAGATAAACGAATAATATATTTTATTATTAAGTCTTACTGATTACCTCATTTTGATGCTACGTACTTACGGACTGTTTTATATGATTCAATGTAAAGTATAGAAAAAAGAAAAATATAATTTAGTCCAAGAGGAATTACTATTGCCCATAAGTATCGGTCTACCTGAGAAATACCTGATTAAATACCATGTTCATTTGTTGTTTACGTATGTACCTACTCAAGTTTTTACTCATAAGTTTTGTCAATAAAATAAAGACTGAATATATTAGAAATAGGTTGAAGCAGTCTGAATTAAGTTATAAATTAAGAAGACGCTAATGGTTTCGTAGATAACGCAAATATTGTTCCTACGTAAATTCCATTAAATAATGTCCATTATTATCAGTCTGACTGAATATTGTGATTTTGATTTGTATTTCTTTAGATAATCATAAAGACAGATACCGTCTAAATAAAACTTGATTAAACAAAAATGTTTTATTTTTATTTCACCCTGATACTGCATATAATATATGCAGAACATATAGTAGGTTTTTGTCGACCTAATAGCAAACACTTAGGAATTGGACTTTAAAACTGTATGAGAGGATAATAATTTAAGACCACTTGCACTTAGTCCCAAGCATAAAAAATGTAAATTAATGCTAACCAATAGCGCAGTAATCGACACGTGCTAGACTATAATGCAGTAATATACGCAACTGCTGCATTTAGTTTTAGTATCCTCTGATTCTCGCAAGAGCTGATACTAATCCTAAACGCAGTAATACGCATTATAATTGGATAGATTGATAAATGAGATAAAATAAAATTATGATTCAAAAGCTTGATTTTTTTCTGAATTTATTGATATATTTTTATGGCTATAAAATATGATCTTCTTGCTCAGATGTCTAAAAATATGTTTTCCGCGTTTTTCTCGAAACTGCCATTTTGCAAGTACTGCATTCTTAATTATGACGGCAGTATTACATTCATATAAAATATTCAATAGCGAGTATGTGAAAAGTAAAAATATGGCTTCCTAAAGCACACTTTTTTGGTATTGCTGAAACATATACTCGCAAAATCACTTTATTATTTTTGTTTTAACCTTTATAAGGTAACCTCAGCGGGACTGTGAGATCACAACAAGTCAATTATATACATAATTAAAGTATCTGAGAAGCGAGACGCAATTAAAATATTAAATTCGGAGAAACGCAAGGTGCATGAGTTTTGACCGGTCAAGGATTCCAAGGAAGGAATGTTGCTAGTCTTTCTCATTTTAGTATGCCTTGTTGAGGGCAAATATATTATTATCTATACATATAATAAAATTGTAACTAAGCCGAATCTGTACATTAAATATATTTTTTAAATCTTATTGAAATAGACATTAGTATCGATATAGATGCCGAATCCATAGTTTTTAGAATTTTTGTCTGTCTATCTATCTTTTACCGCATCACAGAAAAACCACTTCAGGGATTTTGATGAAATTTGGTATGATTATAGCTGGTTATTCGGGTCAACATATAGGATATTTATTACTGCGGGAAAATATCTTATTTCTGAGAAATCTATACTAAACGTTAAAACGTAGTAGGGACGAACCCGAGCGGAGCGAGGGTGAGTCGCTAGTTGATATATAAATAAAACGTGAAGTCTTAATCTGAATTTATGTGATAGGATGTTTTCCTCGAGTTTTCAAATTAACATTAACAAGCTTTTAATATATAATATATATTTTAATATAACTCTGAAGTTTACTGTAGGTAACATATTCGGACAGCCTTAGTCGGTTAAATTAAATGATGACGTGATTCTTTAATAGTAATAATATGAAGAGCCGCCAATTTCATGGGAGTGGCTTTGATTTATTGAAATTAGTTGAGTACTTATAAAAATACCAAAAAACTTATGTAATAACATAGTAGTTTAGTAACAATTCTTTCCTTAATGATAAGCAAAAACATACGGCGTTGTTTTTATAATAACTGCCAAACTATATGACCACAAAATACAAGAACACGTAGCACTTTTTTAAGTTAATCAAAGACAAAATCAATTTTTCATTTTATATTATAATATTTTATTTTATTCAGCATAAAAAAGCAACACTCAACTAAACGTCGTAAAACTATATTAATAATTAGGAAAAATGTCACAGCTCTATAATAGACAGCCAGAAGAAACTACATATCATAAAGTAAATATTTAATTTTTTTACTCCATTTAAATAATAAAATATAGTATGACAATTTTACAGAACCTACAATACATTGTTTCTGATTTGCGTGCTTTGTATCTATCGTAAATTGCATTGGTAGCGTGATATTAGGTTTTATCGATGTCCTTGAAAAGCGATGGTATTGTATGGCAATGGCCAGGATATTTGGGTGATGCACGCGAATATGCAGCTTTCAAGGTTCATCGAACTACGTATTCGATATTTATTTGATGGAACGAGACAGATAATTTACCGCTAGGAAAGTCGAACAGATTTATTGCCTTTAAACGAGCTGTTTTGTTTTTTAAAAAACGCCAGTTCTAAAAGTATGTTATATAAATAACCATTATATTTATAGATATTTATGTATTTCAAATTATTTCAAAATACGATTTTATTAATGCGAAATTTATAAGCTATTGTTTACTAATATTACAAAATGGTTATCAATATTATCATCATAAGTTATTAATGTGATAGAATTCAAGTGAATAAATAATTAATGAATGTAAGAAATTTATTGAAACCAGCATCATTCGAATAAATTAGAAATGTAAATATCGCATACAAACAGCAAGGTTTACAACTTTAACTCAAGTAACATGCTATTTCTAGTATATTTACATATTATATTTAAGGCGTTAATCTTGACCAGCAAGAAATTAGAATAAATGTAAAATATTAATATCAGTGCCATTCGTTACGCCCACGAGGTACGTACATATGTATGTATGTAAAACCTAGATCCAGTAAAATGTGGGAAGGGATTTTGTAAAATATTATTTAATTAAGACATAAAGTATTTAATGTCATTGCTTATAAAAAAAATATTTGTAGAAAAACCTTAAAGCGTCTTGTTTCTTTTTTTTTTTAATAATATGTTGGGACATTAACACACAGCACCATCTAGTTCCATGGTAAGCTACGAAGCCTGTGTTATGAATACCAGATAGTTGATACACTACACATATATAACTTTAAATATATACATATTATAAATATAAACACCCATGACTGGAGTACAAACATTCGTGCTCATCACACATATGAATGCCCCCAGCGGGACTCGAACCCGCGACCACTGGCGCAGAAAGTAGGGTCACTACAGACTGAGCCAAACGTGCCGTCAAACGTTTCTTGCCTATAGATGTTTAAATAATCGGCCACCCATTATGTTTCCATTAAAACCACATATCAAATAGTGTTTCAAATGTATAAAGTAATCAATTACAATTTAATTGTATCGCAAAGTTCCGAAACATTTAACAAGGTTCATCGACTTTATAGTTTCGATCGTGATTCGTAGCTTAATGGCCAAAGTTCGGAGATTAGTGTTACTTGCGTGACTTACGACTTTGTTTGTATCTTTTTAAGTAAAGTTGTATGAAAGCTTAAAGATCATATTTATGAAAAATAAATCAATTAATACCCTTAAAAAGTTCAATTAATTAATTCTATTAAGGTTTAGTAACATATTATAACAAAATAACAGCAAAATTATAAATATAAACGTAAGCGACGTCACTTATGACGGTACCTATGTTTCGATTGTCATTATTTTTGGTCTATAGATTAGGAAGTCACAAAGCTCTAAGAGCGTGTCGTTGCGTGACAACATCGTTTCATTTCGTTCTGTTGTCGATACATTTTGTACGTTTGTATTCGCAGGTTTCGGGCTTTATATAAACTTGTTATGTATTCCGTCCTTGCTCGCTGTTTGATTAAAATTTACATTCTTTTGCCGATTTCAGTTGAATTTAGATGAAAGATTAAAATTTAGGACTCTAGGGTATTGAATGTATTTTATATACCTATTAGTGATTTATTTGCATCTGGTTTATTTTATATGTAACGTGATCAATTTAATATTACTTAGTATTTATATATTACAGGCTTCATTATATGTTATAAAAATAATATGGGGGATATCATTTTATATTAAATATTGTTAAAATACACCCGTGTGTATTTTAACAATTGATTTCCCGGAAATTCGCACGGAGGCGTTAAGGACTTAAAACACACAATAATAATTTGGTTTCCATAAAAATCATTAAAATATCGGAGATTTTTGATACCGTGGGGATGGACAGCGCATAGTTTCAATAAAGAATTAAAGAAGGAAGGAAAGTTAAATATTTTAGAAAGACTAAATAGTTATTAAACGATACAAAAGCAAAATGAGCAAGAAAATATCGCAGAAGCTTAGATATTTGGTTTGCAAATACGCAATGTCCACTACGCACCCACGACTAATAACTTAGCTTTATTGTTATTTTATAGACTCTACCTTCGTATATTCGCTCTATATGGTAGAGTATGGACATTTACTTTTTAAATATGGGACAAAATGTTTGTTCACTTGCCGAATGCTATTAGATTGAAGGACATACATATACATATATAAAACATTATATAGGTTAATCGTAAAAAGTAATTAGTTTTAAAGCCTTTTTTATATAATAATTTGATTCTGTGTATATTTTACTGATAAATACATCAAGTTTTGACAAATAATGATAAAAAGGTAAATATATTTAGCAGTTTCATTATATAACTTTATTACTCCAGACGATTCAAGTGTAATAAATAGTAGAAGTTGTTATTATGCTATTGAGTACTTTTTGTTACGAAATTTTGACCTGAAATATATTATTGAAACTTTATACAATATTTATTTTTATTTATATTTTTAGTATCTGTCGTAATAGATAAGGTATAATCAGTACATATAGTTAAAATGAATTTAGCGTTAAATTGTTTTCCGTGTAGGACATTACAGCAGATCTTATAGCCTCGTATTTTACTAAATCACCTCGTTTCTTATAGTAAATGAAGTATAATTGTGAGCTCCTACATAATAGATTAGAGCATTAATAAGAAATAAAATCTCTGTATGTTATTTATTGCATTTTTCTTTGTTATTTTAAAATTGCATATTTTTATAAGAACAAGTTATTAGTTATTATGGAATAAATAGTCGATCCCTTGCTCTGTGAAGATGAAAAAAACAAACCTATTCCACGGGAACTGTATATTTTTCCGGGATAAAAATAACCTATGTGCTATTCCAGACTATAATAATAATCTATCTCTGTGCCAAATTTCACCCAGATCCGTTCAGACGTTCTGGCGTGATTGTGTAACAAACATCCATAATTCGAAACTTTCGAATTTATAATAAAGTAATAAGATTCAGTTTACTAGATTTGAATATTATAGATAATAGAATATCAAGTGACTTTATTCATGTAATTGAATAGATTTTATTTTATTTATTTAGTAGCCAGCTATTTACGAGCTTTAATAGTATCATCGGTTTTTTTAAACAACATTTAGATTTTTTAATATAAATAGCTAAATCATACTTATATGTATTCCCCAAACAAATATGATTATGGTCAAATTTCAACTACTGGGCGAATACTAGTATACATAGGTATATACATAGTAGGTCACGATGAAACCGTATATCACATGTAATTCATAGCTAGTATGTGTAGTCGTTCATTGTGATGGTTTAGTGGGACATTGTCGTGTACGGGAACTTAATACCTTTGTGGTCTATTCCTCTATTGCAGTCACTTGACGACTTTCACTATTGTGAAAACTTCTGACTTACTTCTATCATACTTTTACTCGTTTTGCTGATTTATTTGTCTATTGTAGTATCATTTTAATGCCTCAGATCTCTTTAAATTGTTTTAAAGATGAGAGATAAAGACTTAATGTTATTCCATTTTCTAATGTACATTTATTATGCTAACTATTTTGCTATTATTTTTATTAATATATTTTAATTCGTTTTAAAGAACGTGTAAATACAAACTTTTTTGAGTAAAAAACTATAAAAGCTTGATAAAAACCTTTCGCCCACATGCTTAATGTACTGATATGTACCTATATAGCGATTTAGCTCACATTTGAAGGTCGCTAACGGTCTGTGGGATGAGTGATGTCAGACAGATCGTGTGGGAAGCTTTGAGAACCTACACTTTAAGGTCTATGCAAACGTACGCTAGAATTTAAGAATATACTGTAAAAGGATCAAAATCACTACATGTAGTAGATTTAAAAAAAAATAACAAAAGATTTTAATATTAGTACAAAACAGAACAATTTTATCAAACCATTTAGATAATTTTTCATAAGTAAGCACTAAAGTTAATATTTTATCATTGTAGCATTCGTTACTGACTCTTACAGCTAATTGCTGATAAGAATAACGATTTAAAACCATACTAAGTATTTTAATATTTCATACAAAACTGTTAATTTCAAGTTTATGGTAATGTGATTAAAAATAAACGTGACGTCGTTAAAACATGTCATGGTATAGGATTTAGATTTTGTATTCATATGTATTCAAAGTACGCAAAATGTTTTTGGAGTATGACTAATGTGATATAAAGAAGACTTTGTCCGATTGTCATCTATCTCAGGAGATTACCGACAGCTAAAGGAAATGATTGTCTTTATGATGTAATTGGACACAAGGATAAGTAGTTTAGTTATTAAACACGTAATGGACAAGTCGTTTTGATTTTATTTTAGATTTTTAATTGCGTTAAAAACGGAATCGGAAGAGGATATAGCCTTGTATTAATCTGATCATTTATTTGATTATGTATACTATAAAATTTCTTTTTTATATGTAGCTATATCTTATAAATGTTTTTTTAAACAAAAGTATGTAAAAATTAGCAAAAGTATTCAGGTACCCACGTTATAGTCTATCTGTGTACTAAAATCAAATTGCACCACTATTTATCAAATCAGACATAAGTTATAGTTTAGTATAGATTTCTCAGAGATGAGATATTTTCCCGCAGTAAAAAGTATCCTATATGTTGACCCGGATAACCAACTCTCACCATACAAGTTTCATCAAAATTCCTGCAGTGGTTTTTCCGTAATGCGGTAACAGACAGACAGACAGACAGACAAAAATTTAAAAAATTATTGATTCGGCCTCAGTATCGATAATAATGTCATGTCTATTTTAATAAGATTTTCCAAAAAATATTTAATGTACAGATTCGGCTTAGATAGAATTTTATTATAATAGTAAATACACTGCACTAAATTAACTTATTTTCTCACTTCTGATGGGTTTCTGGAAGAAATCTCTTAAAGAGATAAGTTATCCTTTGTCGAAATTTTGTTACTATATTTTGCATAACATATATTTTATGGTACATAAATAAATAAATTTTATCCAAATGTGTCTAGCTTTAGCGTGAAGGGGTAACAAACATACACACACAAATAAATACTTTCGCTTAGTAAAAATTCGATTTTAAAAACCACATCATAAAATGGAAGTAAATCTACTTTAATAGTAGTATAATTTTTATTGCTTCGGACACTTGCACTCGTGAAGGGAAAAATCTGATAAAGTGATTTATTATGCATTGTTCTTTGAATGCGCTGTAACGAATTGGCAACATAGCGTAGAACTAGATAGATTAGAATGCGCATTATAGCTTACAGTTATAAAGAAAGTTTTCATTTACTTCAAGTAAATTCAAAATTAATAATAATAGATTTATCTTTTTTTTTTTGAAAAAATGTTTGAAAAAAAAAAGTTTTTATTCAGTTACGTCATGTTTTAAAGATAGGGTAGGACAAATCCAATACGATTCTTTTGTTTGTTTACTATTCCAGTTAAAGAGGAAAAACTATATTTTTTACTTTACCAAACAAACGCTACCTCTTTATATATTGGTATAGATTACCCTCTCGTTCCTTGAGTGCGTTTCTAAGAGCCATTTGTATACATAATATTATATACAAGCAGCGTTAGCTTTGGACGAAATTCATTACTAATTTCATCATGAAGGAATAGCATCGACTTCAATATTGTTTTGAAAGTAAAGGATTGATTTTTTTCATTTTTTTTTTTAATTTTTTATATAAAATCTTCCTTTAAAAGAAGGAATTATATAAACACCCACGACTGAGGTACAAACGTTCGTGCTCATCACACAAATGAATTTATCCACAAGTACTACTATTTAAGTAAGAAATCCTTGCATTCCAATTTCTCGAAAACATTGTTTTAAACTTCCTCGATAATTGTGTATTTAGCCCTTTTTAACGCCCCAGCGCTGGCTACGGGCTTCCCTTCAATTCGAGGGGGATCAGGGCATAGTCCAGCACGCTGGCCAAGTGCGGATTAGCTGGCTTCATTAGTTCAGATAAGCACGATATGATTGTTTAAACGTAAGACAAGTGGTAGTCATGTTGAAAATGATTAGTACAAGAAAATATCTAAGGTGTGTGACCCGGGACTTGAACCCACTTAGTTTCTCGAGCAAACGCGTTACCACTGTGCTACCGTTGCCCACTGTTTAATTGTACATAAATAAAACTTAACAAAAGTTAAAACGTATAAGATAAACCCGTCGCGACTAAACGATAAAACCAACCTAATTACAGGATTGGAAAGCTAAGTAGGTGAATTACTAGAAAGTAGCCACTGATTAAGCATAGATGTCCAATAGCGTTTTCAATTTTCTTAACTCTAAGATCGGCATAGTAAAATGGAAATGGTCGTATAAATTATTCACAATCTATAATTTATATTACTAGTAATCTACAGTAATACAGTACTGTGGGTGGCTTTCATTTTAGAACAGGTTCATAAAAAAATGATTCAGCTTACTAGGCAAGGACGATACATTTGGTTCAATTTGTAGTAACCGTAGTTGCTGTGACAGCAGTCACGGGTTCAAGTCCCGCTGGGGTGATGAGCACGAATGTTTGTACTCTAGTCATGGGTGTTTATATTTATAATATGTACATATGTATTTAAAAGTTATACATGTATAGTGTATCAACTATCTGGTATCCATAACACAAATCTCGTAGCTTACCATGGAACTAGATGGTGCTATGTGTTAATGTCCCAACATATGTAAGGATCTATATTATCAATTTTTTTTTTAAATTGGACAACGAAGCCCGAAGACTAAGCATCTTCATATTAGGGTGGAAGTTAGGTAATAAAGATTAAATAGTTTAGAAGTATTATTTAGCACAATTTTCGCGCTAAATTAGGCAAAAAAGGGTTTGGCCACGTAAGCGCTTCCAAGGTCGCATCTGTCCACTCCGTTTATTCAGTAATAAAAATAAAAGCAAATTAAGTAAGCATTATAACTCTGTAGTCATGTCACTTTGAATCATATTTGTAAGCGTAGAGATTTTAAACGTAATGCGGATCGAATAATTTTCCACATATTTGCTTTTTATCATAAGTTGTAATTAACATTACTGCACACTCGAACGGAAACTAGTTTTTAAAAATTATAAGCGATTTTTGCTTTATTATTTTCTTACAGTGTAAAAGGCAGTGGTAGCCCAGTGGCAACGCGCTCGCTTGGGAAACCGAGTGAAGCGGGTTCAAATCCCGGGTCTCGCACCTCTGATATTTTCATGTGCGAATCATTTCTATCATGATTACCACTTGCCTTACGGTGAAGGAAAACATCGTGAGGAAACCTGCATGTCTGAGAAAACCTAGCAAGTTTTCGAAAGACATGTGAAGTCCACCAATCCGCACTTGGCCAGCGTGGTGGACTATGGCCTGATTCCCCTCGTATTGAAGGGAGGCCCGTGCCCAGCAGTGGGACATGAAAAGGGCTGAATACAGTGTAATTGGGCTATTGTAATTTGGAAAATTTTGACGTATATTGGATTTATAGATCACTAGCGACTCACCCTCGCTTCGCTTCGGGTTCGTCCCTAGAATAAAAAAAACAAATCTATCCCACGGAAACTGTACATTTCTCCGGGATTATATATAAACTAAAACCTTTCTCAGTTAACGGCCTATCTAATGCAAAAATAATTTTTCAAATCGGATTAGTAGTTCCTGAGATAAGCGCGTTCAACCAAACAAACAAACAAACTGTTTAGCTTTATAATATTAGTATAGATTATTGGACATTATCGGACATTGAAGTATCAAGTACCGACTCATTTTAAGAAAGTTACTTATTAAAATGTCAAGTTAACATATTGTAAATGGATCAGCAAAACTGTAAATAAACAGGGCCAAGGGTTGACACTAATCAAATATGATAAAACTGTGAAGGTTAAGGTGAACTGCGCGCCATATGTTCCTACCATTTATGTGGCACATTCGTCTTTTGTCCATTCAACTGACGACCTTATCAGTATTGGTATGGTCTTTACGGATATTATAAACATGACATCATTATTTTTTTCATTGATAAGTCTGATGAAGATTCTTATACTCACTCCTAAAGAAGGAGACATTCCCGTTAAGAAATTCTGGTTTCTGCTAATGATAAGTATGATTTATTAAGTGTTCGAATTGTTTCGTTAATATATTTTTTATCATGAATTCATAATTATAACTGAAATCAGTAAATAACAAAAAACTGATCTTAAAAAAAACTTTGATATAATATTTAACCATTTTAAGTTAAAGTCTAAGTTAAACTTAAACTTCTCAAAATCTATAAAATTAATAAATATAAAGTAATATGATGTCATAACACTTTCTTAGATTTACGCGAATATTTGACAATTTAAATAGAACTATCTTTTCGGATTATTTCCCGGATTTATTTTGATTGAATTATAAAAATGTTTAAAATTAAAATTAACAAATATTGTAAGGTACTTTGGTGCCAATTTTCAAAATTTTGAATTCATTTGTTATTTTGTGGGTAGGCTGTCTGTAAAAACTATATAATATACTTAATTTACTTATAATATTGTTTTACGATGATGTATTATATAATATTATCGTTCAATAAAGTCTAGAGAAAAGCGTTATAAGATTAGTTTAACAAAACAAGTTCATTTCATAAACAAAACTGTGGATAAGTAAAATTTGTTTTCCAATTTCAGTAAAATAGAAAACAAAACGAGTAACACGCGATTATTGGCTAAGTATATATGTTAACGGCCAACTTTTACTGTTTAGCTTTTGTATTATGTTCAGGTTTACAGCCATGCGAAATATTCTACTATTTTTCTTATAGTAAAGTTTTTTTTTGTAATAAATAAATATTATATAATATTATTGCAGACTTAGCGGCTTTATGGGGTTGTCTTTTATGGGGTTTCGTAAAACATACTTAACATAGACAAATACTCAATCAGCGATAAAATTTATATGGCAAAAATAGATATTTGCGTCAAGCGGAACTCGAATCGAAAACTTCTCGTGTAAAGTCTTGGGTACACTAACCCGGTACTCGACGTAATTTTAAATATTTTTAATAATTATTAGAATCATCAACATTATGTATTAAAGTTATTACAATTTGATTTATTTTCTTTAAATATTATTATACTACTAAAATGATATTTAACTTAATATAAGTTGTCAATGTTCTCCATCCATTATATAGCTATATATAGCACATAGTTTACTTCCACTCAAATACGATGAGTCGTTACAAAATAAAGAAGTGACAATCATATTCGCTCTCTCATTCAAAAACTTCGCATTTGAATATTGTGATTTTAAGATGTTTTATTACAGCTTTATATCCATTGTAAAAAACTGGTTTATTATATATCAATTTACATTACAGTCTAGCACTGTCTCAGTATATTATTTAATACTTTCCTTTCACTTATAACACTTTTTAAAATCGTGTAAGTCGTTAATATATATATATATATATATATATATATATATATATATATATATATATATATATATATATATATATACATATATATAATATATGTAATTAATTAGATATGCGTATTTATAACTACAATATAATATATCAAAAATATTGAAATATCGAATGAACAATATGTCTATAAATAATTGCACAAGTGGTTCCATATATGGTTATTGTCACTCATTGACGTAATGAAATTAGCATAATAACTACATAATTATTATTAACTCTATGATAAGTTTACCACATTGCTTAGAAAAATGTGTAGAAATACTTCTTAGTTTAATTAATAAAAAAGAAAATAAATGGTCAATCAATCAATCAGAGATTTAAACGTTGTAGAATTTTCTCATTTAACGTTAGTTAAGCAAAATTGGCAGTGGTAGCACAATGGTAACTCGCTCGCTTCGGTATCCGAGTGAAGCGGGTTCAAATCCCGGGTCTTGCACCTCTGATATTTTCATGTGCGAATCATATCTAACATGATTACCACTTGCCTTACGGTGAAGGAAAACATCGTGAGGAAACCTGCATGTCTGAGAGAACCTAGCAAGTTTTCGAAAGACATGTGAAGTCCGCCAACCCGCACTTGGCCAGCGTGGTGGACAAAATTTTCGTCACTAAGTCACGTAGTATGGAAATACACTATAGGTGCATTTTTATCCTTATTCCTTGATTTCCAATACTATTTCATACAAACAAAACTAATTTTATAACTTTCATTATGTTCTTAAATAGCGTTATTAAGAGTCATAAAACCACGAGGCCAATAAATATTCTTGCGATTTAGTCTAGTGAAGAATCATTAGGCATCTCGCAAGGTATATTTTCTTCTGACTATTAGTTATCCAAAATGTAAAATCCAGTACTTATATGTTAGGTTTGTGAAAGTATTTCATCTATACTTTTTAATAATATAATGTGTTTCAACTTTCAAATGTCTTAGGTATAAAATAATAATTAAATTAATCATAATACTTTCTAAGATTTGACAATTTAAATAAAACTATCTTTTCAGATTATTTGGCGGATTTATTTTAATTTTTGGTCTTGGTCTCACCCGTGACCATGATTGCTGTAAAGCATTCGAAACGTCGGGAACCAAAAATCAAAATAAATCCGCGAAATAATCCCAAAAGATAGTTTTATTTAAAATTAAATTAATCAATTAATAAATACACCAATTTGATATAAAAGTTTTACTTTTTTGTAAACTTCATTTCATTAATTGCGCGTCTTCAATATTTCCTCCGATCAACAGTAAGTTATAACCGAAACAAATTCAGAACGCTTAAAAAGTTAAATTATTATGCATGCTACCGTCATTTGCAAAATATTAACATTAAACGTCTCCTAAAGAAAATTATGCGATGCTTTACATAATTTCTAGTCCGTTTAATTTGTAGTGAAGCAGTACTTTTACGGAGTATATTTATAAGTAGAAAATAATGATGCGCGAAGTAAACACTTCACTGTTGGCTTTTGTTTTTAGGAAAAACTCGTAAATGTTAACATATTTCCATTTTAATATTTTTTTACGCTATGTTTAACTAACCGAAATGTAGTAGATAGACATGTTGAACATGGATATATTAAAATGGCTATTTTCTGCTTCGTACTAGTTCGTATGGTTTAACGATCACTTTCATAGTATTATGATGCACTTACAAGCATATTAAAAGCTCAAGTAACATAAAAATAAACTTTTAGTGGTTCTTATTTTTAGATGTTAGGTACGTACCGTATATTATTTTTATTTTATTAATTATTTGGAAAAATAAGTATATGTTCTTTTTATAAATTAAGAAAAATAACTATTAATTTATGCCCTTAACCAATTTTATAATATAATTTAAATGTGAAATCGATTATTCATACGTAGATTGATATTTACAAAAACCAAATTTAGGTGAAGGCCGAAAAATTGTGAGTTAACCAATTAGCTTTTGCTCAATGTTTACAAAAATAATCCTACTAATGTTATAAATGCAAAAGTTTATGAGAATGTGTCTGGATGTTTTGATGTATGGATGTTTGTTACTTTTTTACGCAAAATCTACTAAATGGATTTTAATGAAACTTTACAATAATATAGCTCATACATTAGAATAACACCTAGTCTACTTTTTATCTCGGAAAAATGTATGGTTGCCGTGGGATAGATTTTTGTTGCTTGTATTACTGACATCATTGTTTAAACTTAACAAAACGATAAATAATTTATCTTCTCGTAGGTACTAAATATAATTTAATAACATACTAAAAGTATACAAAACTATGTTGCAATGAATATTTAATATATTATAGTAAATTAATATTTCGAGTCACTAATATACTAATAAAAAGGCCTTTAAATGAATGTTGCGTTAATTAAATGAAAGGAGAGGAGTTCATTCAATTACGTTTGAATGAATTAATGGCGGCTTAAATGAAAGCTTTGAACAAGTGTTAATTGATATAGAATTTGCAAATAAAAATTGTATTTGTAACTTGACTTTGAATAGATGTTATTTAATACATGTAACCAAATAGTAAATAGTTATTAATATACAGAGTAAGTTTTTTGTCCGTTTGTTTGAATATTCCTTATAATATACATATATATTATTTTATCATATTCTGAAATTTAAATATGAGATCAAAATTTTTGTCTAAAATTAAATGTATGCATTAGTTTCAATAGACTAATGAATATTGATGTAATATTCATACTACTAAAATATAAACATAGCACAATAATCACAAATATTAAGAAGATAAGATATGTATGTATGTATGTTATCTAAAGCTATGGCATCAAAGTAAAAAAGGACCTGCGATTGTTTTCCTAGGATCGCCGAGCAGGCAATGGTCTTTCATCGCACAACAGAACTTCTTGTTTTCCCGTTCAGCTGTCGCGTTTGGGAGGAACATGGACAATATGGCGACGTCCTCATTGTTCTCCCGAGCCCTCCGTATTCTCTCCTGCCCTACCGTTTTAGTTGTCAAGTGCAGACGCGATTTAAAATCGTCACTTAACACGTCCGCCGACATTATAACTTTATCGTAAATAAACAACTAACTAAATTTAAATTATTATAAAAGAAAACTAATATTTTACTTGAATATTAAATTTAAAATATTTTTGGCGACAATCCGATTTTATTAGTAAACGCGGGAAACTTGACAGTTTTTTTTTTCACCGCGTGTGCAGGCTTCTCGGCTTGCGTCGCGATACTGACTGCCGCGTCCGAGTTCGTGTAGGATGTAGGATTGTAGGCTGTAGATTGAACTTAATTGATCAAATACGATAACGCTTCGGTTTCTTTTAAACTACAATGAGGAAGTAATAGAGTTGTTAATTAATACAGTGGAGATGCCGACAAGAAAGCTTGCAATTGTCCTTAATTCTGTATGACATTATAATGACCTGCATTTTGGCGTGTCCATGACATCAAATAAGATTAATTGATTCGCATTCTGCTAGAATTTAATAATATATTTTTGTCCTATGAAATAATACCTGTTTGCATATGAATGCAATAAATGTAACGATCTACGTAGCTTATTGTTGCAAATTTAAATGGAAATTTACTATCAACAAAATGAAAACTTTATGAGCGTACGTGAACTTTGTACTGTAAATTGAATTCCGAGTACGTCAAGATTTTCGTAAAAAGTGTTATAAGAAAAGTTATATTGCATAATCTTTAATAACCGTCTAATTTTACAGCGATTTTCTATAAAACAGTTAATCGTAATTTTGATGGATGCGAATTCAATCTTCACGTAAATAAGTATTTTTTGACTAAAATTTCTGGATTTTGCTCAGCAAAATCGAAAACTATTAAAGTTAATTTTTTAAATATATTAAAATTGAAAGGGTTTCTCATACCATAAAGGAACATCTTTTCTAAGCCAATTGTATCATTTATTCGTGTATGACATTTCCTGGAAGTTCAGTATATTCTTTGCATAATTATTTGTACACGTTGCGTTCTAAAGTACTACCATATAAAAGTAAAGCGGGAAATGTTAGGAAGGATCTCTATATTAAGCGCACTCTTAATCGTCTAGGGAAGGTAACGATGGGTAACTGCTATGCCCATGACTCTTACTGCATTTAGAATAAGAACTGATATTGAATAAATAATATAATCAATGCCGCAACTGTACCTACATATACTTAAGTAAAAAAAGAGATTAATGAAAAGAGCTTGAAAAATATTCCGTATTCCTTTGACAAACAATTTTAGTTTTTATCAGAGCAAAATGTTAAGTTTCACGAATAACGACTGAGAAATAAAAAGGTTTAGATACATATAGGGTAATATAATTTTCATATATTACTTTTAAAGTTCAAAAAATTAATTGTTTATATTTTATATACATTATATATTTATGATAATTATATCAAATTCACTGTATTGCTTTATTAAAATATGTTACTAAAATACGTAAATTTGTAAGTTGTACGAGTAGGTACATAGGTATGTAGTTAGAACATAAGTAAATAATTACATAAATAATATTTCATTCGATCATAACACGTGGGCAAAGAAGGCAATAGGTGTCATTGGTGTTATCTAGCATAAGATGATAAATTAACGGCGTTGATGATCTTGAGATGAGTGCAATAAGCAATAATGTGACGAATGTCTGTTTATTGCAGAGGTCGTTTATGATATCTCGTCTAACAATTTACCTTGTTAACTAAACTTATAAATTAAAGTAAATTTTTAATTTGTGGTTTTATCGGTGTGTATGTGTTCTTGGAGTTGCGTGTTGGACCACCATAAGATATATGCCTTGGTCCCATTGCGGTATTGGGGAAGGTAATATCCTTGACTGTCAAAAATAGTAAAGGCAAAATTAAGTATTCGATAAGAGATATATCGGCCAAGTGCGAGTCGGACTGGTGAAATTGAGGGTTGTAAGATGAGTAAATCTCTATAATCTTGTATCGCTCTAAATTGGGTTAAGAGGAAAGATGCCCAATACCCATACGATTTCTTATTTAAGTATTTTTTTAGTTCATAAATTATAAAAACTATGGTTTTTCTATAATAATACAAATAATATGTATTTTTCTCTCAACGAGTTCCTTAATTTGATATGTATAAATGTAAAAATAAAACAGAAAGCACGTAATATTTTCTTTTTTCATTATTGCCATAAAAAATGGTGAAATGGGTACCTACTGGGTGGGCGTTATTGTTTTATAGTTTTACGTTAAACTCAAATTGACGATGCACATATTTTCAAATTTTAACTGCATACAAATTGCTTTTAAAGTAATATTGATATGACCCGTTTCATAAATATTCATTTGAATTTTTAACTGCACTTCAATTTAATCGGTTTATTTAATCTGTGAACGTTTACAACTCTTTCTGAATAATTTAAAGCGATCGTATTTATTCAGCCGATAAATTTTAAAACTTTTTTTTATCTCGAACGCTATATTTTTTAACTATTATATTTTTAAATTGCCTAGCTGGTCTTATTAAATCCACTTATTTACTATGCTCAAAAGAGGAATTTGGAAATTATAAAAAGTTCATACTTAAATATATTGCAGATCTATATTATGTAAATTTATTGTCCAAATTAAAACATAAGGTCCGGTAACAATTTATTATCTATGTTTTATTTGACAATATTAGTAGCAATATATTTTATACACCCACGTTGTGACTCAGCCATTCAGTAGTACCTAGTAGTATTAGTAATAAACAATGATTTTAGATGGGAGGCATATATTAAACATAAATAACTAATAAGTTACCTTTATAATAATATTAGTTTTAAATAAAGGAACTACTTGACAAGGCACTTAAAAAGACAAATAGACAAATATGTATCTTACATATTTGAATATCGTATCTTATATTTTATCATTTAGGTATTTTCGCGGTAACTTTAATAATTTGTATTTATTTATTAATACGTAAACCACAGTAATGACATGAAAATAGGAAAATGAAGTTTTAAAAGTCACAAGAGTGTGCAAAGGCTTTACCGCTAATAATTTAGCGATTTCTTCCAGACAACCTTCGGGTTAGTATGTGAAAATACAAACAGAAAATTACTTCACATTTAAATATAACCTTAGTACAATAAATACAAAAATGTGTGTGTGTTTGTTTGTATATTTGTTACTCTTTCACGCTGGAACGGAGCTAGAGCTTCCTGCACATATACATATATAGGTAGTGGTAACCCAGTGGTAACGCGCTCGCTTGGGAAATCGAGTGAAGCGGGTTCAAATCCCGGGTCTCGCACCTCTGATATTTTCATGTGCGAATCATTTCAAACATGATTACCACTTGCTTTACGGTAAAGGAAAACATCGTGAGGAAACCTGCATAGGTATAACTGCCAAAGGAACTTTGATGAGAAGTCATAAGATTTTCTTTTTATTTAAATAGAACGAAAAAAATAGTAGGTAAGTTTCACTCATCGATTCTGAGTTATTTAAATACAAAATTTTAATTTCCTCAATAATATTAAAGGTAGAGTCACCTATTTAATTACCAAATCGTTTATCAAAACTTGTCAAGCAATTTTCCACGCATAAACTACGTTAATTGAACTTTTGAAGCGAAGTTTGTATTTAGTGATACCATTTACATAGATTTACCTTTACCTTTTTAGATATTTTTTTTAAAATTTAATAATTAAATTCAACTTCGTTCAACAACTTCCTATTATGTATTATCTTTTATTTGAGGATTTAAGTATGATTTTTTCCGTGCGTGTTTTTATAGTCAAGAAGTATATATTACTTTGTTTTACCAAAGGCATGTCTACCGACGTGCCTAATCATAAAGCGACGGCTTTCTACAACAGGAATAAAACCACAAGTACGTCACGTACACAATCCCATCGAATAATTAATGTACGTAAAACCTAATTAGTAATTAGTTTGTTTATTTTTTTATGATTATTTTATTGTTACTGGCAATTTTTGTGTTCTCTTTATATTATGTAGTATGAAAAACAACATAACGGCCAAGTGCGGGTTGGTGGACCTCACATGTCTTTCGAAAATTTGTTAAGTTATCTCAGACAAGTAGGTTTCCTCACGATGTTTTCCTTCAATGTTAAGACAAGTGGTAAACATATTGAAAAAAATATAAGAAATCTTTTTCATATAATTAATTTTTATAGACGAGATATCCTTTTTGAAAGTAATATATTTTACTAATCTACTAAAAGCATGTAACGGTTCAAACACTTGGAGAATTTTGCAAATCACGATACAATATTATAACGGCAATACATCCTGAGCGGTTACTCATATATCGTAGGAATCCATTATATCTATTAAAATAAAATACGTTTAAACAAAAATTGGCTGTTCCAATTTCCTGGCAAAAATTTATAATTTTAGAATATAACGGACGTTTTCCGACGGACGTACGTAATTTTCTAAGAAAAGAAAAAAATACAATAGGTGTAATGACTGTTATTCATGAATTCGTTTGCGTTAGTTTGTTGTTTCGATATGTGGGTGGTAATGAATGGATATCAAAAATAAGATGTAGTCATTGCCTGGTAACGGTAGCTAATAAGAAGCGAAAAAATATTTAAAGCGTCGATTGTTCCTACTTAACAAGTCATAAATGAAATAAAAAAAAAACATTTAAAAGCTCAAAAAATATTCAATATATTTTATAATATTATAGTGTTGCAACCAAGCCAAAGTTTTTTGTATAAATCTTGTATAGGTTCTACTTAATATTTATGGTGGTCTGGTCTCAACAAAAACGTATGGGCGATGTAACACATACAATACACATACCGCCAATGTACAGATCGAACTTGTGCAGGTATTCATTATTTATTCTGAATACAACAATAATACAATTTAATCCTTTGTCGCTTGGATAATTTTAACCCGTTTGATACAAACAGTCGCTAGAGAAATCAAATATTTGACAATGAGCTGAGAAAACTGTAGACAGTACCAAGTCATAAAAACCATAATAATTATTAGTACAATTATTAAATTCCATAGATAATTTTATTAATTTACTAACGACTCACCTTCGCTTCGCTTCGGGTTCGTCCCTAGACAAAAAGAAATCTATCCCACGGGTACCGTACATTTTCCGACATAAAAAGCAACCTTTGTGCTATTCCAGAGCATAATCTATCTCTGTGCCAAATTTCATCCAGTTCCGTTCAGCCGTTCTGGCGTGAAAAAGTAACAAACATCCATCCGAAGGAGTAACAACATACTTTCACATTTATAATATTAGTATGGACCTAACGTACTACCAGAAACTATCATCCCACTATATAATTAATAGTTCAACATTGTACACAGACCGACCTCCCGTTTAATTCAATTTATTCGTCCAATCAGGGAGACCATGCATTAGTAGGGTATCATTACACGATAGCGTAATTGATCGTAGAACGAGATTTATTAGGTTCGATTTGTATAGTAATACTAATTACCTACTAGGGCGTGTGTCATGGTGGCAGAGGCGCATTCATTATACGAGTATATACCTATATAGGTATACATAGTAGTTTGAAAGTGTTTTAATAAATATTCAAAAACATTAATATTCTTAATCAATGAAAGTTATGATTTATCGCGGTTTAATTTTATGCACGAATTAATTATTTTGTAAAAGTGAAAGCCCACGAATATACTATATCTGTATTAATAAAATATGTTCAGCCATTAGCCAAAGTTTTTTTATTGAACTCTTTGTCGAAAACTAATGTATCTTACATTATAATCCGTAATAATTAAACCATTACTGCTTAAACTTTTAACCCAACGCCAAATTGTAGTAAATTACTAAAGTTCTGGGCTCTCTACAATTAATCAAGTTCAAACAATAGAGTTAACTCAAACTTAGTTAATAGTATTAAGCATCGAAGTAGAGATCCTAAGAGCTTTTTCTGTATACATTTTGAGCGCTTTTTTCATAAAGCTTTACCTTTTTGTACTAATTGTAGTTATTTCTGAAATAAAAATAATAAACATCAATAAATTACGTACAAATATTTTAAATACCACAAGTTATAAGTTGAGTTTATCGTAAAAGTCAAAACTCCTGAAGCGTCGAGGCTGCGGCATTGACAATGGCTGGTTTTTTCTCAAATCACCTTACATCGCCTTAAGTAGCAAGGGTATTATTACACTTCCCTTATACGGCCTACTGAGTTAACTAGCGAAAAGCGTACATATTGACAATCTGACAAGCGAACTTTTTTCAACTATATTATATACATATATCGGTACTTTATTCATATACATATGTGTAGTTTTAATGAAACGGTAGAATAACGGAATGACAAAAAGGCTATCAAAATTATCATTATTACTCAATAAAACTAAAAACGATTTTTAAAATATTAAAAAAGTTTAATAATGGCAATTTTGAAATATTTTAGTTTTTTAATATTTTCAACATCGGTGTGTCATTGCAGTATGAGTCAATTGATAAAGGCACACGCTTCACTAAGCCCTCTCGAGAGTAATTTAAGTCTATATTCACTGATCGCGACATCACTCCATATTTAGATGTGAATGATTTAATAGCGTCGTAAATAAATGTTTACTTTAAATGAGCTTATTATAATATACGTGTTCGATGATATGAATACAATTTATCTGTTCGTACGTTTTTTTGAAAGAAAATATAAAAGCATAAATTAGTCAAAATGGCGACGCCACATAAGGTACACAAATATTTCTCGTAAAATTTATTTATTTCCGGCTACTATTAGTACTTAGTTTAAATTAAGAACTGTTATATTCTAAAAGTCTGTTTTAAAAAAAAAAGAAGTATGACGATATTTGTTACTATTTCAAGGATGAAGTCATCATTGCTATCCAATGTATTTTTTAGAAGTATTATTTGAACACAGTCGACTATTATTAATTATCAAAAGATAGCCTTATTATATAAATCTAGAGGTTCTTGTTGATAAAATGGCCATTTTAGATGGTTAGCCATATTGTAAAAAAATGGGGTAATTAATTATTCATTTAGTATTTACTGTTATCTCTATTTTAACGAGATTAAGATTAAGTGTTTTTTTATTCTGTTACTTGTTATTTGTATAGTGGTTTTGATATACATGAACAGATTTATATAGCCTTAATTATAGATTTAAATACAAATTCAAAGGATTAAGAATAACTGTTAAAATACCCGACAGTCGTAACTTTAATTTCACGTTAATATTACGTTATATAGAAATTAGAATTTATGACAGTGAAAGCATCATTTAATTTAAGCGTGCTTTGTGACCAACTCAAAGTTGAAAGGGCTCCTAATTAAAAGGGGATTCGCTTAATGTTTCCATGTCGGGTAAAGCTGTTCTTACAAAAGAAGCAAGTCGAGACGAGGGGTATTCAATGTTTCAAATCCCAGTACGAGTTACTGTAATATTGTACGGTTAGAATTTTTTATAGCGAGCGTAGTCAATTTTATTGTAGAATCGGATAAAACTGTCTTTTGTGAAAACACATACAAAGTGATTAATTAATTATTAATTAAAGATCAGACTTTTCATCGGCAGCGGCGCAATTTTGAGTTTTCTATATAATTTTTTTCAGAATACAAAAATTTTCAATTAAAGTCTGTCAATTTGGCTGAGTCTTATGAAAATTATTACATAAACATGATTATATTTCAATTACTTATAAATCTGTACTTTAAAATCGTTTAAACTCACTAATTGTACTTCCCTTGTGATAATTTTCCCCGACGTTAGATGTTAGTGGCGCTATCTAAACTGTTTGCCGTAAAACTCTCAATTGTACACGTTTTTAGTGATATTTCACATTAACACGTTAACAAGAAAAAGAAGAAGGAGGTTCTCCTCTTCTTCTACGAAGAAAGACAACTAAGAAGAGAAAAGAGGATGAAGTGTTTTTTGCTCTTTAATAAGTAAACCACTTACCAGCACGGAACACTTCGCCGCAGCCATCGCAGCGGCTGGCGAACTGCGCGTCATAGCAGTTGCCGCAGTAGATCTTATCGAGCTTGGAGCCGAACTGCTTGTCCACGAGGGACACACGGCACTTGGCGCAGAGGAAACATGCCTCATGCCAATGCTTGTCTTTGTAAGACAAGTCCTGTAAGAAAGAATTATATTTTTAGATAATATTACTTTAATTTATAAGTGTCTGAATTTAAGTATCTAAGTTTAATATTATTAATGCGTAAGTGTGTTTGTTGATTTGTTGATTTTGTTTCTCTTTTATATAGCAGTAAATCAACGGATCTATTTCGGTTATTTCCATAATGATAGTTTGCAGGTCGTAGACCAATATATGTATCTTACTTTTATCCCGGTATATCGAGTGTCTGTTGGATTATCTATTTGAAATAAAAATAATCTATTCCTACGTTATGTGTTACTTAGTCTATATTATAAAATACCCGTCTATACTAATATTATAAACCTAAGAGTTGGTTTGTTTGGTAGAACGCACTAATCTCAGGAACTACTAATCCGATTTGAAAAATTCTATATATTATCCCGGAAAAATGTACGGTTCCAAACCCAAAGCGAAGCGAGGGTGAGATGCTAGTATATTATAAAGTTGAAGAATGTGTTTGTTTGTTTGTTTGAACGCGTTGATCTCTGAATTTACTAGCCCAATATGATTTTTTTTGCATCGTATAGCCTTTTTATTGAGGAAACTTGTAGTTTAACATAAAACTCTTAAGAGCGAAGTAATTTTACATACTAAAATCGCGGATAATAGGTCTTTAATATATTAAGTTCTGTAGCATCGAACCTGAAATGTATAAAATTTCAATTCCATGTATTAAAAAAGGTCGGTAAAATTCCTATACCGTACGGAACTCCTTTACACGAGTAAGACTCGCACTTGATGTATATGATGTGGCACTATAAACATCAAAGTTTGATAGCAATTGTTAAGCTAATTGTCATTACTTTAGCGGTCACGTTGGAAACGTTAAAAGTATTGACAGTGAAGCTCTAGGTTGCGAATGATTAATGAGTTTTGAAGTGATAGGCAAACATATAAGTATATATTTAGTTGTATATATAAGACGTACTTTAAGTGGAAAATCTCCCATAAGGTAACAAAACAACTTCTTCGTCACTTAAAGGCTATAAAGTTATAAGTCTGACTCTACTTGTTGTATAGTGTATACGCACGAATTAAGATCATGAGGCGTATAACGTTACACAAATACAAAATAAACAAATAAATAAATCATATATAAACATCATCTTTATACACATTCAATTTTCAAGTAACAAATAATCCATAACAGTATTGCATCTACAAAAAAATATAGTCTTAAAATATTTTCTCAGAACTGTTTACGTTACTATGTACGAGTAAGCATTTAACAATGTTTGAGCATTATGTAAACAGAAACCCTTAACTAATTTACGCCTGCATCTAAATTCAGAGTTTTAAAATAAATCCCCTTCATTTAACGTTCTATTATTGGCAGCATCTCGAGATGTGATACAGAAGCGACTCTCACACTGAACTGGATGTCGTAATATCAATAAAATATGAACGCTTATTTTGGTGATTACGAAATGCTAAGTGATGTTCGAAGAATGTATGAATCTTAAAAGAATCGACTGACGGATCCACCCGCGATTCTTCAAGGTCGAAGCTTACTGAAAACATTAGAATAATACTGTTTCCGACCCAAAAATAGTACATGAGCCAATGTTTTTATACACTATTTATTCCAGTCTTAAACTAACAAGCAAATTTATTATAGTTTTGGCAAAATATTACTTCTACTGTTATGTATAAACTTTTATCAACAACACAACAAATAGAAAAAACACCATCGCAAAACTCTACTGAACATATTATGATAAAGTTTTGTTCTTTACATGTTTAAATTACTTTCGTTGGATTAACTAGATATAAAGTAACGAGTATTACCTAGTTTTATCTATTGTAAAATTGTTTTAACTCAGGAACAAATATACAAGAATAATGGTTCTCATTTTCAAAGCTTTGATCGTTGATGAGTATTATTTGATTTTGATGGACAGTTCAAAGTATTTTTGTAAAGTACAATTGTGATATTGCAGCTGTTTGGTATAACGGGAAAAGTCATTCGTCAGTTAGAACGTATAGGTATACTCAACGTTGGCAACGTTCGGCCTGGGGCCGTGTGCAGAGGTACGCCCGAAGAATCTGGGCCGACTGGAGTGACAAAACTAAATTTGATCATCGTAACAAAGCTCAGCAATGCCACTGACTCTGATGCTGTTCTAATTTTGGTAGCATTTACTATAAAATTTATCTTAGCAGATGTGTCATTATTATATCTAAGTAAAAACCAGTTGGATAGCTTTGATTAATACAAAATAAATATTTAGAAGTATATAATATGTACCTACTATTTTGGCAAGTTAGACAAATCAATCTAAATATTGTCATAGACAAATCGACGTAAGACAAATTGATTTAATACAAATTAATTACATGTTATTACTAGATGTTACCTTAGAATCAATGCCAATGGTCTTGTTGCATTCTTCACAGCCGTTAGCGAAGACGCTTTCGTAGCACTTGATACAATAGGGGTGTTCATCCCTAAGCACGTAGCGCTGTCCAGTGAGGGACTCGTCGCACTGCCAACAGCAGAAGTGACCGCTGTGCCAGTCCTTGTTCATCGCCTTGGTGTATTCGCCGCTGAAAATAAGCTGCAAGAAATAATACTTATTAATAAATGATCTAAATCTATACTATATTATATTTATCAATTCCCTAATTAGAAAACTACTACAAGTTATATTTTTAACACGGAGAATACTCCAGGTGTTTATAGTTTCTGTAACACATATCGTATATCAACTGAAGTTTATATAAATTTCAATAGTATTTTATTAAAATAAATAGGATAATAAATTAAGGAGAATATTGCTAATTGTAATAAAAAATATACCTTAAATTAGGTAGGGTATGTGAGGGTGGCCAAATAAAGCCTAATATAGTAAACACTTAGCTGTAATCGCAAATTTACATAAACACTAGACAGAGACACTAGTCACATCGCACTATGCACGAGGGTCAAGGTTTGGCCACCACTACACATACCCATCGTCAGGTACATTGCTGGTAGTATTGCTTTGTTCGATTTCTGTGACGGTGACCTCGCCATCCTTCGACTCCCTGCGCTTGGAGGTCTTTTTGACTTTCCTGGTCTTTCTTTCAGTAGTAGTGTACTGGACTTGTACGTCAACGTCAGCCATGGCTAAGTTGTGGCTGTTTTTACAAAATAAAACGATATCACCGAACGCGGTCGCGACCCGATTTCGAATGGCGAACACCAGAAGCTAAATCGCAGGAATTATTCCAGAATGTAAAGCGCACGCGCCGGTGGGGGGAGTTCAGGATTTAAATTTGGATGAGTGACGGAGAGGGCAGGTGCGCGGGCGTTTTCTAACGTCCGGAGAATCGCAAGCTTCCTTCGATAACCCGATCAGTTACCCCACATCTGTCGACTTTTAAAGGATCCGAGATGATTTGGTGCTGCACTTGTGAATATAGGCCGATCGTTTCTGAATTATTGATATTGAAATGAGCTTATCGTATGGCTGGGATTCAACGTCTGTTCGATTGTGTTTATTAAACGATTAGTGATTTACATTGGCGTTCGCATTAAAATATAAATAAACATCGACCTACATGTTATGGAAGCTTTTAGATGTATTTTCAAGAATTCGACCCTATCTATCGTCACTTGGCTAAACATTGCATAGTAAACATTTTGCTATTCATCAAGTTAAGTAGCTAATTATATTATTACCAGCGGCTCACCCTCGCTTTGCTCGGTTTCGTACTTGGATATGTATGTTTTAACGGTTAATATAAAATACACAGACTATATATTATATATGTATATACATAGGTATGATGAGTTGTTGTGGGTTGTATTAGAACGTGTTTTCCCGTAGGAATGAAAAAATCCTCGGTAAAAAGTAACCTTTATTCACTCTTCAGACCTCCAACTATCTCCACACAAAAATTCACGTCAATTCGCCACTCTGTTTCGACGTGAAAGAAGGACAAACATACAAACAAACTTTCACATTTATAATATAAAGTATAAGCGTTTATTAATTGTATTGTATCTGAGTTTACAAAATAGAACTTCTAATTACAAGATTACAATTTGTAAACAAAACTTTTTTAACGCAAATTTTGAAATAGACTTACAATATCCTTACTGATATTAAAATTCCTTGACTGTATCTATAGTATTTAGAAAGAATAATAAACAGAATAAGCATTAAAAACGAAGTAAAGATTTTTTTGAAATATTCGTTTAAATGTTACAGAACTATTTGTGGTTCGTTTACTAAAAGAAGTTATTATTTTTTTCAATTTAACGAATATAAATATAGACATTATAATTCACATTATTAAAAAATGCCCGGGAAGTTTCTAAAATACCATAATCCATACCAATATATAAATGCGAAAGTAACTCTATCTGTCTGTCTGTCTGTTACCTTTTCACGCTTAGTCCGCTGAACTGATTTAGACGAAATTTGGTATGGAGATAGTTTAAGAATGGAAGGACATAGGATAGTTTTTACTCCGGAAATCATTCCTTAAGGGAGTGAAAACGGGGATGAAATTATTGTATTGGGAATCAAGTTATATTTTTTTATCGTTTCTTTGCGCTTTCTTTTTCCCAACACTATTTCCCACTGACTGACTGGATGAGATCTCTTATAGAGGTAAGTCTACCTTCATCCACGTCACTTTCTTTGTATTTTTTAAATTGTTTAGAGCAATAAAGGATATAATACATTATGTTGAGAAAGCGACAATTTCAAATCTATGTTAAGTAATCATATTAAAAAAAAAAATTAAGAAGCGAGGGTGTCTCTCTAGTTTACTATAATTCGTAGGATTCTAAAACTGGTCTAAATTCAATACTTTGAGCAGTTCCTATTGTTGAAATACTACGATTTGTTATAATCTGTCGAGGAATAGCAGTAGATTGTTTGACGCACATAACTATAATAAATCGTGTAAGATTATTTATTTTATCGAATCCTTAACAGTTTAGTTAGATATGTTTACTTGAACAGAAATGACGATTACCGGATATTTTTGGATTTCGTCATTTATCGAGGCTACCTTCATCTTTGTCTAGACGCAGCCGGTCGATGTCTTAGCGCAGAAGGTCTTGGTCAACATTCATTCATCAGTTTATTTTTAAAATTCGCTTACGCTTCCGAGAAGATGGTAAACACCTGCTGTTCAGCTAAACTTTAAAGTTATTCAATGAAAGAGCACGCCAACGTTAAAAATTACCTTAACACATTGAAAACAATGGCATTGTATAAATTAGATTTGAAGGTCTACCTTCAAAATTTTTCTCGAAAGGGTAATATGATAACTTATAAGTGGATTATACGAAATAGTAACAATTAGTCCATGACCATGAACTAATTGGTATGAATTAAAGGAGTTTTGATGTTATTATTCCCATAACACTGAGTTTGATTAACTCCACTTGTTATTTTTCTATGATTTTCTTAGAAAAAACATCACATTTAGTAAATAAAGATTGAGATTTATCTTCTAATCATCATAGTGAATGTTGTCAATTTTTTAAAATATGATTCAGTTATTATTCCAACTGAAAACAAGAATGTTTCATAAATGCATAAAATTGCTGAAAATCTAAATTATACCACCAACGCTTACTGTGGGCTTTAAATATTCTGTTTTCGTCATATGCAAACAATCTTTGAACTAACAATCTAGACATAAATCAGTCTAAAATGAAAATTAAAAATGATCTTTTTTTAAGGATTCTTAGAAAACTTTCATTGTTTATGAGTTGACTTTGGCCTGGCGTCGTACAAGATCTAAATATAAGGCGTGACGAATGAACCCGGCGGCCGAAAATAGATTAGAAAGGGGATAGATAATTTGGTTTTGATGGATACTCAATATCATTAATACTAAGTAATGGAAAAGGGTCCAGACAACATCACAACTATTTCTAAAATGTATATATGTCCGTATAAGTATTTATTAAATGTCACAAAAAAGTCTTGTGAACCTGATTTGGGCACTATTTACCCGATTACGGCGAAGCCCTAACGAGGGATATTCTATGTAATTACTAAACGGCTAAATTCATTTTGACGAATTATGCGTCCTTATATTTTTCTTGATAATGTGAGTGTCAAAGGATATATTAAAATTAGTAAAAATCTTATGGTCTATTTTTAGGCACCAATTTGGGCATCTTGAAGTTTTTTCTTTCAAACCTGGAGAGTCAAAATGTAGTTTTTAAGGGGCGAATACAAAAGTATATGATAACCTATTACATGTTTAATTGGCCGTAACAAATCTATACATACATTAAATACTTTTTTAGAAAATCTTATTGAAATAGACATTATTATCGATACAGAGGCCAAATCTATAGTTTTTAGAATTTTTGTCTGTCTGTCTGTTACCGCATTATGGAAAACTCACTGGGATTTTGATGAAATTCAGTACTGCGGGAAAATACTTCATTTACTGAGAAATCTTTATCAAACGTTAAAACGTAAGTAAAGTAAAAGTAAACGAACCCGAGCGAAGCGAGGGTGAGTCGCTAGTTCTAAAATAAAACTAACTATTTATAACACTAATTACAAAAATAAAGAAACCCGACTTCGAAAAGCGAATTAAACATGAAAATAAGTTAACGAAGGAACAAAGTATTATGCAGTTGGATATATACAAATTTTAAACACTGTGTCCAAATATATATATATACATATATGCTAAATACATATACATATATATATATGCTGAATGCAATTGCAATTTCAAGGCTTGCAAATGGCCCAATATTTATAACTGAAATATTGAAAACAAAAATGTTTACAATTTAGCCATACCTAATTTATTTATTGATAGTCAGATTTATTCATTTTTTTCTCATAGAAAAGTGACGTATTGAGAACAACCGCTTAGTGATAAAATTGAGTGATTAAATTATATTTGGCACAAACTTTTTTGCTTTGATCGCCGGATATATGACCTTATATTCTATTGTGTATCGCTTACAAAAATAAGCTACGTCTAAATGTATAATATCTTTTGGCAAAGGGGTTTCCTGTCGTAAAGATTTACTTTGGAAATAAATATAGTTGTGGTTTCCAGTGGCGGTAATTGTGTATGTAATGACCACTGTAACAGTATCTTTGAGCTAAACTAACCGCAATCCAGATGTATCTAACGTAACTAAGAATAAATTATTTTTTTTCCTGTGGTTTTGGAATAGGAACACACTTTAGAGGTAAAACTAAGAAAGCCAAATAAATGTAATGAATTAAATATTATCTGTATTTAGTTTTACATTTTATTGTTATGTTTTAAAGTTCTTTTAACTTTACATCGACGCGATCTACTGCGTTGGTTAGCAAGGAATAACGAAACTCGCTTAATGAAAGTAAAAATACATAATTTACCCAAACTCATAAAATAATACTAATTTAGGAAAGACCTAAAAAGCCCTATTTAATTTTTTATCGACGTGTGCTACATTTCTTTCATAAATTTCTTGTCTTGTATAAAGTTCTAAGCTTTGAATATAGTAAATATAAATTACCTATCCCGTAATACCATGAGGAGTGGCGTAGACAGAAGGTCGATGTCACATTAAAAGCAAGTGGGTCGAGGTTCGGAACGAGCCAGTATATTTTAGGATTTCTTGAGCAACAAGGTTTATTTACTGCTAATAAACAGATTTATGTGAATAATAATGGTAGAGTGAAATTTATATCAATCTTTTAGGATATTAATTCATGTACCTACTACAGATTTTAATCTTTTTTACCGTCATTCCGTATTTGGTACTGTTTCTTAGATTGTCTTTATATCTTATCAAATACATATTAACAAGTGAATTGATATATTTTGGCAACTGTAAAAGCAATAAATCGAATATTAACTGTCTACTTATCTATTTATATTATATATGGCACAGCAGCCTATAAACTTATAATGAGACATTATCTCAAAAGCCATACAAAGCTTGTACAAAACTGTTTTTCCCGTCTAAAAGGAAGGTATATACTATGTGGGATTATAAAACAAACCAAAAATGAGAGTTTTATTCTTTAATGTCTTTCAATCAGTCATGCTCATCAATGTCAAAGCAGTGGTGCGTTCGTGCTACGTTAAAAAGCGCTTCTAATCTTCAATGTTAGCCCAAAAATCAACTTCTTCTTCTTCTTCTTTTACCTCTGGCATATCTTTTGTTTTATTTTCTTCTAGTGATGACAGTTTGGGCACGTCTTTGAGAAGCGCCTTTGCATCATTCAGTCTTTCATCGTCTGCGTTGTAAGAAGTAGCTTCAGGAATGGTGCTCTCGTTTCTTCTTTCACGGGATTTCTCTCGCGATCGACTTCTGGAATAAGAACGCGCTGCTAAGTTAGGGGCACTGCCAAACCCAGTGTAATTTTCATCTTTATTCATGCGTTTAAATTCAGCTTCCTCAAGTGACGTAAAAATTTTAAGTTCCTCGTCACGGGACGCTCGAGACTCTCTGGACGAATTTGAAGATGACGACGCCCGTTTTCTAAATGACCTCCGTCTGAAACTCGGATCGCTGCGCTGCAGAGGTCGATACTTAATCCCATCAAGAGATCTTAAACAAAATTATATATGAATAGGATTATACATTAAGAATAATGGTGCCACATAAGGAAGCCGTGTCCTGATCGAGCTTTTGTGAAGAAGATGCACACTGATGGAATAAAAACACAGAGATGTCACTACAGAGCATGAATTATGATTGGCTATGAATAACGTGCAGTGGTCAGTAATAAATAATATTAACCTTAAAAAGTCTTCACTGTATGCTACATTTTCTTTTTTATCCCCGCTGTACGATTCGAAAAGTATTTCAGGCAACGGCGATGAAGGAGGGGTTTTGGGGGTATATTCCCACGAGAGTTTCTGTTTATCTTTATTTCCATCATTGGTAGATTCTTCTGGCTCAGCGTTATCTGAAATATTTCCAGAAGACGAAGGTGATCTGTTTCTACTTCCCACACTAAAAGACTCTGATGAATTCGATATAATTGTTTTCGTTTTCGTTGGATACCTGTCTATTCGGTAATCGCCATTTGCTTGAGAGTTATCTTCGAATGAATCTTGGCCAAAGCTGGATATTTTAGTCGAAAACAATATGGCGGTCGAATTCGGTTGACATCCATAGAACTTGACAGCTGCAGACTTGAGGTTTCCATTTTTATCTTCGGTCAAACAGAGGTAGCCTTGACCGCATTCCTTTGTCCAGTCCCGCGGTGTAGCGTTCGCTCTCTTTTGGAGCAGTCGCGTATAATATTCGACGAGATCATTGAAATTAGGTTCCGTATCAGGTATGATTCCACTGATTATATGTTTCATGCACTCTATAGCTTCGTGAAAGCCGACGTATGATATTATTACAGACAACAAGAGTCCCATTCTGAATCACTTTCGAAAGAGGAAAGGGATGGGTTGAAAGTTTGATTAAGGGGTTTAGATGCAGCGATGTAACACCGGGACAAGATATGAACAACTGAAATTAAAATGCAATACTTGCCAAAGATTGTGTCCACTTTTAGATAACAGTTTGGCGTTGGGACCAGGCATTATTACGTTTGTCTTGTTCCAAGGTTGCGTGTGGTCTATTGTTTAGGTAATAAAAGCTGAATACTAGTCGATTGATCTCATTTTACTAATTGATTTATTGAGAAGCGATTTTAAAATCAATTATCATGATATGAAATACAAGGATTACTTAGTCTTAGGTAGAGACATAATTTTATCCTATCATGTATGTACATTATTAAAATATTTACATACATATAGAACGGATGTCTCATTCGCATTCTGAATGTAAGAAAAATGTTCATCATCTTGAAACACTTTAGTAAAATCCGTTAGGTCATTGTTCGAATAAAATAAGTGATTCAACCGATCGCAAGAAAAATATATAAAAAATATAATGGAGTACTGAATAAATTCTAACAGTTTTCTTAGATATTGTTAAGACGTTTTCCTTTTTTTTAAAGTAAAATTATTAAGATATAAGATACCCAAATATGCATGTATATACGTATCTAAGTGTTACACTTATACTTAATAACATAAAATAATTATATACATACATATTTGAGGAATAAAGCTGCAAAATTTTTATGCTCCACCAAAACGTTAAGTGATTAATGTTCCAGTAATGTCTGCAACTCGACATTGAAATATTTAGCTAACGCTGAAAATAGTATTTTAATTTAGTATTCAATTTTGACATAACACATGAGTCAGCGACCTCTTCAGGATAAAGTACATGTAACTTTTGCGCCCGAAACGATTCGTTCGTTAAAAAACTTGCATTTCTCAAAACAACGCAATGATATTTGTCATAGTGCCAAAGAGTTTATTACAATTTAATATTTATCAGTTACTTTAAAATAGTCGGATCATTTGATCAAAACTATATACATAAATTATACTTGATGTGATAGATAAATCACTTTCACATTATTCAATTTCGTCGAATTAGAAATGCGTTGTTTGTCTATTGTTATAAATGTAAGTTTTATTTATAGTTTGATTAATTTACACGTTTGTTTCTGTCTTCGCTGTAAATAAAATAAATAGTAATTCTACCTTATATGTAAGTAAAAAAAAAATAGTATGGCCTATTTTATTTTGATTTAGTTTTTAAATAATTAAATAAATGGTGCAAAACAACTTTTAAAAAAAAATAAACTGTAGCCTTCTCATCCTTTTGTATTTTTTTTATTAATGATTTTTTTTTAATTAAATGTAAAAGGTATCCAGTCTTAAATCTCTTCATATAATTTTATAGTTCTTCTAATTAAAGACATGACATCACTCTGACGTTGCTCTGATGTATACGGCTTTACGCAGGGTGCAATGTGTGGGCGCTACTTTAGGATGGCGGGAAATTGGCTGTGTTATACAAGACGTTTAAACAGACAGCCAAATTTATTATGATCTGTTTAATGTATGAAGAGGTACTCGTAACAGTTAATTAAAACCTATTAGTATTTGCTCAATTTTGTTCCAGTTCAATACGTTTTGGTAGATCGTAAGCTTAATGAGTGTTTCTTTGAATAAATTAGTTTACAATATTGAAAAAAATATTATTAATATAAATCTTTCCTTTTTTTTTTTATTAAAACATTTAATGCATCTTACACTAAACTAATTAGGCATAATATATGCGTTTTATTGACCTAAACTTTTGTTAGAAATATGGCATCTGTGCCATTAAAAATAGTCAATCTACACTAATATTATAAAACTGAAAAGTTTGTTTGTTTGTTTGTTTATTTGGTTGAAGGCGCTAATCTCAGTAATTACTGATCCGATTTGAATCACTTCACCAATGTCACGTAGAATGAAGAAGTTACGAGGGATATTTATCAGTAAAATAAATCTATACTAATATTATAAAGCTGAAGAGTTTGTTTGTATGTTTGTTTGGTTGAACGCGCTAATTTCAGGAACTACTGATCCGATTTGAAAAATTCTTTTTGCATTTGATAGCCCGTTGACTGAGGAAGGCTATAGGCTATATATCATCCCGGAAAAGTGTACGGGTCCCGTGGGATAGATTACTTTTTGCCTAGGGACAAACCCGAAGCGAAGCGAGGGTGAGTCGCTAGTTATTTTATAAAGAAGGTGTCGCGTGCATCGCGCCGTAACAGACGAAGAAGAAGTAAAATATTGTGTATATGTTCTACACGTTACAAAAGTAATACGTAAGTAATGTACACTCATTGACTATTATTAATCGAATGATTTAAATAGATTCCACTCTGCTGTAATCAGTACTTCATAGTAATCTATGAAATTTTCTATTATCGATAATAAATGAAATAAGTGAATCTATACATATAATAATTCTGAGTCGAATATGTACATTAAATATTTTTTTTGAAAATTTTATTGAAAAAGTCAATTATCGATACAGAAGCTAAATCTATAGTTTTCAGATTTTTGTGTCTGTCTGGTAAATTTGGTACGATGATAGCAGGTTATCCGGCTATCAACATATAGGATACTTTTTGCTGCGGGAAAATATCTCATCGCTGAGAAATCTATACTAAGAGTTAAAACGTAACTATAAGGCATAGTACTAAATATTAGTCTTTTGAAACAAAAAGATATTAAAGTTTAAGTACAGTTGTACAACTTTCTCATAGGCAGGCATATAGATTACTTATCAGTTATCAGCAATAATTATAATATAACCGAAGAAACTTAAAAAAAATCAAGCAAACTTTTCACTTTCTTAATAAATAAAAAAAAATTGTTACAAAGGTAGTAATTATTGACGAAAAATATTTAACCTATGAACGTTATTTGTACCATAAAGACATTATTATTTATTATTATTATTACATGATATAGATTCATGTTCAAACCAGACATTGTACAAGTACATATTTGTATATTTTTTTATCAATACAAACTACGAGTCTAAGCCACATTTCCAAGATTGAACCTGCGAAATTTAAAGAAGCTAAGCATCGACGGTAATTAATTTTCAAGTTAACGTCTAAGAGAAATTCGTAACGAAATTTATTTGACAACTGAAAAATATAATAGGTGCAGTTTTAAAAAAAAAGAAAGTTTTTTTAAACACTTAATCGCGAAAACGATGCACTTAATACGGAATACCATAGATTTATTTATAAACTTATATTACTAAATTCATCTTTTTCACACGTGCATATGTCGTTTATGGATAGCAAGAATGAGATAGTATATCATGCTGTGTGCATCGTACGCGAATGCCGAGAGTGACCTTGCCTTTGAGATGGAGTGAAAGTTAGGCGTAATCGGACACCCGTGACGTAACGCGCGGGCCGTGCGCACCGCCCGCCTTATGTGATAAAGAACCAAGCTAAAGTAGACGTGGTAGGAAAAAGATATGGTACATATATATTTACTTGTTATGATTAGTTCAAAAGTAATATTATTAATCAAAATGATTATTATTGTAGGTTTTCCATCTTTTTTACAACTGTTGATTGACTGAAACTGAATAATATACAATATTCTTTTAAAATTGATGCGAGATTTCTAATTAATGCTGATCCACCGCCCCTCCACTATAACTCGTAATTATTATTTTTTTATGAGATTCAGTGACAAACGAGCAGACAGACCACCTGATGGAAAGCAGTACCTGTCGCCCATAACACCTACGGTTCATGCACTTAGGTTTTAAGTATAAAAATGCAGAACCACAGGTGCGTTGTCACTGTGAGGATTAAGATGATATGCCTCTCGCCTGTAATTGCGCTGGCTACCTTATCCTTCAAACCGGAACACAACAATGCAGTCATTGTTGCTTGGCGGCAGAAATAGATAAAAATGTGTATAATCTGTCTCTATCATCAATGAAATAGCTCCGTATGTTTGTACGATACAAAAAAAAATAACTTTTCCCACACATAACTCTACGTGCGTATCGTAGGTTAAAAAATGTTTCATTCAGCATGACATCGTTCATGTTTTTATCGTATAATCGTGTTTGCGCACGCGCAGATTTTTCTTCTCGCTCCGATCCGACTAATTTTCGTAATAAAATGTTTTGTGAGTCTAAATTAAATAGATAATGAACTTGAATTAAAGCACACATGTCTTAGTACGTAGATTTAGCACATATTTCTAAAATTATCCATACAATCTTGTTACTACGCATATGCGCTATACTTTTCGGTATTTCTAATGAAGTATTTTTTGGTTAAGGTTTAAATAATAATTATATAATAATAACTTAAATAAAATATAAATGAAACACGAAAATTATAACTACGAGGTAATGGTATCGCGATTGCGTGGTAAATGAAGCGAGTTCAAGTCCCAGGTTTGACACCTTTGATATTCTTACGTACGAACAATTTTCAACATGATTATCAAGTGTATTACGGTAAAGAAAAAGAAGCCTGCTTGTCTGCGAAAACCTAATAAGATTTAGAAACTCCGTCCGCACTTAGTAAGAATATGTCCTGATACCCGTCGTATGCCCAACAGTGGGATGTTAAAAGGGACATACATATATCATATTTAACATCCGCAAAATAATAAGGAGTCTTTTCAACACTGCTTATTATTTTACTTTTTACTTTTTTCCAATAATCTTGTTGGTGTTAGTTAAAAGTAAATTGAGATTGGAGAGGAAAAAACTGGCGCTCTTATCTCTATTAGTAACAATACTTTTTGGCATTCATTTTGTAAATCAAAGACAAAAATGTCACTTTGACAGACGCTACAGCCAATACATTATTTATAATTAAAAACATTGGCACGGAGGTGGAGTCAATGACCTCTTTCTAGAAGAAGTAGATTCTTCTAAATTTTTTTTTATGAACTCAAACATGCATAAATCATTTGTTGCATGTTTATGTAAAAAATTACATTAATAATAAAAAATGACATTTGTTGAATATGTTAGAAAAACTTTTTTAAAAAGAATGCATTTTATAATAATTTAGAGAAGAGAAAAGAAGTAAGGTGTTTTAGCTAATTTAAATTAATTAATTGTTGAAAAAAATACTATTTATTTATTTTTGGCATAGTGATATAAGCAGTTATGCAGTGTTAAAAATTACATCATTTACCTAACATTTTCGTACTCCCACGTACATTTAATGGTGTTTAATATATACCCATATACTTCATTCAAATTCTAGGTTAAGGTTCTCTAAATATATACAAGTCAAAATATTGTTTCAAAATGGCTGTTGTGTTATTTAAGATATTATGGTATTTTGCTTTATCAGAAAATCGATAATAGTTACATATGTATAAACTTTAAGCTTACTACGGTAATTATAAAAATTCTTAAAAATAAGTATGTCGGATGTGAGCGTTTAATTCTCTATAGCTGAGGTGGTAAATAGGGAACACGGACATGGATTTGTTTTAAAAGAAGGAAAGGATTTACAATTAATTATTAAAAAAAGGAAACCATTAATTACGTACAACCTGCTGTAAAAGTTTTATTAAAAAGGATTTAACTAATAGGTTAATGACTAGCATTAAACAATAGTTATGCAACTGAAAATATTATGTGCTTAAAAAATCAATATTCATTCTCAGATTAAAGAATTACATAGACGGAGTCCACCAAAGCAATTGTCAATGTCAACATTAGTAGCGTATTTTGTTGTTTTGCTGCTCCTATTTCCAATGTTGCCATAGAGATTGTTAACTTTCTTCAAGGTTTCTTCAAAGGAATGTGTTCTGATCGATAATTTACAATTTTTGAGAAGAAAATATGAATAATAAAGAATAATAAATATATTATTATATCCTATTGTATTTATAATCATTAGCTACTTCTCACCCTTAAAAGAAACAACGTAGTATTTTTCTAGATATTTATTTATTAACATTTATTTACTTATCACAGTAAAGAGAATTGTACTAATTTGTATGCCTTTGTATGTTTTAAAATACTTATTTATTGATTAAACATTTTTGTTGGTAATTTTTCTTTTTAATATTTTTGTAATTTATTTTTATAAAACCTATTGTATTCAAAGATTATAAAATTCAATTTATATTTATAAATTGAATATACTATTTATTTTCTTACTTTTAATAGATTTCTATTAAAAATATTATTATATTTTCGGGAGATTGAATGAATGAATGAATAACTATACTTATTGTACACCCAAAAAGTGAAAAAAAAATCGGGAGATTATATGAAATACCACCTTGTAACTTTACTAATAGGTCCTCGTACATTGAGTTTTTTTTTTTATTTAACATATTTAGTTTTATGACACTCCGTCTATAGCATTTCTTAGTCTGAGTATTAGTCAGACTACTTACGATTGCAAATGTGAGTTTATATGTTATATTCAAATAAAAATAAATATTGTCCTATTGATTATTTGACTAACAATATCTTATGTGTTACTTCAGGTTCTAGTCTACCTGTGTACTAATTTTAATCCAAAACCATCCAGCCGTTTAAACATGACGGAGTAACAACCCTGTTAAAAAACTCCAATCGCATCCCATCAAAGGCGACAAAAGTCACATAGAAACCAATAAATATTTATCGGTTTCTATGTGGCTTTTATCGCTTTTGATGGGATCCTATTGGAGTTTTTCAACAGGGAAGCACACAATATTACAAAGTTTCGCTTTTATAATAATCTAGCGATTCATCCTCGCTCTGCTCAGGTTTGTCCCTACTTACGTTTTAACGTTTAGTATAGATTTCTCAGAGATGAGATATTTTCCCGCAGTAAAAAGTATCGTATATTATGTTGACCCGGATAACCAGCTATAATCATACCAAATTTCATCAAAATTCCTCCAGTGGTTTTTCCGTGATGCGGTCACAGACAGACATACAGGCAAAAAATCTAAAAACTATATATATAAATTGGACAATTCGGCATAGTTACAATTTTATTATAGGTAAGTATGTATAGATAGTGCTTTAATCGAGAATTTGAATGTTTGGCGATGCAACAAAATATGTATTATAGTGGTAGTATAGTGTGATGATTGACAGACCTTAATAACACGCTAATGTTTGCCAAATGTTAACATTTCAAGTTCACACATTATATTGCGGTCAGGCCTGGAACTTTAATTAATTTTTTTAACGCAACATGAAACAATTTACAGGTAGGTTTTTATTACAGGTAGATAGTAATTTTAAACATTATTGTTTATTTGACATTTACCTTGTCAAAGTTTTAAAAATTGATAATTTTACATAGGGTATACATATAGGTACATAGGGCATACGTAGGGTAGATATAGTAAAATATGTGTAACTATGACAAAGAAGGCCTATGAAGAAGGAAACTGAGTCTTGGGTGATCCGAGAGCGATTGTTAGATTACATTGTTATTTGATTTAGACTTGATATTCATATTTTTCTTGCTTTTAATGATATTATTATTTAAACACCTTAAAAATGGAATAACTAAGGCATAAGAATGTTAAATTAGAATGAGACAGTAAATAAACAGTGTTTTAGAAATAATTGATATTTAAGTTAGTCTTAAGAAAATTAATAAAATTGCAAAGTAATAATATTAAATGTAGTAAAAATATAAAATATAAGAGACTATATATAATAATTTTATCATAAGATATTATATTCTATATACCTAATATATTTTATGTTACATTATCTAATGAAGTTCTTTTACTGTCAAATGTTTAATATAGTAACTAAATTAAGCGCCATCTATGGACGAGTAGGTAAACTATGTAGTACGTAACTTAGTGTTTTTGCATAAAGTTATATCATTGCATTCGTTATACTATTTTTTGAATTATTTAATATTTTTTTTTCGATACATTAATTATACATTAATATTATAAAATAATATTAACATTACTTGTTTTTTGATAAATTAGGTGTTATAAGAAAATTTACAATATTTTAAGGAAAGAAAGGATACGGATAAAACACATGCTCATTTAAACATCACTCACAACAACTTTCCGTTATCGTTCGTTTCCGAACGCACAATTCACCAACGCGGGAAAACTTAGCGCGCAAATTTAAATGTCGAATCGTAGCACTTCTTTAATTCACTGTCGAACTTTTTTAAATCGCTGGAGGCAATCGCTGGAAGAGATACGTCCTCGGTAGATGTCGAAAGAGTATTGAGTTCACAGTTGGCGAACGCCGTACGGTAAGAAGTGTCCGTTGTCGTGTGTGTGCGTCAATTATATTTATTACATCGAACTAGTGTCTATAAACAAGCTCACACGACGACAACTTCAAAGAGATCGATCGCTATTTAGGGGATCGATGAACAGATACTTCTCTAGGCCGAAGTCAAACCTGTCGCTTCCGCACTACGTTTAGCGGAAAATTGCTCCGCTAAAAATGGTTGTAAATATTACAAAACAGAAAACTATCACATAAAAATTAAAATTAATCATAGCATGTACATATGTACGTGTATGTATATATGTACTGAAACCTGACAGGAGAGGGTAAATACAACACAGTATTTGAAACTTTGTATGTACGTAGGTAATTGCTCTGATTTAACCTAAATCGCTCGAGATGCAATACCAGTAATGTAGTAATAATTTGTTTGAACAATGTAGGCCACCACTTCAGATTCATACAAACACACATTTGCTTGTATAATTTATAGATAAAGTTAATAGTAATGTCGGTATAGATTATATTTATCCAATCCACAAGTAGAGCAACACTATAATTATCTATAATATGTAAACAAAAATACAATTTCAATAAATACCTGAATATTAGTTGTATAAATTTATGTCAAGTTTAAACTATTGACTGGAAACTTTAAAAAGTAAATAAATGTCAAAATTCCAATATGGCGAATTTCCAAAAGCGCGCAAAAGCGTGTAGCAGACGAGGCAATGGTCGAGTTACTGGTAAGGTGTGAACAATTCTGCACAGTGCTGGTACTGTTGAGTGTTATATTTATTCCATAAGCAATGTCGTGTAAACAGTGCAGAATTCTAGTAACTTTAGTTAAATACAGTTATTTTTAAGGTAAAATTACAAATTGCAAGTATGAGTCATATGTATGTGAATATAAGTATTACGTAATCCAAAGTACGTCCTTTACTTAGCGGTAATAATAGAGGTTCAGATGGCCCGGTGTAGATCATTTGTGGTTTCTCTACTACACATATATTTGAGTAAGCAAATTTATTCATATAAAATGGGTATATATGTACTTTGAATAAACCTTTAGGCTTTAATTATAGTATGAAATCTTAGATTACACTAAGGTTATAGATGTTTCTCCAAGTCATCGGCCCTACAAAATTTCATAAAACAAACTTTGTGACTTTCCCATGACAGTACAATGGCCTCATTTAAATACTTTGATGGAAATAAGAACATACATTTAACACTTCGAGGAAAATGAATAATTATAAAGTTGTAAGTGTTCAGTACACAAAAAAACTTTTCATAAAATGAATACCTCACATTCCATACGATCAAAAAGTATATAGTTATAAATAAATTTAAAATATCTGTGTATGATTCCAATTTAGCTACCCCATATTAAGGTTATGTGGATAATCGTATAAAGTCAAAACCCAAACAATTACTTAAAAATTGCCTGTCAGTACAGTGTCATTGAACTGACAAGTAAAGCTTTTGGGTGACAGTGCTTTAAGCTATTTGTTATGATAACAACACGCAAGTGGAGTCGCATGCGGTAGCTATGAAATTCAATATAAATAAGTCAAATACATTTTTATATTAATAAAAATGATACATAGTATCCTCTCTTAAATCAACAAGTTTTCAACATTCGGTTTTTTTTTTTTTTTTTATGACATTCAGTGACAAACGAGCAGACAGACCACCTGATGGAAAGCAGTACCTGTCGCCCATAACACCTACGGTTCATGCACTTAGGTTTTAATAACAAAAATGCAGAACCACAGGTGCGTTGTCACTGTGAGGACTAAGATGATATGCCTCTTGCCTGTAATTGCGCTGGCTACCTTATCCTTCAAACCGGAACACAACAATGCAATCATTGTTGCTTGGCGGCAGAAATAGATAAGGGGGTGGTACCCATCCAGTCGGACTCCTCAGGCTTGACAGAGTCCTACCACCGGTAATCTATACTAATATTATTAAGCTGAAGAGTTTGTTTGTTTGTTTGGTTGAACGCGCTAATCTCAGGAATTACTGATCCGATTTGAAAAATTCTTATTCCATTTGATAGCCCGTTAACTGAGGAAGGCTATAGGCTATATAGTATATATTATCCCGGAAAAGTGTGCAGGTCCCGTAGGATAGATTTGTTTTTGTCTAGGGACGAACCCGAAGCGAAGCGAGGGTGAGTCGCTATTATGCAATAATTGTTCTGGCCGGTGTATTAACGAGATGCCATAATTTAAGATGCGCACGACGCTGCACGCATGAATGAACAGTTGCGCTGCATTAATATTGTCATCTGTAAGGCATATTACAGATCAAAGTTACACATTTTTGTGTACTGGCCTTTACATATAGGCTATATAAAAAAATATAGTGTGGAAAATTTCTCTGATACACATGAGTGTTGATAAAAAAAGTAACTTTATAACAGGTACATACTACGAGAAAAAGATCGAAAAATAAAGTTTAACAATAAGCGGACAAACGCGACGAGCTAGGTACCAAAAATGACCAATTTTCACACAAACTTTTACCCCTACTTAATTCCTTTGGGGGATGAATTTTCAAAAACATTTCCTTAAAGCTCACCTTCGTTATTTATGAAACTCTAGTGCTAAATTTCTTTTTCTTAGACTTATCCTTGGTTGTTGAGTCAGTGCGTAATCTGTCAGTCCGTCAGTATCCGAGTTTTATTAAGCAGATATTATGTCTCTGTGAGATATTGCAACAATTCTAGTCAATATCATAAGCAATTATCATAAGCAGCAAATAATTAACCTTTGCTGATTTGTCTTCCTTTCGCACAGCAAAAGAGTAACGTATCGAATTATCGACGCAATTTTTGATATAATGATTATAGGTTGAAAATTTACTTTTATAATAATATATTAAATTGTATAAGGAATAACATTTTTAAATGTGGCTATATCTTAAGTTATTTTTTCCTTCATCTCAATAAATAAAAAAATAACGGAAGCAGCGACATTGAAACCCTTGAAGACATGACAACATTAATAAATCGTTAATCAATAAACTTCAGTTTCACAAAATAGTTTTATTGAAGTTGGCATGTTGAGCGCCTATTACATGTACCGATTGGAATCTCATCGTATTACCATTGATATTACATACCGATGAAAGACATCGCCTTGATATTTTCATTTCTCATTTCCGCGATCGACTCAATGTGGATAAGTCAAAGCTGACAAGATTCAGCAATTATTTCGTATGGTTTTCCTTAGTTTTATTTTTATTTCCTTAGTTTATCTTTAATACTAGCGTTTTGCCCTTGCTATTTGATGCATTTTGTATTCCCGAAACGACAATTTTGTTATCATAATGTTATTTGACGGCATGTTTGGCTCAGTTTATAGTTCGTGTCCCGTTGGCGGCATTTATTTGTGTTTATATTTATAATATGTATGTATTTAAAGTTATATATGTGTAGTGTATCAACTATCTGGTATCCATAACACAAGCCTCGTAGTTTACCATGGAAGTAGATGGTGCTGTGTGTTAATGTCCCAATGGCTACTTTTCGTAACACTAGGCTATATGTTTACTAAATTTTATCAAAATCCGTCCAGCCGTCTCAAAGAAAAAGAGTAACAAACATACTCACATATAAACTTTCGCTTTAATAAGTAGTGTGATGAATTTTTAAACTTAAGAAATGACATTACAATTACTTCGGTTTATATTTAGGCATAACAGTGAGCGTATATATTGTATTAAAAAGGAACAATAAACAAATTAAAAGAAAATAATAAAAGTACACATTACACTGTAGTCTAAATCTAGCCTAACCTATCGGGGTTAGTCATACGAAGTGGCACAAATCCGCAGACACTTATAACCGTACCTCAATTTAAACTCGACTTTAACAGAACAATGATAATTACACTTTCATAATTAATTGCTTTTTGACCGACTTCGAAAGGAGGAACTGAGTTCGTATGTATTTTTTGTCTGTATGTTACGCGATATCTTCGATAATTGTTCATGGTTTTTCATAATTATTTTTTAAGTAGCGGAAAAACAAAAACAAATACCTATATCCGACGGGAACCGTACATTTTTCTGGGATAAAATGTAACCTATGTGTTATTCTGATGTATAAGCTATATTATTGTAAAGTTTCATTAAAATTCATTCAGTAGTTTTTGCGTGAAAGAGTAACAAACATCCATCCATCCTCACAAACTTTTGCATTTATAATATTAGTATAGATGAATAGACTACGAGTGTATCTTAAGAGTTCCATGTAAATTTCTGAAAAGATCTAAAAATTATTATTTGATAATAATGAAACTAAGCAATTATTTGTAGTTCATTTTAAAGTCGTAACTTTTACGCTTTTATGCGTTTTATGAGACAGCGTGAATACTATTTACCCAATTACGGCGAAGCAAAAAGAGGGTTACGATTTTGACAAGTATGTATGTATGTTCATCTTTTCCCTCCTAAATTCTAAACTACTAATTGTAATTTGAAAAATGAGGTATCGTTGGAAGGGTTTTGATCGTCCGTTGGTTAATAAAACAATACATTCTAATAATAATTAGAGATTATAAGCTATAAGGCAAGTGGCATATGATCAAGGCTTTGAATATAATTATGAATATGTATTAAATACATTAAAATATATTTCGTGTAAGTTGTTTATTTAATAGACGATAAGTATTAAATAGTTTCTATATAACAATTTAAAATGAAAATATATTATTGTTTCATACCTTTTAGAGCGTGATTTTTCAGTGGTCTGGTTTTAGTTTTTGAAATCACTTTTTCAATATTAATGTGTATAAAAGTAATTTAATTCAAAAGATATGCTTATTATAGTTCTCTAGTTATTTTGCTTAAGTAAATATTTATTTATAGTACCTTTATAAAATCAATTTATGAGCATCGTAGGTGTAGAATTCTATGGTAAATGTCAATCCGCTCGGACCGAATTAGCCCATAACAATTTATTTAAATGTCACGCATGAATAGTTTGTATTTTTTATTTTCTATTTTCTAGTATAGTATCTGGCCATGGAAAATAAATAAATGTTTTTGAATTTTGAAATTAATAAATAGAAATGTAGAGAATATACATAGGATATAAGCATCAGGCGCCATCCTATCGCCATCGCTCGCGCGATGATACTGGTATCTAAAGAATGTCCTATCGAAGGTAGTGCGATCATTATTTTCTAAATAATATTTTTGAAATAATATTTCGTTATTGCGATTGTGATCTCATCACTTCACACGCGATTTCTTATCGCGCGAGCGATTTTTTCGCACGGTGAAATCGCATCGCATCAACGCGTGAGCGATGACAATAGGACGGCGCCTAAAGGGTTCTTGTCGATCAAGTGCATCTATTACTGAAGGTCGGCAGTCATCGTCCTAAATTCTCATTTGTTCAGGGCTAGCCTGAATAGACCTTCGATCCTATTGATCCCGATCCATTGTCGGATATTGCAGAACCAGGACATCTTTCTGTCAACACTTCTCTTAAACGCAAGTTTGCCTAGATCATAATAGTCTAAAGCAGTTGGTATCGTTCATGCCTTACCAAATCTAGGCACGCAAAGACGTATGAGCTTATTTCGTTTTGTCAACTTATTTGGAGAATGCGGCGGATACGCCGACATTTCAAAGGACTCTAGTTTTTAACGGAGATCTTCTTTCATGGTCTAAAATTCACAGCCGTAAAGCATGACGGGTCAAATATAGCGTGCAGGAGTCTTGTACTTAGCGAACTACCATAGTCAGCCTCCTCAAGGCTGGTCCCACTTAAATTTCAAAGTAAAACTCTCTAATAAATAGGGAAAATAAATACTTTTAACTGATTATGTTCATGTACTTTTTTTTAGTTAAAAAGCAATTAAGTATTTCGCCAAAATAATCAGCATTACGATTTCGTAGTGAAACTCGGCTAATGTTCTTGCCACCATAACGCGTGGACGTGATGTGTATATGAATAATAATAATTAAGTATACCTACTGTTGATAAATCAAAGTGTTGATAACTGCATAATAGTAGCTAGCAACTCACTTACTCATTTATAATATTTAGTTACAGGTTACAAGAGAACATACATACATACATATGTAGGTAATATCTAACACGAGCGTAATCATGCTATTTATGTACCTGGCATGTCTAAATCAAGACCATTATTATATTTAAGTACATACAATCCTTAGTGATGTAGACTCTATTATTAGAGGTTCGAGACTCTAGGGCATTGAATAACGTATTTTGAATAATAATATTTCTTTATTTATTTATAAGAAAAATAATGTGTTTACAACATGTTATATTCATTTTGTGTAGGAGTTAGCAAGTTTGACTTCTCCATTTGATAAATGATAGTAGCGATCGTACAGACCGACAGACGTGCGTGAAGTTATTTAAACTAAGTGATGTTAACATATTATCTTAGTATTTCCACAAGGGCTTACTTACCCTTGTCGAAATACTAAGATAATATGTGTACCTATGTGGACCCTTAGGTCTATATATGCACGTTAAATTTTAACGTGCTGTCGATGTGCGTTGAGAAATCGTCGTTGCGCGCTTTTACGTACGTTTGTCAACACGAACAAAAATAATTTGCATTTTTTTTAGTTTATCAGCGTACGATGCGCGCGTCGTTGCCGCGTTTATGAAATGTGGCGTGGACAGGCCTTAGTGATGTGTTAAATGTAGGTATGTACATGTATGTTGTATTTTCTAATTATTTGTAAATAAATAAGATATTACATTCAATGACTCACTGTGTGTGACTGTACTTGGAGATCTGGAAACACATAAAGCCCTACCTGCCGAATGATCCTGCCGTATACGATGTACGAACTCGTTACAACTGCTTTTCATATTTGGAACCATTGCACTAATGCTTACGAAATTAAACACTGTATTGTGAGATTTGTGAATGAATCTCATTTTATTTTAACTCTTTCATCCGAATATTTCACTAATAGTTGAATTGTACGCTGCGAGTAGATACCTATAGAATTCAGCTATTCAAACTTGAAATTCAATTGAAATTCATTTCGAGACTTTCTTATGAATTGTACGGTATAAAAAAGTAGATTTAATTGACTTCTTTGGTATATATATGATAATGATAAGTTTTTATCTTGAAAATGGTAAATAGACATTTAATAGGGTCAGGTGTACACATCTGTCTGTCAGATTAAGTATTAAATAATTTTTTCATTGAAACAATTTAAATATAAAAGTTATAATTATAAATAAAGTGACATTCTGTCATAAAATTACGTATATTATTCTAATACTGTTACCAAAAGCATTATTTTGAAAAGAGCAACTGATGAGTTTCTACCGGCTCTTCTCAGCAAAATACCTTTCGAGCTAATGTTAGCTTCTTCACGGGTTTACTATACTGAGATGTAGTTTAATTGTAACTGTAATATTAATTACTTACTAACGTCTAGTGCTTTTTTATATTTGCTTATATGTTTGTATTATATTTATATAAAGTATCTTTGGAAATTGAACATTTTAAAGCGTTTTAGGTCTATCAGAGTTTCTATTGTTATTAGTATAATTTAGATTTCAGACGATCGTGAAATAGATTTCAGCTCGTTTAGCGCTTATCTTATTACCAATAGACAATACCCAGGCTTTTATAGTGAACTAGTGACTGACTTCGTCCTTACTTACGTTTTACTGTTTAGATTTCTCAGAGATGAGATATTTTCCCCCCGTAAAAAATATACTATATGTTAACCCGGATAACCAGCTATCATTATACCAAATATCATCAAAATCTTTCCTGTGGATTTTCCGTCATGCGGTAACAGACAGATAGACAGACAAGGCAATCAGTCTGCGACTCATCCTCGCTCCGCTCGGGTTCGTCGCTAGTTACGTTTTAACGTTTAGTAAAAATTTCTCAGAGATGAGATATTTTCCCGCAGTAAAAAGTATCTTATATGTTGATGGCCGGACCTGCTATCGTCATACCAAATTTCATTAAAATCTGTTAATGGTTTTCTCGTAATATGTTCCCAGACAGACAGACAGACAAAAATTCTAAAAACTATAGATTTGGCCTCTTCATTGATAATTATGACTATTTCAATAAGATTTTCCAAAAAATATTGAATGTACAGATTCGACTCAGTTTTATGAAATTTATCAAGAGTAACGCTGTGATTTTTTTGGTTATTTTTTCTAATGATACACTCAATGACTTTCTGTGCTTGATTTTAATTTTATGCTGAGCTATCAGAGATCTATTGGACATATTATATACTTCCATACTTATATACCATAATTTAATTTTGTTGTCTAATTTTGTTTAGGTATGTAGTGTGTACTATGCGTTATATAGATGAATTAGTTGTTAATTGTATACTGTATAGTGTAACCTGTATAGTGCATAGTGTTATTTACAAATGGAATATTTCTCTACTAAAAAGGGCAACATTAGCTAATGATAATTACTCATCACCATGAATCACTTGTTACCTCAAGTAATTGGCAGTAGTTCAACCATGTGATTGTAATTCAGTTCTAAAACTGGCTAACTCTGACACTATTCTGTTGGTAAAAGTGACGGCTAAGCAATTGTGCGACCATTAAAGTATGTAAATACAACATTGATATATTCTATAAGGATTAGGCGACCGAGGCTATGGTCGCAGTGACTATTTTCTGATGGTCGCGGCTTCAGAATGATCTTACACTTCGTGGTGTGTATAACTTAGTGTAAATATGTATGTAGATATACGATGGTGAACGTGGTCATGGTCACGTAGTGCGCGGACGGTGCGCTATAAAGTTGAGATTTGTGAATTAAAGGATTTTGCAGATAAAACGAACATTGTTTTTTTTTTATATGACATTCAGTGACAAACGAGCAGACAGGCCACCTGATGGAAAGCAGTACCTGTCGCCCATAACACCTACGGTTCATGCACTTAGGTTTTAAGTAACAAAAATGCAGAACCACAGGTGCGTTGTCACTGTGAAGACTAAGATGATATGCCTCTTGCCTGTAATTGCGCTGGCTACCTTATCCTTCATACCGGAACACAACAATGCAATCATTGTTGCTTGGCGGCAGAAATAGATAAGGCAAAAATATTTAACAATGAACCGAATCCAAAACTAATTTGGTGATTATTAACTAATTTGGTAAAAAAAATGCTGTTAAAAAAGACTAGAAAAACAGAATGAATTTTAAGTTTTAGATAACCATATACTGGTATAAAATGTTAAAAGTCATTAAAAGTGTTCTTTCATTGCGGTAACACTTATAATTACAAAAAAAAAAGTGGAATTGACAGCCATTTAGGCGCAAAGTCATAGCTACTTTCTTAGCAGGATGTAGTAAAAAATTAAAAATTGAGACACTACAGAATGTTATATCTATTACAAGGTATGTACTCAACATTATTTACAAGGAAAACTTTTTTTAATTCATAAATTTCATATTTTTCTTCTAAAGAGGATTTCCAGATTTTAGGCATAATAATTTGTGGGACAGAGTAACTTTATAGTATAGTTTATGATAGAAGACGTATGCCAGAGCATTGAAAATATGCGAAACAACATCGCGTTTCATTACTCTGTAAATTATATGAATAACTGATTATTAGTGTCATATACTTGTAACGTTGCACCTAAATTTCTGGTACCATAACTTCAGTGTCATTTATTTATTCATGAACATTTTACTCAGTGTGAACTAAATAAAATGTTCAAAAAGATAGTAACTTTATATTACATAAATGAGTCAAAAAAAAGTAAAGTAGGTTTTTAAAATTTTTAAATATAATGTTTTTTGTTTACAATAATATCTATCTGATGTTGATTCTTGAATACTTAATGAACTTTAATTAAATAATGTAAGCAATAAGTAAATATTTCCTTACCTCATCACAAGCATGACACCTTGGCTTCAAGCGCTCGCCATAGTGTCGTACACAGTAGAGGCGCCCATCCAAAGCGCAATACGCGAGTTCCACAAGTAGCTCGTCGCATTCCGAGCATGTAAAGCATGCTGGATGAAAGAATGCCTGTGGATTAAATTCAAATTCACTTTTGTACGCCATCTATCGACTAGTAGCGGAACTTTTAATACAGTTTATGTTAGTTATCTGTAGTGTGTCTGTTTCAAAACTTCACGATAGATGGCGTTAATTGAATTTAAAATAAAATGAAAATCATTTACTTTACCTCTTCACTGATTCGAGGGGCTTGAATAGCAATATGTCCATTGCGGATCGTCTTAGTACATCCCATGCATTCAATCGATGGGCCATGATGTTGGCATGCAAGCCCTAAAATAAATTTATATATTATGTTTAAGGTTTTATATTCACGTTCTACACCGTAAAATGTTCTGTCGAAAAAGAATTTACATTTGAGAAAATTAACTATTCAACACAAGATGGCGCCACATACCTATATCTAAAGCAATTTCGTTTCTAGCTGAAACGAAATCTTCGAACTGTTTGCGATGGGGTTCGTCTATGTTCCTGCAGTGTGCTAAGGACAAGTCTTGTTTAGGCAACTGTGCTGCCAAGGCACGAGTCCTCCAAGCCCGCCAGGCCGCGGGGCCGGTGACGCCACCTACCGCGTTTGGTGCGCGTTCTGATAGGGCTGACCAGTAGAGTTCAGTCTGTAATGGTATTATAGCAATACAAATACTTGCAAATTGAATGTGAACATTTGTGAAATAAATGCATGCAGTGATTTCAGATTTGGATGAAACTTGTTATCCGTAAAACGTTATCCTTCATAACAATTTAACCTTAATCTAATATTTACAACACTTTATATTTGTAATTAGCAAAGATGGAGTCGCTCAATAACGAAATATAAAGAAAAGAAAGAAAGCACTTTTTATGCGGGTAAAGTCGTGAACAAAATTAATGGTAGAAGTAATACATTTACAAAAAAAAAAACAGCAAATGCCTATAACAAAAAATATTTGTTGTTAGATATTTAAATTATATATGTTATAATATCATGTAATATTATTTAATTATTTATTGTATGAACATGAATGCATCATTCTGTTACGTAAAAATCGTATATTAAGCGATAAAATATGTTTTAAATTATATATTGATATCAGTATTTAGGTAAATCGGTGTAGTAATTATTACTATTACCCCATTAACTTAGTCCTTAAATTTCGTTTTATCTGTCGTGTTCGTTATCATTTCTCAGAGTTCAAGAAATATCGAAGATCTTGTAAAGTTTATTCAGTGCTATCAAATAACAAAGTGTTATAAATGTGCTAACAATCTTCATAATACTATCATATTCTCTTTAAATGACTATAACTTTTAAAACTTCAAGTTTTTAAATATTTAATAAATTTTAAGACAGGCCAAAAATTTGTTTTTTTTTAGAAGGTATTGTGGCATATCTATCTTTTTTTTTAATCTAAAACTAAACTAGGAGTTAAATGATCTCGTTCCGTACTTCACAAATTAAAGAGGCTTTGATTTTTTTTATATAATGAAGATTGATGGATTGAGCTTTGTTTAGAGTGCACTCTTGTATTATAATACCTAATATTACTATAAAATATTTGAAAATGAGACTTTAAAACGTACTCAGATGATTCGACGACATCTAGATATGAGAGATGAATGAATGATCGAAAATATATGAAAAACGGTCGAATAAAAGGTGAATGGAAACCGATAAAGGGTCCTCGACGGTCTTTTGAAGACCTAGTATTTACTGTTTGTGAACAAACAACTCAGGTCTGTCTGGGGACACTCCGATGAGCGGGTATAAAAAGAACAACAAAGAAAATTGAAAGTCTTGGGTTTGAACCCTGTGGGCCGGTTGGGACAAATGCAGTAATTGGGTTTTCCGGTCGACAATCATGTATCTGTAACAATTCGGATTTAGAGAATGATGTGCCTTGAAGAAACGCGTGAACCGGCCAAGTAGAATGATTGTTCCACCTGACCTAGGAAGTTGTATAGCCTCCCCAGCGTGCGTTCACCTTATCGTGGGGAAAAGGGGGGGGGGGGCATAGTACTGCCCGGCAATGCAACCGGGCGCGAAGCTAAAAAGCGCCCCGGGAGGCGGCCCACCTCGGTGGGCGGTGTGCTATGCGGGTTGCTCCTGGTACTTCTCTAATAGCAGAGTAGACCGTGGAATAACCCTATGGTTGTTGTGGTGTACTTCGGCAGATCTCCCGTCGGGGCCCCATTAAGACGGGGAAGGTTCCGTTGGGTTTTAGTGGGTAGTATTGGTATTGCCGGTGAGACCCATACTTCGTGCTTAAATGCATTTCCCAACGTTAAAAAAAAGGGAGTTATATACAGTGGCCGCGTTTATCAGCTAATATATTTCCTGCGCAAATAGTTTCTCACTTACATAGATAGGCCTCCGTAACCGGAATCGGTCAGGAGAACATTATTCATATGTGTGAACTTAAAATTTGGATATAAGAAATATTTCTAAATCACCTGTTTAGCAGTAAGTCCAGGAGGACTGTTATCATAGGAGTGGTGCGTGCGTGTGTCGCGGGTGTCACGCAGGCCAAGCCGGTCGCGCACTGACCCGAGCTCCTCGTGGTACACCGAGTGCTGCAGGCGGTCACAACCACACGATTTGCAGGTTTTCCTGTAAAGGATAAATTTTTTTTACAATATTTTCACTAAAGTAACTTGTTTCGCTCGGGTGCACTCCTAGAAGCCTAACACTTGCCCAAGTCTATTCGTGTATTAAATTTCTTCTAAATTTGTCCAGCCGTTTCAGTGTGAAACAGTGTGTTTGTTACACAAACATACACACATACAAAATTTTGCACTTATAATAATAATCCGACATGGAAATTTTTTCTAGTTGTTTCTAAAGGAGTGCCTATAGTAATTGTTTTAAACGGTAGGTATATTGTGTAATATTGTTTGTACGTACCTAATATCACGCATAATATTTATGTACATGTATAAAAACATACATTTTCCTCAACATTAACCGAAGTTGACATCATTATTTAGAAACTATTAACTTTATTATTATTAACAGACTTCATAAATGCACACCTAAAAAAGGTAAGTAGTAAGAAAAATTATAATCGTAATTCGTAAACGTTTAAAGTAAAAACGATGTGGTTAATTTTTTTTATCATAGTATCGCTACCTTGGGGCTTTATTACACTGATGGTAAGTTGTCATTGTTTATGGACATTGTCGTAAATAAAGTAGTGCGTGCGTTGTCAGTCCAAAATGTTGACAGATTCCTCACGGACTAATATACTGACATTTAACCCCTCGAGGACCGCATACACGCCGGCGTGTACGATAACAATTGAATTCTCGGAAATTCGCATCGATTTCTTAGAAATTATCCTGGAGAGATTAATTAATTAATTATTTTTTTAATTAGTCCTTAGACAGTAAGCAGATGAGTTGAAGTAAGGTTTGACTTGTCAAGGAGGATCATCATTTGGAGCTCCTCTTTTATACATTAAGATATTTAATTTAAATTTAAAACATGTAAAAGTCTATTTGACAAGGTATGATTTGATTGAATCTAAACTTGAAGAATCCCGTATTGTAGGTCAGAAATAAATATTGCTCTTGATTTTTTTTTAATTGAAAAAAAATTTATTTTACAATCATAAAATATTTAAGACCACTTAATTATTCCCTTTAATTATTTAAAACTGTAAAAACAAACATAAAGTATTGACTAATGATATCTTTAACGCAATTTGTGTTTACGACGTATTTGTATAAATCGAGTGCACATTAATCCTTCTAAATAAGTTTTATTTAAGTAACCCTTTTCAAATTAGCAAATATGCAAGTACCTACATAATACGTTTTTTCATCTCCTTTACCATTCCGTTTGTCTATAAAAAGTTTAAAACATTAGAATTTTTGTACCTACACAATCGAGTATTAATTTTACACTATAATAAAGAAGTGAAACTTTTTGTTTAATAATATTCTTTATTGTGCTTAGAACAATCTAAACAATGTACATATATAATGTACATATATAATAAAATTCTAACTGAGCCGAATCTGTACATTAAATATTTTTGGAAAATCTTATTGAAATAGACGTTATTATGAATACAGAGGCCGAATCTATACTTTTTAGAATTTTTGTCTTTCTGTCTGTAACCTCATCATGAAAAAACCACTGGACAGGTTTTTATGAAATTTGGTATAATTATAGCAGGCTATCCGGGTCAACATATACGATAGTATTTACTGCGGGAAAATATCTCATCTCTAAACTAAAAGTTAAAACGTAACGAACCAGAGCGGAGCGAGGGTGAGTCGCTAGCCATAAATAAAATGACAATAGATGATGAGGACAAATATAGACTTATGTATATATCTCTATAAGACTACATAGTGCACAAGTGTACGCGCAGACACAAGTGCACTCTCTATTCCTGTCACTCTCATACTCCAGTGGGACGACTACTCGACACGACCGGTGAGAGTTAAGGCGCAGGACCGACGGCTTTACGTGCTCTCCGAGGCACGGGGGTGAAACACCGCCAACTTCCCAACTCCGGGCTGTTACTGAGGCTTACTATACAGAAAGACTCAATAACTAAACTTGGCCCGACCCGGGACACGAACCCAGGACCTCAGGATGTGCAGCCGTACATGCTAGCCACTACACCAAGCACTATAATATCTCCTGCGCAGTTGGCTAGTCTCAATGAGATTGGCCGCCGTGGCCGGAATCGGTCAGGAGACCATCATAAGACTACATAGATGAAATGTATGTGTATATAAAATGCTTAAGTGAAGTATAATAATTTATCCATAGAACGTAGAACGTAGAACCGCATCAGACAAAATAGCGAAAATATCAAAATATGTAGTATATTCCATTCTCAAGCCGTCTCCGAGAACAGATGAACGTACATAATATGCAAGTATATAAAAAAGTACATACAGATAAATATTTCAAAATATCCTTTTTTGAAGTCACTTAGTGACTTAAATATACAGAAAAAGCATTTCTCATTATCATTTAAGTCTTTGAGAATCATGTGTACAAACTGACAAACTATCAAAGAGTTTTTTATTTTAATGAGTTCAGAATGAAACAGCTACAATAAAATAATCTAAAGATATTTAAATCATATTAAAGTTTTTCATTCATTTTTCATATCATTGATAAAGACAAAAACAGTATATTTGATCGCGTTCTTCACACTCAATTACTCGTAACCCGGCAAAAAGTATCGACGCATATATTGAAATGCTAACAATCCGCGACAATCGTCTGCCATGATTGAATGAACACTGATAAAGTGATTCTTTGTACGTCCAGATGTGTCGAGTTAAAAATAAAATAATTATACCAATTGTATCGTTTCTCTAAGAAAAAAAATTCGTTTACTAGCGCCATTCCGTTGCTTTGCTCGAGTCCGTTTCTACGAGTAGGTTCCTTGTGTATTTTATAATGTTATGAGTATAAAGAAAGCAGTGGTAGCCCAGTGGAAACGCGCTCGCTCGGGAAACCGAGTGAAACGGGTTCAAATCCCGGGTCTCGCACCTCTGATATTCTCATGTGCGAATCATTTCCAACATGATTACCACTTGTGAAGAAGAAAATTGTGAGGTCAGTTGTGCAGGTTGCATGTCTGAGAGAACCTAGCAAATTTTCGAAAGACATCATCAAAAATCATCTATTTGCATATTCTATTACTAATAATATGCCTATGTATTACTAATTCAGTCATCCAAAAGCATCCAGCCAGACGTTTTAGCGTCAAGGCGTAATAAAACCTTTTTGCATTTATAATCGTAGTGTTAAGTTTTAACAAAGTACTTATATGTAGTAGTAGTGTGTACCTGTTTACAGGTATATAAACACGACTTTTTACCTAAAAAATATAAAAAAATAATAAGGCTATTTATTTTATTTAAGAATTTATCTATGATGGAGTGTGTGCTATTTCAATTTTCAGCCAAACCAACCATACGCGGTGTAATAAATTGTATGGAAATTTTTAACTTTGATGTGGAGAGGAAGTGCCTCACAGGAAACTCGACATATAAACAATGATAATTCTAACGTTCCTTAGTTACAATACTAACATTCAATTTTTTATCAAACGGCTAACGGTTACATTATAAATAATATTTAAATAATTATAATTACAACTTTTTTTAATATTCTAATTAAATATTGTATTATTAACATTCATTTTGTTTTAGAACTGAAACAGATCAACTATTTTTTCAGTAAAATTTTGCAATATACATTATAGTATGCATGAGATTCAAGAGCTGAAGCGGGCCAAAGAATAGCATGTCTTACTCTCTATCGCTATCACACACAAAGCACATTGAACGAATCCATTTTTAGAAATATGAAAAATATATACTAGTATTTGTTTGCGGTTCGACCCGCGTGATATGTACGTCGAAAAGACGTAACCTATGTGTTAATCTAGGACATGAAATATTAATATTCTGAATGTCACTCAAATCCATAGAGCTGTAAGAGTGAACAAGTTTACAAATATACACTCATTCATTCACTCGTAATCTTATATATTTGAAATAATAGATATATGTATATAAATTAAGCGAATGAGAGAGAGCGACGAGAACGCTGTTTAAAGAAAAAAATAATCTGTGATAACGTTATTTTGACAGCTAATAAAAATGACGCCCGCCTTTTTTGTTAATTATTAATTATTATTTGAAGGTTATTATAAATAATACACAAGAATATATTATGCTAAAGTGAAATAACTACATACCTCTAGTTATTCCGGTAGTAGATATAGTTTGTTAGTGTATACACTACATACACAGTGAAATTAAAAAGATTTTAAAACAAAGAAGGTAGATTGTGTTCTTTAGTGCGGCATTACTTCAAGTAGTACCATGGGAGCAACTTGAGAAAATTGCAGAGGGGTTCAAAATGATGGAGATCTGCATAATGAGTATAAACAACATATTTTTTTTGCTTACAAAAAGAGACTTTTTGTATAAGAGCACCGAATGCAGAGATCTACTGCACCTAGAAAAAGTATAATTTTTTTATCAGGCTTTAATAATAGATAGGTTATCATAATGGATTTACGAATGCTTTACGCGTGTGATGAAAGTATACTACGTAAGTCATATATCCTAACATTTAACTGTATTTTATTCTACGCCAATTCCCAAAAGATAATGTTTCTAATAAAATATATATCTATTACGTAGATATCTGCTATAACAAAGCCTGCATATAATTTATTTATCTAGCAATGATATAAGAAATCAATTTAATTATTATTTATTAATATTGGTACGAATATATTTCCAATAAGTTACTATTTCAACACAACGTGTACATAATAACAGTTCCATATGGGAGTTCCACAAGGATCTGTTCTCAATCCTTTTTTGTTCTTAATATATAAATGACGATTAACTCTATTTCAATCAAATTTACAATTCAAGTGTTTATATAAGTCTAAGTAAATAAATTTTAATTTTATTTCTAAAAAGTGGCATAGAATTATATACGGTAAATTAATTTGCATTTTCATTAGCCCTTCTTAATTCTTATTTTATCTATTAGTTTGTCGCCTCGACGCCTTTGCGTCTCAATTAACGAATCCTGCACGCACATCGCTAAGGCATGAAGAGAAATATTAGTATACTTTAGACACTATATATATATATATATATATATTGATAGTAGAAGCGCAGAATATATTAAATTAATACTTTATATGATAATATACTCATATTTCTAAGTTTTCTTAGTGCAGGGTGCAGTTCGCCAGAATAAAGCAAAGATGAGTCGCTGTGAAGTATCTTATGAAGATGTTTATAGTGAAATTTGTTTAATGATCTCACGATTTGATTATATTTTATATCATAAATTCATCGAGGCAATGATGTACGTGTGCAAATGCAAATGTTATAAATTATTTTTTAGTATTACATGACTTCTAAAAGTATTCCTCTAAACATTTCGATTGTACAACCAGCTCGTAAAGATTAAATGATTTAGATTTTAGTGCAACGAATTTAGCATTTGGCTTTAGAAAAATTAAATTAGTTTGATTATTTATTACAGCAATTTCCTGTTAAACGAAAAGATATATGATGAAGGTCTATATTTATACTGAACTATTAATTTTGACTAAATATAATTTGACGATTTCATGGAGTCATTTGTGAATGAATCTATATCTACTAATATTATAAAAAGGAATGATTTGTTTGTTTGTTTCTTTGTACCGAATAGGCTCCGAAACTACTGAACCGATTTAGATGAAATTTGATAAAAAGATAATTTAGGACCCTGGGAAGGACATAAGATAGATTTTTATCCCGAAAATCATCCCTTAAGAGGGTGAAAATGGGGATAAAAGTTTGTATGGGGAAGCAACATAGGGACGAAACCGATCGAAGCGAGGGTGAGTCGCTAGTTCTGTATATTAATAATGTGAATCTATTATATATAGAAAAATGTGGAATTTATTAAAAAACAACCATATTATATAAATAGAAGCGATACTTATATTATGCTTGGTATACTTTTTTATCGACAATTTTTTTAGCAACTGGAATGATAATGTATGTAGCTTCCTATTAATAATTTTATGGTATCGGATCAGTTCCGGAAATTACATCCTACATTTAAGTTTGCTAACTACCATTTCATACATAATACATATGTATAAGCGTATAATAAAAACTTAAGTACAGATATTTGTATATTTTGTCCTTCCTTAATGCTGAAATAAATAGAGTATGGTTTATGAGCTTGAAATTTATTATATATAAGGTATTTTTTGTTTCGATACAACAGATATTCCTAATCTCATCAGCATATTGCAAATATCTAATAATAATTACTTGTGAAGTTTGGACCTTGTTCAATTTTAACTATCAAATAGATTTAAATAAAACTAACTTTTCAGATTTTTCTTTTTCCTCTCGTCTCGGTTTCTCCCGTGACCATGATTGCTGTAAGCATTCGAAACGTCGAGATCCAAAAATCAAAATAAATCCGCGAAAAAAACCAAAACGATAGTTTTATTTAAAATGTCAGATATTCACGTAAATCTAAGAAAGTATTAATCAAATAATTTATTAAGTATTGAAATAAGTCGACATTCTTAATGATTATAAGAATATATATATATATATATATATATATATATATATATATATATATATATATATATATATATATATATATAGTCATGTTAGAACGTAGTGGCATATAGAATGGTAGAAGTAACTAGGTAATATATTATAACACTAGTTTTTATCCTCAACTCCGCTCACGTTAAACCTATGTTGGTAAAAAGTTTATAGACTTAGTATATAAACAATCTTCATTGAAACCTTTTGAGCTGGTACAGCTCGAAGAAAGTCACAATGTCATATCTATTACAATGACCATATAAAACTATTTATGGCTTGAGGCACATATACTATGGCTATTTTTAGTTTCTCTTATTATTATATCATTCATTTACGCTCCATAGGATGCTAGCCAATTCAGAGTATGAACTTCTGTAGGAGTGCATATGATGCAATACGTATTTTCATCATTCATGCATGTGCAATGTGCATGTGTAAAGGATACTTGACATTAATTATGTTATATAACATTTTATATCTTAAAAAATGACTCAAATGTTAATTAAAATATAAAAAAAAAGCACTTTTGCATTTTTAAAAAGTTACAAAACACTTATTATGTATGTACTTCGTACCTTATACGTAAAAATACATATCTAAGAAACTATTAAGCTTTTAAGCTTGTTCTTACCTTAAACTGCAAATTGCTGAAATAAAACCTTTCATCTCAATCTCTACATATGTATATGTTGAAATTTCTAACAACTAAAAAAGGGCTCAGCCAAAATAAGCACAACGAATCAATCTTTATAGATCTATTTTATCTTTCTTTTATATGAAATTAAATTATTAGAAAAACCTCTATAACTTTTACATAAAATTTTATTATTTATAAGAGTTATTTAATAATATCCGACTTTAGATTTTATTATACTACTATATAATACTGAATAATAATCATAGGTTAAAACAGTGTACGCGAATATTTTTCACAAACAATTTCGCAGACATTTACTAGTCTTTATTTACAGCTTACCTGGCTTATGTCCGATAATAACGTCATCCTGACGAGATTAAGTGACTCATACGCTATACAAATAGGATAGCCGAGCGTTGCTGGCATAAATCAGTCAGAGCTATCCGATTTTGATTACATTTTATTAATTAGACGAATGATTTGTGAACTGTTGATTATTATTTACATTTTCGCTTCAGATCTCCTAGAGAAATATTACGGTGCAAATAAAATAATTATGTTTATTTCTTTTACTCTTGCGTAAAATCTGATAAACTCATAATAAAATGGATATAGAATATATGCGGCCTATTATGGTAATATAAATATAAATATGTATAAATAAATATGTTGGAACATTAACACAGCACCATTTAGTTCCATGGTAAGCGACAAGGCTTGTGTTATGGATAGACAACCAGATAGTTGATACACTACACATATATAACTTTAAATACATACATATTTTATAATAACACCCATGACTGGAATACAAACATTTCTGATCATCACAGAAACGAATGCCCCCAGCGGGACTCGAACCCGCGACCGCTGGCACAGCGAGTAGGGTCACTACAAACTGAGCCAAACGTGTCGTAATGGATATGGCATGTAAAAGAAAGTATTGGCTGTTCTTATTTGACGTAGATGTACAATTATTATTGTACAAACTTGGTCTCTTTCAATAACATGTTTTTAAAAGGGCCTCAATAATATTTAAATAGGGATAAAACATATTTTTATAATTACACCCCTTCTAACAAGGGCTTCTCTTGACGTTTCTGCCCTTGCACTTATATGACTTACTTATTCAGAGCATGCAGTCATTATGGGTTAACCCATAATAATGTTTTTCATCGATAGAAATTAGCTGTAATATAATATCATATGTAAACTTTTAATGTATTTGTCAGTTTAGTTTATGTTATATATTTTCTTTTCTTGTAAATAAATATACCGCGTTAAAAGTGACAAATATATTATATTGAACATAAATAATAATTTTTACGAGCTCAAACTTGAACATAAAATATTCTTTCGTATTTAGAATGTAGTCAATAATTTTTAGATTTTTTAAAAGCCTTCAAACTTGACATATTTCAAAGTGAAGTTTTTGTTTAGGTCGAGGGCCAAGTTAACATATAGTTTGAGGCAAAGCGTACACCGATACGAAACAGGAATAGTGATGTGTGATTGAATAATGTCCTCTCTACCGGTTTCGGTTAAGATGGCACTCTCACTTACTCTAGTCAACTGCGCGAGATAAATTGGGATAAGTGCACTTTGTTTCATATTCCGGTGGGCTGACAATTCAACACGACCGGTGATATAAGGCGAGATATAAGGCGTAGTATCGATGGTTTTACGTGCTTTTCTAAGGCATGAGGGTATAACACCGCTAACCTCCCAACTCTGGGCTACTATAAATATTTCCTGACAGAAAACCTTGAAACCAGGAAGGATCTCATGATCTGCAGTTATACAGAGGATAGTGCCTAGAACCACCAGACAGTCAAAGGCATTCAGTATATGAATAAAATTGAATAATCTAATATATATAAATATCTCGTGTCACGGTGTTTGTGGTCGCACTCTTCCGAAACGGCCCGACCGATTTTAATGTTTTTCTTTTTTATGTAGTTTTTTTTGTAGATAGAACGCGGGCGAAGCCGAGGGTTTTGCTCGTAATATATATAATTTTATTGGTATGTACATCAAGATAAAAGAAAAGTAGCACATTTCATTCTCTGGCCGAAAAACGGACGAACTAAAATAAAAATTATATTAATAGGAATATGTGAATAAAGCTTACATAAAACTATAAAAGTAAATCTAATATAACACAATCCGTTACATAAAACAGGAACCGATTTTATTTCAAGATAGATTACTGTAAACTAGTATTGGAGATAAAAGTTTGGCCGAGTCGTAAAATCTTAAATAAGAATTCATTCATAAAATTAATGCAAAGCTGTAAACAGTTCTATTTTTGAGTTAAAGTGGTAGATATTTTCGTTACAGGTGGAAACTGGCAAACCATCTACACATTTTTGATGTATGTATGTGTATGTATGTAATAGAAAAAATATGACATTGATGGTTGTTTTTTTTTCACAAGGTAAATACAATAGGCGAAAAGAACTCTCAAATCTATCTAAGCTCAAAACCAACTTTAGAAATTTTAAAAAAGGTTTGATATTTTTAAGAAAAACAATTTTTTCTGCTGATACTAAAAGATAAAAAAATAAGTCAAAATTTTTAATTTAGCAGTTTATGTTTTATTGGTTAGGAACGTCGTATCTTATCTTTTATGTGATAATGTAAATATAAACATAACTATAATGAATATTTCATTGCAATGAATGTTTCGATGACTCACAAGGGTGTAATGATTGCACAGGAAATAAGAATCTAGTGTAGATAATATTATATGTAACTAGCGACTCACCCTCGCTTTGCTTCGGTTCGTCCCTAGGCAAAAACAAATCTATCCCACGGGAACCGTACATTTTCCCAGGATGATATATAGCCTATAGCCTTCCTCAGTTAACGGGCTATCTAATGCAAAAAGAATTTTTCAAATCGAATTAGTAGTTCCCGAGATTAGCGCGTTCAACCAACCAAACAAACAAACAAAGAAACAAATAAACAAACTCTTCAGCTTTATAATATTAGTATGGATTTGAAGAATAATTTCATATGCCGCTATAAATTTTAAAGTACTATTTAATTTTGCATAATAGATATACGTATAAATCAAAGCACGTAAAGTTTGCACAAGACAAGTGATACGATCTAATAAACTAAAGTGCGCCGCTCCCTGCGCCCACCTTAACCCTATCACGTAAATTCTATGAATTGCTTTTATAAGTTTATAGGTCTTGTAGAATATACCTACTGACGTCCTTACATGTTATACCAAGATTTTTTTAAAGATATAGATTCGGTCAATAATTTTTTTTCTATGAAACAAATTCATTCCAAAATATTTTTCATGCCGAAAGGATATTATTTTAAAATATTAACATTATTGTTATTCACTCAAAACTATATAATAGAAGTGTTATTTTTATGTAGAAGGTTTTTTAGAGCGGAACTTCTAGATCTCCTATTGTTCACCCAGTACCTAGGTCTTATCCTATATAAGACTAGCGACTCACCCTCGCTTCGCTCGGGTTCGTCCCTAGGTTGATTCCCCATACAAAATTTCCTCCCCATTTTCACTCCCTTTAGGAATGATTTCTGCGATAAAAACTATCCTATATCCTTCCCGGGGTCTCAAATTATCTTCTTACCAAATTTCATCCTAATCGGTTCAGTAGTTTCGGAGCCAATTCGGTGCAAACAAACAAACAATCAAATCCTTCCTTTTTATAATATTAGCATAGATAATATAAGAGTAATTTTATAGTAAATACAGAAACCATGTTGCATAAGAATAAAGCGCCCCTACTATTGATAGGTGCATAAAACTTAAACATCAGTGCAGATAATAGTCTATTAAAACAATCTGTTCGGTCGTTAAATAAAGGACCTTGCAACTATGTATCTATTAAAACAAACTGTAAAAGTATTTTCATTTTTAATTAAAAATTTCTAACGCTGAACTCATTCTGGAAAACTGAAATTCTTAAGTTCAACTCTAATAATGTCATCATTAATTAACCTTAATAAATATGTACGGCAATAAATTAACTTAAAATATTACTTTATATGTTCGTTAACTTTAAGTATAAACGTAACCGCGATTCATAAAATACGGTTGTAAAAATTTAATTTACAATAAACCTGCAAATACAAAAAATGTGAGTAACGATTTACATAAAATTATCATAAAAATTTTAGGTGCTCTAAAGCGTATTTATCCTGTTTATAATTGACGACAGCTGTAGCATGGCTTGTACTCTGTGTATTCTCAACAGATACTACGGTGGATATAGCGGGTTCGATAGCAACACGATATCTATATAATTATTGTAAATTAATAATGTATTGTATTAAGCCATTTTTAACGTCCCACTGCTGAGCGCGGGACTCCCTTCAATACAAAAGGGGATCAGGCCATAGTTCACCACGCTGGCCAATTGCGGGTTGGCGGACTGCACATGTCTCTCAAATACTTGCTAGGTTCTCTCAGACATGCAGGTTTCCTCACGATGTTTTCCTTCATCGTAAGGCAAGTGGTAATCATGTTAGAAATGATTCGCACATGAAAATATCAGGTCCGAGACCGGGGATTTGAACACGCTGCATTCGGTTTTCCAAGCGAGCGCGTTACCACTGGGGTACCACTGCCTGCCTGCTTTTGTCATTAGTAATCTTTTAGTAATATCAACATCAAAAAAAATGTTTACGTATTTTTTATACATAATTTTGGACCGGGTGAAACGGGACATGTAACTTTGTACTATACATTATATAAATAAACGCAATATACAGATGTTCGAAAAATGCATCTCTTGGATCTGACACCATGTAGGTAGGAACGTACCTACAATGCTTAATTCCGCGTAAAGTGGAAATTGTAGTGTTCCGTCATTACATTTTAATATTTGTAATAAAGATATTGCAGGCGAATATAGTATATTTTCATTTTTTTTTCTACAAAAACCATATATTTTATGTTATATTTATATTTTTGTAACTTTTTGTACGGTTATGTTGAAACAGATCTACTAAAACTAAAACTCATGTCTTAGGACTTGACTATTGCTTGACTTAACTATTTGACTTCGATATAGGGTTAACCATAAGGCACTGATGTAATATCAGTGTTCCAGCCAATGATTTTTAATAAAACTATGTTTTAGAAATGAAGATGAAATCGTGTATTATAAAATAGATAACATGCAATTGCATTTCTAGATCTTACATGTAAAATCACATGATTCTTAATGCCCATAGTATAATAGGCTCAATTGGTATGCGGTGACTGCGCCGGCGCCACCAGAGGGTTCAACGACTTATGTACGTGCTTACTGATCATTTCTCTTAATCCTCGTCAACGATTGCTATACATATATATATGTATATTATCATATATCAAAAAAAGTACACAGGAATTTATTATTTAAGATATAACCATAGAGATCAAAATCGTATAAACATCTATGGAATCTATTCTATACATGCCGGTTATCCTGCATAATCTTAGAAGAGTGTAATTGATTGAATTAATTTGCATTACAAGATCTTCGTACACGATATTTATGAATAACATCGTGATTAAAATCTGCATTTATATGGAAGTTAATTTGTATTGATCACATCATTATATTATCCTGATTCTTTGAGATTATGTGTAGTGAGAAAGGCAGCGATAGCCCAGTGGTAACGCGCTCGCTTGGGAAACCGAGTGAAGCGGGTTCAAACCCCGGAACTCGCAACTTTGATGTCATCAGAGGCGGATCATTTGCAACATGATTACGACTTGCCTTACGGTGAAGAAAAACATTGTGAGGAAACCTGCATATCTGAGAGAACCTAGCAAGTTTTCGAAAGACGTGCGAAGTCCGCCAACCCGCACTTGCCAAGCGTGGTGGACTATGGCCTGATCCCCCTCGTATTGAAGGGAGGCCCGTTCCCAGCAGTGGGGCGTTCAAAAGGGTTGAAAACAATCATTAGTAGTTATTACTAGTATTTGTCCAATGGTCGAAATTCCAAAAATACTTCTACTACATAATAAACAGAGGAGATTAAGGTACTGAAGGTTTTTGCCATTTTATAGATACATTCTTATTGTTAGGTATCTCTTTAAATAGCGCAAAAATATAAGTGCATATAACACTAAGCTAAGGACTACTGGAGTTGAAAAATGTGCTGGCATGTTCTTGGACGCTGTACGCACTTAAATAAAGATCGACGTTAACTAGCAATACAGTAGGTACTGTACCTTATAGGTTTGGAGGAGATTTGAACCCGCTTCACTCGCTTTCCAAAACGAGCGTCACTATATCAAACATTTACGTATTAAACATTGCATCGTTGTCTTATCTCATATTCCACATAATTATATCATAAGAAATAATTTAAACTAAGACTAAGACTGTAACCTTGCAGTGCACGATTTATAGTTTATATAGATGCATTGCCCACTTGTCCTACATACGAGTCGCACATGACAGAACAAATCTTATTATCCGGTCCACAGCTTTGCTTTGTTCTCAATGCGATGTTTGGCCTCGTGACATTGTCATAAAATATATTCAGACTTTGTTAATAGTTCAAGGTAATAGTAAAATTTCACGTGGACACTTTATAAATATGTCTAACACTATATGAGTTTTACGACTTCGCCCACGCTAATTAAAATTTCATAAGTAAAATTTATCCTGTACTTGTATTTAATTATACTTAGATAACTCAATCTCAAATGTTCCGGTATATGCCACTAAAGTTTTATCACAATTTGATTAATTTCTTTTTTATATTTATAAATTAATATATATCTAAATATGTATCCAAGACTGATATAGGTATAAAAAGCATCTACGTACTTTATGTATGTATCTATTTGCTATTTCAATGTGTAGTAGTTTCTATGCTTATTTTTCTAAGTAAACGCGTCGCGGATATTCACGAGTATAATCAGCAGAGTGCAAGAAGGAAAAGTATGAGGCAGTTGTTTGAAAGAGTATCAATAGTATCGGGCTTTCAGGACGATTGGATACGTCGCCTAAGTAAAGTATACGCTAGTACAAAGTTTTCTTTTTGAAATTATTCGCCCCAAAATTTACATAAAAAGAAATATGTAGGCAGACATATTGATAAACAAAATTTGTGATAATAAATAAATTAGTTTTATGTCGATTGTACTAGGTGTTAAACTAAAAAGCTTCAAAAACATCTACAGGCTATAGCTCAGTTAGCACTGAGCTACAGCCTATAGCTTACCAATGTGTGGGTTGTTTTCTATTGAAGCATAGCTGCTTTTGCAAACAATCCACACGCTGGTAGGTACATCATTTCAAAGCTGGAATTTAAATGTCACTGAATCCCTTCTAGCCTTTCATGCTTATCTATACAGATAAATGAAATTTAAGTGTCTGTTTGTAATGTCAAAATAACAGCTTTATACTAAATGCATATGGAATTATATATGGTACTTTTAAGAAAAACTTTTCAACAACAACAAAAATAAAAATTTGTGTCTGTCTGTTTGTTCCGGCTAATCTCCGAAACGGCTGGACCAATTTTAACGGGACTTTCACTGGCAAATAGCTGATATTATAAGAAGTAATTTAGGTTATTTTTATTTTAGAAAAAGAATTAGGATTTCGCTCAAAAAAATTTAAACGTACCTAGGGACGAACCCGAGCGAAGCGAGTGTGAGTCGCTAGTGTCATATATAAGTAACAAAAGCTTTACGCTCTATTACAATCGTAATTGATAATAATATTTCTGTATAAGATCTAAATTCTTAATATGTAAATAACAATTTCTCTTCTTTAGACTGGTCAAGAAAAATATTTATTTCAACACAATGGAGTAATATGACAAGACTGCCGTTAAATATAGCATAGAAAATAATGTACATGTAGAAGTCGCAAATATTGATTTATGAAGTAAAATATTTATTTATAGTATCAAAGTGACTCTAAGTAAGCAGTTTATTATTTTACTTTTTTTATTTTGCTAGGCAATCGACTCTAATCTTTGTTGAAGAACTCATCATATAGTTCACCAAAATGAAGCAACTTCAGTAATTTTAATGAGCGAAGGCTTGTAAGAGTGACACAGTGTAAGGTTCTGGTAGGTATATGATTGAAAAGATCTCTTTACCTACACACGCTATTTATTTTTAGTGATTTGTTATACCTACTACTAATAGTTTTACGAGAAGGGGTTATAAAAATACAGGCACGCATGTTTATAGATGAACACAGGTAAATTTTGATGAAACCCCTCAAAATCTGTGTAATGTGTTGAGTATTTCACCCTATAAACCTATTTTTTTCAATAACATTAAATATCACCGAAGACGTGCAATAAATATTGATTGCAGGTAGCTCAAGGATGAAATTCTAAGTGTAGCCTTCACTCCTTAATGGATTTTAAATGTAGCACGTGCCGGTTAGAAAGATATCATAGGCTTTTTGCATTCGTAGTTATTGGCAATTTCTTTTTAAGAAGTTCTATTATCAAAAAACTATGATTGGTATTAAAAATAGTATAGCTTCGAAATATTTTGTCAATACTTTTTTAACTTGTTAGTACAGTAGGTGTGTACCTACCTGTTATAGTAAAACTAGCAGTAATATTTTTTCGATTAAACTCAATAAGGAATTTTATTTTAAACTTTTAACAAAAAAAAAATAATACGAATTTCATATAATATTTATATTTACAATTTTAATCTATTTATTTATAGAATACCAATTTTTCATACATTGGTGTCGCTCAGATTTTCTGTCGTAAATCCTGATGGGATACATTTTTGTTTAGTAATATCTATACAATTATTTGAAATTTTAATGTTACACGCATTATATATATATATATATATATATATATATATATATATATATATATATATATATATATATATATATATATATATATATATATATATATATATATATATATATATATATATATATATATATATATATAATGCGTGTAACAATTATAATTTCGTAAAAATAAACCATTTTATAAATATTACTTACTATCTATTTTTTATAACATCGCAACCACATTGGCGCACCTCCAACAATATCGCAAAAAATCGTCTGTCACATATTCGGCGTAAAGAAATAAATAAATATTGAAGATTTATATTCGTGCGAACAAAACTGTACGTTGCAGTAAATGGCGATTGTAAATTAAGAATAGATTTATGAGTGTTTGCTTTGGCCTGTGATTGCTCGATCAGCTGTATGCTTTGGCAATGTGCGAATCCGACTTACTTTTAAACGAACTTCGGCCATTTTGGTTGAAGCGCACCTAATTTTATAATATTCTTAAGAAATTTTAAATAAAACTATCTTTTCGGATTATTTCGCGGATTTATTTTGATTTTTGGATCCCGACGTTTCGAATGCATTACAGCAGTCAGCAATCATGGTCACGGGAGAGACTAAGGTTTTAGACGTCTCAAAGGAGTTATTATATACTTGTTACAGGCATTCGAATTACATCGCATTCGAAACTTCGGGAACCAAAAATCAATATAAATCCCCGAAATAATCCGAAAAGATCATACCAAATTTTATCAAGATCTGCTCAGTTGTTTTTCGTAATGCGGTCACAGACAGACAGACAGACAAAAATTCTAAAAACTATAGATTCGGCTTCTATATCTATAATAATGTCTATTTCAATAAGATTTTCAAAAAAATATTTACTGTACAGATTCGACTTACAATTTTATTATATGTATAGATAAAATATATGCTATGTACCTACGTAAATTCTAATACCTAAATCTTTAATAATAAAATCTTAATAATTCTGTGGGTCGTAAATATAGAAGTAGAGTGGAAGTAAGTACTTATATCAGTTTTTTCAATGATCTATGAGGGAAGAAAAAAATATATTCAAAAAATTAAATAGCTGTTTTAAAAGTTTTGTAATACGTAATGTGAACTTCTCTGTAACTAGAAACTAGAAACAATATAAACTTATAAAACATAATATATTTGTCGTAAAACTAAACTGCAGATTAAAGTGTCCTGACCTTTAGTAGATATAAAATAAATCGTTCCCTCACACTTTATATTTGAAATGAGCGAACATTTTAAATAAATTTACTGGGAACCAATTGTTATGAAATAGCTGTCCAGAAGCAAATTGTTCTGAATATAATTATCACTAAGGTTGTCAAGTCATATACATAAGAAAAAAACTAATAAGTATATAAGTATGTAAATAAGAAAAACTAATAAAAAGAACTACTCTATAACAAAATATGTCACCAACTCCTAAGAACTCAAATTATCCCATACTTAGTAGTTGACGTGCGTATTGCACGTCAACTACGGTACGGTTGATGATACTAGGTCAGACAACTTCCCGAGCGTGTAAAGTAGCTTATCAAAGTATCATTCATCGTGGTCAATAAAATAGATTAAAAAGGCATTACAAACAGACAAAAATATTTTCTTTTTATACAAAAATGTAGTAATATTATTATATTTTTCGGTATAATTGTATGGTACATTCATTATAGTAGAATGCATACTAGTATTCATTTTACTACGTTGTTAAAAATATTCAGTTCAATCTGTTTTATTTAGTTTAATTGACAGCCCTACTTAATTTCAACTGTCTGGCCGCTACGTAGCATGGATTATAACCAGGCTCCCGCTGGACATAGGAAACACGTGAAGGTTATCGTTTGTTGTTAAGCAATGATTAATGTATGAAAATAAACTGTTATTTATTAATATATAATTTATTTAAGTTAATTTTGCCATAGTTAATAAGATAAACGTTTTTTACAATTAATTTGTATCTAACTAATTAAGTAGCAGTCTTATTCTTGTCTCGTGACATTCGTAGAATCTAGTTTTATGTATTTAATAAGTACGTTTATTACCTCCCCTTAACATATGATGTAAATACTAATAATAAATGTGAAAGTGAGAATGTATGGATGTATGGATGTTTGTTACTCTTTCACGCAAAATCTACTGAATGGATTTTAATGAAACTTTACAATAATATAGCTCATACATGAAAATAACACATAGGCTACTTCTTATCCCGGAAAAATGTACCTCCCCTTAAAATATGACGTAAATTAAATCCATAGCAAAAGTATTTTATATAAAAATAAAAAAAAAAATACGAGCTATCAATGAAGAATACTTATTTATAATTTATTTTATTTACTTATAAGTAGAACACTTCCACCCACGCACCGAATACCATGTACTCAGTTAGACGTTTTGTGTCACATTTTTAAAAATAACAATGTGTTTATATCTAGTTTTGAGAACTGACAGATAGACAGCATGGATTTATAATGTTAAAAGCCACGAAAATAGAGAGTAGGTTATATATGACAATAAGTACATACATATACATTACTTTCATAGCTTTAATTTAAAGCGGGGTTAATTCTAACGAGTACCTACTTAGACGGATGAAGTAGAAATAGTGAGTACCTAATATACACTATGAAATAGAATTGTATACTTATAGACAATAGTATAGTTTTTATGTAGTTTTTATGTCTAGACCTAGAGATTAGCGCGTTTAAAATGTGGTAATCTATAGATGTATCAGTCAGATTTCAAAAAAAAATATTAAAGCTTACTATGGCGAATGAAAACGCAATTTTTTATTTAAAAAAAATTATTCCTTTTTAGAATAAAAGAGAAATTTTAGTCCCTATATGTATACAAATAGAAATAGAGCCAATCTTCAAACCGATCAACTTGCATTCGGTAAGTACTTAAAATTCATACAATAACATGAACGCTTGAAATTGTTCTCATACAAATTCTTCAAATATTTTGTTTCTAAATATTAGAAGATACACATGTATTACCATATCATTGAATGGCGCATGTTTGCTAAACAATTTGGCTGCGATCCAAACATACGGTGTGCCCTGTCTATGTTCCTTCTTTGTCTGTAATTGCTTCCTTGGTCCATATCTCATATTGATACTTACGTAATGTATTTTAGCCATAAATATGATAAGGCTTTTTATCGATAGCTTCCCATCCTTACTATTTATGCTTTGAGTTAACTAAATATATGTACTTTTAAATAAAAAAATTAAGCTCTAGTTTGCTTTTTTTTGGTTGAATATTTTTTTGTAATTATTTTTAATGCATGGTCATTTATTGTTTATTGGTTTTTACTTTACTTTTTACACATTAAATATTTCATTTTTCATAGGATTGATACGATAAGTTTCGGAACAGCTGTGTATTTTGCATGTTGAGTTACCCCATAAGTGTGTACAGTGTAAAAAATATTCTATATGAAATTATGTAGAAAAGATATAAAACACTGTCTTTCTAGTTTTGATAAAAGAAATTTTTTGAATTGACTCTCTTATTTTACCTATTTACACAGTTTTACGAATATAACGAGGCGCGCAATCGACAATCAGTTAAGCGAGTTGACTTCCTAGAACCGATATCGCTAACAGAAGACTTAAAAAAATATATATATTGACCAAAGGATATCAAAACGTTTATTGCGTTTTTATATGAGCGTATTTATTTTTATTAGTCATAGCGATAATCGACGAGATGCCGCACCGGTCTCAATGTGTTACGGAAGCTGTTAAGAGAATGGTGTTTATCTTTAAGAGTAAAAAGTTTGGCGAGCTTTGATAGGATAAGATCTTGTAAATTATAAACTTTATCTATATATAATATATTACAATATCTAGACTAGAAGTGGTTTTTTAGAACTAAATCTAAGAGCGAAAAGAAAAATTTGGCTAACTTAGATAAAGAACAGATGGTGAAACAACTAAACAGTAAACGAATTTCATTTAAAGTCTGCGTTGTCGAAGTGAGCATGACTTGCTTAAATGAAATTAAAATGTCTATATATACATATAATAAAATTCTAAGTCGAATCTGTACATTAAATATTTTATTGAAGTCATTATTATCGATTTAATAAAAAATAAATAAATAAAATAAAAAATATTGATTCGGCCTCTGTATCGAATGATACAGAGGCCGAATCAATTTTTTTTTTAATTTTGGTCTATCGATCTGAATTAGTCATTATTATCGATACAGAGGCCGAATGTATAGTTTTTTTGAATTTTCGTCTGTCTGTTTGTCTGGGACCGCAACACGAGAAAACTACTGGACAGATTTTGATAAAATTTGATATGATGATAGCTGGTTGTCAACCATATAGGATACTTTTTAATTCGAGAAAATATCTGATCTTTGACAAATCTATACTAACTTTACAACATATCTATGGACGAACCCGAGCGGAGCGAGGATGAGTCGCGTTACTCTTGTTATAATTTTCTTTACATTTTTCGTAACTTCAGTAATTTATTTCAAAAAGTATTTCAATATGAAATTATATCTTAAAAAAGTTTTACTGGAAGTCAAGTGAATATTTTACTAATCCACAAATTCACACCTGTTAAGTGTATCGCCCATTCGTTTTAGTGAAGATTAATATAAACGCGGAAAAGGCGGAAATATGTGAGGTATATTTCGTAGTGTCATTTAAATAATGATCTTACTGACAGATTTACTATATTAATGTTTCTATTTTTAAAGTTCGAGGATGAAATAATAACGTTCTTTTCACAGATTTTTGGCCACAGATGTTATCACTAATTCTTCTTATGCAATCGTTCACAAGAGCTTACTCAAACCTAGTATAGTATTAAGTGATCTAGATTATCTTTTCTTCCAATCACAGCTGGGACAGTAATTGTAAGTAATTTAATACGAATGGAAGTGAATCAAACCCTAAGTTGACACTTTATTTGCCTTGGAATTCGAACTCAGATTTTATTTTCTGAAGTTGTACATTTTTTCGTAATCTGTTTTTATTTAGGGACTTTTTAAGCACAAGGCGAAAATGTCAGTCCCATCGTTCCCTGAATACATAAAATACACAGCAATTAATTTTACACACAAGGCTATTGACTTACAATTAGTACCCACTATTTAAACTTAAAGTTGTAAAGCATTTTGGCTGCCATCGAGGTGGGTTCAGCCAGTATGCTTTGAAATATACACATATTTATTGGGTTTATCTCATATTGACTCAACAGATCACAACGTCTCTCAGCGTTCCGGACACATTCAAAAGTTGTACATAAAAGCTAGCTTTTTACCGGTGGTAGGACTCTGCCTGAGGAGTCCGACTGGATGGGTACCACCCCCTTATCTATTTCTGCCGCCAAGCAACAATGATTGCATTGTTGTGTTCCGGTTTGAAGGATAAGGTAGCCTAGATCTTAGTCCTTACAGTGATAACGTACCGGCGGTTCCGCAGTTTTGTTACATAAAACTTAAGTGCATGAACCGTAGGTGTTATGGACGACAAGTATCGCTTTCCATCAGGTGGACTGTCTGCTTGTTTATCACTGACTACCATAAAAAAAAAGCTACAGCATAAATAAGGCAGTCAATTTACTTGATTATACAGTAAAAAAATCAAAATATACTTTTTATGATTAATTATGCGTTAATTTCTTTTACTTTTTTACACGTTAATGTCTTTTAACGAAACTACTCCAATCAGTAGGCGAGCAGATCAACGGTAAATGAAATCTAATACAATTACTCTAATGACTTCATACATTACTAAATAAGAAGGTAAGGTGTTACAACGGTATTGAATGATCTAGGTAGGAAATTTATTACAATATGTTAGCCACAAATGTTTTGTGGTAATTTATTGAAGCGTTCTGCCGCTTAGTACTTTACTAATTAAACATTATACTAGGTATAGTTCAAGCCTTGAGCGAGTTTAAAAAACAGAGTGCAACGCGCTTGCCTGAATTTTTAATGATAAATTATATTACTCGTGTTCTTTAAAATAGATAATAGTCAAAAATTATCTCTATTCTTTAACTTATGATAGACCTTGAATTTATAAATGCATTCAAGTTTTGAAGTCAATTCGCATTAAATTCTAAATCTTCTAAATAACCTTGTATTGAAAACATACATACATGTATCATTCATAAAAGTGTTTGTATATTTTTACAATTGCCTACTCTATATAACAATAATAAGCAGTTAGTCGAATCAAAATCAAATGTAACATCTCGAGTTCCCTTGAATCTTTCAATTTGTACCATCACTATAACCGGCGTTGAGGTACGTTCATATTTTTGGATCATCTAAAAACAATCAAATATTTTTATAATGTGAGAATTCTTCCCACCTCAAAATTTATTCGTATTTATTCATTCATAAGTTTTTACTACTTAATTTATGTTGCGCTCGACAAATCCAAATAAACTTAGCGAATGATCGCCTCTTTCTGCTGGATAACGTCATTTATAACTTTATAATTTATTTTAGTGAAGAACAGTGTGCAAATTCGTTATGACGTTTATATTCTTGGGAATACAACCCTTCGATACCTTTTCTAATGTATATAAGGTAAAAAAATTTGTTAATAAATAATAATAAATATGCACAGCACCATCTAGTTCCAGGGTAAGCTACAAATCCTGTGTTATGGATACCAGATAGTTGATATACTACATATATATAACTTTAAATACATACATATTATAAATATAAACACCCATGACTGGACTACAAACATTCGTGCTCATCACACAAATGAATGCCCCCAGCGGGACTCGAACCCGCGACCACTGGCGCAGAAAGTAGGGTAACTACAAACAGAGCCAAACGTGCCGTCGAAAACGAATTGTTGAATGTTATTTTTAAAGTTTAGAAATAAAAAGTGCGATATAATCCCATTACATTTTCTTTTTCAAAGTTATAACGTCATATCACTAATATTGTTCATATATTTTTTATATTGTTTTTAAATATTGTTCTTCGGGAATCATATTTGTAAATAGCGTATTTGTTAATGAAAAACGTAAGCAACGGTGAATGAAGTCTGTTAAATTTTGTTTAGTAAACAATTCATTCTTTCAATGTTATTTCAGCTATTGTCGGATGTTGCCGATATCAATGAAAGATCTTGTATCTTTACTAAGGTTTAAAAATACAATTAATATGTGCAAATACAATATACAATACATCACTTGTGTTAAGATATGTACTAAAAAATAAAAAAAAAGTACCTAATTATTTAGCCTTAACCTCAGCAAGGGGTGGAATTTCGTTTTTGAAATTTATACAGGACCGCCTTGCCCTCAAACGCTTGAAGTAGTATGGGTTTTTATAAAAAAAAAGAATTATAAAAATCGATTCACAATTCGCCATGATATCGAGTAGAGGACAGTACAATTACGTACCTTTTCCTTTTCGAAGAAATCTGACAGACTTCAAAAAGAAGAAGAAGAGATTTTACATGTTTTGTTTATACGTACTAAAGAAAATTTAATCATAGGAAATACAATCATTAAAAAAAGGAACCACATCTATATTAAGTGGTTAATTTATATTGGTTCAGCGGATCGGCTGAATTATTTTTGAAGTAAAACTGCTTTACGCACACTGGACTTGGGGGTAAGCCGGTGAATACGTTACGAAAATATGTACGTACGTTTGTTGCCATGGTAACCATTGTTATTGTCTGACAAATGATATATAATGTTATATTCTTTCCTTAAATGATATTCTACAAATATATGATTGTAATATGCCTAATATGCGTTATTTATAGTATCTCACCTATCCTAATTATTTAAAACATAAATTGAACTTCATAAAGAGTAACGATAACCTACAGAAGTTAACTTCTTGCGCGTGTACACATTCATACACGTACTTTTTATTTATTTTCTATATTTTAGGAATTCCATTTAATATTAACCAAATTTTCAAAGCAATGGTTATACAAAAGCAATAAATTTAAACATAATTTCTTGGCAATGGAGAGGACTCGATTGACACACGAAGGTCGTCTAGACTACCATAATAAACTCACGCGGTAATGAAGCGCCGCGCCGGGGCATGTCCATCAAAAGATCAAAAGAGATGTTTTAAGTTTAGCTATAAATCTATTGTGATTAAATGAAATTTAGCCAATAAATACGGTTTATCTAATAATGATATTTGAATATTGTATTTTAATGTGTGTGGGTGATATTGCGTGTTTACTGTTGTTGTGAGTGCAGGGGGATAATCAAACGTCCAAAGTATCGGCTCATTAGCGTCCGGCAAAACAGCCGGGCGCGAAGCCAAGAAACGTACTGAGAGGTGGGCCACCCAGAGTGGAACTTTGTAGCAACCCCATGGCTGTTGTGGTCTGCTTTGGCAGAACTGTTGTCGGAGTGTCGTGGTTGAGTGCGTAAGTGCGTACGTAATCTTGAACGCCTCATTAAGACGATGGAAGTTTTGTTGGGTTTAAATAGGAAGTACTGGCTTTTCTAGCCGGTGAGTCTACAGGTGGTATGCGTAAATGTATTTTCCAACATTAAAAAAAAAAATATATATATATATATATATATATATATATATATATATATATATATGTAAAATGTATACTTTGGGACATGTTGCAATTTTGCGATTATAGTCACAACTAAAGTCCAACAAAGAGTATATGAACATAATATTTGTGTATAAACAATTATTTTTTAATATATAATCATTCATTTACTATATGTATGGTTTGAGGACTGTCCCAAAAATATACATTCTAAATATATATAACTTCACTTCGGAATTCACCTATAAATCGCATACAATGGGGACTGTTCCTAAATCATACATTTTACATATTATTAGCAAATTTTATGAATTCATCAAGTATTGTATAGTTTGAAGACTGTCCCTAAATTAAACATTATGATATTTTATGAAAGTTACTTTGGAAATAATGGCTGTTAAATATTTTCATATATTTTTAAAACTTATTTATAGTTTTTTCATTTAGGGCTTACTTAAGTTTCAAAAGTTTTTTCCGTTTATAATTTTCAGCTTATTTTCTTTTGAACTACATTTTTTTGTTCGATTTCATAAAAAAGGTGGGTTAGGGCGTTTTTGTATTTTAAATATTTTGAAAATTTTTCTAATACATTTGAGTGTTGACCAAATTGTACGTAAACTATTTTCAAAATTATATTTTTTTTCTCAAGATTTTGAGATGTACGACACTGTGTGTGTCATCTATATTATAAGAACTACTGAACCGATTTTAATGAAATCTTTAGTTCTCCTTAAGTTGAAGTAAATGTAAGTAAATAAAAAGAGAACTACATATTTCTCCGAATCTAGTATTGAATTACAATCACAATAATATACAATCAAAATAAAATAATCATATTGAAATTCGTCCAGCCATCGTTATGCATCGCAATATCAACTTATACACAGACAAAAATTATAAAAATTTTGTCTTTGACCTATTTTATTTGTATTCGGCCTTTTCAGCTACTTTTATCCTATTTGGCCGAATACCGAATACTTAAGTAATATGTTTTTTGTAATCAAATACATAATAAAAGGGAATATGCGTGTGATGAAAGGTGAAATGTTTTTTTTATAATCTTTATTGCCCTTGAATTAAGCCTATATTTATATTTTTAATGCAGTTTCTTTTTGACTAAGAAAATTATTATTAATAAGTGCAAAAAGTGGTGGGTAATTCAAATTAGTTGAAACGCAACGCCATTGGTCATACCGAATATGACGTCAGAGTATATCATAACAGCGATTAGCGATTTTGTCGCTTACTGACTCGTCATTTCTGTCTTATGTTGTATATACTGTGACGTCACGCCAAGCGCGTGAAGTGGCGAGCGTTTAAAGTATCCGTAACGATACATTTTAATATTTTTATGCTGAATTTTAGTTTTTTGGAGTTGGATATATTTTTTTTACAATTATATAACGATGTGTGAATGTAGGTATAAAAATTAAAAAAATCATGCTTATTTCCTATTGGTAAAATGAAAATATTGATTTATTTTATTATAATACTAGCGACTCACGCTCGCTTCGCTCGCGTTCGTCCCTAGGTAGCTTGCTACTTCTAAGATGTTAATTTAAATTATATAACGATTTACGTTACGTAGTATGTACGTTATTGCGTACGCCGTACGCGGATTTTGTTCACAATTTCATGGGTTTTCGTTTTTTTCGCGGAACCCTGATTCTTTATCTAAAATAAAAGTAGCCTAAGTTACTCCTTATAACAGCAGCTGTCTGCCAGTGAAAGTCTCGTCAAAATCGGTCCAGCCGTTTTGGAGATTAGCCGGAACAAACAGACAGACAGACAGATAGACAGACAAAAATTGTAAAAAATGTTGTTTTGGTATATGTACCGTGTATACATCCATAATGTATTTAGTAAAAAGCGGTTATTTTATTATTACAAACAGACACTCCCAATTTTATTTATCTGTATAGAGTAGTCATTAAAGTAGTCATAGATACATAATACACTTTCTTTATTACAAAAATTAACAAAAAACTATAAAATAAATGTCTATGCACTTGCATTATCCTACTTAAAATTTAGAAATGGAAGTTTATAATTCAAAAAGACAATTTTTTCTGCATATTCAGGCAGTAGTTTTCAATACTACTTTCTGGCATTAAACAAAAAACAAACACATAGATACAAGTTTTCCCGCCACGCGCTAACCAAATACTTTAACCTAATATTCGGCTATTCGGCCAAAAAGCCCGCTGAATATTCGGTATTCGGCGTATGTCCGAATATAATATTCGTTGTAAGTCTAATATATAGGGATTTATCTATAAAATGAGAACAATACTTTACATATACATTTCATGTATTATGCGTTTGTAAATTTGTATACTTTAGAGGGCAGACAGTAATTATTTATCATCAGATCAGACAAACTATAAACTATATATTTTAAGAGCTTATTTAACAAAACTTAATAATGCTTTAAGACCCCATAGAAATGATGGTGACTTCATACATTATCTTCTAAATTCCCTTTGATAAAAAAAATGTTTTATTAATAAACATTATTAGTAGTTACTTATAACAACTATTGATAAGAAACATAATTAAAACAATCTTAGATAGTTTTTATTTTTTAATGTAGGAAATATACATGTTATAATTTTCATAGAGTCCTGAGAACTATTTAAAAACTCAAATATTAACATATGTAATTTTCATTAAATATTTATTTCAAAATCAATACAATAATTTTTATCCAAAGTAAATTTAATTTTAGCTTGAGCTATCTCTTTCTTTGACCATGTGTATTAATTAAGCTTTTAATATAAAAATAATTCTATTAGAAACTTAGTCTATTTTGCCTTATCGAGAGTATAAGTTTCACGACGACTTTTCATCTTACGTTGAATATCAATGAAAGATTTTAATTGCTGTGGTTTTCGTTTAAGTAAAACTTCATATTTACGAATGGCTACTTGACACTGATGTAATGATGGTAATTTTTTGAGCTCGAGTTGAGTAGATCACCAAAATGTTTAATCACTGCATGTTTCTCTGAGTCAGACCATTTAGTGCGTTTTGTTTTTCCATAAGGGGATGCTAAAACAATAATTTAGATAAAGATTAGTATAATTGTAAATAAAGACTAATCGTAATAAAAAAAATTAAATAAAAATTAAAGTGATTTAGCACCAGAAATCCAAAGTCAAGGAAATATAATAAAAACCCTTAAGTTATTTTAAAATATTGAAAACATTATTAATCTCTAAATTGTTAGTTAACTATATTTTTAACCATTGAATTAATTGTTGGGAAAATTAAAATATTTATAAATACACTCATCAAATATTTTAAACTAAAAATGATCTGCAATATTTGATATTAATAACAAATGTATTTTTAATGATAAAGATAGAAGCGACAAACCAATTAAAAAAATAATTTAAATGAAGAGCCAGAAAACTTAAATTTCTCCAATTTGGATCTGTTATAAAATTTATAAATTATTAGGTTATAACATTGTATATTTTAAATATTACTGACATAAAATGTATTAAACAATGAATTACTCATGAATATAATTTAATGTGCATACTTATAAGGTGCTTGAAAATATATAATTGAAATTCAGTATCAATTAACCTAATATTTTAATCATGTAGAATTTATACTTTTTAAATACAAAGTTTATTGTTGATCACTGTATTCTAATATACAATCAACATTAGTTAATATTATTCTCGTAAATATTTAGCGATTTTTTTCTTATTCAAATCATATTTTATAAAACTACTAAAATATACATACCTTACAAAGTGAATCCTCTTCCAAACAATAAATATTTTTTTAACCTCTTATAAATAAAAATATCTATGTTATATTATAAACAATGAATGATACGTTTATAATAATCTTTTCAAAAAGCTAACACTTTCAACATACTACTAACGAAGTTAGAACTTCAACTGACGAAATACTCATTCGATCCAATGATTATAAATATAATTATCGTTAAAACTATACTTTTCGGGAATCCCCGACAGTGACTGTCATGTGTTGCAATTTCATTAATATATTGCCATCTTCCAAATTGTAAAAACTACTAAGTTCTCTAATTAAGGCATTTCGACCTACTAAAGTATCATAATTTTTTACCGACTTCCAAAAAAAGGAGGAGGTTCTCAATTCGACCTTATATATGTTTTTTTTTATGTTTGTTCGGGTATTTTTTCGTCGTTTATGAACCGATTTTGATAATTCTTTTTTTGTTGGAAAGGAGATATCCCAAGAGTGGTACCATGATAAGGAAACCAGGATCTGATGATGGGATCCCAGAGAAATCGAAGGTAACTTTCGAAAATTGTAGGGGCGACTAGTGCGTTTGTTAACATTTTCATTAGGTATTTTAAAGCACTACTATTTAATGAAGGTCTGGAGTCGATCTGATGGTGGACCCGAAAGATAGTCGAGGGAACTCCTCAACGATTTACAGCAATTACCTGGTGTTTGGGCTTGATTAATTTGTATTGATGATACGTTTACACTAAAAATGGAAAAATAAAAACTTTTTAAAGTGCCAGCCAATACAAATCAAAGCACACCGACTTCGAAAATATCTGATTAAGTATCTATTCTAAATGAAAACCCCCGTTTAGTTATTTTTTACTTTTCAGTGCCTGGAAGTCGGTTTTTATTTTTTTTTTAAAGTTTTAGTTTATAGTTTACTGAAAACGTAGAAACTAGGAACCTAACAAAAGTGGTCACGTGAACTAACCGGCTATCGCAAATCGCAATATTTGTAAATGATTCGTTTGAAATATCGATAGTTTCACTATCGATAGTTTTTATCTAAAAAAGCCCTACTAGCGATAGCTATATCGATATTATCGATACAATCGATAGTATCGATACAATCGATAGTATCGATACAATCGATAGTATCGATACTATCGATAGATGAAAATGTGACAATACTATTGACAGACCACTATACTATCGATACTATCGATAGTATTGGTGCTCACAAATCATAAAATATTGATAGTATCGATACTATCGATACTATTGAAGATTCGAAATAAAATAATATCGATGGTATCGATGCTATCGATACTATCGATAGTTTATATCTATCGATAGTAGCGCGTATGTGTGTCAGTAGTAATAGTTAGTTTTTTTTTAGTTAGTTATTTTTGTTGAGTTTGAAAAGATCCTTATTACTTATGACTTATTCACTACCCACTTCCTCTCTCTCTTTTAACTATACTATCTTAAAATGAGCTACTATCGATAGTTGAAACTAGCAATAGTATCGATACTATCGATAGTATCGGTAATATAGATAGAACTATCGATATTCTAACTATCGGTCACTATCGATTAACTATCGATATGCTATCGATAGTCGACTATTGATCGGCAACACTAGCTCTAGTTTTAAGCATTGTTAGTAACTGTGCACATTTTTGTAAATAAACTAATGGGTACATACATATAACGTGAAACATGTATACTTATATTAGATTCGAGTTGTTTATAATGAATTGATAAAAATGTATATCAAATTAAGAAACAACTTAACGATTACTTAATTTTGAAGCACGGACGCGGATATTTTCTTTTGTAAAGTATGATGTTGATATATTATGTTAGAAAACTTTCATATTTTCTAAAGACGTGACGTGTTCGTAAATTAGGGATTAAGTTCGCTAAAAACTATTATACAAATTAACTGTCGTAAATACAAAAAATACTCAAGTATCAAAACATTTTTCTATTACTATAGTTAATATTACCATATAAAGATTTTTTGAATTTGCCGCGTATTCTTAGGTCACGTAGTTATCAACTGTAGTCAGTAGTTAACTGTCAACAATAGATTTCCAGGGACCTTTCCAGTTTCCACCATCTTTTTCAAAACATTCTTACTACAAGACTGGTTTGTTTCAAAATTACTATAATCCTACTTGTATTCGTACCATGACCTTTAAAAAGCAAGATTGTTATATACATACTTACCTAGAACAAAATAAAAGAAAATATTATATTATAATTTAATTACAAAAGTATTTACCATAAAAATATACGCAATCGATAATGTCTTTTTTTACAATTTATACAAATAATTTTAGTTTAGTTTTAAAAATTAGGAAAACTATTAGAAAAGAACAATACAAGAAAATTACTAACATAAAGAAACAAGGAAAGGTGTAGTTAAACGTACCTATCTATTCATTGAATAAAATTTTAAAACAATGAAATACTAGCCTAACTAGTTTGCTATACGAGTATATTTTGCATAACATGAAGTGATAATTAATTCGTGACTTTACAGTTTGGTTTATAGTACAATAAGTAGAATGCATTAAATGACTCCTTGTATACAAAACTCTTTAAAAATTTACAAAATTTTACAGCCAATAAAAATGCTTACATTAAAAATATTTACAATAGTATACTAAGTAGTATAGTATTATATGATCTGTGATAATATTAAGTATTATTTAACTTGTAAAGTTGTGATTAGTCGTAAATATGAACGATGATACGGGATAGAAGATAGCGCGAACTTTTTGGCACACTCGGATTCCAAGAAACGGCGCGCACATTATTTCGCGCGGGAGGTATAAATATTAAGGCCAGGCTGTCCAGGCAAAGTAGGCATTTAATGCTACCACCCCTCCCGCAAATATTTTTAATATTATTAAGACCCCCGTTTTTAATATTATTAAAATTTAAGATACGAGAATTGATCCGGTAACATTTTGTTTTATTATACTTAATAAGTATATATGTACTTAGTAATCGCGAAAAGCTAACAATAAGACATTTATTCCTATGCAATAAATGAATTTGAGTAGATATTGAACATGTAAATTATATTTTATTCAAGTATTTATATATTCATAATATATATAATTTCATGAGGAAATTACTTATGTTTTTGTCAGTATTATGTTTTAAAATTTACAAATTAGTAAGTAATTTTTGTAGTATTGAATAAATAATAATCAAAAGCAATCGAAGGATTATGATTATGAACCACTTATTTTAAAATGTATATCAAGCATGAGTTGGCGTACCGGTAAAAGGTCGGTCTAATAATTCTATGGTCGTAGGTTCGATTCTCCGTGCGTAGATATTTTTTTTCTTTTTCTCAATTTTTATATAATATTATTTCTTTTTCAATTATGCAAAGAAATTAGTATTTTATTTATTTATTATCATTTATCGTTTTTTTTATTTACTAGCGACTGACCCTCGTTTTAACGTTACGTACAGATTTCTTAGAGATGAGTTATTTTCCCACAGTAAAAAATATCCTATATGTTGACACGGAATCCGAATAACCAACTATCATCATACCAAATTTCATCAAAACCCCTCCAGTAGTTTTTCCGTGATGCGATAACAGACAGACAGACAAAAATTCTAATAACTATAGATTCGGTCTCTGTATCGATAATAATGTCTATTTCAATAAGATATTCCAAAAAAATATTTAATGTGCAGATTCGGCTTAGTCACAATTTGTTTATATGTATAGATATGCAAAAGGCATAGAAACGATAAAAAATTGGGATTTTGGACTTTTCAACAAGGGATAGTAATTAAAGCGCATGCGAAAAAACTTTGTATATGAAAATTCAAAATTCAATATACAAATTGAGAAAAAGGAAAAAAAATGTCTACACACGAGGTGAATCGAACCTACGATCATCGAAATTCAAGTTCGAGATCATACCGCTACACCCACTTTTGCTGGGCTTGTGAATTGAAATACGTGGTTCATAAGGTGCGAAACATTTTCGTTTAGTTTACCCTAGGTACGTTTTCACGGTTAGCTATGTTTATTTATACATACACAGTAGCTTGCTACTCCTAAGATATTCATTTAAATTATATAGTGATTTACCCTCGCTTCGCTCGGGTGCGTACGCTTTTCGTGGGTTTTAATTTTTATTCGCGGAACCCTGATTTTTTCTCTAAAATAAAAGTAGCCTAAGTTACTACTCCTTATAACATCAGCTATCTGCCAGTGAAAGTTCCGTCAAAATCGGTCCTGCCGTTTCGGAGATTAGCCGGAACAAATAGACAGACAGACAGACAAAAATTGTAAAAAATGTTGTTTTGGTACCGTGTGTATACATCCATATGCATTATATAAAAAGCGGTTATAATAATAAAGCGGTTAATATTACAAACAGACACTCCAATTTTATTTATTTGTATAGATTTACTTTTTTTTCTAAACGCCTTGGCTTTCTAACCGCTCGACGCCCGCGCTCAGCTGATTGCGCTCACTGACCACTGTGCCTATTACACCAGGGGCGCCACTTCAAATAACATATTTACACTAACTTTTTACATACTGCTTTATCTTACATAAAAAAACTTCGACGATGTTATGATATAAGTAAATAATATATTCACAAAAGGTCTTCAGTAAATTTAAAATTGCCCCGTATATACTTATATGTACATAATAAAAGGTAAAGTTATAAATATGAAGATAATCTGCTGAACTACATATGTAGATAGGTACCTACCAGTCCGATTTGAAAATTATTTCTGTGATAGAAATCTGCATTATCCTTGAGGGACAAACATAACCAATGTTTTATTATGATAATACTTACTTACCCGTACTAGTTTTGGTTAGCTAAGTTCGCGTTATGTTTATGAAATTTGGTAGTTATTTTACATGTAGATTTATTTGAAACCCGCGTCCAAATCCTACGCGTACAGTCGCTTGATGAAGTCATGGCAGAGTCGGTAAGAGTGTGTTTGTGTGTATGTCTGCTTCCCGCAACAAAGACTTTTAGAAAAAAATAAAAATGCAGCGGTTCTGGGTGCGTGAAGCATATATTCCTATTATTGAAAGCCTTTTTATAATATGATTATCTAATTCCAGAAATTACAATATTATCAACATCTTACATATTATAAACCTTTTCATACCTACTTATACCACCACGAAACGAATCGAAAGTTCATACCTACTGATAACACACTTGTAAACTCTAGAAAAGTACCTAGTATGAAAGTGATAAGCGTACATATGTATGTATGTATGTATGTTATATATACACACACATACATACAACGCGCATAGTAAATGATTTATATTTATTAATTATATTATTTATTCATATTTAATATTAATCATAAGCATAGCCGCGCGAAACCCTTAGTATACGGCAGATTGGAATCATCGATCACTAAACTAAATATTACACAAAAAATCATAAGCAAAAGTTCTCTGTATTTAAGTAATTCTAGTTTAAAAAATATACAATAATGTAAATTCAACCTTAAACGTGTTACTTAAAGTTGTTTTTACAAAGCTATGTATAAAAAGCAAAAAACGTTGATTTTTGTACACATGTCCAAGGAATGAATAATTCGATGAATTAGCGGGGGGGTTGTGCGCGAGCAAGAAAGATACACACGGGCCTTGACCAAGTCTGTAAGCTGGGGAAAAGAAAATTATTATGATGATGACGATGAAGCAAGGAATTTACGAGTGAGACGACATGTATTCAGCAATGTAGCCTTCCGTAAAAGTTTAAGAGTAGACTTGGGCACTCCTAGGGTATTAAAATTAGGCTGTAGACTCTTAGGGACCACACCTGTACTGTACTGTAATTATTACATTTATAGAAGCAAAGTATAAATTAATTATTCAAGTACTATAATTACAATTTATAAGAAACGTGTGTCAATCGAGAGATTCATTAAAATAATAAGTTTTATTTAATTTGTCTGGCACAACCATATCTTTTATACCTATTATAAATTTTGAAAGTAATAAATAATAATACATCCGTTCCGTCACACAATTATTCAATGTTTATGGAAAAGTCTTCAAACTATACGCTCGATATAAATAGGTAGATATTTTGAGAACAGTCCCCAAACCATACGCTTAACATAAAGTATACTTTGAGACCAGTCTCCAAAGTATACAAATGTCCCCAAAATCTACGTCCGCTCGAAAAAGTGGGCCCAAACCATACGTTGTACATATATATATATATATATATATATATATATATATATATATATATATATATATATATATATTGTTTAAAGATATGTCAAAAATCACAATCAATATAAGTGGAAAAGTATAATTTTGGACTATAATATATAGGATATCAAACTGAAAATGCCAAAGTCAGCCATGTTTTAGTTTAGAAATATTTTATAATGAATCTATAAAACCAAAGTACAACCTTCTTTACACATATAAAAGGAAGTCGCCTGTGAATGTTTGTCTGTACGAATGTATTTGTGTATATAAGTGCGCGTTAAACTCGAAAAGTACTGAACGAATTGGGTTTTTAATATTTTGATATAGTTCAAATGTTAATACTTTATTAGAAATTCGGTAACGCTAACTACAGCTAAAAACTACTTAATATTAACATACCACAACTCAGTATTAAAATTTAGACAATGTATCACATTTGATTGACCTATAAAAGTTGATAAATGGTTTTTAAAATTAAAAAAAAAAAACGATGTTATGTATGTATGTATGTTCATAGCGAAAATAATAATTTCTTAGATTTTCTGTAAAGGCGCTCTGCATTTAATTGCTTTTCGATATAGTAAAAAAAATATTCTATAAATCAACAAAGATTGGGCCAAACCAGCAGTTTTGTTACTAGCACAAATTAAATCATAATCTTGTATAGCGTCTAAGAAAACTTTACAAATACTTCCATCGCTCAAAAAAACCTTGACTTCGACCTCTGGCACCATCTAATGGAATGAATAACGCCAAGCCCACCATGTCATTTACTTTGCATCTGTTACAAAGCTATTAGCGTTTGTTACAATGTTAGGTCTGCAAATACAAAAAAAAACTGCATTTCTCTTAAAAAACATGTTCGCTGACCCCCTTTGTGTTGGTACGACTTATTTGTTTTTGCGATTTACGTTTTATTTGTACGTATAAATATAAAAGAGTAATAGAAACAACTTTACAATGATTTTATCTGAAGAGAAGAAAACAAGATTGTTTGCCCCGATCTGACCAAAACGCGATTTATACCCACTTTAGGTGTCACTCATATATCGATCTATAAAATCTCCAAATAGTGCTATAAAAAAAAACAAATTAAAGAGTGCATGTATGAATGTGTACACGCGCAACAAGTAAAACTTCTGTAGGTTATCGGTACTCTTTATGAAATTGAATTTATGTTTTAAATAATTAGGACAGTTGAGATACTAAAATTAACGCATATTAGGCATATTACAATCATATACTTATAGAATATCATTTAAGGAAAGAATATAATATTATATTTATATAATTTGTTAGTCAATAACAACGGTTACCATGGCAACAAACGTACTTACATTTTCTCGTAACGCATTCACCAGCTTACCCCCCAAGTCGAGCGTGCGTAAAGAAGGTTTACTTCAACAAATAATAAGGCAAATGAAAATATTTTTTTTTTTTAATTTTCTTTCAAGGGCATTTAAAACTGTTAAAAACGTAGAAGTACTATTAAACATCAAACAATCTTTTGTATTTGGTTTTTGTTTTAGTAAATTAACATAAAAATAATTTTCACAATCATTAAACGAAGTTCAAACAATTTTTTTTTTCTGTATAATTAGTAAGATGCTATTTGCTTATAAAGTGGTCCTGTAAAAATATTCATTGTTATTCTCCATTTCTTGATCAAATTTTATTAAATATTTATACCTATATTATGGTTATTCTAATTAATAGAAAACAATAACAAATAATTTCCCTCCATTTAAACCGACAAAGCTGACAGGCCATAAAGATTTTTTAAAACTAAATGGAAATGTTTCCCACTATTAATAAATGAATAGTCATGCGGCTAGGCAAAGTGTCATTCTGCAATCGATGATCAATAGAAATTTTCAAAATTGTATTGGAATGACAGAAAACGTTGTCATCAGAATCATAATATCGATACCTTAATTGGCAAACTAGTTAACCATATCATTGGCAAACCATATGAGCAAATTTTTCAGGCGACACTTACAACTTTATAACATTTTTTGTAACACTACTTATTAAAAATCTAAAATATCTTTGGTAGATAATATTGTAAGCTGTTATTTTTGATACTGTAAAATCCTACTAAAATAATCCTACTGAATTACTGTTGCGTACAATCTAAACCAAAAAATATTTTAAAAGTTAGGTGGTTTGCCAATTAAGGTATCGATATGTCACTGCCGCAAAAGTTTTTTTTTAACATTTCTATTCTTCAACAATGACATCTTATCTAAGCCCCTATTTAAAAGTTAGATACGGCCATAGCTGGATCCTGACTAGTGCGTCCCCGAAATAATTCGTTACAATCGACAAACTAATTATTATCGATTTAATTTGTGCTTTCAATTTTTTTATATCGTCATTTTTTATTAACAGTTAATAATGACATTAATAGTTTAAATGAAACATGTATAGGAACCTAGTTACAGAGAAAATATACTGTTCATGCTGTTATTAAACTTTATCAATCGTCTATACATATAATAAAATTCTAACTAAGCCGAATCTGTACATTAAATATTTTTTGGAAAATCTTATTGAAATAGACATTACTATCGATACAGAAGCTGGATCTATAGTTTTTAAAATTTTTGTCTGTCTGTCTGTGACCGCATCACGAAAAAACCACTAGACAGGTTTTGATGAAATTTTGTGTGATGATCGCTGGTTATTCGGGTCATCTCTGAGTTAAACGTTAAAACGTATTTAGGGACGATTACGAGCGGAGCGAGTGTGAATCGCTAGTTTGATAATAAATTTATAGAACTATTTAAAAAACTTCATACGTTATTCTTAATTAGTAAATCAAAACAAAATATACTTTTTTAAATTAAGTGTAGTTAGTCCGTAAGGAATCTACCATCAGCTAGAAGGGCAGTTCTGCTGAGAAGAGCCGGCGATAAAGTCAATATGGCTTTTTTAAAATAATATTTGTTTACAATATTGTAATACAATCATTATCTATTTATCCTACGTGAAACCCAACCAGACCTTACTTCCACACATTGAAATCTACAAAGTATTCCGTAGCGGTGTAATAAGCTTTATTCAATAAGTTATAATAATACCTATGTATATTGTGATGACAAAGTAAAATGTAAGGCTATTACAATAACAGTAAAACGTTAGTTCTAATAAAAAAGCAATTTGCATTCTTGATTTATAAACGTTTTCGAATAATCACCAGAGCCTCATTGCATGTAACGTGTTGGGTTTTATGTTCCTCAATTATTTTTCATCTCTCCTGTGGGTGGTGTTCATTGTAAGGCGTTTGAACTTTTATATTGTAAATTATTTATTTTGAAGAATTTTCGCATTTTAAAAGCTCTATCTATAGCATTGACATGTAAAGAAATTAAATAAAATATATTTGATGTAGCGAAATTTGTAATCTTTAAAAAATATTTTTTAAAACAATGTCTGTAACGTATTGTGTGCATAATACAGATCCCAAAAAATAGTAATTGAAATTTTTGTTTGTTTGTCTGTTTAGGAGTGTGTGTTTCACGCAAAAAGTACTGAACTGATTTTAACTTTTGGTGTCATGATAATTTATTACTCAGGTCAACATTTAGGGCACCTTTTACTACAGGAAAATATTTCATCCCACGGGAAAATACAATGACTGGTTCTATCGAGTCGTTGTTAGAAATTTACATGTCTATGGCTGGCTCAACCTTAAGAATACATCAAAACAATGTACTAGTAAATTATAGGACTTAATAAGGACAAGAGAAACAAATTTGCAAAAGCATAAGTCTTTTTCCTAAGGTACACTCGAAATAACTATTCATATCTATTTAAAATGTACCTAGGTCGCACCCGAGCGAAGCGAGGATAAGTCACTAGTACCTAATACAACAGGAGTTTTATTATATAATATTAACACAATCACCGGAACAGGCGTAACTAAATTCAAGACTCAAAAGTTGGGACTTTCACTGGTGGATAGAGCCTTAAAATAGAGACTAGAAGAGATAACAGAAGAATGGTTTAACTAATTTTAAAGGGGTTTTGTTTTTATAGAAAATAGAATTCTGGCCGATTCGTCACTTTATAGAGGTCTCAATGGAATAATTTTATAAATGACAAAGTTTGGATGGATGGATGTTTGTTACTTAATCACGCCAGAACGGATGAACGGACCTGGATGAAATTTAGCGTAGAGATAGATTATAGTCTGGAATAGCACATAGGTTACTTTTTATCCCGGAAAATTTTAAAAAGTACCTAAGAACGAATCCGAGCGAAGTAAGGCTGAGTCCCTAGTTAATAATAATAATAAAACTATTAATCAAACAAGTAAAATCAAATTACTGAACTAATAAATTGTGCCCATGAAAAATGCGTATGGAAAATTATCTACATTACCATGCAATGTAAACAATGCTGTGTACTGGTTTCCTCAATTCGATCGAAATGAGCGATGATGGCAAAACTAAATGTTTTTGCGGGCATTAAACTTCGATCGGCTGGTCGTTACTTTGTTATTGCACATTAATGAGATATTAGGAATATTATGTCGTAAATTACTGCTATTCATTTTCATAGATCAGAACATGATTTGGACTTAAAAAGGGTTTGACTTAGAAACAAATACAAAATTATTTCGTTACTTTTGGTAACAAACATAACTTATATCCTAAATCCGTGCTAACTTACAACTATAAATAAAAGCTAACTTTAAACAACACATTCTATCAACTTACCTAATAACCATTTCCAAAACATCTTCTCTTTCAAAAACTTTACAGTATAGATGCAATATCTTCAAACATGTATATTGGATACCAGTCCATGTCAATTCTGCTGACTTTAGGGCTTCATCCCAAGGGCAGTTCTCGTGTCTCGACAGGCAAAGCATGCCGTCGTGTGTTTCCGTTGGAGGCATTTAATCTTTGGTATTGTTAATATGTATAAGGAACTTTGGTTTTAAATCAGTCTTAGTTTTAGAGGTGATTCATGAAGGAAGACCTGTGTCGCTGGTTTAGAGATTAGTAAGTTTTTGCCATAGCTATTTGTAATGTAAAACGATGTAATTATAATACATATTATTATATATTTTCTGCTTATGTGTACATATGTATGGAATGTGAAAGCTTTACTTTTTTTAGTTTATCCTGCTTTAACCCTACTAAATAATGAGTCGGATAGTGACCCTATTTATGTTGGTATCTATTCGTATTATATTTTAAATATAGTTAAATATAAATTAAATAATTAAAATAAAATTATACACAATGAGAATAAGTGATTCCATAATGTAAATTTTTCGTCTTTTTTTGCACTTGAGAAGTTATGATACCGTACGTAGGTATACCTATATAAGGTAGCGAAACAAGGTTCAGGGCAATTGCTCAGACCTTCAACGAAATAGTTATCCATAAAGGCAGCGCCAAAAATTCTACTTTACTAAATGTTCCAAGGGATGTGTACTACAAATAACAAAAATATTATGCGGAAAAATATTTATTATCCTTCGCACATTTATTAGTATCAATATTGTACCATATTTTCGTAACGGTAATATTTAACAACCTATGCATGTTGTCATAATAATACATATAACTCAATTTATTTATTATATTATTTACGGAATGATAATAAAAAAAATTAAAAAATGATATGTAATTGATTTATTTAAAACATGAGTAGCAACCCTAATATATTTTAAGCGTTCTGGTCTCATTAAGTAAGGAATTAAAGCTAACTGCACTTCTGTAAACTTGATATGGTCATAATACATTTGTCAACTATACCCGTTATAATCATCAACATAAATATGCGAGTGAAGATCTGAACATCAATATAATTAGTAGACGACAAGTATTTATTTATACGTAATTTTTGATAAAACTTTAGATATTCAAATTTCAAGGTGCTTCATCGAGGAACCCATATAACATTGTCATGATTCATCGTGTTAGATATACACGTATACTGGTTTTAAAGATGAATTTGTTAAATATTTTACTTTGGAATGACGATAGATTATATAGGATAGTCATTTCAAGAATGAAATTTAAATAAAATATTAATATTATAATAAAATATTAATACTGATTTAAAAACATTAACATTATAATTTTAATAATAAGAATAATTGCTCTTTCTTAACATATCAATAGAAATTAACAAAATGCATTAATGGGGATTGTCTTTCTCACTCATATGCTTACGAGTATGTATGACAATACCAAGTATCAATTAAATTCCTTTAAAAGTTCTTAATCAATTGCAAATAAAAATTAATAAACGAGCGAGCAGACATTATATCCAATAAGAATACAAACGACATCCCAAACTCAGTTGTGTCAGGAAGTTCTAATTTAAACAATTCACTGTTGACAGCTATTGTTGAACTAATTTTGCTTGGTGCATAGTCTCAATAAGCGCCTTGACGGAATATATGAAAATAAATGCTATCACTTTTTAAAATAATGTATACAATATGTATAATTATATTGATGATAAAGCAATATGGATTATTATCATTCTATATGAACAATCAAACAAAAAAATCAACAATTTTATAATTTTTAATGTTATTGCAGTATATTACCATATATGGTACAACAGAATTGGAGCTACAAAAGTATCCTTGAAGGTTTGAGTTTTAAATTAATTAGGTACATTAATTTAAAACTCAAAACTTTAAGTAAACTTATTTACATAATATTATCTAAAATTTAAATACTATGAATACAAGTACTGTACAATATTTTTGTTATATTTATTATGATTTCAAGTAAAAAATAAATCACTGAAGTTAGTATTAAAAACATAATATTATTATTACTTCTTTTTAAAAAGTAGAACAATGACAGGAAAATGTTGATAATAAAATCTATATATATGATAAAATTCTAACTGAGTCGAATCTGTACATTACATATTTTTTGGAAAATCTTATTGAAATAGCCATTGTTATGGATGTTGGATACAGAGGCTAAATCTATAGTTTTTAGAATTTTTATCTGTTTATCTGGGAACGCATCACGAGAAAACTACCGGACAGATTTTGATGAAATTTAATATGATGATAGCTGGTTATCCAAGTCAACATTTAATATATTTTTACTGCGGGAAAATGTCTCATTTTTGAGAAATCTATACTAAATTCAAAAACGTATCTAGGGACGAACCCGAGAGGAACGAGCGTAAGTCGCTAGTATGAAATGAAAATAATACAGTATTTTAAAATACTTTTTGATTTTTAAGCCATTTAATATTATTAAGGGGCAGTGGTAGCCCAGTGGTAACGCGCTCGCTTGGGAAACCGAGTGAAGCGGGTTCAAATCCCGGGTCTCGCACCTCTGATATTTTCATGTGCGAATCATTTCTAACACAATTACCACTTGCCTTACGGTGAAGGAAAACATCGTGAGGAAACCTGCATGTTTGAGAGAACCTAGCAAGTTTTCGAAAGACATGTGAAGTCCGCCAATCCGCACTTGGCCAGCGTGGTGGACTATGGCCTGATTCCCCTCGTATTGAAGGGAGGCCCGTGCCCAGCAGTGGGACGTTAAAAAGGGCTGAATACAATATTATTAGCCAGTATTGTATACTTATAAGACATATCTATGGCAAATATTACGAAACGTTGGAAGTAGAGTTTATTAACAAGAAGAGCGTATCTTATAGCTCATTAATGTCTATGTATGTACGAGGCATAATCCATTGGATTTAACAAATGTTTTACTAGCGACTTATCCTTGCTTTGCTCGGTTTTTTATTAATAACCGGTAACCGATTTGTATTGATAAAACTAAATCCCTAATAGGTTACTTATTCGTAGAGCTGTGGTTAAAATTTCAAGGTCAGTAGTTAACAAAATATCTACCTATTAACGAATTACCCTAGCTCCGGTCGGGTTCATTGCTAGGTACCTAGGGCTTATTATATATTATACAAGTATCGTGAGAATTCCTAAATTTTATCAAAAACCTTCCAGCCATTTCAGCGTAAAAGGATTACAATCATACACTCATACTAACTTTCGCATCTATAATACTAGCGTGACTATAAAAGGATTTATAACAGAATTGAAAACCATAATTGTTTAATAGTATATTATATAAAATATTATTCAGAGTAGATATTTAGTTTTTAATTAGGTACGAAATTTTAACTTATACAATTTATAACTATCTAATACACTACAATAAATTTTTCAACAAAATTTTTCTAGTCAACTACTATTCGCTTCCTTATGAATGGTCACAATTAGATTGTCGCTGTCATTTTTGACATTCGTTTATTCTTGTATCCAAAGTAGTAATTGAAAAACAACTTTTAACTGTTTCTATTTGTATCTTATCTATGCATTGTATTAAAAAATAGATAGTTAAACTTACATAGTTATGTGGCCATTATTAAAATACTACAACTAAATTGTTATATACTAGCGGCTCACCCTCGCTTCGCTTGGGTTCCCTTCTAGGAAAACCAAAACAAACCTATTCCACGGAAACCGGGACAAAAAGTAGCCTATGTGTTATTCCAGACTATAATCTATCTCTGTGCCAAATTTCATCCAGATCCGTTCAGCCGTTCTGGCGTGGAAGAGTAATAAACATCCATATTCACAAACTTGCACATTTATGATATTAACTAGCGACTCACCCTCGCTTTGCTCGGATTCGCTTCTAGACAAACAAAAACAAATCTATCCCACGGGAACCGTACATTTTTCACTTCATTATCAACATATTTTCGGATAAAAATAGCCTATTTGTTATTCTGATGTATGAACTATATTATGGTAAGGTTTCATTAAAATCCAATCAGAAGTTTTTGTGTACTAAGCTGTATAAGTTACTATAGTTTTTTAACTATCCCACGGGAGCTTAAAGAGCATAAAGAGTTTTTCAGGGATTAAAAGTATCTAAGATGTTGACCGGGGATATAAAGTACCACCATGCAAAATTTCATTCAAATCAGTCTAATAGTTTCGGTGATTAGCCCGTACAAACAGACAAAGAAACAAAAAAATTTAAAAAAATCTGGATTTGTTCTATTTCTCTTCTTACATCCCCCTGACTCGGTTTTTAGCATTTTTTTTTCTATTTACAGACATTTCTCCAGACCTCTACAGATTTATTATATGTATATAGATAATATGGATTAAAAAGCTGATTATAACATACTTAGTTACTTTCTTATCAATAGATAAACCAACAAAAATAGTAACAAAATAGTATTTTTGACTTTGACATCATTTTGGCGCTCTGTCTATAACATTGATTAGTCTGAGGTTCGGAGGAAATATGGAGGTTCATGTTTTATTTTCTGACCGCAGAAACTTTGACACCGTTATCCTATGATGACTTATAAACCCAAAGAAGTAACAAAGGTTGGTAAATTTTGTATACGAAACAATCTTTTCAGAAGAATGCAACGTAGTGAATCCGGTCCAGGCTGCTATTTTTTTTTTTAAATAAGTTATATACTGGACCTATATAATAATCTCAAATTCGTACTTGACCCTTTTTTACTTTTACTTTCTCGAACACTGCACCTATCTGGGCCGAGTTGCAATCATTAGTTAAAGGTGCAGTGATGTAAGGCTTCAAAGCATTAAGCACAGTGGAAAACCTTGAAGACGTCCATTGTTATGAATTATACGATTTCAGTTTATATTCTCTTTTTAATTTAAGTACAATATTACAAGGCCTAATCCCCGTCGTATTGAAGGGAGGTCCCTGCCCAGCAGTGGGACGTTAAAAAAGGGCTGAACATACATTCAAGAAAGAAGAAATAAGAATATCCCTGATTATTTATCGGCAGATACATAAGTTTCAATAAATGCAAAGTACGAGTGCCAAAAGAAATATAACTTTAAAAATATATATATTTAAGCGGTGGGTGTTTATTTAAAAATGATTTTTTTTTTTGACTATCTTACACTAGTGGTACAAGTACTTAACGCCCATATTTATCAAGTTAACACTGTCATAAGAATAAATTAACACTTTAGGAAGGATATTTTGAAGGTTTTGCATTGCGAAAATATCATATGCATGTATTCTTCTTGCATGTAAGATCTTTAAATATTGTTTGAATTTAAATAATTTTAGCTTTATACCGTTGTTACAAATTGTTATATTATGCAACTTATTAACCCGTTGAGGATCGCGGGCACGCTGGCGTGTCAGTTAACAATTGATTTCTTATAAATCATCCATAATTTTTTAGAAATTATCCAGGAGGTGTTAAACATACACTGGGGTTATTGAAATTTTTAAACCTTACATAAACATTCATATGTACTGTCATTCACACGTACTTACTAAAAATAAATAATAAATAAGACAAAGATTACTATTTCATGTGTGAGTAAAAAGTAATGTGGTTGTGTGGGTAATAATTATATGACAGTAATCCTACTTGTTTTATAGTAGTAGGAATGTCCGTCTCTATTACTATGTTGAAGAGATAACATTTGTATACAATACTAGGCACAAATGAAGTTAGAAATACTTTGGACAGGAAACAAACTGTATTTACTTCAAATTCAATAAAAATGTTTTCTATAACATCTGAGTTATTTTCCATTATTTACTTGCGGATAATGAAATATTTAAATTATCAACATATTTTCGGGTAGAAAAATATAAAATTTATATGCTTTTTACAGCTATTTAATTATTATATTATATTATTTAATAAATAAATAAAAGTATAAGACGTAAATAAATATATTATAATAAATCATTATATTCAAAACAAAAAGTTTTTTTTTTTAATGGCTTAAAACCATAGATTTAAGTGGACATGAAAGTTGAAACTTAATAACGTCAAATAGAATAAACGTCAATCACATTAACGTTCTGCCACACGACACGTCAGTAATAAAGGCGGAAAACATATTTAATTAACTAGTGTTTATGGGCGCGCTGTGTATAAATATTAGAACAATCAGAGAATAAAGCTTTATGTCAGGGAGGGGCGGGCCTTGACCGTGGCTTATGTGATCGAGTGAGATTTTATAATATACACTATACTCACCTTCGCTCCGCTCGTGTTCGTCTCTAGGTACGTTTTAAAGGTATAGATTTCTCAGAGATGAAATATTTTTCCGCAGTAAAATATGTTGACCCGGATAACCAGCTATCATCATATCAAATTTCTTCAAAATTTGTCCAATAGTTTTCTCGTAATGCGTTCCCAGACAGACATACAAAAATTTGAAATATATCGACTAGATCGATAACAATGACTATTTCAATAAGATTTTCCAAAAAAATTTAATGTAGAGATTCGACTTAGATAGAATTTTATTATATATATAATTAACTTACTGTGTATGTATATTATTGATAATTTTAATTACACTATGACATAAATGCAAAATTTTTTAAGCGATTTTATTAGTTACTTTTACAAATTATAATCATTTTTTTTTAGCTGAATTAATTAATTATTTTGGTTATTTATTTATTTCAAAAATAAATAATTTACATTTAGCATTTGTAGTTTATATATTACTTATAAACTTTCACCTCAAATGTGTTAAACTAATAATGAATTATAAATTAATAGTTAAATATAAAATTATGTATGTACTATATATATAACTTACTAGACCTTTTAGTACTTTTTTATTTAAAATAAAAAATAATAACGGTTTATGTATGTATATTTTTTTAAATTAGAAGCATAACAATTTATTATTTAGGTCAAACTTATTAAAAAGTTAACTTGTCAAACCGACACCGTGCCCTCGGGCGCGCCAAGAACGTCACTTTGACACGTCAAATTACTTTTTACCTATGACGTTTGACAGCACAATAGATTTTAAAGACAACGCCTATATTTAATCTGTGAAAGCGAAGAATTTTCGACCAAAGCCATTCTATGTAAGGTAACAAATCGAATGAGCTATCTAAGATGAAATTTGCAAATAATAATTCTCAGAAGTACAGTATTGAAATTCTAAATTGGTCGATAACAGTAAACGTGATTGATAGTCTTCAAACACATAGTATTATGACATAGAATTTAAGTGGATCTTACTTTGTATTAAAAAAGTTTTAAGATTATTATTTACTAGCAACTCCGCTTCGCTTCGGGTTCGTCCCTAGACAAAAACAAATTTATCCCACGGGAACCGTATATTTTTCCGTGATAATATAGCCTTCCTCAGTAAACGGGTTATCTAATGCAAAAAGAATTTTTCAAATCGGATAAGTAGTTCCTGAGATTAACGCGTTCAACCAAACAAACATACTCTTCAGCTTTATAATATTAGTATAGATTCACAATTGCGATTGCTATTGGGTGACGAGATACAACTGACAGACAAAATAGTTGTAAAGTAATTTAATCTTTAAATATGTATGGAATTAATTTAATGTTGTATGTTGAAAAGCTCCGTAGTGCCTAATATTTTAATCTATAATAAATAAAATTGAAGTGTCTGTTTGTAATGTGAAAATAACAGCTTTGTACTAAATGCATATGGGATTATATACATTATTTATAAGAAAAACACAATTTTATTTTTTTTTGTCTGTCTGTTTGTTCCGGCTATTCTCTGAAACGACTGGACCAATTTTAATTGGACTTTCACTGGCAGATAGCTGATATTATAAGGAGTAACTTAGGCTACTTTTATTTTAGAAAAAGAGCCGAGCGAAGCGAGGCAGAGTCGCTAGTTTTAAATAAAAGCAGATTGTATATCTTACAGGCGCTTTATAGCAAGACGTAAACAAATTCGCTGCTGATCTGCATTGTTATTAAAATACATTTTTTAAACATCCCTAATTGAGCTTTTTCTATTTTCGATAATGTAAACTTCTCCGGAATGTAATAAAATTTGATATGACATACCTATTTTGATTTTATACGTTTTATTTATCGTGATTGTTATATTTTAATTTAGGCTACATACATATACATATACATATCTATATACAACACGAGTTGTAAAGCTATGTACCGTTATATTCCTAGACGCTATGCGTAGCGCGTTATTCAAAGGGGTTGGGGTGTTAAGAGTTACGATGTCTGCTTTTCTCTTTTTATTGTCACCTTTCTCTATATATGGTTGTCGGTGCTTACTAGTGATATTTATTATTTATAACTGCAAACTTCAGCAGAAAATAACATTTAAATACAATATGCAAGTGTAATTATATGAAGATTTAATAAATATTTGATTATTTCTATTTCACATCTTAGTTGACTGTTATTTAGAATACTCATTACATTTCTAGTAAATAATTAATTACAATTTCGTGCAATAAAATGCAAGTTAGTCAACTTAGCTTTTTCATCTCTTATAGTACATACTAGCTACTTACTATCACTCCGTTCGGGTTCGTCCCTACTTACGTTTTAACGTTAAGTCTGTATGTCTGTCTGTAACCGCATCACGGAAAAACCATTGAAGGGATTTTGATGAAATTTGGTATTATGATAGCTGGTTATCAGGGTTAACATATAGGATATTTTTTACTGCGGGAAAATATCTCATCTCTGAGAAATCTATACTAAACGTCAAAACGTATTTAGGGACGAACCCGAGCGGAGCAAGGTTGAGTCGCTAGTCATACATAGAGAAGATAGACAACTTCATTTAATGAGCACGTCTTTGTAATGCAAAACTCAAGTCACGAGCATACGTATTACTCTAACGACATGTTTGTTTCTAATGCTCTGTCAATATTTAGTTAAAACCGTTTTGTTATAATAAGAACAATATGTTTCTAAGAAGAAAATAATTTTATTTATAAATAATGTTTAGAACAAGAAATATTTATTTTAAAATATAATTGAGATGGTTCAGAAATTTTCAACTTCACTGCAATAATTTTAAGGAGTTAAGATAATATTTTTATTGGTTTTGCTAGCCATATCTTATATTAACTACCTAGTAACAAGTAGCCATATGTAACTTTTTAATGTTGAGTAAAATAGTCGATGTTACAATAGAATTAAAAAAAAACTCCTTGATCCGTTGTATCGTGAAAGAGACAAACCTACAGACAAAAGTTCGCATGTATAATATTAGTATTGATATATATTGTAGCAATGCATTTGTAATGCTTTTCAATATTGAGCATTGACTTCTATTAGACCAAGGAGATTCTAAACGGTTTTTAATTTATACCTTTAAGAACTCGTTTTTTTCAGCAGATTCCCTTAGTTGAACTTCCTAGTTTAAATTACCATAAGCACACCGTATTGTACAATTAGGTTCGTGTTATGCGGGAATTATCGTTACATATTAAATAGCTTCCCCACCGCGTCTGTCTGTGTGAACTCGATAAACTCAAAAACTGCCTAACGGATTTTCATATGGTTTTCACCAATGGTCAGAGTGAGTCATGAGAAAGGTTTATGTGTATAATTCATCAAGGTTTTGTGTAAATAGGCTGAAATATGACTATGACTGTGCAGATGCCGGAAAAAAATCATGCCGGCTATAATAGAAGCTTATTCGCGTGCTCCGCGAAAACCTATACAGTTACGTCGACTCTCGATAATTTGACACTCGTTATTTTGAATCTCTCGATAATTTGAAATTTTTCCCCGGTCCCTTGAAATACATTCGATAAATTGAATTAAATCAATATTAACTGGTCCCCTCGGTAATTTGAAATTGAAGGAAAAGTATCTTGCCTGCTAACATTCATTAATTTGAAATCCGGGCTCCTCTACTCTATATAATTTGAAACGTTTTTCATACACAGACCTGTCGATTCACGATTGTTTACATGAATGAGATATGAGTGAGTTCGCAGTCTAGTCTTCTTTCAAACGTTAAAGTGGGTTCTGTTAGTGTTTGATTTGTGTTAATAATTTAGAAGTACATCAAAATGAATTCAAGAAAGAACAAGTGTCCTTCCATAAGTGAAAAAAGCGTGTGATTCAAGATGTCGAGGATGGACAATTAAAAAAATGTCTAACTGAGCGAGGCAAGGAGATATCTTACTACCTTAAACTACTACGCCTTCAGAACCAACACAAGTGATGATTTCTTCTCAGATTTCACCACTAACAAAAATTCAGTAAGCGACTTCTGTATATCATTGTCTGACAATATTCTTTTAGAATTTTATAAGAATATACTATTCATTTGATCGGTATTTTTCGATTTTATAGAACTTAACTTTAGTAACAAGCTAAAGTTAAAAACCGAAGTCAGCTATTATTTCAACATCTAAAAATCTCTTTTTTTTCCACGGTTAGTTTCTTCTTTTACACGACTATTTTAACAATTATTTCGTTGGGTATGTACTTACTGACGTATAAATTTTCCCATATAGACAACAGCAATCCTTGAGCTCATTCACATCATATTACTTTACGTTGAAAATATATTCCAGTTTTTAGCGAATTCGTTAACTTTAAAAGGATGTGGTTAGAAAACATTTAAGCTGAATTATTATATAATAAGGGCTGGTATTGAATGCGTGTGTTTTTTTCAAGCCAATAATAAAAATAACATCTGTGTTCATAACAAAAGTAGGTTATAAATTAACTTTTCATATCAGAATTCCTCCAAGGCAGTGTTAGCTCAGTGGTAATGCAGTGGGAAACCGAGTGAAGCGGGTTCGATTCCCGGGTCTCGCACCTCTGATATTCTCAGGTGCAAATCATTTTCATAGTTATCACTTGTCTTACGGTGAAGGAAAACATCGAGAGGAAACCTACATATCTGAGAAAATCTAGCAAGTTTTCGAAATACATGTGAAGTCCACTAACCCGCACTTGTCCAGCGTAGTGGACTATGGCCCAATCCCCCTTGTATAGGGAGACCCGTGGCCAGCAGTGGAAGTTTAAAAAGGGCTGAATAAATTAGAATTCTAGTAAATTGACTTTGCTTATAAAGATTTATTTATTTAGATCTTCTGAATATTTCGCAGATTTATTTTGATTTTTGGTTCCCGACGTTTTATTTAAAATGTTAAATATTCGCGTAAATCTAAGATACTATTATTAAAGATCTTCTGATTCAAGCGGGAAAAATACGAAGACAAAAAATAAAATTAAGTAACTGTAACAACAACATATTACGCTAATAAATCGTTGTCGCAAGAATTTTCTATATACTGTTTGGATAAGTTTCTTTATTTATATCCAAATAAAGATAAGTGGCTACTGGCTAGACAAAAAAAAATATGCCCTTATTTTCGTAGGTATCTTTTGTCCTTGGCGTTTATCCAAAAGTGTTATATATTGCGACGTATCGGCACCCCCAAAATTTCATACTTTTATATAGTACTAGCGACTCACCCTCGCTTCGCTTCGGGTTCGTCCCTAGACAAAAACAAATCTATTCCACGGGACCCGTACACTTTTCCGAGATGATATATAACCTTCCTCAGTTAACGGGCTATCAAATGCGAAAAGAATTTTTCAAATCGGATCAGTAGTTCCTGAGATTAGCGCGTTGAACAAAACAAACAAACAAACTCTTTAGCTTTATAATATTAGTATAGATATTAGTATAGATATGACATATTATACGCTATCATATATTTGAAAAACATTTGTGAGTTATTGTTATGGAGCAAAATGTATAATTATATACTATACATTATAATGTTAGTTGCTGCTTATAAGTTAAAACAGACGTAGTATTAGTACAAGTAGACTAGAGTCGATAGTTTGTTCCAGTTACTGTTTATTTATGTTAATTAATCCTGAAGTTTGTCATTGGCTTGTGACGGTACCTACAAAGTTGAGAAAATATTGAAATTCAAATCTATACTAATATTATAAAGCTGAAGAGTTTGTTTGTTTGGTTGAGCGCGCTAATCTCAGGAACTACTGATCCGATTTAAAGAATTCTTTTTGCATTTGATAGCCAGTTAACTGAAGAAGGTTATAGGCTATATATCATCCCGGAAAAGTGTACGGGTCCCGTGGGATGTTTTTGTCTAGGGACGAACCCGAAGCGAAGCGAGGGTGAGTCGCTAGTGGTTTATAATTTAGAAGTTTTATGATGTTCTTAATATCATATTTAATGCAGTGGAATTATAACATAGATCAAAACTAATAAATCAGTAAAAAAAGTTTTTGGAATCTATCAATGAATGACTGAGAAATTACTTTCGTTCAAGTCGTGTGACGTTACGAAATTATTCTTATAAGCGCAAATTTACAGTTTCATAAGTTTTTAATTTGTTGAGATATTTTTATAATTTAATAATTATTTTTGTTATATTTTATTTAAATGTTTATATTTAATACATTAAAAATTGGAAACTTCTGCTTTTTTGAGAATTAATTACGACGCTGACGACTATCACAAATGTTAAAGTTTCTGTGTGTGTATTTTTGTTACTCGGTTACGCTGAAACGGGTGGGTGGATTTGGATGGTATTTAGTACCCAAATAGACCATGACCTGGTGTAACTGATAAACTATGGGATACCTAGGGACGTATCCGAAGTAATAGGTAAGACATTAGTAATTTATATTATAGTTTTCAATTATTCATAATTTAACATAAACCTCAATATAATAATATTATCGTAGCCAGTATTTGAAATTTAATGAAATATTCGTAGTATTTAGTACCTATATCTAACAAATAGTCACACTTCTAAGAGGAAATAATGAATTCTGGAGCAAAGTAATTGTTCCAAGACAAAACACCAATAATAATAAAAAAAATGAATGGACATTCTTTACGCATTTGCCAAAGGCGCGTCATCGTCTCCTGTATGTATGACTCAGGTTCAAAACGCACAAATAAGTTAAACCTTGCTATGAAAATTGCTTTCGAGTGACTTCAGTAAACAATTAACTCACACGAAAATAATTATGCTCTGAGATTAGTTTGAAAAGTTTTGATAATGTGTCTATTAAGTTTTACAAAAACATTTTGGTAATTTAGCATCATTTGAAATATGTTTTTATCATAGGAATAATTGCCACATTAGCAGTTGTTTGCAAATATAGTGAAAGTTAAAAGCTACAAAGCTAAGGATAATAGGTACTTTTAATTTCGCAGAACTGAAGTCTCTGAGTTTTGTTTACTTACGTACGATACGTGCATTTACTTTACGATACGCGAAATACCTAGTTTTAACATTGCTTTATAAAATTTTCATTTAATGATGACAATAAGATTAGTTTTTAAATTTTCGAATATATGGTAAGTGTAATAATTATATATTTATTATTTACTAAATTATCAATATTAAAATATATATGTATGCTGTAGTAATTTAGAGACTAAAGGTCTGTAGTAAATGCATCTCATTTACTACATTCGACCTTTAAAAAAAACAAATAACCATGGCAAAACCTCCTTGCTCAGAAATATTATATGATATTATAAAACTAAAACTATGAACATAAAATACTTACAAAACTTAACATTTTAATATTCACATTATACAATAATTTTGTCTACGTTAAATATATTAACGACCATTATATCCTTCATGAACACCATATTTGGTTAAAAAAAGCACTAAAATCACACACAATAAACAAACGTCAGTCACTAACAAAACAACAACAGCGAAAAAAAAACTTTAATTTTTTAAATAATTTGAATTTGACAGTTACGCTCCGTTCGGAAATCGCGACCGCGAGTGTATGACAAGCGCTCCAGCGACGCGTTTGCGTTCCGGCTTCCAAATGACAAATGCGCGTCAACGAGTTGTTCGTTTGTTTACCTCCAGTTTCGCTCGCTCAAGTTCAAGGAATGGAACGTGAACAACCAGCGAAGCGTGACCTTTGATTACGCATTTATGTATACAACGCGCACGAGCGCCGCCAGGTGATAGGGATCTTTTACTCTGGTTGCATTCAATCTAGGAGCTATGATGTCATGTAAAATATACTCGTGATAATACTAATCTACAGTGATAGCAAAACAATACTAAGAATATGTGTTGTCCTCTATTTACAGTTAGTTTAAATGTCTTACCTAGCCAAGGTAAAATAAATATTTTTGAAGAAAATTCATGTTAATTGATTACACTTCGTAATGGCAAAAACTTTTGTTTCGCTTACCTCTTGTCTGGCGTCTTTATATTTAAATAATAAAACTTATAATATTACTCGAAAAGTTAACCTAAGTCCTTCATTATTATAATGCTAATTCTAATGTTCTATTCTTTTTATCATTATAGATATAATATAATAATAAAAAGAAAATAACTTTAGAATACTTAATAATAGAAAACCTAAAATAAGTTATTAAACTTATTGATAACAAATTTTAAACACTAGATATAGGTAATTAAGTATTTATCTCAAGAAATTAGACATTTCAGGAAATTGAACTATCATATTTTAATTTATAGAGTAAAATCGTAAAAACAATATATTATGTATTATTTTATGATACAATTATAAATCGCTTAGCTTGTGAAACTTATCGTATACCAAAATGGGAGCGCGACTATCTTATCAAATGCAGTGAACGGGAAATAGATATCATAATATCGCTGATAAAATAAGGGTATTCCTTGTTAATTAAAAAGATAATATTTTAATTCCAATAATTCTTTTGACATTTTTGGAGTCTTTTCTGATTTTTTCGCGGATTTATTTTAATTTTTGGTTCACAATGTTTCGAATGTTTTTCAGGAACCATTCAGATTTCCACTGTTAAATACAGCGAGGTTACGAGGTACTATTAAAAAGCACATTTACCTAAATATTTTTGGTTGTTTAATGTTTATGCTCTTTTTATAATTTTTTGTATAATGGAAATGAACACTTTTTTATTTTTATTTGTCCCTTATAGTGGCTAAAAGGCTTAAGCTTCAGTCAGGACGCTCTTACAACAAACAAAACAATAAAAGTATTTTTGTACTTAATATTAGGTAAGGTCAAGAAATATACGGCGGCAAAGATATAAACGACGGCACGTTTGGCTCAGTTTGCAGTGACCCTACTTTCTGCGCCAGTGGTCGCGGGTTCGAGTCCCGCTGGGGGCATTCATTTGTGATGAGCACGAATGTTTGTAATCCAGTCATGGTGTTTATATTTATAATATGTATGTATTTGAACTTATATATCTGTAGTATATCAACTATCTGGTATCCATAACACAGGCTTTGTAGCTTACCATGGAACTAGATGGTGCTGTGTGTTAATGTCCCAGCATATTTATTTATACGAGAATAAGATTACCATAATATTCGCCTTTTCTGCTTTCGCCCGACTGCATTTCTATTTTACATCCGAAAAATATTATTTCTTATACAAACTTTAAAAATCGAATTGGTAGTCGGTTACCTAGCATAGTTATCATAAAAATAGACCGCTAAAAATGTCATTCTTTTAGATCCAGCATTTTAATCTGGGCGTCGATAAATCAATCAGAACAAAGTAATTTATTTATATACATACTAGCGACTTAACCTCGCTCCGCTCGGGTGCGTCTCTAGGTACGTTTTAAATAGATATAAACAATTATTGCGAGTGTACCTTATGAGAAAGGCTTATGCTAATGCAGATTTTACCGGTGGTAGGACTCTGTCAAGCCTGAGGAGTCCGACTGGATGGGTACCACCCCCTTATCTATTTCTGCCGCCAAGCAACAAAGATTGCATTGTTGTGTTCCGGTTTGAAGGATAAGGTAGCCAGCGCAATTACAGGCGAGAGGCATATCATCTTAGTCCTCACAGTGACAACGCACCTGTGGTTCTGCATTTTTGTTACTTAAAACCTAAGTGCATGAACCGTAGGTGTTATGGGCGACAGGTACTGCTTTCCATCAGGTGGTCTGTCTGCTCGTTTGTCACTGAATACCATAAAAAAAAAAAAAAAAAAAAAAAAAAAAAAAAAAAAAAAAAAGATTTTTCTTAAAAAATCGGTTCAGTACCTACTTTTTGCGTGAAACGCATACACACAAACAGACTTATAGACAAACAGACAAGACAAAAAAATTAACAATTATTGCTTGAAGGTCATTGTTTTTTTATTATATGTTTACATATATATACGAATTAGATAAAATCATTTATTAGAAATAATAATAGCAGTAGGTAAGTAAAGAAAAATCACTTAAGTATATGAATATTTATTATATAATGGATGGATGGATGGATTCAAGCAATAAAGACGCTTTGCGCCGTTAAATAGAGATCGTAAACGCTTTTAATGTTTTATGAGTGCAAATTCAGTTCACTTATAATTGTCAGACGATATTTTTTTACATTCATTCATTCGACTTCAACTTGAAATATATTTGATAATGATAAAAATTAAGGAAGTTTAAAATTTTAAAAGAAGCTAATTAATAGTTTTTAAAAAATATCTTTTTATTTATCTGTTCGATTGAGATTCACTCTAGAAAGGCTTCTTATTGTCAGTGAAATATTTTTATCATATAGTCTCTTTGAAAGTGTCCCCATTCTTCGCGTTCTTATATAATGTACCTAGGTAACTAAGCATATCTATACTAATATTATAATTTTTAGGGTTCCGTACCCGAAAGGTGCCAATGGAACCCTATTACTCTGTCTCCGCTGTCCGTCCGTCCATCTGTCAGATGGCTATATCTAATGAAGCGTAACAGGTAGAGAGTTGAAATTTTTACAGAGTATGTATTTCTATTGCCGCTATAACAACAAATAATAAAAATAAATAAACATATAAAAATAAATAAATACTAGAAACATTTTTTTAACTTTCTTAATCGATTATTGAAGTTAATGTATTACATGCATAGAGTAAAAGTCATATTAATGAAAAGTACATGTACGATGGTACGGAACCCTTCGTGTGCAAATTCGACTCGCACTTGCCCGGTATTTTTGTTTATTTGAACGCGATAATCACTAGAACTACCAGTTTGCTTTGAAAAATCCTTTTTACATTGTTGAGAAAATAAGCAAAAGGAAAATTATGCATAAATAATATATGTGAGTATAGCCACGTGTACTAACTGGTATATACCTAAATACATACATATATACATATATACGTGGACGAAGAAGTTGCTAAAATACTTAGTCATAGTGTCTTCAGGACATAAAACAAAGTTGGCCTATTAGCGTCAATCGTCGTCGAGTTAGTCAATTTTTTTATTTTTTACTTTTCGTCAATAGAAGATATTAGATAAAGAATAACAAGTAATAGAAAAAGAATATTAAATACGTTGCACTTATAGTGCCATCTATGTATCAATTATGATCCTCTTTTGTACATTATGTTTACAAAAAAAATTCATGTATTAATTTTGCTACTCGATAATAGATGGCGTAGTGATGACACTCAAAACTACATTGCAAGCCATATACTTATATTATATATTATCCTACAATTTAGGAAAACAGATTGACATGATTTTTGAACAATGAAAGCTCTACCTTTACGAGTTGAAGGGTGGCATTTGGCATAAGATACTTCTTATCCTGAAACTTGAAGTTAGAACTGAGATATTGTAATGTAGTATTTTTTTATACCAAAACTAAGATCAAAGCGAAGTAATGTACGGTTTCTAGTAAATAAATGCAGAAAAATGCAAGGTCATTTGCTGATAAGTAGGACAAGTGTTATAAATAGAACAAGTCCGTATGCTAGTGTTACATTTATAATACGAATTAAAGGTTATGAAAAGGAAGTCAACGATAGGTCCTTGCATGCCATTTATAGATAACGACAGGTAATGTTTAATTTATTTGCTGTTCTTATATTATACTAGCGACTCACCTTCGCTTCGCTTCGGGTTCGTCCCTAGAAAAACAAATATATCCCACGGGAACCGTACATTTTCCGGGATGATATATAGCCTATAGCCTTCCTCAGTTAACGGGCTACTCAATGCAAAAAGAATTTTTCAAATCGAATTAGTAGTACCTGAGATTAGCGCGTTCAATCAAACAAACAAACAAACAAACTCTTCAGCTTTATAATATTAGTATGTACTCGATATTTTAAATCTTAGATACTATTTACTTTTTTTTTTATTTTGCTAATAGCCGTAAAATTATGAGGTAAGAAGTAATATTACTTCACTTAAGCTCTACCTTCAGCGTGAGTATCCTTCAGCAACATCTTGCAATAATTTAATATTTAAAGGGGATTGAAGGAAAATCACAACAATAAAAATTAATTTTATAAAAAAAAAATGAAAAATTCGTTGCTCTGTTGAAGAAAACAAACGATCAAACGATCAAACAAACACACAAGGGATTTACAGCAAAAGTTGTTTTCTCTGTGTCCCTTTACATGTTATATTAGTAAATATAATATGTTCATAAAATATATCGTACATACTTACATAGTATCTATACAGAGTTTATATTTAAGCATAACTTAATTACTTTTTCTAGTGGTCGTAGACCGATTTCAAAACTCGGTCAAATGCGAGTCGAGCGAGGTTCCATACCATAACCGATATTTTTTTTTAAATTTGCAAGGCAGCTTTTTTGAAATTCGCCATCTTGGTTTTTTATTATTTGTTGTTTAACGGAATAATAACAGGAAAAATAAGGGAATTTCAGAGAAAAAAATATGATTTATCAATATATTGGTACTTATTAGTACAACATACGTAATAATGAATATTATCACCAAATTTCGAGTTCATAGGTCAATGGGAGGTTAAAAAATTGTTCTGAACAATTGTTTTTTTAAAAAGCTGACTTTGGTGGCTTCTCATTCCTTTGTTTTTCAATATTTTTAAAACAAAACATACAGTATATATATGTATAAACGATATCCCAGTCGATGGGGTAGGTCAAATTTTTTTTAGCGCCTTTATCTATATGGGAGCCCTTTTAAAAGCATTTAAAAATATTTTTTGAATGTATATAGCTTTGGGTCAACAAGATGCTTATACTGTGAAAATTTGAAGACTGTAGCTCTAACCGGTTGGCTGTAAAACTTACCCCTAAAAAAGGAGACACTCAATTTGTCAGTATTTTTGTTGGTAGGCTACAAAAATACTGGGTACGCGATAGCCTTAATATTATAATTCAGTTTTTTTAATGCATAGGGTTTTAGTGAACACCTCAAGTGTTCTGTGGTATATAAATAAAAAAAACCCACACTTAAGCTTGAAATAATTTCTTCTCTAGTGTACTTTTTTTTTCCAAAATAACATGTTAGTAGGACTAAATACATTGCCAAAATGTGGGCCCTCTAGTTCTGTTAGTATAGTCTGGACGTTGAATTAGTCAATTAGTCGGGAATGAGGTCATGTAATTTTATATGTGTAGATTAGATAACAATACATCTATATATAGGTGTAAGTTGTGAGTTAAAATAAACGCTTGCAACTTTAAACAAAGCATGCTTTGTTCGTGTGATGACTAATGAAGTATCGTCTATCACGTTTTTGCATAAAACTTACTCATTATACATTTCAATATTTTATCATTACTATTCATAATATTTTTAAATATTTCTAAAATGTTATTTTGAATTAGAAAATATTGAGTTTTATGTGGAAAAATTCAAATGTTATGTCATGAGAGACTTCAAAAGTGGTAGGTATTCAATAGGGTTTAATTATGTTCTTTTGGTTATGTCATGCGATAATTTCGCTAATTTTCAACCTCGTGTTTCTTTTTAGTGTTCCGTACCCAAAGGGTAAAACGGGATCCTATTACTAGGACTTCGCTGTCCGTCCATCCGTTCGTCGGTCTGTCTGTCTGTCACCAGGCTGTATCTCATGAATCGTGATAGTTGAATATATTTGAGTACATTGAAGAATCACTTTTACAGTGATTTTGAAGTCGGTGTACTTATATAGTTCATTACACATTAATTATTACAATTAATTCACATTTAATCTTTAATAATAATTATTATTATTATCTAATTTAAAAAAAAAGTTTATATGAATTTGTTTTCTTTAAAATCCCTTTTTCTTTGAAATTTGTTTATAATTATTTTTTGTAATATGTCTCATATTGTCTACATTTTCATTTCGTTTATACTCCTGGTACTGTATAGGCATTAAGATTATATATAATTCAATGTAGATTAATAAAAGGTTGATTAAATATTGGTTAACAGATAACATTTATATAATCGTGTTTTACTTGAAAGAACTGATCCGATTCCAAAAATTATTCTAGCACAGATCAAAAAATATACTACTAAATATATCCCATCCCATACAAAGAAATTAAACAGCGTTATTTCTAAGTAAAATTATGCAATTTTAATAATACGAGCGCTTTATTTCGTTTGCCTTTATTTAAAGTATTTTTTAAAACCATACCATGCCTTTTTGGAATAAATTTATTATATTTTGTTCATTTTATAAAAATAATAACAAATTAATATATAAAATGCCATTATTTGATATTTAAATGAAACTATCTTTACGAATTTTGTCGCGGCTTAATTTTATATTTTTGTTCCCGACATTTTAATTTCAAATTTCAATTTTATATGTGTAGAATAAAAATTCTAAAAATCTATATACTATATTCTATGAGAGGAGAGAGGAAAAAAAAACAAAATGACGTAAATGAAAAAAACGATATACTTAATATATATTTCAGAATATTTCTTTTAGCTTGCAAATAATTGATGAAAAGAAACAATGATTTATTAAAATCAGTCAAGTAAATTTGTACTAAAATATAAAACTAACCAGTTTGTTTTGTTGTTTGTTTGTCTTTTTATATTTTTAGTCTAACATCTAACGTCATGCTATGATCCTTAGTATGAGAGCAATTGTACATAAATACAACGCAGGCAGAACAGCGGGCAAATACTAGTCGAAAGATAAAGCTGGAGAGTTCCCCATTCTGCACCTTTCCTGTACAGGACCGAATAGTGTACGAAATGAAGTCAACTTAATAAAAATACATAAGCGGGCGTAACCACAGGAACTAGCTAGATTATTCATATTGAATCAATCCGGTTGTTATCTTGGATACAAACTTTGTATATCAATCGTAATGGGGTCATCTGTTAGATTATTATTATCATAGATTGATTGCAAATAAAGCGGGTTTTATGTATTTTTATTTATATTCGTTTATTTAATATTTAAAATATTATATTTCTCTTAAACTTTACTAATGTACCCACCTCAGAAACCATTTGATACAGATAACCTATGATAAAAAGTAGGTAGAAGGTACTGTATACAACAAGTGCCGTAATACTCTCTGATAAATGAAGCAATATTAATTCTTTTTTTTTATATTTTGGAAGAAGGACGGAGTATCAAAGACAATGTCATAATTTTAATACTAGCGGGAAAGTAAGGACTAAAAATATATAATTAATTTTGAAATCTATACCGATAAATAAAATTGAAATGTCTGTTTGTAATGTCAAAATGACAACTTTATACTAAATGCATATGGAATTATATACGGTTACTTATAAGAAAAACACAATTTTTAAAATTTTTGTCTCTCTGTGTTTGTTCCGGCTAATTTTCGAAACGGTTGGACCTATTTTATCGGGACTTTCACTGGAAGATAGCTGATATTATAAGGAGAGTAACATAGGCTACTTTTATTTTAGAAAAAGAATAAGGGTTTCGCTCAAAAAAATTAAAACGTCCCTAGGGACGCACCCGAGCGAAGCGAAGTAAGTCGCTAGTAAGTAATACTTTCTTAGATTTACGTGAAAGTTTGACATTTTAAATAAAAGTAACTTTTAGGATTTTACTTGATTTTATTTTAGCAGGAATAATCCAACAGCCTCGCTGTGGTCTAGTAGCTAGCATGTACGGCTGTAAAATCAGAGGTCTTGAGTTCGACTCCCGGACAAGGCCAAGTATTGTTATTGTGTTTTTCATTGAAGAGAATCCCAGCAGTAGTCCAATATTGGAAATTTGGTGCGAGCCTCTGTGTTTCGTTGAGTACGAAGAGGCCTCGGTCCTTATCCTGCTCACTGATTATGTCGAATTGTCATAACTATATGTTTTATATTACACTTATACACTATCTCTTATACTATACTATATCTCCTGTGCTGATGTATAGTCTCATTGGCACTGGCTGCTGTTTCCGAAATCAGTCATGAAGACATTACGTATTAGTAAGTACCAGTTCGACGGGATTCGCGATCAAATTTAATTTACGTTAACATTTTGTCGTATGTTTATCGAGTAAAGTATATTTTCTAAACTTTCAACTCTTTGATGTTGCTTATAAAATTTAAATGGCGTTATAGTACAAATTAATTAATTAATTAATTCTTTAACACATAAGAATATAATGAAATAAATAAATATTTTTATAGCTAAACTAAAGAAATAAAGAGAAAAGATTTGATCATTTGTATGTTTGTTTGTTAATGGATAAACTCAAAAACTACTTAACCGATTATAAAAATTAATTTCTTTCTTTCACGTATAGAAAGCTACGCTATCAGTAAGTAACATGGACTATATTTCATTTTCAAAAACAAAATCTAGGGATCGAGCGAATCGAGGGTAAGTCTCTAATTAACTATATAATTTCTTTTCCATAACCTGCAAGAGCCTTAATTATTTTTCCTTATAAAATATATAGAATCATAACCTGCTTTATTTACTTTTATTATACAATCATACTGATTTTTATCAAAATACATAAGTACATATAATTCAATACAGTAGTTTTAACAATAAAATGGAATTTTCGTAAAACTCTTATCCACTATCTCAAGGAATATATTTAAGTTGTCAAGATAAAATGTATAACAAATATAGAGTTTACTATTGAATAAGGAACGTAATGTTTAAATTATTTTATTGATTAAATTCTAAATTAAAAAAATCTTCTGTAGGAAAGCTATTTTCTTGCAACCTTCTTTAACTTGTATAATGATCTTTATATGATGAAGTAATCAAGCAGATCTATGTACCTTTATGTAAATTTATAGATTAGTTTTAATATATTTGTAGAATTTTTATAAAAAAATAATACTTGTGTCACTGAAAACGATTCATTTTCCTGGATTAAAATGCCTCATACGTACATGCATATAGGTAAGTCGGATATACATACAATCAAGCTAAACTTATGCAATTGTAAACGTAACGAAAACGAAAAATTAAGGTGAAAACAGACAAAATATAGAAATATTTTTTTCCATTATGTGGAAGATAACAATTGATTTTATTATTTATAAAATATAATTGTATTCAACCCCTTTTAACCTCCCACTGCTGGACACGGGCCTCCTTTCAACACAAAAGAGAATAGGCGATAGTAGTCCGCAAACTTGCACTTGGCCAGCGATCACGCTGGCCAAGTGCAAGTTTGCGGACTTCACAAGTCTTTCGAAAACTTGCTGAGTTCTCTCAGACATGCAGGTTTCGTCACGATATTTTCCTTCACTATTAAGGTTATTATGGTGGAAATGATTCGCACATGAAAATATCAGAGGTGCGAGTTGCGACACACGGGATTTGAACCCGCTTCGCTTGATTTCAAAAGCGAGCGCGTTACCACTGGGCTATCATTGTATAGAGAATATTCCTATAATATGTAATAAAAATACTATAAAGTTATTATATCTTACATTTATTAAGCAAGTTACGTACTCTATCGTGAACAACCATTTTTATTGTAGTGGGTACTTGAGGATAAGGGGGTAAAGTACATTACAGTGCAAAGTGCATTACACCACTTACATGTAATATGATCTATACTTGTAATAATAGCGTCATTTATATTTATACACACAAGTTGTTTCTTCAGATTAGTTTAATATTTTATGTTTGACAAAGGGTTATTTTTGATCGATGATTTTAAAAAAGAAGGTACTCAATTTGAGTGCGGTTTTCCTGTATTTCGTGATATTTTTGCCATTTGTCAATATTTCAATTTATCTTCATGATTATGTACACTGAATAGTGAGATAAAAATAAATACATCAATCTGGCAGAATTATATATTTATCAGTTACTAACGACTCTCCCTCGCCTCTTTCGGCTTCGTCCTAAGCTTGCTTCCCAATATAAATTTTCATCCCCATTTTCATCCGCTTAAGAGATAATATCCGGGATATAAAGTATTCTATGTCCTTTCCAGGGTCTCAAACTATCTTTTTACTAAATTTCATCTAAATCGGTTCAGTAGATCCAGAAATTACCCCCTACAATCTCACTCACAAACTTTACCTCTTTATAATGTTAGTATAAATTATAATTGTTTAAATATTAGTTTCAAATGTTTTATTGTTATTTTATGTTTTTTTTAAATTTACTTTTAATATCTTATTATTCGTTTATATTTTACTAGCGACTCACCCTCACTCCGCTGGCGTTTGTCCCTTGGTACGTTTTAAAGGTTAGTATAGATTTCTCAGAGATGAGCTATTTTCCCGCAGCAGAAATTATCCTATATGTTGACCTGGATAACCAGCTATTATCATACCAAATTTCATCAAAATCTGTCCAGTGGTTTTCTCGTGATGCTAGAGAGACAGACTGACAGACAGACAGACAAAAACTCTAAATCCTATTGATTCGGCTTATGTATCGATAATAATGACTATTTCAATAAAATTTTCCAAAAAATATTTTATGTATAGATTCGACTCAAAATTTTATTATAGACTAGCAAAACCTGCGCCTTTGCGGCTACAACAAAAAAAACTTTAAAAAGGTAGGTTTCATAAAAATTTTCATCCCTTATTTTATCTCCTTATGGGATGAATTTCGAAAAACGCTAAAACACGTATTTATTTAATTGTATTGAAGAGCATTAATACTAAGTTTCAACAAATTCTGATCATAAATATTTTTTGGGTTGTGTTATAACGTGTATTCCCGTACGAATGATATAATCTCCCGCGGTAAAAAGTATCCTATATGTTGACCCGGACATCCAGCTATCATCATACCAAATTTCATCAAAATCCGTCCAGTAGTTTTTCTGTGATGCGGTAACAGACAGACAGACAGACAGACAAAAAATCTCAAAACTATAGATTCGGTCTCTGTATCGATAATAAAGTCTATTTCAATAAGATTTTTCAAAAAATATTTAAGGCACAGATTCGACTCAGTTAGAATTTTATTATATGTATAGATATGTATAGATTTTATATTGCTTTAAAAAGGTTTTCTTTTGACAAGCCAGTTTAACGTTAATGAATACCAACAAATGAGTTATTTAAAGACTCATGCACCAGGAAATTGTTTAAACAACATGAATGTTATATTTATTTAATAGCCAAGACTTAAAGTATTTATTTTAAACTATAACTTCTTATTACCTTGCTCAAGATAAGAGAGTGAATCTATAAAAATAATTGTACATTGAACAGTATTACATAGTAATTATATACTTTGCTCTGCAAACAAACGAGAAACTACTAATAATTTATAGTAAAGATTACATATTTGCACTAGTTATCGCCTACAGCTTCGCTCATGAGTTACGAATATGAAATAGACCTTATGTCACCGTACAAACAGACGTGGCATTTGGTTTTATTGTTATGTCATTGTTGAAGCTGTCTTCTATGTACATTTGATTTATCAAAAATATATATTAAATATGTACTTTAGAATTCCTATGAAACATTTTTAAAACCTATTATATTTGAAAGCTTAAAAATGACGTCGAAAAATAAAGCCCTTATGGAAATTTAAATAAACCTATCTTTTCGGGAGAGACTGTTGTAAAGCATTCGAAACATCGGGAACCAAAAATTAAAAATCTAAAAGATAGTTTTATTTAAAATGTCAATATATATTCGCGTAAAACTAATAAAAAAGCCTTATGAAAAAATTAAGACTTAATTGGAGAAGATATTTTAAGATTAAAAAAAAGCTTACTATAAATTAATTAAATAAAAGTAAAGTGTATCTTGTAGACTTTGTATATTTATTTTAGTAGTTTTTTCGGTTAAAGTTGAACCTTCACTTGAAGGTTCAACGTCTTTATCTTAGTCATTGTTTTAGATTTTTTGCACAGAAGTCGGATGCGAAGTTCGAAAATATCGTGATTATCTCCTTACGTTTACTGCTTGTACATTGTCTGCGAAATTTTATATTTTTTTACATAATTAACGCCTCGTAAACTCTTTTATGTCGACGCCTTAGATGCTCCCAAGTTATGAGCACAGATAATAACAATACATTACAAATTTGAAAATATTCGTTAGTTAACTATTTTATTGAAAAAGCACATGAAAGATATTGTAATCTTTATTTAATACTAGCGACTCACCCTCGCTTCGCTCGGGTTCGTGCCTGATTTGATTCTTAATACAAACTTTCATCTCCATTTTCACTCCCTTAAGGGATGATTTCCGGACTAAAAACTATCCTATATCCCTCCCAGGATCTCAAACTATCTTTTTACAAAATTTCATCTTAATCGGTTTAGTAGTTTCAGTGCCTATTCGGTGCAAGCAAACAAACAAACAATCGAATCCTTCCTCTTTATAATATTAGTATAGATTAATAATACGTACGAAGCGTCCCTAGACGAAATCTAAGACATAGTCTATCTTTGTGCCAAGTTTCGTCTGAATCCGTACAACACTTCACGTTTGATTGAGTAACAAAAAAAATTTAGATAAAAATGTTTACCTTTTAAAATTTTCTTATAATATTAGAACAATACAATCGTTATCGATGTTTATTATATACTATCGACTACTATTAGCGACTCACCCTCTGGTGAGGTTTGTCGCTCGGGTTCGCCCCTACTTACGTTTTAACGTTTAGTATAGATTTCTCGAAGATGAGATATTTTTCCGTAGTAAAAAGTATCCTACATGTTGACCCCGATAACCAGCTATCAACATGCCAAATTTCATCAAAATTCCTCCAATAGTTTTTTCGTGATGCGGTTACATACAGACAGACAGACAAAAAAATTAAAAACTATAGATTCAACCTCTGTGTCTATTTCAATAAGATTTTCCAAAAAATATTTAATGTTCAGATTCGGCTTAACAAATAGTTACAATTTTATTATATGTATAGATAGAAGATAGATTGACAATTGTATATAGTATCGATTTTATACTATTTTGTTTAAAAGTTTTAAGTAAATGTGAAATGAAGGCCAGTAGCAAGTTGCAAATCAGACCCGATCTATGAGTACATATGCATAAACAGGTTCAACAAATAGTAGTTTGCTATTTTTAGTCACGTTATTAAAATAAATATTATAAACATGTTTAATTGCGCACATAACACCTTTACTTTGAGTATTGTACATAAATATTATACATTTCTTGGTTTTGATGTAAAAAATTATTATGGAGATCAAAATAGTTGCTCTAATATGAAACACTAGCGATTCACCCTCGCTTCGCTTCGGGTTTGTCCCTAGACAAAACAAATCTATCTCAAAGAAACCGTACATTTTTCTGGGATGATATATAGCCTATAGCCTTCCTCAGTTAACGGGCTATCTAATTCAAAAAGATTTTTTTAAATTGGATTAGTAGTTTCTGAGATTAGCGCATATAACCAAACAAATACAAACTCTTCAGCTTTGTAATATTAGTATAGATTCGTAAGTCAAAAGTTGTAAAAAAAATTTCTTGGAACTATCAAATGTACTCATAAAGTTTGCATTTCACTTATAATAATTGTTATAATAATACAGCAAATATTTATGAAATAAAATTAACATTATGACACTGACTATACATTTAAATGATGCCGGCTTATAACGGAGGTGTTTCACAAACCAAAAGTACAGTTATATAATTATATTACGATATAAGTTGAAAGTTCCAACGAATAGAGTCAACAGCTTCTATTACCACACCGGATTCTTTCAACACTAACATAACTTCACTGAACCATCACAAATTTGAGTAGATTGCAGTCCCACAAAGCTCTGCGTGGCTTCATATCATCTCTCCTCCAAAGCTTTCGCACATGTTTGACAATTGACATGGGGTCGAAAGTTGTTGTTGCTATTTTTACGGCGCACCGCGTGATTTCTCTCCCTCGAAGGGAACTTTTGGATTTTGCGATGTGTGTTGACATCTTCTTTTCCACCTTTAATGATGCGACGGTATATTTCCGCCCATTCCAATTGTTTTAGTGATAAACACATGTTATATTATCTGTGACAGAACTCACGACTGTCCGCCGCCGACACACGATTGACAATGACGAATAAACTAAGTAATGCGCTTGCGACCTCTCGATCAAGGCTATTATTGTAACCGACTCTAAAGATGGTTGTCAATTTACTGATTATGTACATATTTATATGAATACTAGCGGCTCACCCTCGCTTTGCTCGGGTTTGCCTCTAGACAATTAAAAACAAATCTATCGTACGGGAACCGTACATTTTTCCGGGATAAAAAGTAGCCTATTTATTATTCTGATATATGAACTATATTATTGTAAAGTTACATTAAAATCCAATCAGTAGTTTTTGTGTACTAAGCTGTAAAAGTTACTATAGTTTTTTAACTATCCCACGGGAACTCTTTAATTTTCCGGGATGACAAGTATTTAAGATATTGACCAGGGATATAAGATTAGCACGTACAAACAGATAAACAAACATTGAAATAATACATTTGAAAAATATCTGGATTTGTTCTATTTCTCTTCTTACACCCCCCTGACACATCAGTAGATTAACGGAACAGAGACTAAGTTTCTTAAAAACGTGCAAAATTGTTATCTACCCATTTTGGTAGGGTTGTCACAATAAGTTAAGATAAATTAAACAAAACATTTGTTAAATAGTTTTATTATTCAGTATGATAGAATACTTTATTATTTATACACACAGTATAATAAACAACCATTATTAATAATAAAATACCACGTTTTTATATTAAAATATTTAAACTTGCAACTAACAAAACAAACAACGTGCGTCGCACTGACCCTGAGTCAACTGGCTGTGCCAACGTAAACCAGTTTTTTCCAGTCTCGCCGCGTACGCGACAAGCGGCCAGTGGTCACGCACACATGCTCCGCGTGCTTGTAATAGTGCAACCGATTCGCGCGATAGTTTGAAACTTTGTCTCTGTTCCGTTTATTTACTCATGTGCCCCTGACTCGATTTTTAGCATTTTTTTTTCTATGTACAGACAATCGACCTCTACAGTTTTATTATATGTATGTACAGATGTTGTAAATACTCAAAATTAAAGTTTCTAGTGACTTTTTATGCATAACTTTAAAAATATGTGTTTGCATTTATAAATAAAATATCTGATAATATATAATCTGATATATTTTTCTTGTATTCAGCCCTTTTTTAAATTATATTGAAGGGAGGCCCGTGCCCAGCAGTGGGACGTTAAAAAAGGGCTGAATATTTTTCTTAGATTTTCAAAATTATTCAATTATCTATATACAGATAAATAAAATTGGAATATCTGTTTGTAATATTAAAATAAGCGCTTTTTACTAAATGCATATGGATGTACACACGGTACATATACCATAATAACATTTTTTTTACAATTTTTATCTGTCTGTCTGTTTGTTCCGGCTAATCTCCGAAACGGCTGGACCGATTTTGACGGGACTTTCACTGGCAGCTGTCTGTAACAACTGTATAATGCCATTGAGACATCTAACACCTTAGTCTCTCCCGTGACCATGATTGCTGTAAAGCAATCGAAACGTCGGGAACCAAAAATCATAATAAATTCGCGAAATAATCCGAAAAGATAGTTTTATTTTGAAATGTCAAATATTCGCGTAAATCTAAGAAAGTATTATAATACACGTATTAGTCGCATTTGTCTCGGCAATCAATATGATGCCATATACCTACAGTAAAAATCATGCTCAGTGAATTTGAAGCAAAAAGAAGCATGAGAGCGTCCGATACCACTAGCAAAAACTACATTAAAATTCAAAGAAAATGTAAACATAATATTCTATAACTAGCGGCTTATCCTCGCTTCGCTCGGGTTCGTCTCTAGACAAACATAAACAAATCTATCCCACGGGAACCGTACATTTTTCCGGGATAAAAAGTAGCCTATTTGTTATTCTGATGTATGAACTATATTATTGTAATATTTCATTAAAATCCAATCAGTAGTTTTTGTGTACTAAGCTGTATAAGTTACTATATTTTTTTAACTATCCCACTGGAACTCTTTAATTTTCTGGCATGAAAAGTATCTAAGATGTTGACCGGGAATGTAAGATACCACCATACAAAATTTCATTTAAATCGGTCCAACAGTTTCGGAGATTAGCCCGTATATACAGACTAACAGACAAACAGACAGAGCAACAAAAAATTAAACAAAAAAAAACTGGATTTGTTCTGTTTCTCTTCTTACATCCCCCTGACTTGGTTTTTAGCATTTTTTTTCTATGTACAGACATTCGACCTCTACAGTTTTATTATATATATATAGATTTAATATATTTGAATGTCACTAAAATTTTCGTTACAATGGTCACGTTTTAAATAACAATGAAAGTTCGATAAGTTATCAATGACCCGGATGGAGACCCTGCGCCCGATAACGCCTAATAGTCCGTTTGTTTGCTTCATGTGTTTGTCGCGCTTGTTAACCTAATGATAGCGTCCATTACGTGCAATTGTCTAAACAATGTTCGGGACGTTCATTTTAGTTCGCTATATGGCTGGAAACTTGAAGTATCAAATAACGAGTAATATGTTTTATATGATTTTATTATGATTTTTGTATGTTTTTTTTATTTTATATGTTTTTATATGAGAGACTTTATATGTTGAGTTTGCTAAATGGCTTTAAATTAGAAGTAAAATACGATAATACTTTTTACATTGACCGTCATTTGGGTTAAATAAAACGGAGAGAGTGTAATTCCTTCGAATATTCTTCCATTCAATCTTAACCAATATATCGCACATATTCCAAGTAATACGCCGGAGTAATTTGTATCAGGACCAGTCAGAGAAATTTATTACATATGTATAAATATTATTAATAGGTATATAGTATCAGTGTTATTGTATGTACTATATTTTGTTGTTTTCATTGTGTTCCACAACAAAGACGCGAAATAAAGCTAAAAATACATTGTATGACTCACCTCCAAGGGTGTGATATGAAGCCGGGACAAAGCTCCGGACAGTTGTCACAGGGCCTGCCTTCCGACACCTCCTTTATCCGAACGCCCTGTAATTAAAAATACAGTTAGAATGGCAAATAAAGACATTTATTGAAGCAGTTGTTTAAACTGATCGGTAAATTTCATCGTTTTAGCTCAAAAATTATTCGGTTTCCCAATATTTTTTGCTAAAAATGGTAAATTGAGATATGAATAAGCCAATTTAGTTGACTTGATGGCATTTGTGGATTAAAATACGTTTGGAAAAACAATGAGTAATCAAAAATAAACGAACTATTAGGCTGGAGCAATTTTATTTATAATTATACTAGCACTTGATGCGGAAGAGTATGATTGTTTGTTTGACCGAGCGAATCTCTGAAACTACCATTCTGATTGAGAAAATATATATTAGCAGTTTATTCTCTATTTATTTAATTCCATATAAAGTATTAACTAAGTAATACTTATATGGCATACCTACATATAACGATAATAGTTACCAATAATTTATTCAAAGCATCGATAGTGCTTATTCCACCAAATTTCTCAGTCATTTCCCAAATGATATCGTCTTTGTCGTCTTTTGTGTCATCGTTGGAATCACATTCGCTATAACTGTCCGACGTATCACTGTCACGCCTGTTCCCAAAAAGCTTAAATAATCCCTTCTTTTCAACCCACGATTCGCTTACACCTTCCTTGAAACTATTGACTTTTCTATGTTTCTTATGAATTTTGAAAGGTACTTGCTTTAGCCTCGGTTGAATTGGATCAAACGACTTCGAAACTGCAGATCTCTTATAGTTTTGCTCGTAGTCTTCTTTCGAGACCCCACAATGATATAAAAGATAATCTTTTCTGATTTGTTCCCTTCCATCCAAATCCCTCCAGAAGGTCTCTTTATTATTACGCACACCTAGATAGTAATCTAGATCCCTTTCGCCTAAATCTGAATCTTCCTCTATATCTTCTTCATCTTTGTTCACTTTATCTGTATTATTTTGATATTCCCTCACTATTCTATCCAAAAAGCTATATTTTCTGGCATTTGATCTTTTCAAAAAAATGGCTGTATTACTAGATAAAAATTTAGTTGTCTTTCTATACACTGACGCTACAGATTCGCGTCTTCGCTTCAAATTGTACATGTTACCCTTAAGATACTTGAACGCAAGTATTTTCTTAAAGAATCTATATATTTTAAACTTCCAGTTCATATCTATTTTTAAACATTTCGATTATCCCTTTCATAAGTTGTTGGAAATACAGCCGATTAATAGCTACGTCAAAAAAACGATGATATTTTTTCCACTGTGCTTCTATTTTGCCCGATTAAAAACAAGTGTATAGAGTAGGGTAGTTTCGCGAAACAGAGACAGCGGGGAACTAGACCACGCGTTTACTGTTACTATTCCATTGCGAGGGTGACGATTGACGTGATAATGGTCACCTGTGGGCGTACTAGGTTTTTTGTACACCAGTATATCGAGATCTCCAATCATATTGTTTTCCCTTCGTAATTATTTCTAATAAAGGTAGAGCAAAAGGTCTTCTTAAATTGGTAAGTGTAGTGGTATACGTAGGGAGGGTGTGGACTCTTTACGATCATGCAAACAACAGCTAAATGTGTCCATAGTAAATGACTCGGCAAATTGCAACACCCTTAGACAAAATTGCTTGTTAAATCCCCTTGTTAGCAATTTTGTTTGGGGTCATTAGCTTTATGTCTAAGAATAAATTAGTCACAACGTTTAAGCACGACAACAATGACCAGATAATTAGTGTTATTAATAGGAGATAGGTACATAAAGTAGTTTTGTAATGGAGCTGCCATCTATTTAACGATACATGTACTAAATGTATTAAAAGATTTATATTAAAAATTATGGTATCTAGCGCCATCTATGTGCGAGTAGCAACACAAATAAACTCATGTGTGAACCTTCGCGTGACGAAGATATGAACCGTTATAATATATTGTAACGTATTTATTATTTTTTACTTTGTCACATTTTTAATAATCTTGTACCTAATTATCATATAACATATTTACAACATTTAATGAAAAGAATTAAAGTTTCTTTTTTCTTATGTTATATTTTAATATTAGTTTTTTTTTATCAAACAAAAAGATAAATCACTACTTAAAATCAAAATTAATCTAAACAATATTTTAAATTACTATAAGAACAATTATTATTCAGAAATTTGATCTATAGACTTAACTGAGCTTTCTGTTAGAGAGCACGTAGTATATTGCACGATGGGATCCTACTTATTTGATTTCAGTTTCGTTAAAACTAAAATGAAATATTGTGGAGCAGATAATTGTGATGTTTACTTATATTTTAATAAACTATCTAGTAAAGATTTTTTCCAGCTTCTTTGGTGTGAAAGTTATATGGGTGTAGAAAAAATGCAAAATAGCTTTATTTCAATGTTTTCATGAGCTCCTAAAGCCATTTCTGACATTAGAATGAACTTTGAATTATATTCCTATAAAATCTGAAGCAGGATGCAAGAGTATAACTGTTTACATCAATGCTAATATTATAAATGTAAAGTTTGTGTGGATGGATGTTTGTTACTCTTTCACGCCAGCACGGCTGAACAGATCTGGATGAAGTTTGGCACAGAGGTAGATAATAGTCTGGAATAGCACATAAGATTATATTTTATGCCAAAAAATGTACGGTTCCCGTGGGATAGATTTTTTTTTGTCTAGGGACGAACCAGAAGCGAAGTGAAGGTGAATCGCTAGTTTACAATAAAGATAAAAAACAATCAGAGCAATATGAATAAAAAGATCAAAAAAGGCACGAACAATATTATGTCTGTGGTGTTACATACTCAATATAAAAAAGTTTTCATTTTCTTCACGTTTAGCTTTTGGTAGAGAAATCTTAAGGCGTAGCTTAAATAATTAAAAAATAAGTAAAGAAGTATTCTTATTATAATAAATTTATTTTAAAATAAAATATATTATAGTATTTCTTTATGTGTATGCGAATATTGAGTTATTATTATTTTTTTAGGTCAGGTATGCACTATAAAAATAATTATAATGAGATATATTCTTGCTCCAATTTATAAATCTAGTATATTTTAATGAGGAGAAAATTACTGAGTTTTATTTTTGAAGTGTAATTAGTGAGTTAGCTTAGTTCTACTTAATTTACTCTATGTAAGTAAATTCTCTGGGATATTAGATATTGTGGGTATCTATCTAGGGTATCTTTAGCGACAGTCTCTTTATTCTCTAATAGCTTACATGTACATTGTACAACCGCAGATTTGGTTCCAGTTTCTGGGTTCGTGTCCCGAGTCGGATCAACTGTAAATGTTAAGTTTTTCTTTCAAGAAATTCTCAGTAACACCCCGGAGTTGAGGATTTGGCGGTGATACACCCCCGTGCCTTGGAGATTCTAAAGCCGCTCCTAAAGCCGCCTATTACTGACATTAGAATGAACTTTGAATTGTATTCCTATAAAATCTGAAACATGATGCAAGAGTGTAATTCTTTACATCCATACTAATATTATAAATGTGAAGGTTTGTGAGCATGGATGTTTGTATTAAACGCCAGAACGGCTGAACGGAACTGGATGATATTTGGCACGTTGGTTGGACATAACGTGCTTGAAGCCTTTGATCTGAAGATCTCTCACCGATCATGTCAAATTATAGTCCTATCGGAATTTGATAGTGAAAAGAATACACCATTTGTTTGTGTGTAATTGGACACTATTATATCTCTCGTGCATATACCACTGGCCGCTGTACGTACGTAGTTATAGTAGGTAGTATAGTAGGTAACTTATGTACGTAGTTATTTACTGCAGTTGTGCAGTTACATTCTAGTGCTAGTAAAGTACATAAATATAAATTATCATAATATTGTACATATATCTAATAATAAAACCTTTGTCAAATTAAGTAAAGTGTGTCTGAAAGCTTTTATCTACTTCTAGTTAAAACTAAACGTGGCGCTGACACTCTCGAGGGATCGGGGTTGACAAAGACGGAAATCGGAGAACAAGCAAACGACAAAGAAATGAAGCTTCTAATTCTTTAAATGACAACATATTTTGGAATTTAGGAGAAAATTCTACCGGTGGTAGGACTCTGTCAAGCCTGAGGAGTCCGACTGGACGGGTACCACCCCCTTATCTATTTCTGCCGCCAAGCAACAATGATTGCATTGTTGTGTTCCGGTTTGAAAGATAAGGTAGCCAGCGCAATCACAGGCAAGAGGTATATCATCTTAGTCCTCACAGTGACAACGCACCTGTGGTTCTGCATTTTTGTTACTTAAAACCTAAGTGCATGAACCGTAGGTGTTATGGGCGACAGGTACTGCTTTCCATCAGGTGGTCTGTCTGCTCGTTTGTCACTGATTCTCATAAAAAAAAAGTTATTTTATTAACTTCAAGCCCTTGATTAAATTCTTACTCTAACAACTTAAGTTACAAGATGACTTAAACATCAGAATAATATACTATGAGTTTTTATTAGAGACACTACGAGAATTCATTTGCCTAGTTAATGCCTATGTAATGTCCATAAGGCATCTCCAATGAAAGGCGTTAATCTGTAACAAGTATATAACGCCGTTGAGACGTCTAAAATCTTAGTCTCTCCCGTGACCATAATTGATGTAAAGCATTCGAAACATCGAGAACCAAAAATCAAAATAAATCCGCGAAATAATCCGAAAAGATAGTTTTATTTAAAAAACAAATATTTAAAATAAAATCTTCAAAAGTTTTTACGCCTATACAAATAAATAAAATTTAAGTGTCTGTTTGTAATATCAGTATAAAAGCTTTTTACTAAATGCATGTGTAAGTATATATACGGTAACTATAAGAAAAAAAAATTTTTTGTCTGTCTGTCGGCTAATCTCCGAAACGGTGAACCGATTTTGAAGGAATGTTCACTGGCAGACAGCTGATGTTAGGATGAGTAAGGAGTAATTAAGCATACTTTTATTTTAGAAAATTAATTAGGGTTCCGTGCAAAAAAATTAAACCGCTAGCCGAGCGAACCGAGGGTAAGTCGCTAGTTTATAATAAATAGCAGGCTGTGTGTTAAGGAGATACTATACATTGCATTAATATCCTATATGAAATGATACTTTATTTACAAACAGACTGACAAATAAATAAACAACTTTTACTTTTGTTAATGTAACATAAATATATTATTATGCATGCTATATCTACAGGGGTAGCCAGAGGTTTTATTCATTTTTTTGCTGATCCATTTCCAGCTCAGTAGCAAATATTATACTACTCCAGATGATCAGTGAAAAAAAAGTACTTTTGCTATAGTATCTGACGTTGCCTTGAAATAAAATCAATAAAACAAATTTAAAAAGTAAATTGCGCTTATTATGTAAAGATCGCTCAAATAATGATATCATAAAAAATAACATGCTAATATGTTAAAGCAAACAATGATTAATATTGAGGGTTTTTGGTTTCTTAAACTTCGAAACATATGTTTTCCCCATTCATTACGGTTTTACAAATAAAATTACTCATAGCGCTTGTGTAACTCGATCAGAAAATTTTAAGTTATAAGAGCTAACGGTATCCGTTTAACATTATTAATTTTGAACAGTAAATAATATGTAATTATGAAATTTTTGTTATTATATGTATTTCGCTGAAAGTGAAATAAAATAAATATATAAGAATTAATAAGAAGATTTATACAAGCACGTTTGAATCAATTTTATTTGAAGGGAGTAAGCTTAGTCAGTCCATAAGTACATACATATAGTACATACATATAGTACATACATATAGTACATACATACATACACCTACGGCTTCGCTTGTATGTTACGTCGATATAGAGCTTATGTAGACTCATTGTAATTTTCTGTTAGTTCAAATAGGAATCAATTCTAAATTCCCAAATGATACTTTATTTACAAACAGATTGACAAATAAATAAACAACTTTTACTTTTGTTAATGTAACATAAATATATAATGTTAATAATAAGTGGAATTTTACATATATGTAAGGATAGTTTTAAAATACATTTTTTCTAAAACATCAAAGACACTAAATTATTGTAAACAAGATTCCATACGTTAATAAATTGCTGAGTAATATTTTTAAAATCGGCAAGCTCCCATTTTTCAATCCACGTCAAAACATATTTACTTGTACACCTATTCGTTGAATTTTTGAATGTACGAAAGTTGAATACCACCCAACTTTCTTTTTGACGGAATAAAATTTTTCAAAACTAACTATAATTTATATTTTATAAATACATCTGAGGAGTTTGTTTGTTTGAACGCGCTAATCTCTAGAAATGCTGGTTCGATTTAAAAAAATAGTTTTGCATTTTAAAGCTTATGTTTTGAAGAATAACGCATACACTACAAAACCCTTGCACTACTTTTATCTCCTGACGTAATGTACACTTAAACAATATTTCGCTTCCTAACATCTAATTACCTGATCGTTATAGATATTTTTATTATTTATAACTTGTTACCTTCCTGTTTGTTGTTTATTACATTTCTGGCAATTTAAAGGTTAGCTAAAAAAATAAGCGACACTCATCGTCGTCAACACTTTTGGAGTAGTGTACATTACCCAAAACCCCTTTTTATCGCAACCCTAGTACCCAAAAACACAATTACCAAGAAATATCACGTATATTTTATAAATCTACTAGCAGAACTCGCGGCTTCGCTTGCGATCAAACTTCGAAAAATACGAAATTTCATGCAAATATGTTGCCTAAGGAATAAAAAGTTCTACACAAACTTTTACCCCCTAATTCACCCCCTTGGGGTTGAATATTGAAAAATCCTTCCTTAGTGGATACCTTCGTCATATGAGGAATACGTGTGCGAAATTTCAATTTTTTTGCCTTAAGGGTTTGGCCTGTGCGTTCATACATCATACAATATATATATATATATATATATATATATATATATATATATATATATATATATATATATATATATAAACATACATACATATACATACATGACATAAACTCAATTTTTATTACATTATTTGACTGTATTACTGTAACGTTTATAACATTACGCCTATCCCTCACAGCGTTTCCAGGCTGATTGGATTTTCAAGGTCATTAATTACGCGCACCCAATGTTCTCGGTCATCTGATATTGGCACAACAAGCGATACGATGACATCAGTTTATTTAGGTATTTTAAAAGTATAATTATTTAAAATTAATTTTCGTTCACGTAATCTCGCTTAATCATCCGTAAAGTTTATGTAAGACTTATTTGTATTCATAAGGAAGTTCGGCAAAGTACGAGTTGGACTGGCTTACTGAATTCCGTATACTTTATATATTTCAGTTATGTATTTATTAATGAACTCGGATTTTATAATGAACTAGCAGAACCAGCGGCTTCGCTCGCGATCAAACTACGAAAAATGCGAAATTTCATGCAAATATGTTCAAGGAATAAAAAGTTTCATAGAACTTTTACCCCCTATTTCGACCCCTTGGGGGTTGAATTTTGAAAAGTTCTTCCTTAGTGGATGCCTTCGTCATATGAGGAATACGTGTGTGAAATTTAAATTTTCTAGCCTGTGCGTTGATACATCAATCAATCACTTTTGCCTTTTATATATGTATATTCATAGATATTGATTGAAATCGCTAGTATGAATCACATTTACAATGAGCATTTTTTATTATTTATCGTTTTACTTTAGAATTTGTAATATAGTAAATCAAATGTGACACTTGTGTAATTAATGTTTTCACGAGTTAACAAGGCACAATGAAAAAACACGTATATTATTTTGGAGATATCTCTCAATGTTTTATTTTTAGCTTTTTGATTATTTGTCAGGAATCCGCCATAATAACAGACTAACAGTCTTCCTGTAAAAAGTTAACCTATTTCAATCTAAATCAATTTGATCGGTACGTATAGCCCTTTAAAGGTAGGACAGCGTAGGGTTAATAGGTATTAATATATAAGTAATAGGGTCCCGACTCTCGTGTCTGGAATCCTAAAGAGTCACCTGCGAAATGATGTTTACGAGAGTGGACTTTTTGTAGGACTTTTTAAGTAGCTTAAAAATGGAGCAGGTGTTTCGTACATAAAGGTAATTATGAGTGTGTGCATATCCTGGAATAACCACCGTAATTTAGATTTGGCATTTTTAAATCGCAGTGTTATAAATGCAAACGTTCGTGTGTATATATTTGTGGTTCTTCCACACTGTAACGGCTGAACAGATTTTGATGATAATTGGTACATAGGTAGATTATGAGTTGGAGTAACACTTACTGCTACTGGTAGTAATAAAATTTGATACCGCTTATATATAATACTAGCGATTCATCCTCGTTTCGCGCGGGTGCCTGGGTGTAATTTAAAAATTTTTGAACGAAACCCTAATTCTTTTCTAAATTAACAGTAACCTAAGTTACTTATTATAACATCAGCTATCTGCCAATGAAAGCCTCGTAAAAATCTATCTAGCCGTTTTGGAGATTAGCCAGAACAAACAGACGGATAGACAGACAAAAATTTTAAAAATTATGTTTTTCTTATAAGTACCGTATATAATTCCATATGCATTATTTATATATATTATGCTGTTATTTTGACATTACAAACAGACACTTCAATTTTATTTATCTGTATAAATTATAGATACAAAAGTCACCTAGGGATGCAAGCGCAAGTTGCTAGTACTTCTATATTTTCTTAATATCTTTCTTAGATTCCGTCACGAAATAAGGATTAATTAATATCAATTCAAATCAGTTACCGTTTATTACAATTCAGAAGAGATACAAACCAATACTTTTGTAAAAGCTTAAAGCGTTACTGGCTAACAAATCTACACTAATATTATAAAGCTGAAGAGTTACTTTGTTTGTTTGTTTGGTTAAATGTGCTAATCTCGGAAACTACTAATCCGATTTGAAAAATTCTTATTGCATTAGATAGCCCGTTAACTGAGGAAGGCTAGAGGTTATATATCGTCCCAGAAAAATATACGGTTCCCGTGGGATAGATTTGTTTTTGTCTAGGGACGAACACGAAGCGAAGCGAGGGTCGCTAGTTTTTAATGTAAAATAATTGTACTTTTAACTTAAACGTTATTTATTTAATTAAAAAACATAATAGAAAAATAAGAAATATTAACCACTGAGTCTTTCATTTCTTTCAACGTTATTGGGCAGCGCTGAATTTAATAAGTTCAGAACAAAAATTTAAGTATTTTAGACGACACGTTTGGCTCAGTTTGTTGTGACCTTACTTGCTGTGCCAGCGGTTGCGGGTTCGAATCCCGCTGGTATTCATTTGTGTAATGAGCAATGAAATGAATGTTTGTACTCCAGTTATGGGTGTTTATATTTATAATATGAATGTATTTTTTATACATGTGTAGTGTATTGTTAGCAATATTATGAATTGTTACTAGTTTGAGAATAGAATAAATGTATGTACTGTATGTATGTATGTACCTATCACTATTATTTAGAGTCAAATGAAATACTTATTTCCTGTCGAGTTTGTAGAGATAGCAAAACCAAAAACTGTATTTAGTATGATTTTTTTAAATAAAGTCAAAACTTATACCCTTTAATTTTAATATGTGGAAGTGTAAACATTGTAAGGTATAAAGGAGGTATTTTGTAAAAAGAAAGGCAGTGTGTATTTTCTGGAGTGAGTTCAAGTAATGCTGAAAGTTAAAGGTATCATAATGTAAATTCTTATAATGCAAATTGTGATTGTATTAAATAAGTGATAAGTGATGTAAAAGTGAAATAAATATGGTAAAGTACGTGCGGGTTTCTTATACCGGCCTTTGGTAACATTTAATTTCTTAAAGTATCAAATATCTGGTATCCATAACACAAGCCTCGTAGCTTACTATGGAACTACATGGTGTTGTGTGTTAATATCCCAACATATTTAATTTATTTATTTATCATCTCATGGGAATGAATAAAAACTATAGACAATTCTATGTGTTTGCACAGGGAATGATCCATGTGTGAGTCCGGTTTAACTAGCACGTCTGAGATAGCCTAACTAGTTTACAAAAGACGTGTGAAGTCAGCTAATAGCTATCGTGGTGGACTGTGGATTCCCTTGTATTGTGAGCCCACCAGTATGATTTTTTAAAGGCTAAATTATATTTATTATATTACTAGCTTTTACACTAGGGTTTGCTCGTGTATTTTTTTATAATCCAAGGGTAACATGATGTTCCATAGTCTACCTCAATAATAAAGCAATAAAATGCATTATTTATCAAATCGGCTTGGTATTTCTAAAGACAGCAAAAATAATATATTAATAATAAATATAGCCATTATTAAATTATTACTGAAAGCTACGCTAAGTTACTCAATTAGAGATAACCAAAGGATATATTATATGATGCAGCTCGTGTTCAGTTTAGTATGTGAAATATCTACTAACGACTTCTCTTTACTCAGTGCCTAACATCCCTTCGGCAACGCTCAACTAGTTAAAAGACTTCAGTAACTTTAACTTTGCTCATACATTATAAGGCACTCATTTCAATATTATAGTGATATATTATGACCATTAAAATATGATACTTTTCGAACGACACTATTTTGTAAGAGATTTTTTAAAATCGCTAATCCAGCTGTTTTAAACATAAAACCTTAAGCAGATTTCAAATTTTTTAAATTAAAATAGCTAATATACGTAATATACGGTTATTCTTGGAACTAAAACCCACAAAGGTCATTTTTTACGATTATCCTGTAGATGTCACTGCTTTAAAGTCAAGGTTTTGTACCGGATTTTAAGTGCTTCCTCTAAAGGTTGAAGGGCTGAACCTGTAATATTATGTAGTTTTATTTCCTCAGTAAATTAAATAAAAGTATATCTTCATACATTCGTGTATTTTATTCGTGTATAGCGAATATATCTGACTTTTTATTATATAATAAATTTAAAATTTATGTTAAAAGAGCATTTTCATAAGTTTTTACAATAAAACCTTTAATATCTTTTTAAAACTCAACGTATTCATCGTATCGGAAACTTTACATTTTTCCAGAATAAAAAGTAATCTATGTGCAATTCCAGACTATAATCTATCTCGGTGCCAAATTTCAACCAGATCCGTTCAGCCGTTCGTGAAAGAGTAACAAACATCCATCCATCCATCCTCACAAACTTTCACATTTATAACATTAGTGTAAATAAGCACAGAATAAAATAAGTTTTGAGTAACTTATTTTATTATAGTGGTAAATTATAAAAAAAACGTGTGTGTGCACTTATGTACGCACGTAAGAAGTTATACTTTTTTGGCGCAACAGAACAAAAATAGCTAAAGATTTCATCCCGTGTATCACAACTCTGTTTGTAAAAGGAATGCAGCTAACTTCATCATGTCGCTTTTTGGCTGTCGGTGTGCGCGCGCATCGTGAAAAATTTACCCTCATATTTTTTCCAAACGTGCCAAAAGAAGTATAACTTCAATAATAACACTAAAGTGTTATTAGTGCGGTTCGTTTGTTTTGTTTTTTTTACTTACTTTTTCATTTAAATCATGAAATTAATTAATATGATTATAGTTATGTTTTTCATGATACATCATGAAAATAACCTGTTACTACAAGAGCGAGAACACCGACAAAAACTAATTTAATATAAATAAATAATGTACCTCGTGTACGCTCGCTTAGTAACTAGGGCGGGGATCAAAGGTATGTCCATGCCCACGATATTTGTCCTTGTCAAATTTTATCGAAATCTGTCTACGCCAATTTGAACCAACTTTTGAATAAATAACATAAATCTAATGTTTGTTCTGCTCAAAGTAACTTAGTGGCTTAAAAAGCATAAAATAAAATTTAAATTAAATATTTACTACCACAGCCTTTGATAAAAAGACAAAAATGTGACCACAAAAACATAAAAATAGCTAAAACTAACTAAATAGATATTCTGCGCCAAGTACATTTACTGCGGACAGTGTATTGGTAAAAGCTCGTAGCAAATTCACTGCATGAAAATTTAATTATTTCATTATACAAACTACGAATTGGTTTAACATGAATAATTAAAATTGGCTTTTTGCCGTCAATCGAGGCCACCGAGGGAGTTAAGTAGTGTGTTATTTATTAAAGTGGCAGTTCGAAAATGCTTTATTGGATTGTGTTAGAACTACATACATTTATTTAGTAAATGCAAATTAATTAACCGACATTGTGTCATATTCATAAATATGTTTAAGCTTCAAATAAAATTTATTGACTTTCGAAATCCAATCCGAATATCGAATATGAAAATTTGGAAAGACAATATTTTGACGTTCTGTTTTGTATTTACTATTTAATAGAGATGTGCCGACTAGTCGGTGGATTAGTCGGATTTTTTCCAAACGACTAGCCGACTAGTCGTTTGTAGTAGAAATGGGCCGACTATGATTGGCCCATCTCTACTATTTAGTCACAGCGTTCACTTTATTAATACTAAAAAATATAGGTATTTAAATAAAACTATCTTTTCGGATTTTTTCGCGGATTTATTTTGATTTTTGTATCCCGACGTTTCGATTGCTTTACAGCAATCATGGTCACGGGAGAGACTAAGGTGTTAGATGTCTCAAAAGCATTATATAGTTGTTACAGACAGCCTACCCACAATTAACAAAATGAATTCAAAATATTGAAAATTGACATCAAAGTACCTTACAATATTTGTTTTATTTAAATGTCTAATATTCACGTTAATCTAAGAAAGTATTAAAATATAGGTATCTAAAAAAAAATAAAAAAAAAATATTGTTGCTGTATAAAGGTAGAAGTGTGCGTATGTTTATTATACTTCATGCTGACAGAGGCCTACAATAATACTATGTCTTTAGTGTTTTTAGAATATTTTTTTTAAATATTTACATTATTTACTAATACTGCGTGAGTCAAAAAGGAAGTATTTCATGCTATGAAGAATTAGCCGCACCTCGTGTTAATTAACTAAGCGATTTTTGTCACGCCAAACCTTCCGACCCGTTCGAGGCGTGACCGAGAATTATAGTATTAATGAAGTCAAACGTTTATGTTAAAAATTGTCAAGCTTTTGATTGATTCCAAAATATTAGATCTAATTAAGCAAATACTTTTTTTATTCAGTATTTTTTTTTATTTAAAAGAAAATATGTTATTTTAAATTGCAAACTATAAAACTTACTAAGTATTTTATTACAATTAGTTAAAAACGCTGGTGAATTAGAAAATTTACGGGATATTCTTAGAAGGGTCAAAAAGAGCACTGAAATTGGTTTTCGAAAAAGGCTGCTCAGTAAATTAAGGTATTTTCAGCGTATTTGACCTTTAAAGTTGATTTTAACCTAAAATTATTAGTAAAGGACACATAAAAATAACTTAAATTCAACTAGCTACTAGACCAAATACTAGTATTCTAGATACAAATACTAGTATTCTAAAATCGAATTTTAGCTTAAATTTCTTAGGTTAACTTATTTTACCGGCGCTTATAAAGTTGGCAAACCTATCTAATTACTGTATTTTAGCGTTAGATGTAAGAGAGTTTTACGTTATTTTATGATTAGTTTAGATACATAATATATTACGTATATACAACATTTTTTCGGTTAAATTAAGCCTTATAAGATTTGATTTATTGACCTATGCTCTATTCACGACAACTGTTATTAATAGATTTGCTTCATCTTAAATGAAGCAATTTACCTATATATATATTTTAAATTGATGCTTACCTTATAGTTAAAATTAAGACTACATTGTAACAGGTTGTTGCGAAGGCGATAGAGTGTTCATAAAATATTTCCGTAGGTAAATTTCATGTAATTACTAAATCCTATTTAAAAGTTTACGATTACCCATTATCGTTAGTTTTACAATGAGTAATGATGATTAATAAATATAAATTCCAAATATTAAAAAGACTCCACATTGATTTAAATAAAGCCATGGATTATATGTGATATTCAAACTAAAGATTATATAATAATATTATGAATATAAGTATACTTTTCTCAATTAAACATAATATTTATTTCGAGTATTCAATTGTTTATTTAATTAACTTACGAATGCGAAGAAAGTCGCGGATAATCCCTAGTATAACGTGATTTTTTAAAAATAGATATATTTTTTCAAACACAAATATGTGCCACTAACAATTTAAGAGAACTTTTAACCAGATTTCACTGTTCTCAAAGTTGTGGCAAAAGTGTAGACGAAAACAACTCGCACATTATTTAATTTTGCTCATTGCAACGCTTGAAACTTGGAATTAAATTTATTTTAATTAAATTGCGAAAAAATCCTAAAGCTACTCTAGAAAAGTCAAGTTGATTTAAAGCTCTATGGATATAGATATATTTATGTAGTACTAAGTATGGCTGTTTTTGATAATCTATTTGAGTATTTCTTTATTTTTTTATTATATTTTGGTTAAATTTTGAAAATCATTAAACTAGTTAGGGAGTAAAAATAACTAATCAAATCTCGTTCAATTTGTCAAAAGGAAGAAGTTCATACACGGCTTTTATTTTTAAAAATCTCAATGAATATTGGCTTTAGATAAGTTTTAATAGATTGCGGTGAACGCTTATACTGTATATGCCTCTGTGAGGTTATTGAAACTAACTCTGACCTAGTATGCAGGTGCTTCAGAATGTACGAGTATTTAGTAAGGAACTTTAATCATATTTTGTATAATAATATAGTTAACCGTAGAATAGGCTGAAGTTCAGAACTATAGTTCTAAATGGTTTGAAGACGGTCTTTGAGACTACTAGTTTAAGTTTAAAAGAATCTTTTTGCATATTATAGACGACTACCGACTCACTTTTGCTTCTCTTTGGGTTCGTCCCTAGACAAAAACAAATCTTTTCCCACGGGAACCGTACATTTTTCCAGGATGATATGAAGTCTAAAGCCTTCCTCAGTTAACGGGCTATCTAATGTAAAAAATTTTTTCAAATTGGATTAGTAGTTTCTGAGATTAGCGCGTTAAACCAAACAAACAAACCCTTCAGCTTTATAATATTAGTATAAATTCATTGAAGAGTGTTATAGGCTATCACATTACGACTTTTAAGAGTAGATCACTATATAGTATAAAACAAAGTCGCTTCTTGTTGTCTGTCTATGTCTATGTATGCTTAGATCTTTAAAACTGAGCAACGGATTTTGATGCGGTTTTTTAAATAGAGTGATATTCAAGAGGAAGATTTATACATATGTATAATACATGCATATTATAGGACGAACCTGAAGCGAGGGTGAGTCGCTAGTATACATAAATAACGCGAATGAAGCCAAGTCAAATGAAATCAATCATATAAAATTTAGAACAAAGTTACTAAAAATATGTATTTAATTAAATAAGTGGAGTACGAAGTGGAACCTCACTTTGTCCTTTACATATTTAATGCCGGCGGCCCACCCTCGCTTCGTAAAAGCCCAGTAGGTACGATCTCCCAGTAACTTGAAGCAATATACTAATATCCCATAGGAATCACTCGATTCAAAGGGATAAAGGATACAGTCTATTTCACTTGGGAATAATGATGTTTTCCATTAGCAAAGAATAAAGATCCATCTCTTAGGCGATCGCCCATTGATTTTTAGGGAAATGTCAAATTCAAGGGTTGTCAAAAATACCAATTTTTATGGCGAGCGGTTTCGAAATTAAAGCACTGTAGTGCCATCTTGTAGCATGTTAAAGTTATACCCGTCAACCCTACAGCCGCTTCCCAGTTGTCATATAAAATCAAGTATGACAGTCGGGTGCGTCTGACCCACGTCTCATCTCATATCCACTGCTCGATAGCCTTCTAGATGCTTTCGTTAGACTGTATGAGTAGATCGTGCCTATATATTAGTACAAAAAATATTTAAATGTTAGAATGATCAATTTACAGCTTAAGTGATAAAAAATGATAATCTTTATATACAAATTTTAGTGTGCGTGTGTCCGTAATTCTTTTCATCCCACAACAATAAAGTACTTATATAGATATCCAGATCTATAAAATTCCGATATAAAAAAAAAAATAAAAGCAAAAATATAAAAATAAAAATAACAAAAAAGTTATTAATGCCTTGAATATATATATTTTTTGTCATGTAAATTATGCTATAATTTAACTTACATCTAACTCACTAAGCTCTATCTCTTTTAGGTACTCTTTTTGTGTGACTTCACCTACTTTGAAGTCAGGCAATACAAGAGGTAGTCAACATGGGTCACATTTTTTTGTAAACGTTATACAACATCTTCGACAAATGAGGATGAAATATAATGATTCTTTATTCAAATAAGACTTAACATATCCCAAGTGTGATTGATATCAACGATTATAAAAAGAAAACTAGTGTTATACTTTCTTAGATTTACGCGAATATTTAACATTTTAAATAAAATCGATAAAGGGAACCAAAAATCCAAATAAATCCGCGAAATAATCCGAAAAGATAGTTTTATTTAAAACTAGTGTAATTAAAAGTAATTTTCAATTTGGCAATGTTATTAAAAAGTTATAAAAAATTCGATTCAAAATTTCAGTAACACTATCCCGTTGGGGTTAAACCGTCACAGAGTCAAGACTTTTAATGATGTAATGGTATATTTATCGCATTTAATGAACAAAGCACGCTCTATTCGATATCAAAGTATTCGAACGGCGTGGCATACGACCGTGACATTTTAGAAACTTTTCCCTTTTACTATTTTGTTTGTAACCCGAGAACGCGCTGAAACTGTTTTTCTTTTTTTTAAAAAATATAAGCGCTTTTTAATACTTTTAGATTAAAATATTAAAATGTTTGGAATAATATTATTCCGCTTAATCTCGTTCGTCAGTAAATCTGTATAATATAAAATAAAATATATGACGCGCGATTATTTATAAAAATATATATGGATATTCGCTTTAAAATATGTTTATTTATTCTTATACAAAATTTAGAACAAGTTTTATTAAAATGTAAAGTGTTTTAAATATTCGACAAGAGCTTTTTGGCAACACTGGATTTTTAAGTAACAAACTGGAAACTTCTAAGTTACTCGTACTTTTATTTAGGTCTTGCTTTTATGATTTTAAGTTTGATGAATATCTATTTGATAAAAGTTATCAAGTATTTGTAGACTACATACGTATGAACATTTATAAAATGTATATAATATACAGTTTATATTGAATGATTTAGTATTTAATTTGGAGTTGAATGTCAACCAGTTAAAGTCAATACTAAAATGTTAAAAAAACAACATTATTCAATGAGTTTATCCACATAAATTACTAATTTTATAATATTACTAGCGGCTCGCCCGGATAGCCCTCGCTTCGTTCGGGTTCGCCTCTAGACAAAAACAAATAATAAAATCAGTAAATCCAATCAGTAGTTTTTGTGTACTAAGCTGTCTAAGTTATTATAGTTTTGTAACTATCCCACGGGAACTTTAAATTTTTCGGGATAAAAAGTATCTAAGATGTTGACCGGGGATATAAGGTACCATCATGCAAAATTTCATTTAAATCGGTCAAGCAGTTTCGGAGATTAGCCCGTACAAACAAACAAACAGACAAACAGACAGAGATACAAAAAAATTGAAAAAAATCTTGATAGATTCTATTTCTCTTCTTACATCCCCCTGACTCGATTTTTAGTATTTTTTTCTATGTACAAACATTCGACCTCTACAGTTTTATTGTATGTATAGATTGTGTTAAGTATTTTTTCTAAAGATGAAAAATAGAGACCAGTAAGTTAAAACGTTTATTTGTTTAGAAAATGATAAGCGTACGGTACTGACCGTACGTCGACGTACGAGTAGCATATACCACTTACTGAAGTGGTATATGCTACTTTTTATCCTGATTAAAAGAAAAGAAGATTCCCGTTAGTGATATAAATAGTTTGTGAACTTTTGGCATGGATTAGATTCAGGACCACAGTTCAGGTTCAGACACCATTCAGATTGGAGCATTGATATAGAAAAACATAGATACTAATTTTCTAACAAATACCTCTTCAAAAAGTGGCGTCGACCTGTAATGTGAAGTCAAACTAAAGAATAAAATTAAAAAATCGAAAGTTCTAATTGTCTAAACACAAATTCGAACTTACGCACATAAAATAAAGAACTTTTTAAACGTAACAACGTGCGTTTTAATTCGTCACCCGAAAAGCAATTTTCATCGGAAAAGCAATGAACAAAAGAGAATTGAAAAAAGCGCAATTCAATTTTGAACTATGCACTTCTTTTTGTGGACACTTATGAGACGCTAATAGTGTATCTTGAGTTTTTGTATATCAAAATGTTCTGGAATACATAAGTCAATTTGCACTTTTTACCCGAGCAGAACCGCAATATTTTCTATATTATTTGTTTATGTATAAGAGCCTGTATTTATAGTGTCATGTAATTAACTATACTTATATAAACCTTTTTTAATTGTATGAAGCCAAATAAATCTCAGATTAATTAAATCGTTGATAAATCCTTTATAGCATGCCTGATATAACATTTTAATTCAACAATTAATGAGTTCGATATACGCCTGTTAACAAGCGATAAGCCTAACATAAATATGTATATGATGAAATAGATGTAAAACTAATGTTTTATGTAACACTATTTTATACTAGCGGCTCACTTTAGCTTCGCTCGAGTTCGCATAGCAAAACAAAAACAGACCTATCCCTCGGGAACCGTACATTTTTCCGGGATAAAAATTAGCATATGTATTATTCCAGACTATAATCTATATCTGAGCCAAATTTCGTGAAAGGGCAACAAGCATACATCCATACATACATTCTTACAAACTTTTGCGTTTATAATATTAGTAGGATTCATATACTTTTTTGATTTTCTGCTTAGAATAAACTGATCTTATGAGTTTTACAAAAAAGTCAAATTTCGTTTTAAAATTAATCAATTTTATTTTTGTTAGATTTGTAAAAATTTGGATGATTTACCATATTATTGATTATTGTAAGATTTATAAAGTACATATTTCCATTACATATTATAATCATTATAGAATAATAATCTTATTGTGATAATCTATATAGATAAATAAATTTTAGTGTCTGTTTGTAATATTAAAATAACCGCTTTTTACTAAATGCATATGGATGTATACACGGTACATATACCAAAACAACATCTTTTACAATTTTTGTCTGTCTGTCTGTCTATTTGATCCGGCTAATCTCCGAAACGGCTGGACCGATTTTGACGGGACTTGAAAGACGGGACGGGAAAAATCAAAACCCATGAAATTAAATCCGCGTACGGCGTACGCACCCGAGCAAAACGAGGGTAAATCGCTATATAATAATTTAAATAAATGAATATCTCAGGGGTAGCAAGCTACTATTTATTTATAGGTACCCCTAAATATAGGTAATCGTGAAAACGTACCTAGGGACGAACGCGAGCGAAGTGAGCGTGAGTCGCTAGTCCTTATAGAATAATAATGTTATTATAATTTTTCTCGTGTCTTCTCCATTCTACATGATATTGACGATGTAATCTGTGCTCAATTGGCATGTTTTGAAACTATTAATGAAAATTGAATTTACTTATTTAAAAAAAAACATTCTTAGATATACATAATTCATTTATTTTCATACCCATACTTGCTAGTCTAGCTCATGACTATAGTAAGATCACTAACATATGCTGGAAAGAAATGGAATCCTTAATATGTGTGATGTATATATTATTATTAGATTTAACCCTTGATTTCACCAGATTTAGTATTTCTTTTTAGTTAAAACTACGAAAAAATTATTAACCGCGATTAATTTATTAAGTCGAGTGAGATTAAGTTTAGTCGAGTGAGATTAACTGGTGGTAGGACTCTGTCAAGCCTGAGGAGTCCGACTGGATGGGTACCACCCCCTTATCTATTTCTGCCGCCAAGCAACAATGATTGCATTGTTGTGTTCCGGTTTGAAGGATAAGGTAGCCAGCGCAATTACAGGCAAGAGGCATATCATCTTAGTCCTCACAGTGACAACGCACCTGTGGTTTTGCATTTTTGTTGCCTAAAACCTAAGTGCATGAACTGTAGGTGTTATGGGCGACAGGTACTACTTTTCATCAGGTGGTCTGTCTGCTCGTTTGTCACTGAATCTCATAAAAAAAAAAAAAAAAAAAAAAAGTTCTGTTTTTAACGAGGTTCTTATTTATTTGTACAATGAAAATAGTCGCGCTATAGTCCGCAAATCTGGTCGTACCACGTAAAGCGTTTTAATAGTGTTCTATTGCACCCCACACGTTTCTAACTTTAAACATATTTCTTAAAAAGGCTTTATTTTTAATTTCTTTACAAAATTTATCTACGTAACGTTGTTTTTAGTTGTAGAATATTTAAAAAATTGTGTTAAATATATATTGTTTTAAAATATAACATTAGAAATACAAAATAGTTTTTAAGGTTACAAAATAATTTATACACTCCAGGTAAGAACAGTTTAAATTTACTTTGCAGCCAAGTTGGTCTATAGTCCGACATGATTTTCATTTTAGGAAAGTAAAAGAAAATTGTTATCTTGGTTTGGTCTTTTACTTTCGAGATAAATTTTAATTTGTTCTACAAGATGATCTATAAAGGTAAAATTTACTGGATTATTTCCGATAGCGACTTTTTTCACTTTTTTTCTTGCTTTTTGTCTTTTTAATTTTCTTTAAATTATGCATTGCCTCGTCCACTAATATTTGAATATATAGGAGAGACTAGTAACTCACCCTCGCTCCGCTCGGGCTCGTCCCTAGTTACAGTTTTACGTTTAGTATAGATAATTCTCAGAGATGACATATTTTCCCGCAGTAAAAAGTATCCTATACTCGGATAACCAGCTATCATCATACCAAATTGCATCAAAATTTGTCCAGTCAGTGACCGACAGACAGACAAAAATTCTAAAAACTATAGATTTAGCTTCTGTATCGATAATAATGACTATTTCAATAAGATTTTCCAAAAAATATTTAATGTACAGATTTGACTCAGAATTTTATTATATGTATATATGTAGCGTTGACAGTTTAAATACATTTCTAGTTCAGCTGTAGATGTTACATTTATTTTACTGGCGAAATTGTTTTTGTTAACTTTTGTATTAAGGGCCAATTTAACACAAAACTGTGAGTAGCTTATTCGAAATAAATTTTATCCAATAGAGCTAAGAACGTTTATTCTAATCACAATTTAATTTTTTTTAAAACGTACCAAGTCTTTATTTTGTTACTATATTTTACAACTAAGTGTAATTTTATCGTACTAGTTAAAGTTAATTAGCATTTTGTTCAGAAAGTTCAAAGTATCTTGTTCCTAATACAAAGCTCTGTATAAATACATACATATATAAAGCTTTATGTCACGCTAGCAATTATGGTCTCTACGATATTAATTGAGACGCTTAATTGTAGACTATTAGCCTTAAGATTATCAACTAAGCTAAACATCCAAATAATATTTAAATTTCTTATAAAAACTAGTTCATGCCAACGGATTTGCACGCGCGATTATATAATCTCACCTTATAAGGCATTATGAGAGGGTTCAGACTTATTTAAAATGTAATAAATTGATAAACAATAAAACACACAAATAACATATAAAATAAACTTACTTAAAATTTTGAATGAGGTTATGTCCTGATGTTAAAATGGCATGTACATAAAAAATAAATAATATTGTTAATTAATAGTTAATTAGACACAATTCAGACATGTTTTTTTTTATTTGATAAAGTTAAGAATTGGATGATTATAATTAATAAGCTTCAGCAAATTTCATAAGATATTTGAGATATTTAAAATAATACTTTTTAACTAAAAGAGTACACCGTGTCGTGCCTTTTTTATAAAATTTTAAATTAAAAAGTTATCAATAATTTATTATTCATGTTTAGTGTATATGTACATACATATAATAAAATTGTAACCGAGTTCAATCGGCACATTACATATTTTTGGGAAATCTTATTGAAGTAGTTATTATTATCGATACAAAGGTCAAATCTATAGTTTGTAGAATTTTTGTCTGTCTGTCTGTCTGTTTGTCAGTCTGTCTGGGAACGCATCACGAGAAAACCACTGGACGGATTTTGATGAAATTTGGTATGATGATAGCTGGTTATCCGGGTCGACATATAGGATACTTTTTAATGCGGGAAAATATCTCATCTCTGAGAAATCTATACTAAACTTTAAAATGTAATACGGTACGAACCAGATTGAAGCGAGGGTGAGTCACTAGTTAAAAATATATTTATGAAAATAGCTGCACAATTAGAAAGATTTAGTGTAATATATTTATGTAGGTACATTATACATAAAAAAATTATACAACTGATTTATGTTTCTTTTTGAATTTGTAGTCTTCGATAAGGAAAATACATCATAGTTTTAGTAAGTAAAATTCAGCATAGTATAACAAAATGAACAAATAACATAGTTACATACAAAAAAATTTTGAATTGATGTTTTAAAACCTAACACAGTATAAAAATACATGGAATTACAAAAAAATTGTCCCTCAATTTTTAGAAATACATATAATGGCTCAGAAAAAATAGTGAATGTGCTGTATTGACAAGTTTTTCTACGTTAGATTTTACAGGTTTCACATACAATCGTTTAACTTATGCGGGGACGAGTGTAATAATAGAGATTTTTCGCCCCTTGAAATAACCCGATATAACCTTTCAGAACAAAAATTGTTTTCATATAAATTATGCAACGTCCTCTATATATGACTAGCGACTCACCCTCGCTCGCTTCGGGTTCGTCCCTAGACAAAAACAACTATCTCTAGACAAAAACATCTATCCCACGGGACCCGTACACTTTTCCGGGATAATTTAGCCTATAGCCTTCCTCAGTTAACGGGCTATCAAATGCAAAAAGAATTTTTCAAATCTGATCAGTAGTTCCTGAGATTAGCGCGTTCAACCAAACAAACAAACAAACAAAGAAACAAACAAACAAACAAACAAACAAACAAACAAACAAACTCTTCAGCTTTATATATTAGTATAGATAATAGTTTACTTTACATTATGTCAAGAAGATTGAGTGGGAGGTGCAAGTTTAACGCTGGGCTGCCTTTAAGCCGGACCTCATATTCAACTTGGATATCTAAGTTACTGCTTCCGACATTAAGCAAAGCACACAGGATCTTCTTTCTTCGAACGGTATATTTTATTAAAGAAAATTCTTAGCAATTTATTTCTCAAATGGTGTAATAGTGATTTAAAACGTGGAAAATATATTTCATTTACGTGAGGAATTTTTTAAAAGAAATATTTCTATAGAGTCATTTTTATTGAATCTCTTTGAAGTGAAACGTAAGGTTTCAAGTGATATACTGCAGTTATAAAACTAGCATAACTCTGCTAAATAATACTGATTTATACGTTGTGTATACAAACTTCATTTCAAGTAGGTATAATACTCAAGAGTCAAGACTAAAGAAATATACAGACGGACTCTACCAAAAAAAGTCAAAGACTTTGCTGTTCATGCTACCATTTTTAATTTTACCATATAGATCTTTTACTTTTTTAAAGAATAATAGAACAGAAGAATAAAAAATATCCTATATGTTGACCCGGATAACCAACTATCATCATACCAAATTTCATCAAAATTCGACCAGTAGTTTTTCCGTGATGCGGTAACAGACAGGCAGACAGACAGACAAAAATTCTGAAAACTATACAATTGGCCTTTGTATCGATAATAATAACTATTTCAATAAGATTTTCCAAAAAAAAAAATTTATATACATTATCGGCTTTGTTATAATTTTATTATATGTATAGATAAACGTATTTAAAAAAAAAGCAACCATGTAAAACATAAAACAAATGTAAACTAATGAGCATTATGCAGTCGTGATATTACACATCATGATGTCATTTGCAATGCAAATACTAGTGAAAGGTGAGATCTTGTACCAAAGTCGTCTATGTCTTAGTCACTATTGTATGCACCAGGGGATATCAATCATACCTCTAGTCTAGAGATAAGTTTTATACCTATGCATACTTATATTGCATAGACAGTTATAGCCCAGTGGCAACGCGCTCGCTTCTGAAACCGAGTGAAACGGGTTCAAAGTCCGGGTCTCGCACTTCTGACATTTTCATGTGCGAATCAACATGATTAACACTTATCTTATGTTAAAGGAAAACATCGTGATGAAACCTGCATGTCTGAGAGAACCTAGCAAATTTTCGAAAGACATGTGCAGTCCGCCAGCATACACTTGATCAACATAGTTCACTACGGCCTGATCCCTCTCGTATTTAAGGGAGGCCCGTGTCCAGCAGTGTGATGTTAAAAAGGGCTAAATATATTACTTTTATTTGTTTTTTCCATTTCTGCAACATTCAATGAAGTCTTTCTTGTAGGTTTAGGGGATGGACACAGAATTTTCTTCTTTTTATAGAAGGAAAGTAAAAGATAAATTTTACAGCACTACATAACATTCTACTACATAATACTAGCAGCTCACCCGCCTTTCGTTCGGGTTCGCCTCTAGAAAAACAAAAACAAATTTAAGCCACGGGAATTGTACATTTTTCCTGGATAAAAAGTAGCCTAAATGCTATTCCACACTATAATCTATCGCTAAATTTCATCCAGATCCGTTCAGCCGTTCTGGCGTGATTGAGTAACAAATATCCAAACATCCATCTAAACTTTCATATTTATAATATTAGTAAGATATACATTGTACATATATGTATATAATATATAAAATATTATCAGCTCTTGAGTTAGCCAAAGAGAATAGAGTGCTAAGTGTTATGATATCTGCATAATATTATCTTTTCACGTAGCCCTCAATGTCGTCATCGTGTGAAAATTTAATATTTTTTCACGTAAAGGGTTTTAAGACCCCTGCACTCCACTCATTTATTCATAATATACTAAGGCTCTTGTTTCTTACTCCGTATAGGTTAAGGTCTATTTTGCAGCAAACATCAACATACATATGTTAATAAGTCCATTTTATCGCACTGATGTTTATTCAAACGTACATTTATAGAAGCCTTTTTTATTAAATATTACTCTAGTAACATAAAATTAGAAATGAGTTTATACTATGTTCATTACTATACTTCCTAAAAAAGTTATGATTTTTAGACTTATAGGCTATAAAGATTATTTTAGTCATTATATGTGCGTAAAGAGGGAAATATTATGTTTGCGTAATAGATACATATAATATTTATATAAAATAGTCGCGAAATTGAGTTTGCATATACATATTATGTATTCAGCCCTTTTCATTGCCCCACTGCAGGGTACGGGCCTCCCTTCTATGTGATCAGGCCGTAGTCCAACACGCTGGCCGAGTGCGAGTTGGAAGACACATATCTTATGAAAACTTGTTAGGTTCTCTCAGACATGAAGGTTTCCTCACGATGTTTTCCTTCTCCGTAAGACATTCACACATCAATCATCAACATTCAAACATCAATTCACACATGAAAATATCAGAGGTGCGAGACCCGGGATTGAAACCCGCTTCACTCGGAATTCCAAACCAGCGCGTCACCACTGGACTAACTCTCCCTGTGCATATATTAATATTTATTATGGAGAGGAAGAGAGAGAGAACCAGAGAAAGGTTATTTATTTAACTTGTTCATTAAACATCATGAAAATCATAATATAAATAGGCAAAAAATACTGTATTATTTTCTCCTTTGTTTGTCAACCAATTTCCTTTTGTTTTGTTTTGTTGTATTTTGACAAGCTTTAGTGCTATCAGTATAAAATTTTTGGAATCAGGTAGTTTATTCATGTAGATAAATCCTATTCTGGTTATTACATGATCATGGTCGAATTTCGGTCGCTAGTTGAACACTAGTGTTTACATACTCATAGTAACATACTGTAGTTGTCGTATCTGTATAAAATTTCGACCAACATCAAAAAATAAGGATGTAGGTACTTAATTCAGGTGTATGTTTTTGAAAGTGACTATTATTCAAGTTAATGTACGACTAATATACAATTATTTGTTCAGCTACTTTATTTTGTTATTTTTTTTATTTTAAATTTAGAGCATCTGGATAAAATATTATTTATTTGTAAGTTTTAATTTTCAATTATGCGATAGACCCGACTTGATTAATGTAGGTTCAGAAGGCTAAAGCGGAAGTGAAGCGTAGTGTAGCACCTGCCTTAGCCTTCTCGTTAAGTCTTTTTTATGTCAAACCCAAAACCCCCAATATCATAATTGCTTTATAATACTTAAGTTTTGGTGACATTTTCGACTCGAAAATTATAGACATCAGACAGTATCAGTAGAATTGGAAGTGTCAAATGTATGTGTTTTTTTGACGACACGCTTCAATTTATGAAAGAATGAGAACAAGATAAATAAATATATATTATACGTCTCTTTCAAACACTCTAAGTTAAAGATGACGGTCCTAGATTTGTAAATACCCATACTTTTTCTCTTATCCTTATTGTTAAGTAAAAACATTATTTTTTTTAACACCTCCTGGATAATTTCAAAAAAATAATTCTTATCCGAACCACCGGTGGCTCGGCGGTAGCAAAATCCTAAACTTATTTTCATGATAATTTAAAAAAAATAGCTTATATCTCTAAATATATAATATTTTAAATTCTTTTTAAAATTACTTGAAATCGGTGTAACTTTTTAGTTACAAATTAATGATGACATCGTTTTTGTAAAACTTAATTCTTTTACGTGGTTTATTGAAAACAGTTTATATAAAAGTTTATTATTCTTATAAAACTTAAGCTCTAGTTATCATTATTGGAATACCTAAATTAAATTTTCATTAAATTATGCAATAAGATTTAATATTGTTAAAAACATGCTAAAGGCTGTTAAATCCTTGCAAAATACTTTAGGTATTTAACCGGTTTACGAGTGCTTTTTAGTGTTACTTGAAGCTTTATCGTTTGGCCCGAAGCAATCTACTCAGGTTGCAAGCTAACAAAGTCGTAAACTTTTTCTGTGGTGTATCTTTTTGTCAAATGAGTGTTTCGTTAAATATTTAAATAAAGGTGTTTTCTTTCTTTACGTACGTTACACATAAATTCAAAATTGTACAAAAGCATATATTTTTAACAATGTTATAGTAAAAAAATATAGTTTTCTAACCAAATACTACGTTAACTTTACATTTAATTTATTATGGCATATCTATTAAATTATGCAACTTATCTTTTAAAAAAAAAACCAATTTCACCAAAAACAACATTAAATATAACTGTATAAGTTCAAAAACATTTTGAACTAGTCAAGTAAGATAATGATGTTTTCCGAATACTGAGACTAGCCTAGGAGATATTATAGTGCACAAATACCTAAGTACACTCCAATTTTCTTTTATTCTTAATGACAACTCGACACCGTCTGTTAGAGGTAAGGCCCAGAGGGCTTTATGTACTCTCCCAAGGCAGGGGGTTGATACCGTCAACTTCCCTAATCGGGGCTGCTATTGAATTTCTTAACAAAAAAAACTGGAAACTTAAATTTGCTCCGACCCGGGGCTCGAACCCAAGAGCTCCGGATATACAGTCGCAGATATTTAATACTATACATGTACCATAATGTTCAGCAATATTGTAACTTTAGATATAAACGCAGTTATAATAAGGATATGAGCTTAACCATGGTAACAAAAGGCCTGCTGCCCATATGGCGCGGGACATCAAGCGCTTCTATGCCTAGCTTACTGGGTCAATAGCGTTCTACATATCACATTTTATTTCTGTTGTAAGCTTTTATTTTAGATTTTTAGATGCTAAATCTATACAGATAAATAAGATTGGCGTGTCTGTTTGTAATATTAAAATAACCGCTTTTTACTAAATGCATATGGATGTACATACGGTGCATATACCAAAACATCATTTTTTACAATTTTTGTCTGTCTGTCTGACTGTCTGTCTGTCTGTTTGTTCCGGCTAATCTCCGAAACGGCTGGACCGATTTTGACGGGACTTTCACTGGCAGATAGCTGCTGTTATAAGAAGTAACTTAGGCTACTTTTATGTTAGAAAAAGAATCAGGGTTCCGCGAAAAAATTAAAACCCATGAAATTATGAACAAAATCCGCGTACGGCATACGCATTCGAGCGAAGCGAGGGTAAATCGCTATATAATTTAAATGAAGATCTTAGAAGTAGCAAGCTACTATTTATGTAAAAACATAGCTAACCGTGAAAACGTACCTAGGGACGAACGCGAGCGAAGCGAGCGTGAGTCGCTAGTTCTTTACATAATTGAAATGGCATAAAATTATCGTTACATATTTAAATTATCAATAGGTCTGAGTCGAATCCGTACATAAATAAAATAGTCATTATTATCGATACAGAGGCCGAATCTATAGTTTTTAGCATTTTTGTCTGTCTGTCTGGGAACGCATCACGAAAATACCACTGGACAGATTTTGATGAGGTATGGTAATAGCTGGTTATCCGGATCTACATTTAGATAACTTTGTAGTAGAAAAATGTCTCATCTCTGAGAAAACTATACTCACCGTTAAAACATACCAAAGAACGAAATCGAGCGGAGCAAGGGTGAGTCACTAGTATAAAATAAGTAGGTACAATATTAGAAAAAAATATATACTTAGATGAAGTAATATATTAACAAAAATACTTCATTGTATAATCTGACCTATACATATAATAAAACTGTATAGGTCAAATATCTGTACATAGCAAAAAAATGCTAAAAACCGAATTAGAGGGATGTAAGAAGAGAAATAGAACAAATTCAGATTTTTTAAATTTTTTTGTTTCTCTGTCTGTCTGTTCGTCTGTTTGGATTAATCTCTGTTTGGGCTAATCTCCGAAACAGTTCGACCGATTTAAATGAAACTTTGGCCTTATATCCCCAGTCAACATCTTAGATACTTTATCCCGGAAAATTAAAGAGTTCCCGTGGGATAGTTAAAAAATTATATAGCTTAGTACACAAAAACTACTGATTAAATTTTAATGAAACTTTACAATAATATAGTTAATACATCAGAAAAACAAATAGGCTACTTTTTATTCCAGAAGGATGTACGGTTCCCGCGGGATAGATTTGTTTTTGTTCGTCTAGAGACGAACCCGAGCTAAGCGAGGGTGAGCCGCTAGTATTAAGTAAAAAATATTTAATATTATTTTTATTAATATAAAAATGTTTATTTGGGTGATCTATTGATATAGTAAGCATACAATAGGTTAGCCTATATACTGTAGTTGCTATACTGAGAAGCTTTTTAGGTCAAAAGCACCCTCTACATGTTTTATTCCTGGTTGCCTCTTCGCCGTCTTGTGCTAAGTTACCCCTTTTAGTAATATTCCCAAACTTTAAAAAAATAGACACTTTATTTATTTATACTCGTACATTATATAAATAATATTGATTGAAATGATTTAGTATTACAAGCTACTTACGGCGATATATATCTGTGCCTTTTTAAGAAGAAATATTTATATTTTAAATTATTTTGAACGCTATGTGTGACCTAATTAGCCATATAGGACAGTAAGCGAATTTAGACTAACTTAGAAATGTCATACCTACCAAGTTAGGTAATCATTTCACAGTATAAGTTAAAGGCCGTTTAGTTAGATAAGGAACAAGTACTAGGTAGATAGGCTGTAAGTAGGTTCACTTAGGTCATACACCCACTAATAGCCGGTCGAACGGCCTCAATTAGGGATGGCATTAATTTTGACAATATTTAAGATATTCTGTCTTCATAATTATTGCAGTGAGGTATAAATCTATCCACTATAGAGTGAACTGTGCCTAAAAGATTTTTTATTATAATATAATTTTATATTTAAATATTGTTTTTATTTGAAATATAAACTAAAACTTTAATATGAGTAAATATGATGTACCTAAAGCATATAAATAGACAACGTTTGTATAAATCAAATTGTTAACCTTAACTTATCATATTATACATTCGCCTTCCACGTGGATGCTATTTATGATGTCGGAAGTCGGAACCTTTAAAATAGATTTTTATTATTCTTTTAATATTATAAGTCTACTAATGACTTTTGATTTATCCATTGTTGCTTCAACACGCAAAACATAAAACTTGGATATGACTTGGCCCAAATATAGATTTTGTCGTTGACTATATATACATATATAAAACTAACGGCTCACCCTCGCTTTACTCGGGGTCACCTATAGAAATACGAAAACAAATATATCTCTCTGGACCAGCATATTTTTCTGGGCTGGCTCATTAAGTAACAAACATGCGCCTAAACATCCAAACTTTCACATTTATAATATTAGTAAGATAATTTATGCTCCTATAATGCGTTCTAATAGGAGAAGACATCAAGCCGTTAATATTATTTTGATACAATTTTATATTTACAATTTTACATACATATTATTGCAGTTTTCAAACGAACCTTAACATTATTATAAATAGTTTTTGACAACCCTAGTATGAGTTGCCTCACCAAATAAGGCTTACGGAAAAGTATTGTTCGACAACATTCCTTAAGCGGACCTACCTCGAATTACGTTACCTTCGTTCTTAACGATATAATATTTCTATCATAATAATTGTTTATTTGTTCCTTTGAAAAATAAATTATCGGTGAATCATCATTATCTTTGTACCTTTAAATAGTAACGCTTAGATATCATAAACAGTATAATAACTAATAATCTATACAGATAAATAAAATTAAAGTGTCTGTTTGTACTGTCAAATTAACAGCTTTATACTAAATGCATATGGAGTTATATACGGCACATATAAGAAAAATACAATTTTTAAAATTTTTGTTTGTCTATCCGTCTGTTTGTTCTGGCTAATCTCTGAAACGGCTGGACCAATTTTAATGGGCCTTTTACTGGAAGATAGCTGATATTATAAGGAGTAACTTAAGCTACTTTTATTTTAGAAAAAGAATTAGGGTTTCGCTCAGAAAAATTACAACGTACCTAGAGACACACCCGAGCGAAGCGAGCGTGAGCCGCTAGTATATAATATAATTACTATGAAATATTGTAGTAACCAAGGATTCAATTTACAACTTATCAACAAAAACATACTTGACTTAGTGTATAATTATTTCAACATGTTATATATAATACAAACGGGAGTTGTAGGTGTATGTCACCGACATGAATATTAAATAATCATCTGTCTAACAATACTTCTCAGCTAATAAGAAACCAATCGAAAATCTTTGCTAAATTTATTAAGTTAATTCATGAATATTTATACTTATGAGTTATTAGTTTTTGCAATGTGTCACTGAAGCTTACGATATATTAAATATAATATATGTATGTACATGTATATATATATGTATATATGCAATATTATATATATATATATATATATATATATATATATATATATATATATATATATATATATATATATATATATATATATATATAATATTGCAAGTAAAGCTAATTGTAAAGCATGAACGACCGGATTTTTGGGGTTAACACTTTTATTTCACATCTAAGACTAACTAAAATAGATTGGTATATAATATAACTTTATATTTAATTATTTTTTACTGCATATAAACTGATTTAAAAAAATCCTTCACTTATAGAAAATATTCCTGAGTTGACTATTTTTATTAATATGTGAGCGGACTACGCAAACTAATTAAAGATATTTAAATTAAATAAATTTTTAGATAAAATAAAATAAGAATTTAAATTAAATTATTATTAGTTAAGTTCAATTAAAATAATAAATTATATTGCACAAGGGAATTAAATTAATGTTCAATATAAAAAAAAAATTAATTAATTTATTTTTATGATTACTAGCACAATATATAAGTACCTATTATGTATTATTATTTGCTGCTAAAAAGTAGCCCAAAAATGTCTAAATAAATAAAGTTTCTTATTATTATTATCTATACTAATATTATAAAGAGGTAAAGTTTGTGAGTTTGTGAAATTGTATGGGGTAATCTCTGGATCTACCGAACCGATTTAGATGAAATTTGGTAAGAAGATAATTTGAGACTCTGGGAAGGATATAGGATACTTTTTATCCCGGAAATCATCCCTTATGGGGGTGAAAATGGGGATGAAAGTTTCTATTGGGAAGCAAGCTAGGAACGACCCCGAGCGAAGCAAGGATGAGTCGCTAGTCTATAAATAGACGAAGACATAACTGTTCAGTAACTAATTTTCCTCCGAAAAAATAAATGTATTATGGTCGAATTTCGAACACCCGGTATACACTAGTTCTTATTAATATCAATCCTCATTTTCATTGAGGTTACTTAAACTTAATAAAGCTACTTTAATTTCATTTTGCCAGAAACTTCAAATTATATATTTAACAAAAAGTTGTTAGTAGTCAGTAGCATGAGAAATGTAGACATACATAATATGTATGTGAGAGCAAATGTTAGTACACCGTACACGTTCATAAAACATTACGGCATGACCACAATTCGAATGTAAGCTCTTCTATTACACTGTAAACTCTATATTTAGATTTCATTTTAAATATACAATAGGTTTATAAAAGAGTTGAATATATAGACAGTATATTAAAAATAAAATAATATAATAATTCATATATGACTTGTGATTTTAACACAATTAACGATCTACTTTGAACAATCATGAGTAAATTTTGAAAAAAAGCTTATCTTTTACTTTTCAGGGATCATTTTCTATATTTTTGATAACTTTTTTGATATATACTTTTAACTGTGAAAACCAAACGAACAGACTTACATATATAGAGAGTTACTTTCGTATTTATAATATTAGTGCGTGTTATATATATATATATATATATATATATTATATTAAATAAATCATAATCCAAATTATTGTGATGTTTATAAGTACATGTGTATATCAAAGTCGTCTTACTGTCGTACGTACGTACACGTCGGTATAACTGATTGTTATATGGCATGTCCCGCATATCAACATTGCGCGAATTTAAAATAGAGTAAGCAGACAGATTTACTCATGCTGCTTCGTAATAATAAAAATATTATTACGACGTGTTCGGTCTGAGTTTAATGTAACCAATATATAATCATAATATTTTCATTTATTACCGTAAAAAGATAACATTTTCTTTTAGATATTGCTTCTTGCATAAAAGATATTTTGAAATATGATTGTTATTTTATGTTTAAGATATAATTGACTATGATACAGTGTTCTTTTGTGTTCAGCCCTTTTTAACATCCCACTGCTGAACACGGGCCTCTCTTTAATACGAATGGGATCAGGCCATAGTCTACCACGCTGGCCAAGTGCGTGTTGGCGAACTGCATATGTCTTTCGAAAACTTGCTAGGTTCTCTCAGACAAGTAGGTTTCCTCACGATATTTTCGTTCACCGTAAGACAAGTGCTAATCATGTTGAAAAGGATTCGCACATGAAAATATCAGAGGTGCGAGACCCGAGATTTGAACCCGCTAAACTCGGTTTTCCAAACGAGCGCATTACCACTGGGCTACCACTGCCTCGAGTCTTTAAGAGATCGTTATTCGTTGAATAGGGAAAAATGCCTTCAGAATCAATTAAACAATGTTTTTATAACTTTTATATGACTATGTTTTTTATACCAATTATTTTTATTAAGATTTCTGTTGTTTCAATAGAAAACTAAGTACTAGTAAGAGATTAATGTAATTTTAAGTTGGTGTGAATTTTTAGTTAAAAAGTAACTCTTATTAACAGTTCTAAAGGAATCCCAAGTTTATGTTAATTTTTGTTTAAAATTAAAAAAAAATGTCCGTCAAAAGTTATGTAACTATCAATAAATACCATACCATGTGCTCCGGAATACCAACATGGAGAGGTCGGAAAATAAAAAAATATTCAAAGCAAGTTTGCCTCCGGCGCAACAAATAAAATAGGGATAAACACGCCATACATTCGCTTTGAAAAACTTAAAATGACTCGATAGCGAACGTGTCATATGAGGCGAATTGGGTAACCGCAAAACATTACTTTTCTCGCGTACTTTCGCTTCTTATCTTATATATTTAAACGAGCAATTCTTGTATATTTATATCTTTATTTATTTATTTATATCGGCGATCTCGGAAACGGCTCTAACGATTTTGCTGAAATTTGGTATATGGGGGCTTTCGGGGGCGAAAAATTGATCTAGATTAGTCACATGTCTGGGAAAACGCGTGTTTTCGAGTTTTCATACGTTTTTCTTATGCATTATTCTACGCAAAATTTAATCGCGACATCTATACAATTCTCTCAGTAACACTTAGTCACTTAATGTAAAATTATTTTTAAGCCAAATTAAACAGAAAATTGTTCTTATCGCGACATCTATACAACTTTCTCAGTAACACTTAGTCACTTAATGTAAAATATACAATCTTTCAAGAACTCCGAGCGAAGCTCGGTCGCCCAGGTACTTTTATTATTAAAATTCAAAATAACTTTTATAAAATCAGATGCTTTTCTCATACTATTCTAACAATATATTTGTAGCTCGATTTGATAATTGAGATTTATATAGAATACTAGTGACCCACCCATGCTCCGCTCGGGTTCGTCCCTACTTACGTTTTAACTTTTAGTATAGATTAGTTCTTAGAGATGAGATATTTTTCCTCAGTAAAAAGTATTTTATATGTTAACCCAGATAACCAGCTATCATCATACCAAATTTCATCAAAATCCTTCCAGTGATTTTCCATGATGCGGTAACAGATAGACAGACAGACAGACAAAAATTCTAAAAACTATAGATTCGGCCTCTGTATCGATAATAATGTCTATTTCAATGAGATTTTCCATAATATTTAATGTACAGATTCGGCTTAGTTATAATTTTATTAAATGTATAGTTATCTACATGAGTTTAAGTTTCTTTGCAAGGTATACGGTCCTAAGCCGTTCATCTGATTGTGATGAAACTTTGGCGACATGCACGCCCGACTAGGTTTCTGACAGAAACCCATAATATTTGTTTATATTAGTTGAGTGTTAGAGTCATATCATTTATTTTAAATCTATTGGTATGAATATAACAGGCATAACTGTATTTTATGTATATGAATATGTCATTTTATATCAGGGCGAAGCCAGAGCGGGTTGTCAGTAAAAAACTAAATTTTAGTTTAAAATGGCGTACTTTATTTATTTATCGTAACGAATTAAGTAACTATATTAAATGGTAATGGTTATAGCCAAGCAAATTAACTCTCCGGGGCATCCGAACTAGCTATCTAAGAGAAAATTAAAACGATATCCGCTATGTTTGTAGGACAATTTTAATTAAGAGTGTAACATTTATATTCAAAATCTAACAGCTAAGCATGCAAAATTTAATATACATTTACAAGTTACTTGGATGTACAACTTGCATTAACCACGCTTAAGCTGTATAGCGATACATATAATAAAATTCTTACTGAGTCGAACCTGTACATTAAATATTTTTTGGAAAATGTTATTGAAGTAATCATTATTATCGATACAGAGGTCGAATCTATAGTTTTTAGAATTTTTGCCTGACTGTCTGTCCGTTCGTTCGTCCACTCGTCCGTCCCTCCGTCCTTCCAACCGTTCATCCGTCCATCCGTGTTTGTCTGTCTGTCTGGAAACGCATCACGAGAAAACCACTAAACAGATTTTGATGAAATTTGGTAAGATGATAGCTGGTTATCCGGGTCAACATACAGAATACTTTTTACTCCAGGAAAATGTTAGTTTTAAGCGAATATTTGACATTAATGGTACAAGCTTTTCGGATTTTGTCGCATATAAATAGTCCTATAACATACACCTAAATTTAAATTCCTATACAATATTTATGCTTATATAGCTTTAAAACTAGTTTGATTTAAAAAAAAACACTATTTTCAGTGTATATATAGTATAAAGTGTTATTTTTAATCTAACTAGCTAAAGCCCACAACTTTTTCTATTTGATATGTAGTAAGTACTAATTAAGTAAATTGATGAAGATGGACTACCTATATATCAGACTACCATTGTAATGGCAAAAATTTATTAAAAGTTAAAATTAGCTTAAATTAAATAAAAAAAATCTTATATTAATTAATTTAAAATAAATTAAAAAAAAATCCTTGCTGAAATAACTGTACGGATTTGGATAAAATTTTGTAGAGAGAGACTATGACTTGGAGTAATACATAAGCTACAGTTAGACATTAGACTAAACCGGAACAATTTACTTAAATTTTTAACCAACTTTGAAAAGGAGATTCTCAATTCGATTGGTATTTTTTTTTGTATGCACAATGTACACCGATAACGTTGAGATTTATGATCTAACTAGCGACTTACCCTCGCTTCGCTTCGGGTTCGTCCCTAGGCAAAAACAAATCTATCCCACGGGAACCTTAAATTTTTTCGGGATGAAATATAGCCTTCCTCAGTTAAAGGGCTATCTAATGCAAAAAGAATTTTTCAAATCAGATTAGTAGTTCCTGAGATTAGCGCGTTCAACCAAACAAACAAACAAACAAACTCTTCAGCTTTATAATATTAGCATAGATTTACGTGATTTTACTTTAGTTTGATGCGGAATAGTTGCTATGTGGTCCAATAAAAATTTAACATAGTTTGGCCCAGTCGTTTTCATTTTGTTTAATTTGACAAGCCCATTACGTTAGAATCGGATTTTAGAGCCAGAATTTTTAGTTTTACTAATAAAAGCCAATTTTAGTTTGTCAGTCTTCATACTTTGCTATTACTATTAATGTCTACACTAAAAAGGATAAATCAAAACTTTTTAAGGTACCAGCCGATACAAATCAAAGCACACCGACTTCGAAAATATCTGATTAGGTATCTATAGTAAATGAAAACTACCAATCAATAGTTTTGTTACGTAAAACTTAAGTGCATGAACCGTAGGTGTTATGGGCGACAGGTACCGCTTTCCATCAGGTGGGCTGTCTGCTCGTTTATCACTGAATACCATAAAAAAAAAATAAAAAAAATCAATTATTTATTACTTTTTAGTGCTTTTTTTGAAGTCGGTTTTTATTTTTTCCTTAAAATTTACTATTTTAGATAAAAGTTAGTTTGAACAAAAATTTAATCAAGGTGTTTATGATTCTCGAAACAATTAATGAAATACACTGGGTTTTCCAAAATTCCCTTTTGTTATGGTAATTTAAGGGATTATTTTTTATGTATTTTTTTTTGTAAGATTAAATAAACGGTTTTAAATATAACTTTCTTTTTAGTACTAATTGTTACAGACAGACCTTTGAGACGTCTAAAACCTTAGTCTCTCCCGTAACCATGATTGCTGTAAAGCCTTCAAAACGTCGGGAACCAAAAATCAAAATAAATCCAAGATTTTATTTAATTTTATTTAAAATGTCAAATATTCGGGTAAATCTAAGAAAGTTGTAAAAGGTTTTAATGGTACCTAAGCAGTATATTCACTGCATTAAAATATACTTTGCTAAAACACAAAGTAAGAAATACATATACTTTAAGATGACATGTTTGATATCTTGGTTGAGTCATAAAACATATATCTTTTTTATACTAATCAACGAAACTGTTATTTTAACACAGCAAAGGTTAAGTCTACAAAGATTTAAGCTTTTGATAAGGTAAATGAGAATAAAGAGGTGTATGAACTTTATTCAATTCAATTTATACCGTTTTTTACTACATAAATTTTATTATTAAGAAATGTTTTTTATTTTTTATAATTACGACTATATATTAACATAATTTTACATTATTACTTTTTATTTTCACTGTTATAAATGCTAATTTATAACTGGTAAAATAATATTACCACATAACTACCGCATAAAATCTTCAAATTTCTTCTTCTTAAATTTTTGGTTATCTTTTAATATTCATTTATTACTTATAATATAGCTGTTTTTTATACAAGTTATAGTATTAGAGATATGCAAAACATAAAAATTAATTTTTGAACTGTGGTTTCATTTAGTAAAATTTATATATAACAAATGCATTGTATTAGGTATTTTTAATATATGACGAAGGTCATAATAATATATTCTACATATTTCACAAATTATAGAAAACACTAATACTTTTTTGTCTCTATTCCTCCTTGTTTTTCTGGACCATGATGAAAATGTCGCCTAAAAGTTTTCTCAATAAATAGGAAATAAAATGCAATAATTAAATTAAAAATTTAAAAAACTCCCTACGCAAAAATATTATAGTTTAAGGAGCAACCCTTAAAAAGTAAATAATTTTGGAAAAGAGCTGATGCTCTTACACTGCTGGACCGATATTAACCAAAAATAGCTAAGAACAACCGCAAGGAAACTGGCTTTCAAATGAAAAAAACCGCATCAAAATCGGTCCATCAGTTTGAGAGCTACGATGCCACAGACAGATACACATACACACACACAGACAGATATCGACGTCAAACATATAGCACCCCTCTTTTGCATCAGGGGTTAAAAAGAATTTATTAAATTTCTAGAAAAATAATTCAAATAAAAAAAGACTCTTTAGCTTTATAATATTAGCAGTACCTGGGCGACCGAGCTTCGCTCGGAGTTCTTGAAAGATTGTATATTTTACATTAAATGACTAAGTGTTACTGAGAAAGTTGTATAGATGTCGCGATAAGAACAATTTTCTTTTTAATTTGGCTTAAATATAATTTTACATTAAGTGACTAAGTGTTACTGAGACAGTTGTATAGATATCGCGATAAGAATAATTTTCTTTTTAATTTGGCTTAAAAATAATTTTACATTAAGTGACTAAGTGTTACTGACAGAGTTGTATAGATATCGCGATTAAATTTTGCGTAGAATAATACATGAGAAAAACTCATGAAAACTCGAAAACACGCGTTTTCCCAGACATGTGACTAATCTAGATCAATTTTTCGCCCCCGAAAGCCCCCATATACCAAATTTCAGCAAAATCGTTAGAGCCGTTTCCGAGATCGCCGGTATAAATAAATAAATAAAGATATAAATATACAAGAATTGCTCGTTTAAATATATAAGATAGATATATGTATATAATGTGATTATTTTGAAATATTATATTTAATAAAACTTTTTGATCTAATTTTATTTATACACTCCAATTCGAAGTGCAAGGTCCTGTAATAAAAATTTCTTTCCCCGAGTTCTGTACGTGCTTTGCTTAAGCAGAGCATAACAGTTACAAATAAGACTTAAGCTTTATAACCGTTATATATTTTAAAGTGGTATACTCTAAAAAGTAATATGCAAATGGATTTCTAAGGTCAATGTCAATGTCTAGAGATGAAGATGTGAAATTATGACGCTATTATAATATACAAACACATATTTTACAATACATACATTTAAACACTCTTTAGGCTTTAAAGTTTACCTTTTAAGATTATATAAGGCTTCTAAATTAATTTCAATGGAAATTATTTTGAAGCAGATAATATGTAGAGTAGTTGTGAGATGTCTCATATATTTTTAGTTATATGCGCTCGGCCGCAAAATTGTGTTAGTTAGACTCGCACTGGTCCAGAGAAACTTTAACCACCATTTTATTACCTTCTCGTAGAGGTTACCTTCGTTGTTCTCGTAGAGGCAGTAGTAGCCCAGTGGTAACGCGGTCGCTTGGGAAACCGAATGAAGTGGGCTCAAATCCCAGGTCTCACACCTCTGATATTTTTATGTGCGAATCATTTTTAACATGATTACTACTTGCCTTACGGTGAAGGAAATCATCGCGAGGAAACCTGCATGTCTGGGAGATCCTAGCAAGTTTTCGAAAGACATGTGAATTGTGAAGTCCGCGAACCCGCACTTGGCTAACGTGGTGGACTATGACTTGATCCAACTCGTATTGATTGCTCAGCAGTGGGACGTTAAAAAGGAATGAATACAATACATACATACATAGAGGTTACCTATTTCATCATACCATAGAGTATATAAACGAGTCAAATATCAGTAAATATGATCACGTTTACGAGTATTAAACTTATAAATTATACATATAAATTTATTTATTTATTTATTTATTCATTACAACTTACAACTCGACAATTTTATTCGTTGAGTTTAAAATGACAACGTTCTTACATCTTCAAGATAAAAAATTTACTGTAACAACTATAATAAAAAAAAGTTAAGTGTAAACTAACACGTGTTTAGCAAATATAACATTGACTCTTTATTCAGTTTCAGTGAACAAAATTTGCATGTTTTAATATTTTTCCTTCATTAATTTGATTTTACATGTGGATCATCTTATTAGGGCTAAGAATTCTGATTGAAATTATTCAAAGGCAGACACGGCAATATTTACATATCAACACAAAGGAGTATAATATATGTACATGAATATACGTTACACTTATATTAGAAATGTGAAAATTTTATGATATATTTCTTCATACTCTAATGGCCTAAAGTTTAAATTCGGAAGGGAGATAGTTTACGTCCTGGATTAAGGTAGAGTCTATTTTTTATGAACATACATACCTACTTATACAATACGAGTGTAGTCATGGGAATTTAATATTATTTAATCTATAAAGTATAAACACATGATTAGTTCTTCTTCCAAGCCATAATAAAAAACTATTAAGTCTAAAGCTTCTTTTATAGAAATAAATCATCATAAAATTTAGCAATATATATAAATGATATGATACCTCGAGAAAGCTAATATTCTCTCGATAGCGGAAGCTAACATATTTGATGAACGTAGATGTTCGATCCACTAAAGTTTTCTGCGATCAATGGACGAAAAAGATTTATAGTCATCCGAGGACTTTTGAAATAGAGTTTGCTGTTTACAAATATATTTCTCTTACTTTAAAATGCCGGCATATTAATATTTAAATAGTTGTAAAATTTTATAATAAACTAGCGACTCAGCCTCGCTCCGCTCAGGTTCGTTTCTACGTACGTTTTAAGGATTAGTACAGCTTTCTCAGAGATGAGATATTTTCCTGCAGTAAAAACTATCCTATATGTTGACCTGGATAACCAGCTATCATCATACTAAATTTCAACAAAATCCCTCCAGTTGTTTTTTCATGATGCGATAACAGACAGACAGACACAAACAAAACTTCTAAAAACTATTCGGCCTCTGTATCGATAATAATTTCTATTTCAATAAGATTTTCCAAAAAATATTTAATGTACAGATTCACCTTAGTTACAAATTTATTATATACATAAATAAATAAATAAAAATAAATAAATTATATATATTGATAAAAACTTAAAAAAATTATAAAAAAACTAATAAATGCTAAGTAGCGATGCCAGGCCTTTAAGACCGCGTCGTTACTACAAAATATCTCTATTCTGTAGCAACGACGCGTGTCGTCGTGGACGTGTATTCTATTTCTTCGGCTCGGCAATACGATACTAAAATTGTATCGTTTAAATACCGATATGGGTAATTATTTTTTTTTTTTTTGTGATATTCAGTGACAAACGAGCAGACCACCTGATGGAAAGCAGCACCCGTCGCCCATAACACCTACGGTTCATGCACTTAGGTTTTAAGTAACAAAAATGCAGAACCACAGGTGCGTTGTCACTGTGAGGACTAAGACTAAGTTATGCCTCTTGCCTGTAATTGCACTGGCTACCTTATCCTTCATACCGGAACACAACAATGCAATCATTGTTGCTTGGCGGCAGAAATAGATAAGGGGGTGGTACCCATCCAGTCGGACTCCTCAGGCTTGACAGAGTCCTACAACCGGTAAATTAATAGTTGAAGATATTCGAATTTAGTATGAGTCAATCATTTGTATGATTAAAGCTAAAAAAGTGCTCTATAAAAAGAAGCTTTGTATAAATTCTAGTGTATTAATTTAGATACTAATTAATGTAACAAATTTCGCTCTTAGAAAGTCTTAGGATTTGGTAATTTGAAGAATAATTCTATTAAAATTCTATGAAAATAAACATGAGAAATCTGTACATATAATTGAACTGTAACTGATTGTTGTCTGTATAAGGAAGACAGTACCTGGGCGACCGAGCTTCGCTCGGAGTTCTTGAAAGATTGTATATTTTACATTAAGTGACTAAGTGTTACCGAGAAAGTTGTATAGATGTCGCTATAAGAACAATTTTCTTTTTAATTTGACTTAAAAATAATTTTACATTAAGTGACTAAGTTACTGACACAGTTGTATAGATGTCGCGATTAAATTTTGCGTAGAATAATGCATAAGAAAAACGCATGAAAACTCGAAAACACGCGTTTTCCCAGATATGTGACTAATCTAGATCAATTTTTTGCCCCCGAAAGCCCCCATATACAAAATTTCAGCAAAATCGTTAGAGCCGTTTCCGAGATCGTCGGTATAAATAAATAAATAAATAAATAAATAAATAAATAAATAAATATACAAGAATTGCTCGTTTAAATATATAAGATTTGGGAAAAAGCATTTCTGTATTAACGCAATAGAACCCAAAACTTTTTAGAATTTTTGTCTGTTTGTCTGTGCTTTTGTGCGCACTAATCTCAGGAATGGCTTAACCGATTTGGGTGCGGTTTTTTTTCATGTATTGTGGTAAGCTTCACTTAACATATTTGTTTTTTCTCAATCGATTCATAAATAAAAAAAAGTTATGTCAGTTTAAAGAATCTCCTAGGGACGAACCCGAATGAAACGAGGAAGCGTCGCTAGTATAATGATAAATTTATTGGCGGTGATAAATTTATTATACGGCTCGCAATTTCGTAATTTCAAAGTTTTCAACAAATGTAGAATTGTTTCCTATTCAAGAAAACAATTATTTTATGTAAATATGACAAAAGGCATTGCTGGCAAACGGCATGGTGTTTATATGATAGTTTGTTTTTCTATGAAATACAATTTTTTCATTTGAGAAGAAAAATTAAGCAGCACTACCAAGTAGCTACCCGAAGTATGTGTGTAACATGCGAAGAAAAGAAGCCGTAGTAATGAACATACCTATTTAAAAGGTACAAGTAAGTAGGTACGAAAATGCCAAAAGTTTTTGCTATAACGGTACGTAAATTTTCAAACTTAACTTGACAAGTTATTATGTATTTTAATTAATAAACTGTCGACGGGTTACACAGTTATTTTGAAATATTAAATTTTAATGCAGAAAATCCTATTATATTATAATTACCACAGGTCAAAGACCTTAATTAATTAATCAGAAGCATTCTAAATGTAAACTGTTATACTCTATTGAATTAAAATGTATTTTCATGTATATTAGTGTCTTACATAGAGCGTAATTGATAGTCAAGTACTGGATTACTTTAGATTTTAGACATACTCCTAACTATTAATTCGTGAACTCATTTGACGCAATACATACTTTGCTAGTTTATCTATTAGATTAACCATATTATTTTAAAGAAAGCTTATATTTTTGTCTGATTGTCTGTTGAACAGCCAGAGAATATTTAGAAAGAATTTAAAGGACTATTTTTGTACAGGTATTTTTGTACTGTCCATTTTGTTTTAATTGATTTCTACTCTAGCAGATCCAAAGTTACAATTTAAAACTTAAGAAGCTTTCTCTTCTTATACCTAAATCGAGTATGGTTCATGTTTAGTAGTTGCATATATATATATATATATATATATATATATATATATATATATATATATATATGGGATATTTTCTTAGATTTACGCAAATATTTGATATTTAAATATAAAACTCTTTTTTATTTGTTCGCGCATTTATTTTGATTTTTGGTTCCCGACGTTTCGAATGCTATAAAGTAATCATGGTCACGTGAGAGGCTAATGTTTTAGACGTCTCAAAGGTCATTACATAATTGTTACAGACAGTGCCCACCCTCAAAATTGAAAAAGAATTCAAAGTTACAAAAACGTCACCAAAGTATCTCACAATATTTGTTTGGTAATTATAATTTTAAACATTATTTATAATTTATATTATATATTTGAATACATTATCAAACGCTTGCTTGTTTGTATTGGGGGTTGCTAGTTAAATATAATACAAAATGTGCGTAGTCACAGGCAATAGTTTGTACAGTTAGTAACGTAAGTAACGTACACATGGAGATGATCGCGACGGTCAAGGCTAAGGCCCAACTAACCTTGTAAAGCAATAATCCTAGAACGCGATGACTTGACACATATAGATAACAAATTGTGTTTAGTAAGTGATAAGACAAAAATACGTATCGTAGCTACGCAGATGTATACATTCCACATGCATTTTCAAAGTAAAATTTAAAAATAATATACCTACATATAATTCTACATTTGAAAATTTTAAATTTCACTTTGAAAAAACTAGTTGTCTTCTGTATTCAGCCCTTTCTAACATCCCACTGCTGGGCACGGTCCTCCTTTCAATACGAGGGGGATCAGGCCATAGTCCACCACGCTAGCCAAGTGCGGATTGGCGGACTTCACATGTCTTTCGAAAACTTGCTAGGTTCTCTCAGACATGCAGGTTTTTCTCACGATGTTTTCCTTCACCGTAAGGCAAGTTGTAATCATGTTAGAAATGATTCGCACATGAAAATATCAGAAGTGCGAGACCCGGGATTTGAACCCGCTTCACTCGGTTTCCCAAGCGAGCGCGTTACCACTGGGCTACCAGTGCCTCAGTTGTCTTCTATTTCTTAATAATTTTCTCAATGAAGTTTGATGATCTTTTAAGAATTTATATGTTTAACATCTACACATTCTTTATTAAAGAAAATAAAAAAACACATTAAATAAATAAATAAATATGTTGGGACATTAACACACAGTACCATCGAGTTCCATGGTAAGCTACGAGGCTTATGTTATGTATGCCAGATAGTTATGCCTCTATACATATATAGCTTTAAATATATGCATATTTTGAATATAACCATGATCGGAGTACAAACATTCGTGCTCATCACACAAATGAATGCCCCCAGCGAGACTCGAACCCTCGACCGCTGGCACAGTAAGTAGGGTCACTACAAACTGAGCCAAATGTGTAGTCAAAACTAAATCTCTACTATTAATTCTGTACATCTTATGCCTATCTTTATTCCTACCTGTGATCTCTATTTTTTGTGTAATAAAGAAAAAATTAGTTAAAATAAAAGTAAGATACTTAATATTTGTGTATAAAGTTTGATGATTAAGATGCACTTTACCTGGAAGTTAAATTTACCTTAAAGTACTAAAGTTGAAAGAAAAACTCTCGTTCCTAAATATTAAAAGTTATGAAAAGATGGTAGCAGTGTAAAACAAGAATATGTTTTGTTTAAGACATGACGTTATCTAGGTATTAAGAAGGCGGTTTAAATGTTGCCAAAATCCCACACAACAGTTGCTAGTAAATTGCAATTACCTAGACCACCTAAGTGACACCCTCGTCGTGTTTAAATAGTTAAGATTTAGTTTATATTTTTATTAAATAACTAGCGACTTACCCTCACTCCGCTCGGATTCGTCCCTAATTACGTTTAAACGTTTAGTATAGATTTCTTAGCGATGAGATATTTTTCCGCAGAAAAAAGGATTCTATATGTTGACCCGGATAATTAGATCATCATACCAAATTTCATCAAATTCCCTCCAGTGGTTTTCTCGTAATGTGGTCACAAACAGACAGACAGATAAAATTTCTAAAAACTATAGATTCGGCCTCATTATTGATAATAATGACTATTTCAATAAGATTTTCCAAAAAATATTTAATGTACAGATTCGACTCAGTTAGAATTTTATTATATGTATAGATAACACTTTCTTAGATTTACGCAAATATTTGATATTTTAAATAAAACTATCTTTTCGGATTATTTCGCGGATTTATTTAGATTTTTGGTTCTCGACGTTTCGAATGCTGTACAGCAATCATGGTCACGGAAGAAACGGTCTCTCCGAAAAGATTTCAAATAATAAGATGATTTTAAATTATGTCGTATGAAAACTATCTTCATATTTTCCACATTTGAATGAGCAATGCAGTGAAAATTTAGGCAAATCACAAGAGCAAAGTTAATAAAACGTGTATTAGATTTTATTTTATAAAACTTGAAGAAATAAAAGGGATCAGACAGTAAGAAGTAGGTGTAAAGCTCAAAAGCGTCTATAGAGAAAAGACTTCTAAGGATTATGTGACTGAATGTAGTAAGGTATCTTTATTTAAATATAAAAATATATTACAAAAATCTTAGATGGCAAACTGATTTATGAAACATCGCCAATAGTAATATATTTCATGTTTACTTAAAGTTATGTCACCATATAATAAAGTGTGGGTGGACATGACTTCACGAGCTTAGCAAAAAGCCGCGTGGGCTCAGTGGACTGAGGCCAATCAAACTTGTTTTATTTATTTTTAATACTTCACAAACGACATGTTTTGGTATTCTTATGCAATAGTGTTTACAAGGATTTGTTAATACTTTTTTTCCTTCAAGTAAAATGTTAGTAGATTTTGTTCGAAGGCCCTAGAAGGATTATGTTTTTCGATTATACTCGTCTGTAGCTTAAACGGTTAAGTGAATTCTAACATAAGTCGTGGTTCACTTTGCTGAAAACCGGCTTCATTTGTTTGAATGTCAAATGAAGCCGGTTAAATAATTGCTAATTAATTAGACGATTGATTGATTGATTAGTTAGTTAATAATATTAGTTATTGTGTATTCTAAGGTTAATTTAAATTTGATTAATGTTCTAATTAGATGAAATGTGTCGTAATCATAATTTATTTCTATCGCTGCCAATAGATGACTGAAAAAAAATTTAATTTATTTTACGCTTAACAACGGCGATGGTTATGGCATTTCTGTACCTGTATTAGAAATATTTTAATTTTCTATATATTACCTGTACCAAGGAAAACAAATTATTTTGTTCTAGCAAGCTACTTACATAAATAAATTACCAACATATTTTCTTTAAATCGCACAAATAAATACATATGCAATCCAAGAAAAGATTATTATTTTTTCACCACTTTATATGCAGTATATCGCCTGAGGAGTCCGACTGGATGGGTACCACCTCCTTATCTATTTCTGCCGCCAAAGAACAATGATTGCATTGTTGTGTTCCGGTTTGAAGGATAAGGTAGCCAGCGCAATTACAGGCAAGAGGCATATCATCTTAGTCCTCACAGTGATAACGTACCGGCGGTTCTGTATTTTTGTTACCTAAAACCTAAGTGCATGAACTGTAGGTGTTATGGGCGACAGGTACTGCTTTCCATCAGGTGGTCTGTCTGCTCGTTTGTCACTAAATCCCATAAAAAAAAAGTAAAACTATTGACTCATCCTTGCTCCGCTCGTGTTCCCTGGGTACGATTTGACGGTTAGTATAGATTCCTCAGGGATGACATATGTTCCCGCAGTAAAAAGTATTCTACATGTTGACCCGAATAACCAGCTTACATCATACTAATTTTACCAAAATCTGTCTAGTGATTTTCTCGTGATGCCTTCGCAGACAGACAGACAAACAAAAATTCTAAATACTATATATTCAGACTCTGTATCCATAATATAATGTATATTTCAATAAGATTTTCTAAAAAATATTTAATGTACAAATCCGACTTACTTAGAATTATATATCTTAGCTTATTTCTATTCTTTAATTAAAACAATAGTTATTAAGCTCTCTGGACTCTCTAGGGTTATTTGTATTCTAAAAACGTTTTACTCAACTTATGTATAATATGATAAATACGAAAATTACTCTGTCTAACCGATTTTTACGGCAAAATGGCTAAACTCATTTTTACGAAATTTGGACTCATTTTTATGAGGTTAGCTTGATACTTGGGAAAGTTCATCACCTAAAACGCAGCTAAAAAGCAAGTGCGTTGAACAGGAGTGCAGTTGGCTACAGTAAATAATTGTACGAAATTTATATGTCTGACATGTGGACATATGGGTCTTCACGACACTCATTATTTATTGATCTTATGCCCCTGGTTTTGCTAACACGGAAAAATCAAATAGTAGATTCCCGCATAAGATATATCTAAGTTAAAAGAACGTTAGCGAAATGGATTATTGCCAAGATACTTAGAATCCGGCAGGCACCTCTCATTTACTGAGGTTTGAATACAGCTATTTAAATTTCATCTTAAAGCTTTATGTTTAAGCTCTTGGCGATTCGGATCTCTTGGGACTCGAACCTACACCATATACATTTATTTATTTTTATTTAGGTTCACCAATAATTTTTTACACACTTTATATAAACAGTATACAATTTCTGTTATTCCAGTAATAGTATAATAATTACTTAAGTGTAAATACTATTTTTTGCAATACTTCCGAAATATCGGAACCTAGGAAGTAGAATAGTAAAAAAATAATAAACATCCTGTTTTACCTCGAAAATAATTTTATGATCATGTAATGAATATTATATATAATTATGTTTATTCATAGATTTTTAATAAAGTATGTATGGATTCAGCCCTTTTTAATGTCGAACTGCTGGGCACGGGCTTCCCTTCAATACGAGGGGGATCAGGCCATAGTCCACCACGCTGGCCAAGTGCGGGTTGGCGGACTTCACATGTCTTTAGAAAACTTGGTTCTCTCAGACATGCAGGTTTCCTCACGATGTTTTCCTTCACCGTAAGGCAAGTGGTAATCATGTCATGATTCGCACATGAAAATACCAGAGCTGTGAGACCCGGGATTTGAACCCGCTTCACTCGCGAGCGCGTTACCACTGGGCTACTACTGTCTTCTTCCGTTTTACTTAATAACATTATCTACAATCTACATAGTTGTCGGTTAAAACCACTTACAGCTCGCCAAGGTATTCTAATTCTGCGCATTAATTCAGTATTTAAACGTTTGTAGTCACTAATTACTCTTCAAATGCACGTGCAACGGAGCGCAGTAAATGAGACAATTACGAAAAGGTACCTAATGTATTTTCTGAAAATAGATTAAGCATTTTTTGTTTGAGATTTACTGAAATAATAATTTATGACCCTTAATTCAGATGATGTTTATTTAATGCCTGAGCTATGAGGTATTTTATTTTAAAGTTTATGAGATAATACTGCTTTAAAGGCGTATAAAAACGGTATTTTTATAAAGAATTGAAAGTGTGTTTTATTGCGAGATAATCACTATATAAAAGAAAACTTTTCTAAAACGTTGTTCATCCAAATAGGCTTTCCGTTAGTTTATCGTAGATATGCAATATGTAAGGGAGGTGATTATACGTATTGACGGTATTTGGTATTTTTTATATATATGTGCAATGTACACCGAGACCTTTGGTTTTAGTAAATAATTTATGTAAATGTTTACTAAATTGTATTTAAAATTCTTAATTCTATTAGAAGGTCAAAAAGATAGCTTTAGATAAATTGTTTTATCGACCAGGTAATTTTAGAATATTAAAATCTAAAGATTTTATCTTATCTTTAACGAATATTGAAAATAAACTACTTGTTTGTTAACACTAATTAAAAACTCAAGGTAAAAAGGTAGATGCTATACTTCAGCGCGCAATGAGCGCATTAGAGCAATTAATAGTTAGTGTAATTTAAAAAAATAATTATATAAATAAATAGTAACTCATCCTCGCTCCGCTCGGGTTCGTCTCTAGTTACGTTTTGACGTTTGGCTCAGAGATGAGATATTTTTCCGTAGTAAAAAATATTCTATATGTTGACCCGGATAAACAGCTATCATTATGCCAAATTTCATCAAAATCTGTCCAGTGGTTTTCCCGTGATGCGGTAACAGACAGACAGACAAAAATTCTAAAAACTATAGATTTGGTTTCTGTATCGATAATAAAGTCTATTTCAATAAGATTTTCAAAAAAATATTTGATTTATATGTACAGATTCGGCTTGATATTGTGATATTGATTTTCTTTGGTCTCATAATATATTCTTATTTACGATAGATTATAAATTATACTTATCGATAGCTATTTTAAAATGATTAATTTACTGACACTTTCCAACTTGCTTATGCACATTTCTAAATAACTCTAAGTAAAAGACTTTTATCCCGCTAGAAATTTTTGATATACCATGATATGAGGTAGCCTATATTACTTCCAGGCTATTAACTATGTATGAACATAAAATATTTTGGTTATTAAGTTGCAGCGTTAAGAGAGATATAATGTCCTCCTGACCGATTCCGGCCACGGCGGCCAATCTCATTGAGACTAGCCAATTGCGCAGGAGATATTATAGTGTACAAGTGTACGCGCAGACACAAGTGCACTCTCTACTCCTGTCACTCTCATACTCCGGTGGGACGACTACTTGACGCAGGACCGACGGTTTTACGTGCTCTCCGAAGCACGGGGGTGAAACACTGCCAACTTCCCAACTCCGGGCTGTTACTGAGGCTTACTATACAGAAAGACTCAATAACTAAACTTGGCCCGACCCAGGACTCGAACCCAGGACCTCAGGACGTGCAGCCGTACATGCTAGCCGAGGCAGTTAAAAAAGAACTAACATACCAAACACAGCAAAGTACAATATTTACCAATGCTCCTACAGTTTCAATTATATAAAATATAGTTTCATATTGCATTGTAAAAAAGATGAAGAATAATGAGCAAAAATTCAAAATCGACTCGAAATCTAAAATAGTGGCTTCATTTACATTGTATATTTGTCTATATTGTACCTTAAACTGGAGATTATTTATTATTGGACCTATTCTAAAATACTTAGTGCTAAACTGAGTACCCATGTCCCATAGAACTATGAGGGTGAGTGAATTGAGGGAAAAGTAACAGTTACATCAATGAGATTGGCTACAATCTTTAAATAACTTTAATTATTTAACATTATTATCAAACTTGCCCAGAATAACAATAAAATCTTGGAATACTCAAGTTATTGACACGTCTGGCCGTGTAGATAACAGGATGTCAAAGGTTATAGAATGATTCATTTTAGCGAGAAATACGCTTCCAATAATAATATAAGGACTATAATTAAAGGAAACTCAATTATTTAAGGCAATTTTGTCCACTAACAGGTTAATTTATTTAATTATTATTGTATTAATATTCACATACAGTGATATTATTCGTGATGATGATTGATGATTTTGCTTGCGTTTTTATATGGATAGTTATTAATAAGAATCTTGTTCTTATACTTCTTTACTCGAATCTATGTAATTACATTTCACGCAGCCTTTAATAACATATTTTAATTTTATTATTGATCTAGTGACTCACCCTCGATTCGCTCGGGTTCGTCCCTACTTATGTTTTAAGTTTTAACGTTTAGTGTAGATTTTTCAGAGAAAAGATATTTTCCCGCACTGAAAAGTGTCCTATATGTTGACCCAGATAACCAGCTGTCATTATATTAAATTTCATCAAAATCCCTTCAGTGGTTTTTCCGTGATGCGGTATGAGACAGACAGACAAAAATCCTAAAAACTATAGATTTGGCCTTTGTATCGATAATAATGTCTATTTCAATAAGATTTTCCAAAAAATATTTAATATACAGCACAGTAATTTAATTTACAGTACGGCTTAGTTGCAATTTTATTATATGTATAGATTAAGTTGCTTCGTTGTTGCTATGAAAGGAGGATGAAAGAATATCCTTTATAATATCAACAGAAGTCTAATAAAAAAAAAAAAAAAAAAAAACATATATACGGTCGAATTGAGAACCTCCTCCTTTTTTTGGAAGTCGGTTAAAAAAGTAAAAGGGAATGGCATATTGTGATTCTTATAACGATTTAATTTGTAATTTCAATACGACTTAAAAAATATACTTCAATGATTATAAAATAACATCGTGTCTACACAAAATGAGAGTTTTAGTATAAACCTTCAAAATTTTATTAAATGTCAAAATTACGTAAATAAAAGTATATTTTTGGATTTTTTCGCAGATTCATTACATTTCTTTTTCCAAAAAGATAGTTTGAATGATTTACAGCAATCATGATCACGGTATGAAAAATCAAAATAAATCTGCGAAATAATCCGAAAAGATAGTTTTTTTTAAATGTCAAATATTCGCATAAATATAAGGAAGTATAGTTTATAGTAGATATATTCGTAGACTTATAGATGTAGAATATTTTTTTTTATTATTCAACTATACATTTAAAGAAAGACAGGAAATACAGCAGTAAAAGTATACTGAAACATCTTAAAAACCTTAATATTTTAAGCCTAGTTGTTTAAAATGAGAGAGACTTTTTTGAAGGTTTATGAATCTTTTTAGTACAAATTAAAATCTCGCTGGTGGTAATATAAGAAGATACTATACTTTATATTATTCCTTTAGTATTTAATACTAGCGGTTCACCCTCGATTTCCTCGGGTTCTCCTAAACAAATCTATCTTACGGGAACCGTACATTTTTCTGGGCAAAAAGAGAGATTATAATCTATCTCTGTGCCAAATTTCATCCAAATCCGTTCAGCCGTTCTGGCGTGAAAGATTAACATACATACATACATACATATACATACATAAATACATACATACATACATACATACATACATACATACATACATACACACGTACATACTTTCTTACAAACTTTCACGTTTATAATATTAGTAGGAATTCGTTTAATATATCGTATAATATATTTATTTTGTAATAATTGAGATATTGTATCATTAATACATTACCTGTAAAGTGTATATTTGCTAAAGAATATTGCAGGTTTTATTTACAGAGAATATACTACGTTTTCTGTAAAATAGTGTCGTTTCGCGATTCAATAACAGTCCACCGGATTTCAGCGAACCGTCAATATTTATGCAGATCGTTTGACGTAATCTATGAGGAACCAGTGGGAACACTTTATATTTGGTTCGTGATAAAACTTAACATTTTTTATTTCTTTATAAACACTTTAACAATCATTTCTTAGTATATTTATATAGGATCTACGTTTCAGTGTTTAATTATTTAATAAAATATTATTAAAGTTCGTATGAGTGTTTCGTTCAATATAAGCATATTGTTTACATTGTTAGGTAAATTATTACGCTAGAATTGGTAATTAAAAATTCTATTATGTACCAAAATAATATACATACATTTTTATTGTATTGTCCCATTTATAATCATAAATTATTGCTTTCCACTTGGAAAAAGTCAAGGGCGACAGCAAATTGGTAATAACGCAAAAAAGCAGTAAAGTTTATGACTTTGCTTGTCACTTCAAGGGAAACTCGATAACTAGCTAACCTAATTTTAAACTTGGTTCATATACATACATATATTATATGAACATTGAAAAAGTGGTTCTAAAAGAAAAACATTTAAAAAGACGTATATCGGCTATATTCATTCGATTATACCTTACTATTTAAAATAACCTCATAAAGAAATACGGAAAACTAAATAAATATTGATAATTTTATCCACACTAATTTACTCTTAAATCTTCGTCGACATAATCATTAGAAGAAACGTTGGTTCGTTCCTTTTTTAATCACTTCCTAACGAAAAATCTTTTGGTTAAATTGCACTTATATTTACCCTACGCAGGAGTCAAACCACCACTTAGAACCCTCTGCTCAGGTTACACTGCACCATGATCTTGTATATGTTTACATAATAATGAAAGTTTACATTAAAATATTAGTCGGGCTGTGTGTTTGTAACATACACTACAGTATGAGTAGTATGCATTTTTATGCTATTTTCCAATATTAGTGAAACTTGCTAAGTTATTGTAAGTTGGCGAAGATTTCCCACAAAGTACCCTGAAGTTAAGTATAATAATATGTATGTATACATAAATATTATATATTTATAATATGTATATCCAAAAGTTATACATGTGTAGTGTATCAACTATCTGGTATCCATAACACAAGCCTCGTAGCTTATCACGGAACTAGATGGTGCTATGTGTTAATGTCCCAACATTTTTTTTATATATTTATATTAGATAGCGCGTAAGTTGTATTATATATAATTTAAAATTAATTAGTCCTAGGTACAACATATGCTACTGTAAGTATTATCGAACCCTATTTGGGGTCGATGACCATATTTCGTTTACATACTTTCAAATTTCGAAGTAGCTTAAACCAAAAACCTTTTTACTAAAATTTCAATTTTGAAACTTTGATTGGGTTACAAGCAGTAGTTGAAAATGTATTTAAAAGTCATACATGTGTTGTTTGAAATATATGTCCGTATATGTTTGTGTCACTTTATACCTGAAATAAAAATAATAAATAAAATTAAAAAAGCGGGGCAATCACAAGTGTAATATAAAAATATTCTTTAAAGTGCTATATAATAAGAACATATTGTATGGCACTGGTCGTCTACTCTGGTAAGAATGCTAAGCTAGTTATTACATTATTTATTGAAGTAGAATCGCATCTCAGGATTATTGCCTTCAGAGAGTTAGCTAAGTGAAACAAACGGAATGCTTGGAGATTCGTTCGCTGTTTCCGCTCTACATAACAAATAACATCGAAGTAATTGTGACTTCATTAACATTCCTCATGATTACCTTTTTCTTTCCTTTCTTATTTTCCTTACTTCAAATGTTTTTTTTTTGAAGTAAAACTTCTTTACGCACACTTGAATTGGGGAGGTAAGCTGGTAAATGCGTTACGAAAAAATGTACTTATGTTTGTTGCCATGGTAACCGATGTTATTGTCTGACAAACGATATATAATATTACATTTTTTCCTTAAATGATATTCTATGAATATATGATTGTAATATGCGTAATATGCATTATTTTTAGTATTCTAATTATTTAAAACATAAATTGAATTTCATAAAGAGTACCGATAACTTTAACTCTTTTTTTTTCTTTGCTTTCTTTTTTTGCAGCAATAATAAATATATTTGTATAGCAACATAGTTCACTTCGCGTAGTTGCATCGGTAGGTGTCTTATAGCAAACTATGTGTTACTTCAAGTCATAGTCGATCTGTACACTAAATTGCATCCAAATCCATTGAGTTCAGCATAAAGGAATAACAAACATGTATACATACATACAAACTTTCCTATTTATAATAGTACCTACTACCTAGTACGAATAAATATATCAAGATGTTATAATTACTGACGCGTGACGTGCCTTATTGCCAATAGTTCTGCTTCAGGTCTCAAGTCCAAACATTGTAAATGCACACCTTATTTAAGATGCCAGCTACATGGACAAATACATAATATATGTATGTATTTATGATTAGCTAAACGTTACTCCACATACATATATGTATTTTTCGGTTTTATTCACAAATACTAATCGGAATCCCTTGTATATATGGGGCCTCATAATACGCGCCCTGCCGAGAAATCAAGTAGCATCTTTAGATCTACTCAATCGTAATGATACTTGCTTTATTTTTAAGGCAAGCTATTAAACTGTTTAAATACAAAATACTTGTAGTATTGCATCCGGCATGCAACACTTTCAAACTGCTATAACATTATTTCGTGCTTTTTACAATTTTCTTGTGAATATGCAATCATTTATTGGCCTATTACTAAAAAATAAAAATCTATACTAATATTATAAAGCTGTATTGTTTGTGTGGTTGAACTCGCTAATCTCAGGAACTACTAATCCAATTTGAAAAATTATTTTTGCATTAGAAAGCCCGTTAACTGAGGAAGGCTACAGAATAGTATCATCCCGAAAAGATGTACGGTTCCCGTGGGATAGATTTCTTTTTAGATAGAGACGAACTTTGATATTATTAGATACGAAATTTGATAGAGACGAACCCGAGGCGAAGCGAAGGTGGGTCGCAATTTATAAAAAAATATAGTAAAAGTAATTTTAGCTTTTTTCGCTTTTATCATGAGCATATGTCATATATGCACGTGATAAAAGTGAAGAAGAGATAGAAATACGATTTTTAAAAACGTTAAGATATTACAACGACGTGTGCACTTAAAACTTTCATTTTAAATGCAACTTCCAAAATATAGAACAGACAAAATATTACTGTCAAAATAGCAGATGCTTTTGTTTGTTGTTTTTAAAGTTTTAAAGGAACAACTTAGAATAGTTTTGTTCTTGCCAAGACGAGTGTTAAGTGGGAAATACGCAAGTTTGTTTTGATTTAAACAATTTTTGTATTACCTTACGTGATTTTGCTTTTAAGACGTATAAATGTAAAGGACATTTTGACGAGGACATTGTCTATACAATGATACAACATCTAAGAATATAAATATATAACATGCACTTTTAAAGCAAAGAAAGCAGTAAAGGTAATTTCTATATATATATATATATATATATATATATATATATATATATATATATATATATATATATATATATATATATATATATATATATATATAAATAGTTATCCAATTTGAATTCATATTATTATTATTTACACGATACGAAAACTGAAATTGATAGGTGAGTTATGAAAATCGCTAGACAATTTTACAGTCAAGATACGTGGAGTAGTTTTTGGGATATGGCATGTTTTCCATTTTTAAATGCATTTGACCATAAAAATAGCTTTGTTTCTGTAAATATTATTAAATACATAGTTATTTATAACGTAAATAAAATGAATATCGTAAATGGGTGAATACTTCATTTTACTTAATATAAGAAATTAGTATATTAAAACGAGACTACTATTTCATGCTACGGAACCATCGGTGTGCGAAGCAGACTAGCACTTGTCAATTTTTTTATATCATCGTAACTGGCTTTTAATAAATATAAATCTTCAGATTTTTAAAAGGACTGCACATAGGTAGACCTAAACTTAATTCCACAGACAAGTGCGGAGTGATTCACTGCATTCCGATTGCACCATTCTCGCTCCTGACTTAATAATGTCGTCGAATTTTAATTGCAAAAATACGACGCCAGAAATATGTTAGTGGCTGTTACTAAAAGATATCAAAGGTCTCATGTTTAAGTTATTTTTCCTGATTATGCATAAAGAAAAATTAAGCTCTTTATCGAGAATTATAAAATGATGTTTTCAATTTAATATATTAATTTGTATTTTGTAAGCGAAACAAGGATTAAAAATGTCTGTATCCTACCTAAGGAATGAGGAAAAAATATTGAAAATTCCTCTACCACATAGCAGTTATAATATTATATGTGTATGGTACTTTTAATGATTTATTTATAAATATGCATGCTACTTTGTGAATGTGCATCTGTTCATGACGTTTGTGGTTTTCAACTGATTTTATATATTAAGTTTTACTGATTATATACATAATATATGTAAGTACATTTTTCTGAAATACTATTAAATACAATAGCATCTCTAAAAGAGTTCGAAGAAAACCGAGTCAGACCCATTCATTAGAAACTGTTTTCAATTTGCGAGAATGTCTCTAATTACCAATTCTCTGAATATTTGCTCACTTCGATAACCGTAGTAATTGAATACCAAAATTTATTTTAAAATGCACTAAATCTAGAATTCTAGACCTTCACTCTCATATTGGAAAATCTGCATAGATCGAATGACGTGAGAGCCAATTAGTGCTAGATTCGACCGTCCATCAATAAAAATTGGTCCGCACACTCCAAATATAGAACATAATAACTTGAAACAACTTCTGGTATCAATATAAATTAACTTTATTACCCGAATCAAAGGAATTTCACTTTGCATCCTGCAATTGTTTTCAATAATATAGGGGTGAAATGTTTTCTTGGAATATTTACAAAATCCCTTACAATATAACCTATTCATTAAAAAAAGGGAATGAAAATTGGTTAACAACTTGTAAGTTGGTGATGAAATCGCATATAATACAAAAAAGTACATGTACATGCAATTGAATATTTAAGTCGGTACCACTTACTTTTTTGAAATCGGTGAAAAATCTAATTTTCATGATTCATTTCTTTTATTTCCTATGATTAAAAGGTTTCGATACGCTTGACTGCGGCTTGGCATGTGAAGACTTGTCAGAATTTATTCGAGAACCTAAATTGTATAACCATGTTATATAACACCTGCATCGAAAACGAAGCTGTGAGAGTGACAGATTGTTAAAGAGTGATATATGTGCCAAAAATCAAAATGTTTATCAATTTTTTTTTATTGAATTTTATGTTGCAGGTAATTAATATTATTGTTTGAAATTGGACCTTGACTAATAAATAAAATTACTAACATAAAATATATAGTACATATATGTACAGCTTTTCTTTAACAATGAAAAAAATATATCCATAAACAAAGTGAAATTTATTAGTTGTAAATCATAAAAAATTATATTGTACATGTAAGAGTTCTTATACAGAATTAAAAGGTTTTTTGTACAATTAAACTAACTCTCTGTCGGGTCTCTGTTTAGAGAATTCATTTTCTACAAACGTATAAAAACATTATATTATCAGCTAATTACTTTAAATAACATGTAATCATTTTCTTGTGAAGTACACACTCTTCGCTATAATATTTATGTATATTAGTATGCTACTAACTATACAAGGCAGAGATAGCTAAGTGGTAACACGCTCGCTTAAGAAACCAAATGAAGCGGGTTCAAATCTCTTGGTCTTGCACGTGTGATCCTCGTGTGTTATCAACATGATTACCACTTGCCAAACGATAAAGGATTTTTTTTTGAGAGGGAAACTGCATACCTAAGACAATCTGCTGAGAGAAAATGCCCGTGTCCAGGCTGTGGGACGTTAAAAAGGACCAAATCAATTCACTTATATATGTACGTAGATAGCAGTTAATAAAAACAGATATTATGCATTTCAACGTTTGCCATAATAAATAAATAATAACATTATGTAATATAAATGTTAATTTATTTTATTACAGAAATCAAATTGGAATTTTGAAACCACAGTCGCGTTTCTACTTAATTTATCTATGTACATATGTACTTGTATTTTTATTTTTATTTTGGAGTAATTATTATCTGCATCGTGTTTCTGCATCGGAAGCTCTAACTATATATGTAACATAGTCTGGTGATTTATAGATGACCCTTGTGGTGCAATGGAAGCGTTTCCGTGATATTACTTACTACAGAGGTTTCGGGTTTGATATCCATATTTTTAGAGTGTTTTATATATTATTATAGTATAAATCTCTATGTAATGTAAGTTTATTTATTTATTTATTTTCATGCTTAAATCCGTAAATACTCTAATTAGATTTTTCTACTTTATATATCTACAATAATATTTTATTAAAATTTTCTTAAGCACCTGTCATTAAATCGTATTAACCTACATACTACAGTACGTATAATAGATCATATCGAAATACTGTTTGCATACATAGCTTTAAATTATAAATAATTATTTTGTATATAAATGTACTTTTATAGTATGTATGTATTTACATATAGTATATATACATATTTTTGCCTTTGCTGACTTCATTATATAATGCTAATGTACATTTTACAGGAATAAAAATACTTCTATATTTATATTAAGTAATCATGAGAACACAAATTTTGATAAAACTAAATACACATTTAAACTTAGTGTACACGTTAAACCCACTTCAGAGGAAAGCTACTTTCACAAGATGTCGTTAAGATTATTTACATATGTTAAATGCTTTATAGTTCTTTATGAATATAATATCAAGTTGATTTTATAGCACTTGCTTTTACTTTATTAAATAAAGAGCCTTGGTTATGTTTATGGCTATATAAGTACTCGAGAATACTAAATATCTAATAAGCTTAAATAAACTTTATATACAACCCAAAACAATTCGGGCCTTAATATATTTTTTGCTAATATTTCATGCGAAGTACTTATTACATCCACATTTAAAGTCGCGAAAACTCATTCTTTATATAACATCTGTCTCTATAAAAAAATCACGTCGACTCGAGCCGAGTGAAAGAAGGTAACCAACAACCAATAAGTCAAGAAACTCCCTTCGCGTTTATAATAAGTTAAATAATTAGTAGGAAATATAAATTAAAATTTCTAAGTGTAAAGGTATAGTAATTTGTAAATCAAAACAATCATTGTAGCTCTATTTGTTGTAAAAATATAATAGCAAAACGTTATTTCGCTAACACGACATAAAAATATTGATTTGTACATTTATAAAATCAATAGGCATTACATAATGGTATACAATAATATTAAAAACCTTCAATTTCCATATTTCCTTAATAAAAAATGTGGGTTTAATATAATGTTTTAGGGGATCTATTTACAAATGCTAAAAAATAAGTTGTTTACACTAAGAGTGATTCAGCCCTTTTTAACGTTCCACTGCTGGGCACGGGCCTCCCTTCAATACGAGGGGAATCAGGCGATAGTCCACCACGCTGGCCAAGTGCGGATTAGCGGACTTCACATGTCTTTCGAAAACCTGCTAGGTTTCTTAGACATGCAGGTTTCCTTACGATGTTTTCCTTCACCGTAAGGCAAGTGGTAATCATGTTAGAAATGATTCGCACATGAAAATATCAGAGGTGCGAGACCCGGGATTTGAACCCGCTTCACTCGGTTTCCCAAGTAAGCGCGTTACCACTGGGCTACCACTGCCTTATGTATTTATATTTTATACTATTTTTTTAAAGTTTGACGCCAAGTAATTTGAATATATATTTAATTAAATTTTAATTTAAAAATATTTTACGAATAATACACTTCGACTTGGCTTGTTTCACTTGGCCCACTCGAGTATTTCATAGATACCTACATTATAACACGTATGAACACTTTAAATGGCTTACTGACATTATATTGTATTATGACTAATTAATTTTAAAATATTATCACTTGACTCCGAGCCAGGTTGCGTTGATGGTACTATGTCGACAAAATTTGTGTACTCAATAATTCACCAAAAATCATGTGATATAAGCACACATTACAATTTCCATAATAATAAACCATAAACCATATATCATCATAGGTGGTCATAGTAATAGGTGCCTATATGTTTATCGTTCTGGGTTCGAGTCCCGAGTCGTACCAAGTTTTATAAGTTGAGCCTTTCTTTTTAGAAAGTCTGAATTTTGTTTAGAATGGCGTTTCTCCTGAATACGAGAGTGACAGGATTAGAGAGTGCTCTTGTGTCTGCGGGTACACTTGTGCACTATATCTAATATTTTCTAAGCAGTTTACTAGTCTCAATTTAGTTTAATTAAAAAAGTGCTGGAGGAAATTTTTAAGCATAAAAATACAGATATTTAGATGCTAATAACTTCTATCATACTCAATATTTCTTTAAAATAAAAATGAATGGACCTAGTTTTTCATTATATCTACAACATTTCCAAAAATTATGAAAGTTAGACTATGTTAATCGGGGGGAAAACGTTATCGCTTTTTGTATGAAAATTTACAGCTTCACAATCCTCTTAAGCCGCAACCTCATAGGATTACTCATATGCTATCTAAACAGGTGCTTTGATATCAATTTGTATAATTCTAACTTAAACATACAAACTTATATCAAGAGGTTAAAACCTTTTAGGGTGTGAATGGGTTAGTACCGATCTTCGTTAAAAACAGCTGTTAGGCAAAATTTCGCTTATAGATCCAGTGGTTTAGTATATTTCTTGACAGTCAGTCAGTAAATGAATTTAAGGTTCTTATTAAGTTTACAATATGAATATAAAAATATTTACATAACACTATTCAATCATATGAATTATTACTGTGGCTCTGGTGTGAATTTTAACGAGGTATTAACCGCGTGATGGGTAATTTTCATTGGTAAATCGTCGGTCGTTGTTTGTTTTTTGGTTAGCTGACACTCTTTGTAAAATATACATTATGCATGTATATTATTTATTACAAAAATGTCAATCAATGAAATAAAATAGATTTTATATTACAAGTACCTAAAGTCTGTAAAATGTGCGACTCTATGAGTCTTTTTTCTTTTTAGTTTTATATTTTACTAATATTATAAATGTGAAAGTTGTTTGGATGTTTGTTACTCAATTACACCAGAATCGTTTAATGGATTTAGATTAAATTTGGTACAGAGATAGATTATAGTCCGGAATAGCACTTTTTATCCCAGAAAAATGTACGGTTCCCATAGGATAGATTTGTTTTTGTTTTTCTAGAGGCGAACCCGAGCGAAGTAAGGGTGAGCCGCTTGTATCATATACAGGAAACGTCACATCTTGGCATTTATTACTAACAGTAGTCTATGCGTCACTCCAGATTATAGTTTATCTGTGTATTAAATTTCATCCAAAATCCTTCCAGTGGTTATAGCGTTAAAAAGTAAAAAACATACACATAAAAACAAACAGAAATACGCACACCTATATACTCACATGCAAATTATACATAGCAAAAGTTGTGTGATTAATGAAAGAGATTCAAGTGTGACATTATATAAGGTCAAGGTAAATAAAATATCGGCTAAAATAAGCTTGGCTAAAACACCTGACCCATATAAAATACAAACTGAGCTTTTTTCAGTTTTCGACATTCTTTCATGTTTAAGTATAATGCGTTGTTTTAAAGTACATGTTTTGTTTAAGTTTACTCATTTTTAAACTATAACTTATTTATTAATAAAACTGTGTTTTTTTTAAAATATGATTGTTGTTTATAGCAAAATGTTTATTAAAGTTTAAAAAATTGGAAATTATTAATTAATAAATATATAACTTAAGTACATTTGTATTAATTATATTTATTTTAGTTAATTGGAAGTTTTTTTTTTTCTGGAATAAATGATTTTTTACTTTTTCATCAATATCTATACTAATATTACAAATACAAAAAAAAATGCCTCGGTGGAGTAGTGGCTAGCAAGTACGGCTGCACATTGAGAGGTTCCTGGATTCGAGTCCCGGGTCGGGCCAAGGCTAGTTATTGTGCCTTTCTGATTAGTAAGTCTCATTAACAGCCCGGAGTTGGGAAGTTGACGGTGTTTCACCCCCGTGCCTCGGAGAGCACGTAAAGCCGTCGGTCCTGCGCCTTAACTCTCACCGGTCGTGTCGAGTAGTCGTCCCACCGGAGTGTGAGAGTGACAGGAATAGAGAGTGCACTTGTGTCTGCACGTACACTTGTACAATACAGTCTCAATAAGACTGGCCGCCGTGACCAAAGTCGGTCGGAAAGCCATTATTATTATTAAATACAGAAGTAAATGTCTGTTCGTTAACTTAATTTTTATACATAAACGGTTAAAATGGCTATCTAAAAATTTAGGTACGATAGAATTCTTTAAAGAAATACTTACATTACAAAGGTTACATAATAAAAAAAATCTGAGTATGGAAATTTTACTTAAAAAACTATGACGTACGTATGGACATATTATAAACAAAAAACTTTATACCTTTTAGTCAGAACAAGTGAAAAACTACAATGCCTACCGAGCATAGGCGTAGTGGGTTGCTAGTGTTTATTATAAATTAATATCACATAATAATGAAAAGAATTTTTAAGCGTGAGTTTAAGTATAGTTGTTTAGAAGATGAATTCGCTGCTACTACTATAGTACTACTACTATAGTAGTTTAATTAAAAAAAAATTAAGATATGTGAAAAGATTCTTATTTTTTTTTTAACCTCATATGGAATGACCGTTACCTGAATGTAGATACCCAAAGAGACTACGTGTACACGTAAAAAATAACACGTTTTAAAAAAATAAAAAATAAATATGCTTGTTGAAAAAGTATTCTTCTTATTTTTTATAATACTAGCGACTCACCCTCGCTTCGTTCGGATTCGTCTCTAGGTTAGTTCCCCACAAAAACTTTCATCCCTATTTTCACCCCCTTAAGGGATGATTTCCGAGATAAATAGTATCCTATATCCTTTCCAGGGTCTCAAACTATCTTTTTACCAAATTTCATCTAAATATGTTTTGTAGGTCCAGAGATTACCTACCCCCTACAACCTCACAAACTTTACTTTTTTACAATATTAATATAGATTAAGAAAAATTTACTAAATTCTAATTATTAATAAATTCAGTCAATACTGTACAATAGTAACTCTATAAGATTTACTTTATCTATTTTTATTACAACATAAATGAATTAATAAAGAGATAAAGTGATAAAGTGACTAACTAATAGGTAATTTAATTAAGGCTTATATTTACTTAACACATATTTGAATACTTAATAAAGAAATATACAATTCACAAAATTTTATATCACTACTAGCAACTCACCCTCGCTCCGCTCGGGTTCGTCCCTAGTTACATTTTAAAACTTAGCTCAGAGATGAGATATTTTTTCGAAGTAAAAAGTATCCTATATGTTGACCCAAATAACCAGCTATCATCATACCAAATTTCATCAAAATCTGTCCAGTAATTTTCCCGTGATGCGGTAATAGACAGACAGAAAAACAGACAAACAAAAATTCTAAAAACTATAAATTTGGCTTCTGTATCGATAATAAAGTCTATTTCAATAAGATTTTCCAAACGATATTTAATGTACAGATTCGGTTTAGTTACAATTTTATTATATGTATAGATTACATTATATATCTAATTCATGGAAAATATGAGAACTGTATATAATATATGTTTATAATACAAAGCAATATATCTAAAATTAATACTAAAAATGTTACATATTGACTTGTGACTTATCCTCGCTCTGCTCGGTTTCGCCCCTAGTCATTTAAAAAAATGGGGGGTGAGGATAGGAGGGTGAAAGTTACTTTACGACCTATTTTCATACCTATCAAATTTACAAAAAAAAACATTAAAATCGATCGAGCCGTTTCGGAGGAGTGCGACCACAAACACCGTGATACGAGATATTTATATACCTATTAGATTTCATTTACTTTATATTTTTATAGCAAAAACATTTTAAATAAAAGAAACAATTTTTATTTTATTTTTTGCAAGTTTTTATATTTATCTAATACATTTACTGTGTAATAAAAATAGATAAAGTATTGAGTTATTATTTTTCAGCATTAATAACTCTACATGAACTTGTAGAATGTTATTAATAATTAAAATTTAGTAAATATAAGACATATTATTATATATAATATTATCAAAAATATTACTAAAAAGATTTTTTTTTTCTTACTCTACATTATATGCCTTTATATAGATAGAGCTACATTCCAAATAAAATTTTGCGTCATATAACCGGTTACGAGAATAATACTTGTCTTTTATTGCTTTTACTGGTATCAGTGGAAGTATATCATAGAATGGTTCTTTTTTTTCTAAACTTAGGTTTAATTTTAGAAAACTTAGATTAGGCCCTAAAACTCGTTATATTATGAACAAAATCAAATACGTTGTAATTTTTTCTTAATTTTACATGAATATGTGACATTAAAAATAAAACCTTTCGGAATTATTCGCGGATTTATTTAGATTTTTGATTCGTTTTTTGTTCGACCGTGATTGCTGCAAAGCATTCGAAACGTCGGCAACTAAAAATCAAAATAAATCCTCGAAAAAATCTCAAAGGACCGTTTTATTTAAAATACATTGTAATTATATTATCGTAAAAAGTAAAAATTTAAAACATTTTATTTGTGATGCAAATATAAAGGATTTTCGTTACATACGTATTGTTACGTATACGTTAAATACGTATCGTCTTGAAATTATAGTACATATATGTATGTATGTAGGCAATGAATACAGTTTTTCAATAAATAAACGTTTATTATAGCAGCAAAACGAAGTAATCAAGAGGTGACCGAGAGCAAGTGGTTAAAATTGCCTCAATAATTACATATCTCTGTATGATATAAATTATATTTTAAATTTATATGTATATAAAGGAAGAATCTATTTCAGTGACATCATTCTACTGATAAAATCATTAAGCTTTAAAAAGCGAGGTATCCTCAAAGGTATTTCGAAGCCAAATTTGATAAAAACATTGCTGCTTTGCTAGAAATATGCAATCAAGAAATTCATGATTAAGTTCTTTAAAAATTTGAAGTTGCCCAAGCTAAAAAAAAAATACAGAAGATCATTGCACCACTCGAATATATTTTATTATTAATAATCTTGGGCGGTAAATGATATGGTAAAGTAATAAATTTTATATTATTATTTATTGTATAATAATATAATATTATTATATAATAATATTTTTAGTTTATTGTTTAAAATTTACGTTTATTTTCAAATTTAATATGTTTAGTTAAAGTTCATTAATTTAAATTAGACGATGAAAGTAACTTTGTATATTTGCGTCCAGTCCAGTTAAGATAGTTGAAAATGTAAAATTTGATTATTTGTTGTAAGCGACATTTTCTCTCTTTTGTGTGTTTTCTTTTTCAAAATACATACAAAACAGTTTCGTTTCGGGAATGATTTTAATTTCATCGTAATATCAGCTTCAGAGTCTATAATATCAAAGAAGTTTTAGGTATGATACCTAAAACTTCTTTGATATTTCCAATAATTTCGCCGTCCATAAAATTCACTCTGTATAATAAAATAAATCAAGAAAACCAGTTGGCAAAATAAATGGCTAATATATGATGTGAATATTTGTCGAATTTCAATGCGCAGGTAGAGTTTTAAGTGTTCTAATCATTTCGTTATGAGTCGTGCCCGTTTTCTATACCATACTATACTTGTTTACGGTTGCAACGATTGATACGTTTCACGCGGTCAAATCACCTTTGTGTTGTCCTGCTCGTGTAAACTATCTCGCTCTCCGCTAACTTTGACACTGCATCTCAAAGTTTTTTTTTTAAACTTTCATACAACACATGTTAAAATGCATTATGCCATTACACAATTTTGCTATTTTCAAAATTTATATTTGATATTACATTTATTATGTCGCTGATAAAATTATCATTTTATCTGGTAGTATCTAATCATATAATAAAAATATATGACTGACCGTTTCAGAAAACGCGCTCTTCGGTCTCCTTGCTGGCGTCCCGTTCATCCTTTAACTTACACAAAAATCAAAACAAAATCGGCCAATGAGATCGCACCAAACTTTTTCACGGACACTTGTAGAGTTCACTGTCAAACTTGAACATTAACAATTTGATAACTCTATTTATCTCATATAAAATAAAATATAGAATATATTATTAAAATAAAAGCGACGGAAAGGTTTCTCGGCACTTAATTTAATCGATGACTTCATGCAATTATATTTTGATAAGTTATCGAGTGTTCGGAGCCAGCGGGGCACGCGGGCTCTAGCTCGGTTGGATGGAGACTGACTCGAGTCGAGTTGGTCGGTTCGTTCGCACTCGCTCAGCCGGCCAGCGTTCCGGCTCACACCATGCCTGCATTTTTTACGGACAATAGCCTAACATTTGGAGGTTATGTTGTGTACCGGCCCCTCACCCCAATTTTGACGCACCTTTTTTGTAACTTGAACTATTTATTTATTATTTAACTTGATGTATTGAGAAACGATTACCACATTGTTTACTTATTTAACCGTATTGAATGATTCACTTAAGATATTTACATTCTATATTTAGGCAGTTGCCTGGTTAATCTTGCTGCGCCTGCGACGGTGACGTCATCCCGCACGAAATTTTATCTGGCTGATACAGGATCGCAATTACTGTGGATCTCAACGTAAGTTATCACTTATCACAGCCTTCTGAATAAACATTAATGCGTACAATTACTGATCAGTACGTTATCTTTACGAAGTTGATGAGATAAGGGGTTGAAGCATATATCGAAGAAGTGGTTCATTAAGGTAATAGAAATAAAATGAAAACAAATATCAATTATTTATTATTTGTTTATACCTAAAATATTAAAAAAATATATAAAAAAGTAAAAAAAAAATTTTATATATTAGTAATCTAAATAAAGACATACCTTTGTATTATAAAATTAATATAATAACTGTTTAGTAACTTCTATTTTAAGTGTGTCTATTGTTTTAGATTTATAGGGCAGTGAAAACAGTATATAAGGTCAGTGATTCCCGATGGAAATAGAGCCATAAAAGGAGTCGCACGTAGCGATATTACATTCCTGTGCATATACGTATAGCAATGCAAGAATAATACTTGTTATATTTTGCTAGTCTAATATGCATATAGATCGATTATTATAATTTAATCATTTTTATGTGTTAGTGTAAATAAATTAATTGGGTTATAGTTTGATTTTGAATTTAATTAGTTGGTAGAGGTTATATAAGTAATATTTTTAAGACTTTTGACAAGTTTTTGTAAGAGTCGGCATATTTAAAGAAGATGCGTACAGACGTATAAACATATTAAATAATAAATATTAAATACCAACGCTACTTTTTTATTTTGTTTTATGGCCAAAAATTTCCTTTTTTACTATTGACTGACTTTCAGAGCAATATCACTAATGTCATACTACTACTAGGTAATATTGCACATGGGAATCTGTGATCTTCAAAAAAATGTTAAATATTGTTTTCGTAAAGTCGTTTCAAAAGAGAAGAAAAGTAAGCAATAACTTGCGTTATACCAGTAGAGAACCGTAACAGCTTTACTTTACTTGTTATCTATACATCTATACAGATAAATAAAATTGGAGTGTCTTTTTGTAATAAAAAAATAACCGCTGTTTACTAAATGCATATGATGCATACACGGTACATATACCAAAACAGTATTTTTTACAATTTTTGTGTGTCTGTCTGTTTGTTCCGGCTAATCTCTGAAATGGCTGGACCAATTGTGACGAGATGTTCACTTTCAGATAGCTAATGTAATAAGGACTAACTTACTTTTATTTTAGAAAAAAATAGGGTCCCACGAAAAAAAATTAAAACCAAATTAATTAATTAATTTTGTTTTGAGAAGCAACCTAGGGATGAACCCGAGCGAAGCGAGGGTGAGTTGCGAGTTTTATAATAAATTATTAAATGCAGCTATCACTAACTTCTATTTTGTCTAGAAGACTAAACACTGAAAAATAATAGAGAGTAGTTTCTATGAGTTTGCGCCAGTTCTCTTTATGGGAGAGATGGGCATAGCCCTTGTCAACTGCTATTACATCCTCGCGCATATTGAGTAAATATAATATTGTTACTAATGAAAATATTTGGAACAGTGTAAGTAGGTTTATGAAAAATTATAATTGGTTCATTGAAAAGGACGCCTCAGCTTAATCAATCTGCTCTTGCATTACCATATAAGGAGAAGGTCACGATGGAATGGATTTATGAATCGAATGACACGACTCCTTAAATATACACGGATAAAGTTGCAATGAACACAAAAAAAAGAGACTTAATTTTAATTTAGTATAGATTTTTCGGAGATGAAATATTTTCCCGCAGGAAAAAGTACCCTTTTTGTTGACTCGGATCACCAGCTATCATCACACCAAATTTCATCAAAATCTGTCAAATGGTTTTCATGTGATGCGTCCCCAGATAGTCAGACAGACAAAAATTCTTAAAAACGTAGATTTGGCCTCTATAATGATTATTTAAATAAGATTTACCAAAAAAATATTCAATGTAGAGATTCGACTCAGTTAGAATTTTATTATATGTATAAATTGTTACTAAATTAAATTGTTAGATAAAAAGTATCTGACTAAATATGAAAATGGAAAATGTAATTAATGCAACTGTAAATTCTTTCATTTAAATTTGTATTCAATTAATGTTAAAAGTTGATGTATAGTTTTTATTATTTTAGATTCCAAAAAAACTATTTTTTATGGAGCTACCTAAAGTAGCCCAGTGTGGTAACGGGCTTGTTTGGGAAACCAAGTGAAGCGGGTTCAATTCCCGCGGTCTCACACATAATTACCACTTGTCTTATTGTGAAGAAAAATATCTTAAGAAAACCTACATATCTGAGAGCACTTAGCAAATTTTCGGAAGACATATGAGGACTACACATGGCCAGCGTGGCGAACTATGCCCTGGACACTCTCGTATTCAAGGGAGGCTCGTACCCAGCTGTGTACGTTATAAGGTAACTATACTACATACATACAATACATGAATGTACTATAGAATTTATACATTTTTGTTACTTCATTGTAAGAACATTAAGTACTAGTTGTTTTCAGACGCTTATTTCAGTACCTTTCAATAAAGTTACTCTATATGAAATTGCAGCTGATTTTTTGTGACTATAACGTGAACAACAATAGTTATTATCTTAATAATTATTGATGGATTAAAAAACTAAGAATAAATTTAAAAGATTGTGAGTGCGCATGTTTGGTATTTGTTCATGCTGTAATGACACAATGAATTTAAGAGTGCGCCATGAGACCACTACGATTCGGATTCGGAGGAGCGGGATGACAAGATAATGTTCTTTCGTGAGTGAGAAGTGTAGAGCAAAAGATGCTCAGCTTATTTAAGCGCCAAAATTTTTTTAATACTATAATATTATAAAGCTGAAGAGTTTGTTTGTTTGTTTGGTTGAACGCGCTAATCTTAGGAACTACTAATCCGATTTGAAAAATTCTTTTTGCATTAGATAGCCCGTTAAATGAGGAAGGCTATAGGCTATATATCATATCGGAAAAATGTACGGTTCCCGTGGGATAAATTTCTTTTTGTCTAGGGACGAACCCGAAGCGAAGCTAGGGTGAGTCGCTAGTTCACTATAAGTTTATTAAACAACCAATCGAAAAATGAAATTCGGTAACTGAAGAAATACTTTTAGGTATCCTTACAAAATAAAAACCCTACAAAAATAGTAAGCTGTTTCTAAGATAAATAGCAATATGTTTACAAAACATGTATTTTTCAAGAAAATATATTATCGAAATAGTTTTCACTAATCATGTTTTCAAATTAGGCAATTCAAGATAAATGTCCGAAGTATCATTTCCTTAAATATCAAAGTGGTAATTTTCACAGATTCTAAGATAAATAACGATGTCTAGGTACAAAATTGCAATATGCACACTTATATGAAGTTAGAAATATAGATCTTAAAGAAGATAATACTTAGTACGTATCTGTCACGGAGTAAAACTGTGGACCAAAATTTTTTTTTTTTTGATTTTATATACATATGTGCAAATAATTATATACATACATAAGAGCAATTTTGAAAAGTATTTTTACTTTTTTGAAATTTGAATCATTTATAAGTTATACTAGCTACTCATCCTCGCTTCGCTCGGGTTCGTCCCTAGCTACGTTTTAATTTTTTGAGGGAAACTCTAATTCTTTTTCCAAAATAAAAGTAGCCTAAGTTACTCCTTATAATATCAGCTATCTGCCAGTGAAAGTCGCGTTAAAATTAGTCCAGCCGTTTCTGAGATTAGCCGGAACAAACAGACAGACAGACAAGAATTTTAAAAATTGTGTTTTCTTATAAGTACCGTATATAGTTTATATATATATATATATATATATATATATATATATATATATATATATATATAGGCAGTGGTAGCCCAATGGCAACTCGCTCGCTTCGGTATCCGAGTGAAGCGGGTTCAAATCCCGGGTCTTGCACCTCTGATATTTTCATGTGCGAATCATTTCTATCATGATTACCACTTGCCTTACGGTGAAGGAAAACATCGTGAGGAAACCTGCATGTCTGAGAGAACCTAGCAAGTTTTCGAAAGACATGTGAAGTCCGCCAACCCGCACTTGGCCAGCGCGGTGGACTATGGCCTGATCCCCCTCGTATTGAAGGGAGGCCCGTGCCCAGCAGTGGGACGTTAAAAAAAAAAAAGGGCTGGATACATACATACATACATATATATATATATATATATATATATATATATATATATATATATATATATATATATATATATTCTGCTGTTATTTTGACATTACAAACAGACACTTCAATTTTATTTACCTGTATAGATTATATGCATAAGATGTATATAGTATGCATAAGTGCCATTTTCTGGAAAAGTATTTTTACTTTTTTTTGGAATCTGAATCACTTATAAGTTACTAAGTATAATATGAAGTCACAGCAGACGTACACCGAAACGAGAATTCTAAACAAATGGAGAGAAGGCTAAATTAGTCACCTGGCGCCAACTGACACGAGGACTGCATGATAAGGAATGTGACGTGTATTCAACATTTAGTGATTTTAGCGCGAAGTATGCGATGAAGATAGAAGCATATTCAATAAGCTCGAGCATGAGTGTTAGTACAAGAATTTTAGATATTTTAAAATTCACTATAGCAAAGATTTTCCCCTCAAAATTGATAAAAATAATAAATTTTAAAGAGGACATACTTGTTGATTTTATTTTCATTTTGCAAAAATTGATTATCTTAAAAAATGGTTTAGGAATGGTTTATAAGTAACATAGGGGGTTTTCCTGACGTATTATTTTTTTGTAAGACGTCGCCAAAAGGTTAATCAAATTATTTATATAAGCACAGTAAATATTAACGGAGAATTATCTATACACATACATATATTATGTTATTACTACTAGTATAAAATAGTGTTTACACTTTTAATAGTTCATAATGATCAATATTTCACAAGTAGTTTAAACGATACATGGCAACGTGAAGACCGTATGTCATGATTAAATGATGATGAAAAATAAATGATGAGATAGAGATAGCAAAATAATAATAAAACTACTAAAACAACATAGAGAAAATCTATTTTTAATTAATGAAGATTGCTATTTTTTTTTTTTTATTATTTGACTTCACGATGATTTTGATATTTTAGTTAATTAGTAATGCTTTATTAACTTTACCACACCCTATGACACTAACTGAAAATCATAGATGAGCAATAAATAAACCTGACGATGAAACAAACATCCTCTATACAGATAAATAAAATTAAAGTGTCTGTTTGTAATGTCAAAATAACAGCTTTATACTAAATGCATATGGAATTATATATGGTACTTATAAGAAAAACACAATTATTAAAATTTTTGTCTGTCTGTTTGTTTCGGCTAATCTCCGAAACTGCTGGACCAATTTTAATAGGACTTTCACTGGCAGAAATTTGATATTATAAGAAGTAACTTAGGCTACTCTTAATTTAGAAAAAGGATTGGGATTTCGTTCAAAAAAATTAAAACGTACCTAGGGACACACACGCCTGAGCGAAGCGAGGGTAAGTCGCTAATTTGTAATATAGTCAGACTATATGTAAAATATTAGTAATACAAAAATATTTCTTTGGCTTCTAAAAGTACACAAGATAGATTACTTTCAATCTATTCTAATATTATAAAGAGGTAAACTTTGTGAGTTTGCAAGTCTGTGAGTTTGTGAGGTTGTAGGGGGTAATCTCTGGATCTACAGAACCGATTTAAATAAAATTTGGTCAGAAGATAGTTTGAGACTCTGGAAAGGACATAGAATACATTTTATCCCGGAAATCATCCTCTAAATGGGGAGAAAACGGGGATGAAAGTTTGTACTGGAAATCAAGTTAGGGCCGAACCCGAGCGAAGCGAGGGTGAGTTGCTAGTGTATAAATAAAAAAGCTACTAAATATAATGGATATATCAGTTCTACATATATGGCTATAGGAAGACAACATCAGTTTACTGCTATTGTCAGCAAAGTAAGATGATACATAGATTTATCACTGACTGTTCAATTTATCATATAAATATTTGCCGCGCTCGTTAGCGAGTATTGAATTACCTAAGTATGGCGACTACAAAACGCGCTAGACATTTAGTTTAAGGCTTGCGAAGAAAGCTCTCAACTTTCACCGTCAGAACTAGTTTGAGCTTACAACTGAGCTATCTGTTGGAAGCTTGATTCCCAGGGCCGATCTACATTTACTACTTTCTGACTCATAGAAAGTTAGTTTAATTTATCAGTACGTGTAATTGCACTTGTATAATGGATACTAGATAGAATAAATACATGATTATATGTATATAATTAGCATGCTTACGTCGAAACCAACTTCTAACCAATGTTAGGTAAAGGTTCTAACCAACTTTCAAAAAATGAGGAGATGATACGTTCGGCCGGAATTTATTATAAGGTTTCATAAAACAAAAAAATATAAACCGATTTCAACTTATTCAAAGATAATATTTGAACGAATTTTTTCATTTATAATAGTTGAAAAATCGATGTAATCCAATGCTAGGAATACTTTGCCTTTTTAACTTTATATCTATAAAAATATATATTTTATAAGAAATTATTTTAGCCCCGCCAAGTTTTTTTCTTCAGTTCTTTTCAGGACTGTTTTTTACCTGATAAAATTCAATTGCATATTTATATCTAATTAGATGGCTCCTTTCAAAATAAAACTATCTCTTGGGATTATAAATAAATTAAAAAAATAAATTATAATAATTAAATTAAAAAAATAAATTATAATAAATAAATTATTTTTAATAAAAATTTTAAATCATTTTAGTTTTATAATAGAAAATATAAAAGTAGAATAAATAACTCGAATATAAACAAATAAAATAACTAATCTAGTTATAATAAAAATAAAAGAAGTAATATAAAATTGTTATAAATTAAATAATTAAGTATTAAGAAAGTATTAGATGGTTATAAATAACCTATCACTAAAATTCAATCAGTTAATAGTTCTTCTCCTTCTACCATTTACCTACAGAAACCTGTTTTCTCTCTCAGGAAAAAATGTTCTATGGCCATAAAAAAATCAAAAATAATATATTTTTATGTATTACTTGATCCTTTGTATCGTGCAAGTAAATATATAAGTATACACTGTAGCTATTTAAATATCATAGACAAATACTGCAATTTTATTGATATGTTACGAGTATTTGAACTAAAACGTATAGCAAAGTTTCATATCAATAGGATAGAATACTGCTTGTACAGAATGTAACAAAATTGAGGATGTACATCATATATTAGCTGAATGTGTCCGAAATGAAGCGGAAAGGAAAAATTTTTTACTAAAATTTAATATAAATTCATTAGACATAGGAGCTTTTAACAGCATTCTAGCCTATCCTGCCTCGGGTCAGTCAAGAATGTTGTATAAAGTAGTACAAGTCGGATTAAGACATAGAAATACTTAATTTTTGTTATTTTCAAGGTTGATTATTGTAAGTTACATTAATTACATTTAGTTATACCTATAGGGGTGGCATGATCACTTTGTGACCCTTTTAAAATAAAGATTTAAAAAAAATATAGGATAGAATAGATTGAAAGTTGCAGTTCGATCTCTACCTACAATGTAGTGACATAGAAGAAGTTATCTAGTAGTTAGCAAGTAGGTAAATGGACATTTGCATGGACCACATCATCTGCTATGTTAGCTATATAATATATCAGGTTTAGAAGCATTATGTAATACAAAAATAAATAAAAATGTATACATTGAAATTCGTAGGGTAATGTTACTAAAGTTAATTAATTAACTTTTAGATCACAGAATATTTTAGTAGTCCTCTTACTGTTCAAAATGGCTTTTAAAACGATTTTTAAATGAACACTTTAATTTCAAGTAGTGTCGAGTTACAGCTTTTACGAGAGCTTTTTCTAGAAAGTTTTACATTTTCCTAATATTTGATGTGAAATTAACTGTTTTAAATAGGTTATATGAAAATATGATTATAGTGAAGTATTTTACGATATTACTACCATAGGTTTGGGTATAGACCCAAAACTTTGCTAAAGAATAAAGATAAAGAAGTTTAACGTTTTCTTTGTTATTATGAAAGAAATTTTACACAAAAACAGAGTTTTACTAAAACTGCTATTCACAAAACTGGTGTGTGGCACTCGAAATTAACTAAGCCTGTACGTAAGTACAATGTGACTTCGATCGGCATTCAAATCCACTCAGCCGTTTTCACGTGATGCGCTAAAATTGAGACAAATATTCGGACAAATGTCTACATGACCTGAATATGTGGTATCAAAAAATCGTTTTAAAAGTATTCGAAATTCTATATTTGTTGAAATTATATTTCTAGTTAGTATTGCTTATTACTTATGGGGATTTATAAACACATAGAAATTACATATAAAGCTAGACTTACAGATATTTTAATGTGAAATGGTTGCGATAAAATATAAAATTATATAAATAATAGGAAACAGACGAAGATCTAATATGTCATTATTTTTATATATATTGTATATGTTTATATATAACTAACGATTTTTAAATGATTTTTGTTGATTGATAAGTTTCAAAATGATTTCATTTTATTTGACATAAAATTAGGTGTGAAAAAATTATAAATAATTTTATTCGATCTTCTAACTTTAAAACCAAACTTTACTTAGATGGCTATAAATTGTGCTAATGCAGGCAATCTATCAATCATACTATGAAATTCTCGTGGAAAATAAAGTGCCCTGACGCCATACGACGCCATAGGTTTATTGAATTATTCCAAACAGCCATAACTTTATTTACGCTAAAAAAACGTGAAAAACTCCACCTCTGAGAATTTAATCCTAGGTATATTTCTTGAGATATTTTGGTACCATCGAACATAGACAAAAATAGTTATTTATATAAGTTTACAAAATTTCAAATCTTTTAATTCATATACTATACACAAAAGGCCATTTTCCATCCATCTATTACCAGTAGACCCCTTTTTGCCCCTTTTTGGAGGAAGTACTCTACAAACAAAAATCCCCGACGACAAAAAAAATATATATAGAATCATAAAACCTGTATATCAAGTTTCGTCCTACCGGCCTATAGAGGAGTACCAACTTTTGCCAAATTTTGCTAAACTTGAAGTGATATTTAAGTTTATTCTTTAGGGATGGCCGCATCGAGGAAAATTCAACGCATCCCGCGTTAAATTCAACGCTACTCTCAGATATATGGCTTTTAGTACTACAAGAATAGTACCCTGAGGGATATGATATTCGGCGTTTTATTTAAATATTTATATTTTTTAATAAAGATTGTCAAGACTTGATAGTTTTATAATAATGGTATATTAACAATGAAAAAGTAATCTGTGATTCCAATGTCAAAGTTCGCAGATTTGATTCCCGCATAGAGTAAATATTTAGTGACAACTTTAGATAAGGAGAGCTACATTGTAGGATGGGTTGTCTTATACATAACGTTTAACGCTAATTTATATTTTAACTGTTTATTTAATAATATTTGCAAATAAATAAAGTTAATGTTATTCGAATGCTCCAATGGAAGTTAAAAATGTTTACGGTAAATTGTTCTGCCATCAAGCTGTCAATAACAGAACATTTCACTCTGTTATGAATTAAATATAAAATTATTTTGTACTAATTTATGATCTATCCGCTTGTATAATGTTAACAATAAAAATTCAATTAACTTATAAGTAAACATAAAACTGTTATCTAATTTCGTATTATTATTTTAAGGCTGAGGACTTTTGAACATTTATTTAATAATAGTTATAGTAGTCAATAAATTAAATATTCTAAACAGAGGCAACACCTGTCCTTTAAATAAAAAAAATAATGCGTTTCAATAGTTACAAAATCCTTTAGGTATATTTTTTTTAATTATATTTATATTTTTAATGTATTATACATTTTATTACATTTTAAACTAATGGTAACTTAAATTTCATCTGTGCGGTGTATTAATTTTTTATAAGTCAAACTTTTTGTTAAAAAAACAATGGAAGCCGTCGCGGGACGTCTGACAAATGTGAATCATCGAAACTATTTTGTATAGAAAATATACATGACCCTAATAAAACCATCCTGGTTTTTAAGGGCAGTAAATATGACATACTTAAAAACAAAATATTCCGTAGTTTAAAAAAATATATAATTAAAAATATATAAAAAAAATATATAAATATAAATGTATATGACGGGATGACTTAAAAGCAGTGAGTATGACATAAATAAAAATAAAATATTCAGATTTTATTTTAATACTTTTATCTTTATTAAAAAAATATATCTTAATCTAATACCAAAATTAAAAATTAAAATACGAGCTCGACGCGGTGAGAGAGAGGGATTAGGGAATCATCGAGCCGAATGGGAGGAGAGTCTAAGCTACTAGAGCGTGGCGATGTGGCGACGCGTCGTCACGCCAATAGCCGGTTGAACCGGGAAAATTGCTCTATAAATAAAATTTCGACGGCATTATTTTAAAAGTTTCATATACGTATATTATGCTTAACTATAGTTATAAGCAGTGCGCGGTGGTTTTTGTAAATTGCAAAATAAATTGCACTTTCTCGATCGTTGTATGGCGTTTAATCTATATTCAAAAGTATTTACTCAAGTTACTATTAGGTATTTTCATGAAATATCACTTTATATATAATTGTTACATATTTCTTTTTCACGCTTCAAGTTCAAGTTGTTTAAGCTTTTGGCTCATACATATTCACTGACCGGGAATTCCGCGGTTATACGTGTGTAGGTTACCTCGAATATACATAATAATAAAAAAACTGTATTAAATAGAAAACTGTTGCAAAATAGAATGCATTCGTGCTGCAAAAAGGAATACTTAACAATCGATTTCTACTCTGTCAGAAATCTGTTTTCATCGCACGTCAATAAAAGGTATAAAAAATTAAATTAGTAATGACCGAATCATTTAAAAGCACTGGTCATATTTACCTAACATACTTCTTAACCACTGACTTCAAATTCACGTCTATTATTATAAATGAAACAATTATGACGCGTTTATCCTTGAAGGCTTGAATTGACTATATAGGTGTTCGACCTAACCTTTTATTATAATTTTTGACTTTAATACAACAAATATATTTTCGATTTAAAGGAAAATTTGGTTTTAGTTTGACGAAAATGATTAAATATTTCAAGAAACATCTAGTGTATAGGCAGTGGTAGCCCAGTGGTAACGCGCTCGCTTGGGAAACCGAGTGAAGCGGGTTCAAATCCCGGGTCTCACAGCTCTGATATTTTCATGTGCGAATCATTTCTAACATGATTACCACTTGCCTTACGGTGAAGGAAAACATCGTGAGTAAACCTGCATGTCTGAGAGAACCTAGCAAGTTTTCGAAAGACATGTGAAGTCCGCCAATCCACACTTGGCCAGCGTGGTGGACTATGGCCTGATACCCCTCGTACTGAAGCAAGACCCCTGCCCAGCAGTGGGACAGTGTTTACAATATTTGCTAGTACCACTTTATATGTGCTCTTATATTATTCTACTGATTACGATAAAACTTTAATGAGCGAAGTGAGCTTGAATTGTACAGGATTATTTGATATTTTTATTTTAAATAAAAAATAATTCTTAAATAACATTTAAGTGAAACGATACTTTGTATATATAAGTAAAAACAAAATACATAAATATTCGGTCTAAGTAAAATAGTTTCAATTTATTTAAAGCGTCATACTTTTGTATATCATTATAAATTCAAATAAATATATAGTAAGCATAATTTCTTTAAAGCTTACTTTTTATTTACGTTAAAATTTCTAAAATCTACTAACTACAGTCACACTCTCTAAACTACAATATTTATGGAATCAGAGCAACGTATTGCTATAGTGCCGTTTTCACACTAAGTCGAGACTCAAGACTAATATGATGATCAATGATCATAGGGTTTGATAACTCATTAACAGTTGTTTAATTACTAGAATTCTATTTTATAAATTATAATAATATTTTAGTTTTATTTTTTTGAAAAATATATAATTATTATACAAACGTACTAACTATAAATATAAATAAATATATTGGGAATTAACACACAGCACCATCTAGTCCCATGGGAAGCTACGAGGCTTCTGTTACAGATACCAGTTAGTAGATACACTACACATATATAACTTTAAATACATACATATTATAAGTATAAACACCCATAACTGGAGCACAAACATTCGTGCTCATCACACAAATGAATGCCCCCAGCGGGCCTCGAACCCACAACCGCTGGCACAGCAAGTAGGGTCACTACAAACTGAGCCAAATGTGTCGTCACCCAATATTACTATAGTACACTATATTGTAGATGTACCTAATATGTATGTAAGTTTTGGTATTGTATTCAGCCCTTTTTAACGTCCCACTGCTAGGCACGGGCCTCCCTTCAATACGAGGGGAATCGGGCCATAGTCCACCACGCTGACCAAGTGCGGATTAGCGGACTTTACATGTCTTTCAAAATCTTGCTAGGTTTTCTCAGATATGCAGGTTTCCTCAAGATGTTTTCCTTCACCGTAAGGCAAGTAGTAATCATGTTAGAAATGATTCGCACATGAAAATATCAGAGGTGCGAGACCCGGGATTTGAACCCGCTTCACTCGGTTTCCCAAGCGAGCGCGTTACCACTGTATTGCCAAAAGATAAATATCTTCGTTCCATCAAATTATCATTTAATTTAATTTTGTGTTGAATTTTAATTAAAAGCATATTATTTACATAATAAGTTCAATAATAAAATAGAACCTTTTGTCCTGTAAGTGTGCAATACGCCTTATAAAATATAACTTACAATCTGCTTGAATACCGTTAGCTTGACCGCACGAGTGTTAGCCAGTACGTACAATACTTCAGAATTGTGAAACTATGAATAATAATAATAAATATATTACAAAAAGTAAACTGTTTAGTATAATAAATCTCCATTATTTTTGAGATGCATATTATAATTTTATGTATAAGATAACTACGTTATATGTATAATGTAAAGTTCATCTGTAATTTTTTAAATGAGTAAAAAATATGTTTTATCTCACAATCAATATACCTGTAAAATGAAAACAACATGATTATTAAATTATAATTTTGCTGCATTTCTATTTTATGGGGCAACATTGGTATAATACTGCCATATGAATTTTGTCAGCAGGTGCCACTATCTTTTTTGTTTCCACAGTCAGATGTCTGGGCTATTACAAGAAATAAACAAAATATGCAACAATGTTACAAACTTGCAAATGCAGGTGTCAGATATATTACATATTACATATTCATTACACTACACAGGGTCTCTTCTGTCCAATCATAAACTTTCTCATTTTTTTAAAAAACACAAAGAAATAAATATTACATTATTATTTGTTCGGATTTGAATAAACCTTTATTTTTAGCTTCCCATATTTTATAACATCTTCATGGGTTAAAGTAGTATCTCTGTAGTAGAATTTTATTTTGAGCCGTACTAAAGAAATGTACCTACGTGAAATATGGCAATTTGTCAATAAAACGTACAGTTCAAAGGCTCTTGAAACTTTGCATAGCAATATGAACGAAGTTGTGTGCTTTACAAATACGAACTGTTGATCCTGTTATACAGTAATAGATTATAAATCAATACGCCTTTAGATGTTTCTTATTTTAAATTATATAATTCTAGGTATCTGCCGTCACTTAGCTTAAGTCCTAATTAAATAGATGTCCGATACACCTACGGACATATAAAACGTAGCCTTCGTCAGTTTCCGGTCCACAAACTATGTAATATCCTCAGAACCGATTTCGACCACGGCGGTCAATCTCATTGAGACTACCCATCTGCGCAAGAGATATTATAGTGCACAAGTGTCCGCGCAAACACAAATGCACTCTCTATTTCTGTCACTCTCATACTCCGGTGGGACGACCTCCGGGCTATTAATGGGACTTCCTTAACAGAAAGACTTAAGTTTTACATAAGCAAATATTATATCAGTTACTAACCTTTAAATAAAATTGACGTTATAAAAAATGCAAGAAAACTTATTTAATCTATACTGTTATTATAAAGCTAAGGCCATTTGTTCTTTCATTGAACGCGATAAAATTTGGTCACAAGTGAAATTTTGAAAATCCATTTCGCATTTTATATTTTTCAATATCTAATATAATTTTTCTCAATTTTAATTTTTGAAGGCATTCTTAGAAGTGGAGTAACGAGCAAAAGCTTGACAAGCTCGGCAAAAAGTTCTTTGCTAGTCAACGTAACCCAATGAGGATTATGGAGGCATTAGGGTATGGGAGTATGGAAGATAGAAACGATCCAACTCCAAAATCAACCTCGTTGCCCATACATACCCTTCTGTGTTAGACCCGTAAACCCTATTTAGAAACCCACTTGACCGTCTGACATACTCGTTTGTCACACCCTTAAATTAGATATTTTATTTACAATAATTTATTAAGTAACCATTTTGATAAATTCGTCGTCTAAAACGAGTTCGAATTTCAACGAGTAGTAAATTATATTATTCGCTTTGGTTAATTTTGAGAAATACTCTTTTTATTTGACAGTACGTAACTAACTACCTATTGCGCTGTCTAGTCCTCATTTTGTTTATTGATGACGTTTTATCCACTTTATAATAAACACGGGTAATCCTATATATTTCCTGATCTAAAAACATAAATTTAAGCCAACTATATTATTTACAAGAAAACAAACAATCTACATGTAAATATATAGTGTTTTAATAATTAATTTAATAAGTTTGTCTTACCCCTTACCTAACCTTTGTCGGGGTTTCAATGATATTATGCTAAACATTTCTTTTATCCATATCTTATATATTTAAACGAGCAATTCTTGTATATTTATATCTTTATTTATTTATACCAGCGATGTCGGCAACGGCTCTAACGATTTCGCTGAAATTTGGTATGTGGGGGCTCTCGGGGGCGAAAAATCGATCTAGATTAGTTTTATGTCTGGGAAAACGCATATTTTCGAGTTTTCATGCGATTTTCTGTAGCATAGTTTTACGAAAAATATGTTAATAATTTCGCACAATCGTATGTAATCATCGTGGTCAAGCAGCCAAGGCGCAAGGTCGATTATCACAGGACGTATGTTCGAATCCCGGTCGCATACAAAGATTTTTCTTTTATTTTATTTTTTGTATTTATTGAAGTTTTTAGTTCTTTTTTGTCTTTAAGCCAAATTAAAAAAATGTACTTTCAACCAAAAACTCCGAGCGAAGCTCGGTCGCCCAGGTACTTGTTATAAATCGATTGTTGATATCGAGTAGAACATTACTTTCCCTAATTTGGCATAGTAACTAGTAACAAATAAGTAAATGACAAACACAATATTATTGTAATCAATTCAAACTTATTTACAAGTTACCTTCATAACAAAGTAAGTATTATTATTATAGCACTTTGTAACTTTACCACAATCGAACAAAAAACAGGTGTTAACGAACATGAATTGTAACTTGTACAGCTTCTTCTATTGTGAAGCAAAAAATAGTATGAATCACGAGAATGACTATTTTGCGGTTAAAAGTAACACTTCGAAATTGATCCAATTCAAAGAATATAAATTTCTTATCTACTATAATGATACCATTTATATACTGTTATACTTCAGAAAAAATCTTAGCACAAAGGCTGGAGCAAATTGGTTTAATCATAGCATGAATGTACCTACTGTAGGTATAGTCCTTTTTTACGTCCCACTGCTGGGCACGGGCCTTCCTTTAATATGGGGAATCAAGCCCTAGTCCAATACGCTGGCCAAGTGCGTGTTGGCGGAATTCACAATTCACATGTCTTTGGAAAACTTGCTAGATCCTCTCAGACATGCAGTTTTCCTCAGGAATACTTTTTTTTATCACTCTTTTTATATACTCTTCATATTACATTGGTGTTGATTCTGGTTTAATAAATAAAGCAAATTAGTAAATTTAAGCTCTATTGATAATAACATGAACGGACTGGCCTGACGGAATATCGACATAAATCTTTATCGATTGTATAAACGACATTTCTGTTCACACATTGTATAAACGACATTTCTGTTCAAACACCGGAAAGCAAACCACCCACTTGTCGCCTTCCTCCTTCCTCTTCAATATAGAATAGTGCGAACTTTATTTCTGACACAAAATGCTTTAAGATATACGAGTACTATTATATAAAATCATAATTATATAAAAATTAATAAAACTTCTTTCACGAAATTGTAACATATCTATATTAAATTTAAATTATAAAGCTGAAGAGTTTGTTTGTTTGGTTGAACGCGATAAACTCAGGAACTACTGGATGGAATTGAAAAATTCTTTTTGTGTTGGATAGTCCATTTATCGAGGAAGGTTTTAGGTTATATATCATCCCGGAAAAAGGTACGGGTCCCATGGGATAGATAATATCTAGAGACGAACCCGAAGCGAAGCGAGGGTGAGTCGCTAGTGTTGTATATTCTCACTAATAACTCACGTAGAGTGCGAAATGACATGTAGTACATGTAGTGTTGTAATTCGCTCTCCAGTTATAAAATAAAACTAAAAATTTTAAAGATAAAAAAAAATAGGTACTAAGTAACATTATACATATGTATTCAGTTTTTACCAGCGCACTTTCGTACTAACTTTTCAAGTGCAAGCTGAACCAATCTCGAATACTGATGCAGTGTCGTGACACGTGTCAGCTATACATATTTAATATGAATATAAACTTACATTATATTCAAGTATGGCTAAGAAACATTGTGTGAATTTATTATTATAACTCACCCTCGTTCCGCTCGGGGTCATTCCTAGTTACATTTTAAGGTTTAGTATCGATTTCTCAGATATGAGATATTTTTCCCGCAGTAAAAAGTATCGCATATGTTGATCCAAATAACCAGCTATCATCATACCAAATATCAAAATCCTCGTGATGCGTTCCCAGACAGATAGGCAGACAGACAGACAAAATTCTAAAAACTATAGATTCGACCTCTGTATCGATAACAATGACTTTTCATCGATACAATTAATACCAAGTTTCAAGAAATTCTGATCATAAATATTTTTTGGGTTGTGTTATAACGTGTATTCCCGTGGGAATGAGATAATCTCCCGCGGTAAAAAGTATACTATATGTTGACCCGGATATCTAGCTATCATCATACTAAATTTCATTAAAATCCCTCCAGTGGTTTTTCTGTGATGCGGTAACAGACAGACAGATAGACAGACAGACAAAATTTCTAAAAACTATAGATTCGACCTCTGTATCGATATCAATGACTATATCAATAAGATTTTCCAAAAAAATATTTAATATACAGATTCAACTCAGAATTTTATTATATGTATAAACTAGCGGCTTACCTTCGCTTCCCTCTGGTTCGTCCCTCTGCGCCATACGGTAGCATATGAGTTATAGTCTATCTGTCCAGTCAATAAATAACCTACCTATGTCTAGTAAATCCGTCCAGCTTTACAACGTAAGGAGTAACAAACATAATCATATATTGAAATTTTAGCTTGTATAATATTAATACGATAATTTTAAGTATTAGTTAAAAATGAATGAATGAATGAATGAATATATTAATGAATGAAATGAAACTTATAATAGCATGGAAGCAGCAGATTGATGAGATATTGTGTTTAGAAATAGTTAATCCGGAGACTGGCATTTTTTTTTAATGAGATTCAGTGACAAACGAGCAGACAGACCACCTGATGGAAAGCAGTACCTGTCGCCCATAACACCTACGGTTCATGCACTTAGGTTTTAGGTAACAAAAATACAGAACCGCCGGTACGTTATCACTGTGAGGACTAATATGATATGCTTCTTGCCTGTAATTGCGCTGGCTACCTTATCCTTCAAACCGGAACACAACAATGCAATCATTGTTGCTTGGCGGCAGAAATAGGTAACGGGGTGGTACCCATCCAGTCGGACTCTTCAGGCTTGACAGAGTCCTACCACCGGTAAAGCTACCATAGGCTACTTTTATTCCTTGAACTAGCGCGGGGTATGTAGGGATATTTATGGGTGCACGTTTTTTTGTATTCATACACTATCTAGCTTTAACATATAAAAAATAGAGTAAAAAAAATACGCCCACAGTTAAATAAAACTTTTACAAACTATCGTATATATAGTCTCTGTGAATTGAGACCACTATTTATTCTATTCCATGCGACTCTGCTATGTTAACTTGTATTTTTTATATTATATAAATACCTTTACATTCGTAAATAAAATAGATTGCCTACGTTGCTTAGTTTACTTGAGTGATTTGACTGACTTTAAATCACTCGCGTATCTCGGGAATTCCGCAATAAAGATATAGTAACAGGACTGAATGTCCGTTTCTTTTTATTACGATCTATTTATTATCTATACGTATGTTGGGAGTTTAGTTAAGTTCGTTTTGGCATTAAGTAGACACACCTTTTATTGAGCACTTTGTACTTATAACTTCAAAGTTATTTGAATAGAAATATAAATTTTTAATTTCTATTTTAATTAAAGCTTGTTTTTAAACATAGTTTTTTTTTTCAATTAGTGTTCTTAGTAAGTATGTCATTATCAGCTATTTAGTCCTCACGATCAATCAATGTCCGAAGTAGAGAAAGGATTTTTGATAAAACATTGTATTATTACCCGTTGATATTGAACTTCAGAAATATATTAAAACATTTTTTAAAGAGCCATGTTTTTAGCATTGTGATATTGTAACACTATCACGAGCATAGAATATAAATGTTAACATACAATACGTCTAAAGTGTCGGTAATTAATTTCAATTTTGTTCAATTTTAGTACTTAATAGTTTAATTTTAATGTTTAGTCGTAGATACCAAACTTCAGTGTTAGCAATTATGGCACTGTCCAAGAACATATTTTTATGCTTTGACTATTAAAAAAATAGAATAGAGGTCCTTGGGAAAATTCGCGGAAATATAGAAATCGGAGACAGCTTTTATCTGTATTTGTAAGCAGTCGACACATATTAAATGGTTAGGTTAAAGTTAGAAGTCAACCGATATTGAATTTTGATCATTTTTTTATGCATGAATTATATTTTTTCCTTTTTATTACCATTAAAAGTTTTAGATTTTTTTTAAATATAACATTAAAAACTACTGACATTTATGTAAAAATTTACATTATTCGGTACTAAATATATTACTAGAGTTTTGTATAATATGTATGACTATTTTTTAAGCACAGAAAAAAAATGTAATTTTGACTTAATGTTGTCATATTAATAATATTTTTGCCTCGTGGCTTTACCTGCAAAAGTAGTAATATTTTCAATTTTTTTTTTTATATACTTAAATATAAAGACATATAATTAATCCTTCTTATTTATATTCTAATAGAATAAATTAACGATATAAAAAGTACTTTCTCTTCAGTTTTCATGCCCCATTTAACGAATCGACCCACAGTAATGGTACCTGTAAAGAATAAAGGACACACTTTATCGTGGGTAATTAAATTATTCCGCATCCTGATCAATGGAGTGGTTTTTCATAGTTTTCCACTTCACCACCCCGTCTAATAACAACAGTTAAACGTATATATATATAAAGTCGGGTCTGTTACAACACTTATAACTCGAGAACTGCTGGTTGGCTTTTTATGTTTGTTTTGTTGGATATGTCCTCACTCCGAATAGCAGAATTAAAATTTAAATAAAAAGAATTAAACTATTAAAACATTAGTCAAGTCATTAGAAAAAAAATTATTCCATACTAAGCGTCAAAATATACCTAGGGACGGACCTGGAACGAAGCGATTAGCGAGGGTGTTGTCGCTAGTACTATAATAAAGCAGTAACTTAGCGAAATCTGTACATAAAATATTTTTTAAAAACAATGACTGTAACGTATTACGTACACAATATAGACCCCAAAACAATAGTTATTAAAATTGTTGCCTGTTTGTCTGTATGTCTGTAGGTATGTCTGCTTATGTGTGCGCGTTTCACTCAAAAAATAATGAACCAATTTCAACGAAATTTGGTGAAGTGACGACTTTTTACTTAAATCTTTCTTTACCATGGGAAAACACAATAACTGGTTTTATCGAGTCATCTTTAGAAACCTTCCGCTGGCTAAACTTTAAGATATACTACATCAAAACAATGTACCTACTAAAAAATTGTAGATCTTAAAAAGGCCTACAGAAAAATCTGCAACTGTATATATCTATCTCTTAAGGTACCCTCGCAATACCTATTCTTATCTATACTTATAATAAAACGAACTTAGTCAAATCGACATGCGCGTTTCACGAAAAAGCAGTAAGTCGATTTTAAATAAATTTTGTGTAGGGATTACTTATTACTCGGGTCAACATTTAAGATATCCTTTACTACTAGAAAAAATTTCATTCTCACGGGAAAACATAATAACTGGTTCTATCGAGTCGTCCTTAAAAAATTATATGCCTAACGCTTGCTTAACCTTAATTCATAAAACCAATGTACTGAAAAATTGTAGGTTTTAAAAAGGCTTACAGAAAAATGTACAATAATATATATCTATCTCCTAAAGGTACACTCACAATAACTATTTTTATTATATATTAAAGGTAACTAAGACTCACTGACTGACTTATCAACGTTGAACCCAAGCCGATGATGATAGACAAGCACCACAAAAAAGCCAGCTTTATATATCCATATTAATACTAAATGCGAAAGTAACTCTGTCTGTCTGTCCGTCACCTTATCACGTTCAATTCGCTTGGTATGGAAATAGTTTGAGACCCTGGGAATAACATAGGATGGTTTTTATCCCAGAAAAACATATCATATGTAACGGCGTACAGCCGTTTTAACGCAAACATAAGAAATATACATATTCTCATTTATAATAGAAACTAGAATTGTTTTTTTAGTTTACCGACTTTCACATTTGTTATTCACCATAATAACACATAGTTATTATATAGAAATTTCAACTAGGTACCCAACTAATAAGCTGCTATTTAAAGGTAATAAAGGTAGAACTATGAATCTCTCCATAACTAGGAAATATTATTGAAATTAAAACGTTCAATATAAACGATTATACTGAATCATGGAGTAGGTATTCTCGTAATAATCGAATTTGTGACCTATAATAATTATCTTGCCAGACAACATAGAGGAAAATCAGCACTAATTATTAAATTATAAAATTAAGAAATCCGACTGCGTAAAAACGAATTAAAAAGATGGGAACAAGCAGACAAAGGAATTATAGTAATGCAGTCTGAGATCCATCATTTTGTTTTTTTTATTATAATATGTATATAATCTATAACACAACGAATGAATCATCAAAACCGTTCCAGTCCTTTTTTAATTACAAGGGAACATAGGATCCAATATACATACATATGTACATACAAGTCAATATAACCCTTCTTTGGTCTTCGCCGCAATAGAGTAAATAAAGTCATGAGTGACTCTCATGTAGACATCGTACATTTAAATAAAGCTATGTAGTAATAAAGTACTTAGTACTTTTTACTGCTTATAGGTACATTTCCCATAAAATATAAGTGAAGACACACACACACTCGTCTGTTATAAATAAAAATGTATACCGAACTTTTTTTCCCATAGAGCTTAGATTCAAGGAACGGATGGTCAAACCGACAAATATTTGGCTTTATTTAACAAAGAAAAACAAAAACAAATCCATCCCACGGGAACCGTGCTATTCTAGACTATAATCCATATCCGTGTCCATCCAGATTCATTCAGCCGTTCCGGTGTGATTGAGTTACAAACATTCATACATCCAAACTTTCACATTTATAATATTAATCGGCGACTTACCCTCGCTTCGCTCGGGTGCGTCCCTGTGTACGTTTTTGAGCGCAACCTTAATTCTTTTTCTAAAATAAAAGTAGCCTAAATTACTCCTTATAATATCAGCTATCTGCCAGTGAAAGTCCCGTTAAAATTGGTCCAGCCGTTTCGGTGATTAGCCGGAACAAACAGACAGACAGACAAAAATTTAAAAATTGTGTTTTTCTTATATATGCCGTATATAACTCCATATGCATTTAGTATAAAGTATTTTGACATTACAAACAGACACTTTAATTTTATTTATCTGTACAGATAATGGGATTGGATGTACGGAACCCTAAATATTAGAAAATGATAAATATTTGGATTTCCTATTGATTTATCTCTGTTACGGTCTATCTCCGACATATATCAAATTCTTAAACGTGGCCGCATAATAACGACTGAGTAGACTGTAATAGAGACTGAGTCTATTTCATACCGAGTGCAATGTGCAACAAGACTAATAAAATAAATTTTATCTAGGAGATAAGTTTAAGAGTTCTATTAAATTAAATTAATGATGCATTTTGGATTTTCATGGTACGAGTAAGTATTTTATTTAACTCATGATTTATTTTTATTATTATTATGTGTCTTATAAATACAAGAATGTATCGCTTGCCCTTATTTTTAGGTAAAATAACTAAAGTAAGTTCCTTAATATTAAATACACGACGCACCATTTTCGCCCGTATGCAAAGTAGCATGCCTAGTGATTTATTTGGAATCGGATTATTGTTATAGGATGCATACGTTACAAGCATATCAACGCAATTGCGTTTGCATAATAAATACTGAAATCTGTACAGATAAATAAAATTGAAGTGTCTGTTTGTAATGTCGAAATAAAAGATTTATGCTAAATGTATATGAAATTATACTTTACCTACTTATAAGGAAAACACAATTTTGAAAATTTTTGTCTGTTTGTTCCAGCTAATCTCCGAAACGGCTTGACTGATTTTGACACGACTTTTACTGGTATATATGAATAACTAAGACTTTAATTTTAGATAAAGAATAAGGGTTACGCTCAAAAAAATAAAACGTATTTAGGGACGCACCCGAGCGAAACGAGACAAAACGAGTATGAATAAAATATCTTTGATGTGCACATATTCTATCGAAAAAGGAAAAGTTACGATATACACCCCTAAATTATATTTTAACAGAAAATAAATATTGGTACCTTCAATTAAGTATAGACATTTGTGTATGTTATAGATTATTTATATATAGATAGGCAAAAGACTCCGTTTGTCAACCGTTTTTTTTTTTTTTTTTGAAGTTATACTTCTTTTAGCTCGTAATGAAAAATGAATGAAAATAAGAGTGTTTTTTTTTTTGTTTATTAGCTATTGACGAGCTTTGTCAAAAACATTTAAAAAAAATTAACATTGGTAAATTTTATTATCTATTTATATAATGTTTTCCTCTCAATAATGAATATGATCGAATTTCGACCGCTGCGCAAACTCTAGTTATAAAAATTACATAACCACTATTACTCTTATAATTTTGTTTTATTATTCTTTAGTGTGTAGCCACACCGATATTAACGATCAGATTGATGTTTAAACAATATTTTTGCTGAAGTTCAACTTATTGTTCTTTTTAGTCTTTGTTCCAAGTTTCTTATATGACTGCTTGGCTTCGTATTATTCTTATACAATCGAAAGAGAGAAATTTATGTAACACTATCTATTTTAAAATTAGATCTTGGCTTTATATTGACAGTACATTCTATAAATACCTTGAAATATATAAAACTAGCGGCTCACCCTCGCTTCGCTCGGGTTTGCCTATGGGAAAATAAAAAGAAGCCTTTCCACGGGAACCGTACATTTTTGCGGGATAAAAAGTATTTGTTTCGTTATTCCAGACTATAATTTATCTCTGTGCTATATTTCATCTAGATCCGATCAGCTGTTCTGGCATGAAACAATAACAAACATACATCCATACTCACAAACTTTCACATTTATAATCTTAGTATAGATGCTTATATGAAAAATAAAAACTCTTAGAGATCATTAATTACCTAAGTATGTATAAAGAAGATTATATATATACATATATATAATCAAGTGTATAGAAAACAGCTCAACAAATACAAAAACATGGATTTTTTTAACATTAATTGTTAATTAAGTGTATTTAGAAGAAACGTTCTGAGGTCAAAAACAATACAATTTCAATAAAAACAAATAAAATAAGACTTATATGTATATTCTCTTTATATATGATGTAAATAGGAAAATAAACATGCCTGAAGAGTGATTTATGTGTGTATAGATTAATCACTGTCGCATTTTCAACACAGTGTACCGTTAGTCTTATAGGCATTTGCATTAAACCTAGTAATAACTTATAAGCTGGATAGCGTGGGCAAAGGTATTCATGCCACATCGTCCTGCCTCATTTCTGTTGTATGAGCTATTTATATTGTAAAAATTACATGTACAGTTCCTTATTGTACTTAGTATATGTTAGAAATTGATAATCTCTGAAGTGTATTTAGTTGTCTTTGTTTCTGAGTTTATTTTAGAATATGGATGTTTTGTGGTTAAAGGGACCAGTTTATGCCTATTTAGAGAGATATCGTAAGTTACTATAAAATATAAACAAGTATTTTTTTTTTAATAATATACTTTGAAATGCAAATAGACAAAGGAACACTTAAAAATCAAAAATAATTCCCATTGAATGAGTCCCATTTAATTGCAACCAAAGAAACATTAATTTAAACCTTATTTACGTTTGCTTAAAAGCTGTCATGGATCGCATCAGATCGGAGATGATCTTTGGGCCCGACATGGCCCAGACATAAACGGCGAAATAAGTTCGCATCTTTCCAGAGAGACTGTTATATTATGGCGAATACACGGAGCAGTGGGAAAAAAATGAAGAAGTTTTTGGTCTTTAGTGGGGCACCACATGCTTATAATACTTGCCTCTGGCCCATCTTATTCTTAATACCGGTAAAACAGAGGAAGGTTTCACATGAAAAAATAATCATAAATCTTAATCGTAAAAAATAATTGCAGCTAAAGTATATATTTAATTTTTTTATATAAAGTATATATTAAATATTTTTTAATAATTATAATCATTAATTAGTCTGAAATGTGGCCTCTTAACATGCTGACCTTTACGTCAAGCAAGGTTTTTAATGTAGATTTATGTTTTGTTCATACATCGTCATATCCGTAAGGGAGTATACATTGTAATTTTAAATATAAAAAGTATATTTGCTTAGGATAATATAAACATACTTATCAAGCAAGCAAAGGCAAGCCCGGATCCCGCCTAAAAAAAGGTTGTGGTCACAGCGACCCGAAAATCGTTCAAATTCGTATCCGAGTACAGACTTGCTCATAATCGAAATATTCCAATAACGGTATTTTATTCTGTGTAAAATAAAAACAATCTTTCCATGATAGCATCGCTGACTGGGAGGGTCGCCAGTAATTGTATTTTTTTTTAATTTTATTAAAGCATTGGATATATAGGGTTGCGCTCACCGTGCCCATAAGGTTGGATCCGCGCTTGTACCAGGGTTTGCTACATATTTGAATCTCAGAGGACTCTAGAGCGTAGGTTTAGAGTGCCCTTTAAATATCAAACCGTCCTATTGTATTTATATGAGTTATTAAAGTGCACGCTAAATATAAAATTGTAATATTTAATAATAATTTAGTATATATAGGCGTCCAGTGTTGTATGTTCAAAGAGGGCGACTATATTCGGGTTTCAGTTATATTTTAGTATTATCTTAGTGACATAACTTTTTAACAATTTTTTTGTTAATAAATATTGCAACTTGGATACGACTTTAAATTCATTTTAAAATACATAATTATTTCACTTTTAGGAATTATTTGGAACCACAAATAAGATATAGTATTAAAAAAATATTAAAAATTCATACGGTGTATGTATAATTACGCCTCAAATATACTATCGTATTTTTAAAATATTTAACTATATAGCGTATTTTATAATAAAAATATCTAAAAACTATAACACACTCGTAATTGCAATGCTTCGTTAGAAAAATTGTGATAACTAAGAAAAACAAAGCTTTACGTAAGTGAATGCAGCTTGACAGTGCATTCTGTTGCATAATTTCCATTCATTTAAGCCTCTAATGATCTATGGGATCATTATCCAAGGTTATATTCAAGTTTGTATTAAACGTTGTAAGATTCATGTGATTAGAATTTTAACCTTTGTTTTTAATTTTTAATTTGAATGTGCCCCAAATACATCAATCAGTATAAAATTTACAATTCAACAGTTATTTCTGCCTTTCTTCACATCAGTCATACTTGTTAACATAATTGAACACAAAAGAGAGTTGTTAGAAATCATTTTATAAAAAGCGAGTAATTAAATGTTGTTCTTTTTGTATGTAGGTATTTTTCAGTTATATTAATTTAATATATGTTTTTTTTTAAGTTTAAGCTTTTTAAAAATGTTCTAACGCTGTACAATTGAGGACAATTCGAGACTAAAACAAAAATTTATATTTAAATGTCAAATAAAAAGCTTTATTTATAAAGCTTATATAAATGTCTTATTTGTATGAATGAATGTAAGAAATAAGGGGTTATATAAGCTCTATAAATCCTTTATTTTTTTACAGTTATGTAATAAATAAAAGATTTCTATAAGCTAGAATGAATTTCAGGGACATTACACACGCACACGCATACTGCACGTAACTACTTTATTGTGTTAGAGGAGCCATTCACATTACACGCGAACTAATTCGGTGGTTTGGTTCACGAATGACTACCCTACGACTAATACGTGCATATATGGCAGGGATGTCGACGCACATATCGGTTTCACGGTTTTCCTCCCTCGACGAAAAAAAAAGTGTATATTAGAAAAAATAAAACATCGCCGTATATTTTTTATGTTTGAATGCAATGCATTTACGCATACAATCTGGTTAAGTGGAAACTTACCAGCTACAAAAACCAGTACCAGCCCACTAAAACCCACCTTGCTGTTTTGATGGAGCTCCGAAGGACGTACTCAGTTACGGCGTGCGGACTGTATGCCGAGGAAGACCTTCTGTCTTCCATAACCAAGGGGTTACTTTCACTATACACACTGCTATAAGAAAAATATCAGCTCGTAAAGTAGCTTAACTAGGATCATTCATTCATTGCACATGTTCGGACCTGACCAGATATTTTACCCGATTCGTGTTCATCGTTAGTATACACTAAAATTAGATAGAGTAGTACCAAATTAAGGTATTTTAATCTGTCAATATATCTATATAAAATAGAAGAAAGTGACAGAAAGAATAGTGAATAACAAGCTTTAAGCATTATCAATTTCTTTTTCTTTTTTTTGGAAACATTTTTTTTTATATGGATAGGTAATGATGAAACAGTTCAGTATTATAATTTAATTTTTTTAAATAGAAATAATTATTATCGCATCTGAACCACCGGGCGAACACTAGCTATTTAAAATAGCTGATATTGTAACATTAGCCAGCGTAATAGATTTTATTGATGGGAGGGTACGTAAATACGATATATATATATATATATATATATATATATATATATATATATATATATATATATATATATATATATATATATATATATATATATATATATATATAAGATAAGTTAAAACAAGGTAAAGGATAATTGGTTATATATGATTTCTATGGGATATTGGTATTTCAAAAAACCACAGGAAAATTAAAAAAACTATGAAATTATATTAAATATTTTGTTTTTAACCATTGTAGGTACATTAGGTGTTTGTGTTTTGTTTCTATCTCCACTTTTAAAAGACACAAAATGTAAAATTTTATTTTTCTAAATTATTCAGCAAAATACTCTGAGGCGAATTTCACTACATACAAATAAAACGACTGACTCGGGAGATACAAGCGCATATAAAATTAACATATATTTCACTATAATTTCTTAATAAAACTAAAATGTACATTTCGTGAAATAAAGCGCTATTCCTCTTATATAGTTTTTTTTTGATAGCGAATTTAATAAAAATGAAAATTTTTCACGTTATTTTACCACGGGTTAGTATTACAAAAAATAAAAATTACTCTCTCGGCGTATAAACTGATGGAATTTCTTCTGTCAAATGGATACAATTAGTATCTTTTTGTGAATCAAAAAGACATTTATTTCCTTCTCGTCTGCATATACATATATACTAGCAAGAGATAGATAGGTAATAAACATATCGTAAATAACCATATACTCGTACACTCGAAATAGAGTGGGATTTTTGAAACCACAGACAGACACTTCAATCCAACGTAGGACTACCGTATACACTTTTGAGTGGCAACTAACGAGTTTAAGTCGGTGAGTGGGTAAATATTCCTTGCTTAATTATTTTTATAGCGTTTGAATCAGTATTTATCTTATTTTAGCAATATTTAGCGGACATAGCGGAGAAAAAAATTATTTCTTAATAATAAGTTTTCTCTTCACAGTCTACAATCTCACATTCCTATTTTTATAGCAATTCCTTCTAACTAACAGTACATTTCACCTCATAAATGCCTCGTAATGCCTTTCATCGTATTGCAATGCAATATACTTTAATCTGTGTAATACGTATTAGCCACTCACCAATCATGAAATCCACATTTAATGCTTAAGGTAAGAATAGGATAAGAATGCAACAACGGGAATGTATGTACATAGGAAGAAACTATGAAACATAACATATCTAAAAAAAAAGCAATAAGCATATTATAGGATAAAAATTATCTATCTTTTTTTTATTGATTAAAGTGAGACAACGTTAATAAATTTTTTTTAGTTGAAAAATTATATAACGATATTATAAAAAAGTATACACTTTCAAACAAAACAAAAACTGTCCAAAATGGGTTAATAAAGAACGAAGTTCTGAGGTAACGAACAAAAAAACATACAACCGAATTGAGAACCTCCTCTTTTTTGAAAAAGTCTTACTTACTTTGTATAAAATAATTTCTAATTAATTTTACATATTATATGAGAAATGTCTTTGTTTTCCATGGAAAAAACTTTACATATTGTTTTCTAAAAGAAATGTATTTCTTTTCCATGGAAAATTTTGTTTACGTTACGTGATTTTTAAGCACAATAATATTATTACCACATATATTACCTACTAAACAAAAGTTTGAAAACTTTGGTTAGTAGTACCTACCTGCTAACCATAGGTTGGAAACCTTTGCTTAGTAAGTACTGTATGCGTGCATCGGAAACAATGTTCGTTGATATGAAGCATAAATATTAAGTAATATTATACTTTTGTGCCTAATATCTCGTATCGGATTCAAAGAAGCCTTTCAAACTAAAATTAATCCAGTTACCCGATTACTAAGGAAGTGGGTTATTGTCCGTATATTTCTATATACAGGAAAAAATACATGGGACTTGGAAGTTGGAAGAAAAGTACCTTAAATCCTTACCATAGACTCTCTCGGTTAGTTTAATAAAATAGTCAATAAAATAGTGAAGATTCATTTTACTGTATTTTTAGTTGGTTCGATTACCAGTTCAAGTAAGCTTTTTTTTAAAATTAAATGCAGTTATTATTATTTTTTTAAAATAAAGGAATGTTTTCTTTGAGTAAAACTTGATAACTTTAATATTTAAAGTACTTTTCTTCACCCTGTAGATATGACTGAAGATAGCTTTAAACATTACTTCGTAGAGTGAACGAGTTTCAAATACTATTCGCATGAATGTATTTTATTTTTAAAAAGAAACATAATTTTTACGCTTCGCTCACTCGCGTGGATGTACGCTGATAAAAAGCAACTCATATTATGTTAATTCAGTGTATAATCTCCATTTTGAGTTTCACTAAACTTTGTTGAGCTGTTACTGTGTAAACAAGCAAGAAACACATTCACTCATCATTTTTCGCAAAATTAGTGTATTACACTAGACACAAGACAATTGACAGATATTTTTAATTTCTTAGATCCGTCGAAGATAATAACGAATTATTTGTAGTCGTGGGTTCTTTATTTTATTAAGTTTATGTATGAAACTCTAGTTTATAATCCCAAAGACGTTGCATATAAAGCCCCTGGTACTTAGAGCTACTAAGCTCTAACTACCAAGGACTTTATATGTAACCTAATAATCTTAAATATGACTTATTCCTCCAAAATCTTTGCTTATAATTAAAACATATAGAGAACTAGCCACTCACTTTCGCTCCGCTCGAGTTCGTCTCTAGTTACATCATATATCATCATATCAAATTTCATCAAACTCCCTCCAGTGATTTTTCCGTGATGCGGTCACAGACAGACAGAGAGACAAAAATTTTAAAAACTATAAATTCGTCCTCTATATCAATAATAATGTCTATTTCAATAAGATTTTTCAAATAATATTTAATGTTCAGATTCGCCTCAGTTACAATTTTATAATATGTATAAATTATTAAAAAAAAACATATAGAAATTGTAAACAAAACAAAAAAATAATAAAACCTACTGAACCGCATTCGATAACAACCACATCACTTTATGTAAATATGAGAATTTAAAATCAGGGTCTTTATATTATGGTTTGTTTATGAGCAACGATCCTTTACTAGGAATCATATCAGCATATAGATTGAACAATTATTATATGATGCAGAATAATGAAGCAAAAGTTGCAGATAATACAGTTAAATATGAGCTATCCAAATGAACGAATGAATGAATGAAAATTACGATTACTATTCTAATAAAAATAGTAATCGTAATTTTCAACTGACTTTTTCAAAAAAGAGGAGGTTCTCAATTCGGTTGTATGTTTTTTTGTTCGTTACCTCAGAACTTCGTTCTTTATTAACCGATTTGGACAGTTTTTGTTTTGTTTGAAAGTGTATACTTTTTTATAATATCGTTATATAATTTTTCAACTAAAAAAAATTTATTAACGTTGTCTCACTTTAATCAATAAAAAAAAGATAGATAATTTTTATCCTATAATATGCTTATTGCTTTTTTTTTAGATATGTTATGTTTCATAGTTTCTTCCTATGTACATACATTCCCGTTGTTGCATTCTTATCCTATTCTTACCTTAAGCATTAAATGTGGATTTCATGATTGGTGAGTGGCTAATACGTATTACACAGATTAAAGTATATTGCATTGCAATACGATGAAAGGCATTACGAGGCATTTATGAGGTGAAATGTACTGTTAGTTAGAAGGAATTGCTATAAAAATAGGAATGTGAGATTGTAGACTGTGAAGAGAAAACTTATTATTAAGAAATAATTTTTTTCTCCGCTATGTCCGCTAAATATTGCTAAAATAAGATAAATACTGATTCAAACGCTATAAAAATAATTAAGCAAGGAATATTTACCCACTCACCGACTTAAACTCGTTAGTTGCCACTCAAAAGTGTATACGGTAGTCCTACGTTGGATTGAAGTGTCTGTCTGTGGTTTCAAAAATCCCACTCTATTTCGAGTGTACGAGTATATGGTTATTTACGATATGTTTATTACCTATCTATCTCTTGCTAGTATATATGTATATGCAGACGAGAAGGAAATAAATGTCTTTTTGATTCACAAAAAGATACTAATTGTATCCATTTGACAGAAGAAATTCCATCAGTTTATACGCCGAGAGAGTAATTTTTATTTTTTGTAATACTAACCCGTGGTAAAATAACGTGAAAAATTTTCATTTTTATTAAATTCGCTATCAAAAAAAAACTATATAAGAGGAATAGCGCTTTATTTCACGAAATGTACATTTTAGTTTTATTAAGAAATTATAGTGAAATATATGTTAATTTTATATGCGCTTGTATCTCCCGAGTCAGTCGTTTTATTTGTATGTAGTGAAATTCGCCTCAGAGTATTTTGCTGAATAATTTAGAAAAATAAAATTTTACATTTTGTGTCTTTTAAAAGTGGAGATAGAAACAAAACACAAACACCTAATGTACCTACAATGGTTAAAAACAAAATATTTAATATAATTTCATAGTTTTTTTAATTTTCCTGTGGTTTTTTGAAATACCAATATCCCATAGAAATCATATATAACCGATTATCCTTTACTTTTTTAATCTTCTTCATACTTCTAGAATAGATATATCATAATCGCCTTGTCCAATGCTGCTTGAGAGAAAAAAAACAACATAGTTTAATATTATATATATATATATATATATATATATATATATATATATATATATATATATATATATATATATATATTATATATACATTTCGTGAAATAAAGCGCTATTCCTCTTATATAGTTTTTTTTTGATAGCGAATTTAATAAAAATGAAAATTTTTCACGTTATTTTACCACGGGTTAGTATTACAAAAAATAAAAATTACTCTCTCGGCGTATAAACTGATGGAATTTCTTCTGTCAAATGGATACAATTAGTATCTTTTTGTGAATCAAAAAGACATTTATTTCCTTCTCGTCTGCATATACATATATACTAGCAAGAGATAGATAGGTAATAAACATATCGTAAATAACCATATACTCGTACACTCGAAATAGAGTGGGATTTTTGAAACCACAGACAGACACTTCAATCCAACGTAGGACTACCGTATACACTTTTGAGTGGCAACTAACGAGTTTAAGTCGGTGAGTGGGTAAATATTCCTTGCTTAATTATTTTTATAGCGTTTGAATCAGTATTTATCTTATTTTAGCAATATTTAGCGGACATAGCGGAGAAAAAAATTATTTCTTAATAATAAGTTTTCTCTTCACAGTCTACAATCTCACATTCCTATTTTTATAGCAATTCCTTCTAACTAACAGTACATTTCACCTCATAAATGCCTCGTAATGCCTTTCATCGTATTGCAATGCAATATACTTTAATCTGTGTAATACGTATTAGCCACTCACCAATCATGAAATCCACATTTAATGCTTAAGGTAAGAATAGGATAAGAATGCAACAACGGGAATGTATGTACATAGGAAGAAACTATGAAACATAACATATCTAAAAAAAAAGCAATAAGCATATTATAGGATAAAAATTATCTATCTTTTTTTTATTGATTAAAGTGAGACAACGTTAATAAATTTTTTTTAGTTGAAAAATTATATAACGATATTATAAAAAAGTATACACTTTCAAACAAAACAAAAACTGTCCAAATCGGTTAATAAAGAACGAAGTTCTGAGGTAACGAACAAAAAAACATACAACCGAATTGAGAACCTCCTCTTTTTTGAAAAAGTCAGTTGAAAATTACGATTACTATTTTTATTAGAATAGTAATCGTAATTTTCATTCATTCATTCGTTCATTTGGATAGCTCATATTTAACTGTATTATCTGCAACTTTTGCTTCATTATTCTGCATCATATAATAATTGTTCAATCTATATGCTGATATGATTCCTAGTAAAGGATCGTTGCTCATAAACAAACCATAATATAAAGACCCTGATTTTAAATTCTCATATTTACATAAAGTGATGTGGTTGTTATCGAATGCGGTTCAGTAGGTTTTATTATTTTTTTGTTTTGTTTACAATTTCTATATGTTTTTTTTTAATAATTTATACATATTATAAAATTGTAACTGAGGCGAATCTGAACATTAAATATTATTTGAAAAATCTTATTGAAATAGACATTATTATTGATATAGAGGACGAATTTATAGTTTTTAAAATTTTTGTCTCTCTGTCTGTCTGTGACCGCATCACGGAAAAATCACTGGAGGGAGTTTGATGAAATTTGATATGATGATATATGATGTAACTAGAGACGAACTCGAGCGGAGCGAAAGTGAGTGGCTAGTTCTCTATATGTTTTAATTATAAGCAAAGATTTTGGAGGAATAAGTCGCCTATCCCTATTAACAATGTCGGATATGCATTTTTGCCATTTTCTTTTTATTTCACTAATCACTCTTAAAAAGTCTCTTCTTTTAGTAGCTGCAAGAAAAAAATATTTTTTACGAGTATTTTTTAAAATAGCCACATTAACATTGTCGAATATGTCACGACCAGCCAGTTAACAATGACGGATATTAACTCGCGACAATGTTCGCGGTTCGCGAGAGGCAGCAGCGCATGCGGTTGTGCCCGTACCAACCATGTTACACGGGCAAGCGCACGTTGCGCGATATTACGTTACTATACATTATTATTTTCTATATTTTGTTCTTATTAATAAGAATTGCGTATACTAGGTCCGCACGCTTAATAAAAATAGCCAATAAATGATCTGTAGAAAATTTTATGGATAAAAACAAAGAGTGTTAATTTAAACATTTTGACTACTGTAGGTGAAGATGAAGAAACAGGTAAATATTTATTATTATTTTATTTCTAAAATAGCTTTCTTAACATGATACAAATTTTTCAAGAATAAACTAATTTCAATATTTGCTTTTATTTCATTGTCAATGAAATATGTGGAATAGTTCGTTTAAAATTGTAGGATGTGACATAACCGACATTGTTAACTGTCTTGAATGGAGTAAAATATGTCGGTAGTACCAGATCCGACTTTGTTAGTCGTTTTAATGTATGTCCAATTTGTCGGAAGTGCTACTTTCTACTTTGTTAATTGTATGTATTTTAAAATGTTATGTTGGATGTGGTACATATTACTTTGTTAACTGTTCAATGATATATTTTATATGTTGGTTGTGTTATTTTAATTTATGTTTTTTATATTGCTATTATGAAAATGCATTTTGACGCTTTTATTTCACCTATACTGGTTTGGTTCTATTGACTAATAATAATTTCCGCACTACAACGTATACAATTTTTTATTTATTTATATCTAACTTTTTATTATTAATATGTTTTTTTTTTTCAGTTAATAGAGAATCTCCATTGCCATGTGGTTTCCAATATCAGTTAATTAAGTTGAATGAAATGATTGGTAAAGTTTTCAATGAACATACACCAGAGAATGAACATGGTACACCAGAAAATAATGAGCTCACTTTATCAACCTCGACTTATTTTAAAATTCCTTCTGAAATTAATGTTGCTGTTGACCATGAAATTATATCAAAAACTCCAATGCCATCCCCATTCCCATTATGAAATTTACAATGACAGCTTCTGTGCAACGTATTCAGAAAGTGAAAACCTACCAATTTTGACCAACGAATACTTATATGGTAACTTATACACACCCTCTGTAACTTTCTTTGCAACTTTTAAAGGTGATAAAGACAAGAAAAGACTAGTACATAAAGAAAATTGAGTGGTAAATAAGAAAAAGTTATTAAAAAATCAAGGGAAGAGCTTATCAAATCACAGAGGTAAAGAGGTATAAGAACAGCAGTTAAAAGAACCGAGTAATGCAAAGTGTCGAATGAAATGTTCCTCGAAATTCAGCTAGAGTCAGTGAAAAATAATATTTAACAAAACGACAATATCGCGATATCCTTAACGCAAATTTCAACATACGCTTTCAAAAGCCGAAGAAACATCTATGTGATATCTGTCACATCTATTCTAATAAAGAAATTCCAACAGAAGATAAAAAAATTTCATTTTTGAAACATCAATCTGCCAAAAAAGCCGCACATCAAATAAAACAGCTGGACAAAAAGGCAGCGATGTTGAAAAAAGAGATTGCTGCAGCAACTTTCAATTTTGATAAAGTTTTAGTTACACCACATAGATATGTCAATGTATTTTACTATAAAAGAAAATTATCTACACTTAACTTCACCTTATACGAGTTAACTATAAAATTAACCGCTTGCTCTATGTGGCACGAGGCAACAGAAAAACGTGGCGCAAACGAGGTCTTTAGTTGTCTCTATCAGTTTATTATTTATATTTATATCTCTATTTGGTTTATTATTTATATCTCTATTTGGAGTCACTATCACCCATCGTTTTATGGAGAAGGGTCACACGCAAAACGAGTATGATTGTCTCCATTCGACTATTGAACGCAGTAGTGATTGCAGGTTAATCTAGGTTCCAAATGAATGATACTATCTTGTTCGCTGCGCTAAAGCTGAAAGTACACCCAAATAAAGTAAAGGAGATGACAACTTCTGATATATTTGATTTAAATCTCTGTTATCAAATAAAAATTGGTCTAAAAACAGTAACAATGAGAAAATTCAGTGGGCTCGCTTAAGAGAGGTGACGGTACATGCACAGCACTATGATAGGATTGCATATAAGTATAATTTTGAAGATGAACCGAAAACTTTAATAGTATTGAGATCTGGTAACTGAAACACTGCAAGGTTGTCTCATGAATTTGTAAATCCAGCAGGCTTATAATGGGGATCTTTCTAATAGTCTTGATAAATATAAGGATTTAATTAACCTCTGTCGAAGTGGAATAATTCCGGAAAAATATTAGAACTTTTATCAAAACTTAAAATTTGATCAAAGTGCCCAAGAGCCACATAAAGACATTGATAAGTATGATTAATTGGTAATGTTGCTTTTTTAAGACTGATGATTTTGTTTCTCTGTTATGATAATAAAACCTAAACTGTGATGATAAAGTGTCATTTTTAGAATAGTTACGAAAATTCATACTTTTGTTGAGATTATCTAACCTAGGTAGAGTACCTACCTATATTACGTCATTATAGAAGCTTTTTTACTAAATGTGAGATTATTATATTAAAACTTTGGTCAGTTTTAGTTTTGTCCTTGTAGAATCACTTCATATTATTACAAACTTATTAATTTTTTTATGTGTAATGCTATGTTGGTCAAGCCGTTTTGTATTATTTTTGTGGAGTCTGTTGTTTTATAAGATTTTTGCTTAAGGCTGAGTATTTATTTTTATCTTTTCGGACTTTTTTTATACTCCTGGAGTTTTTTTTCTTGTATTAATTTTATAAGCTTTTCATTGTTTATGGGGCTGTGTAATGAAGCCAATTTAATTTTTATACTCCTAGAGCTTTTTTTTTTTTATTGTATTTATTTTTTTAATTAATATCTAATTACAAAGAATATTTAAATGTATTTTATTTTTGAATTTTGCTTTAGATACGTCAGACTTTGGTCTAAAATTTACTGTTAACAATGACGTATATGGCACTTCCAACATATAACAAATAAGTTTAGACACGTAACATTGTCGTATGTGGCACTTCCAACAAAGAGTCAAGTAGTTTGTACATGTAACATTGTCGCATATGGCAGATTCGACAAATTAAAATTCATTTGGTACGGTTAAAAAAGTCATTTCTGACTTTTAACATACTTAGAAAAACAAAAACAATACTTTATTACCATGTAATTAAGATCATACACGCGTATTAAAATTCAGTTGAGTTTTGTTAACCTAACTTGTATATTTTAAAAAATATCAACAATTCAAACTTTGACGCGCTCTCCTGTAAAGTTGCCGATTTTCACATCCGACAATGTTAATAGGGATAGGCGAAGTCATATTTAAGATTATTAGGTTACATATAAAGTCCTTGGTAGTTAGAGCTTAGTAGCTCTAAGTACCAGGGGCTTTATATGCAACGTCTTTGGGATTATAAACTAGAGTTTCATACATAAACTTAATAAAATAAAGAACCCACGACTACAAATAATTCGTTATTATCTTCGACGGATCTAAGAAATTAAAAATATCTGTCAATTGTCTTGTGTCTAGTGTAATACACTAATTTTGCGAAAAATGATGAGTGAATGTGTTTCTTGCTTGTTTACACAGTAACAGCTCAACAAAGTTTAGTGAAACTCAAAATGGAGATTATACACTGAATTAACATAATATGAGTTGCTTTTTATCAGCGTACATCCACGCGAGTGAGCGAAGCGTAAAAATTATGTTTCTTTTTAAAAATAAAATACATTCATGCGAATAGTATTTGAAACTCGTTCACTCTACGAAGTAATGTTTAAAGCTATCTTCAGTCATATCTACAGGGTGAAGAAAAGTACTTTAAATATTAAAGTTATCAAGTTTTACTCAAAGAAAACATTCCTTTATTTTAAAAAAATAATAATAACTGCATTTAATTTTAAAAAAAAGCTTACTTGAACTGGTAATCGAACCAACTAAAAATACAGTAAAATGAATCTTCACTATTTTATTGACTATTTTATTAAACTAACCGAGAGAGTCTATGGTAAGGATTTAAGGTACTTTTCTTCCAACTTCCAAGTCCCATGTATTTTTTCCTGTATATAGAAATATACGGACAATAACCCACTTCCTTAGTAATCGGGTAACTGGATTAATTTTAGTTTGAAAGGCTTCTTTGAATCCGATACGAGATATTAGGCACAAAAGTATAATATTACTTAATATTTATGCTTCATATCAACGAACATCGTTTCCGATGCACGCATACAGTACTTACTAAGCAAAGGTTTCCAACCTATGGTTAGCAGGTAGGTACTACTAACCAAAGTTTTCAAACTTTTGTTTAGTAGGTAATATATGTGGTAATAATATTATTGTGCTTAAAAATCACGTAACGTAAACAAAATTTTCCATGGAAAAGAAATACATTTCTTTTAGAAAACAATATGTAAAGTTTTTTCCATGGAAAACAAAGACATTTCTCATATAATATGTAAAATTAATTAGAAATTATTTTATACAAAGTAAGTAAGAAGTGTGTGTTTTTTTTTCGTGGAAAAAAACCTTACATATTGTGTTCTAAGAGAAATTTATTTATTTTCCGTGGAAAATTTTGTTTTTTTTTAAATAGTTCCTTATTAATTTTACACGTGTTGGTAATTAGAGTATTCTTTTTATTTTATTCAAAATTTAAGTGCCTTTGGCCTTATTGATCTAACTAGACAAATTTAACTTTTAAACGTTACTAGTACAATTACCAGAGGTACTTGTAATAGTTTCGGGACGGTTGGAATGCTTTTTTTTTTATGAGATTCAGTGACAAACGAGCAGACAGACCACCTGATGGAAAGCAGTACCTGTCGCCCATAACACCTACGGTTTATGCACTTAGGTTTTAAGTAACAAAAATGCAGAACCACAGGTGCGTTGTCACTGTGAGGACTAAGATGATATGCCTCTTGCCTGTATTTGCGCTGGCTACCTTATCCTTCAAACCGGAACACAACAATGCAATCATTGTTGCTTGGCGGCAGAAATAGATAAGGGGGTGGTACCCATCCAGTCGGACTCCTCAGGCTTGACAGAGTCCTACCACCGGTAATCTATGAATCAAGGGTTCCCGATTTAGATGAGGTGGCCCGCGTGGTTCGGACCGTCTGCAAGGGTGTTGTAATATGTGCGCAAACGATCCTGCAACACCCCATTGCACTGCGACCATGGGTTTCGCTGTAAGTTTTAATCTCACAATAAACTGCCCGCTGTCGGCCGGCAGGGTACCTATGAACGATTTCCCTAACGTTAACAAAACAAAAAGGTAGCTATAGCTATATTCTATTTTCAGAAGTTGATTATCATCTACACAACCTAGTTTGTTATAAGTAATAACTATCAATTTACTAAGTTTTCGAATTCCGGTATAAATTAACTTAACCAGACTACATGAAAACGAGTAAAAATTAAAAAATTGCTTTGAATAACATTAACAGCCAATATGTAAATAATTTATTTTAATGTAAATATAATTATTATAATTAATTATCACAGATCGCATAATACTATACTTTGTTATAAACTTTGAGTTATAGTATAGTTTCGTGCTTTAAATATTACAGCGCCATCTATAAAATATTTTTAAAACTATTTTGCTTTAAACAGCGCCATCTAGCAGTGAGTAGTACCTTTAAACTCTTAATATATTTGACACTAGAGAGCATTACTATATTTGCCTATTGAAACTGATGTAAAATTAATAATTCAATTAAAATTGTTACTATTGAAATAACGTATTCTAAATATCATGTAAAACTAAACTGCTACATTAACTCACTCTAAACACATTAGTTTTAATGGAAATTGAAACATAATCCGTTTGTTTATGTTAAATAAAAACAGGTTTGAGAAAATATTTCATTCCTCATTTATTAAAGACTAGTATAGTATTATATGATCTGTGTCAAAGACAACATAAAAATACTGTTATCGCTAAATTACTAAATAATAAATATTATAAGCGATATTTTTTTTTAATATTTTTAAAATAGTAGTTCAGAAATATTATCTTTTTATTTAGTCATAATATTCTCCTATAATTAAAAGAGCACACATACTGTAATGATGTATAATTACCTAGTAACTGGGCGACCGAGCTTTGCTCGGAGTTTTTGGTCAAAAATACAATTTTCTTTTTAATTTGACTTAAAAACAAAAAAAGAACTAAAAACTTAAATACCTAAATACGAAAAAAATAATAACATAAGTTAAAAACTTTATATCCGACCGGGCTTCGAACCTGGAAACCTGTGATTGTCAATCTTGCGCCTTGTCCGCTTGATCACGATGCTTAGCCCCAAGCGTGCGAAATTAGCGACCATATTTTACGTGGGAAAGGAAGCCGCATGAAAACTCGAAACAACGCTTTTTCCCAGACATAAGATTAATTTAGATCGATTTTTCGCCCCCGAAAACTCTCACATACCAAATTTCAGCGAAATCGTTAGAGCTGTTTCAAGATCGCCGGTATAAATATACAAGAATTGCTCGCTTAAAGGTATTAGATAGATTTATGTTTATAAATGTACAGTATGTATTGTTGCGAATCTAAATAAAATTAGAAAAAAAAAACGTGTGTGAAAAGAAGTATAACTTCAAAAATTGTATATCATTTGATTAAGTTTACTCAGGGATATCGTTGAACAGATCTAGATGAAAGACCCAAGCTTACATTCTGAAGGCTATTTTTTGTCCTGAGAAAAGATAATTTCTACTAAAAATTTTATATCGCCACTAAACCACTCGTACTTGCCGATTTTTAATACTCGGTAGTGTAAGGTGTGCTATATCTAGTATTTTATTTTCAAATTCAAATTAATTTGATAATCTTTAACCAGTCATTTATAAAATCAGTTTATTTTTTTCTGCCTTTTTGTTATAATATCGTTATTGCACAATTCAAATACGAATTTCTTCATGGTACAAACGTAATACAGACTACATATTACGATAGCAACGACGTGTAGCTTAAGTGAATGCACGGTGCATTTTAGTTTGATCGCTTCTGAGAAATTTTGATATTTTACAGAATAAAAATTTCAACTCCAATGAGGCGATGAAACTCGTTTTTTAAAGAGATCATCATTCGTATACTCAAATTTTCTATAATAGAAGCATCAATTGACTTCTGACATCAACAATATAATGGCCAATACTCAATACAATAATGATATTTAATTAAATAAATATTTTTCATACAAAATTGCTTGATTTTTTTCTATATAAAATTGTAATTTCACAGGTAAGAACGAAAAACTTAAAAAGATTTCCACTTCGCACTGTACATGTACCTACATCATATGTACATTCTTACGTTTTACGTATTCTGTGCTCTCGAAATATACTATAGAAAAGAATTCCCGTGTGGCATTGAATGAAAAACTGTTCCCTTGAGTACATGAAACTTTATTTTATATTTGCTTAGTATTTAAAAATTATTACGTGACATTCTTTGGATTTGATTTACATAAATAACATGATGATTTCTTAAAATAAACAAAAAAAAAAAAATAGATTGATTTACTATAAAATATGTTTAATTTTCATACTTTTTATGTTAATGATAAATGAAAAATAATAATCAAATTCCATTAAACTATTAGAAGAAAAAAGAAAACGCTTTTAAAAAAGTAAACAATTATTATTAATGTGTAAAGACTAGATGGCGCTAACTTATTCGTAGGTCCATGACGCTATAAATTGTTTCGAATTTCATCAAGCTGACATTGGCCTGTTTTATTTATGTAGGTCACAGTATGACTAACAGCTCATATGCAGATTGCAGGTTTATAGTAAGTAATTACATAAAAAAACACAGTTAACACATTTATTTTTGTTGCCAATATTGTAATCATTTAGTTAAAATAATTTTAATAAGCCACAAAAGACCCTAAGGCAAGATAAAATTTTGAAGTATTGATTTCTTAAATTAAATATGTCGTACGTATATTTGATTCAGGTAAATAATGCGTCTATATATATAAATATATATATATATATATATATATATATATATATATATATATATATATATATATATGTGGTCCGTATTGGTCACGAAATGGTAATAAATGGTCGGTGATTTTTAGTAATTGGTCAATATTTTGACACTAACTACAGAGAGCTTAAAATTCCTAGGTCATAAAAAAATTTTGGCGGCTCAAGTAAATCCTAGACATCGGATCTAAAATTATTTCAATTGGTCACGAAATGATCACAATTGGTCAATTAATTTTGATAATTAGTCAACGTTATTAGTTAGCAATATCACAACTTATGTAAAAAAACAACAGTTTATTAATTTTGCCGAGAATAATGAACATAAGAAAGGGCTGCTACATTTTCCAACAGATACCTTATTTAGGATGTTTCAGTTTGAGATAAAAGTCATTTAAATAGTGATATTTTTTAATTTTTGATTTATATACATTTACGTTTAAATTTTCACGAAACGTGAAACAAATATGAATCCGTCAAGATACAGATGTAATATGATAACGTGGAATGACGCGGGAAGATTTAATTATACACAGCTTATATTATTCACAATGGAGCTTATTATTTAATTTAGTTATTAGTACGAATCAATTTGAGACTGTTTGTTTAAATAATTCTTGTTATTATAGTAAACTTTATATGAATGGGTTCTCTTACGATAGGTCCGACGATACGACGACGCAAATGATATCAGTGTATAATAAGTATAAGGACTTACATCTAAACACTTTTCAAGTAATGGGCCGTGACTTAGTCTTACTGATTCATTTACGTTCAGTTTAGTGGATAAGCTATTTAAAAAGCTTCTCTTATATGTTATAGTATCTGGGCGACCGAGCTTCGCTCGGAGTTCTTGAAGGATTGTATATTTTACATTAAGTGACTAAGTGTTACTGAGACAGTTGTATAGATGTCGCGATAAGAATAATTTTCTTTTTAATTTGGCTTAAAAATAATTTTACATTAAGTGACTAAGTGTTACTGAGAGAGTTGTATAGATGTCGCGATTAAATTTTGCGTAGAATAATGCATAAGAAAAACGCATGAAAACTCGAAAACACGCGTTTTCCCAGACATGTGACTAATCTAGATCAATTTTTCGCCCCCGAAAGCCGCCATATACCAAATTTCAGCAAAATCATTAGAGCCGTTTCCGAGATCGCCGGTATAAATAAATAAATAAAGATATAAATATACAAGAATTGCTCGTTTAAATATATAAGATTAACGATTAATATTTAATTCCCTAAAAACCACTTCAGAATTTTCAGCAAATATGAAATTAAAATAACACACGAACAAACAGACCGCTTTTTTTAAAACTACACTAGCACTAGGATCGTCGTTCCACAGCATTTTCAAATTAAAATTTAAATGCATACTGTAGTATACCTGAGTAAGTTTACGGCGTCCCGTATGGAGCAACGTTATGGAGTCCAATTATTATGCGACTTGCGTCCAGGTCTGTAAACAAGGTACACGTGTGAGTATAATATTACAGTTAAATAATTAGCCAGCTTAATAAGCTTTGTCCAGGTGGCTTTTATCTTCTTAATGTTTATGATAATTATATTGTTTATTATAATATTATACGAGTATAGGATGGTTTTAAGGATTTTTGAAAGTGAATTGCGAAATAAGAAGCGAAAGTGTACCAAATAAATAACAATTACATTTGAGAATGAATTTGTGCTCAATTGGCACGCATTAAAGCTATTAAATAAAGAATTGAATTGACCAATTCTTAAGACTGATGGGTATTTATTCTTAACTATGTGACACTATTATATCATAGACACTTGTTGTTTTTTTTTTTTATACTAGTTTAATCGTAATTATCAGTCGATAGATTTGCTTAAAAGTACATAAAAAATTTTGGAAGTCTTGACATATGGCAAACTGAAGTAAGGTTCATTTTTATACTCCCTTTCTCCATTTACTTACAATAAAATTTACCATAGACATTATGCTTTAGAAAAATATTTAATTCTGCTTAGTTATAAAATGGTTTAATTTAACTTCATTTTAAAATACAACTAACTTGCGCTATATTTCTATTTTGTCTTAAGTATTGGTTTATTAAATACATCAACATTTTAACATTATTATCAAAGTCATCGTTAAAAAAATTAAAGAGTGCATGTATGAATATGTACACGCGCAAGAAGTAAAACTTCTGTAGGTTATCGGTACTCTATATGAAATTTAATTTATATTTTTAACAGACTTCCAAAAAAACGAGGAGGTTCTCAATTCGACCGTATATATATATATATACTAAAAATAATGCATATTAGGCATATTAAAATCATATATTTGTAGAATATAATTTAAGGAAGGAATATAATATTATATATCATTTGTCAGACAATAACAACGGTTACCATGGCAACAAACGTACGTAATTTTTTTCTTAACGCATTTACCAGCTTACCCCCCAAGTCAAGCGTGCATAAAGAAGTTTTACTTCAAACATTTTGTATTTTTTCTAGGGCGTCTATGTATTTTAAAATAGATATTCTTAATAGATGCACTACCTAGCCATTCTAATATGAATGATCAATCAGTATATAAATATTATATTAGTGAAAGTTTGTGAGTATGGATGTTTGTTACCCTTTCGCGCCAGAACGGCTGAACGGATCTGAATGAAATTTGGCACGGAGATAGATTATAGTCTAAAATAACACATAAGCTACTTTCTATCCCGGAAAAACGTATAGTTCTCATGGGATAGGTTTGTTTTTGTTTTTCTATAAAAATACTTCAACTTAACATTTTCATTTGGTTTAAAAAATCTGTTTAATGAATATATTGCGTCATATACCTACATACAAGAAACACATCTAAATTGAATAAGTATCTTAAAGAAAATAAAACTATCTTTTCAAAATTTTGCGCGGATTTATTTTGATTTTCGGTTCTCGACGTTTCGAATGCTTTACAGCAATCATAGTACGGGGGAGAATAACAGAGATAGTCGAAAAAGGCTGGAAACTTAATGACATTTTTATGAAAGGCTTGTAAAAATCGCATTTACCCGTCGCATAGGAACTACGTCGTAACACATTGAGACATAGATAAATAAGCGTTAACTCTTCATTTGTCGATGAGAATTTATCAATTCGGCTGCTTGTGCTGATCAATCAAAAATATGTGTGCCAACTGTTAGCGTTTGAGGCTTTACTATGGTCAATTATCAATTACGGTCGTTTATACATTACTTTGCTCTAGTTATTTTTGGTGCAACTAAATAGATCTTAAATCTTTCAGTTACCTTCTTCGTTTATGTTACTCGCAGAAATAATATTTTTGTGGACTGGCTCTTGGGCTAGTTGCTACCCAATAATGCTTTATTGAAGTAAAACTTCTTTACGCACGCTTGACTTGGAGAGTAAACTGGTGAATGCGTTACGAAAGTGTTACGAAAAGAGTAATCGGGCGAGGCGAACGTTTGTTGCCATGGTAACCGTTTTTATTGTCTGACAAATGATAATATTATACTCTTACTGTTTGATAATATTATACTATATCCTTAAATGATATTCTATAAATACATGATATGTATGTAATATGCCTAATATTTCTAATATTTAGTTATTTAATTATTTTTTTTAGTATCTCACCTATCCTAACTACTTAGAACATAAATTGAAGTTCATAATAACCTACAGAAGTTTTACTTCTTGCGCGTGTGCACATTCATACACGCAATCTCTTTAATTTTATTGTTTATTATTTTTTAACAATTTCATTGTAATTTAATCGACCAATAGACATTCCTAACGTTTAGAATTTAATATTTATCAGTATTCGTAGGTTATGGTACCCATAAACCACGTCAAATACTGTTTTTAGTTCTCAAATATAATAACTTTGGTGTCAAGATTGTGAAATTGTTAAAATACTCTAATTTCAAATAAGGTTACTACCAACTTTATAATATAATTAATTCTACGGTCTAACCACAAAAAATGTATATGTAATTCAATTTACTAGACCAATTTAAATGGGACTAATGGAATTGATCAATTGTTTGTTGGACTGATAATATCATTCTTTTTAATTGCTTCGGCCTGTTAATTACTATTATAATCTATTAAAGGCGTGAAGCTTTAAATTATTTTTTCTTAAAATTGAATTTTTATTAATAAAACAGATAGAGAGGTTTTTTTTTTATGTGATTCAGTGACAAACGAGCAGACAGACCACCTGATGGAAAGCAGTATCAGTCGCCCATAACACCTACGGTTCATGCACTTAGGTTTTAGGTAACAAAAATACAGAACCTCCGGTGCGTTGTCACTGTGAGGACTAAGGTGATATGCCTCTTGCCTGTAATTGCGCTGGCTACCTTATCCTTCAAACCGGAACACAACAATGCAATCATTGTTGCTTGGCGGCAGAAATAGATAAGGGGGTGGTACCCATCCAGTCGGACTCCTCAGGCTTGACAGAGTCCTACCACCGGTAGAAATAATATTTAAATCTATACTAATATTATAAAGCTGAAGGGTTTGTTTGTTGGTTTGTTTGTTAGTTTGGTCGAACGCGCTAATCTCAGAAACTAATAATCCGATTTGAAAAATTCTTTTTGCATTAGATAGCCCGTTAATTGAGGAAGGCTATAGGCTATATATTATCCCGGAAAAAAGTATGGTTCTCTTGGGATAAATTTATTTTTGTCTAGGGACGAACCCGAAGCGAAACGAGGGTGAGTCGCTAGTATAGTATAATATTAATATATAAAATAGATTATTCTCAGATAAATAAAAAATAGAACAAACTTCGCCTGTACCGTATAACTAAAGACTTTCCATTATTTCGCTCAAGAGCATTCCTGTACCCTGTACCGTACCCTGGGTTCCTTACAGCCTATGTGTTATTTGAGGTTATAATCTTTCTATGATAAATATTTTCAAGATGTAAAATGTAAGAATTAAAATTCTTCAACTTTAAGATTCTATATGTATTCAGGCCTTTTTAACGTCCCACTGCTGGGCACGGGCCTCCCTCAATACGAGGGGAATCAGGCCATAGTCCACCACGCTGGCCAAGTGCGGATTGGCGGACTTCACATGTCTTTCGAAAACTTGCTAGGTTTTCTCGGACATGCAGGTTTCCTCACGATGTTTTTCCTTCACCGTAAGGCAAGTGGTAATCATGTTAGAAATGATTCGCACATGAAAATATCAGAGGTGCGAGACCCGGGATTTGAACCCGCTTCACTCGGTTTCCCAAGCGAGCGCGTTACCACTGGGCTACCACTGCCACTGCCACTATACATATAGTAAAATTGTAACTGATCGCTGTCTGTACATGATAGATATTTCAGAAAAACTATTATCGGGGGTATTTATTAACGCAAAGGTTTTTATAATTGACCCAAACAATGATTTTTAGGAATTTTTGTTTGTTTTCTGTGTGTCTCTGCGTTTGTACGCACTAATCTCAGAAATGGCTTAACCGATTTGGGTGCGGTTATCATTAATATATTGCTAATTTCATTAATATATTATAAGCTTCACTTAACATTTAAATAAAACTATCTTTTCGGATTTTTTTCGCGGATTTATTTAGATTTTTGTTTCCCGACGTTTCGATTGCTTTACAGCAATCATGGTCACGGGAGAGACTAAGATGTTAAATGTCACAAAGCATTATATAGTTGTTACAGACAGCCTACCCACAATTGGTCAAATACAACAACAACAAACAACAAACAAAAATCAAAATAAATCCGCGAAAAAAAATCCGAAAAGATAGTTTTATTTAAATGTCTAATATTCGCGTAAATCTAAGAAAGTATTAGCTTCACTTAACATTTAGTATTTGTTTTATTTCAATCAGTTCAAAAAGGAAAAAGTAGTATTAATTTAAAGAATCACCTAGAGATGATGATAACTTAATGATCAGTTTAATTTAGAAGAAATTGTGATTTCGGAAACCATATTATATTGCCTAAATAAATAAAAAAAAATTTTTGATAAGGATATAAAAAAATGTAATTTTAATATAAAAGTTTACGTCTTTTTTCTAACAAACTCTTGTGTTTTTTTTTAATTCGAATAGAATCATGAACGTGTAATGCTGGCCATGGCCAGAATATTCTTATATTATTTTAATTCTATTTTTAGGTACCTTTATATAAAAATCGATAAATTGCAACATGAATCTTATTTTAAGATTTAAAGATTTATTAAAAATCCAATGATAACTAATGAGTTAAAAAGAAATAAAGGCTAGTTCAAATGACCGTGACAAATTCATAATTGCGATCAAAAAGCCTTTAATGTTTTTATAAACCTGCCGAAATAACTTGTTGTAGTAAAGTATACATATTATATTTATATATATAGTATATTTATTCTGAAATATATTTGCGGGCAACACTTTTGCAGTACATATAACTATGAAATAATCAAATTAGCTTTACAACGGTAAAGCCAAAGGTAGAGAAAGTCGGGGGAAACCTTTTGCACTAAATGGTAAAGTCAAAAATCGGTGGATCTGCCAACAAGCATATATAACAAAATGCTGACCATGGAAGATGCGAAAAAGAATATATGTATATGGTAAGATAAAGTAGTAAACTAAAATCCCTTGAAAACACAATACACAGGAATGAATCTCTCTGTTCTATAGATATATAGTAAGTTTTATTATTCATTTTTCTTCTGTTTTGAGTTTTTTACTATACATATTTTTTATTTTTACATAATAGTTAAGGAGGCTCTACAATTGACTTAAGGTTACGTTTGAAGTAGATTACGCATTTACAGAAAAAATGTTACGTAGATGACACACAGTGTGCACAACTGAAGTGAAAAGCGATTATCGTCCGACTCACATCTCGGTCAGTCGGTGCCTAGCTTTCGCGAGGGGAACTCGCGTGTCGACCGTGCTCCATCTTAATTCGCAAATTAAAAGATTTCTGAATTAAAATCCAGTTTAATTCAAATTTTAATTAAACAGTGTGCAAGTAAATAAGTGAGGCGATTTCATTAGAATTTCACCGGCCGTCACGTGATCGAAGGTAAATACCGGTACCGGTAATCTTATCAAAGAATGAAAACAACGTGCAATTTAACGTGTTAAAGTTTTTTTATTTACATTATTATAAATCTTTATGAAGCGAGATATTTTATAGAGAAATATGTATTTTTAGAATACTTGATATGATTCAGTGTAAGCTTATTTGGGCATTGCCTGATATTTTATAAAGATAATTCATTTAATTATAATAATTTATCTGGTAGAACTTATGGCCTATTGGTCTAACGCGAAATTTACAACAAGCTCTACATATGTCAAAATTGCTACTACAAATGAGATAAATTCAAATGATAACAACACAAAATCTTATTAAATGTACATTAACTTTAAGCATATATTAATATTCATTAATTCATTTCTTAATAAACATATTCATGACAGAAGATAGGAAAAATTAATAAAAATGGGTAAACACTAAACGTACCTAATTATTACCGTTAAAAAAAACTAAATAAGGCTGTTGACATCCTCATCAGTTTGAATTGGAATTTTTAAAATACTTCAAAAGCTTTATTTAATTATATTCACATAAAAGGTGGCTCCCAAATGTTAACGCAGATCTTTTGACCTAATCCTTCTACACATATAATAAAATTCTGAGTCGAATCTATACATTAAATATTTTTTGGAAAATCTTAGTAAAATAATCATTATTATTGATACGTTATGTTTTTAGAATTTTTGTTTGTCTGTCTGTCTGGAAACGCATCACGAGAAAACCACGGGACAGATTTTTATGAAATTTGGTATGATGATAGCTGTTTACCCGGGTCAATACCTATATAGCTTTTCACTGCGGGAACATATCTCATCACTGAGAAATCTATACTAAATGTTAAAACGTAACTAGGCTACTACTAGACTAGACTTAGTTTTAATATATATATTTAATATATATATATATATATATATATATATATATATATATATATATATATATATATATATATATATATTAGTACAATATGTTTTGAATTTGAAAAGACCAGAATTGAAATCGTAGTCTTAAATATATTACCAGCAAATCAAATGTAAAGTTCTAAGCATCTCCAATTAAGCATTTAGTAAAACATAGGATTTTATATAAAAAACAAGTTAAATAAAATTACTTATAGGTGTGATATCATTAAATTGGTTTTTGTTTATATGAAATTATATTTGATTAGATTTTGTGTGAAATTTAATATACAAGAATAAAATAACCGCTAAATTTCGCTGGCTTTTGCCCGTTAATGGTGATGTTATTGGGCTTCATGTCAATGGTAATATTCAATTAATTTTTAAAGCATTAGTCGTCTGTAGGTTATTTTTAAAACCCTTGATTTACTATATTTAGCGAAACGCTCAACGCCAATGAATCGTATAATTATGATTACGGTAGCTAGTTTAGTTGCTAAAGATGTCTTCTGCGAACCTCACGTTTAACCAAGATACGGATATGTTTCCCCCCCAACATGCGTCCACCTTGTGGTGATGTGTGGGGGGAGTTGGGGGGGGGGGGGTTCTCATTAGCGTCCGGCAGCCGGGCGCGAAGCGAATTAACCCTCTGGGAGGTGGCCCACTTCGGGGGACGGTGTACCATGCTAGTTGCTCCTGGTACTTCTCTGACAGCAGAGTGGACCTTTGGAGTAACCCCATTATTGTTGTGATCCTGCGACGTCCCATTAAGACGGGGGAGGTTCTGTTGGATTTTAGTAGATAGTACTGGCTGTGTCTTTCATTGAGTCCCACTTCACCACCTGCATGTATGCAGATGGTATTCCTAAAAACATTTCCCAACGTTAAAAAAAAGGTGCGGATATGTTTTCATTGTTTACTGAATCACTTGATTCAAACCTACTAACTAAATGAAGAAACTAGCGCAATTCCAACTTAAACTTAATCAGTTTTTACTACTTTAAGATTTATATTTAAGGTAATCACATCAATTTAGATATTAGTTTATAAGAGCAAAGACGAAATTAAAATTGAAAAAATATATATTAAGATTAATTATTTTTTTTCATTATTAGTCTATTATTAAAATTATTAATTATTTAAATTATTATTTTATTATTAATTATTATTTATTTTATTCTGTCAAAACTTCAAGTCAGTTACTTATTATGGTGCAAAATGTACAGGCTTTTATATGATGGCCGAAAGGTCAGCGTAGACTAAACAATAGGGTTTCGATTGGACCCTTTACTCCTATTACGGGCTGCGCTACTAAGTAATATAATGACATAATAACTAGTAAAATAACGATATAATTTCATGCTATGTACAACTGTTGTATGCGGTATAACTAGACCGAGACAAATGTATACGAAAACAGCCAAGTCTGCGACCTTCACGCAGTAAACCTGGCTGTAAAGTAAATATGTAAATAATAAAAATAATAATTATTAAGAGGTCAGACTCAATTTATCCAAACATCGACAAATATTTCTCAGAAATTTTCAAGATGTCTGAGGCTATAGTTATTTGAATTTCATAAGTGAGAAACTCGTTTTGATACAACCTATTGTTTATTTTTAATGATTTATTATGCGAGATTCTTTTGTTTTTTTATTTCATTGATACGATAAAATAATTCGCATTTGTAGAGAGGCAAATTATATGTTAATATCGGGAAGTATTTAAGTAATAAACATACTTGTCACAAAAATAAATTATTATTTATTTTGAAGTAGCGACTCACCCTCGCTTCGCTCGGGTTCGCCCCTTGATATATACATTTTAACGGTAAATACAATGTATACATAGGTATAGAAAAGTAGGCAGGTTATTTTATATTTTTTCTCCTTATTAAAACTTTCCATATACCTTAAGGAATATATGAAAAAAAAAATAGCTGAAATGGTCGAGCCGTTCTCGAGTTTTGCGCTTAGCAACATTCATTTTTATTTATATAGAAGATATAACAGTTGATGAAATAATATTTTTTTGGAGACGAAGGAAAAGAAAAATGTACTTTTGAAGAATTTAATATATTTTTTTTTTTATATTGATGAAAGTTACAGTTACACAACTAGCATGACAACTAGTTACTCTGAGAAGTTAGGATTTTTATTACTTTATACTCGTGAGGTATATCCTGTCCATTAAAAGCATAAACATGGAATTTTGTTTTTTAATTGCTGAACACATTTGAGGAAAGTCTACTCGATATAATACTTCTTCCTTTTTAAAATCGGCCAAATATAAGCAAAATCTAAATAAATTTAATTTTTAATTGGGTCAAAAATTAAGTTTTCAACGAATTCAGGAAAAATGAAAATGAGAAAATATCCCTGTATTTTAAAATATTCCGCTTTGGAAATGATTTTCGAGTGTTTACTTGTTCTTGACATTATTAGAAGTAAGTAATTAAGTAGACCATAGTCAAAGTATACTTTTTTTTTAATATTAAGTGTTCTGTTTTTACAGAATATTTAATATTAAACATGTACTCATACAATTAAAATTTAGCCATTTTTTTGTCAATTTATTTGTGGAGTTGAATTAACGTATCTTGATGATTTTTATAAGTGAGAAAGGTTATAAGTATTTAATATTATAGATTTTTAATATTTTTTTTAATTCGAAACACGTAATAGCAAAATATTTGTCATAAAACTTTATATATATATATAAGTTTACATATATATATATAAATTTACTTTATATATATAACTTTATATATATAAGTTACACAGTCGTATAGTAGTGTAATGATGTCACTAGTCACAATAACCGCTTTGTCACAGTCAGTCACTCACGGCAAATTAAATAGAGAATTCTGATTATATTTTACAAAAAAATGTATTTCTTAAATATTTTTTTTATTAAAATTATATAACGGTTAAATTTCATCCTTGAGACTTTATTAAATAAGACTTATAATTATAAATTTATAGATATTGGTAACCGGAACTTAGCTAGCTTCTATATTCTTCGGTAGCTGTTTTTGCTAAATAATTTTGAATTAAATAATTTAGTGTGCTGTCACGATCATCGAAATTTTATATATCCCATGAGAACTTCTTATTTTGCTAGGATGGAAAGTATGTTAATTCCCTATATACGTGTTAAATGTTTTATTTTAGGCGTCATGAGATATATTTGTATTTATGTATAATCATGTTATAGACGTATTTGTTGACTTGTACAACAACCGAGCGTCTTGATTTTTATTTAAATACGGTGTAACGAACCGAGAGTGATATAACTTACTATTAATAAGTTATATGATATGATTATGATGATGATGATGATGATGATAATGATGATCATGAATACCATACCATACTACGATTCCCGCAGAAAATAACAATGTTCTAATTACGGCCACGGCGGCCAATCGATATTTGTGTGCAGGAGATATTATGGTACACAAGTAAGCGCAAACACTAAACAGAAAAACTCAATAACTAAATTTGGCCCATCAACGGGCTCAAACCCAGGACCTCCAGATCTACAGTCGTACATGCTAATCACTAGACCACCGAGGCAGTTGTTTATAAGTTAATATTTTTAGGCATATTTTAACTTAGTAATATGAATCTGGTGGAAATTGAACATAGGACCTTCTTAGTAGACCAGCTGCAAATATAGCATTATACACGTAGCAACATTGAGAAAAAGAAATAAACTTGCTTGTCATCTTGCCTCTGAGCATACATCTAATACGTTATCTTTATGATATGTGCTTAAACTAGATTCCGGATCTCAAGTTGGGTGGCTAACTGTTCACGAAATACAATTACTCAACTGAAATTATAAATTATTATTTAAATACGCAATTATTCTTTTAATTGAAAGAACCTATCAAAATACCAAAGACAGTGACAGTTTTGCTTCAAGTAGAATTGTTTAAATAATTTTAAAGTGAATGATTGTTGCTTTTTTGGATGGCTACTCGTAAAGGTCCTTGGGATGATGTAATTTTTTAAAAATTTCATTCAACATTTTTGCCAAAAAAAGCCAGTGGTAGCCCAGTAGTAACGCGCTCGCTTGGTAAATCCAATGAAGCTGGTTTAAATCCCGGGTCTCACACCTCTGATATTTTCATGTGCGAATCATTTCTAACATGACTACCACTTGCCTTACGGTGAAGGAAAACACGGTAAGGAAACCTGCATGTCTGAGAGAACCTAGCAAGTTTTCGAAAAATATGTGAAGTCCGCTAATGCGCACTTGGCCAGCGTGGTGGACTATTGCCTGATTTTTAAAGGGAGGCCCGTTAAAAATTGCTGTATACATTCAACATATTTAAGGACACCTAGGCCTACACTATTGTAGCAGTAACAATAATAATTAGAAGGGCAGTTTAAAACGTAATATTTAATTTAATAATTAATTGTTCTTTTCCTGTTTAACTGTGGAGTGTTGAATTAAATTACTAATTAAATATTATTTTTCTTTATTATAATGGGCCCCGTTATTGAATACAAAGTACTTTGGACAGCATCATGATCTATAGGTGTTAAGTTGAATACACCAGTTTTATTATCAGGCGACAGAGTCGTGAGCAGATTTCATACTCTGGACGACCAAAGAAAGCAAGCCAGAGACTTGATAGATAAAGATTTCTGACATGATGTTGACACTCACCTCGACAGTTTGTCACGATTTACCCTGCAGTTTTAATATTATTTAAAATTCGTTGGGGGCAATATACCTTATTCCCGACGTTTCGACTGGGTTGCACCAGCCGTGGTCACGGGCAGACTTTAAGTTTTAATATTATTATTTCCTTTAAATAAATTAAAGCGCATAGAGAAATTTAGATTAAATTTTGTTAGATGTGTTTATTATTATAATATATCACCTAGTAACAGATGTATGTAGTAAACAATATTTTGGCAAATACACTAACTAGGTTTATGTATTTCGCAATTCATGTTACGTGCTTTATAATGAAAGCTTGAAATGATTTATGCCTGTACACGTTTGCTGTTGAGTCCATATTTTTAAGGTAGGAAATTAAAACAACCCACCAGACGATAGTTCAATATGTTTATAGAGATCAAGGTTGAATATTTGTGTGCTCCCAATTATTGTACTTTGAAATTGGCACTGGTACTAATGGTATTTACTTTTATAATACAACTATTATTTTCCCTCGACTCCATCCGTTTAGTGTGTTTTAAGGGTCGTATCGCGTGAATATCAATAGCATTCTTCAATTAAATTTAAAAGAAAATTTTTGTTTATTTTTTATTACTTTTCATTTAAAAGAAAATGTTTTTTTTTTTGAAAAAAAAACAAAATTTAAAAGTAAAAAAAATCTAATCAGACTGGGAGAAACAAATTGTTCAGCTTTTTACATTAATTGGTAAAGAAGCATAAATAGATTTGTGACAAGGAATGATCATTGCTCTAAATAAATAAATAAATAAATTGCTCTCAATTTTACATAAAACTATCGATTCACCCTCGCTTCGCTTGGGTTCGCCCTTAGGTACGTTTTCACGGTTAATATGGAATAAATAGACTATATATATATGATGTATATACATATGTATGATGAGTTATTGTGGGTTGTATCATTACGTGTTTTCTCGTGGGAATGAGATAATCTCCCGCTGTAAAAAGTAGCCTATGTCACTCTTCAGCCTTTAAATTATCTCCACTTAAAAAATCACGCCAATCTGTCTCGCTGTGTCGACGTGAATGAAAGACAAACAAAGTCAAAGTTTAACTGCATACATATATCAAGAAAGTGTCAAATCTACAAATGCATTCAAGTAATTTATATTAATTTTAAGGTTGCGTTCATAATTATTAAGTAATAGTTAGTAAGGAAAAACAAAAATGTGATTTTTACGTTTTTTCAAGAATTTTTCCAATTCTTTTCTTCATAAGAACCTTCCTCGGGTTTCAACTAATATTTGAAAAAAAATAATTGCCGAGTTAATCCATCTGTTCTTGATTTTTGCGCTTAGTAATACTTTTAGCCATGCATTTTTATGTCTAAGAATGTACTGTGTAATTGGTATGATGAAAGCTGTATTGCAATATTTTCTTTAAAAAATTATTTTTTTATTTAATATCACAATTTTATTTTAACTTTCTACTGTATTTAACGGTACCTTTTACTTTTTTGTCAGTAATAATACTGAGAGAGACAATCAATACAAAATTTTAAAATTATATAAAACGATAAAATGCTTAAATGTTTTTGTTTCCCATCAAAACCATGCTACGTTCGTTTTTATTTCCAAGACATTAATGTGAAAGGAAGAATGCGAACACCATGACAAAGAGTTAATTAACAGCAGGTTCCTGAAAGCTTCATATATCACTGTAACTGATGAATTCAATCAAAACTATTTTTACGTAATCTCAATATTGCTATAATTTCTTATAGTAAGACTAAAAAAAACATATATTATGTTTAAAGATAGTGTTTTATTTAAACAGTATTAATTTACTTAGCAAAATTGACTCTTTCGAAACGTTTGGATCGAATCTTTTCTAACGTAAACATGCTAGAGTAACAATTGAAAATCTTTTTTTATTTGAAAACTGAGTTACTATATTTATTTTAACTATATTTACATATTACATAGTTGTATCTAATATACAAAAATCTCATGCCACAGTGTTTGTCTCGTGTCTCCGAAACGACTCCACCGATTTTAATGATTTTTTTGTAGATGTATATGACAGGTATGGGTATAGATCGTAAAGTAATTTTCACGCTCCTGCGCCCACTTTCCACTTTATAAACTCGATTTTAGTATTTTTGTATAATTAATATTATATAAATACATAGGGACGAACCCGAGCGAAGTAAGGGTGAGTCGCTGTATGATATAAAGCCAAAGGGTTTTTTTGTGGATCAAACGCGGGCGTGGCCGCGGGTTCTGCTAGTACTAAATAAAATAAACTACAACTCAAACAAATTAGACAAATAGATATAAAATTAAAGGTGGTTGATTAAATGTGTATAAAATACTCACGTTCTAATGAATTAATCAATATCTCTTATCAAGATATATCTAAAAGCAAACTCGATTAAAGAAACTTACATTTCGTTCCATTTATGAGTTACGATACCAGAATCCGACACACAGATAGCGTAGAGGTTAAACTTATAGCATCCCTCGTTTTTCATTGAGGGTTAAAGGATAAAGGGATAAAGACAAAGGAGAAAGACTCAAACTAACAAATAATTTTCTTTGCTAATACCAACTAATAGATATACGAGATTGGACCGACATGCAAGGGCCATAAGTTTCACAAACGTGTCGTAAGCGTGACATTGATTTATATTGGGATGTCAATCCATGACACAAATTAGCTACATCATTCAATAAATCCCTATTTATTCTTCTCATGATGTCAGCAAGTTTATATAGCTGTAAATTATTATGAAAGAACTCAAATTGTTATTGATGATTTTAGCTTACTCTATTATAATCTAAGGGTGATTGATCATTTTTATATTATATTTGAATAAATTGACTCGAAAATAACTATATTAAAACAAACGCAACAATAACATTGTAATCTTTTATACTAAGTACATATAAGTGCGTATTCCTGTACACAATTTTCTATTTCTGTAGAAACATGTACAGAATAATTATCAAAAAATATTATTTAAAATTCATATTTATTTTAATAATATGTGTTGAGTATAAAACGCTTTGAATAAATATACACAATATTTACTATTAACATTATGCTACGCGCCGTCCACTCTCATCTATACATATATAAAATAAAATTCTGAGTCGAATCTGTACATTAAATATTTTTTGGAAAATTTTATTTAAATATTCATTATTATCGATACAGAAGCCGAATCTATAGTTTTTAGAATTTTTCTCTCTCTGTCTGTCTTTGACCACATCACGAGTAAACCACTGGACATATTTTGATGGAATTTGGTATGATGATAGCTGGTTATCCGGGTTCACGTTTATGACTTTTTACTGCGGGAAAATATTTCATCTCTGAGTAATCTATATTAACCGTTAAAACGTACAAAGGGACGAACAAACCGATGCAACCAATCAAACCGAGAATATGTTTTTTTTTCAATACAATAGTTTGCGAATAGTATTTAATCTGTTGTTTCGTTTGCGTGGAATTCGAAAAAGACAAAATAACCAGTCGGCATGACTTTATCATGATCTACGCCTTACGCGGGGACTTACTCGTAGCTTATAAAGCCATATACAGCATAACAATCAGACTAACAGTGTCTTTTAACTTAACAACAGCCTGCCTTTAAACAAGATTTTTATTTAACTATGTCAGTTTGTTTATCACAATATATTTTTTTCTATATAGGTGTATTATCATGATATTTTTCTCTTGCTTTTAATAGAATTTTGTTAATGATGAGATTAATTTTTGTAGTATTATTTTAAGAAATTTAGAAATTTGAGTAATATTTTGTAACTGATAATAAAGTAAAAGATGCTGATATAAGTAAGTTTTTACTGTAACTAGTTATTGCCCCCGTTTCCGCTTGCAGTAAAATTATGTATTATTGCAGAATATAAGATATCTCCAATACTAATTTCATTCATATTCAAGTCCAGCTGTTACAAGAGAATTGAAAATGTAACAAACACTCATAAACTTTCGCAATATTTAATGTGAGAGAGCTTAGTAATAGAAATATAATAAATTTATTTGTACCTATTTTTAAAATTTCTTAGTATTTCTCTCATAAGTGAATTTTATTATTATGCAGAAATAAATATATTAAACCATAAATTATTTTTTGCTATATATTTGGGTAAATCGGTTCCACAAACAACCGATACAATACGAAATGGATGCATTCCGGCAACCCAAAATTGTTCATAATTATGTATAAAATTATGGAGCTAAATATACAAAGTAATTAACAATTTTAGGTTGCCGGAATGCATCCATTTCGTACATCGGTTGTTTGTGGAACCGACTTACCCAAATAATATAGCCCGTGTTTACAATTTGAACAAATTATTTTCGACATTGCTATTTCTATTTCATCATTTAATTAAAAAAGTGATGTCAGTTTGTTAAGAAATGACGTAATGTAAATAAGGTAAAACACTTCCGCCCACATAGTTTTACAAATTAGAAGTATACTTCAAGATACAGAATTTGATAACATTAATCAAATACAAAAAACTATAATATTATTAATAAATAAAATTAATAAAAAAAATTGACATCATTTTTTTATCCTATTTAATTATTTAATTTTCTCTATCTATTAGGTTTAAAATTTAAATGATAGATACCTATTTTTCTATTAAGTATTTAAAAAAACAAATATGTTTGGAAACTATAAAGAAAAAATAACAGGCAACATACAAAAAGATTATAAAATTTTAACACAATTTTTAATAATATTTTCTTAGATTTACGTGAATATTTGACATTTCAAATAAAACTATATATTACGATTTTTTCGCGGATTTATTTTGATTTTTCTGTAAACCATTCGAAATAAAAAACCTAAATAAATCCGCGAAAAATCCTATAAGTTGTATTTAGAATATTTAATCTTTTAATAATACAAATAGTTTTTTTTTCTCTTCATCTGAAGTAAAAGAAATAAGTTAGTTTACTTTAAACATTATAACTGAGCATATTTTTCAATCACAAATTAAAATCGAAATCAACGTAATCATTAGAAAAATCTTTAACTAAATATTTGATTGACGACGTAACTTAACCTAGTGATAGATAACGGCAGCTTTTACTGACAAAAAACGTTATAGACACAGCATCGAATTTCAACACGCCTACACTAGCGTATGTTGGGTAGTGGAAAAACTAAAGTAAACAATAACATGATTCAGTACAGTCAGCCTTGATAACTATAAAAATATAATTAAATTTTTATTTTTGACGATGATGATGATATTGCGTATGACAGAATATTTATTTTTCAGCTTGACATAATTTTTATATTAAAACAACTCTATTTGTATAGATACACATGGACGTATAAAAGTCCATATAAATCTTTTAACAAATGATGACATGTAATTATACCTAAAATAATAGGCGTAGTATCTAGCTACTAGCATTAGTAATGTATAATTTTGTCTGTCCATATGTTTGTCAAACGCAACATGTCACAAATCATCTGCAATAGTTACGAGTATATAAATAGTATTGACCTAGACTTGCTTTTATACAACTCGTCAACATAGAAACAGAGAATGGAAGCTTTATCTAATAGAGTGATATTTATATATTAATACACTAGCGGCTCACCCTCGCTTCGCTCTGGTTCGTCCCTAGTGAAAAACAAAAAAAACTATCCCACGGGAACCGTACATTTTTCCGGGATACAAAATAGCAAATGTGCTATTCCAGATTCTCTATCACTGTGCTAAATTTCATCCAGATCCATAAAGCCGTTCTAGCGTGATTGAGTAACAAACATCCATCCATTTAAACTTTCGTATTACTTAGTAACAAGATAAAATAAATAATATTTTATTTTGGTGAAATGTGTGAAATGTTAAACCAATTATTGTCGCCATATGTACATTGTACATGGATATTACAAAAACTCGTATAGACGACACGTCATACTACAGATGTCTGTTTTTCTATTGATCGTTAATCCGACGTATGCCCATTCATCTTTTGTGAATGACACTCACACTTAGAGCAGATGCATTTGTGATAATGATGCAATAGCGAAGTTTTTGTACAGTTGTAAATGTTTTTGATACTTTGTTTTTGTAGTGTGTTTAGCCTTGAATTCTAATGATAAGCAAATTTATTGTTAAAATTATATAAGAAGATAAGTATTCATAAACACCTTACATACAAATTTAAAATTCTTAATTAAATATTGTTATTCAAGACCAAATTAATTGTTTTCAAAAAATTCTATCAGCAATAAAGTAATATATGAGATTTCATTGTAGATCAGCGGTTCCCAAATGATGGTCCACGGAACCCTAGGGTTCCCTAGGTGTCAAACGGGTTCCGAGCTCCGTCCGAGAGTTAAATAAAACGTAGTCAGACATAAAGCCTAATTTTACTGCTATTGAAAATAAATATGTGAAAAAAATTCATTCGAAACATCTCATTAAATAAGTGGTTATATTTTTGAGACAATAAATATTATTATAAGTATGTATTAATATTTTTTATTTATGTTGTTTCAAGTGAAACAAGAAAGTATTTTAATTACAACACAATCAGTTCAGTTATTGTCAAGATGTGGATCCGTTAAAAAAATGATGATCAATTAGGGTTCCGTGGAAAAAAAAATTGGGAACCGCTGCTGTAGATAACTAGCGATGTGCCTTTGTTTTGCTGACGCTCTAACTATGTCAATTACTCCCTTAATCCCTTGCGACGTAAAAAAACGACATATCCTTTCATTTCACTATAAGTGACGTTTACAATTTAAGACATCCAAATACCATGAGAATTAGACCTAAAATTATCAAAGTTTCACTTAAATTTTAACAAACCTTAATTGGTCAAAAAATATGATGACAGTAAAGATAATATAACCTTGAACTAAATTATATGATTATCTATACATATAATAAAATTGTAACTAAGCCGAATCTGTACATTAAATATTTTTTGGAAAAATCTTATTGAAATAGTATTTTATTATCGATACAGAGGCCGAATCTATAGTTTTTAGATTTTTTGTTTGTTTGTCTGTCTGTCTGTCTGTGTTACCGCATCACGAGAAAGCTGGACAGATTTTGATGAAATTTGGTATGGTGATAGCTGGCTATCAGGATCAAAATATAGGATACTTTTTACCGCAGGAAAATATCTCATTTCTGAGAAAAAAATACAAAAACCGCAATGTAAGAGTATACTAATATATAAAACTTAAGAAATTGGTTTTTGGTCATCTGAACGCGGTCGGAGCCGCGGGCAATGCTAGTAAAATATAAAGAGACTATGACATAAGCGAGAAGTATTAGAATTTAAATGTCAACCAAATTAGCTACTTAATTGTTTTACACACATGTTTTGGTTTCCTTAAAAGGAAAATGGAAACCTTTATAAGAAACAACCGTTTATGTCCTATTTTAGTTAACACGATGACAGCGCCAGTATCGCTTTAACTAAAACATGGACCTGCACTTATTAAAGACAAAGCCCCCATTTCCTCATAGAAATATGAGAACATTAATGCAATTGCCTTTTCACTTTACCAATATCGATCATTCCATTACCAGCAACAATGCAAGCTGTAAATCAATTGCGTACGTCTGCAAACCAATTTCTTTTTCATAAAACGCTTCTGCCAATTGAAATGTTCAAACACACTTTAAGCCTTGTGCTATTGTACTAAGAGTGCTTATCTAATAAAAAACTACTGGAAGTGGTAAATACTATATGTTGGATAATAAAATTTAAGTAACCCTGATTGTTTAATGTTGTCTTTGGATGTTAGAGACCATAAATTTTTGTTTCAATTATATGAAATATGTGTAATATTTCAATAATGTTACTGCAAACTATCAAATATCCTGCAATAAAACCTTAGACGACTCAACGTAAGTGTTATTATTTGCGCTTACATACAAACCTTACCCTTTTCAAGGGATAAAACTTTGCTAGTCTATTGTTATAATGACAAATAGCCCGGTGAAAAGAAATCTATGGAAAACAATCTATTCAAACTTAATTATACTAATTATAATGATAGTAAAAATAATATTATACTATTTAACAAAACATCCGATTCTCTTAATTATAAGAGCTAAACAAATTTTGTGGGTTAAAGACGTAATCTTTGATCTCTTTCTGTATTTGGGTAGCCGCGAACAGGATACTTATTTAGCGACCGCGTAACACCAAACTTGGATTCTTCATAAACATTGTGGGATCGTTAAGAATACAACGGTATATAGTCACGACTCACATTGTAACAACTTCAAAGGGACAGCTATGTGCCACTTGGTTTTCTGGAATGCTTTGATGCCCTTTCTGAATTCACAGAATGTAGGTATTTTGTAAATTGCTTCATGGGCGTACCCTTCTATCACATATGTGGGTCTTCTATCATATATATATTCTAATCTACATAAATAAAAAAAATATGTAGATTTTGATTAGATCGATCAATAATTTTATCATGATATCAGCTGGCCTGATGCATGACAAAGCTTAAACATTTAATTCCATATCATTAACCTTAAATATAAACAGCTTCTGTATAAACTTTATCACCGTATGGAATAATTTTTCAAAAGCCCTTCCTTAGTAATATGAGAAAGCTTATAAAAAAAGAAGTTATAAGAAAAGTTGGTCCTTTTGGTTATGTGAAGAAGTCTGGTGCAAAATTTAATGTTTCTAGATCCAAAGGCGCTAAGTAACTAGGTATTGCGTTATCTGAATAAATGAATGAAATTGAAATTATCATTAAACAAATTATTTAAATTTGCTACATATTTTTTGCTAGATACAGATTAGATATTAAACATAGTTATTAGTTGTTATTATAAAGACTAGTAGTATTTGTTTCATCAAGATTAGATAATATGTGAGTAATGCCCAAAAAACTTTAACGTAGTACACATATTGATATGTATTTCATATCTCTTTATTTTATCCAGCCAATTGTTTTAATATTTAATAAAATGTGCATATAATAATAATAATAATTTTTTTTTTTTCTTCCAGGTAATTGTTCAAGTTATATGTCAGGAACCCAAAAACATAATTACAGAATCAATCAGTAAGGTATGTGCTTTGTTATTAAAAAAAATACAAGTGAAACAAAATAATGCTAAAAAAAAATACATTGTTTATATAATGATCCAAAATAAATTAATTAAACGTAATTATGATATAATGATAATGTAAGCTTACCTCCGTAAATATAAACAAAAATAATTAATTATACCTCTGAGAATGTGAGATTTGAACAACTTCCTTTATGGTGTACTAGCGACTCACCCTTGCTTCGCTTGGGTTTCGTCCCTAGCTTGCTTTTCGATACAAACTTTCATCCCCATTTCCATCCTCTTAAGGGATGATTTCCGGAATAAAAAGTATATAGGATACTTTTTATCAGTCAAAAATATATGTAAATCACATTGTTACTTCTTTATATTATGACTAGCGACTCACCCTCGCTTCGCTCGGATTCGTCCCTAGGTTGATTCCCCATACAAACTTTCATCCCCGTTTTCACCCCTTTAAGGGATCATCTCCGAGATTAAAAGTATTCTATGTTCTTCCTAGGGTCTCAAACAATCTTCTTACCAAATTTCATCTAAATCCTTTCAGTAGATCCAGAGATTACTCCCTACAACGTTACAAACTCACAAAATCACAAGCTCACAAACTTTACTTCTTTGTAATATTAGTGTAGATTAGGACGAGTGTCTAACTGATGCTGCCTATAATTCGAGATATAATCAACTCAAAGCCAAGTCTAGGTATAGGTAAATATTTAGCATAAAAGCTTTACATTGCTTTCATAACTTCATCAAATAATCCCCAGGACTGAGAAGAAATGGCGACAGAAACTCAGTTGGACTGTTGACCCTTTATATTTTATGCAATCATTTTTATTCAGTATGAATTTTACATGCACTTACTTTCAATTTTACGCTCGTGTCCTAAACAATCGATTTTAATATAAATGACGATTTCAACCTGACCGATTTTGGCAACGGGAATTTCTATAAAACTCAGCGCTAGATATATTACAGCTAGTACACAAATGCGTGCGCAAACATCCCGCTGCTGGGCACGGGCCTCCCTTCAATACGAGGGGGATGAGGCCATAGTCCACCACACTTGATCTTTCGAAAACTTATAAGTTTCCTCACGACGTTTTCCTTCACCGTAAGGCAAATAGTGGTAATCATGTTGAAAATAATTCGCACATGAAAATATCAGATGTGCGAAACCCGGGATTTGAACCCGCTTCACTCGGTTTCCAAAGTAAGCACGTTACCACTGGGCTACAACTGCCGTAACTAGATACATATAAATTTAAAATTTTATTGAGACTTATAGATTTGACTACATATAATGATATAAGATACGAAATATGAATGGAAAGTTTAGCATGTTACTTTATTTAGGGCTTAATCAAACTTTATAGTATACTGATATACCTACTACGAACTGGACTTAGGCTAGTGTGTAGAACCTAAAAACGCTCCGAGCTAAGCGTAAGTCGCTAGTGCTCTATAATAAAATTAGATTTGAAACATAATATCCTTTAGTTTATTAAAAACTTTTTACTTTTTTAAGTAACTTAAGTAGACATCGAATTCCTGTATCTACATAATATTTAAAATTATCATTTTTACAACTAGCTAGCTAACGTCACAATTAACGAGCTTTCAAGGAAACCGTTTGATGTTTTTCAGGGGTTTTCTTTGACGAGTATACACGTGTCATGTGTTTCTTGCGGTTGAGATTGACATTCAAGATATTTTGGGATTTTTATTATAAAACTGAGTTCTGATACTACACATGCGCAAGACAGATCTCTAATTTCGATCTCAAAGTAAGAGAACATACTAGTACTCGTAGATCTGCAATTCTAATCAGAAGAATTAATTACTTAATTATTCTTTGTGATAGATTATTTACTTTAAGAGATTATAGTTATCAATAAATTATATTTAATAATAGTTAATAAACGTATATTATTTCCTATAATAATAAAAAGATTTTTTTTTAACATAACATTGTCCAACTCTGCGTTGAATCGAATGTTCTAGCTCATATTAAAGCTACTTTTTTGTTTAAGCAAAGTAAGGGACACTTAAAATGTATTATTTGTAAAGAACAAATATTATATAAAAAGCACAATGTAAAATATCGTAAGAATAACTTCAGATTGCTAAATTCGATTTAATAAAAAAAAAACTTTTTCATATACATACATATATGTATGTATTTTAATACTAAATATTTTATTACATAAATTTTTTAAGTATTTATTAGCAAAAATTGAATTTTAAATAAGAGTTTAAATTCTATGAAACAAGATAAGCCCCAAGTGACGTACAATGGCTTGCCAAGACGGAAATTATAGCTTAGAGATAAGACCTGACTTCACTGTAAATGACATGCTGACTAACTTCTAAATCTGATCTCTCGCTTAAAGGTGTGACTTATCTAAAATACATTTACTCGTCTATATTGTATTAAAGTATTTAAACATACTAAAAATTCACATTTTCATTAGTTAATATATATTTCTCACCACTAATAACATGTTTGAAGGAATCTGGCAGAATTTCTTGAAAAATCGGCCAAGTGCGAGTCGGAATCGCGCACGAAGGGTTCCATACCATTACCTATAAAAACTGCAAAAAAATTCATGTCTGTTGTATGGGAGCCCCCCTTACATATTTGTTTTATTATAATTTAGTTTTTATTAGTGCATATATAACTAAATATTCTGTGAATATTCAAGCATCTACCTGTAGCCGTTAACAATATCGAACAAAAACGAGCAAAAACATCACGTTTGTTGCATGGGAGCCCCCTTAAATATTTATTTTATTGTTTTTTAGTATTTGTTGTTATAGCGGCAACAGAAATACATTGTCTGTGAAAATTTCAAATGTCTAACTATCACGGTTCATGAGATACAGCCTGGTGACAGACGGACAGACAGACAGACAGTCAGTCTTAGTAATAGGGTCCCGTTTTACCCTTTGGGTACGGAACTCTAAAAGGTTAGATTTAGGTACAAATACTTTAAGTATTGTATATTGTACACTGAAGTACTAATACTGGAAATTTAAGATAACCAAAATCATCTATCAGTCAAAAATATATGTAAATCAAATTGTTAATTCTTTATATTATGATTAAGACGTATGTATGTACATTGCTTTTATCGATACACAACTACGCGAGAGGAGTTGCGCTTATTAATTAGTTAATTCAAAGATCCTACAATATGCTTTGACTTATTTTAAATTGGTAACTGTTTCACAGGTGTCAGTCGGATACATTATATGCTATTTTTGTGCGCAATGTATGTTAATGGAACAACTTTCATCTTTATTGCAGTTATTTTTGACCGTATAGAATTTCATTCATACATCTTGCATGTAAACTGTACGTCAAGCTTTAATAGCGTTTAATTGGACTGAAATACTAGACTGCACCAAATATCCCCATATATATATATATAGAAAATATACATTTTTAAAGTAAAACTTCTTTACGCAAGTTTGACTTAGGTAAACTCGTGAATGCGTTACGAAAAATGTAAGTACGTTTGTTGCCATGGTAACCGTTGTTATTGTCTGATATATAATATTATATTCTTACTTTAAATGATATTCTACAAATATATGATTGTAACATGCCTAATATGCGTTATTTTTAGTATCTCACCTATCTTAATTATTTAAAACATAAATTGAATTTCATAAAGAGTACCGATAACCTACAGAAGTTTTACTTCTTGCACGTGTACACATTTATACATGCACTCTTTAATTTTTTTTTTAACTATGGCTTCGCTATGTATAATTGGAAGAGTTTGTAGAACACAAAACGAATATCGTTATGGCTAATAGTTGGTCATGAGTAGGATTCGAATTCGTACCTTCGATGTAGGAGATACTCAGATCATACTATGTTAACCCACAGTACTGTTTCAAAGTGACATTTGAGTAAAGCTGTGTACGAAAAGAAATTCTTGCTTAAAAGTAGAACAGTCAACATATAAATTATTTATATATATAGTGTGGCAGAACAAATATTATGTAAAAGCTAACCAATCATTTTTGACATTTTGCTATAATAAATATTAAATGATTAAATAAAGTAAGCTTATCGATCGACACTGACCTATAATTTTTGATGACTCATAAGATAATTTTTTATTTTTGTATCATGACAAAATCTTATCTTTTAATGTATATGTGCGATCTTTGTGAATAAATAAATTATATGTTTTCCTCATATATGTGTTTTTTTTTATTTTAATAATTCTTTAGCTTTAAAAAAACATATATAATTAAATAAATTGTGTATAATTATTGCATGTATATATATAATTTACGCAAAAAATATAATTTAGTTAGGTGTATAGAAACAAATTAATTCTTGACCTTACAGATCCGTACACAATACTGATTAAGTATGCACATGCATAATAATCATAGTTTTCTTTATTTTATGAATACAATTAATATTTACAATGAATCTGAACATAGTTTATTTTTAATTTATTTTATTACTAGCGGCTTACCCTTGTTTCGCTCGAGTTTGCATCTAGAAACACAAAAACAAATCTATCCCACGGGAACCGTACATTTTTCCGGGATACAAAGTAGCATGTATGCTATTTCAAACTATAATCTATCTCTGTGCCTTTCATCTAGATCCGTTCAACCGTTCTGGCGTGACTGAGTAACAAACATTCATCCAAACATCTAAACTTTCACGTTTATAATATTTGTAAAATTTAACTCTATATATTTAAGTAATATACTTAATAATAGTTTTCGAGAGACATTTGAAGTCCACCAACCCGCACTTGGCCAGCTTGGTGGACTACGGCCTAATCGAAATCTTCAATGCGAGGGAAGCCCGTGCCCAGCTGTGGGACGTTAAAAAGGGCCGAGTACAATACAATACATACATAAAATACAGTTAATTCTTTAATTTCTATTTAGAATAATTTAGTAATTATTTCATTGCAAGAAAACATTTAGATATAGGTCACTGGCGCGACGAGCGTATTAAACAATAAGAAACAGATTAAAAAAAATGCTTATATTTTCTTTACGTACTAAGTACTGAACGAAGGAAATTATTTTTTAATGTTAATTTTACGATTAGGATATTATTTTTATGCTAAATTTCAAAAATATTAAAAAAAAACTAGTTTAAACTGATTCCAAAAATATTAAAAAAAAAATAGTTTGAAACTCTTTAGCAGTTACATGCAAATTACATATAAACAAACTTTTCAAATTGCATTTTGCGTAAAATCTATACGAGCGAATATTACGTAGTTATTTCGAAATCATGTATGTACATACTATAAAGATTTTGGGAAAAGTTTTATCTTCTATTTCATTACTAATACTTAAAGTTGCTCTTATTATTAGAATTTTATTAAAAATATAAGAGATTGAGAGGTCTCATAAGTCATAATATATAAGCGAGAAAAAATAACTTATGTTATTATTATAGGCTATAGAATATGTATTTCGATGCTTATCTATTACTTATAACATATTTTTTTCCTATTAATCAATTCTACGGCTACGGCACTACAAGGGGTTTGGATTATTATTTTTGATTGTATTTTTGATTGCATTAGTATAGTATTTTTCAATAACATCGACATAATTTTCCTTTAAGGCAATTCCTGTAAGGCACTTGGAAAACCGAGTGAAGCGGGTACAAATCCCGGGTCTCGCACCTCTGATATTTTCATGTGTGAATCATTTCTAACATGATTACCACTTGTCTTACGGGGAAGGAAAACATCGTGAGGAAACCTACATGTCTGAGAGAACCTAGCAAATTTCCGAAAGACATGTGAAGTCCGCTAACCCGCACATGACCAGCGTGGTGGACTATGGCCTGATCCCCCTCGTATTGAAGGGAGGCCCGTGCTCAGCAGAGGGACGTTAGGAGGGAGAGGAGAGGGCTGAATACAATTTTCCTTCAAAGTTCCTTATCACGTAAAGATATTATCTATAAAAAAAAACAATAAATTGATGCACAATTCTGATAACATCAATAATTCAGAGTAGATTTACTAAATTTGACAAATTATCTACTTATATTAATAATACGCATATTTAACGAGACGTTTCTTCTTCCCAGTTAAGTCTCACGCTATTCTCAATAAATACATGGCCATATATGGTCATCGGGTGCAGTTTAAGCTCAAGAACAGGTGGTAGGAGGTCACAGCGGCATTGTCCACCGAAATGGATCGTTTTATTGCGTATTCATAATAAAGGATGCATCCCCAAGGTCGGGTGAGATCATTTTACGAAAACGTTTTGTGAAAGTATCGTATGGCTTACGTGTTAAGCGTAAGCGTATTTTGTATTATAGGAATATATATAACAGTATATTTTTAATCAAATTAAAAATAATATTTACAAAGAATAGGCTTTATAATAATAACATTATTTTATTTGAAATTATTTAAGAACTTATGCATAAAACAAATATTATAAAAAGCACACTCTTTGTTTATTATTTAAGAGAAAAAGATATTTTCATATTCCATTTATTTAATGTTACGTCAAACAAACGTTAGAAATATATAATCTATACATATAATAAATTTGTAACTGAGCCGAATCTGTACATTAAATATTTTTTCGAAAATCTTATTGAAATAGACATTATTATCGATACAGAGTTTTTAGAATTTTTGTCTGTCTGTCTGTCTGTCTGTCTGTTATGGCATCACGGAAAAACTACTGGAGGGATTTTGATGAAATGTTATATAGATAGGTGGTTATCCGGGTCAACATATAGGATACTTTTTACTGCGGGAAAATATTCCATTTCTGAGAGATCTATACTAAACGTTAAAAAGTAAGTAGGGACGGACCCGAGTGGAGTGAGAGTGAGTCGCTAGTAGAAATATATACAATAGAAAACGTTGACTAGAGTTGAATAACTCTATACGATACCTATTAATAACTTTAATTCAATCAGAAAATTATATATTTTATTACAATCTGCTCCATATTAGTAATGCATTATTAAAATATTGCGCCATACAATTTTTTGGACTCGTGCACTGAATTATGTCAATAGATAGATTTACGATACCACACAACACGTAGTGAGGGGACGTTTATAGCGAAATATAACCATACATATTTATGACTTGCTTAAGTGCAATAATATCGTTCTGGCAGTAAATACTTTTGCGTAATATTCGTCAACGTAAAGACGCAAATTTTGAGATTAGAGATATATGTATGTTTGGAAAATTATTGATAAAAAAAATCATTTAGTTACTAAAGTTTCATATCAAATGTACCACTTGATAAGTTGATTTAAAAGATACGAATTAAATTATTTACTTATCTTTGCAATCAATCTATTTTTTGTAATTTTTAGGCTTTGATATATGTAAAAATTACGTTTAAACAAGTAATGTAAGTATTTGTATTCGTATTATGACTGTAATTTTGTATTCGACCCAATTGGTAGGTGGCAATCAAAAAAAAAAAGATCAGTAGCAAAAACGCTTTTTATTAACGTTGGGAAATATATTTACGCATACCATGTGCATACATATGGGTCCAGAGAAGCCAGTACTACCCACGAAAACCAAACGGAACCACCTCCATCTTCGCTTACGGATTCAACCACGGAACCGCGAAGGTTGCTTGCCGAGGCAGACCACAACAACCATAAGTTTGCTCCCACAGTCCACTCTGCTATCAGAGAAGGACCAGGAGCAATCTGTATAGCACACTGTTCACCGACGTGGGCTACTTCCCAGTGTGCACCTTGGAATGCCGGAGTCGCACAAACGCCTACTTTAACTATCCTTCTGCAAACTGTTACTTAATTTTTTTTTGACATAATAACTTAATTACTTGTTTAGCTTAACCTGAGACTTGAACCGGTGACCCATGAACCATATAAGTTAGCACCTACAAAAATAAATACATTATACATTAGCTTCGCGTAAAAATAAACCAATAATGATATCTTATCTGCTAAATATCGATTACTTGGTATCACCTGTTAGTAGTCTTCGTGTCTAGGAAGTAAAATGATATTTATAATATGTTTAATGTATGTATTATAGAGATTAAGTTCGTTGTGTAAGTAATATTTATTATAACACAATATTAGATAATGTTACCAATTTTAAGTGTCTAATATTTTTATAATATCGAATATTATCACCACAGTAGCGTTGTATTTGCCTGATAAAAAATAACAAAACCGATAGAAAAAAAGATATGCTAAAGAACTATATTTTAATATGAATAGTATCCGTTAGTGGTCAAAATTCGATCAAATCAAATCAAATCAAATCAAAATATACTTTATTCAAATAGACTTTTACAAGCACTTTTGAATCGTCAATTTTACATTTTAAATTTTAAATTAAATGTCAGTGTAGTCAGTCCGTGAAGAAGCTACCACCGGCTCGGAAGGCAGTTCTGCTGAGAAGAGCCGGCGAGAAACTCAACAGTTGCTCTTTTAAAATAATAACTGTGTAAATATTGTAATACAATAATTATTATATATTTATCCTACGTGAGATCCAACCAGATATTAGTTCCACACATTGATATCTTCGAAGTATTCCGTGACTGTATAGTAAGCTTTATTCATTAATACATTTTTAATTTTAGATTTAAATTGTTCAAATGGCAAGCTTAAAATCGATTATGGAACTTATAAACGATCTATTTACTTTTTGTAAGCGAAAGCTAGGCGATAGCTAGGCGATCATAATTATTATTGAAAATTTATGAATAACAATTACTTTAATACTGAAACCTGAACTGAAACCTGAACTGAAAACTGTACTGAAAACTGAAACTGAACTGTTCCCAATTTTTTTTTATTGACAACACTCGTTAAGAGGATTGTGAAGTGCCGATACACGGCGCGAGTAGGTTTTTAAGAAAATGCTATCTGTTTCATATCGCTCGCTTTGCCAACCCTTATGGTGCGATAGAGAGAGTTGCAAATCTTAGAGGCAATTACCTACATTCCTGTTTGAAATATTGTTTTGGGCGATAACGTTTTTACCCCCCTAAACATTTACGAAATGAGACAATTTTGGTTTCATTAGATTCAGTACACCTTAATCTAGGTCTGTACGTTTTCCTTTTTTAGTAATTCAGTTTAGTTTAATTATAAAAAAATAAAAACGCTCGAGGAAGTTTTTACGTCAAAAATACAGATATTTAGATGCTAATAACTTCTATCATACGCAATATTTCTTTAAAATAAAAACGTACGGACCTAGTTTTTCATTATATCTACAACATTTCTAAAAATTATGAAAATTAGACTATGTTAATGGGGGGGGAAACGTTATCGCTTTTTGTATGGAAATTTACTCTTTTTATTTAGCTTCACAATCCTCTTAATGGCAACTAAAAAAAAAACAGTTGATAAACAGAACAAGAAAAGGTACTGACTTAATTTGCCTTTGCCTATTTTTATATATGTACATACATAGATATAGTTAAGTAAACCGTAACATATTATTTTACTTAAAAAAAACTTCAGCCAACCTATCTAATGTTTTTAAATGTCATGTATATTGGATGAAGTCATTAACCTGTGGTCGGTCTTCAGTCCGGTACACTAAAAGTCCTGTCAGCGATTGGCCACGAATTCCAAATTCTAAACGCTTTGAAACCGTAATGAATATTAAAACTTCATTGTACACCGTTAAAAATTTACTTAACCTCTCAATGACGTAGCTGCATCTGTGTCAATATGTGGATACGTCTGACTGGAACAATAAAGAATGTGTTGGCATCTAACGTTGCATGGTTAGCGGTTAAAGTGCTTTTCTTAAGCACGACATACTAATATACAATAAACAATTTTCATTTATTAAGTAAGATTAGATTAATATTAAAAAAAAAAACAGTTTTTATGAGAATTGAACTGGTGACCCGCAGCATAAGAAGCAGTGTCAGCCAAACATACATTTATTTTTATTAAAAGGACTATCATCCAAAGTTCTTTAACAGCAATACCATTAACAACATTAATACTACATATGTGAAAACTTGGATGGATATTTGTTAATCAATCACGGCTGAACGGATCTGAATGAAAGGCATAAAGATAGATTATAGTCTGGAATAGTATAATAGTCAGTACTTTTTGTCCCGGAAAAATGTACGGTTCCCACGGAAAGGGATAGTTTGTTTTTGTTTTCCACAAGCGACGAATCCGAGCGATGAGTTGCGGTGAGTAGCTAGTTAAGCATATTTTCAATCTGAATTATGTGCGCGTTCGTGTATGTTTTGTCTCTACAAGTATAATCTTAAAAAAATATTTCAATATCGTTTCCTAAATTCAATATATAAACAAAAATTTAAAAAGTCCTAAAATTATTAGTAACATAGTGCAACATTGATAGTACAAATATTGCTATAAATCAATGAACTGGCAAGCTCTAAAACTAAAATAAAGAATTGAAATAAATAAAATACACCAAATGTTACACACATTGCTTTTCAAAATAAATCTCATGGATGTAGTTACTTTTTCATGTATAAAAAAGTATAAAGTTAATAAATCGAAATAACAAATACGACTAAAGGCACTAAATCTATCATTGTCTTACACTAAGCTTTGTTTATCTCCCACACGACACAACTGTGGAACAAAACATGTCCAAACAAGCCTTTTTAACATCTTTCAAGGAGATTAGCTTTGTTGAACTTTAACATGAAGACTAATACTAAAGTTTCCATGCTTGAGATAGGATAAAATATTTATGAAGCTCAATATTTTTATATTCATTTTTGTTTTTCTTACTTCTATTATAAGTAATATTATATTTCAGGATTTCCATGTTTTAAACATTAATTGCTTTAATGGAAAATAATATAAATGTACTGAACATTTAAAAATTTCATATTTATATTTTTAAATAGACATTATAACTGTATTTGTTTGTCAATAACATTTTATTTAATTATATTTTTTTATATTTGAACATGGGTATTGTACACGTGTTATTTACTGTCTGTACGTATATATTTTATAATATATGAATAAAGTTAAAAAATCATATAAAATATCTAGACATATACATAAAAAATTGTATATACAAAATTCCTACAACTTAAGAAGAGATTGCAAAATGCCTTATAATATTTCAACTCCCACAAAGCAATTATATTAATAGTGACCTCACGGAACCATAAAAGTTAACAAGACAAACTCACAACTATTTGGCATTGAAAATTTTTGCCTTTGATTGTTTAATGCTTACAAGCCTCATATTAACAATTATCGTTCATTTTGTCACCTATCAACACTATGTTAAAAATGAATCAACTGTCACCTCTGGCGTATAGTTACGTCATTTGAACTATTGTCGACGAATTTGAATATTAAATCATAATGTTGTCAGCTCTAAAAATATTTGGTTTCCGTGGCCAGTACAATAGCATATAAAATTATAGAGTCATCAGTTTATATCAATTTGCATTTATTTCCTATTTTTAAAAATGATAAAGCAGGAATAACTTACTAATATGGCTACAGAGCTTATAATTTTCATACTTTAAGACTTTGCCTCACTTTAATCCGGTATGACAGGTCTCTTAGTAATTGATTGTAATTACAGCCGCTGTATTGCACATACATACGGATTTATTATATATTAATTTCTTAGACAGTAGACACTTTATAACTTTGGTTAAGATATTTTAAATAGAATCCATGGACATGGGAGAGGTAATTGCTGTAAAGCATTGTAACTTCGGAAACCAAAAATCAAAATAAATCCGTGAAAAAATCCGAAAATGTAGTTTTATTTAAAATATAAAATATTCGCGTAAATCAAAGAAAGTGTTTTGGTTGAGATACTTTAATTTATATTAAATTTACATTTCTTGTCAAAAAAATCTATTATGTAGAAGAAATTATAATATGCTTACTTGCCGTAAACTTGATGTATCTAATCATTTTCTTACATATACTTAATTAGACTTTTTTTATTATTATCAGAATTATCATCATCATCATCGCTAAATATAATTATTATGGATGAAACAAATTAAATCGTAATATTTCTTATTTCGTCAATTTAAATAAATAATAATGATTCATCTACACTAATATTATAAAGAGGTAGTTTGTGAGTTTGCGAGGTTGTAAATTTGTGAGGTTGTAGGGTGTAAACTCTGAATGTACTGAACCGATTTGGATGAAATTTGGTAAAAAGGTAGTTTGAGACTTTTATCCTGGAAATCATCCCTTAAGGGAGTAAAAATGGGAATGAAAGTTTGTATTGGAAAGCAAGTTAGGGACGAACCCGAGCGAAGCGAGGTGCGTCGCTAGTTATTGAATAAATGTTAATAGTTATCCTTCAATGTACGCCGACCTTATAATACACTGAAAAATATATATAATTTACATTTAATTTTGGCTTCTCGCCTTGCAATCATTAGCATATTTTTCATATTAATTGTTTTTTATATTATTAACAATATTTAGGAACACATGTACCATTTATGCGTTAAGAAAATGTTTTTTTTTTAAATAAATTCATGATTTAAGAAAAAAAATCGAAAGTCAGAAGCTTTATACATAGCTTAAATATTGTCATCACAAGTTCTTAATTCTGTAAATAGTTCTACATATAAAATAAGTAAAGCTCCATGAAAGTGTCAATTTAAGCTAATGTTCACCTGTGGTCGAAATTCCCACCTTTAACCAGACCATGAACATTATTGAAAATTTGAGGAAAACTTATTTGAATAAAATCTATCTATCTATATAAAAAAAAACTATTTCTGTTTTTTTTTTCAATGGTAACAATAAAGCTCGTCAATAGCTATTAAACAAAAAAGCTGAGCTTATTAAACATCTACAAACCGGATAAAGCTATGTGCGAGCAATGTATTCTTTTAGTATTAATATTTGCTATGATGGAAGTATCTCTACTCATATATAAAGAGATAAAGTTTGTGAGTTTGTGAGGTTGTAAGGTGTAATCTCTGAATCTGCTGAACAGATTTAAATGAAAGGTAAAAAGATAGTTTGAGACCCTGGGAAGGACTTTTTATCCCGGAAATATCCCTTACGGGGGTGAAAATGGGGATGAAAGTTTGTATTGGGAAGCAAGCTAGAGACGAATCCGAGCGAATCCAGGGTGAGTCGCTAGTAAGCTATAACACGAGTGCTAATACAGAAATAATATCAAATTTAAACAGATATATAAAATGTTTATTTTATATATTGATATTCAGTTGTAAGTAAGTTATAGATAAATAATATTTTTAAACCTTAATTCATTCGTCTAAGCAATCACAAAATAAAAAATATATATTTACAATTTATTCAAATACACTATACAGAATCAAACTAAACTATAGAATTTATATATACATATATATATTACTTTACTCTGAATTAAATAAGGGAAGGTTCGAAGCAATTAATATTTTCATTGTAGTAGGTACTTGTATTTCTATGTATACGGTTCGTTTGTTATTTTAATTAATTTAAAAACATATTTTTATAGGAGTAAAAACTTCCTCATTGAAGTAATTTAAAAACTATTGTTTATTCCATTGTATCTCATGGTCTTAGATGTTTAGCATTATGAACATAGCAATTATAGTCTGGTCCAATAAAATACCAAGCCTCTAATACATTCTTTATGCACTAGGTAATATAATAGCTGTGTAGCGCCCGATATCGTATATCTGTGAGTAAATAAGATTATTAAGAATGCTACACGCTGTTATTTTAATCGGTGGTTTTATCAAGTTACGAATTGTTAAATAATATTTTATTTGTATTATTATATAATAAGAACTTAATACTCTCTAAAAATATGATTTGAAAATATATAATATATAGAGAACATTTACTATTAAATTTAGTTTAATTAGGTATTTTGTTCAGCGACATCTGGGTGTGCTGTTTGGGCACCATTTACTTTGCCAATGCCATGCACAATGAAGAAGTCTCGTTATATATAGAATAACCTGTAAAAAAGATAAAAGATACTAGATCCCGATTCCATGTTACTATAAAATTACTTAGCTCTGTAATAAGCACCTCGTATAAGTGTCATAATCAATTATTTGAGAAGTTATCATAATGTAAGAGAGAACATTGTTACAACATTTACTTTTACTAGAAAATGATAATGGTTATTCCTGTTTAGCATCAATATGTCAGCGCAAAAATGACCTAACACACTTTTGAATTAAATATACTTCACATAAAATATAGCAGGTTGGCAACATTGTAAATGTAATATTTGCAATTTAATTTGTTTAACTTTCAACATCTATCTATACATAAAATAAAATTCTGAGTCATTATTATCGATACAGAGGCCGAATCTATAGTTTTTAGGATTTTTGTCTGTCTGTGTGTCTGTGACCTCATCACGAGAAAACCACTGGACAGATTTTGATGATTTTTGATGATAGTTAACTTTAATCAACATATAGGGTACTTTCTCTAGGATCTCTGAGAAATCTATACTAAATTGTAAAACGTAACTAGGGACGGACCCGAGCGGAGCGAGCGTAAATCGCTGGTAATAAATAAATTTCCTAAACAATAAATATTATTTTATTATAAAAACTTTAGTTAGGCCACTTTTTCATTTCATTACTTAGAATGATAAACTTTATCAACGTAATGAGGCTTTGAGCACTTCTGAGATTTTCCCGTGATGTATAAACAAAATAATTTTTATAGCAGTATTATCAATGAAGCATCAGCTTGGTATTTTATCGCTTATAAACCTCAGCTGACAATTTATCAAAGTTGTCACCGCTGAGGAAGATCAAACACGACTGACACACATTCAGTTTTATATATGTATAAAGAAATAAATTATTATATTATATACAATGAGAAGGACATTATTATAGTTTAAGTGTCTATATATAAATAGGCAATGACACAATAGTTTAGCACTTTTTTCTCCTCTGTTTATTAACCGATCTTCTTTTTTTTTTGTTTAGTAGCTTTTGACAAGCTTTAGTGTCCGTTTTCTTTTTCTTTTGATAGATGAATTCTAATCATATTTGTTTGCTTGAAATTTTCAATTAATATGATCGAATTTTGACCACTAGGCGAACACTAGTCTAATCCATGACTAACTTTGTAATGTAGCTCTAGAAAATTGCTCTGTCTAGTAAAAGAATATTATTGGGTTCTAAAAACTATCCGGTTAATAGCTGAAGTTGAAGTTATGAACAAATAAATTGATAAGTAAGAATTATTCACTCACCGACACAGCGACTCACCCTCGCTTTGCTTGGGTTCGTCCCTAACTCGCTTCCTAATACAAATTTTCATCCCCATTTTCTAAGTTCCTGCGCTATTTTCTTAATTTTTTTTTAATGTAAGAACCTTCTCCTGACAATAACAAACACAACAATAAAGAATTAGTGAGGGATTCATTTATATATATATATATGTAAAATTGTTTTGTTAGTAGGCAGGCAATTATTAAAAATATGATTTGAGCCTGTTTCTGTAAATTATTTTTAATTGATTTTTTTATAACCAAACTGCACTTATGTATAACTGGTTTTCGGTTGCTTGCAAGTTTCATAAACATTAAACGATTATCGACACTTGCTAATTAATTGATAAACCTGTATATAGCACTTTTTGTACGCTCTTAATAAAGTGAAGTACATTTACTTAATTACAATGTTTTACAAAGCAGTTAAAACTGCGAAAAATCCAATAAAATAGTTTTCTTTAAAAAAAATTAAACACCACGCACAAATCATCAAAGGTCTGTTTGATGTTGATAAATCTATAAATCTATGAAACCTCTGTAATCTTGCCCGACGACGCGCACTGCCTACAACAGCCCCTGACCTACAAACGTTACGTCATGCGAGACTGGACGTTAAGCCTACACACGAATATCGGATAAACCAAACACAAAACCAACCAACGTAACAACTTTATTTAAATATATTACTCATACATACGTTTAATATTTTTCAGCACCCAATTATATCGTCACGCAAAATTGTCATACACTGTCATAAAACACAATTTTATATTGGTTCTTATTATCTATACTTACTAATATTATACAGAGGAAAGATCTTTTTGTTTGTTTGTTTATACTGGACCGATTGTGATGAAATTTGGTAAGACGATAGTTTGAGACTCTGAGAAAGACATAGGATAGTGTTTATCCCGGAAATCATCCCTTAAGGGGGTGAAAATGGGAATGAAAGTTTGTATTGGGAATCGCTAATGTTATATATTTTGTATTATTATCAAGTCAATGCATGCTAAGTAGTAATATCTGAAAATACAGCTTGTCTTAAAGCAACAAAGGATATTTAGAAAGTCTAGTCTTGGTCAGCTCAGATCTAGACATTAGGTACTTGGCTTATCGCTGATTCCTGTTTTAAACGCACGTGGTCTAAAAATATTTAGGTTTTGTAGATGTGAATATTAATAAATCATAGTATTATGGCTGTCACGCTTCACTTTTTATATGACATTTTATATTATTAGGTATGAGTAAATCTTCATATTCATAAACTTGACGACAACAGACCGGATAATTACCACTTACATATGAATCAGCCGTCGCAGCCAAAATAAATATTAACATTTCGTTACATTTATATTTTCTTTTACTTTTATCACACTGTATTTCAATATAACATCAGCACATAATTTATTTCAATAAATAAGTAATAAATATGTTGGGATAACAACATTAACAGCACCATCTACATTCTACATAGTTCCATGGTAAGCTACGAGGCCTGTGTTAAGGATACCAGACAGTTGATACACTACACATATAATTTTAAATACATACATATTAAAAATATAAGCCCATGACTGGAGTACAAACATTTGTGCTCATCACATAAATAAATGCACCCAGCGGGTTTCGAATCCGCGACCGCAAGCACAGCAAGTAGGGTCACTACAAACTGAGTCAAACATGTAATCAACACTATGAAATTTTCTGAAAAATAAAATTTTATAATGTTTAGGCGGTAAACAGTGTATGATAAATTATTCAAAGTTTTGCTTCTACTAATTACACGCCTATTATGAAAAGACTGGCAACGCTTATATTTAAATGGTTCTTCATTACCTTGAAATTGTGCGATGTGTTCAATGATGCATGTAATATTATTATTAAAGAATACCGCTTATTTTATGTCGATATATTAACACATTTAAAAAGAATACTACAATTTCAAAATACATTAAATAATCAAAAAAGATGTTTGCAGTCACATTCTTAACAACATTTTTGAATTTATGAATAAAATTAATTAAAACACAACAAACAAAAAATATTTATTTTTTCAATAGATTAATGTTATTTCCATAATTATATGTCAAACGTAGCTATAAATAGCAAAATTCTAGGAATTAACTAGTAATAAAGCAGTCAAATTCCTAACTCTAACCTTTGAAGGAGCCGATGATTATCTAACGATTGGTTGTAATAGCATAAAGAGTTATAATAACAAAGTCGTGCTGAAATGAAATAATCTATACAGATAAATAAAATTGAATGTTTGTAATGTCAAAATAACAACTTTTTATTAAACGCATATGGAATTGTATACGATATTTGTAAGAAAAACACAATTTTTCAAATTTGTCTGTTTGTTCCGGCTAATCTCCGAAACGGCTGGGCCTATTTTGACGGGACTTTCACTGGTAGGTAGTTGATGTTATGAGGAGTAACTTAGGCTACTTTTATTTTAGTAAAAGAATTTAGGTTCCGCTCAAAAAAATTAAAATGTACCTAGGGACAAACCCGAGCGAAGCGAGGTTGAGTCGCTAGTTAAATATAAACACCGACATATTCAAATTTTCCCAGACAATAATGGTTAGTTGTTTTTAAACTCAATTATTGTTTACTTCATAAATATTAAAGTGTAGTCGAACTTTTCTCTTTTTATAGGAATTTTAATAATAAAGAGTCTCTTCAAGATAAATATTAACGATATTGGCAAAGAGATATGTAAATATTAGAAATTGCAGTAAAAGCGAAATAAATGTTTATTTTATTTCCAATTTACTCATAAATTATTATTTGTACGTATGTTACTTTAATTACAAGCAAGTAATAATTAACATTTAGAAGTAGGTAATAAACGCATAGTTATTAATAGCTGCAAAATTAATTGCACAGTACTTTATAATTTGATTGTCAAATATTACTGTCAATATTATTAAATAAAGGTTGATTGAAACTGTCCTTCTAGCGTTTAACATAAAATTACATTATATAATAAGATAGGAAATTTACTAATTGGCTTATCATTAAATAAATGATAAAATATATAAGTATTAAATCTATTAATGTAATAAAACTGTAGAGGTCGAATATTTGTACATAGAAAAAAAATATGCTAAAATGTAAGAAAAGTCAGGGAATGTAAGAAAAGAAATAGAACAAATCCAGTTTTTTTTTTTGTTTCTCTGTCTGTTTGTCTGTTTGTACGGGCTAATTTCCGGAAGTGTTGGACCGATTTCAATAAAATTTTACATGGTGCATATCCCCAGTCAACATTTTCAGTATTTTTCTTCCCGGAAAATTAAAAAAATCTATAGTAAATTATACAGCTTATTACACCAAAACTACTGATTGGATTTGAATGAAACTTTACAATAATATAATTCATACATCAGATTAAGAAATAGGTTACTTTTTATCCCGGAAAAATGTACGGTTCCCTTGGAATAGATTTGTTTTAGTTTGTCTAGAGGCGAACCCGAGCGAAGCGAGGGTGAGCCGCTAGTATTAAATAAAACTACTAAACTAGTCATGGTCATGGGAGAGACTGACCATGTTTCTCCCGTGACCATGAATGCTGTAAAGCATTCGGAACGTCGGGAACAAAAAATCAAAATAAATCCGCGCAAAAATCCGTAAAGATAGTTTTATTTAAAATGTAAAATATTCGCGTAAATCTAAAAAAATATTATTTAATATCAATAAAGGATTGACAATCAGTGCGGACTTTGTGTTAAAGTTTCTAGAGGATCAAAGTAGAGCTGGATTTAATGAAAGGAAAAGACAGTGCTGTAGCCAGGGGGGCTTGTGCAATAATACTTTTACTAGGTACATGTTTTGAATACTCATATCTTTATATACAATTATATATTTAATTTGCATATTTACGACATGTAAACTAAGAATGTTAAAAAAACTTCATTAATTAACTTACAATATTATTTTGCTTATAATAATTAATTGATTATGTATTTAAACAACTTATTGAAGAAAATTTGTATTACGCATTGATTGATAAATTTTATTTATTAAGTATAATAATTATTTTGCTTTTCTTTATATTTACTTTCAGGAGTATTGTTTCATGACTTCCCTAATGCCCTGGAAAAGCTTATTGAAATAGTCATTATTATCGATCGATACAGAGGTCGAATCTATAGTTTTTAGAATTTTTGCCAATCTATCCGTCTGTCTGTTTGTCTGTCTGTCAATCTGGTAATCACAAGAAAACCACTGGATAAATCTTGATGATATTTGGTATAGTGATTGATAGCTGGTTATCCGGGACAACATAAAGGTTACTTTCTACTGGGGGAAAATATCTCATCTTTGAGAAATCTATACTAACCATTAAAATAGTATAGAATATATGTATTTAAAAAACTAAACACTCCGTCTATTCTACGAATAAAGTAACTAAACTAGTAACATTTCAGTTGTTATATAGGTATGTATATTGAGTTGAAAGAAAAAAATATTTTTAATGTAAAAAAACTCATGAATGAAATAGTGAATCATGTTGTTTTATACACTTTGTTTTGTTTTTATATTGTTCTTATTTATGTCATCAACATTTATAGCGTTAGTTTACGACAAATAAGGAACAAAATTAACATTATTGAAGAATATGAGTAATTTTTAAACGTATTTATGAATATGGATGAAATGATTTACATCTTTAGTCAGAAATATGTACCTATGTGATATCACCTATAAAGAACTTTAAGTACGATGCCTTATTTTGACTAATATGTTTCTTGAAATAAAATTTTTATTATATATTAATTCTGTCTTCTGTAGTAATAATTCGGCCCTTTTAATATTCCATTCTAATTCTAGGCGATGGCTTGCCCGCAATGAGGAGATCTGGCTGTAGTCCACCACGCCAAATGAGAATTGGCAGACTTCGTATGCCCTTAGAAAGCTAAAGGAAATTCCTAAATGAAAATCCCATGATCCCGACCGATATTTTCCAAAGCGACGTGCTATGTCCGTCACATTGAGATGAAGCCTGTGCCCAATTGTAGGAGGTTGACCTTTCATAAATGGTACTCAATTACATCCTTTAATGTTAAAATAAATTACTTGTGTCTATGAAAAGTTTAAAGATTCAGCCTTGTTATGAAGAAAAATGATAAGTTAAAGTATAAGTTAATAATTATTCATATAATTGAATATTTTTTATTAATTTATATAATAATACTAGCGGCTCACCCTACTTCGTTCGCGTTCGCCCGATGATTCTTTAAATTGACATAACTTTTTTATTTAGGAACCGATTGAAATAAAACAAATACTAAATGTTAAGTAAAGCTTACCACAACACATTAATGAAAACCGCACTCAAATCGGTTAAGCCGTTTCTAAGATTATCGTGCACAAACGCACAGACAAACAGACAAAAAAAAAATAAAAATCATTGTTTTGGGTTCTATTGCGTTAATAAAGATCCCCGATAATAGTTTTTCTCAAATATCTTCCATGTACAGACAGCGATCAGTTACAATTTTATTATATGTACTAGCGATAGATAGGAAAATCAGGGTTATTCTATATGTATACGTAATTCGATCGAAATGTAAATTATTATTCCCCGCATCGCACGTGCCTCGAATAATAGCACTTTTTTTTTCATTTGTTCACAGCTCACATTCGCACTGGTTTGCGTGAATTTGCCTTTTAAACGATTTCGGTCATGTCACTAAATCTATTTTGCAACGGTTCAACAAATTATTTGGTTTTAAAAATATACACCTTGTGTCTCTTTGAATGTAAATATACTCTATTTTGTAAATTTAATGGCGCCCTCGATGAAATTGCGTAAGCATTATAAATAATTTACGGATTATTTAATAACATCTTATACGATTTTATTTTTAACTAAAACATCTATTTTCAACAGATTATCTATACTAATATTATAAAGAGGCAGAGCTTGTATGTTTGTTTGAACGCGCTAATCTCGGGAACCATTTCCTATTTGAAAAACTATTTGCATTAGATAGCCTGTTTATTGAGGTTGTCTATAGGTTATATATCATTATGCTACTACCCAAGGGAGTAGAGCAGTAATCATAAACGTCAACAAATCGAGCAGACTTCCATACATTATTGTAAAGGGAAGGGAAAGAATTTGATATTTTCTACTTTGAACGCGGGTAAAGCCGCGGGTTCTGCTAGTATGATAATAATCTTGAAGTATACATTATGATGTACCTATTATTAGATATTGTCAGATGAATATGACACTGATAAGATGTTAACCTATCTACTCAAATATTAAAAAGATTACCTACATTTTGTAAGTACGAATATTGGATTAGCAATTAGGTAACCTTCGAAATAAGTTGTGATTTTGAAAGTGTTTTACCAATAAAAATTCAAATTCAAAATTTGGTATTTCAGATGTACAATTATTGTTTTTTTTAAACTCTACCGGCTGGTCGAAATAAAATCTTCAGTCCTGAGAAGAAATGCTAAGGTTTATATTATCCCTCATAAGGTATAAGCGCCTTTTTATTTTTGACTTTTGTTCTTAAAGAACAGCGGACGTAGACTTTTTAGTCCTTTTATAACGGTGTGTAACTCATTGACACTGTATATGCCAGCTAGAAAAGCCAATACTACCCACTAAACCTTCTCCCTCACCATGGAACGTCACAGAATCGCTTAGCGTACACCTTAAACTAAGTCAGAGCGCAACGCTAGATAATAAATAAAATACATTTGTTGTGTATTAACGATTTCTAATATATCACTGAATGTGACTTTTTCCTGTTTATCAAAATAAAAGGCTTATGCAACAAGTTCTAAATACAATAATCATGTCACGTTCGCACATTTTCGTAGGCACTTAATCTCTATGTGTTGTAAATTATCCTGGCTGTGGTTAACGTCTGTACTGCAGCTCAGAATGACGTTATTATGTAAATTTGTTAAGTAAATAGCCTAAGTAGGTTATATACTGTAACATACTCAAGTGTCTTTTTAGCATACCATTAGATTATATAGGTACCTACTACCTACCTATAGGTATCATGAAAAAATAATTTAATTGTGATCATTGAATTATGAAATTATTAACCTCATTATAGTGAAAATTTGATAATGATAATAATATATAAAGCATAAAAAATACATTAATCATTTAATAATACTTAGTTATAATACAACACAAATACTACTATAAGAAATAGTGGTAGCCCAGTGGTAACGCGCTCGCGAGTGAAGCGGGTTCAAACCTGGGTCTCGCACCTGTGATATTTTCATGTGCGAATCATTTTCCAACATGATTACAACTTGTCTTACGGTGAAGATAAACACCGACCTGCATGTCTGAGAGAACCTAGCAAGTTTTCCAAAGACATGTGAAGCCCGCCAACCCGCTCTTTATTTAATGAACAATTCTTGTATATTATATCTAATTATTTTGTGTATCTCAGAATCGGCTCTAGGCTTTGTTTTTAAAATTTATCTATACAGGTCTTTCGTGAATAAACTCAATTTTTATATAATTTCCGAATAACGCCGAGCGAAGCACTGTCGTCCAGATATTAAGAGTAGGTATATATTATACAACATTATGCACCTTACGCTTAACATTTATAAAAATATCATAATTATTTTTTTTTCATCGATTTTTGATCTTTTCCTTTGCTTTGAACATTAGTAACCTTCTACTATTGTTGTTAAATGTTCTTCAGGAATAACTTTATATACTGGGAGAAAAACTACTTTATTTGAGTATCCGTCCAATCCGTCTGGCATTTGTATATGTAAAAAATAGCTTTAGTCCTACTTTTAGTGCATTTAATTTTTATCATATCACTAGATAAGATCAGGAAAGATATATTGTTCCAAGAAACATATCGACAATATTGTGATAGTGAGTATTTTTTGGTTGAGGCAAATGAGCTTGCAATTGCTAAGTTGCAAAATGCTCTTGAGCTTATTTTGGGTAGATGTTAAACGTTTACATTATCCTGTTCGGCGCGAATGTTACTGATCTGAAATACTTATAAGGACTTAACGAGGTGTGTAACGGAGTTTCTGAAATTTATACAAAACGGTATCTTTGCGATAATCATGTAGTCCAGTTAGGTAATGACGTAACTTAAGTAGAATACCTGTAATTATAGAAAGAGTCTAACTATCAGAACTTCGTTTTAAACATCATATTTATATTTTAATATAAATATTGCATTTAACCAATATAAAAAATGGAAAGTACCAATGGCATTAGTAGTTTCTATGAATTTTATCATGTACAATTTACGTTTATTGCTTATAAATGTCATAGTCTACTAATCTATGCAGTCGTCTAACTAAAGCCTATTGTATAGAGAATATGAGAGAGCGTGCGAGGAAAATGCGAGTAACGCTTTACCGACTACCATAGGAAATTTTATATAAGAGTTGGAAAACAGCTATAGGGTTTATATATATTAATGTAATTTGCTACGAGATGGCACTTCAGCACTTTGAATTCGTCCGCCGTTAAAATTAACACTTCCTGGTTAATTTCTAAGAAATCAATTGCTAACTGGCACACCGGCGTGCCCGCGACTCTCCACAGGATATTATTTTTGACAACCCTTGCATTTGGTAGGATTTCGGTCAAGGTCTAAGACAGTTTTTGATTAAGGCCTAATTTATAGATTTTTATACTGTATAAATTAAATGTCTATTCATACGATATTTTATTTATTTGAATTTAGTCTCCTCTAAGTAACAGTAAAAATAGTACAAAATTCAGATTAAGTGAGCTTTTAGCCTTAAGTTGCAGCTTTACTCCCATTTATTATTTCTAATAATAAAAAAAAACATTTATTATAGGTGTGTCATGATATATCGTTAGTGACATTTTATGCGCTCATCAATAACGTATTTACATCTACCAATATTTTTAATATATTATGTTAAATATTGTTTTTTTATTTATCTTAGGAACATGTCTTAAAATAATAATAAATTATTCAAGCTTCTGACGTGAACATATGGAAATATATATTATACATATATATAAGGCAGTAGCAGGCAGTGGTAGCTCAGTGGTCACGCGCTCGCTTGGGAAACCGAGTGAAGCGGGTTCAAATCCCGGGTCTCGCACCTCTGATATTTTCATGTGCGAATCATTTCTAACTTGATTACCACTTGCCTTACGGTGAAGGAAAACATCGTGAGGAAACCTGCATGTCTGAGAGAACCTAGTAAGTTTTCGAAAGACATGTGAAGTCCGCCAATCCGCACTTGGCCAGCGTGGTGGACTATGGCCTGATTCCCCTCGTCTTGAAGGGAGGCCCGTGCCCAGCAGTGGGACGTTAAAAAGGGCTGAATACAATAAGGCAGTAGACCTGTAAATATGTTCTCATGCGTATTTCTATTTCGACAAAAACCCCCCGAATGGGAGTGTACAGAGCGGGAATTTCAATCTGTACCTATAGATCTACGCAACGGATCGAAATAATGTTATTAATTCAGACTTATATTATGTATGCAATAAATAAAACTCCGTTAAAATCCTTCTGTTGTTCTCAACGATAAATTGTAATATATATGTATACATGATGATGATGTTCTCCTGACCGATTCCGGCCACGGCGGCCAATCTCATTGAGACTAGCCAACTGCGCAGGAGATATTATAGTGCACAAGTGTACGCGCAGACACAAGTGCACTCTCTATTCCTGTCACTCTCATACTCCAGTGGGACGACTACTCGACACGACCGGTGAGAGTTAAGGCGCAGGACCGACGGCTTTACGTGCTCTCCGAGGCACGGGGGTGAAACACCGCCAACTTCCCAACTCCGGGCTGTTACTGAGGCTTACTATAAAGAAAGACTCAATAACTAAATTTGGCCCTACCCGGGACTCGAACCCAGGACCTCAGGATGTGCAGTCGTACATGCTAGCCACTACACCACCGAGGCAGTTAATATGTATACATAATAGTATATCTAAGCAAAATATAATTTTATAAAAAATGGTTGAACATTAACTCAGTTGCGTATTGGAAATGACCATACTAATATTATAAATTGCAAAAATAGCTCTGTCTGCCTGTTACCTTTTCACATTTAATTTGCTGAACCGATTTAGGTGAAATTTGTTATGGAGATAGTTTGAGACTAAGTTAAGTTTGTATGGGACGAACCCGAGCGAAGCAAAGGTGAGTTACTAGTATTGTATAGAACACAAAAGTCAAAAATTACTTCGTTCACAATATTTTAATATTATTTTTAACATAAGTATGTTTTACATAGATATTTAAAATAGTTATTTGCCAGTGTTAGCCATATAAATTTATTATTATTATTTTTTTGGATTTTACTGATGTTTTAATACTTATTATCCTATTCCGGACTAAGAAAAGTTCAAAAAATCAAATATCATAAAAATTGGTCTAGCCGTTCTTGAGTTACAAATGGGGTAACTAACACGACTTTGTTTTATATACCTAGTATAACTAGGTGGACTATTTTCAATGGTTCCACCTAACATCTCTATTATTCACTCAGATACAAACAATATGGCTTAAAGCTTCAAGCACCTAGCACATTACCGTAATCACAAGGATTATACCATACTGTCCGTATGAAGTGTTTTATAAATAAACGACCCACATTATGAATGGTGCATTATTGCATGATGCAACCAAGAACACTTCCTGCTGGATAATTGCATTATTCTATTTTAGATCTATTATCTTATATAAAGCCTTAATTATGAAACTACATCCAGCATAATATGGTATTTTAAAATAAATATCGAACATAAGCAAACATCAGAAATTAATAAGAATAATGAAAAATTTATTAGATATTTATTTTTTCTAATATTTTTATATCGTGTTGTAGAGCAATTATTCCCTAAGTATAAAGTATTTTATTTATTTATTTAAAGATTGTCATGTATAGGGCAGGGTTTCCAAGAAGTTTTCACAAACCAGGACGTTTTGACTATATTCGTCTATAATCTATATACATAAGAGTACGTATAGACTTCTCCCAATGAAAGCTTACAGTAAAGTGTAAACTCAGTTGGAGTAAAACATACCAAGGAAATATTAGAATTGACTTTACCATTATCACCAGTATCTATAATTCTCGGACAGTTCTTTAGTCTTCGATAATAAAGATAAAGGCAATAGTAGCCCAGTGGTAACGCGCTCACTTAGGAAACCGAGTGAAGCGAGTTCAAATCTCGGGTCTCGCACCTCTGATATTTTCATGTGTGAATCATTTCTAACATGATTACCACTTGCATTACGGTAAAGAAAAACATCGTGAAGAAACCTGCATGTCTGAGAAAACCTAGCAAGTTTTCGAAAGACATGTGGAGTCCGCCAACCCGCACTTGGCCAGCGTGGTGGACTATGGCCTGATTCCCCTCGTATTGAAGGGAGGCCCGTCCAGCAGCGGGGCGTTAAAAAGGGCTGAATACAATAAAGATAAAGTATTAACTATATTCATAAGCATCAAACACTAAGCTTGTATAATCATTTTGTTAAATCCAAAGTATACTTCACAACGTCCAATAAAATTTATTACAAGTACTTTATTATAAAATATAGTAAAATAATTGAAGAGGGCTTTAAAAAGTAAATACATTATTTCTCACATCTATGGATTATGACACTTAAATCAATTTTTCCAGCCCAATGAATGCCCAAAGTTCACTGGAGTGTATTGAAGGGAACTCTATAGTCTATACACTATTAAAAATTGGAGTATTTCTTAAATATTCAATGAAACATGGATTAATTATTATTATTTAGAACAGATGTTCGTATATATATTTCGTTATATATTTTTTGTTTATGTCAAATGTATAAATGTATTTATTGATAATACTAGCTTAATACTTAAAATGCAAATAACATACTATAAGGTTAAACGTACGTAAAATACGATACGAATTCTCCCTTTGATATTATAGCATTAAAAAGATAATGGGATTAATTATCTTAAAAATCTCATTGTCTATATTTTTTTGAAATAATAACCTATATTTATAAAAAAATCTCACTACGAACATGATTTTACATAAGATCCTTGGATTCACCAATTTGAACCAACGTTATATTTTTACGGTCTACAGTAATTCGATAACCATAAAAGTAACCACCAAGTAATGTGCCGTAAAACAATCGTTTACAGAGTAAATTACCACGTAAACAATAAGACGATCAATCATTCTTATCTCGTCATCTTGATGGCGTTTAAACACCGCGGCTTGAATGGACAATCATTGAAAAGTCCCATGTCAGTTATGATTAAAACTCCACACGTCGCAAACATGTTATATCGATGTTTCTAGATTTTTGGTTCAATGTATAGTTACAGAAATACTTATATTTTTATTTATATGTTAAGATATTACAAATTGCCAAATATAAATTAAAACGCCAAGCTTTTAACATTGACTTTTACCATGGAAGTTTATTACTATAAGCCAAATCAATAATTGTAGACAATTTCGGTAGGAATACTTAATAAGTATATTTTACTATGTATTCAGCCCGTTTTAACGTCCTAGGGCTGGGCACGGGCCTCCCTTCAATACGAGGGGAATCAGGCCATAGTACACCACGATGGCCAAGTGCGGATTGGCGGACAAATATATTTTACTATAGTTTTAACTATTTAATAAAAATCACTTTGTTTGTATATTAATATGAAACATGTACAAATATAAATTGAGTATTTGTAAACGTCCCACACACCAATCACAATAATAAAAATTCCGCAATGTACGGCTAGTCTTATGCCTTATGACATATTAGATATTCATCACCCGTCCATACAAGATAAACCTTGTAGCGATAGTGTTTTTGTTATTTTTGACAGACAGGGTGAAACGTGATTGCAATTTCGAATTATTTTTTATGTAAACGTTTAAATTGACTATTTAAGCATACGAACAACCTCGTTCGTAAAATAGTAAAAGCTAGTTATAAAATAAATTATGTCTTTTTGGCCAAAGTTTATGTTGAAGTCCACGTGACGTTATAGGTTTACTATTATCGCAAATTATAATGAAACAAAATTACTTCAAGATTAAGTAATTAGGTTTGCAGGTACCATTAATAAAGTTTAACATAATTTTAATTAAGCGTAGCCGTAAAATAGGTACCTACAAGTACCAATTAAAATTATTCTGGAAACAAAGCCAGGGCAAGCAACTACTTTACACGAGCACTACTTAAGGATCGCATTACGAAACACGAGCGATCTGATAATGAAATGTGCAGTTACTGTTCTATAAGGGCGTGGACAGAATGTATATTATTATTTAGTTACTATGGCGCCAGTGAATTCATAGCAAACTTGAAAAGTACTACACAGCTGTTATGACGTTCCATACAAAAATAAAGGATAGATTAGCTATGTGATAGATATAATATAACAGTTATGATATAAATGTGGATTTAAATAAGTCAAACAAAAGTTTTATTGAATAAGATTTAGAAAAATCGTTTTCTTATAATATATAGAAGACTTATAATATATATAGAAGTTTCCTATATAGTAATGGGACTAGGTAATTAAATTAACAATTCATGTAATTGTCTTTTTTAAGGAGACCTTTAAAAATTTACCACTTTTTAGAGTGTTTTGCATCAATCACTACAAAATTATTGTTCATTACTATTACCTACATAATAAGAACAATATTAATTATTTTACAGACTGAGTACAATTTTGATATTATCGAATATCTTGTATAAGAATTAAAAGCTTACACTGTGAACATTAAGCTTAATACGAAAGTCTCGGTATAATATAATATATAATCTGTGGTATTGATAAAGGAGGTTGGCTCTTTTCAAACAAATAACTTTTTAAAATGTTCAAATATATGCCGACGACAGGTTTTAATTGTTTCCACTTATCTGATTCCGAAATAATTCTTATTTACTTAACTAATTCATCAGCTATCAATATCATTATTTATCAAATTGCTCAGGCTCCTCTTTTAAACATTGCTCCATATGCCTACCCATTGCTAAAATATTTTATTCCTATCACCGCAAGTATAAACCATTTTAATATATGAAGAAAATCAATTACAGCCCAATATTTCGAATAAATTCTACACAATACATTTTCACGATAGCGAAAATCTTTTATAGTAATAAAAAAGCCTACATTGTGAACATTAAGCTTAATATGAAAGTGTCGGTAAAGGAGGTTGGCTGTTTTCGAATAATTAACTTTTTGAAATTTCAAAGACATGCCGACTACAGATTAAAAGTGCTTGTCTGATCTTGCAATGAATTTAAAAGTTATTGACTGAAAAAACAACTACACTATAATTTTACCGTTTTGTTATTAGTCTAGTCATTTAGTAGTTTTACCTGGAAAGTTTTCCGGGAGTTTTCAAAATTGTTAATTTTATAGATTTCGACAGGCTCGTTCTGAATTTCTACTTTGCATATATAACTATTTTCATAGTTAAATAAGTTGGAAAGGAGATATTGTCAAAAAAACTGCTTTTAGTCGTCATTTTTCCAATATGGCGACGCGAGCGGCAAAGATAAGAGTTGGCAAAGTAGAAATTCGGAAAGAGCCCGTCGAAATCTATAAAATCACCAATTTTCAAAACTCCCCGAAAACTTTTCAGGTAACCTCTTTTTCGAACACCAAATGACTGGGCTATATCCATATATTATTATTATAAAATTGGTATTTTCCCATTTCTTTCGTAAACATATTTTTTGTTGATGCTATTATGCATTGAGAAAAATTATAATATAAGAAATTGTGAAAACGTTAAGTTGTGACATTTAGACGTGCCAGTAAAAAATATTATTAACTAAAAAAAAATTATTCTGGCAACATTCTAGACAAGCTTATTTCGTTATTCAATTTAATCACCATCGACCATATAGGTCGATGATCATTGAATTTCACCTTACTTTTAAATATTATCCATCTACTAATGCGAAAAGCTTCAATTATTTTGGAACGGATCAATAACAGACCAAAGACCTCTTTAAACAATTAAGATACCGTTGTGTATCCTTACCATAATTTGTAATATCTAGGCTCCTAACATTTTTAGCGCAACGACCATTTAGTTATACCGTTGTTTTAAAAAGACCACTCTATTTATTACTTTAGGACAAATATGTTAAGGATCAAAGTACATTGATGTCGCATTCCAAAATACAATTTAATTCCGCCTCCAGACATAGTAAAATAAATGCTACGTACAATTCTTAGGATATGGCCATTGAACTAAGTTTGATGTAAGGCTTGTCTACGTAGGCGTCAGTACTTACTGTTCTCTATAACGTTACATGACACTATTCACTTTGTACTGCAATCAATGTAAAATTAGCTCAATAATATTTTCTTAGAATTACGCGAATATTTGACATTTTAAATAAAATAATCTTTCCGGATTTTCTCGCGGCTTTATTTTGATTTTTAATTCCTGACGTGTCGAATACTATACAGCAATCAGGGCCACGGGAGAGACTGGGGTTTTAGACGTCTCAAAGGCAAGTACAAATAAATTCTGAAGACAATAGTGTATTATTTGCAGTGATTTTAGATTATTTATGAGAAGAATATCAAATATTTATTTTTTTATCAAAATCTATTGAGCATAATAATTTAATTCCCTTCCATTGTGAAAACAAAATTTTATTGAGGGTTTGATTATTGTCATTTTGCTACTTGTTAGCTACATAGCTTAATAAATTCATATTTAAGGAAAACATTGTAAGGTAACCTACATATATGTATATATGTCTGAGAGAATCTAACTATGAAAGGCGTGTGTAACTCGTACTTAGCCAGCACAATGAACTATATCCTGATGCTCCTTGCATTGAGTACCTAGAAGTGAGACGTAAAAATGGCAGAATTATTATTACTAGCATTTACCCATCGGCTCTGTTCGAGTAAATCAAAAAAATATTTCATACACACTACCAATCTAATTTTTAGTCTGTTCAGGGGTTGATTTTCCACAATTTTTTTTAATGGGTACTCCTCCCTAGAAATTCACCTGAAACTTCTAGTTAGTATCATTTATTTTGTCTAAAATTGCGAGATTAATCAGTGAATGAGTGGTATTTCCCTTTTATATACACATTATTTATTCGTACCTACATATGTGCAATATTATTAGCGACCACCAACAGAGTCCTTATTCGATCTACGAAAAATATAAACATATATATTGTTACAAAACAAAGGTTTACGTGACAATTGTAATTACGGACATTTATGTGGGTATAAGGCGCCATGTATTTATTCTCATGGCGCCGATCATTATCTATTTATGTGAATTAACATTCCTTATTAACTAACATTATACACTTGAAGAGGTAATAAAGTTAATTATACAATATGAAACGGAAAAATGTACGAGTAGCACCTAAAGTTATTTACTGCAATCGATCAGAATAATTATTATTTTATGAACTTTTAACCAATCCCTTTATGAAATAAAAAAAACGTGTGTGTGTGCATATGTACGCACGTAAGAAGTTATACTTCTTTGGCGTAACAGAACAAAAATAGCTAAAGATTTCATCTTGTATGTCACAACTCTGTTTGTAAAAGGAATGATAAATTAATAAAAAATAAATAAATAAGGCATATTAGACATATTACAATTATATATTTATAGAATTTAATTTAAGGAAAGAATATAATATTATAATATATATCTTGTGTCAGACAATAACAGTGGTTACCATGGCAACAAACAATTATCAGCTAACTTCATCATGTCGCTTTTAGCTAACTTCATCCTGTCGCTTTTTTGGCTGTCGGTGTGCGCGCGCATCGTAAAAATTTTACTCTCATATTTTTTTCCAAACGTATAATCCCAAAAGAAGTATAACTTCAAAAACGAATCAACGTTATTTATTACTTCGGTTTCGTCCCTAGGTACGTTATAACGTTTAGTATGGAATAGATAGATACATATTATATGATATATAGCCTTCCTCAATAAACGGGCTATCTATTGAAAAAAATTTTTTCAAATTGAATTAGTAGTTCATGAGATTAGTATGTTCAAACATACAAACTACACTTTTTATAATATTAGTATAAATTACCTAAGTTAGGTTATATCACTATTATACTTTTTATTCTTATCTGTCTTATTTATTAATCATATGTGTTTTTTTACAGGTAATTATTTCAATCACCAATTTTCGAGACATTGGTATGTAAGATATGAATCGTGTACATTTATGCACATAATTATTTCGCTTCTAAGGATAGTAGAGTGATGTCAAATACCTTATAATAAGAAGATTATAAAAAGCAAAAAGCTTATGGGACTAGTAGTTCCATTAATTAGAACATTAAAATAAAGAAAAAATTTTTTTTACGTAACTATAATAATATTCATTGTATTCATATCCAATTAATAGTATTATAGTTATTTAATTTTAACGACGAAACGTATTTTTAATTTTGAAAAATATTTTTACTTTCATGGACTTTTAAACCACTAGACCTTCGAGTATCTCTACACAGCTAACGTATTTTAATATGCATAATAGAATAACATATGCGGTTTTATCTCGTGCAAGTGGGTCATTGGGACGGCTTTGTCACGAAACACACCTGTACGTGACATGAAGAGAGCTAAGTGACTCCTAATTGGCGGTTCATAAAGAATACTTTAACTAAAAGGAATGAAGGTTACCCTATTTATAAGCTTAAAGTAGGATTATCAGAATACTTATAACTAAGTTCAGACTAAAGACTTATAATTTAATTCAATTTTATTTATATATATTCGAAACCTGCCAAAAAATGTGTAGAAAACAAAAATAATAGTCTCAATTTCCATCTTATTAAGTTATTTAAGTGGAAAAGAAAAAAATAAAAAAATCATAAGCTCATAACGCATTTCGCAATCATATATACTTCTAATTTTTAGCGTAAAAATACCAGCAACAGTAAGAAATTGGGCTGTATTTAATTTTTTAAATGAAATTTTCCTGGCTTCTTAGAACGCTGTTTGACTTAAATTAACTATTTCTATGAGGAAGTCAACTTTTTCATCGAATCTAAATCAATTAAGTAATTATTTAATTACACGGCATTCTCCACAAAGAATTCTAGGCACGTGTCAGCAATTCTAACGGTCCCGGCTATAATTTAGTCGTCCAGATTGACTCATAGTGACGCACCCGACATCTAAATTCTTTATGCGTATTTTCACGTCAATCGCGTAATTCCTAACTGAATCCGGGTTCACGATTTCTATTAAGTAACTCATTTTTATAGCAAATATTATTTTCAGGCACACGGCAAAAGTACTTAAGGAACGTATAAAAAGTCAACTATCTATATCTATACTAAAAATATTATAAAGAGTAAAGCATTTGTTTTTTTTACATATTTATTTGTAAACTAAATAAACTACTGGACAAAAAATACTTACACTTACCAAAAGCTACATTATCAGCGAGTATATTTTAATTTCAAAGAAAATATAGATCTCCACGAAAATTGGAATGATGTAACCTAAGGTATCAAAAATTTGCCTATAATAGTCATTATTTGGCGTACGCTGCGAAAAGTAGGAACGAACCCGAGCGAAGCGAGGGTAAATCGCTAGTACTAAATATAATGCATATAATAAAAAAAATCCGCGTAGTAATTATTTTCTTGATTAATTTAGTTCTTAATAATTTTAAAATTGTGTCGTTTTAAATAATATTAAATAAATATAGGCACACGACTATTACATCACTTCAAGATATTTTACAAGATGTCGTCGAAAATACAAGACGAATTTCGTTTTCTATCCAGTCTATTTTCCTAGATGAGTAAGTAGGCCTCAGATGTTTGATAAGCTATCAACTCTAGCAACGATAAGATAGCATTTGCTTAACTGTCCTATTACACAAATGGGGCAAACTGTAGCTACCATATTATATTATATAAGTTTCCTTATTTACTATCAGAATTTAGTACTTTGTCAAAAAATATCAACAGTCAACACCTAAAACCATAGGGACTTTTTATTTTACTAATTAACCTTCTTATTTATTCGATCTATTTAATTAATATTTGCTTTATATATATACATAATCTAAGCCTGGAGAAAAAATCCAAATCCATTTAGATTAAAAGGTACTTTCTTCGATTTACGCGAATATTTGACATTTTAAATAAAACTATCTTTTTAGACTTTTTCGTGGATTTATTTTGATTTTTGGTTTCCGTTTTGAATGCTTTATAGGAATCATGGTTATGGTACAGATTCTTTCAGAATTGACCCTCTATTCTATTATGTGAGATTAAGAAGCGTGATTAAATTACCTGAATCATAATAAATTTAATTAATTAATATAATTAGTAAGAATGTTATAATAATATCAATAACAATTAATTAAATTCTTGCAATATTTAACTTAGTTAATCAACTGTTAAGTGTTCACTTAGTTAATTAACTATTAGATATTCAATCTGTATACTACATGTTCCTATATAAGAGATTATGTTGTTTGTTCTCAAAAGATTGCGACTATCATTCCTAGTATTATATAAGGCGTTCTAATAACTGTTTAGACATCGAATTTCTTTATAATATAAAGCAAGTACTTATTGATATAATTTAATACTACGTTTACGCGAATAAAGAAATAGCATCTTCCGGTGCCTTATTCGAAATGGACGTGAATGCTCCAATATTCGTCGTTTCACTTTCCATTTCAGTCGGTTTTTTTTTTTCATAATGTTTGATGTTTTTAAAATTTAATTTAACAGTACTTCTTAATTTCACAATAATAAATTATATAAAATAGTATTTTGTTAATTACAGTGAAAATAAAAATTAAAAAATCTATGTTACAAGTTATTTAAAATTATAAAAAATTATATACTACCACACTAGTCGTAATGATCTTTGCCACTGAATAATATAATAATGATAAATAAATATTAACACACAGCACTATCTAGTTCCATGGTAAGCTACGAAACTTGTGTTATTGATACCAGATAGTTGATATACTACACATAATTTTAAATACATACACATTATAAATTTAAACACCCATGACTGGAGTACAAACATTCGTGCTCATCACACAAATGAATGCCCCCAGCGGGACTCGAACCCGCAACCGCTGACAGCAAGTAGGGTCACTGCAAACTGAGCCAAGCGTATCGTCATAACTGTAGGTACAAATATACTTTTTACACCTTATATTTGTAATTAAGAACTCCTTTGATAACCATTATATACGTATATTACTGTTTGATACATATTTAAAAAATTTATACTTATAATAAAATGCTATCTAAGTCAAATCTGTACATTGAATATTTTTTGGAAAATCTTATTGAAATAGTTATTATTAGCGATACAGAAGCCGAATCTATAGTTTTTTAGAATTTTTGTCTGTCTGTCTGTGTGTCTGTGACCTCATCACGACAAAACGACTGGACAACATTTTGACGTTTGGTATGATGATAGCATGTTATTCGGGTCAATGTATAGGGTACTTTTTACTGCAGGGAAAATATTTTATCTTTGAGAAATCTATATTAACTGTTAAAACAAAACAGTGGACGAACCCAAGCGGAGCAAGGATGAGTCGCTAATATGTAATATAAAAACTTAAAAAAACGACTTCCAGGCACTGAAAAGTAAAAAATAACTAAACGAGGGTTTTATTTAGAATAGATACCTAATCAGACATTTTCGAAGTCGGTGTGGTTTGATTTATATTGGCTGGCATCGATGCTACTTTACGCTGGCGCTACTTTATGCTAAAGTAATAAGTTTTAGTTTAAACATTCACTTTAAGTTATTCAGTAAAAATAAATCCCAACTTTTCACAGAGATTCAATCTCTGGCTTTCAACTTAATAGACTGAACTTATGCGGCCACTGCCCACGAACGTCGCTTTTATTTTTTTTGCTTTATTAAAATGATATTATCAAGAACGATTTATAAAAAAGCTCTTACCAAATATTAAAGAAACCATATATTTATAAATTCTTGTATTTAAATCTCGACCATAAATAAAATATTTATCCAAAAAAGGTATTTAAATGACGCTATTAACTAATATTTATTAATTTCAATCGTTTAAATAAAGTGTGTGTAGGAGTATATGGCGACAGCATTATTAACACAAAATTATGTAAAACTAATTCATATATTGTTGTAGACTGACCAACGTTTTGTCAACCTTTCAACATTGTGTTTACGCAAGTAGTTAGCGGTCAAGCAACAAGTTTTAAACACTATTTATATGTAGTCAATATGTTACACTGTCCACTATCACTTGCAGAGGGCAGCCTGGAGTGCAAATGTGGTACTGTTACCCAAACGATGAGGCATTTACTTGCATGCCCTGTTACCTGCAACTTACAGGAGCTTATGAATGCCACTGATAAAGCTGTAATGGTGGCTGCGCTTTGGGCTAATTCAATTTAAATGTTATCGTCAATACGAGAAGAAGACACTATCATTATAATCTTCTATTTTATTTTAACCAACGTCATAAAAAAGAGTTTTCATCCTATAAAACTGTAATGAAGTATCCCAATACTAATTATACACTTTTTTTTTAATATTTATATTAAGGTTATCGCTATAAATGTATAATAAAAAACAAAACTGTATTTTTTGATTAGTATCTAATTCAAATTGCATTTTCATTTGATTATATCTTTTAATCGTTAACGTAATATTTAATTATCAATAAAAAATTATCTTAACGAGTTTAACTCTACCATGGCTTAATTATAATTGATATTGATTGTTGTTATCTCCGACAGATAAACATTCACTATAGACGCTTCTTTGCGAATAAATGAGGTCATTTGATAAACACTTTATTCATATAATATTACCTTATTATAAACTCAAACCTTACTTATAAACTCAACTTTAACCTGCTAATGATTTAATTAACCATTTTTAATGATATTGTACAATTTTTGTCAATAATTGGTAGTATTAGTTTAAAATAATGAAACGTTTGTAAGGGAGAGTATTTTTTGCTATATATTTACAAAGTAGATATAGAGAAAGAAATTCCAAATACGATTAACATCCAGTTTTTACTAATAGAGTTTTGCGAACTGAGGTTATTAATATACTTCTGGATAACTTTTCATATTTAACATTCTAACCAAAACAGTGAAGTGTGCCCTTTCCGAATAAATACTTATATGTACATATGTATAGACGGTCTTAAGTATGGCTTTGTAGATAACAGGTGTTCTTGCATCTACATGTACATGCAAAGTACTCGTAATATGAGAAAAATCTTATATTATGTTCTAAAATATTTCTTGCCTTCTAAAAAAGTATTAGGCAACCACTACTACTAAATTCGTTTATTGATTTTTTGATCAATCATAAATCACTTAATTAACATATCATAGATACGCAATAGCGCTTTATAAACTAGTACTATTATGTACAAGTAATTATTTATTATTATTACTTACTTTTTAACGTGTAGTCTCTCCAGGATAATTTTTAAGAAATCCGTGCGAATTTCCGAGAATTCAATTGTTATCGTGCACGCCGGTGTGTATGCGGTCCCCGAGGGGTTAGTAAAGATTTCTGAGAAATGAGATATTTTCCCGCAATAAAAAGTATCAGGATAACCAGCTATCATCATACCAAATTTCATCAAAATCTATCCAGTGATTTTCTCGTGATGCGTTCCCAGACAGACAAACAGACAAAAATTCTTAAATCTGTAGATTAGGCCTCTGTATCAATAATAATGACTATTTCAATAAGATTTTCCAATAAATATTTAATGTACGACTCAGTTAAAATTTTATTACTTGTATAAATATAATTACTGTTAATATCAATCTAATATATTTAAACGAGCAATTCTTATATATTTATTTATTTATTTATACCGGCGATCTTGGAAACGCGCGAAACGGCTCTAACGATTTCAGCGAAATCGTTAGAGCCGTTTCGGGGGTTTTCAGAGGCGAAAAATCGATCTGGATTAGTCTTATGTCTGGGAAAAAGCGTTTTTTTGACTTTTCAAGCGGTTTTCTTTCGCATTATTCCACGCAGAATATGGTCGACAATTTCTTACACTCAGGTGTAAGCATCGTGGTCAAGCGACCAAGGTGCAATACTAACAATCACAGTTCGAATCTCGAACGGATACAAAGTTTTTACTTTTGTTTTCTTTTGTATTTATTCAAGTTTTTAGTTTTTTTTTTTATTTAAAAAACACGATGTCCGAGCGAAGCTCGGCCGCCCAGGTACTTATAATTAATGTAGAATTTTTTTTTCAAATCCTAACACTTTCACAAGGAGAAAAGAATATTTTCTATACCAATTAGTCGAGTGAATCCCATTAGATAAAATAATCAATGTTCTGTCTTTTTAAAACAGAAATATTGATTGAACTAATATTAACACTCAAAATTAAACATAGCATTTATGCTAAGAATATTGAAAAAAAAAACAAGAAGATTTTTTTTTACAAATAATAATGAAATAGAAACAATCTTATCTTCATCGTTTTAAATTAATATTATCTATGTCGTTATTTTTGTATCAACTGATGGTAGAATTTATTCTCTATTTTCTTTTTTTAATTTAGGGCTTATCATGTCGGCAAATAAAAGAAATTATCTTTATGGTCTCCGCTGTTTTCACGATAAATTGCCTGAACTTTCACCATTGTTCTAGAACAATCATGCGTCTTATTATACCTTTCATATAGATAAAATATGACGATTTGGGTTGTTAAGTGGCTAGCACATGCGGCTAAAGATCATGAGGTTCTGGATTCGAGTCCCAGATCTGGCGAACATTTACTGGATTTTTTGCCATGAAATACTCAGAAGTAGTTGGGAAGTTGGGTGTTTATTCATTCCCATGCCTTGGAAAACATGTAAAGCTGTAGGTCCTGCACTTTGTCTCTCACCGGTCATGTCAAGTTGTTATCCCACCAACATCAGAGTTAAAAGGAATTGAAAGCACTTGTGTCTGCGCACTCACTTATGCACTGTGCCTACATACATATGTCCGTAGTTGGCTAGTCTCAGGGAAATTGGCTGCTGTAACCAAAATTGGTTAGGGCATTTTTTTATTTTATAATTTAGACACTAACAAATAAAAGTCGAAAAAAATAGATTATAAAATTAATATAATAGATTAAAAAAAAACTACAAATTATTGTTTTATTCATAATATAATACAAAAGTGCTATGTAAATATAATAAGCATAGCATTTTATATCTCAATTTACATAACAGATTTTTTCGAGTATTTATTAGGTCAACCCTTAACTTATTAAAACTTTTAATTTATTCCTATAGAAAAGATAACAGTGCTTGAGCCATTTATTCTAATTAGCGAGACAGATGGCATCTAACTTATTCGTTAAATATTTTAACTAAACTAGCTCAAAGTTCGTTTCTGATATTGTTACCATTAGAATAATGTGGGTTATAAATATTATAATAATTTCATATTAATTGTAACCGTATGTTTACTTTATGATTTTAGAAGGACTTGTAATAAGTGTAATTGAATAAAGTTTATTTCATTTCATTTCAGAAGCTTTTTCAGCATGACATACTGAACGCACTTGTTATTCAGAATTCAATTGAATTTAATTAAAGTCTTTGTTCTGTGGCTTATGTTATTAAGAATGGGTAATTGGCTAGTTGACATCACCAATCAATTGACATTTTTTATTAGCTATCAAAACGCGATTCCCCCATACATTTTGTATGACAATAGCAACCTGTGACGTCACTTATTCGCCAACTCAATCGACTAACTACAATGCTACAAGGATCATTTGGCACGGGGCCGAAATCGGGACTAACACCGCCATCTTGTAAAGCGTCACTTTTGAGAGAAGTTGGAGTTGTTGTTTGTTATGGATATTTCGTGCTTTTATTTAAATAAAAATATTTAAAATATAAAGTGGTGTTAGAGAGATTAGGAGTTTAAAAAAAACCTAATTTTACACCCACGCCCTCATGTCAATGTCACCTAAGTATCAAATGATTCTTGTAACACTGTAGCTGTTTATTTCAAAGCAACGAAAAATCTACAAGTAATTAAAAATGAATGAATTTTTCAGGTCTAAAGTAAAGTTGTTTTTTTTTTAATTGGAGTTGTCTTGGAATTATTTATAAATGGTGTCAACTACCTAATTAAGGTAATATATGCGTATTTATTTTTATACGCTATAATACAACGTATAAAAAATAAATATACATACATATATTGCTAAAAACTGGACTTACAATAGATAAATCTTATAAAAAGGATTAAAAAACCGTTATTGCCTCAGAACGAAATAATCAACGAGTTTTAAACATAAACTATGTCAAAGTTATACAAAAACATACATTTATATTATATGCTCTTAGCCCTTATTGATATGAAACAGCAGATATTTCAATCAAAATCATACTGATAGCTCGCGAATGTCAGTCAGTGTTTTACGATTTGTGAAAGGTTCCTACAGACTGACCGCTTCATATTTTATTTATATGACAACAATTTCATATTATTCATGTTATCAATCGGTAATATACTTATCTTTGCCTATGGTTTTACTTGCAATTGTGCTTATCTATACTAATATTATAAAACTGATAAGTTTATTTGTGTGTTTGTTTGGTTGGTTGAACGCGCTAATCACAGAACTACTAAACCAATTTGAAAAATTCTTTTTGCATTAGATAGCCCGTTTACTGAGAAAGGCTATATAGGCTATATATCATCCTGGAAAAATGTAAGATTCCTGTGGGATAGATTGGTTTTTGTCTAGCGACGAACCCAAAGCGAAACGAGGGTGAGTAGTTTATAATATAAGTACTGTTTGTTAATTGATAAATAAGTAATATCTACTTAATTCGACAATTAATTTTGCAGTGTCAATATAAGAAAATAACAGATTATATCAATATGCTTTGTAAATTAATTATAAGCAGGTAGAAAGAACACTTTAAAAACAAAATATTAATATTGAAATATAAAGCTTTACTTTTTTTATTTATGTTAATTTAACCACAAGGCTTATCAAAATTAATTCGAGATTTAATAGAAATAAGGATAATCTGTTACTAAAGATTATTGTTTAAGAAAACGAAGTGTCGATCAAATGTTACAGTAACTACAAGTACAGTTGTTCACAAACATTGTGCTATTTGGGTCTCTTTAATGGGATATAGGCCGGTGAGCTTTCACCGATTTAATGGCACCACATTCAGAATCGACTTCATAAATCAGTTTGAAACGTTTTAGCTTTGAAAAAGATAAATATTACAAAATTTCCTGTAGAAAAAATACTTTATAGATAATTAGATGTTCGCCCGTGTGGTACATCAATAAAGATAGTCTCGCAGCTAACATAGATTTTACTTATTAAAATAATTTTAGAATCGTTTAAGTACTTCAAGAGATTATCTTCATCTCTTCCTCTCCCACCCAACTTGTTTTGCGTTTACTTTTTACCGCCCACACGTCTTATAATTTTTAAATAATTACTTTTTCAAAAATATTTAGGTATATCTCGTAAAAAACACTGATTTGTTCAAACACTTTTGCACTTAGGTATATCTATCGATTCATATCCTAGTTTTCTTATAGTGGACAATTTATAAAGAACGCAATACAACTCAAATAATTAAAATAATGTAACAAAAATATAATAGGTATATGGACAGAACTTCATTAAAAAATATATACAAATAACTAAAAACTACATTAATTTATTTAAAATTACCTTACTTTTGTTAAAAAAAGCTTTCTACTCTGTCTGTCTGTCAATTATTCAGTCGGAATCTTAATAATGTGGGTCATGGAACATATAACGATCTTGAAACATAACTTATGCACAAAATAAATTGGTAATTGATCTTTCATATGCAGTCAGTTTACACAGTGAATAACGGTAAATGTCTCTTATTAAGGTTACTTACAAAATATTAATTTTATATCTATTCTAAACGTGGATACAGTGCTACAAGGATCATTTGGCACTTAGGTGACATTGAGATGAGGGCGTGGGTGTGAAATTAGGGTTTTCCTTTTATAAAAAAAAAACCTCTTAACTTCTATAACATCACTTCATATTTTGAGATATTTTTATTGAAATAAAAGCACGAAGTATTCAATTTAAGAAGCTTTCCACACGTGTTAATTTACTTATACTAAAAAGATATAAAGAAAATGTAAACTATTTAGTAGAAGATAAAAAATATATAATGTATATTCTTTTTTTAATTTCCTGCTGTGAATAGATATTTCGCAAATCGAGTTGTGGGAGGTTTGTCAGTCAATATTGCATAAATCTTCGCACTTTTTACAACAAACGTTTAAAGAGTTAAATAAATATTGGTGTACACGTATTTTGAGGCGCACTATTTAAATAATATTATTATAAAATATCTTAAAAGCTTTTAAAGAATCATAGGATAGACGACTAGACTTTGTTAGAAATTGTTACATAGGTAAAAAAAATAAAGAGTGCGTGTATGAATGTGTACACGCGCAAGAAGTAAAACTTCTGTAGGTTATCGGTACTCTTTATGAAATTGAATTTCTATTTTAAATAGTTAGGATAGGTGAAATACTAAAAATAACGCATATTAGGCATATTACAATCATATATTTATAGAATATCATTTAAGGAAAGAATATAATATTATATATCGTTTGTCAGACAATAGCAACGGTTACCATGGCAACAAACGTACGTACACTTTTTCGTTACGCATTCACCAGCTTACCCCCCAAGTTAAGCGTGCGTAAAAAAGTTTTATTTCAAAAATAATAGTTATAATATTAACATAATAATGTCAATTAACCATTAATTGTACATATGGGGTAAGTCAGAAGATTACATGTATGTTATAATCACTCAGAATAAGCTAAAAAAGCTATTAAAAGTATTATGTCAGAGAATCATAATATTCCTATATTTCTTTCAAATATGCTTGCCTAAGCCTCTATGTCGTTGCAATGTACCTAAAATATATAGGTACATTAGCATAAAAAATGGTATAAAAAATTGTATATTCGTTTATATTAAAACATAAAAACGTTATAAGTCTCACAACTTAACAATGAATATTTTTTTTTTACTAATGATAAAAATAATTTTCTATATAGTACAAGGAGTTTTATTGTTAAAATAAAAATTACAATCATTATATTATCAACTCAATCGATACATATAATAAAATTCTAACTAAGACGAATCTGTACCTTAAATATTTTTTGGAAAATCTTATTAAAATAGACATTATTATCGATACAGAGGCCGAATCTATAGTTTTTAGAATTTCTGTCTGTCTGTCTGTCTGTCTGTCTGTCTGTCACCGCATCACAGAAAAACCACTGGAGAGATTTTAATGAAATTTGGTATGATGATAGCTGCATATCCGGGTCAACATATAGGTTACTTTTTACTGCGGGAGATTATCTCATTGCCACGGGAATATACGTTATAACACAACCCAAAAAATATTTATGATCAGAATTTCTTGAAACTTGGTATTAATGCTCTTCAATACAATTAAATAAATACGTGTTTTAGCGCTTTTTGAAATTCATCCCATTAGAGATAAAATAAGGGATGAAAATTTGTATGATACCTACCTTTTTTAAAGTTTTTTTGTTGAAGTTTTAGCGCGAGCGAAGCCGCGGGGTTTGCTAGTAATTTATAAAATTTATAGGTATTTATTTTAGCTTAATATTCAAGGCCACGATGATAAGAAATGAATGAAATTTATTGCCTTATTCAAAATAAACGGGAAATGTAACTTTTTGTGTTGCCATCTGTCATTCGTTAATTATGTTATTTTTTGTCTTCTTCTTAAACGATATCGTTTATGTCAAAAGAGGAAATACAGAGGCATCTTGTGCATTATATGTCTAGGTTTTTAAGTTGTTTTACTTTCTTAAGATAAGTGTGAAAGAAATATTTGCATTTAAATAAACGAATAAATAAGTGTATGTATTCTAATATGTGAATTCAGCCTTTTTATCTTCAATATGAAGGGGAATTAGGCCATAATTCACCACGCTGGCCAAGTGAGGGTTGGCGGACTAACGGTATTCTAATATGCAACATATGTATTAGAGATAATATTTATTTGTTTAGTTGTTGGGCAATCTCTAAAACTATTAAACCGATGCTAAAATAATTTCACTAAATGAAACATGTACTTTCATTCCTGAGTACTGGGTTATTTTAATGAAAATAACATGCTAGTAGTGTAAACAGAGTCAATCATACATAAACACTCATTAAATGATTACTAATTGTTCTGTGTTATAATTATTGTTTTAAATAAAAAAATCATTCTAATCCTACTAATATTATAATTGTGAATATATGTTTGTAGATACTAGAAATTTTTGAAATATTGTTGCGTGAGGGTGTTTCGTAAAATTTTGTTGTTATTGTATGTTTGAGGTATTCATGTTGTATGTCAGAAATTTTGATCTAAGTTATATATTTCATTTGGTTTGGACGTAAATTAAGATTCAATCACCAGAGACAACAAAAGAAGTCCCAAATAGTTCTAAAACCTCTTTGGCTTAATTTTAACATTCATGAGTATAAATAAAACCCTAAAATATTATGTTTTTCTCTGATGTAGGCACAGATATCTAAATAATATATTATACATTTAGGTGCAGTAAGTATATATCTCGTCAAACATTTCTAGTAAACAGTAGTTTCACGCAAAAATTACTGATCGAATTTTGATGAAACTTTACTTTAACCTGTTTTTGCTCCAGTTATATACACTTGACAGGTATAATTATAAAAATAGTCTATATGGTAATCCAGAATATAATCTACCCATAATCTCACTGTAATCTGTTAAATTGTTAAAGCTTGAAGCACACTCACTCATTTTCTCTCTCACAGACTTGGACAATTATAATATTAGTGCGATTTTACAAACAATTAAAAAATCATTAATAACTATTTACTCTACGTTCCTCGTATTCTTCGCATCATGAGTAATCGTGATAGTCATAGGCCGAAATAAACATATTTTTTTCGACACTGCTCACTATATTCCACGGAGACGTATATCGAAGGTGACACCAGCTTTCTCAGAAATAAGGCCGCGACCAATTTAAATCGGCCAACAGAACAGATAAATACATCGAATCGAACATTTGGCTAAAAAATGTGAATGACAATGGACTGAAATGAATAAAGTATGAACGAGTGAAAGACCGGAAAATGAACTTGTTTTTTACATTGATTTATTTTATTGGTAATAGCTTTACTTTCCTGTAGGTAGAAAGCTCTGTTTCAAGTTCGAGTTATTTACAGCAACAGTATTTTTAACACATTATGTTTTAACTTCCGGTTTTCTAATAAGCCTTAGATAAAACTTCATTCTACAATAGTAGTGAATCGAACCTACTTCTATAGTTCGCAGTAAAAAGTTATATAAAAAAAATAGATAACATAAAATTAATATTTCTATCTCTTTGGAACTGATAGGTTAAGAAGTGTTCGGACTCTTCTAATCTTCTCTTCTTAATAATTCTTCTCCTCTCTCTTCTCTTCTTCTTTCTTCTCTTGTACAGGGGACAAAGGTTTTATAAGTGGAGAAAAAATATAGTATTATTTTTATTATTCATATCATCTTTTCCATAAAAGGAATATCAAAGAACTAACAGCTATATAAAGCCTTATTCTTTATGAAAAAAAAAAACTATATACATAGCAATTGAAAATAGTGGCATAAACAGCAAAATCACGCAAGTATTTTTGATTTAGAAATTTTTTGGCGGGCTCTGTCTATATAATTCTTTAGCCTGAGATATTAAGATATAAAAATATACAAATTACAAAATTATATATATTAAGATATAAATATAAAAACATATCTAAAATCTAAGCTGATACCATCGCAATAACAACAATTGGTGGTTTATTTCGGTATTTCTATCGTACGTATCGTTCAGAATATTTACATTAAAGTAACTTATTTTACGATGTTAATAAAAATAAGTAAATCATTATAGTATCCAGAAAAACCTTGAATTAACGAAATGCTTTTTTATTTTAAGATTGGTTTACTATCGAGAATAGAAAATAGTACATTTTCTTGCAGAATATAAACTGCACACACGCATGTGTTTATTTGCGTAGGTGAAGAATTACTGCACGTTTAGCTTTAAATTTGTTTTTAACAGCAGATTTACAAATTGCTTCTCAAAGTACACGAAATAATTAATTACTTAATATTAATACTCTATAAAATTATAATATCAAAATTATAGTTTTGTATATATTAAAATAATTTATTTCTCAATAGTATTTATTTTATTACTAGCGACTCACCCTCGCTTCGGTTGGTTCGTCCCTAGCTTGGATATAGTAACATGGATATATATATATATATATATATATATATATATATATATATATATATATATATATATATATATATATATATATATATATAAGTATTAAAACCAAAAAAATAAATTAGCCGAATTAGTCCAGCCATTCTTGAGTTATGCCGCTTACCAACAATCATTTTTATTTATATAGATAGAAGATAACGCAAAAAATATAAAACGCTAACATAAATATATCTGTCGTAAAAAAAACGACTATTCTTTACCCATCCAAATACAAAAATCAGATTTAAATTTTTATTCCCAAAAATGGTTTTGGTACAAATGCAACGGATAAGACGTATGAAGTGAGTACATTTTTTTTACATTAACACTCAGCACTATCTAGTTCCAGCTACGAAGCTTGAGTTATGGACACCAGATAGTTGATACACTGCACATATTATATAACTTTGAATACATACATATTATAAATATAAAAACCCATGACTGAGTATAAACATTCGTGCTCATCACACAAATGAAGTCCAGCGGGACTCGAACCTGCGACCGTTGGCACAGCAAGTATGGTCACTATAAACTGAGCCAAACGTGTCGCAAAATAAATATTTTTATTTTATAGTCAGTACATCCATACATATATGTATTTTTTAAAGTGCAGGAATTTTGCTACTATAAAAACTAAATGGACTTTACAAAATAAAATGTCACATTTGCATATATAAAAAAGTCGTTTAGATTTATCAAAATAGAACCTCTTATAAAATTATACATAATAATAAATAACTGCTTATCGTTATTTAGAAATCAATCTATACATATAATAAAATTGTAACTAAGCCGAATCTGTACATTAAATACTTTTTGGGAAATCTTATTGAAATAGACAATATTATCGATACAGAAGCCGATTCTATAGTTTTTAGAATTTTTGTCTGTCTGTCTATCCCTCTGTTACCGCATTACGGAAAAACTACTGGAGGGGTTTTGATGAAATTTAGTATGATGATAGCTGGCTATCCGGGTTAACATATAAGATACTTTTTACTGTGCGAAAATATCTCATCTCTGAGAAATCTATACTAAACGTTAAAAAGTAAGTAGGGACGAACCCGAGCGGAGCGAGGGTGAGTCGCTAGTAAAAACTAAAAATGTAAAGAAACGTCATTTAATATAAAGTGTTAGAATATATCGTTGTCATACATTTTTTAGTACTCTAAATATTGTATTAGCGATATCGACTATTGAATATCAACTTGTGCAAAGGGTTAGAGAAATAAATATACCTACCTAATATAAATTTATATTGATTTTACAAATGAGCTTCGCGCAACAAGTCAAGCAAGTGAGTTCGGAGAGACTGCGACCGCAATGCGGTGTACGTTTTATAATACGAAGTAGCCAGTGACTTCAGTTATTTACTTGATGGCAATGATCCAAACTAAGGATCACATTTACTAAACCAGTAGGCAGAATCCTTCCATTAAACTTTTAACATTCTCGTCTGTCTGACGAGAGTCTGGCGAAGTTACAACTAATGAAACTAAAGGTTGAAAAATAACATTGAATATCTCTGATCTGCCAGACAATGATATTTAACTACAATGTGTTTTTCATACGTTTTTATTATATGTTAAACAATGTACAAGCCCTTATTAATTTACAATTCAATTCAATTTTCTTCTGGCTTCAAAGCGTGCCGGTTGAGCACAGATTACTTCAATGTCACATCTATTAATGTTAAAAATGATAAAACATCTTCATCTTTTCCCATAACTCCGGTGCAGCATTCAATCGAATATAATATGTATTTATGTATAAGTTATATTTTAATTTTAAAAATGTTACCATAATATTAACATAGGCTAGATTTATTCCGATGAGCCTAATATTGATAACTTATTTATAATAATGGCTGTTCTTCCTGGTAAAATTAATCAAGATCCAATTAGTCAGCTTAGATCAAACTCAATTACTTTTTTTTATGACAAACTGAAAAAAGTTCAATAATTTCTTGCGAAGCTATAACATTTTGAATTTTTCCCATTCTATGTAAAGTGCTGTTTAAAAAACTATAATGTAACTTTCCACATTGCCCTAATCCGAATATGGCGATAATTGTTTTTATTTTACCTTTGGACAATAAATTATTATTCCATGTTCTTACTTCAAAGGCTTTTAAGCTTGCTAATTAATTTCATTGGCATTGATTCGCGTATCGTAAAATCCAGAGGAGGTCGGCTTCTTTGTTTGATAATTTACGTCCAAATGGAACAATGTTGACGAGGTTAGACTTTTTAGACTCATTCTTATGACATGCTTTCAAGGCAATGGGAAAAATAACAAAATTTACATGTAAACTAGAAAATGGCCCACTTTGATCTTACTCGGTTACTCAATATTATCGTCTTTTTCAAAGAATCTGTTGAATCCAACTTCTGCCGTCCTTCCTTGCCTCCCTTGCAGAAACCGGATGGATCACTGGCTCACTCCGCAGTAGAGAAAGCAAATTTACTTGCAACTCTGTTTGCTAGCAATTCACGTCTAAGCGCTGGCTCTAAACATCCGCCAACTTTGCCTCACTGTGATTCTTCGATGCCAAAGATCACAATTCACATAAAAGAGGTCCGTAAAATACTCCAAAGCCTTGACGTGAATAAGGCCAGTGGTCCTGACGGTATACCTTCAAGGGTCTTAAGGCATTGTGCGCCTGAGTTGTCTCCTGTATTGACTCGCTTATATCGCCTCTCTCTCCAAACCAGCACGGTGCCCAACTCTTGGAAGCTTGCCAATGTTCAGCCAGTACCTAAGAAGGGTAGTCGTGCCGATCCCTGCAACTATCGACCAATCGCCATTACCTCCATACTCTGTAAAGTTATGGAAAGGGTGCTTAACAGTAAGCTGCTGTTATACCTTGAAGCTAACGATCTCCTTAGTGACCATCAATATGGCTTCCGCCGAGGACGGTCTACTGGGGACCTTCTTGTGTATGTCACACATTGCTGGGGCGAGGCCATCGAAAACCGTGGTGAAGCTCTAGCAGTCTCACTCGATATCTCGAAGGCATTTGATAGGGTTTGGCACGCAAGTCTACTGAGCAAGCTTCCTGCTTACGGCATCCCCTCCGACTTCTGTGACTGGATATCAGACTTCCTAACCGAACGGTCGATCAGAGTCGTCCTTGACGGCTGCTCCTCTGATGTAATGACAATTGATGCCGGAGTTCCACAGGGGTCTGTTCTCTCTGCGACTCTTTTCCTGCTACACATCAATGACCTACTATCACCAGGTATTGTTGCCTATGCAGATGACAGCACAGTCATAGAGAGCTATGTGTCCGGTGCAAAGGACGGAGGGGTTGCAATACGTTCTCTGAGAGAGGCCATGGTGGAGCGTACAAATGCGACCTTAAGTCTTGTCTCACAATGGGGTGACAAAAATCTGGTAGATTTCAACGCCGCCAAAACGCAAGCCTGTCTGTTCTCCGCAAAAAGGAGTCCGTTCAGCTTGACTCCTACTTTTCGCGGTGCACCTGTAGAGGTTTCCGACAGTCTGGAGCTTCTCGGCATAAAGTTAAGTGCAAACCTTAACTTTGGCGACAACATCGAGTCAAAGGCTCAGACTGCGGCCAAAAAACTGAGCATCCTTAACAAGGTAAAGCGATACTTCACGCCTGGACAGCTTCTCACTCTATATAAAGCACAAGTCCGATCATGCATGGAGTATTGCTGTCACCTTTGGGATGGCTCTGCAAAATACCAACTTGCCGCACTTGACTCGGTGGAACGCAGAGCCAAAAAGCTAATCGGCGACGAGAAGCTGGTGAAAACTAAGCTTCACAGCTTAGCACACCGTCGCCAGGTTGCTTGTCTGTCGGTCTTCTACAGGCTGTACTTCGGAGAGTGTGCCTACGAGCTCCATAGTCTAATACCGCCATCACCATTCTTCTATCGGAACACCAGACGTACTGCAGGATACCATCCTTTCTTGGTTGACATTCCGACCATTCGCACTAAGCGCTTTTCATCATCTTTTATAATGCGCACAGCCAAGATGTGGAATGCCCTGCCTGCGTCTGTTTTTCCGAGAGTGTACGACCTGAAACTCTTTAAGGTGCGTGTTAACAGGCTTCTCTTGGGCAAACTCGCTACATCGTTGATCTTATCTGTGCCTTCGAGCTAAGATGAAGGTCAAGAGTATGCCCAATATTAATAATAAAAAAAAAAAAAAAAAAGAATGTATGTGTTGGTATTTTGGGTCCATCCTCTTAAAAATATCTACAAACCTATTGCCCTACATAAAACACTAAATATAAATAAGATATTTAATTTCTTTTTATCAAACCCAATATCATATTTTTTTTTTCTTTTTAAGAAAACATAAATTTGTAACACGAATGCAATTTTTTTTTTATTTCGCCCAGACCAAACTTTTTTAAGTACATAGTTCGTAAATAACACAGAATATATAAGATACATATAAAAATAATACTTTTACTCATGTACTCATATAAACTTAAACTATCATCAGTTTTATTTATACTACATAGTTTTTTTTTTCAATAGCGTTAAATAACTCAATAAAATTGGCTTCTAACCTTGTTACGAATAAAAAACCGCTCCAATCAATTGAAAAAGTAGTGATTCACAGGTATTCTTTAGTATTCCAGACAATTACAATCACAAATGAAATAAATGATACAATAACAGAAAAAAACTTATAAGGTTATTCTCATGGCATATTTTTTTCTATCACGTCATTAATTTTATGTTATCTTAGATATGAATTTAAAAACTAAAATATTGACAGATTCTGCACATTTCGGCAGGTTCTAGGACCTAAATTGAACCTACAATAATAATATACTTTTCTTTACGTATGGATACGGACCTCTCCTAAATATGAGTGGCAGTAGTGGCCATTCCGCTAACCAAATTCAAATCTGTCAAAATCTAGTTCGAGGGAGTAACCACGACGTTTTTGTTCAACGTATTAGTAAGCGGTAATCATGCTGTAAAATGTTGAAACATTAAAATCTTAGAAGTGCGAGATCCGACTTTAAACGGTTTTCTTGATTTTCCAAACATAAAATCGGCTCCCAATAAATAAAACTTAAAATAATGTCGCCTATCTCAGTTATTAAACACTTTATCGTATTTTCGGACTAGAACAAATGTATTTACGTAGTCGAAACATGCATATCTTATGCGATAATCGAAACCACTATCACCAACATACATATGCCAGTCAATCAGTTGAGGTATAGGGCAGTGTAAAATAATGAAAAAGATTAAAAAATTGCTCATAAACAACAATTAAGATTAGATACCTGTACCTGCGAAAAATTAACAAACGCGTCAAAATATTTAAAAACCAGTATATCATGTAACATTTTTCTACTTAGTATACAGCAAAAAGCTTTCTGGCTAGAGACGTTTTACAAGAACATAATATAAAACAAATATGACAAAAATAATTAAAATAAAATTATTTTCATTTTATTTATTAAATATTCGGGTAAATCTAAAAAAGTAATATAAGATAAAAATATTTTGTACGAGTCTATACAATATTTTAATATATCTATACTAATATTATAAAGCTGAAGAGTTTGTTTGTTTGTTTGGTTGGTTGAACGCGCTAATCTCAGGAACTACTGATCCGATTTAAAAAATTCTTTTTGAATTAGATAGCCCGTTAATTGAGGAAGGTTATAAGGCTATATATCATCCCGGAAAAGTGTACGGTTCCCGTGGGATAGATATGTTTTTGTCTAGGGACGAACCCGAAGCGAAGCGAGGGTGAGTCGCTAGTTATACCATAAATGTATTTGTGATTAACCTTAATAGAAAAGCGACCACAGTGCAAAGCTATTGTTTATGCGTGCCTTATAAAATATTTCATACTCCGTTCATTTGCGTTTGACGAATGACGAAATTTCAACTCTTCGACGTTAGTCATGTTTTACAATTGTAACGTGTATTTGAGTTCATAAATTCATATTTTGAACATTACCTCATCTGTCCCAGAAACGTTAATACAAATATAATATATGTAACCATAAAATAGAACTATTAACATGTAACGTGTACTCTTCCTTGGTGATTTTATACTAAACCATCAATATAAATAGAATTGAAGTGTCTGTTTGTAATGTCAAAATTACAGCTTTTTACTAAATGCATATGAAATTATATAGGGTACTTAGAAGAAAAAACAACTTTTAAATTTTTGTCTGTTTGTCTGTCTGTTTGTTCCGGCCATTCTTTCGAAACGGCTGGACTGATTTTGACGGGACTTTCACCGGTAGATTGCTGATGTTATAAGAAGTAACTTAAGCTACTTTTATTTTTTTAAAGAATTAGGGTTCCGCTCAAAAAAAAATAAACGTACCTAGCTACCTGGGAGGGTAAGTCGCTAGTATTATATAAAGATTATGCACACTGATTCAAAGTTTTTCAGGCATTTTTTTTTTAATAATGTAGGTAAAATATAATGGTAAAATCTGTCTTTACTCTCTAATCTCTACCATCTACCAAATAAAATTTGTCTCTTCTACAAACATATATGTATATTCTAATTAAAGGAAAATTTATAATATATTCTTCACATCGATTTTTCTATCTCCAAGTGTTAAATCCGCTTGTATTTTTTAAATACTTTCGCAGAAATGTTTAATCTTCCTCAATTAAATCGAAGGACCTTTCTTAAAGTTTACAATTTGTATGCACTGTACACTATCAAACGCGTCGAAATGCCGACCTGCTTTACATCTAATATCTCTTATCTGTGGGTTTTCGTAAGATGTTTATCGTACGCAAATGTAGGAAGCGGCTCAAGGTCGCATGCACCTAATTGAAAGAAATGTACAAGTGGATAGATGCCGATTGCGTAGCAAGACTATACTTTTAGTATTTAGAAAAATATACATTACATATTAAATTGCGAGAAATCTTAGATGATTAAATGTCTTTGTTTACTTTAAAAAACATCATCTTCCTACCCTTGTCTCAATTTTATTTGGGGTCGGCGCAATATGTTTATTCTATCGTCATTTCCCTGCTTACTTCCTTTCTAGCCATATCCTCTTCAACACAGTCCATCCATTTTTCTTTGGTCGTCCTCTTCTCTTATCCCCGCCAACTTTCATACATAGAAAGTTTTTCACCACACGCTCATACCTCTGCATCACAGGTCCATACCACTGATACTTTCTGGCTCCCTAAAGACTAAAGTTTCCAATTTAAAAGTTAAAACCCAATAAATGTTATCACTATCACGTTAATTTGACAATCAATTACATTTATTTATGCAAACAATAAAATATAATAATTAAAAACTCTAAATGCTTATATTTTTATGTTTAATTAATTAATTATTTTTTTTAATAAAATATAAACTTTGTTTAAGTAAAACATACGCGTATGAAATATTTCTAAAAACTTTGTACTTAAAATGTAGCGTTTATGGTCACACTTCACTATTCGATCAGCAGTAATAGCTGGGCAGCAATGGCGCCAGTTCGCTATAAATTAATTTGTTTTTATTGTAACGCGACCCATTTGTTAAATGTTTCGTTGAATATTATTGGAAAATACATAGAAAGGCATTGTGGGTGGTCTTTATATTTATTAATTCACCTGTCGATACTTATCACGCATTCGGAATATACTCAACCACACTTATACCTTGACCCTGGCAGAAAATACGCCTATACGAATCTCCCTTTTCAAAACATTTCATGGCCAACTACACTGAAAGTCGAAATTTCGATTTCTGAACGATAACTATATATTTGTTTGTACTACAGACAAATATTTTAGCATTGTTCCTCTTATTATTATTCATGTCCATATACATAACTAAATACGTTGGGACATTAACACAGCACCATCTAGTTCCATGGTAAGCTACGAGGCTAGTGTTATGAATAGGTACCAGATAATTGATACACTACACATATGTACATATATAACTTTAAATACATACATATTATAAATACTTGTAAATATTTGTATATTTGTAATTTAATATCAATTAATAAAATTCTAAGAAAACTTTGAACGTCTTTATTGTGCTATTTCAAGATTTGGCCGACAAATAAATCAGCGCCACAAGCATCGGTTTTATGTGCACACACCCACTCCTCTATAATATAAGCGATTACATTACGAAAACTCTCTCTTAAAATTAAAAAATAAAGTATCTTTTCCCTTGCACTCTACAGTTATTTGCGAAATTTTTGTGTAAGTATTACACAATGGATGAAAATATGTGTATCAACCTTGAACTAAAAGATGGATGAATATTTTGCTATTTTTATATTACTGTAAATAAATAAGTTACGCTAAGAATAAAGTGGTAAATAAACGTATGTAATTGTGAACTGCTTTTTCATACGTTTACACGTTTTTCGAAATTGGTAAAAAGTGCTCACCACATTACTCACTACGACACACAAAATAATTATTTCTTATTTAAAAACCGCTTTATCTTACATATAATTAAAGTGTAACTGATCGCTGTCTGTACATGGAAGATATTTGAGAAAAACTATTATTGGAGGTCTTTATTATCGCAATAGAATCCAAAACAATGATTTTTAGAATTTTTGTGTTTGTCTGTGCGTTTGTACGCGCTAATCTCAGAAATGGCTTAACCGATTTGGGTGCGGTTTTCACTAATGTATTGTAAGTAAGCTTCACTTAATATTTACTATTGTAATATTTAGTATTGTTTTATTTCAATTAGTTCATAAATAAAAAAGTTATGTCAATTTAAAGAATCACCTAAGGACGAACGCGAGTGAAGCGAGGGTGAGTCGCTAGTTTAGAATATAAGTATAGCACACTGTAATATAAAACGCTCGTGTTGGCGTTTTCATTTTAAATGTGCAATACATACTTCCGTTCAGAAGAGATTATCTGGATGAAAACAATATATTTACGTATGTATTATAATTTCCAAAGCAAGAGATGCAACCACGTAATACATTAACAAAATATAGAATGGGAAACATACAAGCCATTACTGGATTTCTCGAGAGAATCAAAGGAAATTTAATTAAAAATGTTATTTATGTTTTGTGCTATAACTATATTATTTGCAACCCTTCCCTCTTATAGATTGCACTTCTATCTCCTACACCTAAGGGCCTAGAAGAGAGAGGCTGCCTTTTGTACATCTTTTCTGTATTTATTTATTGTTATTTTCCTTGGTGTACAATAAATAATGTACTATTAAATTTGTACCGCTTCGGATTTCACGGGATCCAAGGAGCCCGGTCCTTTGGAAAGCTTGCGTTAGAGACACAGGTCTAACACGTAAAAGTTAAGAGATTCAAGTTCGTTTAATATCAGCAGCCGGGATCTATCTCTGAGTAACCCATAGGGAAATGCCCAAAGATCGCCTCCGGATTATGCGTAGGAACTATGGAAAATGTGGAAAACTAAATAGGATTATCAATTGGGGTTTGGGTGGGCAAAAAAACTGGATTGTTGGCTAAGACTACCGGACGTCCACCTTCTCAACAGTCTCAAATTGAATATTTGGCGGACGGTGACAAGCCTCCCACTAGATAAGCGGGCTCCCACAAAGCAGCATAGTATATCAGGCGCAGAATCGACGTGGTCGGCAGCGGATGTCGAGAAGTGTAAACTGGTTTCACCATCGCAAGAGTGCTCGTGAACGAGTTTTCCCGTTATTAGGTAGATTGAGTACTCTCCAACAACTTGCCACAAGCTGCCCTGCGGACATTTATTATTATATTATTATACTTGTATTGTACCACAATTATAATTGTAATATTCATATATAAAGTTATATGTATAAGTTACTTCTTCTATTGATATAAATATTTAATACATAATATCGAACCAAAGCGGAAATCAAATTTCGTAATCTTGGACATTACCACGACAACGTCATCTCCTAGCAAACTAGCAGTGATAAAATTGATGTGTTATATTATAATTTACAATCAATGTAAATATTCAAGAGAACATTTGATCACTTTTAATCAACCGTTTCATTGTGACATTCGCCGTAATAATAAACAAACACTCAAGCCAATCAAGATATTCCAAACATTATGATGACAATTAACGCATTCTTTTGTCATGTGCTATTTATGAAATAACATACTATCAAACACTACACCTTTATCCGTTTTGAGAAATTAGAAAGCAGATGCATATTAAGCGACCATAATATTAATTTTAGAAATAAAACTCTTCTCTATGGGAAAAACATAAAATATCTACTATATTCTATATACTTACCGGCATGAACAGTGGATAATTTGTACGTGTTGATATTAAATATTGATCCCAGAACTTAATTCCTTGAAAACATCCTACTTTGAAAATCATAAAGTGATCCGTATACCAACATTTTTCTCCCTTATGGGAACTTTATGTATATAAAGTACCTAAGACTTTGACTTTAGAGTATTTAAAATACACTTCAGTGACATATCTATACATATAATAAAATTCTAATTGAGTCGAATCTGTAAATTAAATATTTTTCGGAAAATCATTATGAAATAGACATTATTATCATACAGACACCAAATCTACAATTTTTAGAATTTTTGTCTGTCTGTCTATCTATGACCTCATCACGGAAAAACCACTGGAGGGATTTTGATGAAATTTGGTATATAGCTGGTTATGGGTCAACATACAGGATACTTTTTACTGCGGGAAAATATCTCATCTCTGAGAAATCTATAATAAACCTTAAAATGTAACTAGGGACGAACCCGAGCGGAGCGAGTGTGAGTCGCTAGTTTGATATATTTCACAATGTCATATATATTTCACATTTATAATATAACTAAAAATAAAGATGACAGTATTAATAGATTAATATTTATTTATAACTTCCGGATTTCAATTAGTTGATTGAAATCTATACTAGCTGAGATAAATAAACATAACATAATATATAGACATCTGTCGTCATGTCTGTCGCATGGGACATGTCTGATTAAAACTTTAATTTTAGCGAGTTTAATCGCTTATGTAGTGATTTTTGTATGAACCATACAATTGATGTAAGTAAACGCAAAGTAGCGCTTTATCTGATCTTTATCGGAATCCAAAAATTTCTATTCATCATTAATCGCTACGCATTACTTCCTAGGGTAAATATACTGGCAGTTCGCAGGTTACCATTTTCAAACTTGTACACTTTTTATAGGCAGGGATAGCCCGGTGGTAACACACTCGCTTGCAAAACTAAGCTAAGCGTGCAAATCATTTACAGCATGATTACCACTTGTTTTACGGTGAAAGAAAACATCCCAAGACTATAACCTGACCCTTTAGCATTGAAAGGATGCCCGCGCCCAGCAGTGGGACACTAAAACGGACTTAATACAATACATACCTGTATTAGTGAAGTATTCAATTTATGATATCAGATAAATTATACAATATTATGTACTTATATTCATATTAGTATAATAAATGTGAAAGTTTGTGAGTATTTATGGATGTTTGTTACTCTTTCACGCCAGAACGGCTGAACGGACCTAGATGAAATTCGGCACAAAGATAAATTATAGCCTGGAATAACATATAGGCTACTTTTTATCCCGGAAAACTGTACTGTCCCGTGGGATAAGTTTGTTTTTGTTTTCCTAGAGGCGAACCCGAGCGAAGCGACGGTGAGCGGTTAGTTATTCACATAAAATATTTCTTAAACCTGAAATAGCCATTTGGTAACTCATCACGTGAAAAGATTGTATAAACATAGATTTTTTAATACTATCCGGCTCCAAATAGAACGTATGTCATACTAAATAGTAGAATAGTTGAAAATCACTATTTCACTAACAAAAATATATTATATAGTACACCATAAAATAAATAAAACATAATGAGCAAACCTTGGCCTTGAATCCCAGTATTCACTCTATCTACAAAATACTTACATAACAAATTATATGTTACGGCAATATCTCAGGTTTATCGACCGTACGAAATCTCGCAGCAAAAACGTCTTATCTTGTGCCATTGACCTTAATGCGAGGTTCGGTAAGGAAATACTGCATAAACACTATATATAGTATAAACATAGGTAGAAAATATATTTGGAATGTATTTTTCAAGTAACAGGTTTTTTAAGCTTACTGGTTTTACCTTTATGTTATTTGTGTGCGAAATTGTCTAGTAAATAAATAAATCCACATTAAGTGATACCAGAATGCTAATATTCATACTTTAATATCAAAAATGACGTGAGTCTAGTATTACACTGCAGTGTTACTGTAAACAAAATTGACTATAAATATTTGCTAATGTTTTCAATCAAGACGGTACTATTTTCACACGTGTCTGCTACGTCCTTGTCAGTTAGTGGCACTTCAGTATAACACTGGAGATTGTAGATTCGCTTCTAGTATGAAGTAAGTTTTTGAGTAATTTACCCTATTTATACTTAAATCTTTATATATTACTATTTCGTGCGTCACGCCTTTGTAATTTATTACTCATGTCAGGTAGGTAAATGTTTTTTTGGATAAAAAAACTTTACTAAATATTAAATTTGATAAATGTTTTGAGCTTATAAATCCTTGTACGTATTTTTTTATAATAATACTATAGTTATAACTACTGATTTCATTCAAGAGCTCGTCTCCAAGATTTAGCATTCGAATAGATGTTAATTAATTCACCACCATTGTCACTTCAGTCAATGAACTTCATGAATATATACATAAGATATATACAGAAAAAAGTTTTATAAGGTTGTAGATTTGGCTACGATTTAATAAAAAAAACCCTTTTTTTCTTTAAACTTAAATGTATTGATCAATTTATTCTTAACAAATAAAAAAATTGTTATAATATTTTATTCACAGAATATATAAATATTCTTTTTTACAATTTAAAATAGTTTATTTTGTCAATATGTGTCAATATGTAACGAATATAAAGATCACCATAATATGTAAACAGATATAATAGTACCTACATTTCTGCGGAACTACAAATGTTTTGTTATGTTTTGTTCTACTATTACTACTACGAGTATATTGAGAAATAGAGGAATGCGTGGGCATTGTTACAGTTCAATATTTACATATATTATGACTTATGCATCTGTAAATAGCTTAGTAACACAATTTCAACCATGACTTTTCAGTATCAATATTTTAGAAGTGTTTGTAGATGTGTGCATCCTTAGTATAGTAATAAGCTAACAGATAAATGTTATTTTTGTAAAGATGCCATTTATGGTCAGAAGAGTGGCATGGCACGGTTCATCAATGGTAACCCTAGAAAAGTTGTACTTTAGCAAAGATTTAACATGTGCGGTGTAGTTACTCACTTGCAATGTATTGTAGTCATGACTTACATTTAAGACGTCTGCAAAATGCAAAACTTCAGGTCGAACAAAGGAACTTGACGTTAGTCTGTGGTACAGAGTTCGAGACGCGGTCATCAAAAGCAAAACCCGAGTGGTTGAAACAGAATGCCGTGTTGAGTTAAAATGATCGTAGGCTGGACATTTCTACCGCAGACTTGTTTGCTATTAAATGGAACTAGAGTGTCCTGAAAAGAAGACAGAAGAAGAAGAAATATTGACATACAAAAAGACTGATTATCCGATGGAATTCAGCCCAGGATGCTTATGATATCGAAATTCTGCAAATCGTGGCGCTTGGTGGAATCATGTTGGAAACACTGTGACTGAGCATGACTGTTACTTTAAATAAAAGTAGAGACTTTGGAAAGGTGGAACCTTAATAATAAGTAATTAGGAAAATTTAAAATCCAACCAATTTTATCACATTTTCGTACATTTTTCATTCTTTACAAAAATTAGAAATTTTATATTCTTGCTACACGAATTCGAAGCGAAGTTAAGTAAGGAATTGCAAACAAAAGCCAAATAAATTTACCATGCAAATACCGCACGTTTGGTGGTCACGGAGCGAAAAATTTCTTTCTGTTCACCATCCGGTAACTCGTTTCGGCATTTCATTTGTCATTTAAGGCTTAGTACATATTATAAATTAAGATTATTTCGTAAGAATATTATATATATATACGTTACTGATATTTCAAAACATTTGGACTTTGGAAAAATATTATTCAAAGTCTTAATTAAATATAACCAAAAATAATAATCATAAAGCAATATTCGAATGCGCGACCTTCATCACTAGAACAAATCCGTTCACGTTTAAAGAACGTCATAGAAGAACTGTTTTCTTGAAAGTCACAAAAATAAACGCTCTAGCAATAATCTATAAACAAACCGACACACAATATATGTATATACAATATACTCCTACATATATCAGAAGATAAGTAATAATAAATAATGACTTTCTGTAGACTATAATAAATATTGATTGAGTCTTAAAGGTAATGCTCGATTGCTTTTCTTAATGGAGTCGACAGTCATTTTATTACTAATTCATTCTTTATGTTCGTTTGTTGTCTAATTACTAAACATTTTGAAATGCGAAATTAAATTCCTTGTCAGTCAATATGCCTAACTGGAAGTCAAATTTCATAAATAATTGTAAATATATTTGTACTTATTCGCACGCTCTTCAACAAGTACTTTATTATTTACTAGCGACTCACCTCGCCTCGCTCGGGTTCGTCCCATACTTGATTCCCCATATAAACTTTCATCCTCATTATCACCCCCTTAAAGGATGATTTCCGGGATAAACAGTATCCTATGTCCTTCCCAGGGCCTCACACTATCTTCTTACCAAATTTCATCTACAACGTCACAACACCACAAACATTTCTTTTCAAAAATCTTTATAGACCAGGGTAGAAGCCTTTAAAAATAATAAAAAGTGAAATAAAATCGTAGTAGGATGAAACCCATTAGAAAAGGAGGGGAATATTATAAAAATGAAGGGAAAAATAATTTACGGGCGATCTGAGGTCGGGGAGGGGATGGGGGTGAGTTTTTAAGGGTAAAAAACGGTTTTTCTCGATTTCCGGCAAAACTAAAAGTCCTATCGAAAAAAGTCAAATGGCAAAGTTGTAGGTAATAAAAAGATCTAAAACTTTTGTATTTACACTTTTTTCACATAACCTCAAAATTTATGTGAAAAATTCAAAAAACCAAGTTTTTGCTTTTTTATTTTTATCTTTTACAAAAAAATTTTTTTTTTAACGAAATTTGGCGAAAACTTACCTTTTTATGTCCCAAATACGCTGTAATTTATTTGATTAAAAATATTAATTTTTTCACCTAATTTTGAATTAATATCGAAAAAACACCCTAATTTTCAATCGAAAACTCACCCGTCAAAATATCAGCTTTTTTCAAAAAGTTGGTATGTTTTCTGTTCGTTGAAATCTCTACTTTTTGATGGTGAAAAAAAATATATATGTTACTATAGTAAATCTTCTCAGAAAATGCAAAAAACGTAACGTAATCTTAACGTAACGTAACCTAAAGATTGAAATTAAATGATGTTTTAGTACAAGATAAAAAAATAATAATCTCCTTAATTTTGCACAAACAAATTTAGTTAATCCCATGGAAAAAAAATATTTCAAAATACATGAAAAATATTTTAAAAATCTATAAAAAATATATAAAATATATATCATAAATATATTTGTAATAACAAACTTTTGGCCGATTTTCATATATATTTTTTACATTTCAAATATATTTCAGATGTATTCAAAATATATGAAATATACATGAAAATCAGCCAAAAGTTAGTTATTAAAAATATATTTACTATACATATTTTTTATATATTTATACATTTTAAATAGATTTTTAATATATTTTTTAGACATTTTGACATTTATTTCTTTAATATTTTTTTTTTATGGGGGTATATTCACGATAAAATAGTGAAGGCATTATTAATTCGACTGGATGTAACAGTTTAAAATGTGGTTGCCGAAAACATGGTTTAAAATGCACAAATTTATGTTCAAACTGTCATGGTTCTGAAAATTGCTCCAATATTGAAGAAGAAACCTACGAAGAAGTTAATGATTCAGAAGAAATTGTGGATGAAGAACCAACGCAGTCTGGAAATAATGTTGGAGAGGAAGAAGGTAATAGTCATGAAGATTTCGAAGATCTACTAGAATCGGAGATGTTTGACGAATCTAGCGATGAAGAAATGCCGTCAAAAAACAAAAACTAATGGATAAGTGATTAGAATTGAAGATAAGGTATTTATGAATCATAAGATTAATGTGTTAAAAATATTGTAATGAATAACGTAATCAGAATAAAGTATCTACATTTAATTGTACGATTTACATTTATATTTTTATATAATGAGATTTTCTATGACATAAATGTAATTAGCATTAAATAAATCAACTTTTTAATTGAAACAAATTGCAGCAATCACATTTTTTAAATGAAATTATTTATAATAATTAAAAAAAAATTTCGAATTCGAGTTTTTTTCGATTTTTTGCATTTTCTGAGAAGATTTAATATAGTAACATATATATTTTTTTTCACCATCAAAAAGTAGAGGTTTCAACGAACAGAAAACATACCAACTTTTTGAAAAAAGCTGATATTTTGACGGGTGAGTTTTCGATTGAAAATTAGGGTGTTTTTTCGATATTAATTCAAAATAAGGTGAAAAAATAAATATTTTTAATCAAATAAATTACAGCCTATTTGGGACATAAAAAGGTAAGTTTTCGCCAAATTTCGTTAAAAAAAAATTTTTTTTGTAAAAGATAAAAATAAAAAACCAAAAACTTGGTTTTTTGAATTTTTCACATAAATTTTGAGGTTATGTGAAAAAAGTGTAAATACAAAAGTTTTAGATCTTTTTATTACCTACAACTTTGCCATTTGACTTTTTTCGATAGGACTTTTAGTTTTGCCGGAAATTGAGAAAAACCATTTTTTACCCTTAAAAACTCACCCCCATCCCCTCCCCGACCTCAGATCGCCCGTAAATTATTTTTCCCTTCATTTTTATAATATTCCCCTCCTTTTCTAATGGGTTTCATCCTACTACGATTTTAATTGGTTTTAAAAATTATCGACCCTGGTCTATTACCTCTATATAAGTATATATGTATGACTAGAATTGTATATGAATTTCATGTTATGGATGTAAATTGTTAAAAGCAATACTGCGAAATTAAGGGATTACGTTATCCATCAAGATTTTTAAGCAAGTACATATGTATTTTAAAATATATATATAGCATGCTGTGTAAGATCTTAACAGTCCAATTTATTTCACGTCCAGAGCCTTGCATTTTCCAAAGTATGCACATCCGTTGTTTTTTAACGACCGCCTGAGGTGAAAGCGATACCAATTTGTGTGGGATTGTTTTTGGTCATTTGTCATTTTGTGTCAACTTGATTTATTATGTATTTCGTATTTGAGGTATTATTTTATGTATATTATGCTTTAAAAATTCTATTTTCTATAGTACCTTTATTGTAAAGAGCTGTTTTAAATCAAAAAAATTACATATGTATTATTATGTTATGTAAACTTACAGAAATTAATATTTGGGAATACCTTCAATATATCTATACAAATATCTTTCTAACAAATATATATAAAACATGCAACGTTTGCGAAAAACATCAATATTATTATTATCTTACTAATATTATAAATGTGAACGTCTAGATGTTTGGATGTTTGTTACTCAATCACACCAGAACGACTGAACGGGTGTGGATTAAATTTTGCACAGAGATAGATTATAGTCTGGAATAGCAAATTTGCTACTTTTTATTCCGAAAAAAATGGACGGTTTCCGTGGGATAAATTTATTTTTTTACAATTTTTTTTTTAAATAATAAAAAAAAAATTGCCTGTAGATAGTTTATAAATAATAATTTTATAGCTTAAACAACTAAAAAATGTTTTCTAAATTTAACCATCCACATCCTATTAATGTTAAAGAATTCGGACGTCATCTCAATAAACCTATCTATACTCTGCCACCTTACAAATTATAATAAATGTGTTTGAGATATGATCTAATAATGACTTACAAAAATAATCCATACATTATACATTGGTGTATCGCTCGCGCTGGGCAGTGACGTACGACAGCATAAGTAGAGTTCTTAAAATAAAAATGGAGCAAATTACATAAATCTTTTACTAATATTATTATAACACTAGCGACTCAACCTCGCTTCGCTCGGGTTCGTCCCTAACTTGCTTCCCCATGCAAACTTTCATCCACATTTTTACCCCCTTAAGGGATGATTTCCGGGATAAAAACTTCCTATATCCTATCCAGGGTCTCAAACTATCTTCTTACCAAATTTCATCTTAATCGGTTCAGTAGTTTCGGAGCCTATTCGATGCAAACAAACAAACAAACAATCAAATCTTTCCTCTTTATAATATCAGTATAGATATAATATTAGGAATTTCTAACTAACTGGGTCTATTTAATTTGGTATAATTAGATATTTCAAAGAAATGTTAGTATTGCGTGTTCAAAACCGTTAGTAATTTATATAGTCTATGGGCCGTTTAAACGAAATGCATTACAAAGGGTATATTAATCTAGATTCTAGACTAGAGCTAACGGTCCATTCAAAATGTCAATTTATTATCAGGAAGCCGGACGGTTGCTATAATGTCAATAAAGCTTTCACTACACTAGTTAAATGTAAATACTAACATACATACGTATACTACTGGCGACTCACCCTCACTTCGTTTCGGGTTAATCCCTAGGCAAAAACAAATCTATCCCACGGGAACCGTACATTTTTCCGGGATAAAAAACCTATGTGCTATTCCAGACTATAATCTATCTCTGTGCCATATTTCTTCCAGATCCGTTTACTCGTACTGACGTGATTGAGTAAGAAACATCCATCCATCCTCACAAACTTTCACATTTATAATATTATTATGGATATGGATGGATAGAGTAATGAACTTTGCTTTTTAATTTATTATGGATTCGTGCACTTGCGTTTTTTTTTTTCGTTATACATAGCATATACTTTACACATGTCTTAAAATAAACCTAGATTTCAGGCAATGTACAAAATGATAATTAATTATAATAAATACTGTTTAAGAAAACTGGTATTTACGAGGTGGTCGAAATTCCTTCATAAGCATGATTGGATCTTTTTAAATGTGTATAAAAAACTTATATTTCAATTTTTTTTATTAATAACACTAAAGCTCGTCAATATAGCTATTAAACAAAAATAAAAAGTACGTGTGTGTGCAATTCACACATGGTAGAAGTGAAACGTAATATTATATATTTGTCAAACAATAACAACGGTTACCATGGCAACATGACAATGTATTCTATCTCATTTTCTCGCCGGCTTAATCCTATATATTTATGTGTTTGTCTCTTTTTAGTGTCGCATTTCCGTTTCATTGAGTTTCAAATCACAACGATTCTAAAGAAGTTTCCCTTAAAAAAAAAAGAAAATCGGTGGACAGTCAAGGGAGAAAAATACTAAACTCGTCTTTGCTTATATATATATATATATATATATATATATATATACAGATGAGTTATCAGTGAAAATAACTGCGTGAATTGTAAGTGTGTTTTTTTCTTATGTTATTAAAAAAGCAATATGATATAATAAAAAAATTAAACATATATTTTTATTAGGAAAAACAGTTGCACCACTTAATTATAAGAATTATTTATAGATATACTTGAACACATGTGTGTTTATATCTTTGGCACGCTCTATAGCCTAAACGGATCGATGGATTTTGACACATGAGATGTTACTACATTTGTTTAAGCCGTTTTTACTGTCTAGTTAAAAAACAATTATATAGCAATAGACTCTTTACATATTATAACTATTACATAAGCTTTTGAAAGAACCTTAAAGGTTAATAAAGGATTTCGCTGGGTTTTTACTCTGATATCACATCACATCACATTATGCGTATATGGTAATGAAATTCGTGAGTTCTTAGAAAATTGGATAAAGACAATAGTTTTTTTTTTTTATATTAGCTTATTCATATTCAATAGAATATGCCGCTAAGTCCTACGTGTTCTATGAATTTATGACATCAATCTAAACAGCGATAATACTATATGGAGCCCTTGAAGGTCGGTGTATCCGGGTTTACATTTTACGACGAAACTAAAATACCGATGTTACTACGATAAAATACCTCACAACCTTTGTACAAACATATAAACATTATAAAATTTATAACTAGTATCTGAATTACCAAATATATAGACAGTTGTGTGTTTTTAAAGACATATCTATTTACTATCACAATGTTAACTATTTTTAGATTTTTACTATGACGATTGTTTTGTTAAAGCTTTATTTAAATTTAACCTAACTGGTCTATACATACAAATCTGAGTATAATTTTAAGTAAGAACTTTACCATTTTTATATAATAAAACTAAATTAAATATGTTAAAAGAATAAAATCAATTAATAATGCAAAAACTTATTATAATACTTTCTTATTAAAACGCGAATATTTGACATTTTAAATAAAAACCCGAAAAGATAAATTTATTTAAAATCAAAAGGTATTTTTATTTTCTAAAGCTTATTCGAGAGACTTTCATTTACAGTAAAGAATAGGTGGTACACCGGTGGTAGGACTCTGTCAAGCCTGAGGAGCCGACTGGATGGGTACCACCCCCTTATCTATTTCTGCCGCCAAGCAACAATGATTGCATTGTTGTGTTCCGGTTTGAAGGATAAGGTAGCCAGCGCAATTACAGGCAAGAGGCATAACATCTTAGTCCTCACAGTGATAGCGTACCGGCGGTTCTGCAGTTTTGTTACGTAAAACCTAAGTGCATGAACCGTAGGTGCTATGGGCGACAGGTACCGCTTTCCATCAGGTGGTCTGTCTGCTCGTTTGTCACTGAATCCCATAAAAAAAATAGAACTAAGAGAAGACATTTTGCATAATCCATAATCCCCTAATAATTCTTTGATATTAACATACGGTATTCGCTGTATCCAAGACGCACGTTGCCACATGCTAAAGACAACGAGCGCCTCTCCGTAATCTCTCAAGTGTTTTTATCTAAAGGTTCAAGTACCCTCGCCCGATGCGTTTGAAGTGCATCTTCACATTACGTCTAGACCCTAGTAATAATCTATAATACCATTAAAACGTGTTGTAGTAAGAAATAGTATTCTATTCATATACATTTATTGTAATCGGTTATTTGGAGGCTTAGATTCGGATTATGCAAAAGTAAATGGAATAAAATTATTAGTAAATATTTCTTAAAAGTATTAGTTAATAATACATAGATGAATAATAATCCTGTGTAGAACTTCTTTTCTTGCTCTACCGCATAATTGTTAGTAAATGTGGAACTATTTAGTAACAACTGTCTTTGAGCTTACCCTACTGTACGATTAAACGATAAAATTTAAGCTTTATTACGCAGGCAAGTATATGTTTACCGTCGTGTAGCAAAACGTTGAAATTAAAATATTTTCAAAGTCATCATTCGCATAAAGTCAAACACAATTTTTTTAAGTTTCTAAACACTGTAGGTGCAAACCCTGTGGTTTAAAATAATATTTTTGGTCAAAATTCATTGGAGTATATGCTATTAGCTGTAAGTAATAATCCAAAGTAATGAAATTTTTGGAATAAATATCATAATGTACCTACACACAAACTATTTTTCTTAGACGTTAGTATAATACCTTCATCTATATCTAGTTTATCTCCATTCCTTCTGTAATAGAAAATAAATATTATAAAAAAGCGATAAAGCTCTAAGATATCAGAGAAAAGTAAAAAGACATTCGACCACACTAGTGTGCAGTGTGCAGTGTGTCCGCGTGGCTGACTGCGGTCGTGGTGTCGAGTTGCGGCGCATCTACATCATTAGTGTGGCGCCAAACCATGACCAAAGTCGATATTTTATACCTTAAAATTAATTTTAGATATTGTTAAGTTAAACTAACTTAATTAAACTATAAAAATAACGTGAGCAATATAAGCTTCTAAAAAGGGGAATCTTTATATTGACAAAGTTTTGGACAAAAGCCCAATAATCCACAGTTCTTTTTAATAGGCTGGCTGAGGAAAGAAAAACATTTTGCGAAAATCAAACCAGTGATATCCAACGGCTATTGAACATCCAAATTAATATTTGATTGAAATTTAAGGCATCAATTATTTGCGAAACTTTAAGATACATATATCATAATTTTTGTTTATAAAATCATTTTTGTAAAATTGTGGCTAGTGTCTAGCCTCGATAGCCTAGTCTGTGATAAGTATATAACGCCTTTGAGATGTCTAAACCCTTAGTCTCTCCCGTGACCATGATTGCTGTAAAGCATTCGAAACGTCGGGAACCAAAAATCAGAATAAATCCGCGAAATAATCCGAAAAGATAGTTTTATTTTTTCTTTCTTTTCTTTAAGAAGTACCAGCAGAAATATTACGAATATATCTAACAAAATGTCGCTGAAAGATAAATAAAATTATATTACTATAAAAAATGATAGCGCAATTGACTTTTAAATAAAGTAGAATATGGCCAGGATATTTTACTAAGAAGTTCCAAGAGTAATAAAATTTAAAGTAGGTTATCGAGTATCTTGGAATGGAGAACGGTAAGTTCAAAGGCTGGAGGAAATTGAAATTTCAAGCACGGCTGCCGTCAAGTCGAGCAATCTAATAACTTTGCTGTATGAATATGCAATATTGAACATAAGGTGCACGTAACACCGCTTATAAAGAAATCCATGAATTACATGCTTGCTAACTTAAAAATCTTTTAAAAATTGTTATATTTCGGTTGTTAAGCCAACAACAAATAGGATTGAACTTGTTTATCTAATGGGGTGTACGAAAAATTCGAAGCCTGAAGGAAATAGAAATTTCGGGAACGGCTGCCGTTATTGAAGCATGAGTAAACTAATAGTGCACGAGTGAAGCCGAACATCGCTTGATTGCACAAAACAACGAAAATTTTTTAAAACTTCATAGCATATCATAAAGTTAAATTAGAATTATATTTTGTGGCTACTTTATAAAATGCATATTGTTAAAAACTAATAGATACCTACGTTTTAAATAGATATAAATAGTTATTAGCCAGCATTAGCCATGTAATTTTTTTTGTTACTTTTCTAATGTTTTAATGGTTATTGTGCTTTTCGAGTCGGAGACAAATCCAATAAATTAAAGATCATAAAAATCTGTCTGGTCATTCTTGAATAATTATATAAAAGATAATATAAATATTGTAATTAATTCGACTTCGTTATATATATATATATATATATATATATATATATATATATATATATATATATATATATATATATATATATATATATATATATATATATATATATATGTATATATATAAATAATTAATCACAATTATCTATATTTATGTTCCATAAATTATGTAGCAGATTGATCTCTTTCTATATGTTTTTGATATATTAGTGTAGGAGGACCTTCGACCTCTGTAACTCTAAACCTAAATGCTTTAAATTGGGAAATTGGTTTTTTTAAGGAACGTGGAAAGCACGTAAAGCCTTCGGTCCTGAGCCTGATCTCTCACCGGTCTTGTTAAATTGTCGTCCCGCCGGACTCCGAGAGTGAAAGGAGTAGACAGTGTTCTTGTATTTGCGCGCATACTTATGCACTATTGGTTCACCTCAGTGAGCTTGACCGCCGTGGCCGAAAACTGTCAAGAGGACATTATTTATTAAAGACTAAAGACATTCGACTTTTTCCCGCAGTAAAATATCTTGTATGTTGACCCGGAAAACCAGCTTTTATCACAGATAGACAGACAAACAATTCTAAAAACTATAGATTCGGCCTTTGTATCGATAATAATTAATGACTATTTCAATAAGGTTTTCCAAAGAATATTTAATATTCAGATTCGACTCAGTTAGAATTTTATTATATGTAGGTATGTATAGATATAATATGGAATTGAAATTTTAATCCGGAATATAGTATCTTAAACATTTACCGAAGAATATATTCTGTCTTCAATTTCTACCCCGCAAATATATAGGTATGAACTCTTAGATATATAAAGGGCAATTTGTCTATTAATAAACATTTCTTCTAAATTCGATTTAAAACAAGGTCTTTCAAAAATCATATGCAAAAGTATTATAATTCACTCTAGCACACCATACGCAATGGTGTTTGGAGAAACAATAAACATACCGAAACGCAATAATCGTGTTTATGATCGACATTAAGACACTTTTACAGGCTAAATCTAGATTTCTCTTCATGACTGGACTTTCTAAGCTAACCTAAATACGCGGGCGGAAATTATTGTTTAACTGCTTTCAAATTAAATATTCTCGGTAACCATTACTCATGTAATGTCAATAACTCTGACAAATACCTACCTGTTTACTAGAACAAAATGTCCCTCCATTTTTAAAATACCTTTCTCTGTATCAATAAATATAAATAAACACATAAACACAAATAACACAACTACAACATGAATTTTACAAGAACTTTTACTTATGCGAATATATTAATATTTGTAATTCACACGTATTTATATTTTATAGTTATAATCCTATGTTATATTGCATTGAAGTTAGGATCTTACTTGACTGCAACAAATGTATACACTAATCTATACTAATATTATAAAGCTGAAGAGTTTGTTTGTTTGTTTGTTTGAACGCGCTAATCTCAGGAACTACTGATCCGATTTGAAAAATTCTTTTGCATTTGATAGCCCGGTAACTGAAAAAGGTTATAGGCTATATATCATCCCGGAAAAGTGTACGGGTCCCGTGGGATAGATTTGTTTTTCGCTAGTACAATCATATATTTACAACGTCCTTTAATTTTATTATTACTATTACTAGCTATTACCAGTGACTTTTCTCGGGTATATAATATTATTATTATGCCCATGACTCTTACGACCTCCGTTTAATGTGAGAGCGCGTAGAATAAGGAGCTCAATTTATCTCCAGTCTACTATCGAATATATGTAAGTGCGATGTTAGGTGACATCATGTAGAAGGTATTTTTGTACACATATGTAACTTTGATTTAAATCCAAGTTACAACGTATTTCTTCATTTATACAAGCTCCAGTAGGTCACCAGGTTATAATCCCTGGGGCTACGTCGAGCTCATTTTTATCCGGTGCAATAGAAAAAGTTACTGGTATTAAAATTTAAGCAAGAATGTTTTATTCTGCAGTACATTATATATTTTTTGAAATTAATAGGCTATTAAATATTTTACATAATCTACGCTTAATATTATAAAGCTGAAGAGTTTATTTGGTTGGTTGAACGCGCTAATCTCAACAACTACTTATCTGATTTGAAAAATACTTTTTTCATTAGATAGCTCGTTAACTGAGGAAGACTATAGGCTATATATCATCTCGGAAAAATGTACGGTTCCCGTGGGATAGATATGTTTTTGTCTAGGGACGAACCTGAAGCGAAGCGAGGGTGAATCGCTAGTAATAAATAAGAGTTGAAGGCGAATAAGGAGAAAAAGGTGACAATCGACAACAAAAATTCTGTCCATTTTCTACTGAAAAAACTCGAGAACCTTAATTTTATTTTAATATGAAACCACGTTATTAATTAATATATAATATTTATATAAAAATAATATTAACAATTAAAGTACATGCTTTAAAAATATCCTGACATGGGTAAACCCTCAGGTGTTTTAGGACATGTATCCTATTCTCTAGCATTACACATTTTTTCTTTCATAATAGTTTATACTTTTTTGTTTCAGATCGCCCCCCACCGATTCATCAACCGTCTTTCTATCTACACTTAACTTCAGCTTCTTTATCTTCTTACGTAACAACAATATGACTTGATAAAAATAATAATATTTATTTGGTGTTAAAGTAAACAATTGTGTGTTTTTTTTTTGTAAAAATTGTAATAAAAGTGACAGTGCAAATCAAAATGGAAGCGTTAGAAAGGAGGGGAAAGCTGATGGTATTCGGCGCTATACTTTTCATCGTCTTTTGTTATCAGTGTAAGTACCTTGTTATTTAAAGTTATTTTTTTTATTATTTAAGTTACTAAAGGTCTTTTAAGATTCCGTAGCCAGAAAACAAAAACGGAACTAATGTAACTAATACCGTCATGTCTGTCTGTCTGGACGTGTATCACAGCTATACACGCTTCATTAGTTGAACTCTACGATAATTTGATTTTCATAGTTTCTTTAAGAAATACTACAAGATACAAACTTGTTTTTAATGTTTACAGTAAGAAATTATGGATGCATAAGCATTATTTCGCTTTTAACGTAAAGTTAAAGTTTAACATAAATATAATATTTACTGTACGGAACACTCTATGTGCGGGAATGACTCTCGCACGTTTATTTTACAAATAACTTTTATAATGATTGAAAAATCCACCGCCACACACGCATATTACTTGTTCATAAAAAATATTTTCTCATTATACTTATTGTTTCAATGAGAAAAGCTTCTTCATTCTAATAAGTAATATTATATGCGCTATAACCAAATACTTTTCGTTTTTAAAACTTCTAAAAGCTCGCAGAACTTAATTTACTATAACAAGAAGCTTTAAAATAAATTGACGTTATAATAGACCTACAGAATTTATATTCAAGTTGATATTCTAAAAATGGTATGAAACCTTCATAATACAAGATTATAGTTCAAGCCTTGACTATCGTATCGCTAATCCCCAACCATACAGTAAATGTCAACTGTAGATAAAGCCTTGACCGTCTATGGAACTCGCCCACTGGCTATTGTTAAAATCTTCTCTTAACATATACATTTAATAACATTATTTATCTATAATTTTAAATTCAATCCTTTGATTTCATAATTTATTTTAAATTTTTCATTATAAAACATATTCTGCACTGCACTAAAATGCAAATTCCAAATTCCATATTGTATATGTTTTGTAACTATAGAATATTTCCTCTAAAAATTAAAGTTTAATTTATATTTGGAAGCTTTTACTATAGCTTTTACTCGTAAATTATGAACTTCTTTTCTCTTCAAATAAATCTGTATAGGTTTAATTTAGATTTTTCTTTAGAAAAAGATACCATAGTCTTAGACAATTCGTGGGAACTACAAAAATAAAACCTGACTATTGTTAAGATAAACATATCCTCTCTTTACATTTTTATCACGTTTAGTTGCGAGAAATAAAACAATGAGATTTGCATTTTATTAGCACAGAATCACCATGCAATTTTTTTAACTATTCGTTTTTTTATATACTATATACTGGAAGCTATACTAAAAACTCAAAACCCCTAACCCTCTTCTAAAATTGCTATTATCAAGCATCCTGAGTACCTTCCTTTGTTTTGGCGAGATGGTCAATTTTTTCGTAGTCTCTCCAGGATAATTTCTAAGGAATCCGTGCGAATTTCCAAGAATTCAATTGTTATTGTACATGCCGGCGTGTATGCGGTCCTCGAAGGGTTAATGACATAAAACCTCGCCTTAATTTCCGTTTTTGCATGCACACCACGTCACAGTACCGTAGTTGATCTTAGACTTAAACAGACCAGATCATCGAATCAAGCCTAATTGCGTAATAGACACTAACAACAAACTCATGGTGCTACATTTTTAAAAATATTCTAAAATTATATCTTTAATAGGTAAAGGTGTTGAAGGCAAGAATCACACAAAGATGTCATATGTATGTCCACCGCAATTCATACGACTGGGACACAGCTGTTACTTCTTCAGTGAAAACAAGGCAACGTGGCAGACTGCACTCTTCTCTTGTAAGGTAGGTTAAATATATAATTATACATTTATTTGGTTAGGTTTTAGGTACAAAATTGGCTAATATATGTTATTTTTTCTTTAATATATTTTAAAGTAAGGTATCAATAAAAATTCTATTATATTTGAGCACTGATTTATATACAATTATAAATAAATATAGCAGAGTAAATGTTATGTAACATTCAAACAACAAAAGCCATCGAGCGCTCAGAAAACATGACAATCTGAAACCATAATGGGAAAAAGAAACGGGAAAAGTTCCGGAAAATACCTACGAAATTAAAAAAATTGAGGAAGCCCGGCTTTATCTATCCCATAAGATTACAATCATTTGACATTACGTTAAAATGAAGATCTTTTATACTAACTATAATAAACTTAAAGCTCGTTCGTTTTATCCTTTCATTGCCTTTTTCTATCAGGTCAGTAGGTAAGAAAGGAAAATAACAAATTATGTACTAAAGTTTATGTTTAAAGAGCCATAAAAAACCCATTAAAATATACTTGAACCAAAATTTACATATTTGACCCTAGTGTAACTGCTATAAATATTTCGCACATTGCGTACGCAGTCCCCGCTATTAATTCGTTTAGTTAAACTATCAATGTTATTAGGATTTATTGCCATCAACAAGTGGTACGTCCTTAACATTACAAGTAAGCTCGTTTTGACACACGCTTAGTGAGCCAACTGCTAGCAATTTCAAGGATTTCCTAATATACTTATATGTTTTATTTATAATATTATTTTTGAATATGTCTCATAGTTAAACCCAAGTTTTATTCCTTTATTAAAATTTGTATTAACAAATTCGTGTAATAACGGAATCGAAAGCCACATCTACTGGAAGACGTGCTTAGGTTCTTTAACTTATAAATCCAATGTTTGCTAATCTTTGTATTTTGGAATTCAGAGTTGATTTTAATGTTCGTGATGTTTTTTTCAATTTAATAAATGTCGTTATAATTTTAATATATTTTTTGAATTTGATGAATGATAAATTAAAGCACGGCAATCTATTTAACAACAAATTTATCGATTTATTAGGTATTATAGTTATTATTTTATAAATATTGAGAAATGTTTATATCAATATCACCTGTACTATTTACTAATGGAAACCAAGTTAATTAAAAATTTTAACTGAACTTGGAAAATGACCGAATCAGATAACTAGGTCTCAACAAAACGTCCTTTACTCAAAAAACGCAACTTAAGATAAATAACAAATGCTTGATTTGCTTAATTTTTAACTCATTGTTCATATACTCATACTATTTACCTACAATTTCATAACAAAAGTTTCGAAAGTAGACTGGGGGACTTATGGACACTGTTTACATGGCAAAGTAAAAAGCTACTTGTAAGCTAGTATAACATCACGTTAAATTAAAAGAGTTAGAGTTAGTCTTTCTGTATTTTGCTATAATTTAAATCTAATATTTTCAAGTATTTATACACATCCAAGACTTCATATTCTTAGGTCTTAAGTCTTTAGAGAACCAGAAAGAAAATAAATTAAATTGTTCAAATTCATCTGACATCTGAAAAACATTTTTATTCACATTGAACTGATTTATTGAATGTAAGTATAATAAATTATTTCATAAAACGCTTATTATCAGTTATTAGTAAATAAATAATTTTAAATATTTTTGCTTTATGTTAGTGTTTTATGAAAAGTGTTTTTAAAAAGATAAAAGAATGTTCAGTTTAAAACATAACAATTAAATTAAAAATTTAAAAAACCCCCTACGAAAAAATACTTATAGTTTAAGGAACAACCCTTAAAAACTAAATAATTTTGGAAAAGAGCTGATACTATTACACTGCTGGACCGATATAAACCAAACATAGCTAAGATCAACCGCAAGGAAACTGGCTTTCAAATGAAAAAAACCGAATCGAAATCGGTCCATCCGTTTAAGAGCTACGATGCTATAAACAGACAGCAGACAGACAAACATCAACGTCAAACTTATAAACCCCTCTTTTGCGTCAGGGGGTTAAAAAAGCGGTAAGCGGCTTAGCGGTATTGAAAAAATTAAATATATGTGAATTGTTAATAATATAATATTTTTATATAACACTGTTAATATTATATTATGTTATTTAAATAATACATAAGTACTGTGCTTAATTATTGTAAAAATATATAACAAACCTTACACGTTAATTTACATTTCATACACATATGATTTATCTCTAATTGGCAATACATGCATCATAACAGTATCGCATTATATATGCAAATGGTAGTAATGAATGGTAAACTGTTTCGTAAGAGAGTGACAAGCAAAAAGTAGACGTAACGGCATACGATTTGAATTGAATATATTTTTTTTAAACAGACTAGCGGCTCACCCTCGCTTCGTTCGGGTTCAACTCTAGGAAAACAAAAACAAACCTATCCCACGGGAACCGTACATTTTTCCGGGATAGAAAGTAACCTATGTGTTATTTCAGACTATAATCTCAATCAATGTGCCAAATTTCATCTGGTTCCGTTCAGCCGTTCTGGCGTGAAAGAGTAACAATAAACAAACATACATCCATACATCTATACTCACCAACTTTCACATTTATAATATTAGTATATATTGTTTTGTTTCTTCTATAAATGATGACAAAATTCGTTAAATTATAAGCTTTCTAATATACATATAAATATCTCGTGTCACGGTGTTTGTGGTATCCTCCTCCGAAACGGCTCGACCGATTTTTTTTTTTTTGTTATTTGGTAGTTATTAAAAATTGGTCGTAAAGTATTTTTCACCCTCCTACCCCCAACCCACATTTTTTAAGTAATAAAGTATCTTTATAAGATACGATATTCAATAGGAAGATGTTGTCGTGCCATATACGTTTGGTCCGAAAACTAAAAAAAAATCTGGATCTCGACAGCATCGCTACCATCCGGGTCTAACTATAGCTAAGAGCCATCAAAATGATAGGGTCAATAAGTACTACACAAATGAAAATCATTAACTCTCCTACACAAAAAAACATCAAAATCGGTTAAGCCGAAGTTCAGAAGGAGATGAGAAGAAGAACGCTCCTGGAACTTCATTTATAAAGAAGTAATTAATGATTTTTTCAGTTAAACCTACCATACGTCTAAAAAAGGATTGCAAAAATTTACGATATTACGACTATTATAAAATAATTTAGGAAGTCATGATTACATATTAAATATCATTTAAATAGCCAACGCCAATAGGATGTTTTTATTGGTAAGGAGCCAAAACACCAGCTCTAAATATTATGTTTACTTGTGAAAATAAAACCACTACAATATAACGTTGCTACGAGTAGTTTTTGCCGTGCAATACTATAATACTTTTTGTAAAATTTTTGCCCGCGACTCCACTCGTGTGGATAATAGTTTTTTATTAGTGTGCTAGTAAAATATTTGAATAAGTGGATTTTTTTTTTTGAATTTTCATTTTCTAGATGAAATTTGGTATAGAGATAGTTTGAGAGCCAAGGAAGGTAGTAGGAACGTAGTATGGTTTCAATTCATCCCTTAAGAGGGTGAAAGGGTAGTTGGAAGTTCGTATGGGGAATCAATCATTTCTCAAGTAAGGGTATACATTTTTTTTAAAGTGCTTACCTATTTTTCTATATTTATGTATAGTCTATCTATTCCATACTAATCATTAAAGCATACTTAGGGATGTACCCGAGCGAACAAGGGTGAGTCGCTAGTAAGATTATATTTATTAATTTTAACTACTATAGTTTGTTTTATAATAAATCTTCTCTTGCAAGTTTAATGGAACGTAATCTCAAATTAAATCAAGATATTGAAATGTAAAGTCAATTACATAGTCACAACTATATATGGACAATAATTATAATGTCGACTCAAAAAGAATTATTTGCTTATACAGAATATTTAATATATGTATATTTACTTAGCATTCCACCTCGGTAACGACATCTGTTTTCTTATTAAAGGCAGTGGTAGCCTAGTGGTAACGCGCTCGCTTGGGAAACCGAGTGAAGCGGGTTCTAATCCTGGGTCTCGCACCTCTGATATTTCCATGAGCGAATCATTTCTAACATGATTACTACTGGCCTAACGGTAAAGGAAAAACATCGTGAGGAAACCTGCATGTCTGAGAAAACCTAGCAAGTTTTCGAAAGACAATGTGAAGTCCGCCAACTCGCACTTGGCCAGCGTGGACTATGGCCTAATCCCTCTCGTATTAAGGGGAGACCTCGCCCAGCAGTGGGACGTTAAAAAGGGTTGTATACAATACAAACAATTCTTATCCATAGGTCGCCCATTATGCCACTGGTGAACAACAAAAGCAATTAAATTAAAAAAAAACAATAAATTAGCAAGAAGTAGTGAAATATGATATATCAGCTAAATAACTTGGGCGAACTCTACCGGTGGTAGGACTCTGTCAAGCCTGAGGAGTCCGACTGGATGGGTACCACCCCATCTATTTCTGCCGCCAAGCAACAATGATTGCATTGTTGTGTTCCGATATGAAGGATAAGGTAGCCAGCGCAATTACAGGCAAGAGGCATATCATCTTAGTCCTCACAGTGACAACGCACCTGTGGTTCTGCATTTTTGTTACTTAAAACCTAAGTGCATGAACCGTAGGTGTTATGAGCGACAGGTACTGCTTTCCATCAGGTGGTCTGTCCGCTCGTTTGTCACTGAATCTCATTAAAAAAAAAAACTTTTCTTATACTAGGGAGTAAATAAATAAATATGTTGGGACATTGACACAGCACCATCTAGTTGCATGATAAGTTACCAGGCTTGTGTTATGGATACCAGACTGTTGATACACTACACATATATAAGTTTAAATACCTACATATTATAAATATAAACACCCATGACTGGAGTACAAATATTCGTGCTCATCATACAAATGAATGCCCCCAGCGGGACTCAAGCCCGCCACCGTTGGCACAGCAAGTAGGGTCATTACAAACTCGTCAATGTGTAGGAAAGAGATTACAAAAGAGATTATAATATTATTTTACTTGACGAATTATTAAGAATTATTCATTTGCCTTACCCATTCATCTCCTAAAATATAACGTAAAAGCCAATCGCTATACTATATATTCTCCCGAAATTATTTTCATATGTGCTATAAAGGACTATTGTGTAGTGAAGCAGAATATAACTAATAATTTTAATTGAAAACAATCAATTAAGATCTGACGGTTTTAATAAATATGGTAATGCGTTGAACATAATTTTCTGGTGAACTGGTCAATCATTGTTGCAAATTCATGAATAAACAGTATAGCTGCTATGAATGTAAATTATATAAGACTACATGTTAATGTTGTTGTAGTCCTTAGTAAATGTGAACTTAATGCTCTTAACATTTTTTTTAAAATAAAATACCAAAGAATTTAAGTGTAATAATTCCTTTCATCTTTAATGGGAAATGTTCTTCTGTTTATAAGGCCACCATTAAGGATAACTTGTTCAACTATACTTTTTATATTATAAAGCTAAAGAGTTTGTTTGTTTGTTTGAACGCGCTATTCTCAGGAACTACTAATGCGATTTGAAAAATTATTTTTGCATTAGATAGCCCGTTAACTGAGGAAGGCTATTGGCTATACATTATCCAGCAAAAACGTATGATTCCCGTGCTATAGTTTTTTTTTGTCTAGGGATGAACCCAAAGCGCAGCGAGTTTGAGTCGATAGTTAAAAAATATAATTAAAATCTATATCTACTTTTACAAATATTATAAAGAGACAGAGTTTGTTTGTTTGAACGCGCTAATCTCAGAAACTACTAATCCGATTTGAAAAATACTTTTTGAATTAGATAGCCCGTTTATTAAGGAAGGTTATAAAGGCATCATAGAATACATAGTCTATTCATTCCATACTAACCGTTAAAATGTATGTACCTACCCATGGACGAACCCGAGCGAAGCGAGGGGGAGTCACTAGTATTTTAATATTTGGGAAATTACTTCTTCTACAAAGCTGAAATATGGCAGATAAGTAAGTTTTAAGGCAAAAGACGTCAGTCAGCGAAGAAGGATTTCTAGAGTGCGAAGTAAGACGGTTATAAAAACTTTCATAACTTTATATGAAAGTCCTATGTTTTTTTGATACAGGAGACAAAATAATAAAATATTCCGGTCACACAAAAATGAACTAGCGGGCTAAGCTGTGAGCAATGTTGGTATTTATATGTATAAATCTCTAATCTAATCTATTACAAAAATTGTCTAACGTCAAATTTTAGTCGAATGAAAATTTTAGCTGAATGAAATTTATGATTAGTCATCACTACATATTATAAAATAAAGTTACCCCGCTGCGTCTGTCTGTCTGTCTGAACGCGATAAACTCAAAAATTACCGAACGGATTTTTATACGATTTTCACCAATAGATGAAGTGATTCATGAGGAAGGTTTAGAATTTAGATATAATTCATTAAGGATTTGTGTAAATTGACTGAAATATGACGATGATTGTTTAGATGTCGAAAAAAAATCATGCCTATTGCCTACTGTATGCTTCATTTGCATACGCCGCGTAAATTAATAAAGTTACATGAAAACAATGTATTACATAATTATTCCTTTTAAAAAATAAATAAATATAAATATGTTAGGACATAAACTCACAGCACCATCTAGTTCCATGGTAAGCTACGAGGCTTGTGTTATGGATACCAGATAGTTGATACACTACACATATATAATTTTAAATACATACATATTATAAATATAAACACCCATGACTGAGTACAAACATTCGTGCTCATCACACAAATGAATGCCTCCAGCGGAAATCGAACCCCCGACCGCTGGCACAGCTAGTAGGGTCACTACAAACTGAGCCAAACATGCCGTCATTACGTTGGAAGACGCGTTGCTACTGTTTAATAGAAAGATTAAACAGTAGCAACGCTATATGCACGTACCTAGGGACGCATCCAAGTGAAGCGAAAGTAAGTCACTAGTTAAAACTAAAACACTGAATACAAGTAAATATTCTCATACAAGAATTAAAATTTAACACATGTATTTATTCCAAGATGTTATTCATAACAACAGAGATAAACCGACGACTATTTCGCATGTCATATAAAATATAAATCAATCCTTTTATTACCCTGGGACATTTGGAACAACGTTTTGCAATAATCTATAAACTTATGTATATCACTGGCTTAAAATTACATGTTTGATATTTCATATTAGATCTGGTTAATATGCAAAGTTAAAACTTTATTACCTACTAAAATTTGCTCCAACATTTTCTTAAAACTAAATAAATTATACTTATGCAAATGAAAGAGGGCGTCCATAACTAGATATTTTATCAAAGAAACCGTTGTATTATATAGGTCATAAAAATATTAAAGTCTCGCATTCTTGAGGATAACGATTTTGGGTTCCATTTAAAAGAAAACATATGAGTTATAATCCTTTTTACTATGTACTATTCATATATTAAATTTTTTGTAATAAGAGAAAAATATGGGCAGTGGTAGCCCAGTGGTAACGCCCTCGCTTGGGAAACCGAGTGAAACGGGTTCAAATCCCGGGTCTCGCACCTCTGATATTTTCATGAGCGAATTATTTCTAACATAATTACCACTTGCCTTACGGTGAAGGAAAACAACGTGAGGAAACCTGCATGTCTGAGAAAACCTAGAAAGTTTTCGAAAGACATGTGAAGTTCACCAATCCGCACTTGGCCAGCATGGTGGATTGGGCAACATGGTATTGATGAGAGACTCGTGTCCAGCAATGGGGCGTTAAAAAGGGCTGAATAAAGAGAAAAAAATTTTTTTAACTATGTTCATATTTTTAATTATTTATTTAAGTTTCATGAACCAAAAAAATAGCAGACATTTGTACATTTAGCCTTTTTACAAATAAAGATGGAAAGTGGACTAAACAAGATTACAAAATGAAACAAATATAAATTAATTAATAAATAAAATCTGCTAAAAGTTTTTAAAGTTTTCATAACCTATCTACCCATACGTAATTAGTAACAATAAACTCATAAAACTTCAAACACGAGAAACCTCGAATAAAAATTAACTGTATCACTTTTGATCGAACCATTTACCTGCTATTCCCATTAAATCCTGTTTTAGTGATTGTTGATTGAACTTTTGAAAAAAAATGTTTTTTCACTTAAAAACCTATCTCCCATCCATACAAAATCCATATCCTCTTCATCCAAATTCAATTATCCTCTCCTTTTTTTCGGATATTTGTATTCACAAGTCTTGGACTTCACCAGGTTAAACTCATTCAGCTAGAAACAGATTGATAAAAATATTTTTTATGATTATTTTAACTTTGGTATCGTACAAATAGCCCTATCTCAATAAAAGATAACTATTTATCTAAATGAATCAAATATAGTCGCCAGAACACCATTTAATACTATGTAGGCGAAGATGTTTAATACGGGAAAAGTCAGCAATTTTTTAAATAGGTTAAAATAAATAGACCACCGTCGTCGTGCGTGGGTTAACTACGTGCGATCCGCATTACTAGCGTGTTTATTTAATGTCTTGGAACAAGTTTACACTTTGAAATTTGATTTGCTTCATTACTTTAAGCTCATGTATGATTATTTTTTTATTTTTGTCTTTTGAGTACTTCTATAACATATAAGTATTTATTTTTTAAATATAACATTTTTACAACTAAAAGCAATAATTGCCTTACTTGTGTAAAAAAGAAAAACTTCAGACTTAAAATTTTAAGTAACGTTAAAATTGAATGTACTGCAAAGATTTATGACAATGAAGTCTAAGAAGTAAAGCTTACAAATCAGCAGGCAGCAGCTATTGAGCTAAATAACCAATAAAAATAAAGATTCAATGTAAACGGAGTCTTCAACCGTTACTATGTTATTTCAAAGATATGATACACGTGTTAAAAAGAATTCATCCCGTGGCATAGATAAAATAATATGTTTCCAACCACATGCTATGTTTTGTTATAATGTCGTAAATCAATACTGACCTATAAATATACTCATAGTAGATACCTTAAGGCGCTTATATACTAATGTATGGTTTTTTTTATTCTTTATTTTTTAAAAGGGTTTGATCACAAAGACCATGCCACCCTTATAGGAACTACAAAAAAATCTTATTTATTCTACTTTCTTAATACTGATTGCACAATTTTATACAGCATCCTTGCTTGACTCGATAGGGGGTAGGTTTTTTATCACATTAAAAATGATAAGATTAAAATTTCTTTTTAACAAACCGTACACGGGTTTCAGAATCGTTTTAAAGTATTGTTATTCATTTTGATTATTTTTTTAAATTCTAAGCCATTTTTTTTTATCATAACTCAGATCACATAATATTCCAATAATTACACGTAAATCAAAACGTGGGATACGTAATAAATAGAATATGAATGCATAGATCGACCCATTCAATTGATATTGCAACAAGATACCGGTGGTAGGACTCTGTCAAGCCTAAGGAGTCGGACTGTATGGGTACCACCCCCTTATCTATTCCTGCCGCCAAGCAACAATGATTGCATTGTTGTGTTCCGGTTTGAAGGATAAGGTAGCCAGCGCAATTACAGGCGAGAGGCATATCATCTTAGTCCTCACAGTGACAACGCACCTGTGGTTCTGCATTTTTGTTACGTAAAACCTAAGTGCATGAACCGTAGGTGTTATGGGCGACAGGTACTGCTTTCCATCAGGTGGTCTGTCTGCTCGTTTGTCACTGAATCGCATAAAAAAAAAGATGCACAGATGAACAGACAGTCTAAAACATGCCTGACCTTGGCAACCAGACAAAGGACAAATAGTTATGAATATAATTTTATCGTCTATGTCATATGTTATAGTGACGTGTGATATATTATAGTGCAGTACGTGTTGTACACAAACACAAGTGCACTCTATATTCATTTTGCAATCAAAATCTGGTAGAACGAAAATCGACACGACCGATGACTGTCAATACGCCTTGGACTGATGGCTTTACGTGCGCTGCCTCGCCATAGGAGTTGAACACCACAACCTCCATAAGCTCCGTGGATCTTGAGAATTTAATTGAAAAAACCCAATACTCTACTTGATCTAATCCATGACTCGAACCTATGATTGCAAAATCCGTAGCTTAACATGTTAGCTACTTCACCAAAGAGATAGCGAAAAATATGCATGTAGATGTAAATAAAGCTCAATCCACTCTTCACATCTCTTCTCTATCAAGACAAAACGACGTCTTTTGCAGCCCATTCTTCTTACTAAACTGGATAAATGAATTCATATTGGCCTTTTTAACCAATTTTATCTCATTCGAAGGTAGCATGTTACATAATGATGGATCCAGACTAACATCACAGATCATAATGTATATTATACATTTTTTCGAATCTATCAGTTACTTATTAAAATATAAATAAAATATATCATGTAAACATCCTAATATCTGCGAAAAAAATATTCATCTCATTGATGTCTGTGATCTCTTATTCGTTGTATATTTGAAAGGGTTTTATTAAATATTATAAAAACTCATAACGTTAGCTACAAGGCTACGAAATATTGAAGTATTTATTACATTGTTGATTACTTTTGTACAGATACATTTTCGATATGTATTGAAAATATTTAAAATAACAAAATGAATCGTACCAGAAGTTTTAAATTATTAGGAAGGAAGCCAAATAGTTTGTGTGTATGTAATATATATATTTCACTTTATAACCTTAAAAAAACCTCCTGTTATAAGAATTCCTCTGAAGGTAATCGTACAGATTAAAAAGATTTTTGAGTTTTGCAAAGATAATATAAGAATAAAATAAGTTTTTAATTTAAATTGAAAGCTTTTAATTCAAATATAACAATTTGTGGCTTCATAAACCTAAACATTTCATCTTTTAGATACTTAAGCCCTAATTATCCACAAAACCGTGTTCTAATTACAAACTAGTTTATCGACCCACAAACTAGAGGAAAAGTCATAAATTTTTATTGATATCCCGAAAATGTTGCCAAATGCCTTAACAATTCCAGGTATGATGTTATGATGTAAACAGGGTTATCACTTACTCCCTATTTTACTACACCATTTTATTAAGTTACACTTCATTTTATCGCTTTGATAAATCATTTATTACACTATTTATTTAACACACAAAACATGTTTCTTTGTTTGTTTGTTACCTTTTTCCAACTAACTGCCTGAACCAATTTAGATATTATTATATTTAATATTGGTATGGAGATAGTTTGATATTCTGAAAAGGACGGGGGTGAAAAGGGGCTTTAAGTTTGTATGGGGAATCAAACATTTCTCACGTAAGGGATATAAAACTCATCATACCTATGTATATTTATTCATTCTATTCCATACTAATCGTCAAAACGTATCTAAGGACAAACCCGAGTGAAGCGAACTCACCCTAAGTTCGCTAGTTCTTAATAAATTAAAGTAAATACTTATTAAAAAAAAATATGTTTCGAACTTTTAACTGTTATGCTACCAAAAAACTACCAGAACGATTTAAAAACAAATTATATACATATGTATCTCTAAAGCAAGCATAAGCAAATAAAAATATTCAAATTGACATTATTGAATATCTTCACTTTTGCTCTTTGTTGGTGACCCTATGTTTAGGTCTTGCGTCACACCGCTGGAAGCGGTTACGAAAACCGCCGTCACCGATTCGTCATGGTTATTCGGGAATTATGGCTGATCACATGACTTGAGGGATTGATGTGGACTGTAAAGAAAAGTGTTTTATAACATTTTACAATATATGTTTTTTTCTATTATATAATCTCTTATTTAATAATTATATTTAGAAACTATTTCTTTTAAAAATTTGAAAATATTAAAGTAGTGGAATCGAGTAACCCTTTTTATGGCCTAGTCTATATTATATGCCTCATTTATTAACAACACATATATTAATTTAAACTAAACATGGCTTGCAAGAAATATCTCTTTATATTTTTAAATTACCAATTAAAAGCAAAGGTTAGTGTTTTACAATATTAATAATCTATATCTATATTCATAATACATTTATATGAAATTATAGTTTGCCTACATACACCATTACCTAGGTGAAGTATAATTTTACGTTTCAATTAAATATTGCACCAATAGAGCTAATAAACAAAGTTAGTTGGTCTTATATGAATTTCTTGAAGTAAACTGTAAAGGGCAAATATTTACATACGTACTCGTAGCAGCGATTTCATTGGGTCCGCAGATATTAAGCTGCGACCTTGTTACTCCCCGCAAAAGTAAAATGAATGCTTCTAAAGTCTTCATTTAAATTTTTATTCAACGTCATGAATCTACTTTTTATATTATAGTAGAAAATATAGGATGATATTAAAAAAACGTACCTATAAGTGATTATTTATTTATAACAAACTATATTTTTTTAATATTAGTGAATAAAGAGTATTACGTACACTTTTTATATTATTCTATTTTACTTCTGTGGACACATTTTTATTAACATATATGTATGTACCTAAAGAGTATGTATTGTATTCAGCCCTTTTTAACGTCCCACTGCTGGGCACGTGCCTCCCTTCAAGACGAAGGGGATCAGGCCATAGTCCACCACGCTGGCCAAGTGCGGATTGGCGGACTTAGACCTAAAGAGTACCAAGAATTAAATTCGAAAGTTTATTAAGTAGTAAGTAATAGATGAAACCTGTCACTTACTGATAATAATAATTCATCAAGCTTTGGATTAAAATACTATTTAAGTATAAAATACTTGCCCAAATTACTTCGTCAAAAGTTCATTTAACATATTTTTTTTTCGTATATTTTATAGATATATACATACAAACTTTTTAATATTATTTTTAATTTTAAATAAAACTATCTTTTGTGGTTTCGTCGCAGTTTTATTTTATGTTTTTGTTGCCGCGGTTTTGAGTGCTTTACAGCAAATATGGTCTCGGGAGAGACGTCAAAATCCTACTAATATTATAAATGAGAAAGTTTGTGAGGATGCAATGTATGAATGTCTGGATGTCTAGATGTATAGCTATATGGATGTTACTCTTTCACGCAAAAACGACTGAAAGGATTTTAATAAAACTTTACTATAATATAGCTCATACATCAGAATAACACATAGGCTACTTTTTATCCCGGAAAATGTATGATTCCCGTGGGATAGATTTGGTTATAAAAATAAAATCACGACAATATTCTAAAATATAATTACATTTAAAATTATAGAAAAAAGAAATTATCGGTTTAACTCAGAGATATAGTGATAATATCTGAAAGCCCGCATTATAACTGAAATAACAATTAATATAGTATTAAAATTAAAGTAATATACAATGTATATCTAACACACTAAAACTATACACGTTCTTAAATATAGTACAGCACTATAAAATTATGTCATTATTTCTAGGAAAGTTACTCACGTTTGACCTTCATTTACAATTGAAATATATAGAATCTATAGTGTTTTACAATTCAAGGATCGGTAGCAACAGGCAAAGATAAGTAATTAAAAATGATATCAAACTAGTTTCACATATTTTACATATAAATTAAACGTATCTCTGTAATAACCTGAGCTTTCCTGATGCTTTTATTAAACCTAAGGCTTAATTATGGATAGCTCATCTAACATTATGGTTTCATCTTAATAAGACCGGAGGTAATTTATTTGATATAATTTCACGATTACCATATGAATAAAAAAATAATTTGTTGTTTGTTCATAAGCTTTTACAATTTACATTTATACCTGGGTCGTTCTTCTTTTTTTGTGACAATGAATTGGTGTTTCTCAGTTTTTCGAGTTTTTCAAGTAACAATTATTTAATTTCAGTGTTAGATATTTTTTTGCAAATGCATTTAATTTTCATTTGGATCATTTAATCTTTGTTTTCACGCCCGTAATGTCGTTTGTTTTGTGACTATTTTCGAGAAAATTTTCGGTAGGACATCATTATGAATTACTACTCTGTCACGGTATTTAATGAAAAATAAACACATGCAAAAAAAATTGGCTACAGAAAGTTAAAGATTATTTAGTAATAAAAGGTATAAAGCGATGATAATGTAAATTCAAACAATGAATATTTAATAATCTATACTCTAATGTGACGCAAAATGAGATGAGTGACAGATTGTCACTAAAAAAGAAGAACGACCCACTTCTAATACAAAATAAAAAAAGTTAATACAAATAAAACGATATACCTAAAATAATACATTATGATAATATTTCTCCCAATGAATAATCTCAAAAAATGAATCATAAGATCGAGAAATTTCAACTTACTTACCTTTTACTTAAATTTTTTCTCATTTCTAATAAATTTCCTGTTCTAAGGAAAGTCGTACCTCGTTGTGAACGTATTTATAGTTCCTTGAAAACATTGATACGTGATAGACGCTTTTAAACTAAATGCACTTCCCACACTTGTCGATAAATTCCTGAAAAAATATTCCTCTTGAATTCGTTAAACATTTTGAAGACTATCAAGATCAGTTTTTAATTATACAGCTCTATACATTTCGTTATTTCACTCTCTCTTTTCTAATTCTTTCAAAGCTGATGTGTAGTTTTCCAGTATTAGCAACTGCTCTATACTAATCTAATACAGTGTTGCTATAAATAATAATATTATTTAAAGCAAAAATACATGGTGCGTCATGAGCGGTCTCCAACAATGAGTGAGCGTTTACTTTAATGGGAGCCATTACAGTGTTAAAATAAAATGACACAAATATAAATGACCTAAATGTGCATGTAAACATAAAAATGGCTCAAGGTCTAAAGGATAACCTACTAAGAGCACGTCAAGTTATATTAGAGCGAAGTCGATTCGAAGAAGCATGAGAGATTTTATATTACGCAACATCTACCTATGCAAAATTAACATGCTATACTTTTATGATTAGTTTATAGTCGTATACAATGTAAAAAAAAATGTATGCCTTAAATATTCCTTCAAATTATGAAAATGAAGACTTAACCGCAATCGATTCTAAAAGATCGGATTTATTTTAACTATAGTGTAACTTAAACTAAATTGTTAACCGTCACCTTTTAAAAGTGTACCAGAAATATCTTCTTAAGATCGTATAATAGTTTAGATTAGCATACATTAAGTCCCTTGATTAAAGGTCAAAAAAACAAATATACATACGTAGTAAACCTATTCATATATGTAGTTTTTCCTGTCCCCATGGTTTTTTATCCTCACGTTAGATTCAAAAGTAATGTAGTAGTTGTTAATTTTGGACATCGTATTCGGCTCTTTTTTAACGTCCTACAGCTGGGCAAGTACCTCCCTTCAATGCGAAGGGGATCAGGCCGTAGTTCATGACGCTAGCCAAGTGCGGGTAGACTTCACGTCTTTCGAAAATTTACTAGGTTCTCTCAAACATGCAGGTTTCCTCACGATGTTTTCCTTCACCGTAAGACAAGTGATAATCATGTTGGAAATGATTCGCACATGAAAATATCAGAGGTGCAAGACTCGAGATTTGAACCTGTTGCACTCAGTTTCCCAAGCGATCGCGTTACCCTATCACTACCCTTATAGTTACCCATTGCTGTTAAATTTATTAAAAAGGAATGTTATTTTTCCCTCTCTAGTGAACAAACAGCCATGTTCAGCACACAGTTTAGGTTATAACTACAGAAAACAACTTGTATTAAATAAACATTTTCCCTGAGCGGCAGTTGAAACTCTCCAACACTACGGCAAATATTACTTCTGAGCGAGTAGTTCATCGTATTTAACGTGATAAAATTAATTTATACTACTTATTGCCTGCGACAGGACTTGGTTTTATGAGTTCTTAAGTAGGTACGTCGTACACTCTCGTTATAGTTGTATAAGTAGCTCTTATAAAGACATTTCAGATTAGAACCTATAAAATAAAAAACTCACTCAAATACATCCATCCATCTGAGGTAAGTAGTCAAGATAGTCAAAATTCTTAATGATGTTTAAAACTTAATTTTAGGTATGGAGGCCTTTACATATTTATTATACGTATAGATTTTCAGACAAATTAGCATATAATAACTACTTTACTAGGCAATTTCGATCAATCCATATGATGTCATCCGAGCAATGGGGGTAATAAAATGCACCAATAGGTACCTAAAGATCGTTACATTTTCTACGTGCAATGACTCACACGTGTCGAGTGACACAAATGCAAATATCGTCTACATTTATCTGTTCAATGAATGTACTAAGCTGTAAAACCTTCATAATTATAATAAAGGTTTATCCTACCTTTGTAACATTTAGTAACATGTTGGATTTATTTATTTGAAATATATTAGAATCATGACTATAAGGTGTAACGAAAGAAAAAATATTCGTTTACTAACCAGCTTTTATCTAAATCCTTAATGAATTTTGCAGCCAGGGGACTATGATTCCTTTATATGAAAGCTATCAATATATAGGAAAGCTTTTCTTTTATAAGTTCAACAGAAACTTTGCTATAAGCAGACGTACAAAAAAGTTACAAATATTAGTGATTTAGTTTCTTATTAATACAATAATTTTCGTATTGATTAAATGGATAGTGTAATTTTTCCATCATCAGTATAGAGACGTGAAGGCCGTTATTGCTTGAACAGATGCACAAATATAACCCACTTGCAGCGACATTGGGTATCAAATCGTAAAATAACACTATAAAATAAACTAAAACTGTAATTCGATCATGATATAATATATAATCTTGTAGGTACTGTTCGTGTACTAAGAATATCTTTGTTAGAAATATAATAATATCTAATTAAAATTAAAAATGTAATAGTTTATGGAAATGTGTATATGAGTTTTGGATGCTTATTACTTTTATTATTATAAGGGTTTGATGAAACTAGGCTCATAAATAGACTAACTTAGATCAGATATTCTTAAAGAATTTCATAAAGAAAAGTTAATACTATCTCTCTAACTCACTTAGGTTGACTGGAAGATTTCTTCTAAAGATAAGTCCACCTTTGCTAACTAATTTTATTGTTTGTTAATTTCTGTATTTTACATATAAGTGCAATAAAGAATAGTATAATATAAACCTTTTGACTCAACTATCATCTAAATAAACAAAAATGAAAAGCCGTTCGTTGCTGAGTGCAAGTGCATCACTTGAAAACGGCTGGAACGCTTTGGCTCTTTCATTTTTAAAATTCTAGGATCATTTTAAAAAATACACCAAAATGGCCTGAATAATTTTTTAGAGTAAAATATTTCTTAAATTAGAAGAGTATAATATTTACTATATTTACCCTACTTCTACAAGCTGTTACATAGCCATAATAGTACTCGTACAAAATCAAATAGGTATATGAGAGTACATGTAGCTTTGGGTGATTGAGTACACGACGCTGCATAGATGATGACAGGACCCGTTATCAACGTAACCTGACAAGACCTTATTTTACATAGAAGTTCTGTGTTTTCCATAATTTATACCGAAAAATAGGACAAACAAATTTCGTTGCATTTTTCAGTTACAAGTTAGGTTTTAGGAAAGATTATTTTAAGATATTTATACTAGAATTCTTAAAAAATTAGAATTTCGATAAAAAAATTGAAAAAATAGATTAACTTCATAAAATTATTTAAAACAGATGTGTTTAAAGAATTACAAAACATATTATATTACTTTTACATCGTATACAAAATGAGTAAAATATTATACATAGTTTTCCAAAATGTAATTTTGTAGATAGCGACGAAAACATAAATAAAATTTAAAATTCTTAAATACTTTACCATTTTTTTTAGTAAATTAAATTTCGATTCTGTATAAAAAGTGTACCATACGATGACAGAATTCTCATGACATCTACAACAGGTTTTTATTCTGGGCCAGTGCAGGCACATCTGCAATGCAAAGTACGTATGAACTTTCTGATACTACTTCCAGGTTGCGTGCCCTGATTCAATAGATTCATCTCAATTAATTATCAAGACCATCGTTGATTATTCTTAGTATTTTATTTTGTATAATTTGTCTATTGTTTATTCTAAGTCTATTCTAAGTTGATAACCATCTGTAATTATGGGATTAACCATATTTTACCAGAGCACACGAATATTGGATACTATTTAGTTCCCGTATCCAAATGGTAGCAGTTGAGTTTGTTTAATATTTAATTTTATCGACACGTGTAAATAACACTTTTAAATCCTTAAGAAGCTTTTTGTAAACACGTTTCAATTTTATTACTCCATAAAAGGAATCCGTTATGTTAAAAATATCAATAGGCCATCATTTACGTATTTTTATCTCTTACATATTTATAATAACTATTCTATTGATATATAAATATGTATAATCTATATATATTAAAATTGATGTGTGTATGTATGTTCCCTATGGACACCAAAACGGCTGGAGTGATTTCGATGAAATTTTCAAGCAATCTTCAGATTAGCCTAGCGGCCGATCGGGAGTTTAAACGCGGGTGAAGTTACGAGTACTGCTAATCTACACTACTATTATACAGAGGAAAGATTTGTATTTCTGTATGTTTGTAACGAATAAACTTAAAAATTACTAGACCGATTTAGATGAAATTTGGTAAAAAGATAGTTTGAGACCCTAGGAAGAACATAGGATATTTTTTATTCCAGAAATCATCCCTTAAAGGGGTGAAAATGGGGATAAAAGTTTGTATGGGGAATCAACCTAGGGACGAACCCGAGCTAAGCGAGAGTGTGTCGCTAGTTTTAAACAAAATACTATCTTATATACACTAACTTTTAAGGAAAAGCTAATAGATTTAGATCGTTTTTATAAGAAGTCGTTTTTATCAGAATATCATATCATAAGAAAAGAAATACACGAAGTGAAATATTATTTCGTAATTTTCAATATCAGTCCAGTCCGTGTTGCCAACCGTTGGCTCGACAATAAATTTAATTGGTGATTATTTTCGTATATTAGGTCAAGTGCCTCCAATAACTCTACTGTCTTTTAAGATGATTAACTCTTATTGGATCGTCCTCCAACTTTCGTAACCTATTGGTACCTTCCCACACTATAAATTATTGACATGTAATTCTACTTCCAAGCTATCCTTATCATTGCGAGTTGATTAAAAGTCACAAGTGTTCGCGACGCATTCCACTTATGTATCGGAAATGAATATAAATTTTTTATGAAATCCTTTATTTGTACACTGTACTTTAAAAAAATAATGTAGTCAATGCTATATTTGTCATTTAGCACATAATATCGACATTGGAATTAGATATCGAGGCAAGAGATTATTATTTATCTAGTGTCTGTTTGTAATATTAAAATAACCGCTTTTTACTAAATGCATATGGATGTATACACGGTACATACACCAAAACAATTTTTACAATTTTTATCTGTCTGTCTGTCTGTTTGTTCCGGCTAATCTCCGAAGCGGCTGGACCGATTTTGACGGGACTTTCTTTATAAGGAGTAACTTAGGTTACTTTTATTTTAGAAAAAGAATTAGGGTTCCGCGAAAAAAAATTATAATTTAAATGAATATCTTAGGAGTAGCAAGCTACTATTTATGTATACCTAAACATATCTAACCGTGAAGACGTACCTAGGGACGAACGCGAGCGAAGCGAGCGTGAGTCGCTAGTAGTAAATATTTTATTTTCCTGCTACAGAAGAATATACTCATACAATTGTATAATTGTATTTGTACATTATACATAGATACATATTTTAAGAATCCATAAAGTGCGCTAAAATTTCAGTGGTAAACCTCTACTAAAAATACCAAACCACAAGACTAACATTCGTAGCAAGTCGACATCAAGTCTAATTTTAAAGTGCAGCAACAATGAACTCAATAGCTGACGCATCTCGGCTCTGCCCTACCAAAATAGGTCCGTTTCCACATTGAAACTGTTTAGTGTTGAAGCATATGGGTGCATGGTCACGTTCACTTGAAGACTTGCAAATGCTTCTATTATTAATTCTCCGATATTCGCTAAACCAAAACGGCTATATTTTAAAACTAACGACTCATCCTCGCTTCGTTTGGGTTCATCGCTAAGTGTTTCTTTAAATTGACATAACCTTTTATTTATGAACCCATTGAAATAAAACAAATACTAAGTGCTAAGTGAAGCTTACACAACACATTAGTGAAAACCGCATCTGTATCGGTTAAGCTTGTCTTTGAGCAAACATTCCATATGACATTAACGATCTAGCCTGACCGTGACATTCTAAGTAACTAAAATGTCAGGCAAATTCCTGACATATGAAATACTTAAATTTTATAAATACGTATATACTTAAAACAAATGGTATCTTAAATATTTCAACCTGCTTATATTATATCATAAAGTTCGTCTAATTATAAACAGTTACAAGCATCATCGGCATTATGAGCGTTCTGTTTTGATTATTTATAGATTCAAACGCTAGGCTAATAACGAATATAGCTTAGATAGGATTAGTTCATGTTCATGGTCTTGAAGTGTACAAAAACATGTCATAACCCCTAAATCCTTCTAACGGTTCCCATAATATACCTACTGTGCTATACATACATATTTCTAACGAACGCTAATATTTTACTGAGTTTTCTTAAAGAAATTACATAAAATTGATGATTTTCTATATATAATCATAGGTAAATACGCATAAAATATGTATGTGTGACAGATGAAATTGTGTTAATATATTTCACAGTTCATATACCTACTTGTGCTTTCATTATAAATGTGAAAAGGAAATTAACAATCATTTTACAATTTAGGATTGCGAGTTTTCAGCTGTAGCAAGTATTTGGGTTAAATCTAAATAACTATAAATTACAAGAGATTAAGCGATGATATCTATTACTAAATAGAAGAACAGAACTCCTTGACTCGTTTCCATGAAAATAGCGCATATACTGCAAATTACTCATACTTGTATATCCTAAACATGTTAAACAGCAGTGTTTCTTTTTTCAAGTTGAACTAAGTCGTATTTTATTCAGTGTCTTTTTTCACTTTTTATCACTGTTGAAGATCAAGGCAAAGTTAAGCTAAAATTAACAAGTTCCCAGTGGTACTTCACTTTGTTAAAATGAGTACAAAAGAGAAGACGCTTGTTAATTTGTGATTAGATACAGGATAAGTTTTTTTAATTACTTGACAAAACTCACAGAGTAAAAATGAAATTAAAAAGTTTAATTTTATTTATAATTTTATCTAATTTTCTCAACAGGTGATTTTCTCAACAGGTGAACTGTCTGCTCGTTTGTCACTAAATCTCATAAAAAAAAAAAAAAAAACAGGTTATCATATCCTATAATGTCTTGTAAGATGTAAGCATCACGTGCAATAGAAATATCAACTAAGTAACTAATCTGTAATATGAGTATAACAATATTAAAATCTTACTGTTATTTTTTTTTACCACGTAATACAAAAAAATATATATTAAAATTCGATCAATCAACTTTTAAATATCAATGTAAATGCTATAATAAAGCAGGAACTTAGTGAAATCTGTACATGAAATATTTTTTAATATTAAGTAAGGGATATATACTTTTTTATTTTTTAATAATACTTACCTTCTTTTTCTATTCCTGTGTATATACATTGTACATATATATAGTCTAATCTATACTTACCGTTAATACGTACGGTACGTATTATAATAAGTAATACCTATAGTGTTATATGATCTGTGGTAATACTAATTACTATATAGGTAATTATTATTATAGTTATTACTACTAATATAAGTACTAAGGATATGTAAAAATATATTGTTATATTGCAATAAATATATTACAATTATATTAAATAGCTGTAAAAATAGTTTACTCATTCTTTAAATGATTTATATATAATTGTATATTATACTATAATTAGTTGTATATAATTGTATATAATAATATATGTATATATAATTATCTTATTTTATTATTTATTATATTTAAAACTCACTGTATCGGTACTAAAATTTTTAATGTATCGTAGAAAATCACTTCTTATTTCTATCTTATTGTTTTGTCACACAGAATTTCACAGTATACTACTACTTTTTTAATACTTTTTTAATGAATAATATTAACGCCTGACCAAAAAATTTATTATATGTTATAATAATAAGTAACAAAAGGTAACGATTTTATTGTCATTTAATTTGTAAACTTTAAGCTCGCTGCTCGGCAAAAGTTTAAAATAAAAAGAAACAGCTAATATAAAAATCGCTTCTTATTTGAAGTCTTCTTGTTTGAAGTAAATTAATCTAAGATTGAACCTACGCGGCCATTATATACCATAAGAGTTCATTCAAATGAAATCATTAAAACTAAGAATTTATTAACGTTAAAGTCCTTTATCAAGCCAAATAGTTGATATAAATTAATATTACTTATTAAAAATAGCTACTTCGTATTTTTAGACATAACAGTTGTTTACTTGAAATTTAAACCATTACTGTTCCTAGAACATCTGTAATGTCATGATGGCATGAGCAGTTATACTGGTATGCCAACATTTTAAACTAAGAATGACGTCCATGTATAGCGATATTTAAATAGAACTATTTTTTGGGATGGACGGACAAAACGGAAGAGACAGAGACTCTCCCGTGATCATATTTGCTGTAAAGCCTGAAACTATAAAGTAAAATAAAACCATGAAAAAATCGGAAAAAATAGTATATAAAAAAAGTATGACATGAACATGATATTATAAAAGAGCAATATTCGAATTTTCTACTTTTTTTACTTAAATGGTAACAACACCCATTTTTTTCTTTTTTTTTTTAGTTGGCAAATGCATTTACGCATACCACCTGTATACACATAGGTAGTTACGTGTGACTCACTGACTAAAATAATGCCAGATTAAATATTGATTAAAACCCGACAGAAGATCACCCGCCTTCATGGGGCGTCGTAGAATCGCTTATGCGCTCAACCACGACGCTCCGATGGCAGATCTACTAAAGCAGACCATACAATCAAGGGTTGCTCCCTCGATCCACTCTGCTGTCAGAGAAATACCAGGAGCAACCAAGCGGTAACAACACCCCGCGTAACTTTAGTAATAATCATAGGATATACTATACAAAAACCGATCAAATAGAACCATCTTACGAGCAATCAATCATGTTAATCTAATTTACATTTATTATAAGTGTGTTAATTCGAAGTTTGTTCTCAGCTTATAAAATAGTAAAATATTTCTTAAATTATAAAACGTAATAATTATAAAACCCAATTCAAAAACCCAAATTATATAATAATTATTAAAAAAAAAGAAGGCGGCGGTAGCCCAGTGGTAGCGCGCTCGCTTGGGAAACCGAGTGAAGCGGGTTCAAATCCCGGGTCTCGCACCTCTGATATTTTCATGTGCGAATCATTTCTAACATGATTACCACTTACATTACGGTGAAGGAAAACATCGTGAGGAAACCTGGATGACTGAGAGAACCTAGCAAGTTTTCGAAAGGCATGTGAAGTCCGCCAATCCGCACTTGGCCAGCGTGGTGGACTATGGCCTGATTCCCCTCGTATTGAAGGGAGGCCTGTACCCAGCAGTGGGACGTTAAAAAAAAGGGCTGAATACATACATTAAAAAAAATTATTATACAGCAATTAGTGGACGATGTTCTTTAATTCAGTAGTCGTATTCGTAGTATGAAATAGTTAAACGGTTTCCGACCTATTTGGCACGGTAGAAAGTGACGCGAATTAATCAAACGGTGGGGTCAAGTTTATTTATGAGAGGAACTCGTTTCGTAATCGATACCAATACATCGCGTATGACTACCGCATTAGTTGAATAGTCTCTGCTATGCATCATGTCGCCTATGTGAGTGAGGTATATTATAGCTTTCTGCGGCTATCACACGGTAAGGGTAATATTACATTTCTATTACAAACTGTTTAGTACATACTCGATAAAGTTAACTTGTATAATTTTGTTCTGTTACGAAAAAGAAGTATAACTTCTTACGTGCGTACATAAGTACACGCACACGTTTTTTTAATATCTCACCTATCCTAATTATTTAAAACATAAATTGAATTTCATAAAGAGTGCCGATAATCTACAGAAGTTTTACTTCTTGCGCGTGTACACATTCATACACACACTCTTTAATTATTATTTTTTTATAAAATATCAGTACCAGCACTTTCATTGCTAGCTTTCGCTAGTGTCTTTGCTTGTTTGCTACGGATATAAAAGTAGTCTTTTTGACTTTCACCTAAATCCCCAATCCATTAGTAAAATTAAAAAAACCGAAACCGAGTGAAGCGGGTTCAAATCCCGGGTCTCGCACCTCTGATATTTTCATGTGCGAATCATTTCTAACATGATTACCACTTGCCTTACGGTGAAGGAAAACATCGTGAGGAAACCTGCATGTCTGAGAGAACCTAGCAAGACATGTGAAGTCCGCCAATCCGCACTTGGCCAGCGTGGTGGACTATGGCCTGATTCCCCTCGTATTGAGGGAGGCCCGTGCCCAGCAGTGGGAAGTTAAAAAGGGCTGAATACATACATACATTATGTATACTATAATCATATGAACTCAATAAAAGGCACCTTTTATTTAAAAGTATTTATAGATGAATATGGTGAGTATATTTGACAACAAAGGGAACTAAAACCAAAAGTGGTTAAAGATTAAGAAACTGACAGTACTTAAATAAGGCTGGTGACTATTTCATAAGTACATATTATGAACTAAACACAACTAATAAGCATTAACTTACCAACAATACTAAGTACAAAATCTTTGTTACGTACGAGTTAAAGTTATGTAACATAAGTACTTAAATCAAACATAAATTTTTACAGCAAACTAGTAGGTTATAAGTTTTTACAGCGTAGTAGGGACGTGTTCAATGACATATACTCTTGTTTATCCAAACTTATATCCCTTGTGATAAGATCAAAGATGAGTGCTTAATTATTTTGGTCACTTTTAAAATCATGTCTTTGTCAAGTATAAAGAATTTAAAAAAATCAATTTTGTTGAAATTATCGAATCACTTATCTCTAACTAAACAAATTATGTTACATGCAGTATCTATACTTAATATTATAAATGTGAAAGTGTGTTTGTTTGTTCGTATGTCCTTCTTTCACATCAAAACAGAGTAACTGATTGGCGTGTTTTTTGTGTGGAGTTAGTTAGAAGGCTGGAGAGTGATATTGGCTACTTTTTACTGGGGGAGATTATCTTATTTCTACGGGAAAACACGTTATAATTCAACCCAAAAAATATTTATGATAAGAATTACTTGTAACTTGGTATTAATGCTCTTAAATACAGTTAAATAAACACGTGTTTTTGCATTTTTCGAAATTCATCCCATAAGAGAATAATAGAAGATGAAAGTTTGTATGAAACCTACCTTTTTAGAGTTTTGAAGTAAAACTTCTTTACGCACGCTTGACTTGGGGCGTAAGCTGGTGAATGCGTTACGAAAATATGTACGTACGTTTGTTGCCATGGTAACTGTTGTTATTGTCTGACAAATGATATATAATGTTATATTCTTTCCTTAAATGATATTCTATAAATATATGATTGTAATATGCCTAATATGCGTTATTTTTAGTATCTCACCTATTCTAATTATTTAAAACAAAGTGAATTTCATAAAGAGTACCGATAACCTACAAAAGTTTTTCTTCTTGCGCGTGTACACATTCATACATGCACTCTTCAATTAAATTTTTTTTGTACTTTTAGCGCGAGGAAAGCCGCGGATTCTACAAGTTAATTTATAATACTTCTTATGTAAACAAATATAATTATACAAAACCTTATTTTATTTTACCATAAAATATTTACTGTACCTCTTATAAATAATACATTAATTACTTTGAATGCTCTATTAGATCATAAATCATTCTACTAATTCCAAATATGAAGCGCCATTAGTGAAATACTAAGCAAATTAATTTCTGGAAACGCTCCGTCTGAACGTGTGTTACTTTGAAAGTTTATTATAATTTATGTTGTTGTTGCCCCTGACTCCGTTCGGTGTCTGACCACGTTATTATTACATCTATTTAATTCATACGTTTAATTTTCAAATATCTACATTTAGCAAATACACGAAGGTAAGGTAATTTAAACGATTTCATATATGGTAGTTGTCTGTTTGTCGTGATTGACTGCGTAAGCGATCCTGCGACGCCCCATTAAGACGAGGGAGGTTCTGTTGGGTTCTAGTGGGTAGTACCGGTTTTTTTAGCCATTGAGACCCACATAACCACCTATATGTTTACAAGTGGTATTAATAAATGCATTTCTTTTTTGTTTTTTTTATGGTACTCAGTGATAAACGAGCAGACAGTCCACCTGATGGAAAGCGATACCTGTCGCCCATAACACCTACGATTCATGCACTTAAGTTTTATGTAACAAAACTGCAGAACCGCCGGTACGTTATCACTGTGAGGACTAAGATGTTATGCCTCTTGCCTGTAATTGTGCTGGCTACCTTTTTCCCAACATTAAAAAAAATGGTAGTTGTCTGTCGCTATAAATGCAATCTTTTCAAGCGAACTATCATTTCAAGCAAAAGTATAAGGGGGTGAAATGTTTTAAGGACGAAAAAATTTTTATAAGTAAGCTTGTCATAAGCTACTCATCCTGATGGATTACAGATAAAACGAATGTACAATGAGTTTCGTTGACGGTTGAAGTAAAATACCTATATCTCTGAATACCTTCAAATATCTTTACCTAGCGGTACTAATAATTATCTAGTAATTGTATTTACATAGTATTGAGCTTAGAATGGGCATTATATTTAAGTTTTGAAAATCTAGATAAGACTATAATTTCAGTCACATACAGCGACAGTGATTACATACAGCGTCAATTTTGTTACATAAAAAAAATATATACGGTCGAATTGAGAACCTCCTCCTTTTTTTGGAAGTCGGTTAAAAAATGTTTGCAATATGACAATTAAGATGTTTTCATGCTACACAATAAGGGCTACAAAACATTTTAATTAAAGAAGCATAAGAACTGATGACGAGATGACGGGAATCGAGTAATAAATTAATTTATCAGTAAATTGGGTGCGATGGTGACGTGCCATAATTGACATGTGATCATAATCTGTCGAGTCTGGCCGCCTCATTAAGTTATCGCGCTTGAAAGTGTTAACAAATTATTTTTAATTAATAATGGTCTAATACTGACGTTATTTCACTGGCGATAATTATAAAAACCTGTCTCGCTTAAATACATTTAATTGTGCCTGCGCGTCTATTTGTCTAAGATAGAAGTATGAATATTTAAAAAAAAAGTTTAAAAAATGGACGTAAAAATAATAAAAAGCCATTAAAACTATTAAGTTTCAATAATATTTAATAATAATTCTTTAATAATATACTTATATTCTATTCTTTATTGCACGTATATATGAAAAATACAGAAATTAACAAACAATAAAATTAGTTAGCAATGGTGGACTGGAGGATATATATAATTTTATATAATAATGATGATGATGATGATGTCACATTTAAAAATTAATTCACATGAATAAGTCTATAAGACGTTGTGTTAAAGTATCTCAAATATAGCCCATCATAAATTCCATGGTTAATGAAATCATAAATCTTTATTTTCGCTAATGTAGTGTTGGCTGGGATAAAGTATGTCAAACATTGTCTTCCAAGAGAATTTTTACACCTATTCTACTACTGTCGCTATAAATAAAATGAAACAGATTATAAATCAAAAGGTAGTTGAAATTGTTTAACTATATAAATAAAGTGTTTCGTGGTATTTATCACAAAGTCACATTGTATACTTTGTCGGAGATGAAGAACAATCTCGTATGAGATCCATGTATTGCAGATGTTTCCACTGGTTTGATATAAGCCAATCTTGGTCTTAGATGTATTGTCATATGTAAAGGAAAAATAATGAAAATGTTTTTAATATAACATCTGTTTCATAATATATAAAAATTAAAAAATGTACTTATACATAAAAATATTTCATACATTTTTCTACATTCTCCATATTGTAAAATAAAATATATTTTCATTATCATTCCTTTATTATAAAGACCGGAAAGCTTCTGCACTTGAAAGGGTAAGATGAGTTTGGTAAGTAACTTTGTAATTTACTTCAACTCTCCAGGGAATACATGGTTCGCGGAAGAACACATTTTCTAGCTTAACACATTTTACTACAATGTTATTTCAACTTCTTTAGAATTTAGTTTAGTAGAAATTATACTTTATTTATGTTTTTTAATCCTATTAATATTAGAAACGATGTTTGATAGATGTTTGTTACTCAATCACACCAGAACGGCTGAACTGATTCCAATGAAATTTGGCACAGAGATAGATTATAGTCTGAGACGAACCCGAGCGAAGCGAAGATGAGTCGCTAGTTTTGAAATAGTATTAGTCATACAACGAACTACCACATTTACTATATCAACCAAGAAATGGAAGAGCGATTCACAAAACCCTGAAGAAAACGCTATCCACATACATATTATATGACATAAACAAAATTTAAAAAAAATCTTTAGTGGAATTTCATTTTTAGGGTTCCGTACCCGAAGGGTGCCAACGGAACCCAATTACTAAACCTTCGCTGTCCGTCCATTTGTCAGAGGGCTGTATCTCATGAACATGAATGATGATGAAGCTGTATCTCATAGGTAGAGAGTTCAAATTTTTCAAGTTGATCTAACAATAATATTTTACTTGCATTTACTAATGGTAATAGAGTCAATGTGATGTTTATCGATTGCAGTATCCGGTCCTCTAATAGTCTAGTCAATTCAATTGACAGATCGTTCATCTATTTGTTAAATTAAGTGCAGGAATAGGGTATTAGCGATTTGACATAATTTAAATAAATAAATAATGGTAGGTATAACTTTTCTGTTAATTTGTATTAAAATTGAATATCCAACATATTCTAAAATTTCTAAAATCCATAGTACTTAATTATGGAGGTTTTCTATTAAAAATTCAAATATTCGACCAAGAAATATTGATTATCTTTTCTTCGTTCATTATTTAGGTAATTTAAAAAGCTTATTAAAATAAATGCAATTTATGTGACAACATAATACATGTATTTAATCCCTAAAATAATAAAATGTAACAGAAAAACAAACATTAAAAATTCTATCCAAAAAATATTCCACAACGCCATTAAAAAAAATGTAAATGCCTATTACTTAACGCATTGTATGTTTCTGTGTTTATTTATTTATCTATGTTGCTCGCTAATTGACCGTAACTTACACCACCCGGCGCTATTCCATTCTATTTGTCCGTGATCTTGATCTCGATCGCTGATTACACTGTCAATGGCAATCGCGTGCTACGACAAATCGGCTTTTGCATGACAATTTGTAATCAATTATTGATATAATATTTAAATGCGGTAGATTTTAAAAGACTTACCTGTATGGAAATTGTGTAATTATAATATATATACTTTTTGACGGCTATTTAATATGATGATATTACTTCTTTCTAGTCTTTTACTCCATTAGTTTTTTTTTTATTTAGGATGGCACCAACATCCCAACTTTCCACACAAAAAACCGGGAAAAATGTCAAAATTTTTTTTTTTTATAGTTTAAAAAAATGAAAGCAACGAGTACATATTAAAACTAATAAATAAAATAATTAAACGAGTTTTCTTTCAAGAATCTATATTAATTTAAAACTAAACAGCGGTATATTCGATATATGAATAAAATTTGGAGTGGTATCCGATTATAATTGGATTAATTAGGACGTGGAGCGCATTCTATAAATTGTAGGCATCGGAGGTAGGTATGGCGTAAGCCATTCATCGTCTATTTTATGTATTTAAAAAAATATATTCTTTAAATATTTATGTTCTAACGGGAAGGATCTATTAAACTAAAATTAAAACATGGATTCTTAAAATAATTTATGACTGATGTCTATGTTATTTGATCGTAATAGGGAAAACAGTATATAGTTATCTATAATTTTATCATATACTTTTATGATTGTTTCTTGCATAACTTATAATATTTTTTTATTTTTCGATACAATTTTGTGTGAAGTTATAAAAAATCCAATCAACAAGTCTTTTTATTTTATTATTATTTATTATTTATTTGATTATTATAGTACTAATAATACAGCATTTTACATAAGTGGACCCACAAAACTGTTTGCACAGTTTGTCTGTGGGTTTTGTTTTTTCAGTTTGTTTGTTTGTCTTTTTAAACACCCTTTTTATTATTTAGGTGTCTATATTTGTTGTTATATCTAGACCTTAAAATTCACAACATGTTTCAAGAAACTAAGTCAATTTAATTCCTAAGCTAGCGGGACACACAATGACCTGACACATCAACAGTAACATGATAGACACATGTCACTTTGAACGTCACAATACAATTGAAGTTGTTCTGTAAAATAATGCTCCATATTGATTTGCTGTACAGATGCTGGTTCGATTCCACGTTCGTACAAATAGGTACTAATGTTATAATTACTATAATGAGTCTGTTTGATTAGTGTTAATCCAACCATCTTAATGACAGTATCGATGTCAATAAAATTTTCCACAGATAATTTCTATACTAGTCTCTAGAGACTAAATAAGGCTACATTTTTTTCAGGAAAAAGTAAAAATTACATCTAGTAGAAATTTCATACTAAGTATTAGACTTATGATAAATGTTATGGATTTTTTTATAATATTATCATGTGTCCTCAATTCATTCTCAATCGAGCGAAATCTTTATCATTTTTAGAAAAATAAACTATAGATGGTTTTACTACTATTTCAATAATTTGTACATGATTTCTACATGTATTATCACTACAATATTATTAAGCTGATGCTTAAAAAGTAATCTTATAATATCCAACACTAACATAGCCTTCGATCAACAATACTACTGTTGATCGAAGAACTTAGTAAATAACGAACGCCTTTTCTCAGCGATATCTTCAACTAGCGCATTAAGTGTTGTCACAGGTGCGTGAAACTGAATGTTTCATATTACAATACCCTAGCTTCCTCAGTGAATATAACTTCGTAACTCCGTTAATATTAAGTCTTATTACGTCCTACATTATATACTACAAGGTCCTTAAGTGATTTCTTAATATCTTCCATACTTAAACGTTAGCACTACTCACTATATTTTAAGCAAAGTACCTACCTGTATGTTAAATACAGTTTTCTCTTACTTTAATTAACTATCTCCCGACTGCATTAAGTGAGGTTTTTTTATTTAAATATGTATTAAAAAGTCATTATAATTATTATGACTTTAAGTCATTATAATTATAAATTTATCATTATAATGAATTTTTAATGGCAAAATAACATGGACACGTCATCTTAATACTGATTATTCCGTAATATTTTATTTCGAATTATTACTGGAAGGCTAAAGATCGGATTAAAAAAGTAGGCATAAACATATACACTTACAGTCAAAATTATTATGAATCGTTTTTATTGGGTATTAGCGACTCACTGTCGCTTCGCTCGGGTTCGTCCCTAGCTTCCCAATACAAACTTTCATCTCCATTTTCACCCCCTCAATGGGTGATTTCCGAGATAAAAAGTATCCTATACCCTTTCCAGGGTCTTCAACTATCTTCTTACCAAATTTCATCTAAATCGGTTCAGTAGATCCAGAGATTACCCCCTACAATCTCACAACATCACCTCTTTATAATATTAGTGTAGACTAAATAAATAATACTTTATTGTATAATTTGCTCCAATTTATGATTAAAGTCATTGCTTGTAATTTTAAGTATTAAAGGTAATATTATAGCTAGCGTAACTTATATATGTATTTATGGTGGATATGAGATTACAGAGATTATAAATAAACACCTAAGCAACTGCATTATTCAAAGTATCTACATAGTACATATATACTCGTACATACGCCGAGCGCTGTGCAGTGTGAAGCACCCGCAGAATCATCAATCAACCACTTATCATACTTCCTCTAAGCAATCTCGAGCTGGCTAAGTTTTTGTACAATCGTGGTCATTGACTTGTTTACTTCCTATTTCAACGCCTTCTAAAGGCTATTTTAATGATCATATTATTTAAAATAACTTTATATATTAAATTTAATTTATGTAAATAATATAAATACTTCATTTTGTTCGTTTGTTTGAAATATTTTAGTTCGTTGTAAGGCCATACGTAGAGGTTATGCTTAATATAAACACTAAGTATGTTTTAATTATATAGTCCTTGTAAAAGTATCAATTGTATGAAGTTAATTTTACATCATATTATGTTTGTCTTTTACGCACCTAACCTATGAATATATTTTGTAAATTAATAGTATGTGGAAATCAATACCGATATTTCATTTATAAAAGGTAAATAAAAGTAATGCTACAAAACACTGGCTTCACTATAATTATACAAAATTTTATTTCAATAAAATTAAGGTCAATCGTTCTAAAAGGATTTTCCTCTCATATTTCATTACGAATGAAGTACCTATGCTATATCGCGAACAAAGAGTAACTCAATCACATACAGTCTCATTAAGCCGCCATCACTCAACAATTGAATCAATTGCGATCACGATACTTGAAACTTGCTAATTGACTGACAAGTGTACTTTATCGACATGAACCTATTATTTATTGATTTTTAATACATACACAAGTATGTATCAAAATCTTTCATGAATTTTCAATCATCTATATAAATATATAGCATAACTGGCGGCTTCGCTCGCGATCAAACTACGAAAAATACGAAATTTCATGCAAATATGTCCAAGAAATAAAAAGTTTCATACAAACTTTTATCCCCTATTTCGCCCCCTTGGGGATTGAATTTAGAAAAATCCTTTCTTAGCTTACGTCATAAGAGGAATACGTGTGCAAAATTTAAATTTTTTAGCCTTAAGGGTTTGGCCTGTGCGTTGATACATCAGTCAATCACTTTTGCCTTATATATATACGCAATGCAACTTTTCAAATTTGTATTCCATTATTTTGTTAGTTTGGACGCGCTTACCTCTGAAACTTCCCATGGAATACAAATTTGAAAAGTTGCGTTTTATAATATGTATATATTTAAGAAGAAATATATATTAAAAAATGATGAGCTATACGAGTACATATGTATCCCACTACGACCTTTAAGCCTTATAGTAAAGCGTATCTTTTCAGTGTGTTCTTACCTGTTGTATACATTATACCAGGTACTCGGCACCTAATTTGATAACAGAATGAGAAAGATTTTTTTATCTTCAACAAATACCTTTTAGACTTTTACATTTAACGATGGCAACCAATATATGAAGAGTATTTAAAAATATAATATAATTAGAGAGATACTGAAGTTTTATTATGATCATTATAGCAATATAAAGAGATGTTTCAGTCCACGCATCATGGATTTTAAAACAATTTTAGAGGTTAATTCCCGACGTCCAACGGTAACACGATGGATATATTTTATTGTTATAAAAATATCTAGTTTAATACGTTAATAATATCTACATAAAAAATAGAGTCACACAAATACTTGGTATATATAATAGTAGTGTATTATAAAGAGGAAAGATTTGTATTTTAGTATGTTTGTAAAATAAATAAAAATAAACTCAAAAATTACTGGACCGATTTAGATGAAATTTAGTAATAAGATAGTTTAGGGCCCTGGGAAGGACATATTTTTTATTCCGGAAATCATTCCTCAAGGGAGTGAAAATTGGGATGAAAGTTTGTATGGGGAATCAACCCAGGGACGAACGCGAGCAAAGCGAGGCTAAGTCGCTAGTTCTCTATAAAATCATTCATTGTATAATTAATAAATAATAATTAAATTTATTAAATAATAATAAAATCATTTTTCTATAATTAATAATAAATTATTATTATTATTGTATAAAGAAATATAAAATATAATAATTCTTTCCAGAAACGATAGCAAGTAAAGCTTTTTGATAGTTATATCTATATCCTGTTGTAACGTGTTGTGTATGTACAATGTTATGTACATTGTACATTGCCATAAAAAGAATTACTGGCTCGATATAATCTAATTATGGGTATTATGTGCTAGTTGTTGTTTCTGATAATAATAATATATTAAGCTACAGTCATTATTTTTTTCCTTAAATTTATCACCTAAATATATATATTTACTGAGGCCCTAGGTTATAAATTGAACGTATAGCTTTTTGTAAAGAACAAAAAGCAGCATTAACCAAAAGTAACCTACCAAAGAGCTTTATAGTTTATACTATAGAGATATAATTACTAAATACTAGATAAATACAAAATTATTGGTAATTAACAACCATTAAATATTACATATGAACGGTATAATAAATTAAAGAGATAACAGATGAAGCTATCACAAAATAGATTACGTTGCAAATAGTTATCTACTAGCGATATAATCTTCGACAAAAAACTGATCGTTAATAGCATATATGTAATCTCAGCGTATAACAGTAAAATATCTATTACTATACATTTTAAAAATTAGACATCACCCTTGTTAATTAAAAATTAAAATTTAAGATTTGAATTGGCGGTAACAGTTTTATGTATACGTTTTAAATGAATAAATAAATAAATAAATAAATACTTAACCTCTTTCCCAATAATACATGTTTAATAAATTATAATCTGATACCAGCAACTTATCCGGTGACGTCACCGCTGACATCATAGCACAATTGTGACACGGCACAGTTGTGTAAGAAATGTCAAATAAATTCTAAGGGAACACAATGTCAATATCGCATGGTCTAACTTTTAAATATTTTTTTTAAAACAATTTTCATTTTTCACACAACTTGTAAATATTATTCTTTTTTTCTTTATATAGGGAACTCAAGTTTAAGATAACAGAATTTATGAACGTGTAGGGAGATAAAAATTAAATTGTCATTTCAAACTTTACGTAATAAAAAGCCTGAAGCCACTTATAGCTTACTTACTTCCTTTTCTCTCTTCCACACAACAAAAACAAAAGGTGTCCCGAAACAATGAAAAAAAAGAAGGGAAGAAGCCCTTAATATATGATTAATATCAGATGATTTATAAGACACAGAGGCTTAAATCTTACTTCTTACTAATATTATAAATATGAAAGTTTAGATGTTTGGATGTGTCACACTAGAATGGCTGATCGGATCTGGATAAAAACAGAGATATATTATAATCATATTCCGGAAAATGTACAGTTCCCGTGGGATAGGTTTGCCTTTGTTTTTCTAGAGGCGAACCCGAGCGAAGCAAGAGTAAACCGTAAACCAATACGTATACGCTAGTAATTTTTAATAATCGCTATCTTCTTATGCTATGACCCGAACTTTAACCCACATTTTCGCGCGACGAAAAGGCGCCGAGCTTGACGCCACCGCTGTTAACGAAAATACAGTGCAAGTTAACATGTAAAATAGATTGACACTGGAAGGTTACAATTAAATACAATTGAGACATCTTAAAACACAAGCATAGTACCAATTATTCAAACCTGACAGGTTTTAACAAACATATTACATATATACATGTACATATGTATCAATGTATGTGTGTATGTATGCATATTATGCTTATATTTTGACTGACTTCTAAATATCTTTTTTGTTTTCTATATAAGAAACAGGATATGTTAACTAATTGCGAATCTGTCTTAATGTTAACTTTTTTGTTTAGGTTATACAAGGGTGGAATATAAATCTCAAGAATAAATACCACCTCTGAAGGTGGAAAAAATACTTTTTAAATATTATATATTTATAATATGTATGTATTTAAAGTTATATATGTGTAGTATTCCAACTATCTGGTATCCATAACACAGGCTTTGTAGCTCACCATGGAACTAGATGGTGATGTGTGTTAATGTCTCAACATATTTATTTATTTATTATTGTAGTCGGTCTAATTTTTAGTAAAAGTAATAATTATTAATAAACTTATGAGATTTAGTAAAAATATTAGATGTTTATGGAAGAGAGAATGCCAAAAGCAAATTTAGTAACTTTAATTAGGCATTTAATATGTTTATTAATAGCTGCTGTGGAATATTAGTTTGTTCTAAAAAGTTGATTAGGAAATCGAGGGCATAGTTATATAAGCATACAGAAGTAGGCCATCTAATCAATTGGAAAAATATAAAAATATGGAAACCGAAATGGAAAATCTTGCACCAATACACTTGTATTGCAATGAGATATTTATTTGATAAATATTTTTATAGATAAACATTAAATAATTATTTAAAACCTTATCATCTCTTATTAGTATTAAATAATTAATTTTTTACACGCCGCCTTGATGTAAATTGAATAAGTAATAAAATCTTGGAAACAACTTTTCATTATTAATATTATCTTATTTTTAAATTAGTACGTTTTATGACTCTTCCACTGGGACATTCATATAAATTTGAATCCTTAATACTACTTAATTTAGTAATTAAGTGCAATTATAACATTAACATTTCCTTGATATAAAGTTTAATTGAAAAATCTGTAATTTAAAGGAACATATAAAACGGCTAGTTTAAAAGCGATGTTTTACATTTTGCATGTAAGAGATACGATCTATTACGAAAGTTCTCGTAACATAATTACTTTCAATAGCCATCTCTTATCAATGATAGAAATGTAATTATAACGTAAAAACTGGGCGAGTCGTTATGCAAATTAATCGACTGGTTTAGTATTAAGCAATTATTTACTTTTAAGGCCATTGATCCGTATTAGTTTACCTTTCTTTTGCTCTTTAGGATTTGTCTAAGCTTTAAATAAATCTTTATATCTGTACTAATATATATATAATATTATAAAGCTGAAGAGTTTGTTTGTTTGTTTGGTTGAACGCGCTAATCTCAGGAACTACTAATCCGATTAGAAAAATTCTTTTTGCATTTGATAGCCCGTTTACTAAGGAAGGCTATAGGAATATATCATCCCGGAAAAGTGTACGGGTCCCGTGGGATAGAGTTGTTTTTGTCTAGGGACGAACCCGAAGCGAAGCGAATCTGAGTGCTATTTTATAATAAAGATGTCTCTTTAGTAATTGAATATTTTACGATTTAAACAATTAATTGTTAGGATGAACTACACAATTTTCCGTATATCAAACTATTACAAAAAGAAATTCAAAGAAGGAGCTACATATATTAAGCTACACTTACTTATACATCGACACATTCCATGAGTAAACTCAGTATTTTTTAGGTCAAATGTACTTAACATAGAAAAATAATTACTGTACTTTTACGTAACAACTATATATATATATTAAATAAATATTTATTGTCAATCTATACTTTAAAATATTATAAAGAGGCACAGTTGGTTTGTTTGAAAGCGCTAATATCAGGAACTACTAATCAGATTTGAAAAATTCTTTTTGCATTAAATAACCCGTTTATTGAGGAAGGGCTATATGCTAAATATCACATAATATATGTTTTATATATTCCATACTAACCGTTAAAACGTACTTAGGGACGAACCCGAGTAAAGCGAGGGTGAATCGCTAGTTTCTCATAAGTACGTACATGAGATCACGTGTATTTAATAACAAGGTTTCAATAGATGACATTGATTCTAAACAATCTATGTCGAAATATATGAACATCAGCTTACGTAAATATTAACATTAGTTTGTAATAATTTTATATAAATGTGTCTGTTAGTTACTTTGTTTGAAGTTATCTTAGAAATGATTGCAATTATATGAAGTGTTACTGAATGAAAAATAATTCACAAATAAATGAAATCTTATGGGCTAATAAGAAAGACTGAATAAATAATTCTACTTCGATTACGAGATTTTCTGCCACTTTATTTAAATTATAATTCCAAAATAGGGATAAATCCACGAAATTAATTTTAAAAGTATTTTCTTAGGTAGTTAGTACGCTTAGAAGTCTAGGTGGATTGGAAGGAAATCGTCAACTACATTGAGGAAATACTATATTCTCGGAAAGTATAAGTACCGTCATAAAGTTTCAATATTCATAATGTAATGTATACTTCGTAGGTAGAAATTGTCGTGTTTTTCAACATTTGTCCTCCAACTCTTTCTGAATTAACGTGCGTGATACCCCAGAGTTGCTTGGAAACATGTGCTGAGACTTCTCTTTACCAGGCAAGCTGTATGTTCCATACTAGATTTGTCAATAAGGAACTAAAATGCGACATTAGCACACTACATATTTGTTTTAATAACATTTCAACAACTTTCAAAAATAATCTTTTGATATATTTCAATTTATTAATAGTGATGAAAAATATAAAACACAGTTGGCAAGTTTTATCGTAGCCCGTAGGCAAAGAGTTATGCGAACGTAACTCTTTCTAATGTATCGTATTTATTTTGCAATCATGTTTGTGTGAAAAATGAAGTAATAATGATAAGGAGCCAATTGTACTTACGAGTGAGCTTTCGTCTTTTTCGCTGGATTGTTAAAAACAAAAATATTTAAAATATACTATGTATGATACTGTTGTAGTATTATAACTAATTTATTATTAATAATAAGCGGAGTTGGCTGCCAGTGTCCCATGAAAGAAGATAACAGCTATTTATTCTATTAAAAACTCATAAATTGTTCTACAAGAGATATATCAAATAAAATGAACGTTAAACGTTTAACAGATAATCAACCATCGTAAAACAAAATAAAGCTTAAAAATGGTATAAAAGTTATTTATTTCAGTATAGAATGTATGGCTACCACATTCTGTCGCATAAATCTTTCACACTTTTACGGTGTTGTAAGCGTTAACTTTCTTTGATTGTGAATTTTGAAATGTTTTAACTTTAAAACATAAAATTCGCAGGAAAAACTGTTCCTTACCTCTTTAATTTATTTTGAATAATACAATATAGAATATCCAAATAACTTCTTAAAATATTTTACTCAGACTTTTTTACGAGTAGTCTCGACTCCTCGATTTTTTCAGTGTTGACCGGCGAGAAATTCAGTAATTGCTTTTTTTTAAATCGTTGATACATTGTTATTACTTATTACACAATATATTAGACTAAAGTGAAAATTTTACGACTTTAAAACTATAAAATAAAATGGATTCATCAATAAATAAACATAAGAAAGTAAGAAAATGAAATTAGTGGCGATTTCTATAGAAGTAGTTGCTGTAAAGGTTGATTTATATAGCTAATAAAACAATTAAAACTGCGGTTAAGCCATTTCCTATGTTGGAGTGTGGTTGACTTTCGATTTTCTTATTTGTGAGTCTCGTAACTTCCATAGCTTTATTACTTTTATTTTCACTAACTTATGTAAGTTTGCTACTAAATAATGCAACTTATTTTTATTCAATACTAGCAACTCACCCTCGCTTCGCTTTGAGTTCTTCCCTAGACAAAAACAAATCTATCCCACGGTAACCGTACATTTTTCAGGGATAAAAAGTAACCTATGTGCTATTCCAGACTATGATCTATCTCTTTGCCAAACTTCACCTAATTCTGTTCAGCCGTTGTCGTGGAAGAGTAACAAACATCCATCTATCCATCCTCAAAAACTTTCACAATTATAATTTTAGTAGCATTATTAACTTTAAAAATTGAATCTTCTTAATTATAGATGCAAATACATACATTTAAGATTTTTAAATTTTTTTGTTCTTTAGTTATTGTTTTAAAATTAGGCTCTTACATCATACAAACAAAAAATTAATGAAGCTATTTTTAAATAACACTAAGCTGTGTTAATAATATAATTGAATGTTATACCAATACTATTTTTTCATCCGATAATACTTTTCCTCTTTCTTTTTGATATAAATTTAAGTGTCCGTACGACGAAGTTTAGTAAGCTTGATTGCACGGAAATCAAATCCTGGACTACCCATTTTGTAGACGTTAAACGCAAGACTGAACTACTTGTAATTAAAACATTTAAAATTACAAAGAATAAAATCGATAGCAATAACACTACGAAGCCAACTTTCTAACGTACCATAATAAACACATTATCGTAATAGATAAGCAGTGGTTTCACTACGAGGGATATCGTTCAAGCAAAACCTCTAATGACCGCCCACCACAGTTTCCGCCTTACGATTTATTTCTTATTTAATGTTGTAAACGATAAAACTTAAGGGAGATCAAATTTATTAGACACTTACACAGATATAATAAAAATTGTTAACAATAATATACTAGGCCGTAAACTTGAAATGTGGCTGAAAAATTCTCATGCAACTGTTCTTATTCTAGGCCAAGGTCTCGATATGACTATATTTATTAACGTTCTCAGAAACACATGATCTCACGAATGGATAAAAGTCGAACTGTGTTTATAAATTACAATACTTTGGCTGTTTCTAAATGTTTACTTCCTAGATTCAGTTTAGAAATACCGAATAAATTTTGCAACAAAATCAATTTTTATACCACAGAGCACTTTAGATCAGTGTAGGTGTAGAATTTAAAATCTTAAAGAGCTGGATTTTTAAATATACCTAAATTAACTGTTTAAAAAAACATAATATTTGATTTTCAAAGAACTCTAACATTTACGATTCTGACAAACCAAAGCATGTCTTCTGTTCTGCATAATAATCTCATAACTACAATTGTACGTATGCTTTTTTTATAAAGCGTGCCCAAACAAATTAGTTATAAGCGCTGTGAGTCACTGCGATTCGAAAAGTGAAAACGTAAGTTGTTCCCAGATTGCAGACGAAATAATCATAAATAACAGATATAAAGACGTCGATGCACGATCTCGCAGACGCGTACTCTTTGCACACGATCGTAACGCATTCGTGACGTACATGTTATGATTAAAATGTAGGGGAATTTTGTCGGTTGACAATTTCAAAAAGAAAAGTTTAGAAACTTAAATTGATATTTAAAACCTTTTCTTGGGTTTCTTTTAAAACTAATAAACGGTATCCGATAATATTCATTATCATATACTATCTTGAGTTATTACAAGTGTTATTTAATTTTTGAATGTTTATAAAAAAACTTCCCTTTAGTATTATCAACTACATATACCAAATTAAATTATTTTCAAAACAAAGATTAAAAAATACATAAAACATGAATATTTTTTTATAAATTACTATTAGTTTGACAAATATAATGTCCTGAAATTGCTTCATCGACATGTTGCCAGGCAAACAGACGGCCTTCGAAATATAAATTCAGTTGAAACAACCTTTAACAATCATAACCGATGTTGCAGCAGCTGTTACATAGATAATTGTTTACAATTCGCCTCAACAATAGCCAAGTTCTATATATTTAAAATAAACGAGTACAGAACAGGTGGTACTTATCTCTTTAACTAACAAATTTGGTTTGATCTAATGCTAAGAACTTACAAAGATTAATTTTGCGATGAACATTTATTTCATTTTCTTAAAATATCTTTATGATCAGTCAATTGATGGCACTTGATGATGTCTCACTCACTCTGTATTACTGTCAATCTCATACTCTGGTGGGACGATAATTCGACACGACCAGTGAGGTATATACGTATACCTGGTGTATTGACGATGGCTTTACATGCTCTCCGAAGCAAGGGAATGTAACACCACCAACTTCACAGATGATACATAATTTGCTTTAAATAAACTAGGCAATATAAATAATTAAGATCTATTCGATCTAAGAATTAGACAAAGTTGGGTTTTACTCTGTCACGTATTCAGCCCTTTTTTTAACGCCCTACTGCAGGGCACGAGCCTATAAGGACGATCTGGCTTTAGTCCACCACGTTGGCCAAGTGCAGGTTGTTGGACTTGCTAGATTCTCTCAGACATGCAGGTTTTCTCAGGATGTTTTCCTTCACCGTAAGACAAGTCGTAATCATGTTGGAAGCGATTTGCACATGAAAATATCAGAGGTGCGAGACCCTAGATTTCAATCCACTTTAATTGATATTTCCAAGCAAGCGCGTTATCACTGGGCTACTATTCATTCATTATATAAAGTATAAGCATTTTATTATAAGACTTAGCATATTTTTCAAACTAAATAAGCATACACACAATTTTCTAAATACATATATACAAAATTAAATATTAAAAAACCTGATTGCTGTTAAAAAGCAAAGTATGTTTATTATATTATTATTTATGTATTTCTCTGTCTTAGGTAATCGTTACATCATATATTTATCTATCATATAATATCATATCATATAATATTCTGTTGTATAAAAATTCATGTAACTAAATCTAATCATGTTCTTATCTAAAAAGTCAGTCAACGATAACCTTGTAACAGTAAACCGTTCTTAGAATTCTTATCGATACCTGTAAAAGTATAAATCGTATCAACTGTAAAGTGTTGTGATTTTCAGTTGTCATGTTGTAAATTGAACGTCTGTGGGGGTCTAACATGGCGATAACAAGTCTAGTGGACACTGAAGATAGTAATTTCGATTTTACCATTGATATAATCTTTTAAAGGCGTATCAGTATTTTGTTTCTATTATCATAGATTTTTTTTAATTATTTTTGATGTGAAACATCTAATGCGGTGAGTCAAACTGGCGCGGCGGTTGGTGTTAAATGAATATGTATTTAAAATGAAGATTTTTTTCCTTTTAAAAATTCTAAATATTTTATTTTTGATTATGCCATATTTACTACCTTTAAAAACCATTTTGTCATGCATATTTCCCATACAACATAGTTCGATGTTTCACATCTGCTAACGTCCCGGCTCTGCTAACGTCTGCTAACGTAACGGCTTTTTTTTACAATATCTCTGATAATACAAGGAAAAAAATTAACAAATTTTACACATAGTGGAGGCTCGGGCAATTATTTATATAAATTTATTTTTACACAGAAATTAGATTACAAAAAAAATACTGCATATAATAAACGTTAAACAATGTATGTAATTTTAAACACGTTTAACAGTTTTCCGTAGTAGGTATCTTAATTTCTACTTATGGCGACTAAATTTACGCTTCGACATTAATGATCATCTCATTCTTCTTATTTTGTAGGTAGGTAACTTCTACGAAGATTTTCTTCAATTTGCTTGATTATAGTCATATTTTACAAAATATATGGCATACCAGCCTAACAACGAGTCTCTTCTTTCACACATTTTTTTAAATAATTAATTATTAGTAATGTAACTTCTTAAAGCCCAGCATTTACAAGATAATGAAGACCCAATTACTACTTTTGGAAGTTTTAACAATTATTATAATCTATGCAATCATCGAAAAGTAATCTTTTAAAAAAAACTGAATTAAAAGAGTTTTTAAATTAAAGCTTTAAAAAAAACTTTTTTTCACCTAATTTTATTAGCAACATAAGGACAATAAAGAAGAACGCGAATAAAAAGCACGTCTAATAATACTAGAAAACAATGAGACATCCTACATGTTCCGGCAATTTAAAAGAAAGCTCAATACCTTGTAAGCACATCCGATTGTCTAACTAAAAAGCCTTGCAAACATAACAAATTACTTCCAATCTAAATTAGACCTTATTCTGAAATAGTACAGTTCAAAATAAGTTAAAAAAACAAGTCCAGCTAAAGTATATTGTTCTAAGAATACCAATAATAATTGTCAGCGACGTTGAAACAAAGAAGTGCCTTAGAAATGGTCAATATTAGCTCCAATGATAAGTGGGGCAATTGACAATGACGGAATCTGATGATATCATCGAAGTATTAAACTAATACTAATGATCTTGGCTTTCATTTAAGTATATGAAACTTAAAAATCTATCTAATTTTCTAGATAGATAAGGCTATTTACCTCATGTAACATTACTTACTATTCGAATATCCATACTATAAATGTCAAAGTTTATGAGGATGGATGGATGGATGTTTGTTTGTTACTCTTTCACGCCAGAACGGCTGAACGGATCTGGATGAAATTTATCACAGAGACAGATTATAGTCTGAAATAGCATATAGGTTACTTTTTATTCCGGAAAAATGTAGAGTTCCCGTGGGATAGATTTGTTTTTATCTAGGAACGAGCTCTGAGTCGCAAGTATTTTCTATGAACAAAAGGAACAGTAATTGTCTATTTAAAATACCCTTGATTTAAAAAACTATTCTTAACAGAATATTTTTTTAATTATCCTTGTACATGGGAAGTAATACCTACAGCATAGTAATGTAAGTCACATACACGGCTGTTTTATTTACGTTATCTATAGGGTTATCTTCTTAGGGAGAAGATTTTAATTAGTATATAAATTTTCTAAGTAAATTTAATTAAAGGAACAAAATCCAATAAGAAAAAATATTATTAATTGACAAAAACCATATACATCAATTAAAATTCGAATTTTGGTATATAGATCAGAAATTGGTATTTTTGGTGTGGCATTTAAAGTTGCGTCAATAATACTCCTTGTAAAACCGAAAACCTATTTAAGTGTTATGCGCAAACGCAAGAATTTCAGCAATACCGTCAATGAGTTAGTCACGACTACATTATACTCGTACCATCGAATACATCACAATAAATTAGAAAATATTTTATTTTGAAATACAAAATGACAGAAATATTTATACAAATAACAAAACAGAAATATGTTAAATTAGAATTTTTATTACATACTACATAACGGCCCTAACTATGACTTTGCCCCACATTGCCGCTTTCTCACTTTTTGCAATTGCCAAAAAAGTTAAATATGTCAAGTCAAAGAGGCTTTGTAATGTTATTATTTAAGGTGTTGAAAAAATATAGCTAAGCAGCGGAAAGTGGAAAAACAAAAACAATTTTATCCCACGGATACCGTAAATTTTTTCGGAGTAAAAATTCTATGTGCTGTTCCAGACTTCAATCTATCTCTGTGCCAAATTTCATCTAGGTCCGTTCAGCCGTTCTGACATGAGTAACAAACATCCATCCAAAAATCTAAACTTTCACATTTATAATATTAAATAAGATCAGTAAGAAGTAAATATATTACAAAATCACTATGTCTATGTGTTTAAGGCCAGGCTGTCCGGGCGAAGTAGGCATTTAACGCTACCACCCCTCCCGCAAAGCGAGCTGTGCGCTCACGTCGCCGGCGTGAACTCATAACTACAGGTCAAGCGTCACAGAGTACGCAAGCGCGTCTATAAGCAGTAGGCCAACTTATCAATTTGATTTTAATATTATTAAAATTTAAAATACGGGAATTGATCCGATAACATTTTATTTTATTATAATACGTATATATTTAGTAATCGCGAAAAGCTAAGACATTTATTCCTATGCAATAAATGAATTTGAGTAGATATTGAACATGTAAATTATATTTTATTCAAGTATTTATATATTCATAATATATAAATACATATTTAGGAATTTTATCAGGAAATTACTTATGTTTTTGTTAGTTTGATGTTTAAAAATTTACAAATTAGTATGTAATTTTTGTTGTAGTATTGAATAAATAATAATCAAAAGCAATCGAAGGATTATGATTATGAACCACTTATTTCATAATGCATACCAAGTATGAGTTGGCGTAGCGGTAAAAGCTGGGTCTAATAACTCTAAGGTCGTAGGTTCAATTCCCCGTGCGTAGTCATTTTTCTTTCTTTTTCTCATTTTTATATAATATTATTCATTTTTCAATTATGCAAAGAAATAAGTATTTTATTTATTTATTATCATTTATCGTTTTTTTTTAATTTATTTACTAGCGACTCACCCTCGTTTTAACGTTACGTATAGATTTCTTAGAGATGAGATATTTTCCCACAGTAAAAAATATCCTATGTGTTGACCCGGAATCCGAATAACCAACTATCATCATACCAAATTTCATCAAAATCCCTCCAGTAGTTTTTCCGTGATGCGGTAACAGACAGACAGACAAAAATTCTAATAACTATAGATTCGGTCTCTGTATCGATAATAATGTCTATTTCAATAAGATATTCCAAAAAAATATTTAATGTGCAGATTCGGCTTAGTCACAATTTGTTTATATGTATAGATATGCAAAAGGCATAGAAACGATAAAAAAATGGGATTTTGGACTTTTCAACAAGGGATAGTAATTAAAGCGCATGCGAAAAATCTTTGTATATTAAAATTCAAAATTCAATATATAATTGAGAAAAAGGAAAAAAATGTCTACACACGAGGGGAATCGAATCTACGATCATCGAAATTCTAGTCCGAGATCATACCGCTACACCCACTTTTGCTTGGCTTGCGAATTGAAATACGTGGTTCAGAAGGTGCGAAACATTTTTTTATTTTTTACTAGCGACTCACGCTCGCTTCGCTCGCGTACTTCCCTAGGTACGTTTTCACGGTTAGCTATGTTTATTTATATACTAGCGGCTCACCCTCGCTTCGCTCGGGTTCACCTCTAGAAAAAACAAATCTATCCCACGGAAACCGTTCATTTTTCCGGAATAAAAAGTCGCTTATTGCTTATTCTGATGTATGAACTATATTATTGTAAAGTTTCATTAAAATCCAATGGGTAGTTTTTGTGTAGTAAGCTGTATAAGTTACTGTAGTTTTTTAACTATCCAACGTGAACTCTTTGATTTTCCGGGATAAAAAATATCCTATATGTTGACCGTGGATATAAGGTACCACCATGCAAAATTTCATTCAAATCGGTCCTGCAGCTTCGGAGATTAGCCTGTACAAACAGACAAACTGACAGAAAAACAAAAAATTAAAAAAAAATCTGGATTTGTTCTATTCTCTTCTTACACCCCCCTGACTCGGTTTTTAGCATATTTTTTCTATGTACAGACATTCGACCTCTACAGTTTTATTATAGTATAGAAGAAGAAGATAGATAAACAGTAGCTTGCTACTCCTAAGATATTCATTTAAATTATATAGTGATTTACCTTCGCTTCGCTCGGATGCGTACGCTTTTCGTGGGTTTTAATTTTTGTTTCGCGGAACCCTGATTTTTTTTTCTGAAATAAAAGTAGCCTAAGTTACTCCTTATAACATCAGCTATCTGCCAGCGAAAGTCCCGTCAAAATCGGTGCAGCCTTTACGGAGATTAGCCGGAACAAACAGACAGACAGACAAAAATTGTAAAAAATGTTGTTTTGGTATATGGACCGTGTATACATCCATATGCAATAAATAAAAAGCGGTTATTTTAATATTAAAACAGACACACCAATTTTATTTATCTACTAGCTTTTGCCCGGGACTTCGTCCGCGTGGAATAGTGACTCCCCCCTCACGACCGCCCTGCCCTCGCCTTGTATCGGGCTGAGAGCGCGCTCACCCATAGACCGCGTAAAGTTAAATATGTATATTTTAAAACTATGATATCTCCTAAGATATTCATTGAAATCAAATTATGTCAAGGGCAATTTTGTTCAAAATTAAATACTTGTGATGAATAACGTATTTATTTGGATAAGGATTAATATCATGTTTATAAAAACACCTTCGGAAGTAATGCATTATTTTAGAACAAATTTGATTGCCATAAAAAGGGTTATTTTGAGTCAACCTTAAAAGATAGACATATGCTGTCGCGGACTTTTTTTTAGAACTTTTAAAGGAGAACAATTCCGTCATACACGATTTTTGCGTAACTTCAACCGCTTACGCAGCGCACGCAACGGAAGCTCTCAAAAGGAATGATTTTTTCCCGTTTTTGCAACATTTTTCATTTATGCTCCGCTCCTATTGGTCGTAGCGTGATGTTCTATAGCCTAAGCCTTCCTCGATAAATGGACTATCCAACACAAAAAGAATTTTTCAATTCCAACCAGTAGTTCCTGAGATTAGCGCGTTCAACCAACCAAACAAACAAACAAACTCTTCAGCTTTATAATATTAGTATAGGTACGTTAGGTACGTACGTACGTTAGGTACGGTAGGTACGTTTTCCCGGTTAGCTATGTTTAGGTATACCTAAGGTGGGTGGACCATTTAAGGCCATGCTCCTTGTAAGGCCGATTATCAAAAAGTCCTAGTTATTGTCATGCGATGACAAATTCCTTCTACTCAGACTAGCACCTATCGAACTTAAGAACAAAGACGCGGCGGCGAGTCGCTAGCGCTGCTGGTTTGTAAATGGGGTGCCTCGCTTTGTTGACTTCTTTCGTCGACGTTAAAATTCTAATACGTGCTCACAGGAAAAGGCTAATTTTCAAGTAAATAAACTATTATTTTCTTTAATTGTTTTTGATCTAAATTCATAAATAAGGATTTGCTATTGTACTAAAGAAAAACTATATGATTTTATTTCAATTTTTGTTAAAATATCGGTAGTGTTCCCAGGAAAGCCAATGGTTCCTTGTAAGGCCGAAAAAAGATCATCAAAAAAATTGACAGTTGGCCTTGCTAGGGCACAAGGACCTTGTTAGGAACATTTAGGAATCACGAAAATATTAATACTTAGTTTTTAGTTGTAAATCTTATTGGGAAAGGAAAAACAAAGTATAATTTCATTAAATTATTGCTTATAATCATGCTTTAAATAATTTTATTTTAAAACTCCATTTGGCCTTGTAAGGAACATACCCACAAGAAGGCCACTTAAGTCTGTTTTAATTTTTTTTTTATTCCATTATAAAGATTATTGGCAAGTTATTTGATATCAATATAATACTTATTAAAATTATTTTTAATACATTTTCACGAATACATTCTTAGTTTTACGATAGTGTTCAAGTAATTTTTATTGACTATTTTCTTAGTGAATATATTATGATATGTATTTAATGTTTCATTTTAATGAAAGACCTATGTATAAAGATTTAGGATAACCAGATATTTTGAAAGTTTCACCGTTAGTTTTAAGTTAAACGACGGATTTATTATATCGGCCTTGTATGGAGCTCTGTTTCTTGCAAGGCCATTTTGGAAGGGTTCAATAAAACTTAAATTTAATAAATAAGCATTAACACTGCAAAAAAATAAAATGTTTTATTAGTTACATTATAGAACAAAGTGTTAGTTAATAGTTTGTTTATTTTATTTATCCAATAAATAAAAGAATTATAACTGTTTATTTGTTAAGGTGGCCTTCCATGGTCCACCCACCTTATATAAATAGTAGCTTGCTAACTCCTAAGATATTCATTTAAATTAAATATTATATAGCGATTTACTCTCGTTTTGCTCGGGTGCGTAGGCCGTACGCGGATTTTGTTCATAATTTCAGGGTTTTAATTTTTTTTTGCGGAACCCTGATTCTTTTTCTAAAATAAAAGTAGCCTAAGTTACAACTATATATACCCTATAACATCAGCTATCTATCTGCCAGTGAAAGTCCCGTCAAAATCGCTCCAGCCGTTTCGGAGATTAGCCGGAACAAACAGACAGACAGACAGAAATTGTAACAAATGTTGTTTTGGTATATGTATTATGTACCGTGTATACATCCATATGCATTTAGTAAAAAGCGGTTATTTTAATATTACAAACAGACACTCCAATTTTATTTATCTGTATAAATATAAATTTGCTTTTTTTTCTAAGCGCTTGGCTTTCTAACCGCTCGACGCCCGCGCTCAGCTGATTGCGCTCACTATCCACTGTGCCTATTACACCAGGGGCGCCACTTCAAATAACATATTTACACTAACTAGTTACATACTGCTTTATCTTACATAAAAAAACTTCGACGATGTTATGATGTAAATAATATATTCACAAAAGGTCTTCAGTAAATTTAAAATGGCCCCGTATATACTTATATGTACATAATAAAAGGTAAAGTTATAAATATGAAGATAATCTGCTAAACTACATATGTAGATAGGTACCTACCAGTCCGATTTGAAAATTATTTCTGTGATAGAAATCTGCATTATCCTTGAGGGACAAACATAACCAATGTTTTATTATGATATACTTACTTACCCGTACTAGTTATGGTTAGCTAAGTTCGCGTTATGTTTATGAAATTTGGTAGGTATGTTACATGTAGATTTATTTGAAACCCGCGTCCAAATCCTACGCGTATGTATGTATATATGTTATATATACAAACACTTACATACATACAACGCGCATAGTAAATGATTTATATTTATTAATTATATTATTTATTCATATTTAATATTAATCACAAGCATAGCCGCGCGAAACCCTTAGTATACGACAGAACGGAATCATCGATCACTAAACTAGATATTACACAAAAAATCATAAGCAAAAGTATTCTGTATTTAGGTAATTCTAGTTTAAAAAATATACAATAATGTAAATTCAACCTTAAATGTGTTACTTAAAGTTGTTTTTACTAAGCTATGTATAAAAAGCAAAAAACGTTGATTTTTTACACTATGTCCAAGGAATGAATAATTCGATGAATTAGCGGGGGGGTTGTGCGCGAGCAAAAGCGACATAGGTCCTACCTCGTCAAGGGCCAGCGGCCGACTGAATCATTATCGTCGTTGCACCTTAGTTGCTTGCGAACAAGGTTGAATATCGAATATCCGATCGATATTATTCTTGCACAGAATTAAAAAACGTAAGTCTCAAATCTAATTTAATTTATTATGAGAATAATAATTGGTCAATTTAAATGTCTTTCGTACAGAAGATAATAAACTATATTTTCCTTCTCTGAGTATTTTTTTTGCGTATATAACTGAAGTAGTTTAAGAGTAAAATCCATTAATCTCTAAAAAAGGCATATTTTTAAAAAAATAAAACTATCGAGAAAATTTCATCCAATTGTGTTTCTGTTTTTTCTGATCCATAGAAAAAGGTTTGAAAAATCATACATTGAAATTATCACATTGATTTAATGTCTGGTATACATAGAATATGAAAGCAAATCAGCGTTAAATTTAGGGAGCCTCCTCTTAAACAACATTCTTATTCATTTGACTTTCAATATTTTTGTCTAAATAGGCAACTCATACAATAAATGATTTTTGGGCATGAGTTTACGTTAAAATAGATTTACAATTACTAACCTATTTTTCATTTATATACGTAACTCATAAATGTGTATATTGAAAAACTACTGGTATATTAATAAATAAATAAAAATAAATAGAATAAATATATTATACTAGCGACTCACCCTCGCTTCGCTTCGGGTTCGTCCCTAGACAAAAACAAATCTATCCCACAGGACCCGTACACTTTTCCGGGATGATATATAGCCTATAGCCTTCCTCAGTTAACGGGCTATCAAATGCAAAAATTTTTTTCAAATCGGATCAATTGTTTCTAAGATTAGCGCGTTCAACCAAACAAACACAAACTCTTCAGCTTTATAATATAAGAAAATAATAAATAATAATAAACATATACATATAAATTTTGAAAATGGCTTCACTGAGTTAACTTTAGATGGTATAACTTTTAGAGTCTGGCAATTATAATTTTAAGCATAATTAAACAAATTCTCATTAAATTGTTCGAGTTTAAAACCGAATCCGCAACAACAAGCCACGATTAAGTGAAGATTTATCAAACAACCGCTTTAGTGTCTTACGTATTGTACAATTTCTGTCTAATAATAAAACTGAAAACAATATAATTTAAAGCTTAATTAGTTAATAGGGCTGTTAACGGGTTATTTTTCTCACAAAAAATGGAATATTTTTGCAAATGTGGGTTAGCCAATTCATCACTCTCATTGATCAAACGTTTTGACGTCTCAAGGCGTTACCGCACTCTACTTATAGATAAAATAAACGTATCTAAATATATTTATAATGTGCCGACGTTTTTCTTTAAAAATAATAAATTCCAATATACTGATAGTAATTTATAGATATAAAATATATATTATATATATTTTTTTATTAAGGTATATATGTTATGGGCCTGTTTACATATTTAAGATCTTTTTGTAAATATTGCCTGAAATAAATGATTAAATAAATAAAATTATTTTGTTTTAGGATCGCGACAGCAGTCTATCAGTTCCAGCTCGATGGGAAGATAGAAATCTAAGAAACTATCTGAATAAACACGATGTCGGTGAGTCAAATTAAACAAAACCTTAACCTAAAATCGATATCGCTTATAGAAACTTAACTAATGTGTGAGCATGACATACTCTAACTACGAGACGTAATGCATAAATATTATAACATTTTCATACATTGTCTTGTCTAATTTAATTTTCATATCTAGGTACATATAATGTATAACTAAATAAGGTTTAGAAAGATTGAATAATTTTATAATAGACTAGCGACTCACGCTCGTTTCGCTCGCGTTCGTCCCTAGGTACGTTTTCACGGTTAGCTATGTTTATCATATTTAATATAATAATATTGTTCACAATTTCATGGGTTTTAATTTTTTTCCGCGGAATCCTGATTCTTTTTCTAAAATAAAAGTAGTCTAAGTTACTCCCTATAACATCAGCTATCTGCCAGTGAAAGTCCCGTCAAAATCAGTCCAGCCGATTCGGAGATTAGCCGGAACAAACAGACAAACAGATAGACCGACAAAAATTGTAAAAAATGTTGTTTTGGTATATATACCGTGTATACATCCATATGCATTTAGTAAAAAGCGGTTATATTAATTTTACAAACAGACACTCCAATCTCTGACTGAAATCCTATTTTAAATCCATTTGATGTACGATTGATTTATGCTTCACATGTACCGTGCCGACAAAACCATTTTTTTTTCATTTTCAGTTTCAATTTCCGCCCTTTTTATAGTTTGATAATCATTTTGACTGTTTTCAAAAGAATAAATTCTGATTTGCTATTTTACGGGAAAAACAGATGATATTCCAAAATAATTAGTTATATATTTTACCATGAAAAACAAATTCTAATTAATCATGGAGATAATAAAAAATATTTACAGAAAAAAACAGTCGTTGGATAGGTGGTATCTATGACCACTCATCAAAGGCGTGGAAGTGGGGCGGAGAGCTACGCGAAATGCACTATCAGTCCTTCTCCAAGATGAAGAAACTGTCTCCGGACGAGTTGAAGTGGCACTGTATAGCTATGGCTCCGGAATTGCTGTACAGGTAAAATAATATTTTTATATACCTAAATATGTCACCTGCACGACTATCAGAAGTAACCTGTAATTCAATATTATATCTCTTATTTTAATTTAGGATTTTTTACGAATAACCTTAAAAATATTAACGCAATGAGTTACAGCTTATTTCAATGTAATGAATGAAAAGTAAATCGGTAATTAATTTCTTTAAAAGATAACTCACCGAGACAGACCAACAGTCGCATTTTTGTATAGTAACATTAGTAAAAATGATGATATAGGGAATTTTGTCATTCTTTAATAACAGGTTTTTTTTATTCTGCACGTAGTTTAAACGGATATTAAAAAGCACTTACTCTAGATATCTCAGTTATAATTAATATTCATACTCCATCTTAAAAACGTTCTGATAAAATTTTACTATTTATTAAAATGTTTCAAGTTGCGATACAGTGATGTTGTATTATATCATTTTATTTAGACTTTATATCGCCGTATTTATTACCTATGCAATGTTTTGGATTTCTATTGTTAAGGGAGACATTGATAGATTAACTTTCCTGATCTACCGCTTGTCAGGATGTCCGCCCACTCTAAAAGTCGTGAGAACCTGAGATTAGCGTCATAGAATATAGCACCTATTAGTTTCTATCTCGAAATATCATAGACACAACTATAAATATTAAAATAAAAATGAGTTTTTTGTTTACCTATTGTTTTAGCACAAGCAAAGTGTTGTAATGATGTTATTAAATGAGACAACCTTTATGTATATATATATATAATATACTTTATGTATATACATAAATAATTGTTAAATAATAATAAAGATATGAATATAGCATTTGCTTTCTAATTTTAACGGTCCGTCTAAAAAAATCAAATAAAATGAGTTAGCAAAAATTTGGTAAAAGATATATATAAATTTAATTGATGACTACAGTTATTACATTTTTAATTTTATAAGATAAATATTTAAAATCACTCACCTGACATCTAAATATAATCTCATAATTTGCGTTTTATACAGTAATTTTTCTAGATACATTAAACATATTTTTCACATTATAGTCTCTATTTTTTTTTTGTGTTTTCCTTGAAATAACATATTTCCGGCTTTCTTGTAGATAAAATGCACGTAAAATTCAGTCCCACTTAAACTGGCCACTCGATCAAATTCTCGATAATTTTATGTTTTAATAAATATCTTCTTGTTTGTTTTGCTCCACGGTTGTTACAAATTTTTGAAAATTGAATATACTCTATCTTGATAATATTAAAATTCCCTATGCGAATACCAATGCGTACTTCTTGTAATTCTTCTTATCCGGGGTAAAAAAAAAAGTTATCTCTCTCACCCTCTTTTCTCATCTCGTGTCTTCCTTAGCTGCTTCCTTGCCGTATGATTTCATATTTGTTGTATTTTTTTTTTAACTTTGTTTTCTTAATATGTATTTACAAGTTATTTCAAAACTTTTTGATGGCTCTACGACTTTTTCACTTAATTTCTTCAATCCGGTTTTTTTTTTAATTAACGATTTTTATTTATTTTGAGTTTATTACTATCGGTGGCCAGCCGGTGCACGCGGCGAGCGGAGTCGCGCACGCACCGACTGGCAGGGTCGCCATGTAATGATGTTATTAAATGAGACAACCTTTATGTTCCAAGTCCTGTTTATTACTACTCAATAGTTCTTACGTTAGTGGATATCGTGAGCCACACTACAGTGTAACGATAAATTATTTCTTGAAATATTCCACATATATAATGTTTTTAAATGAAAATAGCATTAGTATTTAGACGCAAATGTCCACTTCGTGACAAAAATAAGCGTGGGGGAATCAAGGTCGAGGGGAGCAGAGCGTGACACACAGCCGATTTGGGCCCTAAACTTAAGAAGCTATTCCAATAAAACCGAATACGAAATATTGTGGTCGGACGACTCATGTGTTAAGAGATAGCGGAAACGTAAAATGAGAGAAGTTTAGTTTCATTTTTACGTTTTAATTAGATAATAAAAAAAACATTATCTACAAATAGGCAATGAAAAATAATCTAAAATCTTTTAAGCAATCTGTGTGAAGGTTGTATATAATTGTTTTATATTAAAAATAAATGTTTTAATGAGTTCACATACTACTTTATGAAGTAGGTACGATATGACTCACTTTTGTGTTGTAATTTACACTGATTTATGAAATCACAGATGTGTGAAATTTTCCGTTTAGCAAACAATAGATAAAAAACATTGTGTTTGTGGAAACTGGAATAAAGAAAAAAGTATTTAGTATTAATACGCTTACAAATTACACCATCAAAAATATTAGAATAAATTATCGTTTAACAAAGAGTTACTGCGAAATCGATAAAATTTAACGATTCAATTCGTGTTGAAACGAGCATAGGGTTCTATTGTAAGCCCTTAATATGGCAGATGGCGTGTGTCTGGGGAAGTTTTGAAGATTGCTTTAGTATAAATCGAAATTCAGATTCAGTGAAATGGTTGTAACTTGTAATCTATTGTTATCTACTTGAATAATATACAGCTTCTATACTTGTTTGATGTTTGATCCATAATTACAATTTACGATGTTAAAGTATAAAATAGATACTTTTGGCTAAACTTGCCCTCCCTTCACTTTGGGTTCATCACTAGACAAAAACAAATTGTCCACGGGAATCGTAAATATTTCCGGGATAAAAAGTAACCTATGTGCTATTCCAGATTATAATCTATCTATGTACCGAATTTCGTCTGTATCCGTTCAGCCGTTCTGGCGTGAAAGAGTGAACAAACATCCATCCATCCATCCTCACAAACATTTATAATTTTAGTATGGATGGGTACCTACCTATACCTGGTTTTAAAACTCATTTGGCCCAATTGGATTTTTTCTTGTTTTTTTTAAACAACTGCTCTGTTAACCTAACCTTAAAATAATAATAATGAAAATTACATTTGGATGACCGTAACATACGTCACGGTTGTTACGGTGTTAACAATGTTACGGTATAATAATAATATCAACAAAAAGCCTATACCCGTATTAAATACCTACTCCTTTTTTCGTAGTCGGTCAAAAATAAAAAAATGAAAGTTAAAATAAACAGTACATTTATTGCACATCAACAAGAATCACAAAAATGTGTTTATCATAAAGTGAAAGATAAAATTCGCTATTTTTTATAGCATAATGTATATATACATATATTTTGCTATATATTATGTATATATACATTATAAATACATATATAGAAAAATCATCATAAGATTTAAACAATGACAATGTTGTTGCCAGTACTTCCCAACTGCAGAATCTTATAATGTATTTTACAAGTAAAAGCAAAATACGAGTAAAACTAGTATTCTAATATTTTAGTCTTTTTTTTACTATATTTGCAATAATTACGTATGTTATGTACAAATTAAATAACGAAAATATTATATAGCGAAAAGTTTGTCAAGTAGGTCAATTAAAATAGTATGTTATTGAAAGTGTACAACACATTATGTACAATAACTTATTCATATTTCTCGGTAATTTCAAAGAGTTATAAATTAAACATGTTATTATCGTTTCTCAAAGACTCAGATTTCTAATTTAGATTCAAAGTAAATAAGTGTGGTCGTCCATGGCATAAAAGTATAAAATCATTTTGTAAAAGTTATAACTTCTATAAAAAAATATTTTTGATTTAATTACAAAAGAACATTTATGGCTACTATATATTGGCCAGTAAACTAATTTTTATATTAAAAAAGGATCATAGAAATTGATTCAGTGGTTTGTGAGTTATCGATTTATATAAATAAAAATGAATGGCTAAATGAGTTGCTATGCGCAAAACTATATCTAGTTAGTAATTAGCCGAATTGGTTCAGTCGTTATCACGACTGAACCAATTCGGCTAATTATTATTTTTTTAATATTTGTTGAAGTACGAGGAAGGTCTTTATGAAGAGAAAAATTTTAAAAAAATCCGAAAGATAATACCGGATATAACCGCATATATATATATATATATATATATATATATATATATATATATATATATATATATATATATATATATATATATATATATATATATTTTACTGACAGGTACATATATAATACTAGGGACTCACCCTCGCTTCACTCGGGTTCGTCCCTAGCTTGCTTCCACATAAAAACTTTCATCCCCATTTTCACCCCTTTAATGGATGATTTCCGGGATAAAAAGTATTATATGTCCTTCCCAGGGTCTCAAACTATCTTTTTACCAAATTTCATCTAAATTGGTTTAGTAGATCCAGAGATTACCCCTTGCAACATCACAAACTCACAAACTACCTTTTTATAATATTAGTATAGATGTAAAGGTATGGATAAACTTTATGATTTAAACAAAGTAGAAACCCTTCTTTAAATTATTTCACATGTCCTAATAAAATCAATTTGCTATATATTGCTATACAGAGCTATCATTAAGTGGAAAGCTCAACCGCCAAACAATGAACAATCATACGACAAACATGCCAGATGGATGACTACGTGGAAGCGGAGTGTAAATTAAATGTCAAACCAGTTGACCTGCACTTCCATTCACATCATCTACAAATGGGTTTTTACATCACCTAGCGCAATTGATCTGATTAAATACATCCTTCAATGGTGGCCTTAGAGAATTCACTTTATTTACATCTTCTCTATTGTACAATTTTAACGTGTATAAAAAACTAGCGACTCACCCTCGCTTCGCTTCGGGTTCGTCCCTAGACAAAAACAAATCTATCCCACGGGAACCGTACATTTTTCCGGTATGATATATAGCCTATAGCCTTCCTCAGTTATCCTTCCGGGCTATCTAATGCAAAAAGAATTTTTCAAATCGGATTAGTAGTTCCTGAGATTGGCTCGTCCAACCAAACAAACAAACAAACACTTCAGCCTTATAATATTAGTATAGATTACATAAATATTTAACTAGAATTCGTTTAGTTAGGACTCCTGATACGTGGCAAACTACTTATTACCATTAATGTGCATTGTGTAGCGTTATTTTGAACTGTGTAGTTACATAAGCTAATATTTAAATATTGCTTAAATTATCTATATACTGTAACATAAGATTTTTTAATTAAACTCGTATTTCCGAAATCTAGATCACAATATTTTTAGCCAACAGACATAATTTATTGGGCGAACATTAACACTTTCCTTTTATAGTTGTTGACAGTGAGAGAGAAATTTTACTGCTCATCCATCAAGATACACCATAATGCAAACGAAATCAAATATTTCGCTTATAGAATTATGACTCTGGCCCGACATGAATTCAATTATGAAACCGTCATGTCAAAACTGCACTCGCATAAATTGCTTATGGGAGTACTCAGAAAAGCACAAAAACTAATTAAACATTTAGCGAGTGCTTGTTCGGAATCCACTTGACTACATTAATCTGCTACTCTAAATTATGGTTTGGCACTTAGTATGTACCAATCAGTCATTTGTTTTTTTTTTTATTAACACACAGCACCATCTAGTTCCATGGTAAGATATGACGCTTGTGTTATGGATACCAGATAGTTCATACACTATGATTATATAACTTTAAATACATGCATACTATAAATATAAACATCCATGACTCGAGTACATACATTCGTGCTCATCACACAACACAAATAAATGCCCCCAGCGGGACTCGAACCCGCGACAGGTGGCACAGCAAGTAGGGTCACTGCAAACTAAGCCAAACGTGTCGTCAAATGTTGAAATAATTTAAAAAATAGATGTATTTTTGTTTGTTTTGGACGTTTGCATTTTACTACAATCTAGGTAACGTTTTATAGAAGACTATCATAAAACTCTACTCTACTTTCTGAGCTTTAAAATGTTTCCACATATCCAATAAATGACGTCGATTAATTACTCCGTATAGTGTAAGATGGACAAAGCAACAAACACAATTTCGCAATTACAATATTGTGTAGGCATTAAATTTAAGTTTTTCCCATGTATTTGGTTATTTTTTCACTTTTTGGGTCTGTCTGTATAATATTATAGTCTCCAAAGCTAAATACTTAGCATTTTTTTTTTAAATAAGATAAATTATTAACAACACAATATCTTAATTTAACTTCTACATCCCAAATAATTATGTTAAGCGTATAAACATCTACATATTATATTATAATAAATATAAATAAGTAATATTTGACTCCGAAGTAAAATTTCCAGTAAACATTTTTGGAATGTCAAATCCTAATTCGACTGGGCTATACATTACTGCGTCATTATAGTATAGATAAAACATATCTACGAGTTTAGGACATTTAATAATAGTCTCTTAAAGGATCGAATTCACGCTGTAAACGATTCTTAAAATTCTTCTTGTAAATCTACATATAGGTATGAAATAAGCAATTGTACTCTGGGTATACTGAAATGCATATACATTAATGGCATTCGAATTGTAGTCGGCGTCTGTATGACATGCATGTGGCGCCTCGTGCCTCCTTCTAATGAACGTTAAACGTAACGTGATGATAATACTGAATGCACACGATCTGTTCTTCAAACATGTATTAGGTTCGTATGGCGTCCCCATACTAAGATATTTATTAGACAGCCTAGAATATTTATTACAGACTAGCGACTCACCCTCGCTTCGCTTCGGGTTCGTCCCTAGACAAATCTATCCCACGGGAATCGTACATTTTTCCGGGATGATATATAGCCTATAGCCTTCCTCAGTTAACGGGCTATCTAATGCAAAAAGAATTTTTCAAATCGGATTAGTAGTTTCAGAGATTAACGCGTTCAAACAAACAAACAAACAAACATACAAACTCTAACTTTATAGTATTATTAGTATAGATAGGTGAATGATAGGTATAGTTTAAAAGCTTAACACTAGAAATGATTCCTTAAAGATTTGGTGATGTTTGTAAAACCAAGTTTCATTTTATATCATTTTTGCTGGTCTTAATATAACATGTACAATCAGTAAGTAATTTAAATGTAGTGTAACCTTTCACTCTGACGAATATTGAGCGGGTGTCGGTCTTTCATAAACAAATGTATTTATAGTATCTTTAATATATTTTTACGTTATTAAATCGATTTAGTTTTTAAAATAAACTATATAAGGAATGTTTAATTTTAAGTAAATATCTAATTTTATCGATTTTTTTAAGAAAATCTTATAAGAACATTTGAAATAAAGAACCATTCTAAATACATTCGTTTTTTTTTCTCTTTACAGATGGACACCTAAAAACTGCTTCGAACCTCAACATTTCATCTGCCAAACAAAACTGAAGAAAGTTCCCAAGTCAAAATTAAAGGAACTCAGAAGGCGTTACCAGAGGATGGGCAAGATCAACGAAATTACAGTCCCTAGTATTAGCAGGGAAATGGAGGACCCAAGGTTATTATTTATATGTATTTTACTAAATATTTATGATACAGAAGTACTAAATAAAAGGAAAATAGTTTCAACTTTCGCACAAAATGTTTATAGGTGCAATACTTACATATTAATTTCCAATTTATATACCTTTAAATAAATCAATTGGCATCATATTTTAAAAGATAATTTCATCTATTTCGAATTTTTATTTCATTAATATATTTCTCAGTATTTTTATACAATTGACTTTGAATTTTATATAATATGACGGCACGTTTGGCTCAGTTTGTAGTGACCCTACTTTCTGCGCCAGTGGTCGCGGGTTCGAGTCCCGCTGGGGGCATTCATTTGCGTGATGAGCACGAATGTTTGTACTCTAGTCATGGGTGTTTATATTTATAATATGTATGTATTTAAAGTTATATCTGTGTAGTGTATTAACTATCTGATATCCATAACACAGGCCTCGTAGCTTACCATGGAACTAGATGGTGCTGTGTGTTAATGTCCCAACATATTTATTTATTTATTTATAATTAACTTCGCAAGTCACATAATATATACGTAATTAATATCCCTTATAGGAACAAAAATTATAAAAATATTTTAGCTAGCTGCTTTTATTGTCATAGAGCCACAAATTATAGTTTTATTACCATAAGAATCAAACAACAAATTGACAAAAAATCTTTACTCATTTAAATTAATAGTTAATATTTTAAATGTTTTATGTATTAAAGGACCAATGACGTCACAAGCAATCCGGTTTTGAACCCCAAGTCCTACGACCTTCACCCGAGTCCGCTGCGCAAGAACCCGATACGGAACAACCCGAAAGCGTACAACCTACGACCAAATGAACTGAGGAAGCGATCGAGACCTAACGCGCAACGGCGGCTTACTAAGCCATTCCCAGGGTAAACGAACGTTGATAATAAATAATAACTATAATATATTTTTAATGAGTATGATTCAATAACTTTCATTTTATGGTAAAGTAGTTGAAAAAATCCAGAGTGATCGATGAATCGGTTGATAACATTATAATATATTCGTTTGTAAACCATGAATTAATTTTAAAAAAAATGACCAATAGTTAAAAATTTAAGAAACTCCCTATGCAAAAATAGTTTAAGGAACAATCCTTAAAAAGTAAATAATTTTGGAGAAGAGCTGATACTCTTACACTGCTGGACCCGATATTAACCAAACATAGCTAAGAACAACCGCAAGGAAACTGGCTTACAAATGAAAAAAACCGCATCGAAATCGGTCCATCCCTTTGAGAGCTACGATGCCACAGACAGATACACATACACAGACAGACAACGACGTCAAACTTATAACACCCCTCTTTTTGCATCGGGGGTTAAAAAAGATCGTTTAATGTCATAATGACTTAATATGCTTCCTAGTAAAATTTGAAAACCTCAGTTTAGTATCATTTAGAAGCAGACAATATGTCTGCTAATAGGTAGCTATGTCTCTGATACTATTAAACCAACACTATATTTAACATTGCAGTTACCAATGGAATCGTCGCGACCCCGAGGGCTCTTTCAATTATAACGCTGAAATCCTTCGCTCTGGACGCACCGGGCTCAGTCCTCAGCAGGTAAAGGGCCACCTCTCCCGTCTGCAGCACCTGCGAGACCGACAGCTGGCGAGGCGCAAGCGTCTCCGTGATCACGACGACTGGCTTGTCAACGAACCTGCGATAATCCACACACACGCTAGAACCTATACTGTTGACAACAACATAAGTGCTTTACATCCTAAAACTATCGTTGAAGAATTTGATATGATGCCCCCTGCGCCTGTCGTCTTACCTAGACCGACTCGCGGCATTTGGTAAAATATCTTTAAATTGAGATTGTATTAGTATTCCCGAGTTCCTCAATCGAATCTACGCGCTTCGAAATCCTAAATTTCTTTTAGCAATCCGCAAGCGACCCTTCCGCTTTTTTATTATTCGTTGTCGTTTTTTTTTATTTGAAAAAATGTACAACCTCTTTTTTTATTTTAAATCACCGCTTGAGTTCCATATGTTTTCTATCTCTTTTTTTTTTTTGTTGCGAGAATGAGATTTTTTTTATTGATTTTTGTTTGATCAATGACATATCACTTCCATGATACCCACCCAGTGCGCAAAGAATCTTCTATATACTACTGTAATACTAATTTTACGCAAGTATTTATTTTTTTATGAATCGTTTTTTGTAATTTTAATTTTTAAGACATGCTTCTTTGTGGAGCATCGAGTGAACACTTAGTGAATTGTGTGTACTAAGTCTTAGGCTGTCAAAACGTAAGTTAAGAGTGACTTTCTAGGAATATCGATGAGAAAGGGAGATTCATGTATTTCTTAATTACGATTATATTCATGAATATTTGAATTAAGTCTTCTATTATATATTAATATATAAATTAACACACTAAACACAGTTTTTTCGGATTTATAATCAAAATTACATAGTGTAACGACCTAGTCAGTAAGTTAATTCAAAAGAATGTAAGCATTTAAAAATAACAGCTTATTAACGCACAGTATAGAAATTTCTCACTAAAACGTTCTCTTAAGAGTTATACCAGTTTAAAAAACTTTACACATTTCAAATTGAATAAAATTATAGATAACATTATTGCTTTAAGTGTAACTTTGAATTCGTTCAGAAATGAAAATGTGTCGTACTTTATATTGGCATTTCATCGTGAAGTAAATATAAAATAAGTATTAATATAATTATACGTTCCACTCTGTATATTGTAAGGTGTAATGTATCGCAGTGTATCTTAGTTATCGTTCTAGTGCCAATATTAGTCCTCGCATTTAAATATTGACAAGTGTTAAATAAAAATCGACGGCTTTATTAATGAATATCAATTAGTTTTACCAATTTGCTTACAAAAATAGTGAAGTGAAAAATTTCCTTATGATAAATTGTTTAATTTTTATCTTTAATTTATGAAAAATAGACAATATTAATTTTTTTATTATTATTTTAATAATTTTAAATATCTTTTCCAAATCGCAGTGAATACGCACTTGTCATTTTATTTGTAAGATAAAAACAAATTCTAAAACTAGTCCGCTCTGTAATGAATGATAAAATAATAAAAAAATATTTAAAATAGTATTATTTTTTTTTTCGTCATGTTTTGTGTAAGTTAAATTATTTCAGTGATACCACACTTGTTTTCTTAGTTATCTTTATTTAAACTTAAAATATTTAATGAAAAAAGTGACAAATTCGTATTCATAAATAAATGTGAAATTGTGTCAAATTTTAAACTCTTTAATTGTAGAATTTAAGAAAATAAATGCATATGAGCAGAAATATATTTTATTCATTTCCTTTCAGTAATTTTACTTATTTTAATCTACGCCATCTGTTATCGAGTAGCAGTACTAATATCTAAAATAGACTTTAACGTAGTTTAAAGTAAAAAGACCTTGGTTGAAAACTATTTCAAATAGTCAAAATATTTTCTATTTCATTTAATTTTATACCTTAGTATATATATAGTTAATTAAATTAATAAAATATAGAATTTAAAGAAATGAAATCCTATTAAGTACATTTATTAGTATAGTATATGATTAGAGAAATTTAATATTCTACAGCAGTATATTCATTTTTCTTTACATCGGACAATATTTTTTCAATTTGACTTTGTATCCTTGAAAATAAAATATATTATTGTAAAAGATATAACCCGTGAAATGGCCGAATTACTTCAATAAAAGGTTTTTATATATCTACTTGTAGAGTGGTTAACGTAACGAAAACTTTCCTGTTCGCAATATTATGGGTATAAATATATAATATCGTCGGTACACATAAAAAGAATATCACACTATGTATACTAATATATAAAGAGGTAAAGTTTGTGAGTTTGTGAGATTGTAGAGGGTGGTCTCTGGATCTACTGAACCAATTTAGATGAAATTTGGTAAGAAGATAGTTTGAGACCCTGGGAAGAGCACAGAATACTTTTCATCCCAGAAATCATTCCTTAAGGGAGTGTAAATGAGGATGAAAGTTTGTATGGGATATCAAACTAAGGAAGGTGATGATTAGTAATAAAATTTGCCAAAAGGTAGCGCTAGGCGCTAAAATCTCGTATAGTCGATCAAATACGAACCGGATTCTCATATTGAGGGTTTCTTTCTACTTGTAATAGTTAAACTTAAAAAAAATGTTATTTAGTTAATAAATAAGGATGTCAAAGTTTAACTTTTATAAATTGTTTTCTTACTTTCTATTTGTTTGCTTTAATTTTATTTAAATCTGTACAACCTCACCTCTAGAAAAACAAAAACAAACCTATCCCACGAAAATCGCACATTTTTCTGAAAGTAACTTATGTATTATTCCAGACTATATTCTATCTCTGTGCCAAATTTCATCCAGATCTGTTCAGCTATTCTAGCGTGAAAGAGTAACAAACATCCATACATACTCAAACTTTCACATTTATAATATTTATGCGGATTCAAATAATATCTTTTTAAATAAGGTTATTCACGGTAAAATACCTAATTTATCGTATATCTAAAAATCTAACTTGGATAACATGAGTCGTAACCATTTATTAAGTACAACTAAAACCTGAGATATCCACTTCAAATAATAGTTCATTGACCTCTGGTCCAATCATTTGACCGCAGTTCCAGATGCCTCGATACCGTTGCCATGGTAACCGCGTGCAAACAAGCAACAACATATAACCAATATAAGTAGACCCATGTATTTTTTCGTATTTAATGAACACAGAGTTCAACGTATACGGTTACGTATTATACAGTAAATTTAAAATTTTCAGTTACAGGAAAACTAACCTTAAGCGTACGACAAAGCTTACAATATTATAAGCTTATAATATAATAAACTAAATAAAACAAAGCAACAATATTTACTACTATAATTGATATCGAATACTTATAAGGTATACTGTCCCGTCTCAAAAATCCACCCTGTATGTGTATAGTATCGTTAAATAAAAAGGCATAATATTTTATATAAACTACATTTTACGGGCATTTAATTGGTAGTAAAAGTAGGAAAAGCAACGACTTCATCAAACGTTGAAAAATAAGTTAGTAGCCATGCCGCATCATGTCAAAAAATCTTGACAGTTATTTTGGAATACTCAAGATATTTTTATTTTAACTTTATCCTGAGCTTCCATCAAATAAAAATAATATTTTTTTCTAACAATATTCTTCACCAAGCCGTAGTAAGTTGACATATCTACAGAATACTAATTTACAAGCTACATTTCGTTAAAATAAATAATCGACAAAAATAAAAAGCCAAATGCATAAAAAGCAAACACAAAATTGTACATACATACATATGTAAAGCATAAGCTTTTTAGGTCTGGTCGGTTAGTGCATCTTTAGTTTTATTTAACAATTTCTTATCCTAAATTATTTTTAAACGTATAAATTATGCACGTTTTTGAAATCGGACGATTTTATTTTATTCAAGGCACACAAATTCGCTCCTAGTATTCGCCATGTTGACTTTAATGATATCTACATATATACCCTATAACAGTCATATTATCAAGCAATCATCAAAATCGGACATACATACCTACAGGTCAAACACAACCCTCCTTTGGGATTCGCCGCAGTCGGGTAAAAGAGCCATAAGAAAGTACTAGTTCATGACATTGAACGAACAATTTAGCTTATATACAGCGATTACCCTCGCTTAATGGCAAATTACACCCTATAAACTTTCACGAAGGCCAGGTATATGCGTAAACTTATATTAAGTTTTCTTAGCGAATACGAGTAGTTTCAAATTTTATACAAGATGCTATATTACACGCTCTGTATTTTTTTTTATTTAATGATGCGTGATAGAAAAGACTCTAAGAGGAACTTTTTGTAAAGGGCTAACGTTAATGGATATTTGTATGAAAATGTTGGTATTACATGGAAAGTAATACATACGTATGTACTATATCTATGTGTCGAACTCTCGCTTATCCAAGTATTAGCGAGAGTTCAAGGGACCGTAATCTCTTTCCTGCTTATAGAGATTTCTCACTAGCCCGAGTTTCATTACTCGAAATTTAAGGAAACAAAAACAATGATAGTTCCACGAAATTCAAGCCATAAATAGCGGGTGTTAAATTCACTCGACTGTCGCTTGTAGAGGTAAATAGCAGTTTCAGTTATAGAGGTCCACGAGTGAAAAATGACTTTCTCTTATATAGGTTTCTATTTCCCTGTTATAAAGGTTGTTGAATCACAGGACCTTGTAATTATTCTCATTTATAGAGTTTTCTCGATTACCCAGTTCTTACTCACTGGTTTAACTGTATATAATAAGCATGATAATTTCTTCATAGTCACTATACGGGCTATAATAAATTTTTGTTAAATATATTTTTAATAAATATTGATTGGAAAATAATTATTTATTATTAACATGCTTATTATAAATTTAGAATATTTTAAATCCAGATAAAAGAAAGCGTTGGAAAAAGGATGGAAAATGAGTCAACGATCTTTAATTCTGATTGCAACGAATCATTCTTTTATATTTATTATAATAATTTATAGCAACTACGATACAAATCTCGCGTGTCAGTTGTGTACTGCACACTAAATTGCCCCAATTTGCCATATTCAATCGAATTGCCGGCTTATCTAAATAACACTTACAAGTATTGATATTTTACGAATACTATTATGAAAATCTTTTATGACATTTTTGATCACCATGCTTACCAGTAATGGCTACCTACCTATAAATACATATTCTAAGTAACATACAACTTATATCAATATAAAAAATAATAACTTGCATCTACGTAGTTTAGTTATATACTTAAACAACTGTAAGTTATAGGCACATAGAAATACTTACCATTGTATATTGTATAGGTACCTTCTATAGCTCTGAAAAATACTAGAGCAAAGAAAAAAAAAGAAATTACGGATAAAAATCCTAATCTTTAAATCTTGATTTCACTTCAATTTGAATCTTATACATTTTAACAGAAGTTCACTGACATTCATATGGCACACGCAACCCCGCTTAAGTATTTATGGGGTTTCTTCGGCAATCGCTAAGACATTGACTTTACTATTTAATTTACAAGTAATTATAATTCTACCAAAAGATGGCAATGAACTTAAGGGAGATTTTCGATAAAGTGTTATTAGTGAAATATTTAAGTAGTTACCAAATAACATTTTTTTGCTTCTATATTTTTATACATTTTGCACTTAAATTGGACTGAACTGCCTCGTGGTTGGACTCCCGGATCAGCTCCAATTTTAGTTATTAAGTTTTTCTGTTAAGAGACTCTCCGTAGCAGACAGGAATTGGAATGTTGGCAGTATTACAGCCCCCGACTAATGAAATCCGCTAATCCGCATTTGGCCAGCCTTGTGGACTATGCTTAATCCTTTTAGTGTTGAAGGACGTTTAAAAAAACTAAATAACACAAGTAAAATATAAGATACATTACTTTTGTACTAAGTAATTTAACTTCTCAAACGTTGGCATGTAACATTCATACAAATGTAAACATATGTGTAAAAATCATACTTTTCCTCGTATCAATTATTTCGATATCCTATGAACTACTACTATACTAGGAAGCAGGAATACATCCTATAAGCGATGGCAAGCATTGATTACAACTTAGCAGGTCAAGGCCCGAAACGTAATGCTTATGAATGAGTGATATCATATGACAAATCATATATGACATTTAAATAAATCCATCCATACTTCCATACTAATATTATAAATGTGAGTGTGTTTGTTTGTTTATTTGTTTGTCTTTCTTTCACATCAAAAAAGAGTGCCGGATTGGCGTTATTTTTTGTGTGAAGATAGAGGGCTGGAGAGTGACATAAGCTACTTTTTATCGCGGAAGATATAATTCCCACGGGAAAAAACGTTATAATGCAGCCCAAAAAATTATTAATGATCAGAATTACTTGAAACTTGGTATTAACGCTCTTCAATACAATTATATAAATAAGTGTTCTAGCATTTTTCGAAATTCATTCCATAAAGAGGTAAATTAGGGGATGAAAGTTTGTATGAAACCTACCTTTTTAGTTTTTTTTGTAGATTTAGCGCGGGCGAAGCCGCGAGTTCTGCTAGTATTATATAAATCGGCCAAGTAAGAGTCTGACTCGTATGAAGGGCTCTGCATAACCACACAGTATAACTGTGACAAGTTTTTAGCGATAATATGGGATATAGTTCGATATTAAACAGTAGATGAATCTCCTAACGCAAGGCCATCACATAGTTAAATTATTTAAAATCGGTTTAGTATCTTTTGTGTGAAATGCACACAGATATACAGACAAACAGACAAAAATTTCAATAACTATTGTTTTGTTTTTAAAACATATTTTTTTTCAAGCAGAGAAAAAATTATTGTTATTAAATGAGAAATATGACATTATTTTTTTTAAATTCCTAATCAACAATATAAATAGTCAAGTGCCATCAAAAAGCATAGGCAGTGTAGACTCTGGTAATTCCAGCTATTTACGACTGACGAATGCATACGACTAGTTTACATACAATTTCTATGAGCACGCTACGTCGCGTTGTAAACAAACTGAATTAGTAAAGAAAATGTAGAAAAAATTTTATGTTATATAAAATTTTATTGAACGTTAAAAATTAATTGTAAAATAGTTTGTTTATTTTATTACTTCAGTTCATGCTACTATAAAATTTCAACTATAAAATTAATATTAAATAAATTTAATATATAATAGAAATAAGAAGTAAATATAACGAATAATTAATGGCTATTTCATTATAATGATACAATGAGAACAAGTATTTTACCCACCGCTAAAGTTTCTAATTGCAACATTTTCACAAGCTTTTACTTGGTACAGCTCCAAACCTCAAAAACATTAAATAGCGCAATAAGATAAGCGATACTCTACCGGTATTGTGGTTACGTCTGTGGCGTAATTAGATTTTCTAAAATTATTTATGAAGTTTTAAAAATAAAATATAACTTGGTGATAAAAACTTAAATAAACAGTAATTCAGAATTACAGAATATAACTTATTTACTGCCTGTAACTTTATTCCAAAAATCCCTACTTTGTATAAAATATACTTTCTAGATTTCGTGCTAATTGCAAATAATTATATAAGCTTTTTCATAAAAGCTCATATGTTACATACCAAGTCATAGCTTCATCTAACGGACAAAATAATATTTTTTTCTATAGCTATAGGATTCATAAGCCTTTTCCAGTAGCCATTATATCCTTAATGGTGGTGGGCGGCACGTGGCCAGTGGTCAGTCGCGCCGCGGCCGCCGGTCGATCCGTTGACATGGACTATAGTAGCCACCATGACTGACGATATACCAGGTACGTTCTATTTTCAAAATTATTAACATTTAGAACAGATAATAAATAAAAAAAACTATTTTTCACGTAATATTTTAGCGCAATGAAAACTTATAGCTAGAAAGTTTTAGTCATATTTATAATCTGTGTCAAAAAGCTAAACATTATTGCTCGTATGTAAATGATTATTAAAAATTACGAATCTGAATATTTATAAATTTATATCACTCAGTTAAAATGCTTTAATCTATATTCACTATTATTTTGTACATTAATACTTACTTTGCTTTTGTTGTTGTCATAATTAAAAGCTAATCAAAACTATTTCAAAAGGTATTTATAGTTTCCTCGATGTGTAGCGTAATTATTATCGATCTTACTTGAACAGTGAAAATAGGTCATGTTTTGTAAACAAAATTATTTATTTTCTTTTCTATATTATATTTAATGTAGCATAGATTTATTTTTGAACAAAGATATTTCATACGTGTGCGAATACCGCACTCACATAACATAAGGCCTACTTATTAATTTTTGTTAAGGCCCTTTAGATGCCATTAATTTTCCTTCTTTTTTCCTATTTTTGCATTATTTTGGCCTTTGCAATTTAAATAGTTTTAATTTAGTGTTCTAATTTGTTGTAGATAATTTTAAAATAAATAGTTTTATAGTCTACCCTTAACTATTTGAGGAAATTAATCCTGTTATATATGGTTGGCTCAATTTTGTTGCTAACATTTATTACCCTTCTAACCTTTCTACCTGTACAACTGTACCCTTAAAAAGTGTGATTTGTTTTTAAGTCTATAACATGTAATATTATGTTTTCGTGAATTATTTTATAATATGATAATTATTAAAGTTTTTTTTTTTAAATAGAATACCTAACAAATCGATAATTATTTTATTTAATAGATCAAATATATGTAATTAATCAATAATAATAATCGTTCATCATATTTTTTATGATAGAGATGAGTTTTTTTTACAATATATCTAAGTTACAAGATCTGTTTTAAATATTCAACTTTTCCTTATCCTCGCCTCAATTAAAAGTCACCTTTTTGATTCCCGCAAAGAAAGAGTGATAGATATATGTATGTATAGGTAGCGCAGCAGTTGTTCTTTCATATAATGTAATGCCGCACCTCGATACCTACTTGCATACTTACAGATTGTGAAGGATTGTGAAGGATGGATTATTAAGGGTCTCGTATCTGTTTTTTATATATTTTTCCTACTAAGAAAAATTTGTTAGTAAAGCGATGAATTTTACTTGTATTTTTTAGAATATTAAAATATTAGTTTTTGTTTAAAATAATATTTTAAAGCATTTAACTTAAAATATATACTACATAGTTTACAAGTTCATGCATACATACTTATAAAATTATTCTTTTTTTGTTGGGCGTATTCAGTGCAAAACGTTCAAAATTAACATAATCATGCAGTCCTCTACTTTTCTCGGAAGTTTACCAACTTTGTAAACTTTCATTGCATTTTAGTTTCTCTATTTCATTTAATAACGATAAAGGATAACATATAATATACTACCGACTCACTATCGCTCTGTTCGGGTTCCTCCCTATTTACGTTTTGACATTTAGTATAAATTTCTCAAAGTATCCTATATGTTGACCCGGATAACAAGCTACCATCATACCAAATTTCATCGAAATTTCTCCAACAGTAACAGACAATAACAGACAGACAGAGAGAAAAAATTCTAAAAGCTGTAGATTCGGCCTCTGTAATGATAATAATGTCTATTTTAATAAAATTTTCCAAAAAAATATTCTATTCACAGATTCAGCTTTGTTACCTGGAAAGAAAATATGTTAGTTACTTTCATATTATTTTCACTCTTAAATAAGCTTACAGTAATTTAGCTTAGTTCAGAAGAAAAATCTTCTATGTAAAATTTTTTTTTTGGTGAGTATCTCATTAGCCCTTATAAATTAAATTTCTTTACTAACAGCACTTTCCCTTTAGTATCAAATTCTCTAGTAATCATACAGTAAAATAACATTCCACGGAAACTAATTGAAGTAGCAAATATAGAATATCAGTGATACTTTCCAGCCTCGGAAGTCTGACTAAAATAGCAATAGCTTTAAAGCAACAGGCATTTACATAACTTATTAAAACACGTTTTGTCTCAAAAAATCTATCTATCATAGGACATATCAAATCATTTTTAGGGTTCCGTACCCCGAAGGGTGCCGACGGAACCCTATTAATAAGCCTCCGCTCTCCGTGCGTCCGTCCATCCGTCTGTCTGTCTGGGGCTGTATCTCATGAACCGTAATAGAGAGAGAGTTTAAATTCTTACAATGTGTATTTCTATTGCCGCTCTAACAACTAAATAATAAAAACCCAACATGGCGAATTTCAAAAAGGCCGCCATTCAAATAAAAAAAAAATGATTATGGTACGGAACCCTTCGTGTGCGAGTCCGACTCGCACTTGACCGTTTTTTAAGTAATCATCACTTATATTATTACTAAAATAAACTTTAAAAAAATATATATTCCATAATCCAGCAAAAATACAAAATGTTTATCTTTCTACGTATTGTCACGTCACACTGGATTCCAATCAATAACATCGCGTTTACATATTATCAATTTTCTGCATAATAATTGCATTTTTGTTTAGTTTTGTGTTTAGATGTTATCAACTATATAAAAAGATTATATTTGAACGAAATATAATTTTATGCATTTCTATTTACTATTTGTTTTTTAATAACTTTGTTGGCTATATGGTCGATATTTTATAAGTGTTTATTGTTTAATATTTAATAATAAAAATTAAAAACAAGCTAAAGAACTGTTATTCTTATATAAAATATATTAGGATGGGCTCGCACGTTCAGCTACAAATATCTGTGGCCTCGGTCTTCTCTCTCTCTCTCGGTCCTTAGGTCCTCGTTTCATTTAATTACAATTTTATGAATGAATTACAAGCATTTTCATATACAAAATATTGAAATGGGCTGAAAACTGAATGTAGCTATTTCTTGTGCGTGAAAGAGCAATAAAAACGAACTTAAGCGAATGTGATATTAGGTAGGTATAGTTTGTCCCATGCATCGACACTACTATTATTAAGAGGAAAGATTTGTATTTTTGTATGTCTGTGACGAATAAACTCAAAAACTACTGGACCGATTTAGATTAAATTTGGTAAGAAGATAGTTTGAGACCCTGGGAAGGACATAGGATATTTTTTTATTCTGGAAATCATCCCTTAAGGGAATGAAATTGTGTATGGGGAATCAACCTAGTATGGTAATATTATGGGCATCACTTAGTAGTTGATACGTATAGGTGAAATGTCAGACGTGCGTCATAACTCATAACTAATCGCCTACACGAGCGTTAATTTTGCTGAACAAAAGAAAGCTAAATTTCGGCCTCGATACAATCTCTGGCTTCAGTCAGGCAAGGTCAAGGATGGAAAATGGCCAGCCTGATATATTAAGCCTTATATTTTCTAAGCGACGGTTAATTTTCTCCTAAAATATTTAATCAAGCTTCATATTAAGTTCTTTATAGTACTGTTGAGGAGTCTGTCAATGTAATATTAGATACTACTAAATAAAAGAGGCTTCTCTTTCTTTAGGAAAACTAATATTCTTGATCTTTTTATTTAGATCGTTGGAAAAATTTAAGGTTGCAGCTTTAGTAGGGATGAAATTTTTAAAATAAATGGAAAGCGCTTACGTTATAATATGGATTTATATTTACTAGGTAGAAGAGATTATTCTTAATAAATAGCTAGAATTTAAAATATTAATGTAATATACCTAACTATAATTTGAAATATTTTGTTGACTTAAAATCAAAACCATGTTAAAATACATTATTTTTAAGTACAATGCGCAAATTTCTCGCACTACCGATATTTTCTTGTGCGTATCTTTTCAACATGATTATCACTTGTCTTACGATGAAGAAAAACATCGTGAACAAACTTGCGTGTCTAAGAAAACCTAATAAGTTTTCGAAAGACATATGAAGTCCTTCAACCCGCACTTGGCCAGCGTGGTAGACTATAGCCTAATCCCTAGTATTGAGGGTTTCAACGGTACGTTATAAAGGGCTAAATACAATATAGGTTTAAGTATTTTTAAAGACCTATATATTAATTCACTGTTATATAAAATGTCGAAAATGGATTTTTACTTGTTATAAGCAAAACTTTTAACAGCGCTATAATTTATCCATTGCGTACACGTTATCGCGATTTCCCAGGTTTTATTTATGTTAATTTTATAACAAATAATAGCGACTGACGTCATTTGAAAAGGTTAAAAAGCCAGAAGTGAAATAAAACGCACGTTCAGAGGGCGTTGATTTATGGCATGGTCAAATAAACGTATAACCTACTCGAGATAATGACTAAGCTAAAAATAACTGTAGCACAGTAATATAACTTGTTATATAAATTATTTGATTCATTACAATCAAATTGTTTTATATTTTTGACATCATCAGACATCATCATCATTTACCCCAAAGATTTCCACAACTACCGGTCTTGTACCATCCGCATTCAATGCGTTCCAGCGACTTTAATCAAGTCGTCGGTCTACCTTGTGGGTGGCCTGGCCACTGCATTTTTGACATTCTATACAAATAATACTTTAAAATAAAATTTAATTTATGGTATTTCCTTCCTACGTAAGGAAAGAAAGCCTTTTTGAATGAAATGCCAAAAGAAACCACAAAAGAGGACCTAATAATCGTTCGCGTAATGTAACTAGAATAAGATTTAAATTTTGAATAGAAAGCTAAGAAGTAAAGATTCTGTTAAGATTTTCAAATTGCTTACTTTCAATACATATTAAAACATTTTTTTTATTTGAGAATATTTCATATTCCAGAAACCGGTGCAGTGTTCACTTTTGGCAAATCCCACTTTGCTGACAACGAAGCAAGCCACTTCTTCATCAAGAACGATCCCATTGTCGCTATATCATGTGGGGACGAACACAGCGCTGTCATTTGTCGTACGTACCTTTTGTAAACTAATGAATAATTATAAATTAATATATGAAATCTATTATGTGTCTAGTATTGCTGATATTTTAACAACTTGGATTTGATTGATATATTAATAATAAATGTAAAATATTTAATTATTTTATAATAGAAAAGAGCATAGTTCAAAAAGTCACATTGGCGAAAACATCGACTAACATCACAAAAGAAAAACTAAATCAACAATCTCCCCTTATGTGAAGTCGGTCAAAAGTAGTTCCAATTTTATATATTATATTTTATAATTATATTTTATATTTTGTAATGGGATGTTTCAATATAATTTCAGTTTATTTATTAACTGAGGAATGTTGCTAACTTACATTTCAAACAGACACTCAGAAGAAATGGTTTGTTGAAGACAAGGTGACCCTTAGTTAAGTACTTGTAAAACTGAAAACTTGCGTGAGACACTGCAGAAGACAGCTGAATAACAATAAAATTGAATTGGTTGCTTATCTATACAGATAAATAAAATTGGAGTGTCTGTTTGTAATATTAAAATAACCGCTTTTTACTAAATGCATATGGATGTATACACGGTATATACTATACCAAAAAAACATTTTTTATAATTTCTGCCTGTCTGTCTGTTTGTTCCGGCTAATCTCCGAAACGGCTGAACCGATTTTGACCGGACTTTCACTGGCAGATAGCTCATGTTATAAGGAATAACTTACTTTTATTTTAGAAAAAGAATCAGGGTTCCGCGAAAAAAAAGTTAAAACCCATGAAATTGTGAACAAAATCCGCGTTCGACGTACGCACCCGAGTGAAGCGAGGGTAAATCGTTATATAATTTAAATTAATATCTTAGGAGTAGCAAGCTACTATTTATGTATACCTAAACATAGCTAACCGTGAAAACGTACCTAGGGACGAACGCGAGCGAAGCGAGCGTGAGTCGCTAGTATCTTTTAAATATTTAAGATAGATAGTGTAAGGTTCTGTAATATTAAAATTTAAAAGTGAGAGTTTCTTACTTAATATGAACGTCGAGTGTAGTACCTAGACATCTTGTCATCATAAATCATGACAGTCTCATAAATATGTATAGTGTATGCTACCTACTCGACTGATAAGATGTCGCTTATAATTCATTCACTTACTCTACATACTACATAGGTATAACAATACGTTCTGCGTTACCTATAAAAATCATTACACTTATGAAATAGTGTATGTTTGCCAAATTTTACACGGTAAATGATTACTTATAACTAAGTTATAACTATATTAAAGAAATAAGTACAATCATTTTACGGTATTGAAATTTGTTTCTTTGTAGGTCATTAAAAACCCACATATCTATATTTTATATTTAATTCTTTCTGTAATAGAAAACTGTACTATCCCGATAAAATAGAGTCCCGATAAAATACTTGTTTGCAATTTAGTTACCTACTAATCTTAGATAACGCGTTCATCAATCACTATTATATGTATAAACGTTAGACAATTGTCATATTATTCATATTTATTATTGCGTTACAATATGCGATCTTTTACCGATCAGCTTAATTCTTGCATTGATATAGTATTTATATTGCCTCTACCCTCTCTTAATCTAAGAAATATACCTACCTGTAAATTAAATGGGAAAAGGTAGACAAGAAAACAAAAGGAAAGAGAAAAAACGTCTTCATCATTTGTAATAAAAATAGTTCGCGACCAAGAATCATTTCGCGTAATTAGTACTACGTTGATAAAAAAATGCCTTAGTATTATTCCAGTGCATAGTAAGCTATCTGTAATCCGAATCACTCACTCCTGTGCTCCACTCAAACCTGCAGAGCCGTTACAACGTGAAAAAGTAGCGAACGCACTCACAAATGTTCGTATTTATAATATTATATTGACATTATTTTCGCAGAGAATGGTCGTGTCTTCGTGTTTGGGACGAATGCTTGGGGGCAGCTAGGTTTAGGACATAAAGATGAAGTGACACGGCCTAGCTGCGTGAAATGGCTGAAGCCTCACCGAGCTTTGTTTGTCGCTTGTGGTCGTGCGCACACGATCTTCGTAACTGGTTTGTATTCTATATTAGTTACCTATTTGTTTAATAATGATTATAAATATAATTGAATAAAATTTATTCGTACAAAGTATGGAACAGATAATTCACAATATTTTACACACTATAGGTATTAAACTTAGTTTTAAAGTCATCTCAATGATACATTTTTCTTTTTCTTTAAATATCTTTGAATTTTTGCTGAATTTTAACTCTCAAATAGCATTCGACAACTAAGCGTGGACGTAATGACTTATTGCTCTTTCTACTAAACATTTTATTATACTTCCCTATGCTTAATAACAATCAAGTATGACGGAATAAGTAGATTCGTTTTCAATGAACCAGCGCATTCGCTCTTTCTTTATTCAAATATATTTAAATATCTAAATAATATTATTATTTCTATTCTATAGACACTAACACAATTTACTCGGTCGGATGTAACGATGAAGGACAATTGGGTACTGGCAATATGGAGCAAATCAGTGTGCCGCAGGCTGTGGATCTGGAGATCAGTCAGCCCATCAAGCAAGTGTCTGCTGGGAGCAACCATACTGCTTTACTTACTGGTTAGAATTATAATCCGTCTCGGTATTACGAGATACCTATAACCACAGATAAAACAACGAGTAGAAATGCTTCACCCCATGCATTGAAACTATAGATATTGGACGGTCCTAAATTAGGACATATTATTTAGGCTTTTGATGGTAGACGATAGATTGTTTTATATATAAAGAAATAGGACGTCGAATAATTTTATATATAAACATGTATGTACAAAGATAAAAAATATGGCAAAATAAAACAACTCATAAAATGTAAACACCATATATGAATACGCAGTTAAAACTCATTACATAATGGCTGATTTCCAATCAAGTTTTAACTACCGAAGAACGAATCATTTTATTTTTACTTTAATTAAAGAGTGTTTTATAACCAGAATACTTATATCTTTTTTTTTTCGGATCTATTATAATCAATAACGAACCAGTAGGTCTAACGCCGTCTATTGAATTTTTCTTATGAGACCCCATGGCAATATCTTAAAAATAAATTATCTAATAAATATTTAATATCTATGAACTTTATAAAAACTATATTTATTTTGATCTTTCATAAATGCATCTAATTAAATGAATACTACTCTGGTAAATTAAGTATAACGCAACATTATCTGCACTGATAGACTTCTGAATATTCCTCTTTGATTTCCTTACCTAGTACTCTGGTAAGAGTTTAGAGTTTATGAGTTTTCTTTTTTATTTGTATAGATGACGGTCGCGTCTTTGTCTGCGGTTCAAACTCTGAAGGTCAGCTCGGACTCGGGGAAGCTACGCGTTCATGTGTTAAGTTTACTGAACTTTCGTTCATGGAGAAGATCGCATTTGTGGAATGTGGATACTACCATACTGTATTTATAACAGGTATAGTATGTATTCAGCCCTTTTTAACGTCCCACTACTGGGCACAGGCCTTTCTTCAATACGAGGTGGATCAGGCCATAGTCCACCACGCTGGCCAAATGTGGATTGGCGGACTTCACATGTCTTTCGAAAACTTGCTAGGTTGTCTCAGACATGCAGGTTTCCTCACGATATTTTCCTTCACCGTAAGGCAAGTGATATGAAAATATTAGAGGTGCGAGACTCGGGATTTAAACCCGCTTTACACGGTTTCCCAAGCGAGCGCGTTACTAGTTACTACTGAGCTACCATTGCCTACAACAGGTATAAGTAGTACATTTAATCAATTTCTATTTAAATAAGTACACTGAATGTAAAACCTCTTTAAATGTAAGTGTAACCTTTAAGAGTTAATTTTTTGTTTAAAGTATATGGGACCACTTCGGTATTAGCTTAAAAAACATACATGCTTTTTTTGTAGTCGGTCAGTAGTTATAGGAAACATCCATCAAATCCTGACGTAAACAATTCATCATTCATTATTGTTTTTCAGTGCACTCAAAATTATTATACTTGTTAATAAAATGTACTTTTGAAAATATTTTTTACAGATAAAGGTGCAGTTTTTGTCACTGGCGACAACGAAAATCAAAAACTTGGTATTCCAAACACCGCTACCACTATCTACGCACCACAAGTAATACCTCTAGATATACAAATTAAAAGTGCATGTTGTGGTGCAAATCACACTTTCCTCTTGTCGATGGACGAATCTAAGATTTTGGCTTTTGGGTCTAATGAAAAAGGACAGTTGGGTATGCCAAAGGAATTGGAATACGTCACTGAGCTTACTGAAATTGATATGGAGAAAATGTTCGATGGTTACCAGTTGAAATTAGTGGCTTGTGGCGCTATGCATACAGCTTTTGTAACGGGTCTGTTTAACATAATATTTTACTTTCTTTTTCTTTCCAAACCTTAGTGAATTCGGCTTTCTTCAATAGATATTACCAATAAAAAACTAAAATATATTGTTTTGACCACATGGCTTGGCCCTAAAATAATATGACATTCCCATATATATCTGTTTCCCTAATCAAATATTTAAAATGGAGCTCTTATAATATCGTTATGTCCATCTGATCTGATAGGCTAGCTAGTCTTCTGCAATCTATACTAATATTATAAAGAGACAGCGTTTATTTATTTATTTGAACGCTCCAATCTCAGAAACTACTAATCTGATTCGAATTTTTTTTTACATTAGATAGCCCGTTTTTTGAGGAAGCCTACAGGTTATTTATCATTATTGGTACCCAAGAGAGCAAAGCAGTAATCATAAATGTCAACAAATCGGGCAAAATTCCATACATTGTAATACTGATATTGTATACATAATTTAATATTAATACAGTGATAGTAAAAAATGCTTAGGCGTGACAAAAATAACAATCATTAATATGTATGAATAATTATCCTATGAATTACATGGATTGTACAAACAAGTTTGCAAATATTACAGATAATGGCTTACTTTACACATGTGGCGAAGCGCGTCACAACAAACTTTGTTTGGAAGAGGTCGATGACGCTAATAATTCAAACGAGGCTGTTGCTAATCAATACTCGCCAAAGCGGGTCACAGCCATGAATGGTTTCATTGTAGACAATGTTGCATGTGGCGGCTGCCATACGTTGCTCACTGCTGTAAAAGGCTCAAATTTAGATTTCTCTAACAACGACTTTAGCATTATAAGCGAAGAAAACCGACCTATCAGCCTAACTGAACTGCCTCCACTGCAAAAAGTTCCGGTAATGAGTAAAACAGATGAAATTACTATGGAAGATGTTGCCAATTCCAACATTAAAACCAGCACAGAAAATATAACTGGGAACGGCAACGGAGAAACGGGATCTATAGATTCATTGGAAGCGAACGTTAGTGGATCTCATATAGTAAATATAAATGAACTAGATCCAGACACCGCAAGTACACACGGCATACCTAATATTACTAATGATGAAGACACAAAAATGGATATAGACAAAGAAATTGACAGTATGATGCAAAAAGTAGACTCTGAAATCAAAAAAGGTGAAGATAAAGTAGATAGCCTAAAGCAAAATATAGCAGAGACGATCCATACAAAAGTAGAGGTGGTTGAAGAAGTATTTAAAAAAGAAGTTGAACGCAAATCACCAAGCTTCCATATCGGTGATAAAAAAATCTTAGATATACCAGACAAAACTTTAGAAACAGCAAACTCTCCACCACCTAAAACACCGATCATACAAGATTTATTGAATATCCCAGATATTTCCCACATGAGTCCTAATTTAAGTAAGCATAGTGACGACGGTCAAAAAAGTGAGACAGGACAATCTGAAAACGAAACAATACCTTGTGGCTCTGACAAATCCAGCCCACAGATGGGAAAAACTAAAACTCAAGCGGTAATGCCAATTGTGAGAAGTGAAGATAACATAGATTCACATGAAGATCCTGTTAATTGTGAAGAAAGTGATGTAGTTGTGAACAAAATGGAGGAAAAGGGGCGTTTCGCACGTATTTTTCAATCTATCAAGGATAAAGAACACTCTTGTATGGGTAAAGGAAAAGTCATTGAGGAAAAAGTAGTAGGTAAATATTTTTCTTTGTTTCATTTCATTTATCAAGTTGTTGTTTTCGTTTGTAATAATTATAGTTAGATAAAAAAAAGCAAATTATACTATAAAAAAGTATATTTCCAAAAAATTATGAACCATTGCATATATACATATAAAAAATTTTTAAAATCCCATTCTGCCCATTTTCCACATAAAGAAAATCATCTTCACACAACCATGCTTAATAAAAACTTGAAACATTATAAGCTGAATATTTTTTATTATTTCGCAGAAAACGTTAACAAAGGCATCGATAACGCCGAAGAAACCGTGCATAGGGTAGAGGAAAGAGTGGAAACGGAAATACGCAACCAAACTAATTCACGAACTTGCACAATTTTATAATCACGTTAATGTAGTCAGTTTTTGTCTTCTTAAATGTTTAAAATAAATAAAATTTTTATTCTTAATATTATTTTGAATTTTATTTTTAAACATCACATACAAAAGAAATTATATATTTTATTTAATAATAAAAATATTTTCATCAACCCTCCATTACTTAAATATAATCACTATTTATCACAGCTAATACACGTACATATCATTAATTTATGATATCTGGTTTAATAAATAATTAGGACACGTGTCATATTAAAAAAACGATACATTAAAAAAGGCATGAAAGATCCATCCATTAAATACAACATTTCCATTCTTCATGTCACTCTATAGTAACAGTAGTAGTAATTAATTGTTATATGTATGTATAATACGTACTTACGTTATTAATACGTATCCCAAATCCTCATTTTGAATATACATCATTATGGGCATTCTTTTTAATGCAGCTTGAGCAAAATATGTAACAAAATACATTACATACGCGTACATATGTATAACATTAGGTATATATGCACGTACTTAGCTTACAGTACGTGGATATTGTATAGGGTTACTGTTTATAAAAACTCTCGAAGCGGCCAGATTTCGTCCAAATATAGTTACATATATAAATTACTAATTATACCTATTATATTTAAAATTATAGACTATATATAATTATAGATAAATATCCGAATATCTGGTACGCCTTGCGCGACTTTAGTAAGCTAACGGTACTACATCACACATACACTTTTATAAACATACATTTATTTTTATTTAAATAAATATAATTATTACGTATGAAGAATATGCCTTAATCAAATATCTGTGCGTTAACAGTATATATACTTTTATTACAATAGTGTTACGTCACACAACCAGACAAATTAAAAACGAAAAAAACGAATACTGACTTTCCCCATTCTTCATAAGATAGTGTGAAGCTAAAAGATTATTATATAGTGTACAAATTGTCTGTACTGTTGTGTTTATGGAAATTTATTCGGCCGTGAATGCCCAATTGGTCTTTCAATTTCTGCCCAATTTCCATTATTGCTGCCTTATTTCGTAAATCCGATATCCAAACACCTGAAAAGAAAATTACATTGCTAAATTATTTAAAAACTAGCGACTTTCCCTCGCTTCGCTCGGGTTTGTCCCTAGCTTGATTCCCCATACAAACTTTCACCCCATTTTCACCCCCTTAAGGGATGATTTCCGGGAAAAAAGTATCCTATGTTCTTCCCAGGATCTCAAACTATCTTCTTACCTTTCATCTAAATCGGTTCCGTAGATTCAGAGATTACCCCCTACAACATCACAAACACACAAACTCACAAACTTTACCTCTTTATAATATTAGTATAGATTAGTCGTGACGTCTATATAAAATCTACCTATATAAAGTATCTTGATTGCGTTATTTATAGTTAAAATAAAATAGAAAACTACTGTCTAGTGCACTGAAATCTGGAATATCCAGTTAAGCTACAGGTCATAGATGCAAGTATTTCTAATATGTACTCTTTGCAAACTTCGTAGAGCAAAGACAGATATTATTGTTAAGATTGTCGAAATTGGTTAAGCATTAAAAAAAAATGTTAGGTATATTCATAAAAAATATTTCTTAAAACGTAGTCATTGCATAAGTACTTACCTATTTTACTTTTCACGCGAACATTCACAACTGCTCCGCTAATTATATGGGAATGTTCAAAATTTTCCCCTATTAAAAGAAGTATCTGAAAGAGAATATCTTATAATATACCCACCAAATTATTCATCCTAACGTTTTTAACTTAAGGGGAGAAATTAAAATATTCAATAAAATTCACCATGGAAGATCAAGTTTAAGAAAATATTCCTTAGTACGAGAAGGAAGCTTTATAAATACAGCCTCCATGGCTACTAAATCTTTTTATGAGAGGGATATTATAGTTTTGATGTCAAAAAACTTACTATAGTAAGTAAAACTTCTAGAATGAAAAAATGAACTTAAAGTCAAAACAAAAATCTTACCACGAATAACCAAATATTATCCATATTTACATTTCGTTTCTTATCGAAACTGATTAACCATCTTCCGCCTTTTATATTAGCGGCATCTTCCCACATCGGACGGATGTTATTCTTAAATATTGCATAGTCTTGCCCTAAAGCAAGCTCTGACGGCACCTTCATGTGATGGTACAAGCTACAGAGCAGTCATGAAAAAAAGTTAGTGAAATATAAGTAAACTACTTAAAAAAACGTGTGTGTGTGTATGTACGCACGTAAGAAATTATACTTCTTTGGCGTAACAGAACAAAAATAGCTAAAGATTTCATCCCGTGTGTCACAACTCTTTGTTTATAAAAGGAATGCAGCTAACTTCATCATGTCGCTTTTTGGCTGTCAGTGTCCGCGAGCATCGTAAAAATTTACTCTCATATTTTTTTCCAAACGTGCCAAAAGAAGTATAACTTCAAAAGTAAACTTTTAAGTTTAGCTTTTATGTTTTAACAATTTCAGTATATTAAATTAAACCCTATTTATATTTTTGTACTAGTTAAATACTAGTTAAAATAATTTGAATTTCCTTAAAAGATTAATGCTTGCTATGCCTATATATGCTCGTAAATCATTATTAGCTTATGTAGGCGTACGGCGCGTTACGGCGCGACATAGAAAATATTTAATTTATGAATTTTCTATTAATAAAACAATGATTATCATATTTCATAAAATCTTGTAAATAGAACTCAGTATACGGCATTGATTATAGTCTGAATCAAACATGAATAAACAAAAAAGATTTAAAAGTTTCATATATTATTTGTTTTAATTTATTCATCTATAAATGAAAGTAATAACTTCAAACTTTTAATTTTCAAGCGTGCGCTCGCTCGGGTACATCCCTAGGTATGTTTTAATTTCTTTGAGCAGAACCCTAATTCTTTTTCTAAAATACAAGTAACCTAAGTTACTCCTAACTGCATCAATTATCTACCAGGGAAAGTACCGTCAAAATCAGTCCAACCGTTTCAGAGATTAGCCGGAACAAACAAAAAGACGGAAAAAAAATATTGTGTTTTTCTTTCATATGCATTTAGTAAAAACCTGTCATTTTAACACTTCAATTTTATTTCTCTATATAGATACTAGTATAGTATTATATGATCTGTGGTAGAGATAACGGAATTCGCGCGTGTTTTTTTAATTAATATTATAAGTACTATTTAAAAATCTGTTTTACTATTTTAACAAGATGCGCAATCCAAATAATAAACAGACAAAGTTTAGCATACTTTAGTATTTTATATAAGTATCTATACTGTATACGTTAAACGGTTCGAGTTATGTATTTATAAGAATATTTACATACCACCAGTAATCTTCGACGGTGCTAAACGTCGTCAATTTCACTAAATTATCTTCCCAAGTCCGCTTCTCGTTAGTAAACATCCAAAAACTCCAAGTATGTTCTAAAGGATGTTTTATTTCTTCAAGGGACGCCTTACGATCGTCCGTCTGGTTCATGGTCTCCTTTATCATTTAATAAAAAATAATAAATCTTCTTATTTTTAATCAAAAAATAATATATATACGATGCACATACTTAAATATTTTTTTTATATGAAAAATAGCTTAAAACACGGGTTTTCATAGATTCCAACCAACACTTTTGATAGCTGAAAATACCTATTCTTGTACCTTTCGCCTATTACAACTTGTGGAACGGTCGAAAGCTTACCTAAGGTCGAAAGCATAAACTCTAAAACAATTTTAAAGACTCATTAAAGAATTTATCTATAACATTTGTTGGAAAAGTAAATAAATATTAACAAATGAGCAAATTATTAAATTCTCCATTTAAACACAGACTAAATGGCATTCAGTGAATCACTCCCATTAGCGTCGTTGCACTGACCACAAAGTACATACGTGATAAAGAAGCGATATTGTTCGCCGTGGCGATGCAAAGATAACATTTAATATGTGTCACGATTTTGTATGCAAGGGTTACTTAGGTATATAAAGATACATTAATAAAAATATTATTTTCTCCATATTACTTTACTTTTAAATGTAATAGTGATAAGTTATAGTCAAATCGGGATAATTAGAGCACAATAGGTCTTACATTTCATAAGAAAACGTTTGAAACAATAACCATCTAATATAGCTTTAAAGCAAGTTAGAGAAATTTTCAAGACCTTGAACACTTCAAATAAAACGTTAATATTAAGCAATGTCTATTCTTAAAAATAGCTTTTATAGTATTTAAATAAACATTAATTAATAAATTTTCAAAAATAATAATAATATGTAATAGTAACCATACTTGCATTTCCGGTGCAGCTTCAGTCATGATGTCGTCAGTCAATTGTTCGGATCCGAATGTTTATGATTTTATTGAAGTGAACTAAATGATTCTACATGTTATCATCAGTGGCTAATATGGAAAGCCCCGTTTACACTTTAATATTAAGTGTTGCTATATGAAAATATTTTATTTAATCAAACAGTGAAAAATCTATACAAATAAATAAAATTGAAGTGTCTGTTTGTATTGTCAAAATAACAGCTTTTTACTAAATGCATATAAAAGTATATATAGTACTTATAAGAAAAAATCCATTTAGGTAAGGTTTAGGATTAAGTAGGTTAAGTGTGCTGCTAACATTAATTGGGTTATTGTGTGTCTTTACTCGTTGCTAACAAAATATGGTCCTTGATGGTTGAAATAAATGATATATTATTACTATTATTGTTTCTAAAATTTTTGTCTGTCTGTTTGTTCTTACAGCTACTAATCTCTGAAACGGCTACACCAATTTTGACGGGACTTTCACTGGCAGATATCTAATGTTATAAGGAGTAACTTGTCTACTTTTACATTAGAAAAAGAATTAGGTTATCGCAGAAAAAAAAACCTATGAAATTGCGAAGAAAATTCGCTTACCTAGGGGCGCACCTCAGCGAAGGGAATAAGCTAGTAGTAATATTATAAAAGTCGTTAAGCTATAAATTTAATTCTAGTGCAGAGTGCACTAAAATTAAAGATAGTTAAAATAATCTGTTTCATAAATACCTTTAAGTCTTTATAATTCCGTTGTGTTATCGTGTATCTCAGAAAATAATAATAATCATATTTTTCGTATCGTCACTCTCATTTGGCTATGTTTAGAAATTAATTAAAATGAAACCAGTACCACTCGAATAATTACACTGTAATAATTGCACTGCGGCGATCGATTTTTATACACATATATAGTACATGATTTACGTTAATAGGTAGTTAGTTATTTATATTAGTTTCTGCTTCAGTGCCTTTATGGTCTAGTGGCTAGCATGTACGGCTGCACATCTGGAGATCCTGGGTTCGAGTACCAGTCGAGTCAATTTTGCTTATCGAGTTCCTCTCTTAAGAAATTCTTAGCAACCACCCAGAGTTGGAAAATTGCCGGAGTTTCACTTCTACTCCCGTGCCTCAGAGAGAACAAAGCCGGCAGTACTATGCATGATTTCACTGGTCCTGTGAGGCTGTGAATTGTCATCGTACCGAAGTCGAGTGTGAATATCAACAGATTGTACACTTGTGTTTGTGAGCATACTTTACACAATAAAATCTCTTGGTTTCATGGCTAGTCTCAGTAAGATTAGCCGCCGTGGCCAGAATCGTTCAAGGGCATTATTAGTTTGTTTGGAATTTTCTATTAAGTTAACCGCTTTGTCACTAACACCACTGGTAACGGTCACAGCTGTATGTATCTTAATTTTCCATTTCATTATGGTACATTGTAATAATTTTATAACATAGCCAATTGTATTAAGAACTCTCTTGAGTTTGTTACATAATATTGTCGTTAGTGACAAAATTAGAAGTTATTGTAAGGATTTATTTGCTTGTACAGATAGACAAGGATTGATTAACATCCATTATTTCTGTTCTTACTTTAATTATACATAGGATTCTAAAAATAAATTTAGAATAGGTCATCTACTTAATTAGTACCGAAATGTTCTTGGTCCAGGAGTAGTGACAGAATTACAGACATTCGCGAACGTTTTACAATTTAAAAAAAATATACCGCGATCGAATGAACGGTGCTGCAACATAACAATAATTGGGTAAAATAAATAAAAAACAATATTATTTTAGTAAATTTTATATGAAATACCAAAATATTTTTTCAATAACAGACACAAACATCAATTTTTAAATTATACGTTACAGAGTTAATATAGGACAGTGCAGGTTACTGTCATAACCATGGAGTGCTTGGGTAAAAGTATAAAACAGTGTTACCAGAACAAATATGGATTAGTTATGAAAATCTTAAATCTATGTGACCTCAAACATACATAAGCACAGCTTTAGTACTAACATCAGACTTTCATTTTCAATTTCCATTCAATTCATGTAAACAAGTGTAAAACTCATATTACAATAATCATGAAACGTCAACGCAAATACTACTTCTGTTAAATAAAAAGTTTTTATTCTATAACACCACAATGACATGACCGTGTTAAATATACATTAACACATTAGCTTCTCTATATTATACTGGGGGAAATGTGTTACATTCTAAAGCCCCATTTTAAGGTATAAATATGCCTCTCAAATTTTGTTTTAAGAAATTAACATATGAAGTTATAAAACAAAATTATCGAGTACACAAGAATATGAAGCTAACTTTTTAATGTAATTATATTTTTAAATTACTGTCATGTCATTATGTGTTTAGTATACAAATAATTGATATCAAACTAGACGGTGTATAGATTCTTGGTAGCAGAGCTATGTTTGACCATGGTGTCTCGATGGAGTTGGAAACCAATTTTCCCATGAATACCGAGCTGCTCTTTTAGTTTTCTGCCTATTTCCAAATTGGCTTGTTGTTTTGAAGTATCTGCTGTCCATACACCTGAAATAATTTATCAAATAATTTTATTATAAAATAAAATATATATTATACTTTTAAAGTATCTGTACTAAATTTTAGCTACCCCATTTTGAGTGCCCGCACTGACATATGCTTATTAACAGGATGCAAAACTCAAAACAATTATTTTTTTTTTGTACCTTCTAATCTTCGGAAACAATAACTGATTTTCTTGGATAATTTTTGAAGAATGATATAATATAAGCAACTCTATATCCAGAAAGAGAAAGGGTCACTGTCAGTACTTGAGTGAAGTCACCACTAAAGTTGGCATCCTATGAGTGCACAAATGCCCAGACCCTATTGTTATTTTATACATCTTTTATTATAAAAACACATTCACAGTACTTACCAATTTTATCAAGCTTCGCCCGAACGTTCACAACTGCACCACATATTTCTTCAGAGTGCTCGAAATTTTCGCCGATTAAAAGAAGGACCTGAGTTTTGCAAATATTATAAATTTTATTATATTTTTTAATATTGAATTTATATTATATTTATACTCTCATGAAATTTAGTAATAACATTTTAACTGTTCCTTTGTGGTAGTGTACATAACAGTATACAAATATAAAGCATATTTATATACTATGTATGGAGACTACATATAAAAATTATTAAAATAATATTTAATTGTTTAGGTTTAACTCACCACATCCAACCAAAATCGATCCAAATCGGAGTTCCGTTGTTTCTTTTCAAGACTTATCAACCAGCGACCTCCCATTTTGTTAGCATCATCTTCCCACATGGGGCGTATGCCTTGTTTGAAAACTGCATAATCATGACCTTGACGAAGTTCTGAAGGCAATTTGATGTGGTGGTACAATCTAGAAAATTTTTATGAAAAATTTAGTTACTAATACAAAAACTTTCAAAAACTATGAAACTAAGTTTTATTTTTATAACAAATATTAGTAAGTAGCTTTACAAAACTAAAAAAATACACACTATCATCAATGTTTGGGATTCGTAAAAATGAGTCAATTAATACATAGTTATTACTATTGTATATATCTTTTATTCACCTCCTGGCACTATCACATAAATCAATTCAATAATATAAAACTATTCTATCATCATCCAAATCTCACATATTTACAAAGTTTCCAATCAAAACAACAATTAGAAATATGTAGTTTTAAATCAACTGCCTAGTTTTATTAAATAGTAAAGGATAAAGGACAATTAATATGTTAATGAATGCTGATAGTTTAGTAAAATCTCAATTAGTGTAGATATTATAAAGGAGTTGTGCACAATATTTGCACATAGATGGTATTGGATAGTACACACAGCAATCTATTGCCATTCGCCTTACATAATAAATAAAACTAATTTACCTTACTCTTTACTACAAAATTATAATTCTGTTTAAAATATGGAATGTGGATCATAGGATATAACATATTTTGTTTCATACCAGTGAAGCCAACATAATGCACGACAATAAGTTAAGCCCTACGCTCAGGACTTTTGTGGAGAGGTAGGGAAGTAATATGAGAACTCATTTTATAGAAGATACTTTTAAATATCTATTTAGAAAAATTTTTTGTTTGAGTTTAGTTATTAGATATATTATATTATAAATTAATAATATGGAAGGACTTTAGATTATTATTTACCATATTAAGTTCTTCAAAAATAATATTCTTATATTTATAGTTTAATATAATTTATTACATACAAACCTCCAAAAGTCTTCCACCGTGTCAAATGATGTCAGCTCAATTTGATTCTCTTCCCATGATTTTGTTCTGTCATTATCATAGAACCAAAGACTCCAAGTGTTC